>JAPDNY010000011.1:3492140-4692140 GCA_029375565.1 Gekko gecko
CACCCCATCCCCTGGCCCTTCTATGAGGGGACTAGGCCCAGAGAAGGCCTTTTCCATCCCCCACACCCCATCTCCTGGGCCTTCTATGAGGGGACTAGGCCCAGAGAAGGCCTTTTCCGTCCCCACACTCCATCCCCTGGGCCTTCTATGAGGGGACTAGGCCCAGAGAAGCCTTTTCCGCCCCCACACCCCATCCCCTGGGCCTTCTATGAGGGGACTAGGCCCAGAGAAGGCCTTTTCCGTCCCCACACCCCATCTCCTGGGCCTTCTATGAGGGGACTAGGCCCAGAGAAGGCCTTTTCCGCCCCCCCACACCATCCCCTGGGCCTTCTATGAGGGGACTTGGCCCAGAGAAGGCCTTTTCCGCAACCCCACACCCCATCCCCTGGGCCTTCTATGAGGGGACTAGGCCCAGAGAGGCCTTTTCCGTCCCCCACACCCCATCCCCTGGGCCTTCTATGAGGGGACTTTCCCGTCCCCCACACCCCATTCCCTGGGCCTTCTATGAGGGGACTAGGCCCAGAGAAGGCCTTTTCCGCCCCCCACATGCCATCCCCTGGGCCTTCTATGAGGGGACTAGGCCCAGAGAAGGCCTTTTCCATCCCCCACACCCCATCCCCTGGGCCTTCTATGAGGGGACTAGGCCCAGAGAAGGCCTTTTCCGTCCCCCACACCCCATTCCCTGGGCCTTCTATGAGGGGACTAGGCCCAGAGAAGGCCTTTCCGCCCCCACACCCCATCCCCTGGGCCTTCTATGAGGGGACTAGGCCCAGAGAAGGCCTTTTCCGTCCCCCACACCCCATCCCCTGGGCCTTCTATGAGGGGACTAGGCCCAGAGAAGGCCTTTTCCGCCCCCACACCCCATCCCCTGGGCCTTCTATGAGGGGACTAGGCCCAGAGAGGCCTTTTCCGTCCCCCACACCCCATCCCCTGGGCCTTCTATGAGGGGACTAGGCCCAGAGAAGGCCTTTTCCGCCCCCACACCCCAATCCCCTGGGCCTTCTATGAGGGGACTAGGCCCAGAGAAGGCCTATCCGCCCCCACACCCCATCCCCTGGCCCTTCTATGAGGGGACTAGGCCCAGAGAAGGCCTTTCCCGTCCCCCACACCCCATCCCCTGGGCCTTCTATGAGGGGACTAGGCCCAGAGAAGGCCTTTTCCATCCCCCACACCCCATCCCCTGGGCCTTCTATGAGGGGACTAGGCCCAGAGAAGGCCTTTTCCGCCCCCACACCCCAATCCCTGGGCCTTCTATGAGGGGACTAGGCCCAGAGAAGGCCTTATCCGCCCCCCACACCATCCCCTGGCCCTTCTATGAGGGGACTAGGCCCAGAGAAGGCCTTTCCCGTCCCCCACACCCCATCCCCTGGGCCTTCTATGAGGGGACTAGGCCCAGAGAAGGCCTTTTCCGCCCCCCACATGCCATCCCCTGGGCCTTCTATGAGGGGACTAGGCCCAGAGAGGCCTTTTCCGCCCCCACACCCCATCCCCTGGGCCTTCTATGAGGGGACTAGGCCCAGAGAAGGCCTTTTCCATCCCCCACACTCCATCCCCTGGGCCTTCTATGAGGGGACTAGGCCCAGAGAGGCCTTTTCCGTCCCCCACACCCCATCCCCTGGGCCTTCTATGAGGGGACTAGGCCCAGAGAAGGCCTTTTCCATCCCCCACACTCCATCCTCTGGGCCTTCTATGAGGGGACTAGGCCCAGAGAAGGCCTTTTCCATCCCCCACACTCCATCCCCTGGGCCTTCTATGAGGGGACTAGGCCCAGAGAGGCCTTTTCCGCCCCCCACACCCCATCCCCTGGGACTTCTATGAGGGGACTAGGCCCAGAGAAGGCCTTTTCCATCCCCCACACTCCATCCCCTGGGCCTTCTATGAGGGGACTAGGCCCAGAGAGGCCTTTTCCGCCCCCACACCCCATCCCCTGGGACTTCTATGAGGGGACTAGGCCCAGAGAAGGCCTTTTCCAACCCCACACCCCATCCCCTGGGCCTTCTATGAGGGGACTAGGCCAAGAGAGGCCTTTTCCGTCCCCCACACCCCATCCCCTGGGCCTTCTATGAGGGGACTAGGCCCAGAGAAGGCCTTTTCCATCCCCCACACTCCATCCTCTGGGCCTTCTATGAGGGGACTAGGCCCAGAGAAGGCCTTTTCCATCCCCCACACTCCATCCCCTGGGCCTTCTATGAGGGGACTAGGCCCAGAGAAGGCCTTTTCCATCCCCCACACTCCATCCCCTGGGCCTTCTTTGAGGGGACTAGGCCCAGAGAGGCCTTTTCCGCCCCCACACCCCATCCCCTGGGCCTTCTATGAGGGGACTAGGCCCAGAGAAGGCCTTTCCCGTCCCCCACACCCCATCCCCTGGGCCTTCTATGGGGCACTAGGCCCAGAGAAGGCCTTTTCCGCCCCCACACCCCATCCCCTGGGCCTTCTATGAGGGGACTAGGCCCAGAGAAGGCCTTTTCCGTCCCCCACACCCCATCCCCTGGCCCTTCTATGAGGGGACTAGGCCCAGAGAAGGCCTTTTCCATCCCCCACACCCCATCTCCTGGGCCTTCTATGAGGGGACTAGGCCCAGAGAAGGCCTTTTCCGTCACCCACACTCCATCCTCTGGGCCTTCTATGAGGGGACTAGGCCCAGAGAAAGCCTTTTCCGCCCCCACACCCCATCCCCTGGCCCTTCTATGAGGGGACTAGGCCCAGAGAAGGCCTTTTCCGTCCCCCACACCCCATCTCCTGGGCCTTCTATGAGGGGACTAGGCCCAGAGAAGGCCTTTCCGCCCCCCCCACACCATCCCCTGGGCCTTCTATGAGGGGACTTGGCCCAGAGAAGGCCTTTTCCGCAACCCCACACCCCATCCCCTGGGCCTTCTATGAGGGGACTAGGCCCAGAGAGGCCTTTTCCGTCCCCCACACCCCATCCCCTGGGCCTTCTATGAGGGGACTTTCCCGTCCCCCACACCCCATTCCCTGGGCCTTCTATGAGGGGACTAGGCCCAGAGAAGGCCTTTTCCGCCCCCACATGCCATCCCCTGGGCCTTCTAAGAGGGGACTAGGCCCAGAGAAGGCCTTTTCCATCCCCCACACCCCATCCCCTGGGCCTTCTATGAGGGGACTAGGCCCAGAGAAGGCCTTTTCCGCCCCCACACCCCAATCCCTGGGCCTTCTATGAGGGGACTAGGCCCAGAGAAGGCCTTATCCGCCCCCCACACCATCCCCTGGCCCTTCTATGAGGGGACTAGGCCCAGAGAAGGCCTTTCCCGTCCCCCACACCCCATCCCCTGGGCCTTCTATGAGGGGACTAGGCCCAGAGAAGGCCTTTTCCGCCCCCACACCCCATCCCCTGGGCCTTCTATGAGGGGACTAGGCCCAGAGAAAGCCTTTTCCGCCCCCACACCCCATCCCCTGGCCCTTCTATGAGGGGACTAGGCCCAGAGAAGGCCTTTTCCGTCCCCCACACCCCATCTCCTGGGCCTTCTATGAGGGGACTAGGCCCAGAGAAGGCCTTTCCGCCCCCCCCACACCGATCCCCTGGGCCTTCTATGAGGGGACTAGGCCCAGAGAAGGCCTTTTCCGTAACCCCACACCCCATTCCCTGGGCCTTCTATGAGGGGACTAGGCCCAGAGATGGCCTTTTCCGTCCCCCACACCCCATCCCCTGGGCCTTCTATGGGGCACTAGGCCCAGAGAAGGCCTTTTCCGTCCCCCACACCCCATCCCCTGGGCCTTCTATGAGGGGACTAGGCCCAGAGAAGGCCTTTTCCGCCCCCCCCACAACATCCCCTGGCCCTTCTATGAGGGGACTAGGCCCAGAGAAGGCCTTTCCCGTCCCCCACACCCCATCCCCTGGCCCTTCTATGAGGGGACTAGGCCCAGAGAAGGCCTTTTCCGTCCCCCACACCCCATCCCCTGGGCCTTCTATGAGGGGACTAGGCCCAGAGAAGCCCTTTTCTGCCCCCCACACGCCATCCCCTGGGCCTTCTATGAGGGGACTAGGCCCAGAGAAGGCCTTTTCCGCCCCCACACCCCATCCCCTGGGCCTTCTATGAGGGGACTAGGCCCAGAGAAGCCGTTTTCTGCCCCCCACACCCCATCTCCTGGGCCTTCTATGACGGGACTAGGCCCAGAGAAGGCCTTTCCGCCCCCCACACCCATCCCCTGGGCCTTCTATGAGGGGACTAGGCCCAGAGAAGCCCTTTTCTGCCCCCCACACCCCATCTTCTGGGCCTTCTATGAGGGGACTAGGCCCAGAGAAGGCCTTTCCGGCCCCCCCACACCATCCCCTGGGCCTTCTATGAGGGGACTAGGCCCAGAGAAGGCCTTTTCCGCCCCCCACACCCCATCCCCTGGGCCTTCTATGAGGGGACTAGGCCCAGAGAAGGCCTTTTCCGTCCCCCACACCCCATCCCCTGGGCCTTCTAAGAGGGGACTAGGCCCAGAGAAGGCCTTTTCCATCCCCCACACCCCATCCCCTGGGCCTTCTATGAGGGGACTAGGCCCAGAGAAGGCCTTTTCCGCCCCCACACCCCAATCCCTGGGCCTTCTATGAGGGGACTAGGCCCAGAGAAGGCCTATCCGCCCCCCCACACCATCCCCTGGCCCTTCTATGAGGGGACTAGGCCCAGAGAAGGCCTTTCCCGTCCCCCACACCCCATCCCCTGGGCCTTCTATGAGGGGACTAGGCCCAGAGAAGGCCTTTTCCGCCCCCACACCCCATCCCCTGGGCCTTCTATGAGGGGACTAGGCCCAGAGAAAGCCTTTTCCGCCCCCACACCCCATCCCCTGGCCCTTCTATGAGGGGACTAGGCCCAGAGAAGGCCTTTTCCGTCCCCCACACCCCATCTCCTGGGCCTTCTATGAGGGGACTAGGCCCAGAGAAGGCCTTTCCCGCCCCCCCACACGATCCCCTGGGCCTTCTATGAGGGGACTAGGCCCAGAGAAGGCCTTTTCCGCAACCCCACACCCCATTCCCTGGGCCTTCTATGAGGGGACTAGGCCCAGAGATGCCTTTTCCGTCCCCCACACCCCATCCCCTGGGCCTTCTATGGGGCACTAGGCCCAGAGAAGGCCTTTTCCGTCCCCCACACCCCATCCCCTGGGCCTTCTATGAGGGGACTAGGCCCAGAGAAGGCCTTTCCGCCCCCCCACAACATCCCCTGGCCCTTCTATGAGGGGACTAGGCCCAGAGAAGGCCTTTCCCGTCCCCCACACCCCATCCCCTGGCCCTTCTATGAGGGGACTAGGCCCAGAGAAGGCCTTTTCCGTCCCCCACACCCCATCCCCTGGGCCTTCTATGAGGGGACTAGGCCCAGAGAAGCCCTTTTCTGCCCCCCACACGCCATCCCCTGGGCCTTCTATGAGGGGACTAGGCCCAGAGAAGGCCTTTCCGCCCCCACCCCACCATCCCCTGGGCCTTCTATGAGGGGACTAGGCCCAGAGAAGCCGTTTTCTGCCCCCCACACCCCATCTCCTGGGCCTTCTATGACGGGACTAGGCCCAGAGAAGGCCTTTCCGCCCCCCACACCATCCCCTGGGCCTTCTATGAGGGGACTAGGCCCAGAGAAGCCCTTTTCTGCCCCCACACCCCATCTTCTGGGCCTTCTATGAGGGGACTAGGCCCAGAGAAGGCCTTTCCGGCCCCCCCACACCATCCCCTGGGCCTTCTATGAGGGGACTAGGCCCAGAGAAGGCCTTTTCCGCCCCCACACCCCATCCCCTGGGCCTTCTATGAGGGGACTAGGCCCAGAGAAGGCCTTTTCCGTCCCCCACACCCCATCCCCTGGGCCTTCTATGGGGCACTAGGCCCAGAGAAGGCCTTTTCCGTCCCCCACACCCCATCTCCTGGGCCTTCTATGAGGGGACTAGGCCCAGAGAAGGCCTTTCCGCCCCCCACACCATCCCCTGGCCCTTCTATTAGGGGACTAGGCCCAGAGAAGGCCTTTCCCGTCCCCCACACCCCATCCCCTGGCCCTTCTATGAGGGGACTAGGCCCAGAGAAGGCCTTTTCCGCCCCCACACCCCATTCCCTGGGCCTTCTATGAGGGGACTAGGCCCAGAGAAGACCTTTTCTGCCCCCACACGCCATCCCCTGGGCCTTCTATGAGGGGACTAGGCCCAGAGAAGCCCTTTTCCGCCCCCACACCCCATTCCCTCGGCCTTCCATGAGGGGACTAGGCCCAGAGAAGGCCTTTTCCGCCCCCCACATGCCATCCCCTGGGCCTTCTAAGAGGGGACTAGGCCCAGAGAAGGCCTTTTCCATCCCCCACACCCCATCCCCTGGGCCTTCTATGAGGGGACTAGGCCCAGAGAAGGCCTTTTCCGCCCCCACACCCCAATCCCTGGGCCTTCTATGAGGGGACTAGGCCCAGAGAAGGCCTATCCGCCCCCCACACCATCCCCTGGCCCTTCTATGAGGGGACTACGCCCAGAGAAGGCCTTTCCCGTCCCCCACACCCCATCCCCTGGGCCTTCTATGAGGGGACTAGGCCCAGAGAAGGCCTTTTCCGCCCCCCACACCCCATCCCCTGGGCCTTCTATGAGGGGACTAGGCCCAGAGAGGCCATTTCCGCCCCCACACCCCATTCCCTGGGCCTTCTATGAGGGGACTAGGCCCAGAGAAGGCCTTTTCCGCCCCCACACCCCATCCCCTGGGCCTTCTATGAGGGGACTAGGCCCAGAGAGGCCTTTTCCGTCCCCCACACCCCATCCCCTAGGCCTTCTATGAGGGGAGTAGGCCCAGAGAAGGCCTTTTCTGCCCCCACACCCCATTCCCTGGGCCTTCTATGAGGGGACTAGGCCCAGAGAAGGCCTTTCCGCCACCCCCCACACCATCCCCTGGCCCTTCTATGAGGGGACTACGCCAAGAGAAGGCCTTTCCCGTCCCCCACACCCCATCCCCTGGGCCTTCTATGAGGGGACTAGGCCCAGAGAAGGCCTTTTCTGCCCCCCACACCCCATTCCCTGGGCCTTCTATGAGGGGACTAGGCCCAGAGAAGGCCTTTTCCGCCCCCACATTGAATCCCCTGGGCCTTCTATGAGGGGACTAGGCCCAGAGAAGGCCTTTTCCGCCCCCACACCCCATCCCCTGGGCCTTCTATGAGGGGACTAGGCCCAGAGAAGGCCTTTCCGCCCCCACACCCCATCCCCTGGGCCTTCTATGAGGGGACTAGGCCCAGAGAGGCCTTTTCCGTCCCCCACACCCCATCCCCTGGGCCTTCTATGAGGGGACTAGGCCCAGAGAAGGCCTTTTCCGCCCCCACACCCCATTCCCTGGGCCTTCTATGAGGGGACTAGGCCCAGAGAAGGCCTTTTCCGCCCCCCACACCCCATCCCCTGGACCTTCTATGAGGGGACTAGGCCCAGAGAGGCCTTTTCCGTCCCCCACACCCCATCCCCTGGGCCTTCTTTGGGGCACTAGGCCCCGAGAAGGCCTTTTCCGTCCCCCACACCCCATCCCCTGGGCCTTCTATGAGGGGACTAGGCCCAGAGAAGGCCTTTCCCGTCCCCCACACCCCATCCCCTGGCCCTTCTATGAGGGGACTAGGCCCAGAGAAGGCCTTTTCCGTCCCCCACACCCCATCCCCTGGGCCTTCTATGAGGGGACTAGGCCCAGAGAAGCCCTTTTCTGCCCCCCACACGCCATCCCCTGGGCCTTCTATGAGGGGACTAGGCCCAGAGAAGCCCTTTTCCGCCCCCACACCCCATTCCCTGGGCCTTCTATGAGGGGACTAGGCCCAGAGAAGGCCTTTTCCGCCCCCCACATGCCATCCCCTTGGCCTTCTATGAGGGGACTAGGCCCAGAGAAGGCCTTTTCCATCCCCCACACCCCATCCCCTGGGCCTTCTAAGAGGGGACTAGGCCCAGAGAAGGCCTTTTCCATCCCCCACACCCCATCCCCTGGGCCTTCTATGAGGGGACTAGGCCCAGAGAGGCCTTTTGCGCCCCCACACCCCATCCCCTAGGCCTTCTATGAGGGGACTAGGCCCAGAGAAGGCCTTTTCCGTCCCCCACACCCCATCCCCTGGGCCTTCTATGGGGCACTAGGCCCAGAGAAGGCCTTTTCCGCCCCCACACCCCATTCCCTGGGCCTTCTATGAGGGGACTAGGCCCAGAGAAGGCCTTTTCCGCCCCCACACCCCATTCCCTGTGCCTTCTATGAGGGGACTAGGCCCAGAGAAGGCCTTTTCCGCCCCCACACCCCAATCCCTGGGCCTTCTATGAGGGGACTAGGCCCAGAGAAGGCCTTTCCGCCCCCCACACCATCCCCTGGCCCTTCTATGAGGGGACTACGCCCAGAGAAGGCCTTTCCCGTCCCCCACACACCATCCCCTGGGCCTTCTATGAGGGGACTAGGCCCAGAGAAGGCCTTTTCCGCCCCCACAACCCATCCCCTGGGCCTTCTATGAGGGGACTAGGCCCAGAGAGGCCTTTTCCGCCCCCACACCCCATTCCCTGGGCCTTCTATGAGGGGACTAGGCCCAGAGAAGGCCTTTTCCGCCCCCACACCCCATCCCCTGGGCCTTCTATAAGGGGACCAGGCCCAGAGAGGCCTTTTCCGTCCCCCACACCCCATCCCCTGGGCCTTCTATGAGGGGACTAGGCCCAGAGAAGGCCTTTTCCGCCCCCACACCCCATTCCCTGGGCCTTCTATGAGTGGACTAGGCCCAGAGAAGGCCTTTCCTCCCCCCACACCATCCCCTGGCCCTTCTATGAGGGGACTACGCCCAGAGAAGGCCTTTCCCGTCCCCCACACCCCATCCCCTGGGCCTTCTATGAGGGGACAAGGCCCAGAGAAGGCCTTTTCCGCCCCCCACACCCCATTCCCTGGGCCTTCTATGAGGGGACTAGGCCCAGAGAAGGCCTTTTCCGCCCCCACATGCCATCCCCTGGGCCTTCTATGAGGGGACTAGGCCCAGAGAAGGCCTTTTCCGCCCCCACACCCCATTCCCTGGGCCTTCTATGAGGGGACAAGGCCCAGAGAAGGCCTTTCCGCCCCCACACCCCTTCCCCTGGGCCTTCTATGAGGGGACTAGGCCCAGAGAGGCCTTTTCCGTCCCCCACACCCCATCCCCTGGGCCTTCTATGAGGGGACTAGGCCCAGAAAAGGCCTTTTCCGCCCTCCACACTCCATCCCCTGGGCCTTCTATGAGGGGACTAGGCCCAGAGAAGGCCTTTTCCGCCCCCACACCCCATTCCCTGGGCATTCTATGAGGGGACTAGGCCCAGAGAAGGCCTTTTCCGCCCCCACACCCCATCCCCTGGGCCTTCTATGAGGGGACTAGGCCCAGAGAAGGCCTTTTCCGCCCCCCACACCCCATCCCCTGGGCCTTCTATGAGGGGACTAGGCCCAGAGAAGGCCTTTTCCGCCCCCACACCCCATTCCCTGGGCCTTCTATGAGGGGACTAGGCCCAGAGAAGGCCTTTCCGCCCCCCACACCATCCCCTGGCCCTTTTATGAGGGGACTAGGCCCAGAGAAGGCCTTTCCCGGCCCCCACACCCCATCCCCTGGGCCTTCTATGAGGGGACTAGGCCCAGAGAGGCCTTTTCCGTCCCCCACACCCCATTCCCTGGGCCTTCTATGAGGGGACTAGGCCCAGAGAAGGCCTTTTCCGCCCCCCACATGACATCCCCTGAGCCTTCTATGAGGGGACTAGGCCCAGAGAAGGCCTTTTCCGCCCCCACACCCTATTCCCTGGGCCTTCTATGAGGGGACTAGGCCCAGAGAAGGCCTTTTCCGCCCCCACACCCCATCCCCTGGGCCTTCTATGAGGGGACTAGGCCCAGAGAGGCCTTTTCCGTCCCCCACACCCCATCCCCTGGGCCTTCTATGAGGGGACTAGGCCCAGAGAAGGCCTTTTCCGCCCCCCACACCCCAATCCCTGGGCCTTCTATGAGGGGACTAGGCCCAGAGAAGGCCTTTTCCGCCCCCACACCCCATTCCCTGGGCCTTCTGTGAGGGGACTAGGCCCAGAGAAGGCCTTTTCCGCCCCCACATGCCATCCCCTGGGCCTTCTATTAGGGGACTAGGCCCAGAGAAGGCCTTTTCCATCCCCCACGCTCCATCCCCTGGGCCTTCTATGAGGGGACTAGGCCTAGAGATGCCCTTTTCCGCCCCCACACCCCATTCCCTGGGCCTTCTATGAGGGGAATAGGCCCAGAGAAGGCCTTTCCCGTCCCCCACACCCCATACCCTGGGCCTTCTATGAGGGGACTAGGCCCAGAGAAGGCCTTTTCCGCCCCCACACCCCATTCCCTGGGCCTTCTATGAGGGGACTAGGCCCAGAGAAGGCCTTTTCCGCCCACAACATGCCATCCCCTCGGCTTTCTATTAGGGGACTAGGCCCAGAGGAGGCCTTTTCCATCCCCCACGCTCCATCCCCTGGGCCTTCTATGAGGGGACTAGGCCGAGAGAGGACTTTTCCGTCCCCCACACCCCATCCCCTGGGCCTTCTATGAGGGGACTAGGCCCAGAGAAGGCCTTTTCCGTCCCCCACATCCTATCCCCTGGGCCTTCTATGAGGGGACTAGGCCCAGAGAAGCCCTTTTCCGTCCCCCACACCCCATCCCCTGGGCCTTCTATGAGGGGACTAGGCCCAGATAAGGCCTTTTCCATCCCCACACCCCATCCCCTGGGCCTTCTATGGGGCACTAGGCCCAGAGGAGGCCTTTTCCATCCCCCACGCTCCATCCCCTGGGCCTTCTATGAGGGGACTAGGCCCAGAGAG
This sequence comes from Gekko gecko, assembly GCA_029375565.1. Classification (NCBI taxonomy): domain Eukaryota; kingdom Metazoa; phylum Chordata; class Lepidosauria; order Squamata; family Gekkonidae; genus Gekko; species Gekko gecko. Next base: position 3,502,869 of record JAPDNY010000011.1, read on the forward strand.
GCCTTTTCCGCCCCCACACTCCATCCCCTGGGCCTTCTATGAGGGGACTAGGCCCAGAGAGGCCTTTTCCGCCCCCACACCCCATCCCCTGGGCCTTCTATGAGGGGACTAGGCCCAGAGAGGCCTTTTCCGCCCCCACACTCCATCCCCTGGGCCTTCTATGAGGGGACTAGGCCCAGAGAGGCCTTTTCCGCCCCCACACTCCATCCCCTGGGCCTTCTATGAGGGGACTAGGCCCAGAGAGGCCTTTTCCACCCCCCACACCCCATCCCCTGGGACTTCTATGAGGGGACTAGGCCCAGAGAAGGCCTTTTCCATCCCCCACACTCCATCCCCTGGGCCTTCTATGAGGGGACTAGGCCCAGAGAGGCCTTTTCCGCCCCCCACACCCCATCCCCTGGGCCTTCTATGAGGGGACTAGGCCCAGAGAGGCCTTTTCCGCCCCCACACCCCATCCCCTGGGCCTTCTATGAGGGGACTAGGCCCAGAGAAGGCCTTTTCCATCCCCCACACCCCATCCCCTGGGCCTTCTATGAGGGGGCTAGGCCCAGAGGAGGCCTTTTCCGTCCCCCACACTCCATCCCCTGAGCCTTCTATGAGGGGACTAGGCCCAGAGAAGGCCTTTTCCGTCCCCCACATCCCATCCCCTGGGCCTTCTATGGGGCACTAGGCCCAGAGGAGGCCTTTTCCATCCCCCACGCTCCATCCCCTGGGCCTTCTATGAGGGGACTAGGCCCAGAGAGGCCTTTTCCGCCCCCACACTCCATCCCCTGGGCCTTCTATGAGGGGACTAGGCCCAGAGAGGCCTTTTCCGCCCCCACACCCCATCCCCTGGGCCTTCTATTAGGGGACTAGGCCCAGAGAGGCCTTTTCCGCCCCCACACTCCATCCCCTGGGCCTTCTATGAGGGGACTAGGCCCAGAGAGGCCTTTTCCGCCCCCCACACTCCATCCCCTGGGCCTTCTATGAGGGGACTAGGCCCAGAGAGGCCTTTTCCACCCCCACACCCCATCCACTGGGCCTTCTATGAGGGGACAAGGCCCAGAGAAGGCCTTTTCCATCCCCCACACTCCATCCCCTGGGCCTTCTATGAGGGGACTAGGCCCAGAGAGGCCTTTTCCGCCCCCACACCCCATCCCCTGGGCCTTCTATGAGGGGACTAGGCCCAGAGAAGGCCTTTTCCATCCCCCACACTCCATCCCCTGGGCCTTCTATGAGGGGACTAGGCCCAGAGAGGCCTTTTCCGCCCCCACACCCCATCCCCTGGGCCTTCTATGAGGGGACTAGGCCCAGAGAAGTCCTTTTCCATCCCCCACACTCCATCCCCTGGGCCTTCTATGAGGGGACTAGGCCCAGAGAGGCCTTTTCAGTCCCCCACACCCCATACCCTGGGCCTTCTATGAGGGGACTAGGCCCAGAGAGGCCTTTTCCGCCCCCACACTCCATCCCCTGGGCCTTCTATGAGGGGACTAGGCCCAGAGAGGCCTTTTCCGTCCCCCACACCCCATCCCCTGGCCCTTCTATGAGGGGACTAGGCCCAGAGAAGGCCTTTTCCGTCCCCCACACCCCATCCCCTGGGCCTTCTATGAGGGGACTAGGCCCAGAGAAGGCCTTTTCCATCCCCCGCACTCCATCCCCTGGGCCTTCTATGAGGGGACTAGGCCCAGAGAGGCCTTTTCCGCCCCCACACCCCATCCCCTGGGCCTTCTATGAGGGGACTAGGCCCAGAGAAGGCCTTTCCGCCCCCCCACACCATCCCCTGGCCCTTCTATGAGGGGACTAGGCCCAGAGAAGGCCTTTCCCGTCCCCCATACCCCATCCCCTGGCCCTTCTATGAGGGGACTAGGCCCAGAGAAGGGCTTTCCGCCCCCCACACCATCCCCTGGGCCTTCTATGAGGGGACTAGGCCCAGAGAAGCCCTTTTCTGCCCCCCACACCCCATCTCCTGGGCCTTCTATGAGGGGACTAGGCCCAGAGAAGGCCCCTTCCGGCCCCCCCACACCATCCCCTGGGCCTTCTATGAGGGGACTAGGCCCAGAGAAGGCCTTTTCCGCCCCCCGCACCCCATCCCCTGGGCCTTCTATGAGGGGACTAGGCCCAGAGAGGCCTTTTCCATCCCCCACACCCCATCCCCTGGGCCTTCTATGGGGCACTAGGCCCAGAGAAGGCCTTTTCCGTCCCCCACACCCCATCCCCTGGGCCTTCTATGAGGGGACTAGGCCCAGAGAAGCCCTTTTCTGCCCCCACACGCCATCCCCTGGGCCTTCTATGTGGGGACTTGGCCCAGAGAAGCCCTTTTCCGCCCCCACACCCGATTCCCTGTGCCTTCTATGAGGGGACTAGGCCCAGAGAAGGCCTTTTCCGCCCCCCACATGCCATCCCCTGGGCCTTCTATGAGGGGACTAGGCCCAGAGAAGGCCTTTTCCATCCCCCACACCCCATCCCCTGGGCCTTCTAAGAGGGGACTAGGCCCAGAGAAGGCCTTTTCCATCCCCCACACCCCATCCCCTGGGCCTTCTACGCGGGGACTAGCCCCAGAGAGGCCTTTTCCGCCCCCCAGACCCCATCCCCTAGGCCTTCTATGAGGGGACTAGGCCCAGAGAAGGCCTTTTCCGTCCCCCACACCCCATCCCCTGGGCCTTCTATGGGGCACTAGGCCCAGAGAAGGCCTTTTCCGCCCCCACACCCCATTCCCTGGGCATTCTATGAGGGGACTAGGCCCAGAGAAGGCCTTTTCCGCCCCCACACCCCATTCCCTGGGCCTTCTATGAGGGGACTAGGCCCAGAGAAGGCCTTTTCCGCCCCCCACACCCCAATCCCTGGGCCTTCTATGAGGGGACTAGGCCCAGAGAAGGCCTTTCCGCCCCCCACACCATCCCCTGGCCCTTCTATGAGGGGACTACGCCCAGAGAAGGCCTTTCCCGTCCCCCACACCCCATCCCCTGGGCCTTCTATGAGGGGACTAGGCCCAGAGAAGGCCTTTTCCGCCCCCACACCCCATCCCCTGGGCCTTCTATGAGGGGACTAGGCCCAGAGAGGCCTTTTCCGCCCCCACACCCCATCCCCTGGGCCTTCTATGAGGGGACTAGGCCCAGAGAGGCCTTTTCCATCCCCCACACCCCATCCCCTGGGCCTTCTATGGGGCACTAGGCCCAGAGAAGGCCTTTTCCGTCCCCCACACCCCATCCCCTGGGCCTTCTATGAAAGGACTAGGCCCAGAGAAGCCCTTTTCTGCCCCCCACACGCCATCCCCTGGGCCTTCTATGAGGGGACTAGGCCCAGAGAAGCCCTTTTCCGCCCCCACACCCCATTCCCTGGGCCTTCTATGAGGGGACTAGGCCCAGAGAAGGCCTTTCCGCCCCCCACACCATCCCCTGGCCCTTCTATGAGGGGACTACGCCCAGAGAAGGCCTTTCCCGTCCCCCACACCCCATCCCCTGGGCCTTCTATGAGGGGACTAGGCCCAGAGAAGGCCTTTTCCGCCCCCACACCCCATCCCCTGGGCCTTCTATGAGGGGACTAGGCCCAGAGAAGGCCTTTCCGCCCCCCACACCATCCCCTGGCCCTTCTATGAGGGGACTACGCCTAGAGAAGGCCTTTCCCGTCCCCCACACCCCATCCCCTGGGCCTTCTATGAGGGGACTAGGCCCAGAGAAGGCCTTTTCCGCCCCCCACACCCCATCCCCTGGGCCTTCTATGAGGGGACTAGGCCCAGAGAGGCCTTTTCCGCCCCCACACCCCATTCCCTGGGCCTTCTATGAGGGGACTAGGCCCAGAGAAGGCCTTTTCCGCCCCCCACACCCCATCCCCTGGGCCTTCTATGAGGGGACCAGGCCCAGAGAGGCCTTTTCCGTTCCCCACACCCCATCCCCTGGGCCTTCTATGAGGGGACTAGGCCCAGAGAAGGCCTTTTCCGCCCCCCACACCCCATTCCCTGGGCCTTCTATGAGTGGACTAGGCCCAGAGAAGGCCTTTCCGCCCCTCCCCACACCATCCCCTGGCCCTTCTATGAGGGGACTACGCCCAGAGAAGGCCTTTCCCGTCCCCCACACCCCATCCCCTGGGCCTTCTATGAGGGGACGAGGCCCAGAGAAGGCCTTTTCCGCCCCCACACCCCATTCCCTGGGCCTTCTATGAGGGGACTAGGCCCAGAGAAGGCCTTTTCCGCCCCCCACATGCCATCCCCTGGGCCTTCTATGAGGGGACTAGGCCCAGAGAAGGCCTTTTCCGCCCCCACACCCCATTCCCTGGGCCTTCTATGAGGGGACAAGGCCCAGAGAAGGCCTTTTCCGCCCCCACACCCCATCCCCAGGGCCTTCTATGAGGGGACGAGGCCCAGAGAAGGCCTTTTCCGCCCCCACACCCCATTCCCTGGGCCTTCTATGAGGGGACTAGGCCCAGAAAAGGCCTTTTCCGCCCCCACACTCCATCCCCTGGGCCTTCTATGAGGGGACTAGGCCCAGAGAAGGCCTTTTCCGCCCCCACACCCCAATCCCTGGGCCTTCCATGAGGGGACTAGGCCCAGAGAAGGCATTTTCCACCCCCACACCCCATTCCCTGGGCCTTCTATGAGGGGACTAGGCCCAGAGAAGGCCTTTTCCGCCCCCCACATGCCATCCCCTGGGCCTTCTATTAGGGGACTAGGCCCAGAGAAGGCCTTTTCCATCCCCCACGCACCATCCCCTGGGCCTTCTATGAGGGGACTAGGCCTAGAGATGCCCTTTTCCGCCCCCACACCCCATTCCCTGGGCCTTCTATGAGGGGACTAGGCCCAGAGAAGGCCTTTCCCGTCCCCCACACCCCATCCCCTGGGCCTTCTATGAGGGGACTAGGCCCAGAGAAGGCCTTTTCCGCCCCCCACACCCCATTCCCTGGGCCTTCTATGAGGGGACTAGGCCCAGAGAAGGCCTTTTCCGCCCCCCACATGCCATCCCCTCGGCCTTCTATTAGGGGACTAGGCCCAGAGAAGGCCTTTTCCATCCCCCACGCTCCATCCCCTGGGCCTTCTATGAGGGAACTAGGCCGAGAGAGGACTTTTCCGTCCCCCACACCCCATCCCCTGGGCCTTCTATGAGGGGACTAGGCCCAGAGAAGGCCTTTTCCGTCCCCCACATCCTATCCCCTGGGCCTTCTATGAGGGGACTAGGCCCAGAGAAGCCCTTTTCCGTCCCCCACACCCCATCCCCTGGGCCTTCTATGAGGGGACTACGCCCAGATAAGGCCTTTTCCATCCCCCACACCCCATCCCCTGGGCCTTCTATGAGGGGGCTAGGCCCAGAGGAGGCCTTTTCCGTCCCCCACACTCCATCCCCTGAGCCTTCTATGAGGGGACTAGGCCCAGAGAAGGCCTTTTCCGTCCCCCACATCCCATCCCCTGGGCCTTCTATGGGGCACTAGGCCCAGAGGAGGCCTTTTCCATCCCCTACGCTCCATCCCCTGGGCCTTCTATGAGGGGACTAGGCCCAGAGAGGCCTTTTCCGCCCCCACACTCCATCCCCTGGGCCTTCTATGAGGGGACTAGGCCCAGAGAGGCCTTTTCCACCCCCCACACCCCATCCCTTGGGCCTTCTATGAGGGGACTAGGCCCAGAGAGGCCTTTTCCGCCCCCCACACTCCATCCCCTGGGCCTTCTATGAGGGGACTTGGCCCAGAGAGGCCTTTTCCGCCCCCACACTCCATCCCCTGGGCCTTCTATGAGGGGACTAGGCCCAGAGAGGCCTTTTCCACCCCCCACACCCCATCCACTGGGCCTTCTATGAGGGGACTAGGCCCAGAGAAGGCCTTTTCCATCCCCCACACTCCATCCCCTGGGCCTTCTATGAAAGGACGAGGCCCAGAGAGGCCTTTTCCGCCCCCACACCCCATCCCCTGGGCCTTCTATGAGGGGACTAGGCCCAGAGAAGGCCTTTTCCATCCCCCACACTCCATCCCCTGGGCCTTGTATGAGGGGACGAGGCCCAGAGAGGCCTTTTCCGCCCCCCACACCCCATCCCCTGGGCCTTCTATGAGGGGACTAGGCCCAGAGAAGGCCTTTTCCATCCCCCACACTCCATCCCCTGGGCCTTCTATGAGGGGACTAGGCCCAGAGAGGCCTTTTCAGTCCCCCACACCCCATCCCCTGGGCCTTCTATGAGGGGACTAGGCCCAGAGAGGCCTTTTCCGCCCCCACACTCCATCCCCTGGGCCTTCTATGAGGGGACTAGGCCCAGAGAGGCCTTTTCCGTCCCCCACACCCCATCCCCTGGGCCTTCTATGAGGGGACTAGGCCCAGAGAAGGCCTTTTCCATCCCCCACACTCCATCCTCTGGGCCTTCTATGAGGGGACTAGGCCCAGAGAAGGCCTTTTCCATCCCCCGCACTCCATCCCCTGGGCCTTCTATGAGGGGACTAGGCCCAGAGAGGCCTTTTCCGCCCCCACACCACATCCCCTGGGCCTTCTATGAGGGGACTAGGCCCAGAGAAGGCCTTTCCGCCCCCCACACCATCCCCTGGCCCTTCTATGAGGGGACTAGGCCCAGAGAAGGCCTTTCCCGTCCCCCACACCCCATCCCCTGGCCCTTCTATGAGGGGACTAGGCCCAGAGAAGGGCTTTTCCGCCCCCCACACCCCATCCCCTGGGCCTTCTATGAGGGGACTAGGCCCAGAGAAGGCCTTTCCGCCCCCCACACCATCCCCTGGCCCTTCTATGAGGGGACTAGGCCCAGAGAAGGCCTTTCCCGTCCCCCACACCCCATCCCCTGGCCCTTCTATGAGGGGACTAGGCCCAGAGAAGGCCTTTCCCGTCCCCCACACCCCATCCCCTGGCCCTTCTATGAGGGGACTAGGCCCAGAGAAGGCCTTTTCCGCCCCCACACCCCATCCCCTGGGCGTTCTATGAGGGGACTAGGCCCAGAGAGGCCTTTTCCATCCCCCACACCCCATCCCCTGGGCCTTCTATGGGGCACTAGGCCCAGAGAAGGCCTTTTCCGTCCCCCACACCCCATCCCCTGGGCCTTCTATGAGGGGACTAGGCCCAGAGAAGGCCTTTCCGCCCCCCACACCATCCCCTGGCCCTTCTATGAGGGGAGTAGGCCCAGAGAAGGCCTTTCCCGTCCCCCACACCCCATCCCCTGGCCCTTCTATGAGGGGACTAGGCCCAGAGAAGGCCTTTTCCGTCCCCTACACCCCATCCCCTGGGCCTTCTATGAGGGGACTAGGCCCAGAGAAGCCCTTTTCTGCCCCCCACACGCCATCCCCTGGGCCTTCTATGAGGGGACTAGGCCCAGAGAAGGCCTTTACCGCCCCCCACACCCCATTCCCTGGGCCTTCTATGAGGGGACTAGGCCCAGAGAAGGCCTTTTCCGCCCCCACATGCCATCCCCTGGGCCTTCTAAGAGGGGACTAGGCCCAGAGAAGGCCTTTTCCATCCCCCACTCCCCATCTCCTGGGCCTTCTTTGAGGGGACTAGGCCCAGAGAAGGCCTTTTCCACCCCCACACCCCATCCCCTGGGCCTTCTATGAGGGGACTAGGCCCAGAGAGGCCTTTTCCGCCCCCCACACTCCATCCCCTGGGCCTTCTATGAGGGGACTAGGCCCAGAGAGGCCTTTTCCGCCCCCACACTCCATCCCCTGGGCCTTCTATGAGGGGACTAGGCCCAGAGAGGCCTTTTCCACCCCCACACCCCATCCCCTGGGCCTTCTATGAGGGGACTAGGCCCAGAGAAGGCCTTTTCCATCCCCCACACTCCATCCCCTGGGCCTTCTATAAGGGGACTAGGCCCAGAGAAGGCCTTTCCGCCCCCCCACACCATCCCCTGGCCCTTCTATGAGGGGACTAGGCCCAGAGAAGGCCTTTCCCGTCCCCCACACCCCATCCCCTGGGCCTTCTATGAGGGGACTAGGCCCAGAGAGGCCTTTTCCGTCCCCCACACCCCATTCCCTGGGCCTTCTATGAGGGGACTAGGCCCAGAGAAGGCCTTTTCCGCCCCCACATGCCATCCCCTGGGCCTTCTATGAGGGGACTAGGCCCAGAGAAGGCCTTTTCCGCCCCCACACCCCATTCCCTGGGCCTTCTATGAGGGGACTAGGCCCAGAGAAGGCCTTTTCCGCCCCCACACCCCATCCCCTGGGCCTTCTATGAGGGGACTAGGCCCAGAGAGGCCTTTTCCGTCCCCCACACCCCATCCCCTGGGCCTTCTATGAGGGGACTAGGCCCAGAGAAGGCCTTTTCCGCCCCCCACACCCCAATCCCTGGGCCTTCCATGAGGGGACTAGGCCCAGAGAAGGCCTTTTCCGCCCCCCACACCCCATTCCCTGGGCCTTCTATGAGGGGACTAGGCCCAGAGAAGGCCTTTTCCGCCCCCACATGCCATCCCCTGGGCCTTCTATTAGGGGACTAGGCCCAGAGAAGGCCTTTTGCATCCCCCACGCTCCATCCCCTGGGCCTTCTATGAGGGGACTAGGCCTAGAGATGCCCTTTTCCGCCCCCCACACCCCATTCCCTGGGCCTTCTATGAGGGGACTAGGCCCAGAGAAGGCCTTTCCCGTCCCCCACACCCCATCCCCTGGGCCTTCTATGAGGGGACTAGGCCCAGAGAGGCCTTTTCCGCCCCCACACCCCATTCCCTGGGCCTTCTATGAGGGGACTAGGCCCAGAGAAGGCCTTTTCCGCCCCCCACATGCCATCCCCTGGCCCTTCTATGAGGGGACTAGGCCCAGAGAAGGCCTTTTCCATCCCCCACGCTCCATCCCCTGGGCCTTCTATGAGGGGACTAGGCCGAGAGAGGACTTTTCCGTCCCCCACACCCCATCCCCTGGGCCTTCTATGAGGGGACTAGGCCCAGAGAAGGCCTTTTCCGTCCCCCACATCCGATCCCCTGGGCCTTCTATGAGGGGACTAGGCCCAGAGAAGCCCTTTTCCGTCCCCCACACCCCATCCCCTGGGCCTTCTATGAGGGGACTAGGCCCAGATAAGGCCTTTTCCATCCCCCACACCCCATCCCCTGGGCCTTCTATGAGGGGGCTAGGCCCAGAGGAGGCCTTTTCCGTCCCCCACACTCCATCCCCTGAGCCTTCTATGAGGGGACTAGGCCCAGAGAAGGCCTTTTCCGTCCCCCACATCCCATCCCCTGGGCCTTCTATGGGGCACTAGGCCCAGAGGAGGCCTTTTCCATCCCCCACGCTCCATCCCCTGGGCCTTCTATGAGGGGACTAGGCCCAGAGAGGCCTTTTCCGCCCCCACACTCCATCCCCTGGGCCTTCTATGAGGGGACTAGGCCCAGAGAGGCCTTTTCCACCCCCACACCCCATCCCCTGGGCCTTCTATGAGGGGACTAGGCCCAGAGAGGCCTTTTCCGCCCCCCACACTCCATCCCCTGGGCCTTCTATGAGGGGACTAGGCCCAGAGAGGCCTTTTCCGCCCCCACACTCCATCCCCTGGGCCTTCTATGAGGGGACTAGGCCCAGAGAGGCCTTTTCCACCCCCACACCCCATCCACTGGGCCTTCTATGAGGGGACTAGGCCCAGAGAAGGCCTTTTCCATCCCCACACTCCATCCCCTGGGCCTTCTATGAGAGGACTAGGCCCAGAGAGGCCTTTTCCGCCCCCCACACCCCATCCCCTGGGCCTTCTATGAGGGGACTAGGCCCAGAGAAGGCCTTTTCCATCCCCCACACTCCATCCCCTGGGCCTTGTATGAGGGGACTAGGCCCAGAGAGGCCTTTTCCGCCCCCACACCCCATCCCCTGGGCCTTCTATGAGGGGACTAGGCCCAGAGAAGGCCTTTTCCATCCCCCACACTCCATCCCCTGGGCCTTCTATGAGGGGACTAGGCCCAGAGAGGCCTTTTCAGTCCCCCACACCCCATCCCCTGGGCCTTCTATGAGGGGACTAGGCCCAGAGAGGCCTTTTCCGCCCCCACACTCCATCCCCTGGGCCTTCTATGAGGGGACTAGGTCCAGAGAGGCCTTTTCCGTCCCCCACACCCCATCCCCTGGGCCTTCTATGAGGGGACTAGGCCCAGAGAAGGCCTTTTCCATCCCCCACACTCCATCCTCTGGGCCTTCTATGAGGGGACTAGGCCCAGAGAAGGCCTTTTCCATCCCCCCCACTCCATCCCCTGGGCCTTCTATGAGGGGACTAGGCCCAGAGAGGCCTTTTCCGCCAACACACCCCATCCCCTGGGCCTTCTATGAGGGGACTAGGCCCAGAGAAGGCCTTTCCGCCCCCCACACCATCCCCTGGCCCTTCTATGAGGGGACTAGGCCCAGAGAAGGCCTTTCCCGTCCCCCACACCCCATCCCCTGGCCCTTCTATGAGGGGACTAGGCCCAGAGAAGGGCTTTCCGCCCCCCACACTATCCCCTGGGCCTTCTATGAGGGGACTAGGACCAGAGAAGCCCTTTTCTGCCCCCCACACCCCATCTCCTGGGCCTTCTATGAGGGGACTAGGCCCAGAGAAGGCCTTTTCCGTCCCCCACACCCCATCCCCTGGGCCTTCTATGAGGGGACTAGGCCCAGAGAAGGCCTTTCCGCCCCCACACACCATCCCCTGGCCCTTCTATGAGGGGAGTAGGCCCAGAGAAGGCCTTTCCCGTCCCCCACACCCCATCCCCTGGGCCTTCTATGAGGGGACTAGGCCCAGAGAAGGCCTTTTCCGTCCCCTACACCCCATCCCCTGGGCCTTCTATGAGGGGACTAGGCCCAGAGAAGCCCTTTTCTGCCCCCCACACGCCATCCCCTGGGCCTTCTATGAGGGGACTAGGCCCAGAGAAGGCCTTTACCGCCCCCACACCCCATTCCCTGGGCCTTCTATGAGGGGACTAGGCCCAGAGAAGGCCTTTTCCGCCCCCACACTCCATCCCCTGGGCCTTCTATGAGGGGACTAGGCCCAGAGAAGGCCTTTTCCATCCCCCACACCCCATCCCCTGGGCCTTCTATGAGGGGACTAGGCCGAGAGAGAGCCTTTTCCGCCCCCACACTCACATCCCCTGGGCCTTCTATGAGGGGACTAGGCCCAGAGAGGCCTTTTCCGCCCCCACACTCCATCCCCTGGGCCTTCTATGAGGGGACTAGGCCCAGAGAAGGCCTTTTCCGCCCCCACACTCCATCCCCTGGGCCTTCTATGAGGGGACTAGGCCCAGAGAGGCCTTTTCCACCCCCCACACCCCATCCCCTGGGCCTTCTAAGAGGGGACTAGGCCCAGAGAAGGCCTTTTCCATCCCCCACACTCCATCCCCTGGGCCTTCTATGAGGGGACTAGGCCCAGAGAGGCCTTTTCCGCCCCCACACCCCATCCCCTGGGCCTTCTATGAGGGGACTAGGCCCAGAGAAGGCCTTTCCGCCCCCCCACACCATCCCCTGGCCCTTCTATGAGGGGACTAGGCCCAGAGAAGGCCTTTCCCGTCCCCCACACCCCATCCCCTGGCCCTTCTATGAGGGGACTAGGCCCAGAGAAGGGCTTTCCCGCCCCCCACACCATCCCCTGGGCCTTCTATGAGGGGACTAGGCCCAGAGAAGCCCTTTTCTGCCCCCACACCCCATCTCCTGGGCCTTCTATGAGGGGACTAGTCCCAGAGAAGGCCTTTTCCGCCCCCCACCCCATCCCCTGGGCCTTCTATGAGGGGACTAGGCCCAGAGAAGGCCTTTTCCGCCCCCACACCCCATCCCCTGGGCCTTCTATGAGGGGACTAGGCCCAGAGAGGCCTTTTCCATCCCCCACACCCCATCCCCTGGGCCTTCTATGGGGCACTAGGCCCAGAGAAGGCCTTTTCCGTCCCCCACACCCCATCCCCTGGGCCTTCTATGAGGGGACTAGGCCCAGAGAAGGCCTTTCCGCCCCCCACACCATCCCCTGGCCCTTCTATGAGGGGACTAGGCCCAGAGAAGGCCTTTCCCGTCCCCCACACCCCATCCCCTGGCCCTTCTATGAGGGGACTAGGCCCAGAGAAGGCCTTTTCCGCCCCCACATGCCATCCCCTCGGCCTTCTATTAGGGGACTAGGCCCAGAGAAGGCCTTTTCCATCCCCCACGCTCCATCCCCTGGGCCTTCTATGAGGGGACTAGGCCCAGAGAGGCCTTTTCCGTCCCCCACACCCCATCCCCTGGGCATTCTATGAGGGGACTAGGCCCAGAGAAGGCCTTTTCCGTCCCCCACATCCCATCCCCTGGGCCTTCTATGAGGGGACTAGGCCCAGAGAAGCCCTTTTCCGTCCCCCACACCCCATCCCCTGGGCCTTCTATGAGGGGACTAGGCCCAGAGAAGGCCTTTTCCATCCCCCACACCCCATCCCCTGGGCCTTCTATGACGGGGACTAGGCCCAGAGGAGGCCTTTTCCGTCCCCCACACCCCATCCCCTGGGCCTTCTATGAGGGGACTAGGCCCAGAGAAGGCCTTTTCCGTCCCCCACATCCCATCCCCTGGGCCTTCTATGGGGCACTAGGCCCAGAGGAGGCCTTTTCCATCCCCCACGCTCCATCCCCTGGGCCTTCTATGAGGGGACTAGGCCCAGAGAAGGCCTTTTCCGCCCCCACACTCCATCCCCTGGGCCTTCTATGAGGGGACTAGGCCCAGAGAGGCCTTTTCCACCCCCACACCCCATCCCCTGGGCCTTCTATGAGGGGACTAGGCCCAGAGAGGCCTTTTCCGCCCCCACACTCCATCCCCTGGGCCTTCTATGAGGGGACTAGGCCCAGAGAGGCCTTTTCCGCCCCCACACTCCATCCCCTGGGCCTTCTATGAGGGGACTAGGCCCAGAGAGGCCTTTTCCACCCCCCACACCCCATCCACTGGGCCTTCTATGAGGGGACTAGGCCCAGAGAAGGCCTTTTCCATCCCCCACACTCCATCCCCTGGGCCTTCTATGAGGGGACTGAGGCCCAGAGAGGCCTTTTCCGCCCCCACACCCCATCCCCTGGGCCTTCTATGAGGGGACTAGGCCCAGAGAAGGCCTTTTCCATCCCCCACACTCCATCCCCTGGGCCTTCTATGAGGGGACTAGGCCCAGAGAGGCCTTTTCCGCCCCCACACCCCATCCCCTGGGCCTTCTATGAGGGGACTAGGCCCAGAGAAGGCCTTTTCCATCCCCCACACTCCATCCCCTGGGCCTTCTATGAGGGGACTAGGCCCAGAGAGGCCTTTTCAGTCCCCCACACCCCATCCCCTGGGCCTTCTATGAGGGGACTAGGCCCAGAGAAGGCCTTTTCCGCCCCCCACACTCCATCCCCTGGGCCTTCTATGAGGGGACTAGGTCCAGAGAGGCCTTTTCCGTCCCCCACACCCCATCCCCTGGGCCTTCTATGAGGGGACTAGGCCCAGAGAAGGCCTTTTCCATCCCCCACACTCCATCCTCTGGGCCTTCTATGAGGGGACTAGGCCCAGAGAAGGCCTTTTCCATCCCCCGCACTCCATCCCCTGGGCCTTCTATGAGGGGACTAGGCCCAGAGAAGGCCTTTTCCGCCCACACACCCCATCCCCTGGGCCTTCTATGAGGGGACTAGGCCCAGAGAAGGGCCTTTCCGCCCCCCCACACCATCCCCTGGGCCTTCTATGAGGGGACTAGGCCCAGAGAAGGCCTTTTCCGCCCCCACACCCCATCCCCTGGGCCTTCTATGAGGGGACTAGGCCCAGAGAGGCCTTTTCCATCCCCCACACCCCATCCCCTGGGCCTTCTATGGGGCACTAGGCCCAGAGAAGGCCTTTTCCGTCCCCCACACCCCATCCCCTGGGCCTTCTATGAGGGGACTAGGCCCAGAGAAGGCCTTTCCGCCCCCCCACACCATCCCCTGGCCCTTCTATGAGGGGAGTAGGCCCAGAGAAGGCCTTTCCCGTCCCCCACACCCCATCCCCTGGCCCTTCTATGAGGGGACTAGGCCCAGAGAAGGCCTTTTCCGCCCCCACATGCCATCCCCTCGGCCTTCTATTAGGGGACTAGGCCCAGAGAAGGCCTTTTCCATCCCCCACGCTCCATCCCCTGGGCCTTCTATGAGGGGACTAGGCCGAGAGAGGACTTTTCCGTCCCCCACACCCCATCCCCTGGGCATTCTATGAGGGGACTAGGCCCAGAGAAGGCCTTTTCCGTCCCCCACATCCCATCCCCTGGGCCTTCTATGAGGGGACTAGGCCCAGAGAAGCCCTTTTCCGTCCCCCACACCCCATCCCCTGGGCCTTCTATGAGGGGACTAGGCCCAGATAAGGCCTTTTCCATCCCCCACACCCCATCCCCTGGGCCTTCTATGACGGGGACTAGGCCCAGAGGAGGCCTTTTCCGTCCCCCACACTCCATCCCCTGAGCCTTCTATGAGGGGACTAGGCCCAGAGAAGGCCTTTTCCGTCCCCCACATCCCATCCCCTGGGCCTTCTATGGGGCACTAGGCCCAGAGGAGGCCTTTTCCATCCCCCACGCTCCATCCCCTGGGCCTTCTATGAGGGGACTAGGCCCAGAGAAGGCCTTTTCCGCCCCCACACTCCATCCCCTGGGCCTTCTATGAGGGGACTAGGCCCAGAGAGGCCTTTTCCACCCCCCACACCCCATCCCCTGGGCCTTCTATGAGGGGACTAGGCCCAGAGAGGCCTTTTCCGCCCCCACACTCCATCCCCTGGGCCTTCTATGAGGGGACTAGGCCCAGAGAGGCCTTTTCCGCCCCCACACTCCATCCCCTGGGCCTTCTATGAGGGGACTAGGCCCAGAGAGGCCTTTTCCACCCCCACACCCCATCCACTGGGCCTTCTATGAGGGGACTAGGCCCAGAGAAGGCCTTTTCCATCCCCCACACTCCATCCCCTGGGCCTTCTATGAAGGGACGAGGCCCAGAGAGGCCTTTTCCGCCCCCACACCCCATCCCCTGGGCCTTCTATGAGGGGACTAGGCCCAGAGAAGGCCTTTTCCATCCCCCACACTCCATCCCCTGGGCCTTGTATGAGGGGACTAGGCCCAGAGAGGCCTTTTCCGCCCCCACACCCCATCCCCTGGGCCTTCTATGAGGGGACTAGGCCCAGAGAAGGCCTTTTCCATCCCCCACACTCCATCCCCTGGGCCTTCTATGAGGGGACTAGGCCCAGAGAGGCCTTTTCCGTCCCCCACACCCCATCCCCTGGGCCTTCTATGAGGGGACTAGGCCCAGAGAAGGCCTTTTCCGCCCCCACACTCCATCCCCTGGGCCTTCTATGAGGGGACTAGGCCCAGAGAGGCCTTTTCCGTCCCCCACACCCCATCCCCTGGGCCTTCTATGAGGGGACTAGGCCCAGAGAAGGCCTTTTCCATCCCCCACACTCCATCCTCTGGGCCTTCTATGAGGGGACTAGGCCCAGAGAAGGCCTTTTCCATCCCCCGCACTCCATCCCCTGGGCCTTCTATGAGGGGACTAGGCCCAGAGAGGCCTTTTCCGCCACCACACCCCATCCCCTGGGCCTTCTATGAGGGGACTAGGCCCAGAGAAGGCCTTTCCGCCCCCCCACACCATCCCCTGGCCCTTCTATGAGGGGACTAGGCCCAGAGAAGGCCTTTCCCGTCCCCCACACCCCATCCCCTGGCCCTTCTATGAGGGGACTAGGCCCAGAGAAGGCCTTTCCGCCCCCCACACCATCCCCTGGGCCTTCTATGAGGGGACTAGGCCCAGAGAAGCCCTTTTCTGCCCCCCACACCCCATCTCCTGGGCCTTCTATGAGGGGACTAGGCCCAGAGAAGGCCTTTTCCGTCCCCCACACCCCATCCCCTGGGCCTTCTATGAGGGGACTAGGCCCAGAGAAGGCCTTTTCCGCCCCCACACCCATCCCCTGGCCCTTCTATGAGGGGACTAGGCCCAGAGAAGGCCTTTCCCGTCCCCCACACCCCATCCCCTGGCCCTTCTATGAGGGGACTAGGCCCAGAGAAGGCCTTTTCCGTCCCCCACACCCCATCCCCTGGGCCTTCTATGAGGGGACTAGGCCCAGAGAAGCCCTTTTCCGTCCCCCACACGCCATCCCCTGGGCCTTCTATGAGGGGACTAGGCCCAGAGAAGGCCTTTACCGCCCCCCACACCCCATCCCCTGGGCCTTCTATGAGGGGACTAGGCCCAGAGAAGGCCTTTTCCGCCCCCACATTCCATCCCCTGGGCCTTCTATGAGGGGACTAGGCCCAGAGAAGGCCTTTTCCATCCCCCACACCCCATCCCCTGGGCCTTCTATGAGGGGACTAGGCCCAGAGAGAAGCCTTTTCCGCCCCCACACCACATCCCCTGGGCCTTCTATGAGGGGACTAGGCCCAGAGAGGCCTTTTCCGCCCCCACACTCCATCCCCTGGGCCTTCTATGAGGGGACTAGGCCCAGAGAAGGCCTTTTCCGCCCCCACACTCCATCCCCTGGGCCTTCTATGAGGGGACTAGGCCCAGAGAGGCCTTTTCCACCCCCACACCCCATCCCCTGGGCCTTCTATGAGGGGACTAGGCCCAGAGAAGGCCTTTTCCATCCCCCACACTCCATCCCCTGGGCCTTCTATGAGGGGACTAGGCCCAGAGAGGCCTTTTCCGCCCCCACACCCCATCCCCTGGGCCTTCTATGAGGGGACTAGGCCCAGAGAAGGCCTTTCCGCCCCCACACACCATCCCCTGGCCCTTCTATGAGGGGACTAGGCCCAGAGAAGGCCTTTCCCGTCCCCCACACCCCATCCCCTGGCCCTTCTATGAGGGGACTAGGCCCAGAGAAGGGCTTTCCGCCCCCACACCATCCCCTGGGCCTTCTATGAGGGGACTAGGCCCAGAGAAGCCCTTTCTGCCCCCACACCCCATCTCCTGGGCCTTCTATGAGGGGACTAGGCCCAGAGAAGGCCTTTCCGCCCCCACCATCCCCTGGGCCTTCTATGAGGGGACTAGGCCCAGAGAAGCCCTTTTCTGCCCCCACACGACATCCCCTGGGCCTTCTATGAGGGGACTAGGCCCAGAGAAGCCCTTTACCGCCCCCCACACCCCATCCCCTGGGCCTTCTATGAGGGGACTAGGCCCAGAGAAGGCCTTTTCCATCCCCCACACTCCATCCCCTGGGCCTTCTATGAGGGGACTAGGCCCAGAGAGGCCTTTTCCGCCCCCACACCCCATCCCCTGGGCCTTCTATGAGGGGACTAGGCCCAGAGAGGCCTTTTCCGCCCCCACACCCCATCCCCTGGGCCTTCTATGAGGGGACTAGGCCCAGAGAGGCCTTTTCCGCCCCCACACCCCATCCCCTGGGCCTTCTATGAGGGGACTAGGCCCAGAGAAGGCCTTTTCCATCCCCCACACTCCATCCCCTGGGCCTTCTATGAGGGGACTAGGCCCAGAGAGGCCTTTTCCGTCCCCCACACCCCATCCCCTGGGCCTTCTATGAGGGGACTAGGCCCAGAGAAGGCCTTTTCCGCCCCCCACACGCCATCCCCTGGGCCTTCTATGAGGGGACTAGGCCCAGAGAAGCCCTTTTCCGCCCTCCACACCCCATTCCCTGGGCCTTCTATGAGGGGACTAGGCCCAGAGAAGGCCTTTTCCGCCCCCACACCCCATCCCCTGGGCCTTCTATGAGGGGACTAGGCCCAGAGAAGGCCTTTTCCGTCCCCCACACCCCATCTCCTGGGCCTTCTATGAGGGGACTAGGCCCAGAGAAGGCCTTTTCCATCCCCCACACCCCATCCCCTGGGCCTTCTATGAGGGGACTAGGCCCAGAGAAGGCCTTTTCCGCCTCCCACACCCCATCCCCTGGGCCTTCTATGAGGGGACTAGGCCCAGAGAAGGCCTTTTCCGTCCCCCACACCCCATCCCCTGGGCCTTCTATGAGGGGACTAGGCCCAGAGAAGGCCTTTTCCGCCCCCACACCCCATCCCCTGGGCCTTCTATGAGGGGACTAGGCCCAGAGAAGGCCTTTCCGCCCCCCACACCATCCCCTGGCCCTTCTATGAGGGGACTAGGCCCAGAGAAGGCCTTTCCCGTCCCCCACACCCCATCCCCTGGGCCTTCTATGAGGGGACTAGGCCCAGAGAGGCCTTTTCCGTCCCCACACCCCATTCCCTGGGCCTTCTGTGAGGGGACTAGGCCCAGAGAAGGCCTTTTCCGCCCCCACATCCATCCCCTGGGCCTTCTATGAGGGGACTAGGCCCAGAGAAGGCCTTTTCCGCCCCCACACACCATCCCCTGGGCCTTCTATGAGGGGACTAGGCCCAGAGAGGCCTTTTCCACCCCCACACCCCATCCCCTGGGCCTTCTATGAGGGGACTAGGCCCAGAGAAGGCCTTTTCCGCCCCCACACCCAATCCCCTGGGCCTTCTATGAGGGGACTAGGCCCAGAGAAGGCCTTTTCCGCCCCCCACACCCCATCCCCTGGGCCTTCTATGAGGGGACTAGGCCCAGAGAAGGCCTTTCCCGTCCCCCACACCCCATCCCCTGGGCCTTCTATGAGGGGACTAGGCCCAGAGAAGGCCTTTTCCGCCCCCACACCCCATCCCCTGGGCCTTCTATGAGGGGACTAGGCCCAGAGAAGGCCTTTTCCGCCCCCACACCCCATCCCCTGGGCCTTCTATGAGGGGACTAGGCCCAGAGAAGGCCTTTTCCGCCCCCACACCCCATCCCCTGGGCCTTCTATGAGGGGACTAGGCCCAGAGAAGGCCTTTTCCGCCCCCCACACCATCCCCTGGGCCTTCTATGAGGGGACTAGGCCCAGAGAAGCCTTTTCCGTCCCCCACACCCCATCCCCTGGGCCTTCTATGAGGGGACTAGGCCCAGAGAAGGCCTTTTCCGTCCCCCACACTCCATCCCCTGGGCCTTCTATGAGGGGACTAGGCCCAGAGAGGCCTTTTCCGCCCCCACACCCCATCCCCTGGGCCTTCTATGAGGGGACTAGGCCCAGAGAAGGCCTTTTCCGCCCCCACACTCCATCCCCTGGGCCTTCTATGAGGGGACTAGGCCCAGAGAAGGCCTTTTCCGCCCCCCACACCCCATCCCCTGGGCCTTCTATGAGGGGACTAGGCCCAGAGAAGGCCTTTTCCATCCCCCACACTCCATCCCCTGGGCCTTCTATGAGGGGACTAGGCCCAGAGAGGCCTTTTCCGCCCCCCACACCCCATCCCCTGGGCCTTCTATGAGGGGACTAGGCCCAGAGAAGGCCTTTCCGCCCCCCCACACCATCCCCTGGCCCTTCTATGAGGGGACTAGGCCCAGAGAAGGCCTTTCCCGTCCCCCACACCCCATCCCCTGGGCCTTCTATGAGGGGACTAGGCCCAGAGAAGGCCTTTCCGCCCCCACACCATCCCCTGGGCCTTCTATGAGGGGACTAGGCCCAGAGAAGCCTTTTCTGCCCCCCACACCCCATCTCCTGGGCCTTCTATGAGGGGACTAGGCCCAGAGAAGGCCTTTCCGTCCCCCACACCCCATCCCCTGGGCCTTCTGTGAGGGGACTAGGCCCAGAGAAGGCCTTTTCCGCCCCCACACCCCATCCCCTGGGCCTTCTATGAGGGGACTAGGCCCAGAGAGGCCTTTTCCGTCCCCCACACCCCATCCCCTGGGCCTTCTATGGGGCACTAGGCCCAGAGAAGGCCTTTTCCGTCCCCCACACCCCATCCCCTGAGCCTTCTATGAGGGGACTAGGCCCAGAGAAGGCCTTTCCGCCCCCACACCATCCCCTGGCCCTTCTATGAGGGGACTAGGCCCAGAGAAGGCCTTTTCCGTCCCCCACACCCCATCCCCTGGCCCTTCTATGAGGGGACTAGGCCCAGAGAAGGCCTTTTCCGTCCCCCACACCCCATCCCCTGGGCCTTCTATGAGGGGACTAGGCCCAGAGAAGCCCTTTTCTGCCCCCCACACGACATCCCCTGGGCCTTCTATGAGGGGACTAGGCCCAGAGAAGCCCTTTACCGCCCCCCACACCCCATTCCCTGGGCCTTCTATGAGGGGACTAGGCCCAGAGAAGGCCTTTTCCATCCCCCACACTCCATCCCCTGGGCCTTCTATGAGGGGACTAGGCCCAGAGAGGCCTTTTCCGCCCCCACACCCCATCCCCTGGGCCTTCTATGAGGGGACTAGGCCCAGAGAGGCCTTTTCCGCCCCCACACCCCATCCCCTGGGCCTTCTATGAGGGGACTAGGCCCAGAGAAGGCCTTTTCCATCCCCCACACTCCATCCCCTGGCCCTTCTATGAGGGGACTAGGCCCAGAGAAGGCCTTTTCCGTCCCCCACACCCCATCCCCTGGGCCTTCTATGAGGGGACTAGGCCCAGAGAAGCCCTTTTCTGCCCCCACACGCCATCCCCTGGGCCTTCTATGAGGGGACTAGGCCCAGAGAAGCCCTTTTCCGCCCTCCACACCCCATTCCCTGGGCCTTCTATGAGGGGACTAGGCCCAGAGAAGGCCTTTTCCGTCCCCCACACCCCATCCCCTGGGCCTTCTATGAGGGGACTAGGCCCAGAGAAGCCCTTTTCTGCCCCCCACACGCCATCCCCTGGGCCTTCTATGAGGGGACTAGGCCCAGAGAGGCCTTTTCCGCCCCCACACTCCATCCCCTGGGCCTTCTATGAGGGGACTAGGCCCAGAGAGGCCTTTTCCGCCCCCACACCCCATCCCCTGGGCCTTCTATGAGGGGACTAGGCCCAGAGAAGGCCTTTTCCATCCCCCACACTCCATCCCCTGGGCCTTCTATGAGGGGACTAGGCCCAGAGAGGCCTTTTCCGCTCCCCACACCCCATCCCCTGGGCCTTCTATGAGGGGACTAGGCCCAGAGAAGGCCTTTCCGCCCCCACACACCATCCCCTGGCCCTTCTATGAGGGGACTAGGCCCAGAGAAGGCCTTTCCCGTCCCCCACACCCCATCCCCTGGCCCTTCTATGAGGGGACTAGGCCCAGAGAAGGGCTTTCCGCCCCCCACACCATCCCCTGGGCCTTCTATGAGGGGACTAGGCCCAGAGAAGCCCTTTTCTGCCCCCACACCCCATCTCCTGGGCCTTCTATGAGGGGACTAGGCCCAGAGAAGGCCTTTCCCGCCCCCACACCCCATCCCCTGGGCCTTCTATGAGGGGACTAGGCCCAGAGAAGGCCTTTTCCGCCCCCACACCCCATCCCCTGGGCCTTCTATGAGGGGACTAGGCCCAGAGAGGCCTTTTCCATCCCCCACACCCCATCCCCTGGGCCTTCTATGAGGGCACTAGGCCCAGAGAAGGCCTTTTCCGTCCCCCACACCCCATCCCCTGGGCCTTCTGAGGGACTAGCCCAGAGAAGGCCTTTCCGCCCCCACACCATCCCCTGGCCCTTCTATGAGGGATAGGCCCAGAGAGGCCTTTCCCGTCCCCCACACCCCATCCCCTGGCCCTTCTATGAGGGGACTAGGCCCAGAGAAGGCCTTTTCCGTCCCCACACCCCATCCCCTGGGCCTTCTGTGAGGGGACTAGGCCCAGAGAAGGCCTTTTCTGCCCCCACACGACATCCCCTGGGCCTTCTATGAGGGGACTAGGCCCAGAGAAGCCCTTTCCGCCCCCACACCCCATCCCCTGGGCCTTCTATGAGGGGACTAGGCCCAGAGAAGGCCTTTTCCATCCCCCACACTCCATCCCCTGGGCCTTCTATGAGGGGACTAGGCCCAGAGAAGGCCTTTTCCGCCCCCACACCCCATCCCCTGGGCCTTCTATGAGGGGACTAGGCCCAGAGAGGCCTTTTCCGTCCCCCACACCCCATCCCCTGGGCCTTCTATGAGGGGACTAGGCCCAGAGAAGGCCTTTTCCATCCCCCACACCCCATCCCCTGGGCCTTCTATGAGGGGACTAGGCCCAGAGAAGGCCTTTTCCGTCCCCCACACCCCATCCCCTGGGCCTTCTATGAGGGGACTAGGCCCAGAGAAGCCCTTTTCTGCCCCCACACGCCATCCCCTGGGCCTTCTATGAGGGGACTAGGCCCAGAGAAGGCCTTTTCCGCCCTCCACACCCCATTCCCTGGGCCTTCTATGAGGGGACTAGGCCCAGAGAAGGCCTTTTCCGCCCCCCACATGCCATCCCCTGGGCCTTCTAAGAGGGCACTAGGCCCAGAGAAGGCCTTTTCCGTCCCCCACACCCCATCCCCTGGGCCTTCTATGAGGGGACTAGGCCCAGAGAAGGCCTTTCCGCCCCCCACACCATCCCCTGGCCCTTCTATGAGGGGAGTAGGCCCAGAGAAGGCCTTTCCCGTCCCCCACACCCCATCCCCTGGCCCTTCTATGAGGGGACTAGGCCCAGAGAAGGCCTTTTCCGTCCCCCACACCCCATCCCCTGGGCCTTCTATGAGGGGACTAGGCCCAGAGAAGCCCTTTTCTGCCCCCCACACGCCATCCCCTGGGCCTTCTATGAGGGGACTAGGCCCAGAGAAGCCCTTTTCCGCCCCCCACACCCCATTCCCTGGGCCTTCTATGAGGGGACTAGGCCCAGAGAAGGCCTTTTCCATCCCCCACACTCCATCCCCTGGGCCTTCTATGAGGGGACTAGGCCCAGAGAGGCCTTTTCCGCCCCCACACCCCATCCCCTGGGCCTTCTATGAGGGGACTAGGCCCAGAGAAGGCCTTTTCCGTCCCCCACACCCCATCCCCTGGCCCTTCTATGAGGGGACTAGGCCCAGAGAAGGCCTTTCCCGTCCCCCACACCCCATCCCCTGGCCCTTCTATGAGGGGACTAGGCCCAGAGAAGGGCTTTCCCGCCCCCCACACCATCCCCTGGGCCTTCTATGAGGGGACTAGGCCCAGAGAAGCCCTTTTCTGCCCCCCACACCCCATCTCCTGGGCCTTCTATGAGGGGACTAGGCCCAGAGAAGGCCTTTCCGCCCCCCACACCATCCCCTGGGCCTTCTATGAGGGGACTAGGCCCAGAGAAGGCCTTTTCCGCCCCCACACCCCATCCCCTGGGCCTTCTATGAGGGGACTAGGCCCAGAGAGGCCTTTTCCATCCCCCACACCCCATCCCCTGGGCCTTCTATGGGGCACTAGGCCCAGAGAAGGCCTTTTCCGTCCCCCACACCCCATCCCCTGAGCCTTCTATGAGGGGACTAGGCCCAGAGAAGGCCTTTCCGCCCCCCCACACCATCCCCTGGCTCTTCTATGAGGGGAGTAGGCCCAGAGAAGGCCTTTCCCGTCCCCCACACCCCATCCCCTGGCCCTTCTATGAGGGGACTAGGCCCAGAGAAGGCCTTTTCCGTCCCCCACACCCCATCCCCTGGGCCTTCTATGAGGGGACTAGGCCCAGAGAAGCCCTTTTCTGCCCCCACACGACATCCCCTGGGCCTTCTATGAGGGGACTAGGCCCAGAGAAGCCCTTTACCGCCCCCCACACCCCATTCCCTGGGCCTTCTATGAGGGGACTAGGCCCAGAGAAGGCCTTTTCCATCCCCCACACTCCATCCCCTGGGCCTTCTATGAGGGGACTAGGCCCAGAGAGGCCTTTTCCGCCCCCCACACCCCATCCCCTGGGCCTTCTATGAGGGGACTAGGCCCAGAGAGGCCTTTTCCGCCCCCCACACCCCATCCCCTGGGCCTTCTATGAGGGGACTAGGCCCAGAGAAGGCCTTTTCCATCCCCCACACTCCATCCCCTGGCCCTTTTATGAGGGGACTAGGCCCAGAGAAGGCCTTTTCCGTCCCCCACACCCCATCCCCTGGGCCTTCTATGAGGGGACTAGGCCCAGAGAAGCCCTTTTCTGCCCCCCACACGCCATCCCCTGGGCCTTCTATGAGGGGACTAGGCCCAGAGAAGCCCTTTTCCGCCCTCCACACCCCATTCCCTGGGCCTTCTATGAGGGGACTAGGCCCAGAGAAGGCCTTTTCCGTCCCCCACACCCCATCCCCTGGGCCTTCTATGAGGGGACTAGGCCCAGAGAAGCCCTTTTCTGCCCCCCACACGCCATCCCCTGGGCCTTCTATGAGGGGACTAGGCCCAGAGAAGGCCTTTTCCGCCCCCACACTCCATCCCCTGGGCCTTCTATGAGGGGACTAGGCCCAGAGAGGCCTTTTCCACCCCCACACCCCATCCCCTGGGCCTTCTATGAGGGGACTAGGCCCAGAGAAGGCCTTTTCCATCCCCCACACTCCATCCCCTGGGCCTTCTATGAGGGGACTAGGCCCAGAGAGGCCTTTTCCGCCCCCCACACCCCATCCCCTGGGCCTTCTATGAGGGGACTAGGCCCAGAGAAGGCCTTTCCGCCCCCCACACCCCATCCCCTGGCCCTTCTATGAGGGGACTAGGCCCAGAGAAGGCCTTTCCCGTCCCCCACACCCCATCCCCTGGCCCTTCTATGAGGGGACTAGGCCCAGAGAAGGGCTTTCCGCCCCCCCACACCATCCCCTGGGCCTTCTATGAGGGGACTAGGCCCAGAGAAGCCCTTTTCTGCCCCCCACACCCCATCTCCTGGGCCTTCTATGAGGGGACTAGGCCCAGAGAAGGCCTTTCCGCCCCCCCACACCATCCCCTGGGCCTTCTATGAGGGGACTAGGCCCAGAGAAGGCCTTTTCCGCCCCCCACACCCCATCCCCTGGGCCTTCTATGAGGGGACTAGGCCCAGAGAGGCCTTTTCCATCCCCCACACCCCATCCCCTGGGCCTTCTATGGGGCACTAGGCCCAGAGAAGGCCTTTTCCGTCCCCCACACCCCATCCCCTGAGCCTTCTATGAGGGGACTAGGCCCAGAGAAGGCCTTTCCGCCCCCCACACCATCCCCTGGCCCTTCTATGAGGGGAGTAGGCCCAGAGAAGGCCTTTCCCGTCCCCCACACCCCATCCCCTGGCCCTTCTATGAGGGGACTAGGCCCAGAGAAGGCCTTTTCCGTCCCCCACACCCCATCCCCTGGGCCTTCTATGAGGGGACTAGGCCCAGAGAAGCCCTTTTCTGCCCCCCACACGACATCCCCTGGGCCTTCTATGAGGGGACTAGGCCCAGAGAAGCCCTTTACCGCCCCCCACACCCCATTCCCTGGGCCTTCTATGAGGGGACTAGGCCCAGAGAAGGCCTTTTCCATCCCCCACACTCCATCCCCTGGGCCTTCTATGAGGGGACTAGGCCCAGAGAGGCCTTTTCCGCCCCCACACCCCATCCCCTGGGCCTTCTATGAGGGGACTAGGCCCAGAGAGGCCTTTTCCGCCCCCACACCCCATCCCCTGGGCCTTCTATGAGGGGACTAGGCCCAGAGAAGGCCTTTTCCATCCCCCACACTCCATCCCCTGGCCCTTTTATGAGGGGACTAGGCCCAGAGAAGGCCTTTTCCGTCCCCCACACCCCATCCCCTGGGCCTTCTATGAGGGGACTAGGCCCAGAGAAGCCCTTTTCTGCCCCCACACGCCATCCCCTGGGCCTTTTATGAGGGGACTAGGCCCAGAGAAGCCCTTTTCCGCCCTCCACACCCCATTCCCTGGGCCTTCTATGAGGGGACTAGGCCCAGAGAAGGCCTTTTCCGCCCCCACATGCCATCCCCTGGGCCTTCTAAGAGGGCACTAGGCCCAGAGAAGGCCTTTTCCGTCCCCCACACCCCATCCCCTGAGCCTTCTATGAGGGGACTAGGCCCAGAGAAGGCCTTTTCCGCCCCCACACCATCGCCTGGCCCTTCTATGAGGGGAGTAGGCCCAGAGAAGGCCTTTCCCGTCCCCCACACCCCATCCCCTGGCCCTTCTATGAGGGGACTAGGCCCAGAGAAGGCCTTTTCCGTCCCCCACACCCCATCCCCTGGGCCTTCTATGAGGGGACTAGGCCCAGAGAAGCCCTTTTCTGCCCCCCACACGACATCCCCTGGGCCTTCTATGAGGGGACTAGGCCCAGAGAAGCCCTTTACCGCCCCCACACCCCATTCCCTGGGCCTTCTATGAGGGGACTAGGCCCAGAGAAGGCCTTTTCCATCCCCCACACTCCATCCCCTGGGCCTTCTATGAGGGGACTAGGCCCAGAGAGGCCTTTTCCGCCCCCACACCCCATCCCCTGGGCCTTCTATGAGGGGACTAGGCCCAGAGAGGCCTTTTCCGCCCCCCACACCCCATCCCCTGGGCCTTCTATGAGGGGACTAGGCCCAGAGAAGGCCTTTTCCATCCCCCACACTCCATCCCCTGGCCCTTTTATGAGGGGACTAGGCCCAGAGAAGGCCTCTTCCGTCCCCCACACCCCATCCCCTGGGCCTTCTATGAGGGGACTAGGCCCAGAGAAGCCCTTTTCTGCCCCCCACACGCCATCCCCTGGGCCTTCTATGAGGGGACTAGGCCCAGAGAAGCCCTTTTCCGCCCTCCACACCCCATTCCCTGGGCCTTCTATGAGGGGACTAGGCCCAGAGAAGGCGCTTTTCCGCCCCCACATGCCATCCCCTGGGCCTTCTAAGAGGGGACTAGGCCCAGAGAAGGCCTTTTCCATCCCCCACTCCCCATCTCCTGGGCCTTCTATGAGGGGACTAGGCCCAGAGAAGGCCTTTTCCAACCCCCACACCCCATCCCCTGGGCCTTCTATGAGGGGACTAGGCCCAGAGAGGCCTTTTCCGCCCCCCACACCCCATCCCCTGAGCCTTCTATGAGGGGACTAGGCCCAGAGAAGGCCTTTTCCGCCCCCACACCCCATTCCCTGGGCCTTCTATAAGGGGACTAGGCCCAGAGAAGGCCTTTTCCGCCCCCACACCCCATCCCCTGGGCCTTCTATGAGGGGACTAGGCCCAGAGAAGGCCTTTCCGCCCCCCCACACCATCCCCTGGCCCTTCTATGAGGGGACTAGGCCCAGAGAAGGCCTTTCCCGTCCCCCACACCCCATCCCCTGGGCCTTCTATGAGGGGACTAGGCCCAGAGAGGCCTTTTCCGTCCCCCACACCCCATCCCCTGGCCCTTCTATGAGGGGACTAGGCCCAGAGAAGGGCTTTCCGCCCCCCACACCATCCCCTGGGCCTTCTATGAGGGGACTAGGCCCAGAGAAGCCCTTTTCTGCCCCCCACACCCCATCTCCTGGGCCTTCTATGAGGGGACTAGTCCCAGAGAAGGCCTTTCCGCCCCCCCACACCATCCCCTGGGCCTTCTATGAGGGGACTAGGCCCAGAGAAGGCCTTTTCCGCCCCCACACCCCATCCCCTGGGCCTTCTATGAGGGGACTAGGCCCAGAGAGGCCTTTTCCATCCCCCACACCCCATCCCCTGGGCCTTCTATGGGGCACTAGGCCCAGAGAAGGCCTTTTCCGTCCCCCACACCCCATCCCCTGAGCCTTCTATGAGGGGACTAGGCCCAGAGAAGGCCTTTCCGCCCCCCCACACCATCCCCTGGCCCTTCTATGAGGGGAGTAGGCCCAGAGAAGGCCTTTCCCGTCCCCCACACCCCATCCCCTGGCCCTTCTATGAGGGGACTAGGCCCAGAGAAGGCCTTTTCCGTCCCCCACACCCCATCCCCTGGGCCTTCTATGAGGGGACTAGGCCCAGAGAAGCCCTTTTCTGCCCCCCACACGA
The DNA here is from genome assembly GCA_029375565.1 of Gekko gecko. Classification (NCBI taxonomy): domain Eukaryota; kingdom Metazoa; phylum Chordata; class Lepidosauria; order Squamata; family Gekkonidae; genus Gekko; species Gekko gecko. The sequence goes on from JAPDNY010000011.1 coordinate 3,530,229, forward strand.
CATCCCCTGGGCCTTCTATGAGGGGACTAGGCCCAGAGAAGCCCTTTACCGCCCCCCACACCCCATTCCCTGGGCCTTCTATGAGGGGACTAGGCCCAGAGAAGGCCTTTTCCATCCCCCACACTCCATCCCCTGGGCCTTCTATGAGGGGACTAGGCCCAGAGAGGCCTTTTCCGCCCCCCACACCCCATCCCCTGGGCCTTCTATGAGGGGACTAGGCCCAGAGAAGGCCTTTTCCGCCCCCACACCCCATCCCCTGGGCCTTCTATGAGGGGACTAGGCCCAGAGAAGGCCTTTTCCATCCCCCACACTCCATCCCCTGGCCCTTTTATGAGGGGACTAGGCCCAGAGAAGGCCTTTTCCGTCCCCCACACCCCATCCCCTGGGCCTTCTATGAGGGGACTAGGCCCAGAGAAGCCCTTTTCTGCCCCCACACGCCATCCCCTGGGCCTTTTATGAGGGGACTAGGCCCAGAGAAGCCCTTTCCGCCCTCCACACCCCATTCCCTGGGCCTTCTATGAGGGGACTAGGCCCAGAGAAGGCCTTTTCCGCCCCCACATGCCATCCCCTGGGCCTTCTAAGAGGGCACTAGGCCCAGAGAAGGCCTTTTCCGTCCCCCACACCCCATCCCCTGAGCCTTCTATGAGGGGACTAGGCCCAGAGAAGGCCTTTCCGCCCCCCACACCATCCCCTGGCCCTTCTATGAGGGGAGTAGGCCCAGAGAAGGCCTTTCCCGTCCCCCACACCCCATCCCCTGGCCCTTCTATGAGGGGACTAGGCCCAGAGAAGGCCTTTTCCGTCCCCCACACCCCATCCCCTGGGCCTTCTATGAGGGGACTAGGCCCAGAGAAGCCCTTTTCTGCCCCCCACACGACATCCCCTGGGCCTTCTATGAGGGGACTAGGCCCAGAGAAGCCCTTTACCGCCCCCCACACCCCATTCCCTGGGCCTTCTATGAGGGGACTAGGCCCAGAGAAGGCCTTTTCCATCCCCCACACTCCATCCCCTGGGCCTTCTATGAGGGGACTAGGCCCAGAGAGGCCTTTTCCGCCCCCCACACCCCATCCCCTGGGCCTTCTATGAGGGGACTAGGCCCAGAGAGGCCTTTTCCGCCCCCACACCCCATCCCCTGGGCCTTCTATGAGGGGACTAGGCCCAGAGAAGGCCTTTTCCATCCCCCACACTCCATCCCCTGGCCCTTTTATGAGTGGACTAGGCCCAGAGAAGGCCTTTTCCGTCCCCCACACCCCATCCCCTGGGCCTTCTATGAGGGGACTAGGCCCAGAGAAGCCCTTTTCTGCCCCCACACGCCATCCCCTGGGCCTTCTATGAGGGGACTAGGCCCAGAGAAGCCCTTTTCCGCCCTCCACACCCCATTCCCTGGGCCTTCTATGAAGGGACTAGGCCCAGAGAAGGCCTTTTCCGCCCCCCACACCCCATCCCCTGGGCTTTCTATGAGGGGACTAGGCCCTGAGAAGGCCTTTTCCGCCCCCACACCCCATTCCCTGGGCCTTCTATGAGGGGACTAGGCCCAGAGAAGGCCTTTCCGCCCCCCACACCATCCCCTGGCCCTTCTATGAGGGGACTACGCCCAGAGAAGGCCTTTCCCGTCCCTCACACCCCATCCCCTGGGCCTTCTATGAGGGGACTAGGCCCAGAGAAGGCCTTTTCCGTCCCCCACATCCCATCCCCTGGGCCTTCTATGAGGGGACTAGGCCCAGAGAAGCCCTTTTCCGTACCCCACACCCCATGCCCTGGGCCTTCTATGAGGGGACTAGGCCCAGAGAGGCCTTTTCCACCCCCCACACCCCATCCACTGGGCCTTCTATGAGGGGACTAGGCCCAGAGAAGGCCTTTTCCATCCCCCACACTCCATCCCCTGGGCCTTCTATGAGGGGACTAGGCCCAGAGAGGCCTTTTCCGCCCCCACACCCCATCCCCTGGGCCTTCTATGAGGGGACTAGGCCCAGAGAAGGCCTTTTCCATACCCCACACTCCATCCCCTGGGCCTTCTATGAGGGGACTAGGCCCAGAGAGGCCTTTTCCGCCCCCACACCCCGTCCCCTGGGCCTTCTATGAGGTGACTAGGCCCAGAGAAGGCCTTTTCCATCCCCCACACTCCATCCCCTGGGCCTTCTATGAGGGGACTAGGCCCAGAGAGGCCTTTTCAGTCCCCCACACCCCATCCCCTGGGCATTCTATGAGGGGACTAGGCCCAGAGAGGCCTTTTTCGCCCCCACACTCCATCCCCTGGGCCTTCTATGAGGGGACTAGGCCCAGAGACGCCTTTTCCGTCCCCCACACCCCATCCCCTGGGCCTTCTATGAGGGGACTAGGCCCAGAGAAGGCCTTTTCCATCCCCCACACTCCATCCTCTGGGCCTTCTATGAGGGGACTAGGCCCAGAGAAGGCCTTTTCCATCCCCGGCACTCCATCCCCTGGGCCTTCTATGAGGGGACTAGGCCCAGAGAAGGCCTTTTCCGCCCCCACACCCCATCCCCTGGGCCTTCTATGAGGGGACTAGGCCCAGAGAGGCCTTTTCCATCCCCCACACCCCATTCCCTGGGCCTTCTATGAGGGGACTAGGCCCAGAGAAGGCCTTTTCCGCCCCCACACTCCAATCCCTGGGCCTTCTATGAGGGGACTAGGCCCAGAGAAGGCCTTTCTGCCCCCCCCACACCATCCCCTGGCCCTTCTATGAGGGGACTACGCCCAGAGAAGGCCTTTCCCGTCCCCCACCCCCCATCCCCAGGGCCTTCTATGCGGGGACTAGGCCCAGAGAAGGCCTTTTCCGCCCCCCACACCCCATTCCCTGGGCCTTCTATGAAGGGACTAGGCCCAGAGAAGGCCTTTTCTGCCCCCCACACCCCATCCCCTGGGCTTTCTATGAGGGGACTAGGCCCTGAGAAGGCCTTTTCCGCCCCCCACACCCCATTCCCTGGGCCTTCTATGAGGGGACTAGGCCCAGAGAGGCCTTTTCCATCCCCCACACCCCATCCCCTGGGCTTTCTATGAGGGGACTAGGCCCTGAGAAGGCCTTTTCCGCCCCCCACACCCCATTCCCTGGGCCTTCTATGAGGGGACTAGGCCCAGAGAGGCCTTTTCCATCCCCCACACTCCATCCTCTGGGCCATCTATGAGGGGACTAGGCCCAGAGAAGGCCTTTTCCATCCCCCACACTCCATCCCCTGGGCCTTCTATGAGGGGACTAGGCCCAGAGAGGCCTTTTCCTCCCCCACACTCCATCCTCTGGGCCATCTATGAGGGGACTAGGCCCAGAGAAGGCCTTTTCCATCCCCCACACTCCATCCCCTGGGCCTTCTATGAGGGGACTAGGCCCAGAGAGGCCTTTTCCTCCCCCCACACCCCATCCCCTGGGCCTTCTATGAGGGGACTAGGCCCAGAGAAGGCCTTTTCCGCCCCCCACACCATCCCCTGGCCCTTCTATGAGGGGACTAGGCCCAGAGAAGGCCTTTTCCGCCCCCCACATGCCATCCCCTGGGCCTTCTATTAGGGGACTAGGCCCAGAGAAGGCCTTTTCCATCCCCCACACCCCATCCCCTGGGCCTTCTATGAGGGGACTAGGCCGAGAGAGGCCTTTTCCGCCCCCACACCCCATCCCCTGGGCCTTCTATGAGGGGACTTGGCCCAGAGAAGGCCTTTCCGCCCCCCACACCATATCCTGGCCCTTCTATGAGGGGACTAGGCCCAGAGAAGGCCTTTTCCGCCCCCCACACCCCATTCCCTGGGCCTTCTATGAGGGGACTAGGCCCAGAGAAGGCCTCTTCCGCCCCCACATGCCATCCTCTGGGCCTTCTATGAGGGGACTAGGCCCAGAGAAGGCCTTTTCCGTCCCCAACACCCCATCCCCTGGGCCTTCTATGAGGGGACTAGGCCCAGAGAAGCCCTTTTCCGCCCGCCACACCCCATTCCCTGGGCCTTCTATGAGGGGACTAGGCCCAGAGAAGGCCTTTTCCGCCCCCCACATGCCATCCCCTGGGCCTTCTATGAGGGGACTAGGCCCAGAGAAGCCCTTATCCGCCCCCCACACCCCATTCCCTGGGCCTTCTATGAGGGGACTAGGCCCAGAGAAGGCCTTTTCCGCCCCCACACCCCATTCCCTGGGCCTTCTATGAGGGGACTAGGCCCAGAGAAGGCCTCTTCCGCCCCCCACATGCCATCCTCTGGGCCTTCTATGAGGGGACTAGGCCCAGAGAAGGCCTTTTCCGTCCCCAACACCCCATCCCCTGGGTCTTCTATGAGGGGACTAGGCCCAGAGAAGGCCTTTTCCATCCCCCACACTCCATCCTCTGGGCCTTCTATGAGGGGACTAGGCCCAGAGAAGGCCTTTTCCATCCCCCACACTCCATCCCCTGGGCCTTCTATGAGGGGACTAGGCCCAGAGAGGCCTTTTCCTCCCCCCACACCCCATCCCCTGGGCCTTCTATGAGGGGACTAGGCCCAGAGAAGGCCTTTCCGCCCCCCCACACCATCCCCTGGCCCTTCTATGAGGGGACTAGGCCCAGAGAAGGCCTTTTCCGTCCCCCACACCCCATCCCCTGTCCCTTCTATGAGGGGACTAGGCCCAGAGAAGGGCTTTCCGCCCCCACACACCATCCCCTGGGCCTTCTATGAGGGGACTAGGCCCAGAGAAGCCCTTTTCTGCCCCCCACACCCCATCTCCTGGGCCTTCTATGAGGGGACTAGGCCCAGAGAAGGCCCTTTCCGGCCCCCCACACCATCCCCTGGGCCTTCTATGAGGGGACTAGGCCCAGAGAAGGCCTTTTCCGCCCCCACACCCCATCCCCTGGGCCTTCTATGAGGGGACTAGGCCCAGAGAGGCCTTTTCCATCCCCCACACCCCATCCCCTGGGCCTTCTATGGGGCGCTAGGCCCAGAGAAGGCCTTTTCCGTCCCCCACACCCCATCCCCTGGGCCTTCTATGAGGGGACTTGGCCCAGAGAAGGCCTTTTCCGCCCCCCACACCATATCCTGGCCCTTCTATGAGGGGAGTAGGCCCAGAGAAGGCCTTTTCCGTCCCCCACACCCCATTCCCTGGGCCTTCTATGAGGGGACTAGGCCCAGAGAAGGCCTTTTCCGTCCCCAACACCCCATCCCCTGGGCCTTCTATGAGGGGACTAGGCCCAGAGAAGCCCTTTTCCGCCCGCCACACCCCATTCCCTGGGCCTTCTATGAGGGGACTAGGCCCAGAGAAGGCCTTTTCCGCCCCCCACATGCCATCCCCTGGGCCTTCTATGAGGGGACTAGGCCCAGAGAAGCCCTTATCCGCCCCCACACCCCATTCCCTGGGCCTTCTATGAGGGGACTAGGCCCAGAGAAGGCCTTTTCCGCCCCCCACACCCCATTCCCTGGGCCTTCTATGAGGGGACTAGGCCCAGAGAAGGCCTCTTCCGCCCCCCACATGCCATCCTCTGGGCCTTCTATGAGGGGACTAGGCCCAGAGAAGACCTTTTCCGTCCCCAACACCCCATCCCCTGGGCCTTCTATGAGGGGACTAGGCCCAGAGAAGGCCTTTTCCATCCCCCACACTCCATCCTCTGGGCCTTCTATGAGGGGACTAGGCCCAGAGAAGGCCTTTTCCATCCCCCACACTCCATCCCCTGGGCCTTCTATGAGGGGACTAGGCCCAGAGAGGCCTTTTCCGCCCCCACACCCCATCCCCTGGGCCTTCTATGAGGGGACTAGGCCCAGAGAAGGCCTTTCCGCCCCCCCACACCATCCCCTGGCCCTTCTATGAGGGGACTAGGCCCAGAGAAGGCCTTTTCCGTCCCCCACACCCCATCCCCTGGCCCTTCTATGAGGGAACTAGGCCCAGAGAAGGGCTTTCCCGCCCCCCACACCATCCCCTGGGCCTTCTATGAGGGGACTAGGCCCAGAGAAGCCCTTTTCTGCCCCCCACACCCCATCTCCTGGGCCTTCTATGAGGGGACTAGGCCCAGAGAAGGCCTTTCCGGCCCCCCCACACCATCCCCTGGGCCTTCTATGAGGGGACTAGGCCCAGAGAAGGCCTTTTCCGCCCCCCACACCCCATCCCCTGGGCCTTCTATGAGGGGACTAGGCCCAGAGAGGCCTTTTCCATCCCCCACACCCCATCCCCTGGGCCTTCTATGGGGCACTAGGCCCAGAGAAGGCCTTTTCCGTCCCCCACACCCCATCCCCTGGGCCTTCTATGAGGGGACTTGGCCCAGAGAAGGCCTTTCCGCCCCCCCACACCATATCCTGGCCCTTCTATGAGGGGAGTAGGCCCAGAGAAGGCCTTTCCCGTCCCCCACACCCCATCCCCTGGCCCTTCTATGAGGGGACTAGGCCCAGAGAAGGCCTTTTCCGTCCCCCACACCCCATCCCCTGGGCCTTCTATGAGGGGACTAGGCCCAGAGAAGCCCTTTCATGCCCCCCACACGCCATCCCCTGGGCCTTCTATGAGGGGACTAGGCCCAGAGAAGCCCTTTACTGCCCCCCACACCCCCATTCCCTGGGCCTTCTATGAGGGGACTAGGCCCAGAGAAGGCCTTTTCCGCCCCCCACATGCCATCCCCTGGGCCTTCTAAGAGGGGACTAGGCCCAGAGAAGGCCTTTTCCATCCCCCACTCCCCATCTCCTGGGCCTTCTATGAGGGGACTAGGCCCAGAGAAGGCCTTTTCCACCCCCACACCCCATCCCCTGGGCCTTCTATGAGGGGAGTAGGCCCAGAGAGGCCTTTTCCGCCCCCACACTCCATCCCCTGGGCCTTCTATGAGGGGACTAGGCCCAGAGAGGCCTTTTCCGCCCCCCGCACTCCATCCCCTGGGCCTTCTATGAGGGGACTAGGCCCAGAGAGGCCTTTTCCACCCCCCACACCCCATCCCCTGGGCCGTCTATGAGGGGACTAGGCCCAGAGAAGGCCTTTTCCATCCCCCACACTCCATCCCCTGGGTCTTCTATGAGGGGACTAGGCCCAGAGAGGCCTTTTCCGCCCCCCACACCCCATCCCCTGGGCCTTCTATGAGGGGACTAGGCCCAGAGAAGGCCTTTTCCATCCCCCACACTCCATCCCCTGGGCCTTCTATGAGGGGACTAGGCCCAGAGAGGCCTTTTCCGCCCCCACACCCCATCCCCTGGGCCTTCAATGAGGGGACTAGGCCCAGAGAAGGCCTTTTCCGCCCCCACATGGCATCCCCTGGGCCTTCTATGAGGGGACTAGGCCCAGAGAGGCCTTTTCAGTCCCCCACACCCCATCCCCTGGGCCTTCTATGAGGGGACTAGGCCCAGAGAGGCCTTTTCCGCCCCCACACTCCATCCCCTGGGCCTTCTATGAGGGGACTCGGCCCAGAGAGGCCTTTTCCGTCCCCCACACCCCATCCCCTGGGCCTTCTATGAGGGGACTAGGCCCAGAGAATGCCTTTTCCATCCCCCACACTCCATCCTCTGGGCCTTCTATAAGGGGACTAGGCCCAGAGAAGGCCTTTTCCGTCCCCCACACTCCATCCCCTGGCCCTTCTATGAGGGGACTAGGCCCAGAGAGGCCTTTTCCGCCCCCACACCCCATCCCCTGGGCCTTCTATGAGGGGACTAGGCCCAGTGAAGGCCTTTCCGCCCCCCCACACCATCCCCTGGCCCTTCTATGAGGGGACTAGGCCCAGAGAAGGCCTTTCCCGTCCCCCACACCCCATCCCCTGGCCCTTCTATGAGGGGACTAGGCCCAGAGAAGGCCTTTCCGCCCCCCCACACCATCCCCTGGGCCTTCTATGAGGGTACTAGGCCCAGAGAAGCCCTTTTCTGCCCCCCACACCCCATCTCCTGGGCCTTCTATGAGGGGACTAGGCCCAGAGAAGGCCTTTTCCGGCCCCTCCCACACCATCCCCTGGGCCTTCTATGAGGGGACTAGGCCCAGAGAAGGCCTTTTCCGCCCCCACACCCCATCCCCTGGGCCTTCTATGAGGGGACTAGGCCCAGAGAGGCCTTTTCCATCCCCCACACCCCATCCCCTGGGCCTTCTATGGGGCACTAGGCCCAGAGAAGGCCTTTTCCGTCCCCCACACCCCATCCCCTGGGCCTTCTATGAGGGGACTAGGCCCAGAGAAGGCCTTTCCGCCCCCCCACACCATCCCCTGGCCCTTCTATGAGGGGACTAGGCCCAGAGAAGGCCTTTCCCGTCCCCCACACCCCATCCCCTGGCCCTTCTATGAGGGGACTAGGCCCAGAGAGGCCTTTTCCGCCCCCCACACCCCATCCCCTGGGCCTTCTATGAGGGGACTAGGCCCAGAGAAGGCCTTTCCGCCCCCCACACCATCCCCTGGCCCTTCTATGAGGGGACTAGGCCCAGAGAAGGCCTTTCCCGTCCCCCACACCCCATCCCCTGGCCCTTCTATGAGGGGACTAGGCCCAGAGAAGGCCTTTCCGCCCCCCACACCATCCCCTGGCCCTTCTATGAGGGGACTAGGCCCAGAGAAGGCCTTTCCCGTCCCCCACACCCCATCCCCTGGCCCTTCTATGAGGGGACTAGGCCCAGAGAGGCCTTTTCCGCCCCCACACCCCATCCCCTGGGCCTTCTATGAGGGGACTAGGCCCAGAGAAGGCCTTTCCGCCCCCCACACCATCCCCTGGCCCTTCTATGAGGGGACTAGGCCCAGAGAAGGCCTTTCCCGTCCCCCACACCCCATCCCCTGGCCCTTCTATGAGGGGACTAGGCCCAGAGAAGGCCTTTCCGCCCCCCCCACACACCATCCCCTGGGCCTTCTATGAGGGGACTAGGCCCAGAGAAGCCCTTTTCTGCCCCCCACACCCCATCTCCTGGGCCTTCTATGAGGGGACTAGGCCCAGAGAAGGCCTTTCCGGCCCCCCCACACCATCCCCTGGGCCTTCTATGAGGGGACTAGGCCCAGAGAAGGCCTTTTCCGCCCCCACACCCCATCCCCTGGGCCTTCTATGAGGGGACTAGGCCCAGAGAGGCCTTTTCCATCCCCCACACCCCATCCCCTGGGCCTTCTATGGGGCACTAGGCCCAGAGAAGGCCTTTTCCGTCCCCCACACCCCATCCCCTGGGCCTTCTATGAGGGGACTAGGCCCAGAGAAGGCCTTTCCGCCCCCCACACCATCCCCTGGCCCTTCTATGAGGGGACTAGGCCCAGAGAAGGCCTTTCCCGTCCCCCACACCCCATCCCCTGGCCCTTCTATGAGGGGACTAGGCCCAGAGAAGGCCTTTTCCGTCCCCCACACCCCATCCCCTGGGCCTTCTATGAGGGGACTAGGCCCGGAGAAGCCCTTTTCTGCCCCCCACACGCCATCCCCTGGGCCTTCTATGAGGGGACTAGGCCCAGAGAAGCCCTTTTCCGCCCCCCACACCCCATTCCCTGAGCCTTCTATGAGGGGACTAGGCCCAGAGAAGGCCTTTTCCGCCCCCCACATGCCATCCCCTGGGCCTTCTAAGAGGGGACTAGGCCCAGAGAAGGCCTTTTCCATCCCCCACTCCCCATCTCCTGGGCCTTCTATGAGGGGACTAGGCCCAGAGAAGGCCTTTTCTGCCCCCCACACCCCATCCCCTGGGCCTTCTATGAGGGGACTAGGCCCAGAGAGGCCTTTTCCGCCCCCACACCCCATCCCCTGAGCCTTCTATGAGGGGACTAGGCCCAGAGAAGGCCTTTTCCGCCCCCCACACCCCATCCCCTGGGTCTTCTATGAGGGGACTAGGCCCAGAGAAGGCCTTTTCCGTCCCCCACACCCCATCTCCTGGGCCTTCTATGAGGGGACTAGGCCCAGAGAAGGCCTTTCCGCCCCCCACACCATCCCCTGGCCCTTCTATGAGGGGAGTAGGCCCAGAGAAGGCCTTTCCCGTCCCCCACACCCCATCCCCTGGCCCTTCTATGAGGGGACTAGGCCCAGAGAAGGCCTTTTCCGTCCCCCACACCCCATCCCCTGGGCCTTCTATGAGGGGACTAGGCCCAGAGAAGCCCTTTTCTGCCCCCACACGACATCCCCTGGGCCTTCTATGAGGGGACTAGGCCCAGAGAAGCCCTTTACCGCCCCCCACACCCCATTCCCTGGGCCTTCTATGAGGGGACTAGGCCCAGAGAAGGCCTTTTCCATCCCCCACACTCCATCCCCTGGGCCTTCTATGAGGGGACTAGGCCCAGAGAGGCCTTTTCCGCCCCCACACCCCATCTCCTGGGCCTTCTATGAGGGGACTAGGCCCAGAGAAGGCCTTTTCCGCCCCCACACCCCATCCCCTGGGCCTTCTATGAGGGGACTAGGCCCAGAGAGGCCTTTTCCATCCCCCACAACCCATCCCCTGGGCCTTCTATGAGGGCACTAGGCCCAGAGAAGGCCTTTTCCGTCCCCCACACCCCATCCCCTGGGCCTTCTATGAGGGGACTGGGCCCAGAGAAGGCCTTTCCGCCCCCCCACACCATCCCCTGGCCCTTCTATGAGGGGACTAGGCCCAGAGAAGGCCTTTCCCGTCCCCCACACCCCATCCCCTGGCCCTTCTATGAGGGGACTAGGCCCAGAGAAGGCCTTTCCGCCCCCCACACCATCCCCTGGCCCTTCTATGAGGGGACTAGGCCCAGAGAAGGCCTTTCCCGTCCCCCACACCCCATCCCCTGGCCCTTCTATGAGGGGACTAGGCCCAGAGAGGCCTTTTCCGCCCCCACACCCCATCCCCTGGGCCTTCTATGAGGGGACTAGGCCCAGAGAAGGCCTTTCCGCCCCCCACACCCATCCCCTGGCCCTTCTATGAGGGGACTAGGCCCAGAGAAGGCCTTTTCCGTCCCCCACACCCCATCCCCTGGCCCTTCTATGAGGGGACTAGGCCCAGAGAAGGCCTTTCCGCCTCCCCACACACCATCCCCTGGGCCTTCTATGAGGGGACTAGGCCCAGAGAAGCCCTTTTCTGCCCCCCACACCCCATCTCCTGGGCCTTCTATGAGGGGACTAGGCCCAGAGAAGGCCTTTCCGGCCCCCCCACACCATCCCCTGGGCCTTCTATGAGGGGACTAGGCCCAGAGAAGGCCTTTTCCGCCCCCCACACCCCATCCCCTGGGCCTTCTATGAGGGGACTAGGCCCAGAGAGGCCTTTTCCATCCCCCACACCCCATCCCCTGGGCCTTCTATGGGGCACTAGGCCCAGAGAAGGCCTTTTCCGTCCCCCACACCCCATCCCCTGGGCCTTCTATGAGGGGACTAGGCCCAGAGAAGGCCTTTCCGCCCCCCACACCATCCCCTGGCCCTTCTATGAGGGGACTAGGCCCAGAGAAGGCCTTTCCCGTCCCCCACACCCCATCCCCTGGCCCTTCTATGAGGGGACTAGGCCCAGAGAAGGCCTTTTCCGTCCCCCACACCCCATCCCCTGGGCCTTCTATGAGGGGACTAGGCCCAGAAAAGCCCTTTTCTGCCCCCCACACGCCATCCCCTGGGCCTTCTATGAGGGGACTAGGCCCAGAGAAGCCCTTTTCCGCCCCCCACACCCCATTCCCTGAGCCTTCTATGAGGGGACTAGGCCCAGAGAAGGCCTTTTCCGCCCCCACATGCCATCCCCTGGGCCTTCTATGAGGGGACTAGGCCCAGAGAAGGCCTTTTCCATCCCCCACTCCCCATCTCCTGGGCCTTCTATGAGGGGACTAGGCCCAGAGAAGGCCTTTTCTGCCCCCCACACCCCATCCCCTGGGCCTTCTATGAGGGGACTAGGCCCAGAGAGGCCTTTTCCGCCCCCCACACCCCATCCCCTGAGCCTTCTATGAGGGGACTAGGCCCAGAGAAGGCCTTTTCCGCCCCCACACCCCATCCCCTGGGTCTTCTATGAGGGGACTAGGCCCAGAGAAGGCCTTTTCCGCCCCCCACACCCCATCTCCTGGGCCTTCTATGAGGGGACTAGGCCCAGAGAAGGCCTTTCCGCCCCCCACACCATCCCCTGGCCCTTCTATGAGGGGACTAGGCCCAGAGAAGGCCTTTCCCGTCCCCCACACCCCATCCCCTGGGCCTTCTATGAGGGGACTAGGCCCAGAGAAGGCCTTTTCCGTCCCCCACACCCCATTCCCTGGGCCTTCTATGAGGGGACTAGGCCCAGAGAAGGCCTTTCCGCACCCACATGCCATCCCCTGGGCCTTCTATGAGGGGACTAGGCCCAGAGAAGGCCTTTCCGCCCCCCACCCCATTCCCTGGGCCTTCTATGAGGGGACTAGGCCCAGAGAAGGCCTTTTCCGCCCCCACACCCCATCCCCTGGGCCTTCTATGAGAGGACTAGGCCCAGAGAGGCCTTTTCCATCCCCCACACCCCATCCCCTGGGCCTTCTATGAGGGGACTAGGCCCAGAGAAGGCCTTTTCCGCCCCCCACACTCCAATCCCCTGGGCCTTCTATGAGGGGACTAGGCCCAGAGAAGGCCTTTCCGCCCCCCCACACCATCCCTTGGCCCTTCTATGAGGGGACTAGGCCCAGAGAAGTCCTTTCCCGTCCCCCACACCCCATCCCCTGGGCCTTCTATGAGGGGACTAGGCCCAGAGAAGGCCTTTTCCGCCCCCCACACCCCATCCCCTGGGCCTTCTATGAGGGGACTAGGCCCAGAGAAGGCCTTTTCCGCCCCCCACACCCCATCCCCTGGGCCTTCTATGAGGGGACTAGGCCCAGAGAAGGCCTTTTCCGCCCCCCACACCCCATTCCCTGGGCCTTCTATGAGGGGACTAGGCCCAGAGAAGGCCTTTCCGCCCCCCACACCCATCCCCTGGCCTTTCTATGAGGGGACTAGGCCCAGAGAAGGCCTTTCCGTCCCCCACACCCCATCCCCTGGGCCTTCTATGAGGGGACTAGGCCCAGAGAAGGCCTTTTCCGCCCCCCACACCCCATCCCCTGGGCCTTCTATGAGGGGACTAGGCCCAGAGAAGGCCTTTCCCGTCCCCCACACCCCATCCCCTGGGCCTTCTATGAGGGGACTAGGCCCAGAGAAGGCCTTTTCCGCCCCCACACCCCATTCCCTGGGCCTTCTATGAGGGGACTAGGCCCAGAGAGGCCTTTTCCGCCCCCACACCCCATCCCCTGGGCCTTCTATGAGGGGACTAGGCCCAGAGAAGGCCTTTTCCATCCCCCACACTCCATCCCCTGGGCCTTCTATGAGGGGACTAGGCCCAGAGAAGGCCTTTTCCGCCCCCACACCCCATCCCCTGGGCCTTCTATGAGGGGACTAGGCCCAGAGAAGGCCTTTTCCGCCCCCCACATCGCATCCCCTGGGCCTTCTATGAGGGGACTAGGCCCAGAGAAGGCCTTTTCAGTCCCCCACACCCCATCCCCTGGGCCTTCTATGAGGGGACTAGGCCCAGAGAGGCCTTTTCCGCCCCCCACACTCCATCCCCTGGGCCTTCTATGAGGGGACTAGGCCCAGAGAGGCCTTTTCCGTCCCCCACACCCCATCCCCTGGGCCTTCTATGAGGGGACTAGGCCCAGAGAATGCCTTTTCCATCCCCCACACTCCATCCTCTGGGCCTTCTATAAGGGGACTAGGCCCAGAGAAGGCCTTTTCCATCCCCCACACTCCATCCCCTGGCCCTTCTATGAGGGGACTAGGCCCAGAGAGGCCTTTTCCGCCCCCCACACCCCATCCCCTGGGCCTTCTATGAGGGGACTAGGCCCAGTGAAGGCCTTTTCCGCCCCCCACACCATCCCCTGGCCCTTCTATGAGGGGACTAGGCCCAGAGAGGCCTTTCCCGTCCCCCACACCCCATCCCCTGGCCCTTCTATGAGGGGACTAGGCCCAGAGAAGGCCTTTCCGCCCCCCCCACACCATCCCCTGGGCCTTCTATGAGGGTACTAGGCCCAGAGAAGCCCTTTTCTGCCCCCCACACCCCATCTCCTGGGCCTTCTATGAGGGGACTAGGCCCAGAGAAGGCCTTTCCGGCCCCTCCCACACCATCCCCTGGGCCTTCTATGAGGGGACTAGGCCCAGAGAAGGCCTTTTCCGCCCCCACACCCCATCCCCTGGGCCTTCTATGAGGGGACTAGGCCCAGAGAGGCCTTTTCCATCCCCCACACCCCATCCCCTGGGCCTTCTATGGGGCACTAGGCCCAGAGAAGGCCTTTTCCGTCCCCACACCCCATCCCCTGGGCCTTCTATGAGGGGACTAGGCCCAGAGAAGGCCTTTCCGCCCCCCCACACCATCCCCTGGCCCTTCTATGAGGGGACTAGGCCCAGAGAAGGCCTTTCCCGTCCCCCACACCCCATCCCCTGGCCCTTCTATGAGGGGACTAGGCCCAGAGAGGCCTTTTCCGCCCCCCACACCCCATCCCCTGGGCCTTCTATGAGGGGACTAGGCCCAGAGAAGGCCTTTCCGCCCCCCCACACCATCCCCTGGCCCTTCTATGAGGGGACTAGGCCCAGAGAAGGCCTTTCCCGTCCCCCACACCCCATCCCCTGGCCCTTCTATGAGGGGACTAGGCCCAGAGAAGGCCTTTCCGCCCCCCCACACCATCCCCTGGCCCTTCTATGAGGGGACTAGGCCCAGAGAAGGCCTTTCCCGTCCCCCACACCCCATCCCCTGGCCCTTCTATGAGGGGACTAGGCCCAGAGAGGCCTTTTCCGCCCCCACACCCCATCCCCTGGGCCTTCTATGAGGGGACTAGGCCCAGAGAAGGCCTTTCCGCCCCCCACACCATCCCCTGGCCCTTCTATGAGGGGACTAGGCCCAGAGAAGGCCTTTCCCGTCCCCCACACCCCATCCCCTGGCCCTTCTATGAGGGGACTAGGCCCAGAGAAGGCCTTTCCGCCCCCCCCACACACCATCCCCTGGGCCTTCTATGAGGGGACTAGGCCCAGAGAAGCCCTTTTCTGCCCCCCACACCCCATCTCCTGGGCCTTCTATGAGGGGACTAGGCCCAGAGAAGGCCTTTCCGGCCCCCCACACCATCCCCTGGGCCTTCTATGAGGGGACTAGGCCCAGAGAAGGCCTTTTCCGCCCCCACACCCCATCCCCTGGGCCTTCTATGAGGGGACTAGGCCCAGAGAGGCCTTTTCCATCCCCCACACCCCATCCCCTGGGCCTTCTATGGGGCACTAGGCCCAGAGAAGGCCTTTTCCGTCCCCCACACCCCATCCCCTGGGCCTTCTATGAGGGGACTAGGCCCAGAGAAGGCCTTTCCGCCCCCCACACCATCCCCTGGCCCTTCTATGAGGGGACTAGGCCCAGAGAAGGCCTTTCCCGTCCCCCACACCCCATCCCCTGGCCCTTCTATGAGGGGACTAGGCCCAGAGAAGGCCTTTTCCGTCCCCCACACCCCATCCCCTGGGCCTTCTATGAGGGGACTAGGCCCAGAAAAGCCCTTTTCTGCCCCCCACACGCCATCCCCTGGGCCTTCTATGAGGGGACTAGGCCCAGAGAAGCCCTTTTCCGCCCCCCACACCCCATTCCCTGAGCCTTCTATGAGGGGACTAGGCCCAGAGAAGGCCTTTTCCGCCCCCCACATGCCATCCCCTGGGCCTTCTAAGAGGGGACTAGGCCCAGAGAAGGCCTTTTCCATCCCCCACTCCCCATCTCCTGGGCCTTCTATGAGGGGACTAGGCCCAGAGAAGGCCTTTTCTGCCCCCCACACCCCATCCCCTGGGCCTTCTATGAGGGGACTAGGCCCAGAGAGGCCTTTTCCGCCCCCCACACCCCATCCCCTGAGCCTTCTATGAGGGGACTAGGCCCAGAGAAGGCCTTTTCCGCCCCCCACACCCCATCCCCTGGGCCTTCTATGAGGGGACTAGGCCCAGAGAAGGCCTTTTCCGCCCCCCACACCCCATCTCCTGGGCCTTCTATGAGGGGACTAGGCCCAGAGAAGGCCTTTCCGCCCCCCACACCATCCCCTGGCCCTTCTATGAGGGGAGTAGGCCCAGAGAAGGCCTTTCCCGTCCCCCACACCCCATCCCCTGGCCCTTCTATGAGGGGACTAGGCCCAGAGAAGGCCTTTTCCGTCCCCCACACCCCATCCCCTGGGCCTTCTATGAGGGGACTAGGCCCAGAGAAGCCCTTTTCTGCCCCCCACACGACATCCCCTGGGCCTTCTATGAGGGGACTAGGCCCAGAGAAGCCCTTTACCGCCCCCACACCCCATTCCCTGGGCCTTCTATGAGGGGACTAGGCCCAGAGAAGGCCTTTTCCATCCCCCACACTCCATCCCCTGGGCCTTCTATGAGGGGACTAGGCCCAGAGAGGCCTTTTCCGCCCCCCACACCCCATCTCCTGGGCCTTCTATGAGGGGACTAGGCCCAGAGAAGGCCTTTTCCGCCCCCACACCCCATCCCCTGGGCCTTCTATGAGGGGACTAGGCCCAGAGAGGCCTTTTCCATCCCCCACACCCCATCCCCTGGGCCTTCTATGGGGCACTAGGCCCAGAGAAGGCCTTTTCCGTCCCCCACACCCCATCCCCTGGGCCTTCTATGAGGGGACTGGGCCCAGAGAAGGCCTTTCCGCCCCCCACACCATCCCCTGGCCCTTCTATGAGGGGACTAGGCCCAGAGAAGGCCTTTCCCGTCCCCCACACCCCATCCCCTGGCCCTTCTATGAGGGGACTAGGCCCAGAGAAGGCCTTTCCGCCCCCACACCCCATCCCCTGGCCCTTCTATGAGGGGACTAGGCCCAGAGAAGGCCTTTCCCGTCCCCCACACCCCATCCCCTGGCCCTTCTATGAGGGGACTAGGCCCAGAGAAGGCCTTTTCCGTCCCCCACACCCCATCCCCTGGGCCTTCTATGAGGGGACTAGGCCCAGAGAAGGCCTTTCCGCCCCCCACACCATCCCCTGGCCCTTCTATGAGGGGACTAGGCCCAGAGAAGGCCTTTTCCGTCCCCCACACCCCATCCCCTGGCCCTTCTATGAGGGGACTAGGCCCAGAGAAGGCCTTTTCCGCCTCCCCACACCCCATCCCCTGGGCCTTCTATGAGGGGACTAGGCCCAGAGAAGCCCTTTTCTGCCCCCCACACCCCATCTCCTGGGCCTTCTATGAGGGGACTAGGCCCAGAGAAGGCCTTTTCCGGCCCCCACACCCCATCCCCTGGGCCTTCTATGAGGGGACTAGGCCCAGAGAAGGCCTTTTCCGCCCCCCACACCCCATCCCCTGGGCCTTCTATGAGGGGACTAGGCCCAGAGAGGCCTTTTCCATCCCCCACACCCCATCCCCTGGGCCTTCTATGAGGGCACTAGGCCCAGAGAAGGCCTTTTCCGTCCCCCACACCCCATCCCCTGGGCCTTCTATGAGGGGACTAGGCCCAGAGAAGGCCTTTTCCGCCCCCCACACCATCCCCTGGCCCTTCTATGAGGGGACTAGGCCCAGAGAAGGCCTTTCCCGTCCCCCACACCCCATCCCCTGGCCCTTCTATGAGGGGACTAGGCCCAGAGAAGGCCTTTTCCGTCCCCCACACCCCATCCCCTGGGCCTTCTATGAGGGGACTAGGCCCAGAAAAGCCCTTTTCTGCCCCCCACACGCCATCCCCTGGGCCTTCTATGAGGGGACTAGGCCCAGAGAAGCCCTTTTCCGCCCCCACACCCCATTCCCTGAGCCTTCTATGAGGGGACTAGGCCCAGAGAAGGCCTTTTCCGCCCCCACATGCCATCCCCTGGGCCTTCTAAGAGGGGACTAGGCCCAGAGAAGGCCTTTTCCATCCCCCACTCCCCATCTCCTGGGCCTTCTATGAGGGGACTAGGCCCAGAGAAGGCCTTTTCTGCCCCCCACACCGCATCCCCTGGGCCTTCTATGAGGGGACTAGGCCCAGAGAGGCCTTTTCCGCCCCCACACCCCATCCCCTGAGCCTTCTATGAGGGGACTAGGCCCAGAGAAGGCCTTTTCCGCCCCCACACCCCATCCCCTGGGTCTTCTATGAGGGGACTAGGCCCAGAGAAGGCCTTTTCCGCCCCCCACACCCCATCTCCTGGGCCTTCTATGAGGGGACTAGGCCCAGAGAAGGCCTTTCCGCCCCCCACACCATCCCCTGGCCCTTCTATGAGGGGACTAGGCCCAGAGAAGGCCTTTCCCGTCCCCCACACCCCATCCCCTGGGCCTTCTATGAGGGGACTAGGCCCAGAGAGGCCTTTTCCGTCCCCCACACCCCATTCCCTGGGCCTTCTATGAGGGGACTAGGCCCAGAGAAGGCCTTTTCCGCACCCCACATGCCATCCCCTGGGCCTTCTATGAGGGGACTAGGCCCAGAGAAGGCCTTTTCCGCCCCCCACACCCCATTCCCTGGGCCTTCTATGAGGGGACTAGGCCCAGAGAAGGCCTTTTCCGCCCCCCACACCCCATCCCCTGGGCCTTCTATGAGAGGACTAGGTCCAAAGAGGCCTTTTCCATCCCCCACACCCCATCCCCTGGGCCTTCTATGAGGGGACTAGGCCTAGAGAAGGCCTTTTCCGCCCCCACACTCCAATCCCTGGGCCTTCTATGAGGGGACTAGGCCCAGAGAAGGCCTTTCTGCCCCCCCACACCATCCCTTGGCCCTTTTATGAGGGGACTACGCCCAGAGAAGTCCTTTCCAGTCCCCCACACCCCATCCCCTGGGCCTTCTATGAGGGGACTAGGCCCAGAGAAGGCCTTTTCCGCCCCCCACACCCCATCCCCTAGGCCTTCTATGAAGGGACTAGGCCCAGAGAAGGCCTTTTCCGCCCCCCACACCCCATCCCCTGGGCCTTCTATGAGGGGACTAGGCCCAGAGAAGGCCTTTTCCGCCCCCACACCCCATTCCCTGGGCCTTCTATGAGGGGACTAGGCCCAGAGAAGGCCTTTCCGCCCCCCCACACCATCCCCTGGCCTTTCTATGAGGGGACTACGCCTAGAGAAGGCCTTTCCCGTCCCCCACACCCCATCCCCTGGGCCTTCTATGAGGGGACTAGGCCCAGAGAAGGCCTTTTCCGCCCCCCACACCCCATTCCCTGGGCCTTCTATGAGGGGACTAGGCCCAGAGAAGGCCTTTCCCGTCCCCCACACCCCATCCCCTGGGCCTTCTATGAGGGGACTAGGCCCAGAGAAGGCCTTTTCCGCCCCCACACCCCATTCCCTGGGCCTTCTATGAGGGGACTAGGCCCAGAGAAGGCCTTTTCCGCCCCCACATGCCATCCCCTGGGCCTTCTATTAGGGGACTAGGCCCAGAGAAGGCCTTTTCCATCCCCCACACCCCATCCCCTGGGCCTTCTATGAGGGGACTATGCCGAGAGAGGCCTTTTCCATCCCCCACACCCCATCCCCTGGGCCTTCTATGAGGGGACTAGGCCCAGAGAAGCCCTTTTCCGCCCCCACACCCCATCCCCTGGGCCTTCTATGAGGGGACTAGGCCCAGAGAAGCCGTTTTCCGCCCACCACACCCCATTCCCTGGGCCTTCTATGAGGGGACTAGGCCCAGAGAAGCCCTTTTCCGCCCCCCACACCCCATTCCCTGGGCCTTCTATGAGGGGACTAGGCCCAGGGAAGGCCTTTTCCGCCCCCACATGCCATCCCCTGGGCCTTCTATGAGGGGACTAGGCCCAGAGAAGCCCTTATCCGCCCTCCACACCCCATTCCCTGGGCCTTCTATGAGGGGACTAGGCCCAGAGAAGGCCTTTTCCGCCCCCCACACCCCATTCCCTGGGCCTTCTATGAGGGGACTAGGCCCAGAGAAGGCCTCTTCCGCCCCCACATGCCATCCTCTGGGCCTTCTATGAGGGGACTAGGCCCAGAGAAGGCCTTTTCCGTCCCCAACACCCCATCCCCTGGGCCTTCTATGAGGGGACTAGGCCCAGAGAAGCCCTTTTCCGCCCCCCACACCCCATTCCCTGGGCCTTCTATGAGGGGACTAGGCCTAGAGAAGGCCTTTTCCGCCCCCCACATGCCATCCCCTGGGCCTTCTATGAGGGGACTAGGCCCAGAGAAGCCCTTATCCGCCCCCCACACCCCATTCCCTGGGCCTTCTATGAGGGGACTAGGCCCAGAGAAGTCCTTTTCCGCCCCCACACCCCATTCCCTGGGCCTTCTATGAGGGGACTAGGCCCAGAGAAGGCCTCTTCCGCCCCCCACATGCCATCCACTGGGCCTTCTATGAGGGGACTAGGCCCAGAGAAGGCCTTTTCGTCCCCCACACCCCATCCCCTGGGCCTTCTATGAGGGCACTAGGCCCAGAGAGGCCTTTTCCGTCTCCCACACCCCATCCCCTGGCCCTTCTATGAGGGGACTAGGCCCAGAGAAGGCCTTTTCTGCCCCCCACACCCCATCCCCTGGGCCTTCTATGAGGGCACTAGGCCCAGAGAGGCCTTTTCCGTCTCCCACACCCCATCCCCTGGCCCTTCTATGAGGGGACTAGGCCCAGAGAAGGCCTTTTCCGTCCCCCACACCCCATCCCCTGGGCCTTCTATGAGGGGACTAGGCCCAGAGAAGGCCTTTTCCATCCCCCACACTCCATCCCCTGGGCCTTCTAAGAGGGGACTAGGCCCAGAGAGGCCTTTTCCGTCCCCCACACGCCATCCCCTGGACCTTCTATGAGGGGACTAGGCCCAGAGAAGGCCTTTTCCATCCCCCACACTCCATCCCCTGGGCCTTCTATGAGGGGACTAGGCCCAGAGAAGGCCATTTCCGCCCCCCACATGCCATCCCCTGGGACTTCTATGGGGCACTAGGCCCAGAGAAGCCCTTTCCCGTCCCCCCACGCCATCCCCTGGGCCTTCTATGAGGGGACTAGGCCCAGAGAATGCCTTTTCCACCCCCCACACCATCCCCTGGTCCTTCTGTGGGGCACTAGACCCAGAGAAGGCCTTTTCCGTCCCCCACACACCATCCCCTGGGCCTTCTATGGGGCACTAGGCCCAGAGAAGGCCTTTTCCGCCTCCCACACCCTATCCCCTGGGCCTTCTATGAGGGGACTAGGCCCAGAGAGGCCTTTTCCGCCCCCCACACCCCATCCCCTGGGCCTTCTATGAGGGGACTAGGCTCAGAGAAGGCCTTTTCCATCCCCCACGCTCCATCCCCTGGGCCTTCTATGAGGGGACTAGGCCCAGAGAGGCCTTTTCCGCCCCCACACCCCATCTCCTGGGCCTTCTATGAGGGGAGTAGGCCCAGAGAAGGCCTTTTCCATCCCCCACACTCCATCCCCTGGGCCTTCTATGACGGGACTAGGCCCAGAGAGGCCTTTTCCGTCCCCCACACCCCATCCCCTGGGCCTTCTATGGGGCACTAGGCCCAGAGAAGGCCTTTTCCGCCCCCCACACCCCATTCCCTGGGCCTTCTATGAGGGGACTAGGCCCAGAGAAGGCCTTTTCCGCCCCCACACCCCATCCCCTGGGCCTACTATGAGGGGACTAGGCCCAGAGAAGGCCTTTTCCGTCCCCCACACCCCATCCCCTGGGCCTTCTATGAGGGGACTAGGCCCAGAGAGGCCTTTTCCGCCCCCACAACCCATCCCCTGGGCCTTCTATGAGGGGACTAGGCCTCGAGAAGGCCTTTTCCGCCCCCACACTCCAATCCCTGGGTCTTCTATGAGGGGACTAGGCCCAGAGAAGGCCTTTCTGCCCCCCCACACCATCCCCTGGCCCTTTTATGAGGGGACTACGCCCAGAGAAGGCCTTTCCCGTCCCCCACACCCCATCCCCTGGGCCTTCTATGAGGGGACTAGGCCCAGAGAAGGCCTTTTCCGCCCCCACACCCCATCCCCTAGGCCTTCTATGAAGGGACTAGGCCCAGAGAAGGCCTTTTCCGCCCCCACACCCCATCCCCTGGGCCTTCTATGAGGGGACTAGGCCCAGAGAAGGCCTTTTCCGCCCCCCACACCCCATTTCCTGGGCCTTCTATGAGGGGACTAGGCCCAGAGAAGGCCTTTCCGCCCCCCCACACCATCCCCTGGCCTTTCTATGAGGCGACTACGCCTAGAGAAGGCCTTTCCCGTCCCCCACACCCCATCCCCTGGGCCTTCTATGAGGGGACTAGGCCCAGAGAAGGCCTTTTCCGTCCCCCACACCCCATCCCCTGGGCCTTCTATGAGGGGACTAGGCCCAGAGAAGGCCTTTTCCGCCCCCACACCCCATTCCCTGGGCCTTCTATGAGGGGACTAGGCCCAGAGAAGGCCTTTCCCGTCCCCCACACCCCATCCCCTGGGTCTTCTATGAGGGGACTAGGCCCAGAGAAGGCCTTTTCCGCCCCCCACACCCCATTCCCTGGGCCTTCTATGAGGGGACTAGGCCCAGAGAAGGCCTTTTCCGCCCCCCACATGCCATCCCCTGGGCCTTCTATTAGGGGACTAGGCCCAGAGAAGGCCTTTTCCATCCCCCACACCCCATCCCCTGGGCCTTCTATGAGGGGACTATGCCGAGAGAGGCCTTTTCCATCCCCCACACCCCATCCCCTGGGCCTTCTATGAGGGGACTAGGCCCAGAGAAGCCGTTTTCCGCCCCCCACACCCCATTCCCTGGGCCTTCTATGAGGGGACTAGGCCCAGAGAAGCCGTTTTCCGCCCCCACACCCCATTCCCTGGGCCTTCTATGAGGGGACTAGGCCCAGAGAAGCCCTTTTCCGCCCCCCACACCCCATTCCCTGGGCCTTCTATGAGGGGACTAGGCCAGGGAAGGCCTTTTCCGCCCCCACATGCCATCCCCTGGGCCTTCTATGAGGGGACTAGGCCCAGAGAAGCCCTTATCCGCCCTCCACACCCCATTCCCTGGGCCTTCTATGAGGGGACTAGGCCCAGAGAAGGCCTTTTCCGCCCCCCACACCCCATTCCCTGGGCCTTCTATGAGGGGACTAGGCCCAGAGAAGGCCTCTTCCGCCCCCCACATGCCATCCTCTGGGCCTTCTATGAGGGGACTAGGCCCAGAGAAGGCCTTTTCCGTCCCCAACACCCCATCCCCTGGGCCTTCTATGAGGGGACTAGGCCCAGAGAAGCCCTTTCACGCCCCCCACACCCCATTCCCTGGGCCTTCTATGAGGGGACTAGGCCCAGAGAAGGCCTTTTCCATCCCCCACACTCCCTCCCCTGGGCCTTCTATGAGGGGACTAGGCCCAGAGAAGGCCATTTCCGCCCCCACATGCCATTCCATGGGCCTTCTATGGGGCACTAGGCCCAGAGAAGCCCTTTTCCGTCCCCCCACTTCATCCCCTGGGCCTTCTATGAGGGGAATAGGCCCAGAGAAGGCCTTTTCTGCCCCCCACACCATCCCCTGGGCCTTCTATGGGGCACTAGACCCAGATAAGGCCTTTTCCGTCCCCACACACCATCCCCTGGGCCTTCTATGGGGCACTAGGCCCAGAGAAGGCCTTTTCCATCCCCCACACTCCATCCCCTGGGCCTTCTATGAAGGGACTAGGCCCAGAGAAGGCCTTTTCCGTCCCCCACACCCCTTCCCCTGGACCTTCTATGGGTCACTAGGCCCATAGAGGGCCTTTTCCGCCCCCACACCCCATTCCCTGGGCCTTCTATGAAGGGACTAGGCCCAGAGAGGCCTTTTCCGTCCCCCACACCCCATCCCCTGGGCCTTCTATGAGGGGACTAGGCCCAGAGAAGGCCATTTCCGCCCCCACATGCCATCCCCTGGGCCTTCTATGGGGCACTAGGCCCAGAGAAGCCCTTTTCCGTCCCCCCACTTCATCCCCTGGGCCTTCTATGAGGGGACTAGGCCCAGAGAAGGCCTTTTCCGCCCCCCACACCATCCCCTGGGCCTTCTATGGGGCACTAGACCCAGAGAAGGCCTTTTCCGTCCCCCACACCCCATCCCCTGGGCCTTCTATGAGGGGACTAGGCCCAGAGAGGCCTTTTCCGTCCCCCACACCCCATCCCCTGGGCCTTCTATGAGGGGACTAGGCCCAGAGAAGGCCTTTTCCATCCCCCACACTCCATCCCCTGGGCCTTCTATGAGGGGACTAGGCCCAGAGAGGCCTTTTCCGTCCCCCACACGCCATCCCCTGGGCCTTCTATGAGGGGACTAGGCCCAGAGAAGGCCTTTTCCATCGCCCACACTCCATCCCCTGGGCCTTCTATGAAGGGACTAGGCCCAGAGAAGGCCATTTCCGCCCCCACATGCCATCCCCTGGGCCTTCTATGGGGCACTAGGCCCAGAGAAGCCCTTTCCCGTCCCCCCACACCATCCCCTGGGCCTTCTATGAGGGGACTAGGCCCAGAGAAGGCCTTTTCTGCCCCCCACACCATCCCCTGGGCCTTCTATGGGGCACTAGACCCAGAGAAGGCCTTTTCCGTCCCCCACACACCATCCCCTGGGCCTTCTATGAGGGGACTAGCCCCAGAGAGGCCTTTTCCGTCCCCACACACCATTCCCTGGGCCTTCTATGAGGGGACTAGGCCCAGAGAAGGCCTTTTCCATCCCCCACACTCCATCCCCTGGGTCTTCTATGAGGGGACTAGCCCCAGAGAGGCCTTTTCCGTCCCCCACACGCCATCCCCTGGGCCTTCTATGAGGGGACTAGGCCCAGAGAAGGCCTTTTCCATCCCCCACACTCCATCCCCTGGGCCTTCTATGAGGGGACTAGGCCCAGAGAAGGCCATTTCCGCCCCCACATGCCATTCCCTGGGCCTTCTATGGGGCACTAGGCCCAGAGAAGCCCTTTTCCGTCCCCCCACTTCATCCCCTGGGCCTTCTATGAGGGGAATAGGCCCAGAGAAGGCCTTTTCTGCCCCCCACACCATCCCCTGGGCCTTCTATGGGGCACTAGACCCAGATAAGGCCTTTTCCGTCCCCCACACACCATCCCCTGGGCCTTCTATGGGGCACTAGGCCCAGAGAAGGCCTTTTCCATCCCCCACACTCCATCCCCTGGGCCTTCTATGAAGGGACTAGGCCCAGAGAAGGCCTTTTCCGTCCCCCACACCCCTTCCCCTGGACCTTCTATGGGTCACTAGGCCCATAGAGGGCCTTTTCCGCCCCCCACACCCCATTCCCTGGGCCTTCTATGAAGGGACTAGGCCCAGAGAGGCCTTTTCCGTCCCCCACACCCCATCCCCTGGGCCTTCTATGAGGGGACTAGGCCCAGAGAAGGCCATTTCCGCCCCCCACATGCCATCCCCTGGGCCTTCTATGGGGCACTAGGCCCAGAGAAGCCCTTTTCCGTCCCCCCACTTCATCCCCTGGGCCTTCTATGAGGGGACTAGGCCCAGAGAAGGCCTTTTCCGCCCCCACACCATCCCCTGGGCCTTCTATGGGGCACTAGACCCAGAGAAGGCCTTTTCCGTCCCCCACACACCCTCCCCTGGGCCTTCTATGGGGCACTAGGCCCAGAGAAGGCCTTTTCCATCCCCCACACTCCATCCCCTGGGCCTTCTATGAGGGGACTAGGCCCAGAGAAGGCCTTTTCCGTCCCCCACACCCCATCCCCTGGGCCTTCTATGGGTCACTAGGCCCATAGAGGGCCTTTTCCGCCCCCACACCCCATTCCCTGGGCCTTCTATGAAGGGACTAGGCCCAGAGAGGCCTTTTCCGTCCCCCACACCCCATCCCCTGGGCCTTCTATGAGGGGACTAGGCCCAGAGAAGGCCTTTTCCGTCCCCCACACCCCATCCCCTGGGCCTTCTATGAGGGGACTAGGCCCAGAGAAGGCCTTTTCCATCCCCCACACTCCATCCCCTGGGCCTTCTATGAGGGGACTAGGCCCAGAGAGGCCTTTTCCGTCCCCCACACGCCATCCCCTGGGCCTTCTATGAGGGGACTAGGCCCAGAGAAGGCCTTTTCCATCCCCCACACTCCATCCCCTGGGCCTTCTATGAAGGGACTAGGCCCAGAGAAGGCCATTTCCGCCCCCCACATGCCATCCCCTGGGCCTTCTATGGGGCACTAGGCCCAGAGAAGCCCTTTCCCGTCCCCCCCACACCATCCCCTGGGCCTTCTATGAGGGGACTAGGCCCAGAGAAGGCCTTTTCCGCCCCCACACCATCCCCTGGGCCTTCTATGGGGCACTAGACCCAGAGAAGGCCTTTTCCGTCCCCCACACACCATCCCCTGGGCCTTCTATGAGGGGACTAGCCCCAGAGAGGCCTTTTCCGTCCCCCACACACCATTCCCTGGGCCTTCTATGAGGGGACTAGGCCCAGAGAAGGCCTTTTCCATCCCCCACACTCCATCCCCTGGGTCTTCTATGAGGGGACTAGCCCCAGAGAGGCCTTTTCCGTCCCCCACACGCCATCCCCTGAGCCTTCTATGAGGGGACTAGGCCCAGAGAAGGCCTTTTCCATCCCCCACACTCCATCCCCTGGGCCTTCTATGAGGGGACTAGGCCCAGAGAAGGCCATTTCCGCCCCCCACATGCCATCCCCTGGGCCTTCTATGGGGCACTAGGCCCAGAGAAGCCCTTTTCCGTCCCCCCCACTTCATCCCCTGGGCCTTCTATGAGGGGACTAGGCCCAGAGAAGGCCTTTTCCGCCCCCACACCATCCCCTGGGCCTTCTATGGGGCACTAGACCCAGAGAAGGCCTTTTCCGTCCCCCACACACCATCCCCTGGGCCTTCTATGGGGCACTAGGCCCAGAGAAGGCCTTTTCCATCCCCCACACTCCATCCCCTGGGCCTTCTATGAGGGGACTAGGCCCAGAGAAGGCCTTTTCCGTCCCCCACACCCCATCCCCTGGGCCTTCTATGGGTCACTAGGCCCATAGAGGGACTTTTCCGCCCCCACACCCCATTCCCTGGGCCTTCTATGAGGGGACTAGGCCCAGAGAAGGCCTTTTCCGCCCCCACATGCCATCCCCTGGGCCTTCTATGAGGGGATGTCAGGTAGCCCTGCCATGATGGATGGAGGGGAGGGGAGGATGGCTCTGGGCGCCTTAGTGGCGTGACAGGCGGGAGGTTGGAATCCGGGGAGTTGTTTATTTACGCTTAGGGTGTGAGAATGGAATGTAGCTCTGGTAACCCCTATCTTCCGCAGGCTGGACATTCTGACCTTGAGGAGTCAAGCTGCGAGCTTTACTATCGCTTTCAAAGCTGCAGCTTTGCTGAGAATAATGGGGGCGTTGGGAACTTCATTAGCGTAGTAACTTTCGATTCCCAATCGCATGTTATTCCTTGACTGGTAGAAGGGGGGGTCCCCATTCACCCCCTTCCCTGTATAACCGCTTGCTTTCTGTAACCAAGTCATTCTGAACAATGTACCTGCTTCAGTGACCTTCCATTGCAGCTCTATAATAAATGCTATTCTTGCTTGAACCACAAGACCTGGTGTTTTGCTGACTAGGTTAGGGCTTCTGACATTTTGTTCAGAATCATCATCAACTTTCGGGACTGGTCGGAAACCCGCAACTCCAAAATGAGTAGCGGTGATGAAGACACTCTCCCGATTGAAGAAGAAAAGAAAAAGGAGAAGAAACCTCCCGGGAAAGACGTACCCAGGGAGACCCCTGACACGTATGTGCCGGGACAATGGGGTCCGGAGTACGACTTTGGAGGGCCCTACGGGGATCCTTATGGGGCGGCCTATGGAGGGGTAACCACCCGAGTCGGACGTAGACGAGACTGGGTGAAACCCCTGGCTGAAACCCACGAGACGTGGTTCGGAACCCCGCGGGCATCGGTGGGGGGAACCCACCCGGAAAGATCGGTTCGCAAGCTGGTCACGGCGGGGGCTCTGGAGGAGACCGGCCGAGACTCTGAGAGCCTGGAGAGTGCCGTGGTGAGACGAAGGTGGAGTGGGGAACCAAGCCAAGACCGCCTGATGCGCTTCCTAGACGAGTCCCTCACCCGCATCTCACAGATGATCGCGGAGGGCATCCGGGAGGAGCGTGAGCGGCAAAGGCGTGAGGAACCACCAGACCAAGCTCCTCCGGATCAACGCCCGGCGCCGGATCAAGACCAGCAGAACGTACCGGCCGGCCCGCCGGACCAACCAGCGGAACCAGGGCCGGGGCAGCCACCCCCTCGTCCTTGGGGGTTCCTGCCACCTAAACCTGCGGAACTTTTGGATGCAGACTTTGATGGAGACCCCGAGAAATTCCCGTACTTCCTCGTGCGAGCCGAGAGGTTCATTGAAACTTGGGGCCATCTATTCCAGCGTGAAGAGCGCATGGTCGATGTAATAGCAGCCCACCTGAAGGGAGCGGCCGCTGACTGGTATGTGGGACTCCACCAAGCGGATGGGCGTGAGCTGAGAGAAATCGATTCGTTCATGTGGGCCATGAAAGAGCAATTCGAGGATGTAAATTCTAACAAGGCAGCAAAAGCGACGATCCGGGCCCTCAAGCAAGGCGCGAGATCGGTGAGAGACTACACCACGGAGTTCCGTAGGTGTGCGGCCAAAATCCGAGGGGTGCAAGATGGGACGCTCGTAGACTACTACAAGCTGGGACTCAACGCAGAGATCCGCCGAGAAGTCACAAAAACCCAAGACCCGAACACCCTTTCTGGCTGGATACAGGCTGCCATCACGATGGAGAACCGGCTGAAAACCATAAAACTAGATGACGCTGCAGCGATGGTCAACAGGGGCCCCGCGCCGGCAACGAGGGGGAAGCCCCCTACCCCGACCCCGAAAGCGAGGGATGGCACGAGAGAACTCTGAATGAAGCAAGGTCTGTGCCTTAAATGCGGAGAAGGGGGCCACTTCGCCGCGAACTGCCCGGCCTCACCCGCATCGTCAGGGCCGCCAAAAGGAGCCAAGAAGAAGTTTGACACTTCTACACCGAAACCGGTGGCGAAGCCGAGGGGGGCGAAAGCCCTGCAAGCCAAACCGCTCAGCGAGGCATCCGACTCATCCGATGGCGAGACCGCGCCGCAGGGAAACGAGACGGACCTGCTGTAAACAGCGCTGAACAGCAGGTCCCGCACTCCCAGGCGCAAATCCCGGTGAGCAAAGCCCCCTCTCTTTTCTTTCTCACGGTGACTTTAATGGACCCGGGTCTATTGACCCATGTGAGAGTACGGGCTCTCATTGACTCTGGGTGCGGGAGAGACCTCATCAACCCCTCTCTAGTAACGGGACTAGGGGCAAAAGTGGTTAAACTAGATGACCCCTTGATTTTTACCCAAATGGACGGGTCCACTATGAAAGAACCCTGTAAATACGAGACTGTACCCTTGAGGGTGGGACTTGGGCAGCACTGGAAAGAAAGATCTTTCGTTGTTACCCCATCAGCCCGCTTCCCCCTGGTACTCGGGAGCCCGTGGTTCTTTGATCACAACCCTCACGTCCTATGGGGGGAGGGGAAAGTGAACTTCATCTCCGAAAAATGCCGGTCCCACTTATGGAGAAATGAGTGGGGACCCATGTTGTTGTTGTTGTTCAGTCGCACAGTCGAGTCCGACTCTTCGCGACCCCATGGACCAGATTACGCCAGGCCCTCCTGTCTTCCGCTGTCCGCTGAAGTTTGCTCAAGTTCATGTTCGTTGCATCGATGACACTGTCTAACCATCTCATTCTTTGCCGTCCCCTTCTTCTTTGACCTTCAATCTTTCCCAGCATCAGGGTCTTCTCCAGTGAATGCTCCCTTCTCATTTGGTGGCCAAAGTATTTGAGCTTCAGCTTCAGGATCTGGCCTTCCAGGGAACAGTCAGGGTTGATTTCTTTTAGGATTGACTGATTTGATATCCTTGCAGTCCAAGTGACTCTCAAGAGTCTTCTCCAGCACCATAGTTCAAAAGAATCTATTCTTCGGCGCTCGGCCTTCCTTATAGTCCAACTCTCACAGCCATACATTACTACGGGGAATACCATTGCTTTGACCATGCGGAATTTTGTTGGCAGGGTGATGTCTCTGCTTTTTATCATGCTGTTTAGGTTTGCCATCGCTTTCCTCCCAAGGAGCAGGCGTCTTTTAATTTCATGGCTGCAGTCACCATCTGCAGTGATCTGGGATCCTAGGAACGTGAAGTCTGTCACTACTTCTACGACTTCCCCTTCTATTTGCCAAGGAGTGATGGGGCCAGATGCCATGATCTTAGTTTTTTTGATGTTGAGCTTCAAGCCCACTTTTGCACTCTCCTCTTTCACCCTGAGCAAGAGGCTCTTTAGATCCTCTTCACTTTCTACCATCAGAGTGGTATCGTCTGCATATCTGAGGTTATTGATCTTTTCCCCAGCAATCTTAACTCCAGCTTGTGATTCATCCAGGCCAGCATTTCGCATGATGTACTCTGCATATAAATTAAATAAGCAAGGTGACAATATACATCCTTGTCGTACTCCTTTTCCTATGCTAAACCAATCAGTTGTTCCATATCCGGTTCTAACTGTTGCTTCTTGACCCTTATACAGGTTTCTCAGGAGACATATGAGGTGGTCTGGTACTCCCATCTCTTTAAGAACCTGCCATAATTTATTGTGATCCACACAATCAAAGGCTTTAGCATAGTCAATGAAGCAGAAGTAGATGTTTTTCTGGTATTCTCTTGCTTTCTCCATAATCCAGCGAATGTTGGCAATTTGATCTCTAGTTCCTCTACCTCTTCGAAACCCAGCTTGTACTTCTGGCAGTTCTCTATCCACGTACTGTTGGAGCCTAGCTTGTAGGATTTTGAGCATGACCTTGCTAGCGTGTGAAATGAGTGCAATTGTGCGATAGTTTGA
The DNA here is from genome assembly GCA_029375565.1 of Gekko gecko. Taxonomy (NCBI): domain Eukaryota; kingdom Metazoa; phylum Chordata; class Lepidosauria; order Squamata; family Gekkonidae; genus Gekko; species Gekko gecko. The sequence continues at coordinate 3,560,688 of JAPDNY010000011.1, forward strand.
ACATTCCTTGACGTTGCCCTTCTTTGGGATTGGAATGTAGACTGACCTTTTCCAATCCTGTGGCCACTGTTGTGTTTTCCAAATTTGTTGGCAAATTGAGTGCAGCACTTTAACAGCATCTTCTTTTAAGACTTTGAATAACTCAGCTGGGATACCATCACCTCCACTAGCTTTGTTGTTAGTAATGCTTTCTAAGGCCCATTTAACTTCGCTTTCCAGGATGTCTGGCTCAAGGTCAGTGATTATACCATCGTGGTTGTCAAGGACATCGAGGTCCTTCTTGTATAGTTCTTCTGTGTATTCTTGCCATCTTTTCCTAATCTCTTCTGCTTCTGTTAGGTCCCTACCGTTTTTGTCCTTTATCATGGCCAGCTTTGCATGGAACGTTCCCTTGATTTCTCCAATGGGGACCCATGACAGGGGGGCAACTCCTGGTGACGGTGGGGGTGGCGGAATCGGAGCTGGAAGGCATTCCCCCCGAGTATCGCGACCTGGCTCCTGTCTTTGGGGAGGAGGAAGCCGACGAATTGCCCCCCCATAGGAACTCAGACTGTGCAATTGAAATTTTGCCCAACCAAAAGTTACCCAAGGGAAAACTGTATTCTATGAGCCCCTCAGAAAAAGTGGAACTGAGGAAATTCATTGACAAAAACCTCAATAGGGGTTTTATACGACCAGCATCCTCCCCGTTTGCGGCTCCTGTGCTTTTCCGGAAAAAGAAGGACGGGGGGTTGCGGCTATGCACCGACTATCGCGGCTTGAATGCAGTCTCCAACACAAACGCTTACCCCATGCCCCTCATAAAAGACTTGTTGGCTGCGGTGGCTGGGGGGAAAATTTTCTCGAAGCTAGACCTCCGAGATGCCTATTTCAGAGTCCGAATTCGGGAGGGGGATGAATTTAAAATGGCGTTCAACACCCCTCTCGGCCAATTTGAATACTTGGTCATGCCATTCGGGCTCCAAGGGGCCCCAGGGGTCTTCATGAACTTAATTAATGAGGTGTTACACAAATATTTGTTCAAGGGGGTCCTTGTTTACCTTGATGACATTCTTTTGTATTCCCCCGACCTGAAATCTCATGTGAAACTGGTGCGGGAAGTACTACAAACGTTGCACAAGCACAAACTGTTTGCCAAACTATCCAAGTGTGAATTTCACAAAACGGAGATCCCTTTTCTGGGCTACCGCATATCCCAAAAGGGAATTGAGATGGACCCTGACAAGATTAAGGATGTAGTGGGGTGGGAGCCTCCCAAAACGCGGAGGCAACTCCAGGGGTTCCTCGGATTCGCGAACTTTTATAGATCGTTCCTATCGAACTTTGCCCAGGTGGCCCTTCCCTTGACTGACCTATTGAAAACCAAAGGGAAACCACCCGAATGCACTCGACCCGGGGCCAAACTAGAGTGGTCACCAGAGTGCCAGCGGGCTTTTGACAAATTGAAAGCCCTTTTTACGTCGGAACCTGTATTAGCCCACCCGAATGAACTGAAGAAATTCATTGTCCAAGTTGACGCCTCAGACGTTGCTATGGGAGGGGCGATCCTCCAAGAGGGTGAGGATGGTAAATTGCACCCCCTTGCCTATGTTTCCAGAAAATTTAACGATACTGAACGGAATTGGTCGGTGTGGGAGAAAGAAGCGGGATCGATCCGCTTAGCGTTGGCTACCTGGCGCCATTGGTTAGAGGGGGCGCGAGTCCCGTTCGAGGTCTGGACTGATCACAAAAACCTCGAGCTGCTCCGCTCCCCCTGTTCCCTGAACGCCAAACAGCTCCGTTGGGCTGATTTCTTCTCCAAGTTTAATTTCACACTGCACCACTTCCCGGGGACATCCAACTCGCTGGCCGATGCACTGTCACGCCTCCCTCAACACGACAGCAAGAGGGAGGAGATTCATGACTCGGTGTTCACTCCTTCCCAGTTGGGAGGGGCAGTAACCACTCGGAGGCAGGCCAAACATTCCCCCCGTCGCCAAACCCTCCTCCAAATGACTGGGCGGTGAAATTCTCTACAGCTCTGTCGGACGCGGATAGGGAGGAGGTGGAGGGGGAAGAAGGAATGTCCCGGGATGCACATGGCTGCTGGACTAAAAATAACAAACTCTTTGTCCCATGGTCCCTCAGGGGGGAGGTGATGAGTTGGGCGCACGGGTCAAAGCTGGCTGGACACACGGGGTTTGTGAAATCTCTCCAGCTCCTACAAAGACAGTTTTGGTGGCCGGGACTAAGAAAAGACGTTTCACTCTTCACGTCAGCTTGTCAAACGTGCTTGATGAGTAAACCTCGGCCCGGTAAACCCCCGGGTGCTCTGCAACCCCTCCCCACGCCGGCTCGCCCGTGGGAAGTGATCTCTATGGATTTTATTACGGACCTACCCCCTAGTGGGGGAAAGACTGTCATATGGGTGATAGTGGACCTGTTTACCAAACAGGCTCATTTCGTTCCGTTTGCCTCTATCCCCTCTGCCAAGAAATTAGCCTCGGCGTTCTTGCAACACGTAGTGAGGCTCCACACTTTACCTACTAAAGTGATCTCAGATAGGGGGGTTCAATTCGTTTCACGGTTCTGGAGCGAACTCATGTCACTGCTTGGGGTGGAGAGGGGGGTTAGCAGTGCATATCATCCAGAGTCCGATGGGCAGACCGAACGTGTGAATCAGACTTTGGAACAATACTTGCGGTGTTTTTCCAACTTTCAGCAGGACAATTGGCATTCTCTTTTGCCTTTAGCTGAGTTCTGTTATAATAATACTCAGCACTCGTCGACAGGGATGTCCCCGTTTAAAGCGGTACATGGATATGACGCCCCGCCTCTGCCATTTTTAAATTCTCCCGACCTCCCGGCGGGAGATGCTGGAGACTGGTGCAAACACTTGCAGATGGCGTGGGTCTCGTTAGCCAAGACTCTGGAGGAGGCTAAGAATGCTTACAAAATCCAGGCCGACAAGAAACGTAACCTTGCCTGGATTCCAAAGTGTGGAGAGTTTGCTTATTTGTCCACGCAACACTTGCGTCGCATTCAGCCGAGTCGCAAGCTCGGTTGGAAATACATTGGTCCCTTTGAGATTGTGAGAGTGATTAACAATGTAACTGTTGAACTTGCTTTACCCAAATCTCTAAAGTCTGTTCATCCTGTTTTTCATGTAAGGCTTCTACGCCGGGCGCCTGAAGAGAACAAATGGTGACCACAACGGCCGACCCCACCTCCGCTGCTGGTGGGGGGGGAACCTCACTATGAAGTATCGCAAATCTTGGACTCTAAGACCTCTCGCAATCGCTTGTTTTATCTGGTTGAATGGATTGACTTTGGGCCGGAGCAGAGGGAATGGGTGCGGGCGGAAAATGTTCTGGCCCCCCGGCTTATCCGGCGTTTCACAAGTTGTACCCCCATAAATCAAAGGGGTAGGATTGTTTTCGAGGGGGCTGCATGTCAGGTAGCCCTGCCATGATGGATGGAGGGGAGGGGAGGATGGCTCTGGGCGCCTTAGTGGCGTGACAGGCGGGAGGTTGGAATCCGGGGAGTTGTTGATTTACGCTTAGGGTGTGAGAATGGAATGTAGCTCTGGTAACCCCTATCTTCCGCAGGCTGGACATTCTGACCTTGAGGAGTCAAGCTGCGAGCTTTACTATCGCTTTCAAAGCTGCAGCTTTGCTGAGAATAATGGGGGCGTTGGGAACTTCATTAGCGTAGTAACTTTCGATTCCCAATCGCATGTTATTCCTTGACTGGTAGAAGGGGGGGTCCCCATTCACCCCCTTCCCTGTATAACCGCTTGCTTTCTGTAACCAAGTCATTCTGAACAATGTACCTGCTTCAGTGACCTTCCATTGCAGCTCTATAATAAATGCTATTCTTGCTTGAACCACAAGACCTGGTGTTTTGCTGACTAGGTTAGGGCTTCTGACAGGGGACTAGGCCCAGAGAAGGCCTTTTCCGTCCCCAACACCCCATCCCCTGGGCCTTCTATGAGGGGACTAGGCCCAGAGAAGCCCTTTTCCGTCCCCCACCCCCCATCCCCTGGGCCTTCTATGAGGGGACTAGGCCCAGAGAAGGCCTTTTCCGTCCCCCACACTCCATCCCCTGGGCCTTCTATGAGGGGACTAGGCCCAGAGAGACCTTTTCCGTCCCCCACACCCCATCCCCTGGGCCTTCTATGAGGGGACTAGGCCTAGATATGCCCTTTTCCGTCCCCCACACTCCATCCCCTGGGCCTTCTATGAGGGGACTAGGCCCAGAGAAGGCCTTTTCGTCCCCCACACCCCATCCCCTGGGCCTTCTATGAGGGGACTAGGCCCAGAGAAGGCCTTTTCCGTCCCCCACACTCCATCCCCTGGGCCTTCTATAAGGGGACTAGGCCCAGAGAAGGCCTTTTCCGTCCCCCACACCCCATCCCCTGGGCCTTCTATGAGGGGACTAGGCCCAGAGAAGCCCTTTTCCGCCCCCCCACACCATCCCCTGGGCCTTCTATGAGGGGACTAGGCCAAGAGAAGGCCTTTCCGCCCCCCACACCATCCCCTGAGCTTTCTATGCGGCACTATTCCCAGAGAAGCCCTTTTCCGCCCCCCACATGCCATCCCCTGAGCCTTCTATGGGGCACTAGGCCCAGAGAAGCCCTTTTCCGCCCCCCACACACCATCCCCTGAGCCTTCTATGGGGCACTAGGCCCAGGGAAGGGCTTTTCCGCCACCTCACATGCCATACCCTGAGACTTCTATGGGGCACTAGGCCCAGAGAAGCCCTTTTCCGCCCCCCACGCCATACCCTGAGCGTTCTATGGGGCACTAGGGCCAGAGAAGCCCTTTTCCGCCCCCACACACCATCCCCTGAGCCTTCTATGGGGCACTAGGCCCAGGGAAGGGCTTTTCCGCCCCCTCACATGCCATACACTGAGACTTCTATGGGGCACTAGGCCCAGAGAAGCCCTCTTCCGCCCCCCACACGCCATACCCTGAGCGTTCTATGGGGCTCTAGGCCCAGAGAAGGCCTTTTCCATCCCCCACACTCCATCCCCTGGGCCTTCTATGAGGGGACTAGGCCCAGAGAAGGCCATTTCCGCCCCCCACATGCCATCCCCTGGGCCTTCTATGGGGCACTAGGCCCAGAGAAGGCCTTTTCCGTCCCCACACACCATCCCCTGGGCCTTCTATGGGGCACTAGGCCCCGAGAAGGCCTTTTCCATCCCCGACACTCCATCCCCTCTGCCTTCTATGAGGGGACTAGGCCCAGAGAAGGCCTTTTCCGTCCCCCACACCCCATCCCCTGGGCCTTCTATGGGGCACTAGGCCCAGAGAAGGCCTTTTCCGCCCCCACACCCCATTCCCTGGTTCTTCTATGAGGGGACTAGGCCCAGAGAAGGCCTTTTCCGCCCTCCACATGCCATCCCCTGGGCCTTCTATGAGGGGACTAGGCCGAGAGAAGGCCTTTTCCATCCCCCACACCCCATCCCCTGTGCCTTCTATGAGGGGACTAGGCCTAGAGATGCCCTTTTCCGTCCCCCACACCCCATCCCCTGGGCCTTCTACGAGGGGACTAGGCCCAGAGAAGGCCTTTTCTGTCCCCCACACCCCATCCCCTGGGCCTTCTATGAGGGGACTAGGCCCAGAGAAGGCCTTTTCCGTCCCCCACACTCCATCCCCTGGGCCTTCTATGAGGGGACTAGGCCCAGAGAAGGCCTTTTCCATCCCCCACAACCCATCCCCTGGGCCTTCTATGAGGGGACTAGGCCTAGAGATGCCCTTTTCCGTCCCTCACACTCCATCCCCTGGGCCTTCTATGAGGGGACTAGGCCCAGAGAAGGCCTTTTCCGTCCCCCACACCCCATACCCTGGGCCTTCTATGAGGCGACTAGGCCCAGAGAAGCCCTTTTCTGCCCCCCCACACCATCCCCTGGGCCTTCTATAGGGCCCTAGGCCCAGAGAAGGCCTTCCCGCCCCCCACAAACCATCCCCTGAGCTTTCTATGGGGCACTATGCCCAGAGAAGCCCTTTTACGCCCCCCACATGCCATCCCCTGAGCCTTCTATGGGGCACTAGGCCCAGAGAAGCTCTTTTCCGCCCCCACACACCATACCCTGAGCCTTCTATGGGGCACTAGGCCCAGAGAAGCCCTTTTCTGCCCCCCACATGCCATCCCCTGAGCCTTCTATGGGGCACTAGTGCCAGAGAAGCCCTTTTCCGCCCCCACACGCCATACCCTGAGCCTTCTATGGGGCACTAGGCCCAGGGAAGGCCTTTTCCGTCCCCCACACCCCATCACCTGGGCCTTCTATGGGGCACTAGGTCTAGAGAAGCCCTTTTCCGCCCCCCACACGCCATCCCTTGGGCCTTCTATGGGGCACTAGTCCCAGAGAAGCTCTTTTCCGTCCCCCACACCCCATCCCCTGCGCCTTCTATGGGGCACTAGGTCCAGAGAAGGCCTTTTCCACCCCCACCCCCATTCCCTGAGCCTTCTATGGGGCACTAGGCCCAGAGAAGGCCTTTTCCATCCCCCACCCCCTTCCCCTGAGTCTTCCATGGTGCACTAGGCCCAGGGAAGGCCTTTCCCGCCCCCACACCCCATCCCGTGAGCCTTCTATGGGGCACTAGGCCCAGAGAAGGCCTTTTCCGCCCCCACACCCCATCCCCTGAGCCTTCTATGGGGCACTAGGCCCAGAAAAGGCCTTTTCCATCCCCCACCCCCATCCCCTGAGCCTTCTATGGGGCACTAGGCCCAGAGAAGGCCTTTTCCGCCCCCTACGCCATCCACTGGGCCTTCTATGGGGCACTAGGCCCAGAGAAGGCCTTTTCCGTCCCCCACACGCCATCCCCTGGGTCACTAGGCCCAGAGAAACCCTTTTCCGCCCCCCACTCCATCCCCTGAGCCTTCTATGGGGCACTAGGCCCAGAGAAGGCCTTTTCCGCCCCCACACCCCATCCCCTGGGCCTTCTATGGGGCACTAGGCCCAGAGAAGGCCTTTTCCTCCCCCACACCCTATTCCCTGGGCCTTCTATGAGGGGACTAGGCCCAGAGAAGGCCTTTTCCGCCCCCCACACCCCATTCCCTGGGCCTTCTATGAGGGGACTAGGCCCAGAGAAGGCCTTTTCCGTCCCCCACACCCCATTCCCTGGGCCTTCTATGAGGGGACTAGGCCCAGAGAAGGCCTTTTCCGTCCCCCACACCCCATCCCCTGGGCCTCCTATGAGGGGACGAGGCCCAGAGAAGGCCTTTTCCGTCCCCCACACCCCATCCCCTGGGCCTTCTATGAGGGGACTAGGCCCAGAGAAGGCCTTTTCCGTCCCCCACACCCCATTCCCTGGGCCTTCTATGAGGGGACTAGGCCCAGAGAAGCCCTTTTCCGTCCCTCACACTCCATCCCCTGGGCCTTCTATGAGGGGACTAGGCCCAGAGAAGCCCTTTTCCGCCCCCCACACCATCCCCTGGGCCTTCTATAGGGCCCTAGGCCCAGAGAAGCCCCTTTCCGCCTCCCACACACCATCCCCTGAGCTTTCTATGGGGCACTAGGCCCAGAGAAGCCATTTTCCGCCCCCCTCATGCCATCCCTTGAGCCTTCTATGGGGCACTAGGCCCAGAGAAGCCCTTTTCCGCCCCCACACACTATACCCTGAGCCTTCTATGGGGCACTAGGCCCAGAGAAGCCCTTTTCTGCCCCCCACACACCATCCCCTGCGCCTTCTATGGGGCACTAGGTCCAGAGAAGGCCTTTTCCACACCCCACACCCCATCCCCTGCGCCTTCTATGGGGCACTAGGTCCAGAGAAGGCCTTTTCCACACCCCACACCCCATCCCCTGAGCCTTCTATGGGGCACTAGGCCCAAGGAAGGCCTTTTCCGCCCCCCACACCCCATCCCCTGGGCCTTCTATGGGGCACTAGGCCCAGAGAAGGCCTTTTCCGCCCCCCACACCCCATCCCCTGAGCCTTCTATGGGGCACTAGGCCCAGAGAAGGCCTTTTCCATCCCCCCCATCCCCTGAGCCTTCTATGGGGCACTAGGCCCAGGGAAGGCCTTTTCCGTCCCCCACACCCCATCCCCTGAGCCTTCTATGTGGCACTAGGCCCAGAGAAGGCCTTTTCCGCCCCCATACCCCATCCCCTGAGCCTTCTATGGGGCACTAGGCCCAGAGAAGGCCTTTTCCGCCCCCACACCCCATCCCCTGAGCCTTCTATGGGGCACTAGGCCCATAGAAGCCCTTTTCCGTCCCCCACCCCCATCCCCTGGGCCTTCTATGGGGCACTAGGCCCAGAGAAGGCCTTTTCTGCCCCCCACACCCCATCCCCTGAGCGTTCTATGGGGCACTAGGCCCAGAGAAGGCCTTTTCCATCCCCCCCATCCCCTGAGCCTTCTATGGGGCACTAGGCCCAGGGAAGGCCTTTTCCGTCCCCCACACCCCATCCCCTGAGCCTTCTATGGGGCACTAGGCCCAGAGAAGGCCTTTTCCGTCCCCCACATGCCATCCCCTGGGCCTTCTATGGGGCACTAGGCCCAGGGAAGGCCTTTTCCGTCCCCCACACTCCCTTCCTTTCTCCCTTTCCTTTTTTCCTCTCTCCTTTTTTCACTCTTCCCCCTCTTCCTTCCTTCCTTCCTTTCTGCAACCCTCTCTTCCTTCCACCTCCCTCTCTTCCTTTCTAGGGCCTGTTGTCTTCCACCACAACGGGCTTTGCTCTCTAGTCCTTTATATGTATGACCCGTAGGCAGTTCTCAACAAAAGTGATTCAGCTTTTAATAGTGGTTCAACAGCTCAGAACAGACAATGAAACATAGAGCAACAGGCTCTTATTTAAACAGTGCGGGCTAGCATAGCCACGCCCACATTCAGGTTAACAACCAATAGCATTTCAGAGATAACATCCAATCACTTTACTTCCCTCCAGCACACTCCTTGTCTCCTGATTGGCCTGCTACCCAGAGTAGCCAATCAGGCATTGCCATTTAGGATACCAGCATGTCAATGGGAATGGAAGTCAAGCTCAGGACATAACAATCCTAATGAGTTCCTGCTGGGTGTGGCATGGCCAACTTGGGAGCCAGCTGGAACTCCGTTCCTGTGCGTTCCTGCCCAAAAATAGCCCTGCTTTTAAGGCGTTTTAGAGGTGAGCATTTGTGAACACAAACAAGGCAAAAATGGTTTTGTACGCACAGTTGTATCAAGACTGTTTCTGTTTGGTATTTCAGAAATGTGCAGAAAACTGTGTGTGCCTCCGTAAGTGCTCTACTCTACTCTGCATGCAAGTGGCTAGTAAAAGGGGAGGGTGTGTGTGCAAAACATGGTACAGGAATGGAAAGTTGCCCATGAACACACGGCACCATCTTCTGCAGAGTCGGGTCTTTGGTCTATCTAGCTCAATCTTGTCAGCTCTACCCTGACACTTTCCTTTCTTGACACCCACAACTTGAGATCCTTTTAAATGCAGGATCTGAGTGTGGGACCTGGCACACACAAAGCATACGCCCTGTCATAGATGCATGGCCACCCTCCGCAGCTGCACTGAAGCACGGAGGCTTCAGTTCAAGGGCTCCGTTTTAGATATTTTCCTTATTAAACCAGAATCCAGGAAGCATGCAACATAAAACAGATCACAACACTGGAACAATGAAGGGACATTTGTAATGACACCACTATGTGTAATCATTGAGTCGGCAAATCTTGTGTGGGCTATACCACTTCAGGGGAGGGCTCACGTGATTCACCCTCATTAAAAAAATCTAATTCCAATATGGGAAGCAAGCGTATCAGGGCAACAGCCTGCTCTCCCTTCGTTCTAGTTTTCTCACTGGGGGGGAGGGGGGCACTTAAGCCCCTTCCTGCAGTCTGAAGTAGCACAGCCCAGGCATAGACGGGCCACCTCAGTGTGAACTCGGTCAAAGATTACTCGGGGCCTTTCCCCTCTACTACTACACACAGTTGTGTCTTCTGACAGGCTGACTCCTGTTGGAGAATAAAAACTTTCGAATTGGGGAAAATCTCCATTTGGCAAATGATTTCAACAGGTTTGAGAGCCAGTGTGGTGTAGTAGTGAGAGCAATCAAGCTAGGATCTGAGAGATGAGATCCAGGTTCAAATCCTCCCCCCCCCACCGCCATGGAAGCTCGCTGGGTGACTTTGGGCCAGTCACACACTCTGAGCCTCACCTACCTCACAGGGCAGTTGTGAGGATCAAGCAGAGGAGAGGGAAACAGTGTCAGCTGCTTGGGGGTCCCCATTAGGGAGCAAGGCAGGGTGTGAAGGAAGGAAGTCAATAAGCAAAGGCTCAGAAATGAAGATATAATGACAGCATCCACAGGAGAGCACCCTCAGTCGCTGGAAGCCCCCCTCTCTTCCCATCACGGTCTGAACTTCCAGACCATTGCGTCCAGGCAAAGTGGGAGAAAGAAATGTGAGAGCTGTGGTTGACTCCGCCTCCGGCTCCAACCCTCCTTCCATCCAGTGTGTGTGTGTGTGGGGGGGGGATTTGTGGTCAGCTGGGCCTTTTGGATGCTGTCCTGTGTTGATCTGCTGCTTTTGCTCCATGCTGAGCACCTTGTCTGTCAGCAACGTAGGGGGCTGTGTGGCAATTCCCGCCTACATGCCCCTGGAGAATGGCTGGTGCTTCTGGAGCACATCCTCAGCCACACAGTAGGATTTTTGTGCTGTGGTGGCAGCTGTTGCCACCATTTTAAAACATTTCTTAATAAATCTCCAAATCTCCAATGACCAATCAAAAGCCTTGCTGGGCAAAAGCCCCACTTGGCTCTGCCCACTTTCTAGAAACGTTTGGCAGGTGCCAGGAAAGGCAGGTGCCACAGGCACCCACGGGTACGATGCCTGGGACCCCTGTGATAAGGAAAACAAGGGCAGAACCTGGGGTGGGGGGAGGGAAAACACCCAGATCCCTGCAGATCATCTTTTCTCTTCTCTCAAAAGGCTTTAATGCTTCCTCAAAGCCTGGAGCATTAAGAGGCAGGAAAATTTGCAGTTAACAACTGGAACAACGGGAGGATTCATTATATCCTTGCCCGAGTTGTTTCAATGGTTAATTAATCCCATTGTTTAAAAGTTGCACTTGATGCCTTCCCTCGCCTTTTATTGCTGACTCCCAGGGCGACGCTCAGCCGGGCTTTTTGTACAGGAGTGGCCGGCATTAGGAGGAGAAAAGACCATGAAGGGAGTGTGGCTGTTGAACTGTAATAGCCACTTTCCAGGTCATAAAGTGAAGCAGATGAAGCCAATGAGCCATTCATTATTGCTCTGTGCGTGAAACACAGCAGAGAAAGGTCTCTCACAGTTTCTGTCTCACGGCTGAATTCGAAAAACGGACGCTTCGTTGGATTTTCAGAGTGCCTGATTTCTGAGTCGGAAACAGGCCATTCAAAGCAGCTGGAATCTTTAGCGATTTTCCTGTCCCCCCCCCCCCAATCAGTGTCGGTTTTCTTGGCACAACGATTCACACAGGATGAGTCCCATGAACTGATCAAGGAGCAGAGGGTTTTAGTTAAGGAACTGCTGTATCAGATGGCGAAATATACAGAGATGGAGATGTCATGCTGAGTGCAGGGCTAGAGAGAAGAGCAGATGGCCTAAGAACAGCCTTCGGTGTAACACAGAAAGAAATGACAGGTTAGCAGAGGACAGAAGTTAGCAGAGACCTACTTCCCCTACCTTACTGCTGCCCCCTGCAGGAGCTTATTCACTTCTCGTGCACCAGGCATTGCCTATTCCAACATATTTCAAACATCGCTTGCACACATTTTAGAGCCTTAGATGTGGTGAAGCCTGCTGCCAGAGCAGCTAACATCATGTCAGCAATAACTTGTGCAAATAAGGCCATGTGCTGAGACGCTGAGAACTTTATGCCAAACACATTCAGCAGATTGAGTGTGACATATCTGGCAGTCTTAATCACGTTTAGACCTCTTTGTCTTCTTGCCACCGCTCAATTTGAACTGTGGACTGAACACCTTTGCAGCCTCACTATAGCGGTGGTTGCTAACCCATGCATGTATTGAATTCTCAGCATGCCCAAACCTAGAGACTGGGGCCATTGACAGACTAGACAGATCGTGCTACAAACCTGAAAAGCCCCAGGTTTGCAAGAAAATCTAAAATTTAAACGCACACACACAGACAGGGAAGTTAAGCCCCTCCCCCAGTGCTAGAAGCAGCATCTGTAGCTCTGAGAAACTAATGCTGTCTCAGTGGCCATTGCTAGGCAATCACAATAGTATCACCAGCCTTCTAGCCTTGGTTTTGTTTCTGTCAAAGGTACCGGAAGGGGGGCAAGGCCTTTTCCAGACTGTTCTGGCCTTTGAGGGAGGACTCATTGGGGCCAGTACTGGCAGCAACCACTGGACAACTAGAGGCTCCCTGACTTGCCCGATTCACCCAGGCTCAGCTGCTTGTTGTGGTTCAACATGCAGTCGTGCGCGAAGGGGAATACAGGGCAAAGTGAGCTGCCAAAAAGGATAAGTCAAACAGAGCAGAGGGCCAACAATTTAAGCTTAATACATATAATATATAAAAATACATGTATTTATTTGTAAAGACCTCTGTATTTATTGTGTTTGACCTCTGAAGAAGGCCTAAACAGGCCAAAACACATCAGGTCAAGTCCATTGGCCCTTGTGTGTATGATTTTGGAATTTTTATATGAGGTGCATTTGAGCCCCTATATGTTTTTAATTTTTGAAGAAGAAGAAGAGGAGGAGGAGGAGGAGGAGGAGATTGGATTTATACCCTGCCCTTCACTTGGAGTATCAGAGTGGCTTACAAACTCCTTTCCTTCCCCTCCCCACAACAGACACCCTGTGAGGGAGGTGGGGCTGAGAGAGCTCTGACAGAAACTGTCCTTTTCCAAGAACAGCTCTGACAGAACTATAGCTTGCCTGAGGTCATCCAGCAGGTGCAAGTGGAGTAGTGGGGAATCAAACCCGGTTCTTCCAGATTAGAGTCCGCACACTTAACCACTGCACCAAACTGGCATAAATACATGTATTTTTATATATTATATATATTAAGTTTTAATTGTTGGCTCTCTACTCTGTTTGACTTACCTTTTTAGGTTTCAGAGTTAAGTTTGCTTCCCTTTTTCGTCCACAGAGTGAGTTGCCCCCATAAGGCTTTGCAGGCTCCCCTCTGCGTGACGGGGCCTGGCCTGGTGACGGGCACGACACAGATTGGCCAGAGTTTCTCAGGGACAGGATTCCAGGAGGGAAAGCTGTGAGGGGGGGCAGAGAAAAGTAGGTTGGCTGGTGGGCGGGAAGGAGAGAAGGAAGCAGGGAGAGGCTGTTGGGGCCTTCGGGAAAGGGAAAGAAGAAACAGCAGGAGAGGGGAAATGAGGTGCCCTCCACAAGTCTTTGCAGGTCCCCCACTTGTTCCTTATGATTTGTAGCCTCCTTTGGCACATGTGAAACAGAGGCCATCCATCTTCTCCAGGATTACTGTTGGATCATGTTACTAAAGTGCACAGGTCACTCAGTTTGCCACTTGGTTGTGCGCTTAAGGGTTCTAGTCCCTGAAAAGTGCGAGGCAAGAGTTCTGGCCCAACTGCCGAAATGTCCTCTCCTCAGCTTGAAATCAGGTGACTGACCCTTATCATTTTGCCAGGTTATTGTTTGTGAATGGGACCTTCTTTAGGCTGTAGGACAGCTCTTAAAGGGAGGGCTGTGGCTCAGGGGTAAAGCATCTGCTTGGTATGCAGAAGGCCCCCAAGTTCAATCCCTGGCGTCCCCAGTTGAAAGGACCATGTAGTAGGTGATGGGAAAGACCTCTGCCTGAGACCCTGGAGAGCTGCTGCCAGCCTGAGTAGAAAACACTGACCATGGTGGAGCAGTAAAAGGCATCTTCGTGTGGGAGTTCTTCTCCCCCTGAAAGCTGAGCAGCCAGAACGTTCCACAGCACCTTCCTTTTCTGAACATTTGATTATCAGACCATCAAACATCTCTACTAATTTAAAAGAATTAATGGTATCCTTAATTAACTGATTTACATTTGTATATAACTTATATTTATACTTAAGGCAGCTGAAAACAGAATATGACCCAATAGCCCTATAAAAGGGCAGCACCAGAATATTAGACTACTTTGGAATACAACCCCAATGAATTATTTACTGATAAGAAAGCATGGGGGGAGGGTTTTTTTTTTGCTATCTTGGAATCTTTATACCTCTCAAAGTTTGTGTTGATTAACCCATGATATCCCCTATAGTGAAACAGTAGCAAAACAGCACTGAGCAGGGAGAGAACAGGAAGAGGTTGAGACCCCACTAATTCCCAAGCCCGTATGAAGAAGAAGAATACCAGTCCATACTAGTGACAGCTTCCTTTTCGGCATGCCCCAGTGTTTGCCCCTAACTGGATGGCCCGGGTTAGCCTGATCTCGTCAGATCTCAGAAGCTAAGCGGGGTCAGGCCTGGTCGGCACTTGGATGGGAGACCACCAAGAAAGTCCAGGGCCACAGAGGCAGGCAATGGCAAACCACCTCTGAATGCCTCTTCTCTTGAAACCACGTGGGGGTCATAATAAGTTGGCTGTGATTTGATGGCACTTTGTGCCACCCCAGAGTTGGAGCTGAGGGTTGGCGGAATGTGTTCTACCAATTGGTACTAGATTGCTGGAACATGAGATCACGCAAAGTGATGGTACCATTTTACTCTGCTCTGGTTATGCCTCACCTAGAGTCTTGTGCTCAGTTTGGGGCACCACAATTTAAGAAGGATACAGACAAGCTGGAATGTGTCCAGAGGAGGGCAAGGGAAGATAGTGAGGGGTCTGGAGACCAGGTCCTATGAACAGGGGTCTTTTAATAAAAAAAGAGCTGCAGGAGCTCATTAGCTTATGCTATGCTAATGAGCTACTAGGCTATTAGCATATGCCACGCCCCCTGTCATCACCGGAAGTGATGTCAGAAGGGGAAGCAAAAGGGGGGGGAGGCATCTTCAATGGCCCACAGGATATAATGAGGCTGAAATTGACATTCGGCTGGCTGAAAGACTCACCAATATGGCCGAAACTGACATGCAGGAGCCTTTCTGCCCTCAGAAGCTGCCAGAGCTGCTCCCCCCAAAAAGACCCCTGCCTATGAAGAAAGGTTGAAGGAGCTGGATATGTTTAGCCTGGAGAGGAGATGACTGAGAAGTGATAGGATAATAATCTTCAAGTACTTGAAGCGCTGTTGTATACAGGATGATGTGGAGTTCTTTTCTGTTGCCCCAGAACCAACGGGTTGAAATTAAATCAAAAGAGGTTTTGGCTAAACTTCCTGACAGAGCAGTTTCTCTGTGGAAAAGGCTTCCTCGGGAGGTGGTGGGCTCTCCTTCTTCGGAGGTTTTCAAACAGAGGCTACATGGCCATCTGACAGCAATGCAGATTGTGTGAGCTTAGGCAGATCACTAGAAGGAAGGGCAGGAGGAAGGGTTGCCTCCGTGCTTAGTTCTCGTGGCCGTTTCTTACATGCCCAGGGAAATGCTGATTGCCACTTTGGAGGTCAGGAAGCAATTTTTCTCCAGGCTGGTTGGCCAGGGATCCTGGAGGTGTTTTTTTTATCTTCTGGGTGTGGAACAGCAGTCACTGTGGGTGTGGACCGGGAGTTATTTGTGAATTTCCTGCCTTGCTCAGGGGGTTGGAGTAGATGACCCTGGAGGTCCCTTCCAACTCTATGATTCTATGATTATAATTGGTAGAACACTTTTAAGCTTCCCCTGCCATGTTTGAGGCTTACTGTAAGTTAAGGCTGAACTTCTGGCAAGCTGAGACTAACCTCCGGCTAGCAGTCCACTTGGAGATGACCTAGTTGCCACTGGAGGAGGAGTCTGTCTAGAGATCTGGTTTCAGCCATCAAGTGCCTTTGGCCAAGTCCTTCTGCTGAGCAACCAGCAGGAGAGTTTTGGAGGAGGGACCTGGGCTTCTGGCATTCATAGAGTTTCAGGAGAATGATCAAGCATCACGTTGTCTTCACTTCCAGTCCACATCAGAAGTGGTCCTGTGACACCGGAGGGGGGGGGTGCTGAGCCCCTTCCCCCATCTCTCCCTTGCTAGTGGGGTCCTTGGGCCACCAGCCACGGGATTCCCACCGAAGCAGGAGAGCTGGTCTAGCCCCTGTTGGCCTCAGAGGCCCTGGCCAGACATTTAATAGGATCATGACAGAGCAGGCAGAGCACGGGACCCTCACCTTTATCACAGATATCATGGAACATGTGAAACAAGCATCCCACATGACTGAGGGAATTTTTCTCCCTCACACCAATTGAGCCGACAAGCATGCGAGCATCAGGGCGCTCACCTTCCCCATGGCATCACGAGAATAGTGGGAAGGCGGTGGCACATAAGATTGTGGCCCATTAAATAGGGTTGCCAAATCTGGCCTTGGAAATTCTTGGAGATTTGGCAGTGATATTGCGAAGGAGGGAATTTGAGGAGGGATTTCACCAGAAATCTATGATATACCATAGAGTGCACTGCCCAAAACTGCCACTTTCTCCAGGGGCCCCGATTCCCGTAGTTTGGAGATCTGTTGTAATTTGAGGAGAACTCCAGGCCCCACCTGTAGGTTGGCAACCCTAAATATAAACCAGAGCTAAGATGTGAGCAGAGTGACCTGCTGACATTGGGCAGTGAATTTCACGACAGAAGCCCCATTCAAATCAGAAATAATGATGACGGCGATAATAAATGGCAATGCACGAGGGGGGTGAAAACCACGGCAGCAGGTTTTTCTTGCCATCTCTGCCTTCCGGCACGTGAGCTTCCCATCTCATCTTTTCGTTTTCTTATTGGAAAATTATAGCCTACAGTTGGCAAGGAGTAGTAGGGGTTATTTCGCTACAGTTCCCATTAGGGGGGTTCCTCTTGTAGGTGGCAGTGGGGCTTTTTTTTTTAATGCCAAAGTTAATTATGCAGAAAGAAAAGTGCTGTAGCACAAGGCACGCAGATCCAATTTCCTTGGGGCTATGGCCATTAAAGTTTTAATACTGAAGAAAAATTTAGGGTGCAAATTTTCTATAATTTTTAATTCTGTGCACTTTTCATGAATAAAGATTTGACTAAATGTATTCCAATTTGAAAGTATTGCAACAGAAGAAGCCTCTAAAAAGGATGCAATTTTTTTGGTCTCTCCCTGATTACCTAATGATGAGGGTAGGACAGTGGTGGAAGTGATACAGGAAATTGCAAACTTCACCCTGGACATTCATCATGACTTTTTCACCAAGGAATCCACTTTAAATAAATGAAAAACATCTAGCAGAGTGTCACAGTAAAGGATTCTTCCTCCATTGTCTCCACTGGGACCTGATTCAGACCATGAACATAACATAAGAAGATAAGAGAAGCCGATGTTGAATCAGGCCAATGGCCCATCTAGTCCAACACTCTGTCACACAGCGGCCAAAATATATCAGGTGCCATCAGTGGGGCCAGGACACTAGAAGCCCCCCCACTGCTGCCCCCTCCAGCACCAAGAATAGAGTGCATCACCTGCCCCAGACTGAGATTTCCCATCTATACCCTGTGGCTAACAGCCACTGGTGGACTTCTGCTCCAGATGTTTATCTAATTCCCTCTTGAAACTGTCCATGCTTGTAGCTGCCACCACCTCCTGTGGCAGGGAATTCCATAATGGGTTCTTTGCAAAGGGAGAAACGCTCCAAGAATTCACCATTTCCATATAATTTGATTAAAGATTATCAGACAGACAATACAATAAGAATAAAGATTGCCTTCAAATTGTTTTGCAAGTTGCAGCAAAGAACCAGAGAACACAGTTTATTTTTAACACTTTGAATTTTAATATAGTTGAAACTGCCACCAACAAGTTGATACACATGAGAATAGGAACCTGGTGACTGCTGCCCACGTATTGCCAAACCATTAAGAACATCAGAAGAGCCCTGCTGGATCAGACCAGTGAGGGTCCATCTAGTCCAGCACCCTGTCTCACACAGGGGCCAACCAGTCCCTCTGGAGAGACAACAAGCAGGGCATAGAGGCCAAGTCCTTCTCTGATAAGAACATGAGAAGAGCCCTGTTGACCAGACCGATGGTCCATCTAGTCCAGCACCCTGTCTCACACAGGGGCCAACCTCTCCTCTGGAGGTCCAGCAACGACATAGATACTGAGGCCTTCATAAGAACATCAGAAGAGCCCTGCTGGATCAGACCAGAGGTCCATCTAGTCCAGCATCCTGTCTCACACAGTGGCCAGTCAGTTCCTCTGGAGATCTTATAGCAGCCATTTTGTGGCTGTGTCCACCACCCTGTCTCAGAATTCCAAATGCGCATGCTGAAAAAGGTTGGGGACCCATGCTTTTATCCATATTGATTAGTGTCATGCTCTTTATGTGTAAGATTGCCAACTCTGGATTGGGAAATACTTGGAAATTTGGGGGGCGGAGCCTAGAGAGGGCAGGGTTTGTAGAAGGAAGGGACCTCAGTGGGATATAATGTCATAGTGTTCACCTTCTAAATCAGCCATTCCTTCAGGATGTAGAGGAAACCCAGAAGTTCAAATGATCATCTATTGATTGTTGCTGGGATTCCAGAGGGCCTCTGGGAAAGGACTCTGGGGATTTTCCAGAAATAAGCTGGCAAATTGTTGACCACTAAGCGGAATTGTAGAAACAGGTGTTTTATATTCAGTTTAATTGACAGAAGAGGAATTTCCTAATGAAAGCAGGTGTTCCAACGTCAGTAGACTTTTTAACTAGGATGGTACGGTTTGCCACAATAATGACCTGCCATAGTGAAGATTTATGATCAAACTCTCTGCTTCAAAGAGAACTAGGTTCAGAAGTTCACTATGATCTTTCAAGTAGCTTTAACTATAAGGAAAAATCAAACTAAACTCTCCTTTCAGTTTAAAATGCTTTAAATATTGAATTAGTGGAAATCTTAAAGCAATCTATAATCAATGTACCTACCTCTTAATAGCTTATTATTCTAAAGACTGTTTGTTTGCTTGCTTAGAGAAATAGTTATACATTTAATGAATTGAGCTGGTGATGTCCAGTGAAAAGGAATTTTATAGTTGGTTAAAGAAGATGTCAAGATGATTAAGTACAATTATACTTTCTGTAAAAAGAGATTTAAGCCTGCAAAACCTTTTTCCTTATATGCTTCTAGAAGCTATACACAACTTTTATATTCTGTTTATAGCTGAGAATTAAGGCTATGGTATAGAATGTTTGTGAGGGAAGTAGCTAGCTGAATATTTACTAAGACTATATTTTTAAATAAGAAACTTTGCTTAAGACTAGCAAACTGCTAACAAGCAAAAACTAGGAAAATGGCCAGCCAGTTTAAGAAGTCACAGAAATCAATCATGGGCACCTGTCAATTAAAAAAAGGCTAATTAAAAGGCCAATTAAAAATGCAGCTCCTGTATTATATGAGAAGGACCCTTACTGGCCAAGGTAAAATAGCACATTTTACAAAACCAGAAACTTTAATTTAGCTTTAAAAGCTTTATAAAATTCAGCAAAAATCTTTTGATGGATCAAAATGAAGACTAATAGGTGGATTCAATGTATTTACAAGAGCTTTATTCCACTTTGTAACATTAGACAGTGCATATAAAGAGTTTAATTTTTAAAATAGTGCTATAATTTTGTATTTTTCCATAATCCAATTTATCCTTTATATATTTTTAGTAGAAATAACCCACAAAATGCTATTAAAAGTGTTGTTATACACTTATATGCATGTATCAATATAAAGGAACCAATAGATTTTATACTGAAAATGAACTCAGCCACTCTGTGTGTAAAAGTTCATTCAAAGGTAAAGCAAGTCTGAGAGAGTGGCCAAAAGATACATTCATCATTTTTAATGAGATGAGCACCTGCATTGTAAAGTTGAAACGTGGCCAAGTAACATCTTGTTAGTCAAATGTTTGATAAATGATTGTCCAAACAAAGAAACTTAAACTGAGCATTTGAAAATGATGCGAACAATGATGTAAAGTTAGGAGGAGCAAGAAGAATATATGTCAGAACCCTGCTGTTACTCACTGGACATCTGAGCTGGATTTTTGGCTGTAAAATGTCCCTTATTTGAATAAAACATTTTCTACTTGTTTTTGCTGCCTGGATTGTCTGTCTTCACTGTGTGGTATATTGGCTAGCCACACAAGTCAAAGAGTCTTAGTGCCCTCGGGGCATTGCCTTCAGGGGGAAACTGAGCTCCGTAACCTTGAGAGTAGTTGTGATTCCAGGTGATCTCCAGCCACCACTAGAGACTGGCAATTCTACTTTCAGTGGCACTGTCCTTGAAGATAGTCCATGTTCATGCAAAATGAGTGCAGGGATGCCAAGCCCTGCTGAGCCTCTGAAACCTGGGAGGGTGGCTCATGCTGGGTCAGAAGTCAGAGAATGGCTAGAGTCTGGTGACTGAAGTATGGAGCCTGGCAGATCTGGAGACACAGCTAATAGCAAAAGCTCCTCATTTAAGCAGAAGTACCTCCTCAGTCCTCTGCCTAGAGACTTGGAAGAGGTTAAAACAATGACACTTCAAGGTCAGAATTGGAGACTTGGCCATTTAGTTATCTAAGACCATTTGCAAAGATACACATAACAGCAATAACAGTGCACTAGAACATCATCAGTAAAACAATAATTAGAACTCAAGTCCATAATCCACACAACAATGAAAATTGACAAATACCCTTCAAAATACCCTCACAGGAATTCCTGAAAGTAAGTAAGAAATACTGAGAACGACACTGCCTCATACCGGTTATCCCTGTAGCAAGAAGCTAATGCACATCCTTGAGATATTTGTTTATTTCAATTTATACCCCACCCTCCCCGCCAAAGCAGGCTCAGGGCGGCTTACATAAAAATGCATATATAAATACAATTAAAATCAATAATACAATACATAACAATTAAAATTAAAATTAATGTGGGTCCCAGGCCATGAATGACTTTAGAGATCAAAACCTACACCTTCATCTGAGCCTAGAACAAACTGGCAGCCAGCATGATCAGTGGAAGATCAGTGGAAGATGACAAAAACCATTTCTTCTGCTCCGGTTAATCAGAGTTTGCATGTTATGTCTAAGGGCTGAGCAATCCTAAATGTGGCAACTGATGTATGATTGGCCAGAAGGAAGACATTAAATTTCTGTTGTCCCATCTGCAGAGGCTGCCTGTTTGCAACCAAGATGTTGGTTATGCCCTTCTAGGGTTGCCAGGTCATTCCTGGAAGCCAGCGGGGGGAGGGAACTTACCAGAAGAGATGTGAAGGTCCAGTTATGTGAAGATGTCACTTCCAGTGTGGACAGGAAGTAATGCCATCAAGCCACAATGTCTCGGCAACACTCTGGTATTTGGGCAAAAACTCTATGGTAAAAATGGTTTCTACCAAAGAGTTTTTGCCCAAATTCCAGAGCATCATCACCTAGACTGCCTGTGTGATGATGTCTCTTCCTGTGCACACTGGAAGTGACATCACCACAGAAACAGTGCCTCTGTCTCCTGGTAAGTTCCCCTCCGGCCAGCTGATTGGCAGCAGGAGACCCCCTGCTAGCAACCCTGTGCCCCTCATAGTTCCAAATGGCCCAGTGAATCACCTCTGAATCTGATCCTCCTCTTTCTTTAAGATCAACAAATGCGGCCTGGCTTTGGGGCCTGGGGCACATAGGGTTGCCAATTCTGGTCTGGGAAGACCGTGGAGATTTGGGGGCAGAGCCTGGGAAGGGGAGGGCCCTCAGCAGGGTATGAAGCCACAGAGTCCACCCTCTGGAGCAGCCATTTTCTCTGGGGAAACTGATCTCTGCAGTCCAGTAAACAGCTGTAATTAGGGTTGCCAAGTCTCTTACCTGCAATAGCAGGGGGTACATAGTCCCTGTCCGGGAGTTTTGCATGAATGCTTCGCAATTACGTTGCCTGGAAGTGATGTAATCATGCTGGGCATGTCGCAGGGTGATGTTCTAGCAATCATCCTAAAAACTCTATGGTACCATAGAGTTTTTAGGGTGATTGCTAGAGTGTCGCCCTGTGATGTGCCCAACGTGATTACGTCACTTCTGGGTGACATAATCACGCTGGGCATGTCGGCCTGATCTGGCCACTTTGGGGGTGGGGTTTCCCCCACCGGCCAAATCTGGAACAGTGGATTGGGGGCCCTTTCGGCGGGGGAATCCCCGCTCCCTGGGGGGACTTGGTAGCCCTAGCTGTAATTCCAAGGGCTGGCCACCTAGCAGGGCATCCTCCACAGTAGCTCCACAGCAGTGGAGTCATCATCAGAGAAGGAGGGCCTATGCAGACAACCACAGTACTATAATTCAGGCGCCAAGGGAAAACCTTGTGTTTATCTCGGCTCCTTCAGAAGGATTTTAATTTCATCTGTACTGCTGCCTCATGTCTTTTATTGTGATTGCTGTCTCATTGAGTTATTCAATTTTAAACAAGTTTACAGTGCCACAAGGGAATACATTATAGCCAGAAATTGTTTCCTAAATAACCGATGTAATGTCCTGTGCAAACAGCTAGAAGGCGAATGGTCTGCAATTTATCTTCCTTTCTGCTTTTATAAAGCTGGACAAATCCTGGGCTCGTTCTGCTTCCAGAGTTTTGCTTGATAGTTTTCTTAATGGATGAGTGATCAGAAGGGTGAGACTCTTCAGCTCCCCTTGGGAGAGGGGGTGCCCTCGCCTCTGGGCTCGGGAGAGGCTGAGATTCTCTGTCTTTCTCATTTTATTCTCGCAATGGTTGACCGTGGCTAAGATTGCTGGATGTGAGTCCAGGAGCATCTTAGAGAGCAGCAACAGGGTCAGGGGAGGCGCTGGTGAGAGTTACACCTCTGAAAGCTCCTAACCCCCCCCAACCCCCCCCCCCCGGTTTTGGTCTCTCTCTCTCAGGGGGCTCCCGGCCTCAAATCGAGCTGTTCTCCCGCAGACCAGTGCGGCTCCCCTCTGAAACGTAATTAATATTGTCTCCCTTTTCCAGCTGTAAATCTTCTCTGGCATTCATTGCTCCTTCCGCTGCAGTTACTAATTCACCCGCTTTTGTCTCAGCTAATTGAGGAGTTTTCATCATTAATACCACCCATCAATTTCTCTCCCAGCTTGTCTTCCATCATGTTCAAAATGAATCATCCTCCACTGGCCTCTTCCTCGTTCCTGCTCCACTTGCTGTAACTCGCCATCCTCCAACGAGACGGAAAGGGCTCGGCTGGAGCTGGCTGGGAGCCTCAGAATGGGCCGCTTTCCTTCCCCCTCTCCCCCAGGTGCCCGACCCTGACCTCCAGCTCCCAGGGGCAATAGGCCACATCTCCAGAGCAGCCCTTTAGATGTAAGTTTCTTGTCCCCCTTTGAGACCTCTTTGTACGCAGCACCTGTAGCCACACAACTCTGTACAGTTCTGGGGTGCTGTGTGTTCTGCCACTTCCTGGCCTTCCTTATTTTTGCTGCCACCAGAGGCCCCCACCTGAGAAGTCTTAGTTGGACCCAAAGAACAGGATGTCTTCATTGGATGCAGCAGACTGACAGAATGGTCAACATGTGGCTCTGAGGTTAAAGGAGATCCTGTAATCTAAGGTCCTTTCCACACTTGGATCCATCTCATCCCTGCTTTTATCAGTCTTCAGCTCGCAACACAATACCTTTCATTTATCTCTGGTTCTAACAGCATCCGTTTATCCTGGGACAGGTGTGGGGCAAAACCGGGGTGACCTCAATGTGATGTGGAAACAGAAAAATACCCCGAGATAATTACAGTGTAGTGCAGAATGTAAGTTGGGGAACAGGGCTGAACCAGGATTTAAGGTCTGGTGCAGAAAGGACTTAAATGAAACAGCTGTTCTCTTAATCCTAAATAGAGTTTATTTAGAAGTATAACTGTGTAGTGGTTTCCGTATAGTTCAGATAGGTACAGGTACTGATCCTCCAGTGGAAAACACTTTCAGCTGAATGAAGGCAGCCAGTAACAAACCCTGTCATCCAGGGGCCCCACTCGGTAGGTGCCAAGGGAAGTGATGGCAGACACCATGTGGGGCAGCCCTGCTCTACAAGATTGCTGGCCCCAAGCCATATAACATTGTAACAATCAATGCCGACACCCTGAATTAGACCCAGAGTCCATTGGGAGCCCACATAGCCAATGATATGGCCTCAACCACCCACTAGAGACAGTATTCTGGCTGCAGGATTCTGTACCAACAGAAATTTTCAGACACCTTTCAAGGGCAGCCCCATGTGCTGCTCATCGCAGTTGTCTAACGCAGATGTTACCAGGGCAGGCACCACAGTGGCAAGATGTCCCCCCCTCCAGAAAGGCTGCAGCTGGCTCGCTAGCCAAAGTGGGTGAAACGGGCTCCTAGCCACACCTGCCACCTGCTTACCCAACAGGAGGCCCTGAAGTGATGAATTGGCTCTTGTAGGGGGAGGGCAATCCCATCTGGAGTGGGAGATTCTCCAGTTCCTGTGTCAGCCCTTCTGCAGACAAGTAGCACTTCCCTCTTGCCAGGATTGGCCCTCATACACCCCCAAACTGCCCCCAGGCACTTGTTCCACTGGCACCAGTTTCCACAGCTTCCCTGGGATCTCCTTGAAGCGCAAGACAGAGCTGGGCGCCATCCACACATTGGTGACAACTCAGCCTAAATTTCTGGATGGCCTCACCCACGAGCTGTATGTAGATGCTGAAAAACATGGGGGACAAGTTGGAAGCTTGTGGGCGCCCCACAAACCAGAGGCCATAGGATGGAGCAGCAGCCCCCTCCCCCCAAGCACCACCCTCTGAAACCTACCTCTGAGGTAGGACCAAAACCACCACAGAACAGTGCCTCCCAGTCCCAACCCCGAAAGGACATCCAGAAGGACACCAAGAGATCCAGGAGAACCGACAGGGTCACATGCCCCTTGTTTATCTTCCCATGCAGGGAATCCTCTAGTCCATTTCAGTCCTACAACCAGGCCTACTAGAATGGATCCCACAATCCGCTTCATTCAGGAGCCCCTGAAGTCATCCAGCCATGACTCAGTCTATCACCTTACTCAAGAATGGTACATTTGAGGATAGCTTTTTTTCTCTGCACAGAGGTTCTGGAGCTTAAACTTTCCTTGAGTATTATACTTCTTCAGTAGTTTAACCCTGACTCTGAAGGAGCGAAGAACAGAACAATGACTGAGGTTATTTGTTAGTGAGTAAAAATGGAGCTGCGGTGGCTCAAGTGGTTAAGACGCTGAGCTGCAGGCTGTGGAAGGTCAGTAGTTCAGCAGTTCAAGACCTGAGTGGCCACATGACGGAGTGAGCTCCCGTCTCTAGCTCCAGCTCCTGCCAACCTAGCAGTTCGAAAGCAAGAAATTGCAAGCAGATAAATAGGTACCACTTTGGTGGGAAGGTAACAGTGTTCTGTGTGCTTTGATGTTTAGTTATGCTGGCCACATGACCACGGTAACATCTTCGGACAGCGCTGGCTCTTCGGCTTTGAAACGGAGATGAGCACCGCAACCCTAGAGTTGGATTCGACTGGCTTTTGAGTAACGGAACCCTTACCTTTAAAAACTTTTCTGCACATGCTTAGAGGCTTTTGTTTTTTCACACAAGCAAATTGCAGTAAGGTGGCTTGCAATCAACGATAACAAATTTTAACAGGCTTGTTGAAGTGGGGCATTCAGTTTTCTGCTCCTGTCCCCCCTTTTCATGCCCCCTCCTGCTCCTGGTGCAAATTTCCTTCAGCAAGCAGAGACTAAATAGTATAAATGTGAACGTTTTCTGCACATGTGGACATTAAAAGAAATCAGAAACTGATGTATAGTGTAGCCACTGAAACTAACTGCTTCTTGACTTAAGGCTGCCAGCTCTGGGTTGGGAAATTCCTGGTGATTTGTGGGGTGGAGCCTGGAGAGGTCGGGGTTTAGGGAGGGGGGGACCTCAGCAGGGATGTGATGCCCCACAGAGGCCGCCCTCCAGAGCAGCCATTTTCTCCAGGGGAACTGATCTCTGGAGTCCGAAGTCCATTGCCATTCTTGTTGATCTCCAGCCACCACATGGAGGTTGGCAACCATATATCTAACACAGTGGTTCAATTTAGAGCAACACTGGAACATCAAAGGTGGACAGTTTGGCTTGAAGGGGAAACCCGTCACAAAACCGTTAGGGAAGCACCTTCCCTGGGCTCCTGTCCACCCCGGCCTGGGACTGGAAAGTTCAAGCAGGCCCATCCGTCCTCCATGTCAGCAGCTTCCACCATGAAACCGTTTTTCCTCCCCTGCTCACACAAGGACTTCCAGGTTAGCCAGTTAAAGAGAGAGGAGAAAAAAGCAAACTGAGAAAAGGGCAGAGCTGAAGGGAATGAGCTTTGTGAGGAAGGGGTTACCTGGTTCCGCTCCCTCTGATGTCCATTGGCTTCACTCCCATTCCTTCCCAGGCATATGGAAGGGGGGAAATTCCCCTTTCCCCCTTACATGGAAGCAATGGAAAAGGCGAGCAGCTTTTTTTTAGTTAAAAAGGAAAGGTGAAGATTTAGCCGTGGGACCTGACATATCGGGGGGTGACCCAGAGCCAAGGCCACAAGGGGGAGACAGAACAGCCTGACAAAGGCAGCCGTAACTCCCCATCTGGCCAGACCACACAAGCTCTCACAAATGCCTGACTATCCATCTGGGGTCCTGCTAGGCTTGCCAGATGCCCCTGGCTGTAGCCGGGGGACGGGGGAGAAGGGTGGCCAGATCCAGGCTGGGGAACTCCTGGGGAGTTGGAGGCAGAGCCTGGGAAGGACAGGGGGGCATCAGTGGGGTCCCACGCCACAGAGTCCCCCCTCCAAAGCATCTGTTTTCTCCAGGGGGAACTGGTCTCTGCAGTCTTGAGATGAACTGTACTTCTGGGAAGTCCTCAGGTCCCACGTGGAGGCTGGCATCCTTAGATCATGCAAACCGAGGGCGGGGCCAACCCTGCATGCTCCAAATTACCTCGCCCCCAAGCAGCTTTTCTATACAAGATTAAGGTTGCCAACCCGCAGGTGGGGGCTGGAGGAAACAGCTGCTTTGGAGGGTGGATGCGAGGGCATTTTATCCCGCTGAGGTCCTTTCCCTCCCCATGCACGACACCAAAGCTCCGGGAGTGTAGAGGTGGGAGCCTTACGCATGGTATTCAAAAGGCAGGGTTGCCAGGCCCTACCGGACAGCCAGTGGGGGGATCTTTGGTCCTTTCCGGAATCTTCTGCCACGCCCACAAAGCACGTACAGAACAATGACATCACCCAGAAGGGACATCATCACATCACTGACGTCGGGGTGATGCTCTAGTTTTTGGGCAAAACTCTATGGTTTGTAGTCAGTTTCACCATAGAGTTTTGCCCCCAAATTAGAGTGTTGCCACATGATATCAGTGACATGATGATGTCACTTCCGGGTGACATCATCAGGTCACCTTTCAGGCCAGTTGGGGGCAAGATTTCTCCCCACTGGACAGCTGGTGGTGGGGAAGCACGCCCGCAATTCCCTTGCTCCTGGCGGGGGTCTGGCAACCCTATCAAAAGGCCTCTTTAAAAAATGTGTTTTGACCCGCATAGTAGTTAAAAGCTGCTTAAGGCAGGAGCGGAGTTGCTCATTTGACACTTCTACCCGATGCTTTGCTGAGCCCAGTCCTCTCCTCCTGAACCTGCTCTTCTTTTTCGGAAAAAGCCATCAAGGGCCTCTTCTGGCCCCTTCGGTTCCACTGGTGTGACCCCACGTTCTGGCTTGGCCACGGGGACTGTCCCCTTCCGGTGAACCCACATCTTTTTGCCTTGCAAAGCGGAGCGACGATAAATAGTAAGCCGCATCCTTCTCATACTATTTTTTTAACCTGCTTCATTTTTTTTTATTACCCAATTGAATCTCTTTGGTTAATAAAGATTTCCAATAAGTGGGAGGGAAGACCGTGCTTTTTCTCCCCCCAGCCCTGTGTTTATATTGCCACAGAAGTACTTCATGTTTAAAGTTTTATTCGTTCACCTTGGGCCAATCTGACACTGACAAATGGTTCGCATATCAGGAAATACCCTGAGTGGGAGAGGGTCGGCCACCACACTTTGTAGGCACAGTGTCCTACAGAGGTGACTGTAATGATGGCAATATATCATGAGACAATGCTGCTGCAGAAAACCCGGGCGTTCCAGATTCCAGGAGCAAAGATTATTTATTTCTGCTGTTTTGATAGGAGCTGCAGGAAGCATTTTTTTCCTAATGGGCCTAATGTGTCTCTGAAGGCGTTGCTTCTTGTCATATTTCTTACCCTAGCTAAAAATAAAAGCTGGGGTTCGTGTGGCGAGATAAATAGATTCCTTGTGCAGTCAATAAACTATTTTGAAACACTTATTTTCCTCCTGAACAGGCTGTAGCGGGTGCTGAAATACCGTTGGTGGCTAGCTGGCCATGTTCTCCCAGAGACTGTATAGGGTTGCCAACTCCAGGTTGGGAAATTCCTGGAGATTTGGGAAGCGGAGACTCCTGAAAGCAGGATTTGGGGAGGGGAGTCAGCAGTCACTTACTCCAGCAGAACTGATTTCTATATTCTGGAGATCAGTTGTAATTCCAGGAGATGTCCAGGTCCCACCTGGAGGCTGGCAAGCCTACAGACCCGAGAGACCTACGCCTGGGCTGTACCAGTTCAGACTGCAGGGGGGGGGAACGACTCAAGTACTGTCCTGTTCCTCTTTAGAAAACAAAATCCCTCCTCCTGACATCTAGGGTTTTTTTTTTCTATTGTCTAGTTTTCTGTGCTGTGAGAAGGTTTTGAGTGGAGGAGCATCCTGTCTTATGAGCCCCCATTTGCCGGTCTGAAGCACTGAAGCCCGGATACAAATTTAGCGCCTCAGTGGCCATTTTCTTGTTTCTCTTTGCTTCATCCGTGCACAGTTAGGCTGAATCAGAATCCACATTTATTTTGAAAACCAGCCGTTTCAATGCTTCTAGGTTTGTGGTGCTCTGACCTGGACAGCCCAGGCGAGCCCGATCTCATCAGGTCTCAGAAGTGAAGCAGGTTCGGTCCTGGCTCGTCCTTGGATGGGAGACCACCAAGGGAAGTCCAGGGTTGCTGCACAGAGGCAGAAGAAGAAGAGAAGAAGAGATTGGATTTATACCCCGCCCTTCACTGCCCAAAGGCGTCTCAGAGTGGCTTACAAGCTCCTTTCCCTTCCCCTCCCCACAACAGACACCCTGTGAGGTAGGTGGGGCTGAGAGAACTTCTGACAGAAACTGTCCTTGAGAGAACAGCTGTGCCAGAGCTTGTGACTGACCCAAGGTCACACCAGCAGGAGCAAGTGGAGGAGTGGGGAATCAAACCCGGTTCTCCCAGATACAGTCCGCGCACTTAACCACTACACCAAACTGGCTCTCTGGAAAACCACCTCTTGCCTAGAAAACCCTACTGGGTTGCTATAAGTTCTATAAGTTGCTATAAGTTGGCTGCAACTTGACAGGTCTTTACACAGAGAGAGAGACACTGGTAGTTCCCCAGCAACGTGTAAGGGGACACTAGTGTGCTGTGTGAGAAATGTCACTGTATTTTGTTTGGCGGCAAGGAAGTGAATTTCCAGGTGGCTGTCAGCCCCAGGTGACGCTGGGCAATACGGTTCCCAAGAGGTAATTTCATAAAATTAAAGTGGTTGTTTGCAACCTCAGTGCACATATGCAGAAGCAGGAGATTTTTTTTTTTAACCTTTGCTCGGAATGCCTCTAAATAGCAAGCCCATTCCACATCACACTGAGGAGAGTTTGCCCATCATTAGAAGAAACAAAAGGAAGGAAGACAGCATGGTAGAGCCCCATCTCCTCAGATCTCGGAAGCTAAGCAGGTTCAGTACTCAGAAGGGAGACCACCGAAAGAGACTCTGCAGGGGAAGGTCATGGCAAACTGTCTCTGCTTCTCACTGGCCTCGAAGGCCCCTTGCGGGGGGTCACCATAAGTCGTTTGTGACTTAATGACACTCTATATGCACAGGAGAAACAAAGAAGTGTGCCTTAGCTACCAGGCCTGTGGGGAACACGGGGCGAGGTGATGTGCAGAAGCGGAGGGTGGGGTGAGGAATATGGGTGGGTGGGTGGCAATGTACTGATGGGCAACGGACTGGCTCACAAACCTTTGCTTGTCATGAAGTTTGGCCAGTTCGTGGTTCACAAAATGAGGTTCACGAACTGCAGTCCAGCCATGAATCTTCACAGACTTTTAAGGCAGTTTGCGGAGGTGTGTGGGGAGCAAAAAGCAGGGGCTTAAACATCACCAAAACATTCCCAACAAAAGCCACCAAAAGATTGGGAACAGCTGAGCCACGGAGGCAGCCTCCTCCCGGGGCTCAGCTCTTTTGGGCTCAAAACAGCTGAGCCGTGTGGAGCAAACTGCTCCATTTAACTCAGCTGTTTAAAGGGGGTACCCAAGAAAGCCCCTTTAAACATCTGAGCCACGTGGAGCAGTTTGATCCCGTGGCTCAGCTGTTTAGAGCTTGAAACAACTGAGCTGCAGGAACAGGCTGCCCCCGTGGCTCGGGCCTCAAAAACCTGGTTCAGTTCATATGGAAGCTGACTGGGTTTGTGGGGTTCATTGTTTGCGCCTAGCCCTAAACTAGAAGGTCCTCTCACTCTACACCGGGTGAGTTAATTCCTTCCACAAAAGGAAAAGCACCCTGTGCATGGTCAGGGATACTGTACCGTTGTATTCTGTCCCAGAAGAGGAAAGAGAGGAGAAAAAGTTGGGAGGATGATTTTGTCATTATTTTATTGTCCTCCTCCTGTCAGCCACACCGGAGCAAGATTGCAGCTTATAGAGCACGGTGCGCACACGTGTATGTAAAGTGACGTCAAGTCGCAGCTGACTTACGGCAACCCCAGGAAGGGGCTTTGAAGGCAAGCGAGGAGCAGAGGTGGATGGCCATGGCCTTCCTCGGCAGAGTCTTCCTCGGTGGTCTCCCTTCCAAGTACCGACCCTGCTTAGTTTCCAAGATCTGATGAGGCTGGGCTATAAGAGGCGGCCTGATCTCCTATATCGAACTAGGCAAGTACCCCTCCCCCCAAATGGAGAGAGGTATCCCTCCCCCCTTTTGCTTTTCCTTCTTGTTAGTTTCAGAAGGAATGCATTCCTCCAGAGCAATGGCTGGCTTTGAATGGGGAAACAGTACGCCAGATCAGTTAAATGGGCTGAACTTGTGGGGGACATCTGCTGCACGCAACAGTCTCCAACCTCCTTTAGTTCCTTTTTGTTCAAACATAGGATCCTTTTTTCTAGATAAAATACTAGGCTAAGCAATTATATTTGATTTCTTGAACTGTGTTGGATACCCAGAGCATTAGCTGGTATTCTTTTCTTTTCTTTCTTTAAAAAAGCAACATAGGATTCCCCCTCCCTTTTCATGTCCAAACCCTCTCACCATGGTGAACGGTACGTCTACTGCGGCCACCAGCTGCTTAGTAAATTAGAATGTGTTTGCATTATCCCAGACAGAGAGTGAAGAAGAGAGACCTAAGGCAATGTGCTTCAGGGCTGGTTGGCACATTCTGTTAAATCATGGAATCATAGAGTTGCTTGGTGCCATGGAGGCCATCTAGTCCATCAATGCTGGATCAGCCGAGAGCATC
Organism: Gekko gecko; assembly: GCA_029375565.1. Taxonomy (NCBI): domain Eukaryota; kingdom Metazoa; phylum Chordata; class Lepidosauria; order Squamata; family Gekkonidae; genus Gekko; species Gekko gecko. The sequence continues at coordinate 3,592,215 of JAPDNY010000011.1, forward strand.
CCTGATGAGTGGTTGTCCAGCCGCTGCTTAAAGACTGCCAGTGAGGGGGAGCTCACCACCTCCCCAGGCAGCCAGTTCCCCTGTTGCACAACTCTTACTGTAAAAAAGTTTTCCCCAATATCCAGCTGGTACCTTCCTGCCTTTAATTTAAACCCCTTCTTCTGAGTCCTCCTATCCTCTGCTGCCAACAGGAACAGCTCCCTGCCTCCGTTTAAGTGACAGCCCTTCAACTACTTCAAGAGTGCAGTCCTGTCCCCCCTGAACCTCCTCTTCTCCAGACTGAACTTGATTTCTCAAGTTGATTTCTCTGTCCTTGACTAATGTCCATTTTGGCCCTGGTCCTTACCCACATATACACCTGCTGACGGGCTTTTTCTTTTTTCTTTTTTTACTGTTACTTTTAGCTGCTATGGCATTTTGTTGCTAATGCAATAAAGTTTGATTGATGGATGGATTGATGGGCTGCTAAGGCCTGATTTGCACATGCAGCTTGATGAAGTGGAAAAGGTCCCACCCCCTGGCCCTGCTCCCCCCAAGTGGAGGGGGAAGAGTGCAAGAGCAGGCTTCCATGGGGGAGAGCAGGCTTTTGCCAGGGCATCCACTTGGACTAGGCTCCAGCTCTTGCCCGTACCACCTGGAGTTGCCCTGCAAGGAGCTTATAACGCTCTTATGGACTTAAGACTCTATAACTGGACTGTGCAATAAGTGTGCCAAGGGAAGTGGAATGTGTGGTGACCACAAGCTGATGCCAACTGCCTGGACTGTGAACATACACCCAGATGAGGGAAGCCTCTTCCTGAGACAATATGCCAGACCAAGGATGGATCCATGGGTTACCTGCCACCTCTCACCTGCAACACAGCAGAGATGACCCAAGTATCCTGGCCACAGACAGCACACAGAAGCCAATAAAAGCATGCTGCAGAGGAACGCCATGCCATGCAAAGGGAAGTCTCCACAGAGACTTCATGAGCAGAAACCTCTGTTAGCACACAGGCACATCTCTCCCCCCCCAATCTTCACCAGATACCGCACGTATGCTGCACAGTATAACAAAAGATCTGCTTGCATAAAGGGATTAGCCAGCTGACACATCGTACCTGCCAAGCCCATCACCCAGAGAGATCATCGGGCCATCAAGACTAATGACCCTGCCTGCCACTGCTATTGTCTTCTAAAGGTGCCACTGTTGGTAGTAATGGAATCAATATTGCCCAACCATTCGCCCCACCATCCTCCTACAACTAGCTTTTGCCTAAGCGACTTCCTGGGGATGGGGCAAGAGAAGTAGCCAGTAAAGCCCACCCCCAAGTACAAATAGTGTATAAAAGGAGCAGGATTTGCCATGCTATCTCTCTCTCTCCCTCTATACCTGACCCCAACCTATCTTGCTGACTCTTGGTGTAGCACTACCCAGAGTCTCTCCACATGTTCTGCAAGTTCAGAATATGACCCTTCTCCCTTATAGTCTCCCTTCCTCTTTTTCACGGTAGGATCACTTCATCTCTTCAGGACAGGTACATATCACCCCTCAACGAATTACCTGCTCGTGCGAATGTTGCTGTACCTTTCTGTATATATTTCTTAGATCTGTGTAATTGTGTGTGTGTGTGTGTGTTTGAATTTATCGTATGCTTGTGAAGACTTCTCAGTAAAGAAACCAATTCTATTTCTGGGATTACTGGAAAGGGCGGGAGTCTTGTATACAAAGGTTATTGCTCCCTATTTGCCAATGGCCATTTAAAACATTCAAATTCCTCATCTTTATTAACAAATAGAGCAATTTGGCTAACACTGGGACATGGCAGCTCCCACCAGCCTCCTACAGGGCAAGTGCCACCCTTTGTTTTGGGCCCAGTGTGCTCCTGGTGTGGATGGGGGTGGCCCCGGGGGTGGGACTGGTAGTGATTCTGCAACTTTTGCTCAGGGCCCCCAAATTGCCAAGATCACTCCTGTGCAAATGCATGCACACACACTATGGAAACCAACACATTGTCTGTATGAGCCCACAATAAAGTCAGAACATAACCGATAACCTTCTTCCATGCCAGAGGTCATCCACACACATGAGGCTCCCTTATATTGAATCAGACCCCTGGTCCACAAAAGCCAGTATTGTCTACTCTGACTGGCAGCCGCTCTTCAGGGCCTCAGGAAGGTCTTTCATATCACCCTAGTACCTGAACCTTTTAAGTTGGAGATGCCTGGGCTTGAACCTGGGACCTTCTGTGTGTCCCCAGCCCTTACCCAACATTTCATCCATGACACCCCACTGGCTCTCCCCATTAAGAATCTGCTGCATCTTGATGTATGATCTGCAGCTAGGCTCACTTGCTGGAGTCATGGACTCCTCGTTATAATGCTTCTGACATAGCTGAAGTGTGCTTTGTGTTAGGTTGCTCAGTGTTGGATTGGAGATGGTATTTCTTGGTGAAACCATGAAAATGATCGAGCCAGGAAGCCAGAAAGCAACCAGGTAGGACTGATTAAGGTCAATCCAAGGTGACAAAGGCCATGTAAAGCCCTTGTTGAGGAACACACTTTTAGAAACGTGTCCAAGTGGTCTTCAGCACAGATCTCAAAACAGTTATAACAGTTGAACAGGTGGGTACATGAGAGAACGCCTTTTCAGTGGTGACCCCATGATAATGAAGGAGCTTCCCCAGGAAGGCACACCTGACCCCCCCGCCCCCACTCTTGATCTTTAGGAGGAAGTTGAACAAGTTTTTATTTAGGCCTGCATTTGCTTAACTTTACTAGCAGTACTGGGTTGTGATTTTAAATTTTGGTTTTTACATTTTTTATGTATTTTATGTGTTTTATATCTGTTGTATGCCACCTTGAGCTTTGTAAGGAAGAAAGGTGGCTAATAAATATTTTAAATGACTAAATAAGCTCTCCCAGGTGCCAACTCTGGGATACAGCAAGTCAGGGAAAGTCGTGAAACACGGCAGAGGATGGACCAAGGGCACAAGAGACATAGGAGGGGGAAGCTGTCCTCTGGTCGACTTATTGTACCTGAGCTAGCTGCTGGGGCAAAGGCCACCAAGGGCAGTTTGGGGCAGTATTGTGGACCAAGATAAGGTTAATTAACCTGGTTGGTAGTGCATGGTTTGATGACGCTGGGACAAAATCAGTTAAATGGACTTAAGAACAGCCAGGCACAAGGAAGGGCATCCAGAACAGCGCATTGATGCCTCTTCAGACATGGAGAGAGACTGATGAGAGACCAGGCTAAGGGGTGGCTGTGGCTAAACGATAATGAACTCCAAATAACAGTTTGGCCTAACGACGTGTGATTGTTTTCTAATGACTCCCTTGTGTTGTCAAGCTACTTTCAAATCACTGTTTGTAACTTCGACAATTGTTTAATGTGTTAATGTGTTTAATGTTTAATGTGTTAAAACAAAAAATCAAAGGCACAGGTATAGGATGGGAGGGACTTGGCTTGACAGCAGCACATGTGAAAGGGATCTGGGTGTTCTGGTTAATCACAAGCTAAACATGAGTCTGCAGTGCAATGTGGCTGTGAAGAAAGCCAATGCAATCTTAGGATGCATTAACAGAAGCCTTGTGTCCAGATCATGGGAGGTGGTAGTTCCACTCTATTCTGCTATGGTCAGGCCTCACCTGGAGAACTGGGCACCACATTTTGGGAAGGATGTTGACAAGCTCAAGCGCATCCAGAAGAGGGCGACCAGGATGGAGGAGAGGGTTGGAGTCCAAGTCTTACCAGGAAAGGCTGAAAGAGTTGGGTATATTTAGTCTGGGAAAGAGAAGGCTTAGAGGGGCCATGAGGGCAGTCTTCAAGTATTTGAAGGGCTGTCATGTAGAAGCCGGAGCAGATCTCTTCTCTCTTGCTCCGGATTGTAAGATTAGATCTAATGGGTGGAAATTACAAGGGAGTTGTTACCGGTTAAATATCAGGAGAAACTTCCTAACTGTAAGGGTGGCTGAGCAGTGGAACAGCCTGCCTTGGGAGGTGGTGGATGCTCCTTCGCTGGACGTTTTCAAGTGGAGACTGGACAACCGTCTTCTGGGTCTGTTGTAGGGCTATCTTTTGGCTACACTCCTGCAGAGTGCAGGGGGTTGGACTAGATGACCTGCAAGGTCCTTTCCAACTCTAAGATTCTACGATTCTATGAAATGTGCTTTTAAAAAAGTTAAATGCCCAAATAATGTTCAGCTAATATTATTTCACTGCTTTGTCGTATGTATGAAAATTGTTTGTTCAATCACTGGTTGTAAAAGCTTATTCATTACATAATAAGTTTACATTCAATAAAAATCTTTGTCCATAAAAAATTATTTTTCTAAACCTGCACACTAATCCTCAACATGGAAGGAGCAGACGTGTGATAGATGGACTTCTCTGAAGTGGGTTTTTTTTTTTAAGTATTTACCTCATTTGTACACTGCCTTCTTCCCCAGTGGGAATCCAAAGCAGCTCACACCATTCTCCTCCCCTCTGTTTTATCTTCACAACTGCCCTGTGAGGTGGGCAAGACTGAGAGTATGACTGGCCCAAGGTCACCCAGCCAGCTTCTACAGCATGAGTGGGGGATTTGAACCTGGGTCACCCTGACACTAGTCCGACCCTCTTAACCATCATACCACACTGACTCCCTCTTTCCCTCAGAATGGCAGGAAAAAGTTTTCAAACTGCAGCTTTGAAGGTGGACTCCATGACAGTAAGGGGGTATCAGAGAAGAGGAAAATGAAGGGAAACTCCCAAAAGGATTTTGAAAACACGGAAGTCGGATGAAGGCAGGAGAGCAAAGAAGACAAGATAGGGACACAACAAGGGACACAAGGCATCAAAGGGAAAAATTCTCACAACCAGAAACACACCAAAATGACAAGGATGATGATTGTACAAAGCAGGGCTCTTTTTGTAGCAGGAACTCCTTTGCATATTAGGCCACACACCCCTAATGTAGCCAATCCTCCAAGGGCTTACAGAGCTCTTCTTCCAGGGGCCTAATATGCAAAGGAGTTCCTGCTACAAAAGGAGCCCTGGTACAAAACATTAAGTAGAAAAAAGTACTGGTCCAGACAAAAATCCTGTGTTGAAGATGAGGAAGTATCAGAGGCTTATTACAGAACAATGCAAGGAAAAGAGACAGAGGAAGAAAGGAAATACGGAGTAAGGTGCACGAATAAAGGAGGAGATGGAAAGAAAAGGAGAGTGGAGGACACAGTTCAAACCCTGATTGATCATTTTGGATTGCAATCAAGTCACTGGTCAGGCGTCAGCATCCCACCAGGCTTGAAAGTGCCTGTTGGATTCTCTGGACTTGGTACTGCCAGGGAACCGTGAGGAAAAAGAGAAGAGTGCTCAAAGGGTGTAACGCAGCAAAGCTGGGACTTGGTGTGGCTAGGGCTGCCAGCTCTGCATTGGGAAATACCTGGAGATTTGGGGGTTGGAGCCTGGGGAGAGTGAGGTTTGGGGAGGGGAGGGGCCTCTGCAGGGTACAGTGCCCTAGAGAGCCCACCCTCCAAAGCAGCCATTTTCTCCGGGTGACCTGATCTTGGTCAGCTGGAGATCAATTGTAATAGCAGGAGATCTCCAGGTGCCACCTGGAGGTTGACAAGCCTAAGTGTGGCAGCAGACTTACAAAGTTTCACGGGGTCTGTAATCAGATCTAAAACTAATAAGTAACTTTTATTAGAGGAAATGCATACTGGACAGTGCAGGTAAGAGATAGAAATAGGTTACCTTTCTAACTAACTAGATGGTATTGGATGCTGGACACATGTCCAGCCTCCATGGTGCAAGATGGAGAGATCAGGCACCTTCTTTGTGTGAGAGAGCGGAAGCAGAGGGAATTGCCCCTAAGAGTAGCACCCTATTTCAAAGGAAAGGATCAGACAGCAGGAAGGAAAAGATGTTCTGTGTGCCTTGGCCTCTCTGTCTAGACTCTTTGGTGCCATTTCTCAAGTCTGAGGCAGGAGATAGGGTAAAGCCCCCACTTCCAACAGAAAGAAGCAGATGTCATCTTCAATTTGGACAAGACTCACCTGGGACTATCGTAGAGTGGTTCTTATTGGTTTGTTTATTCCATTTATAGCCCACTCTCCCTGAAACTGGCTCAGAGCAGGGGACAACATCTTATAAATATACAATTAAAAACCTTCTAAGTACAATATATAATTACTCAAATCCATAAAAACAGACCGGAAAAGCTTTGATATTGGGCCACTCTTTAGGGGAGAAGTGGGAGTTATGATTATCTTCGTACATTCAGTAGAGATTCCCCCAGCGTGACGTGGCTCATTGGACTCCCCAAAACTGCCCAATCCTGATGGGTCCAGAAGAACAACACGTACAACATTCCCTGAACTGGACAGCCCAGGCTAGCTTGATCTCATCAGACCTCGGGAGCTAAGCAGGGCTGGCCCTGGTCAGAGCTTGGCTGAGTGACCACCAACGAAGTCCAGGGTTGCTTCCACAGAGAAAGGCAAAGGCAAACCTCTGTTTGTCTCTAGCCTTTAAAACCCCTGGAGGGGTCGCCACAAGTGGGCTGCGACTTGACAGCACGTTCTGTTGCCACCACATATGAACTTGTGAAAACAAATTAATTGTTGCCCTAGAGAGGAACAGCAATGGAGACCTGGAATATTTTCTTATTTATTTCTATTTATTTATTTCATCAGATCTTTACCCCGCCCTCCCAGCAAGCTATGAGGAGAAAGAGCCCCAGTTTCATACAGTGGACAACCTCTTGCTTGCTACCTGTTATGGGTATTACACACACTTAAAGATGAACCGAACAATAAGGTTCTACTCCAAGTACAGTTTAAGGGACACAGCAAGACCTAGACCCTTCCTGCACTGGCAGCTTGCTCCGGAGAATCCGAGTCAAGCCTTAAGAGTTGGCCTCGCAGTCACTAGCATTCCCTCTGTGCTGCCCCCCCCCATTTCTGGTTATTTATTTGTGCATTCTGTATGCATTCTGCATCTACAAGCAAAACCCACATTTTTTGAGCTAATTGGCTGCCAACCCCTCCCTCCCTCCCCTCCATCCCTCTGTGATTCTGCAAAAAGAAAGGGAAGGGAGGGGGAAATCGAGGCCCACACATGTGAGACTGAACCATTTGGGATCAGGGAACCTCTCCTCGTCCTTTACACATACTGATTCCTTCTTATGCTCTCTCTGGCTTTTGTAAAGTTTGCCTGAGTGGAAGGATGTGTCCTCTTTTGTCTTTGGAGAAGGAGGGAGAGAAAACAGAATAGGGAGGGAGCATCAACCTAAAGAGAGAGAGGCGGAAATGGGGGAGGGCAGCAGGCAGCACTTAAATACCCTCAGGAACGATTCTACTTTAGAAAGGGTTAGCGATTTGAAAGCGGGTGAGAACAAAGAATCACAGCAAAAGGAGTGTTGCCAGCTGCAGGGCAACGGTGTGCTGGAGGCAGTCTGAATGCAGATTCCTGTAAAACAAATGCAGAAGCAAGAAAAAGCCCCGACACAAACTGGAAGTGAAAGTGGGAGGGAATGCAGAACAGAAGACTAGGATGTGCTCAGGAACCAAGGCAAAATACGGGTGCAGAAAGGGCCCTAGTGAGACAAAGAGGTTGCATGTAGTCTGCATAGACACGAAGGCCATCCCAATAAGGTGGTGCAGATAGAGTTGGAGTGATATGAACAAAGATGAAAACAAAGATAAAAAAGAAAGGTGTAGGAGACAAGAGGAAGTGGATAAATAGAGAAGATGGTATGAAGTCACAGAAAAGGAAGGATGGGGGGGGGCAAAGAAAGCCCCTGTCCTAGAGGCCTTGGGGAAGTTAAACACAGATTCTTGGTACTGGAAGAGGTTTCAAATGACATTAAGAAGAGAAGGCAAGTACAAGTAGAGGTCAACAACAGATCAGCAAAGGCAGAGGAGACTAGAAACAAGAGAGAACCAGACTGGAAGGAAGTTATTAGGTGTTGAAAAGGAAGAAAAAGAAAGTATTGACTCAAGGACAAGGGAACGAAAGGATGGAAAGGAATAAGAAGATGGTACAGAGAAGAAGGGAGGAGGAGACTTGAGTTGCTGCAGAATGCCACAGCTGGGCTATTATTGGGAGTTAAAGGGAGCATGCATATCACTCCCATTCTGCAGTCACACCATTGGCTGCCCATCAGTAACCAAGTTTAATTTAAGGTACATGGTGCCTTTATTTAGAAGAGAGATGTGACCATGTAGATCCTGCCTGCTGGGACCAGAATTCCCTGTCTTTCAAGAGTTGGCAATTACAGAGAACATCAGGAACAGCTATGAGCCATGACAGCTGTGTGGTATCCCTGTGTTCAGAGGCAGGGTATTCAGAGTGCTACCGGGGGCGGGGGGAGCTGCTTCTGCAGGCCTTGGGCATTCCACAAACTGGCATCTGGCTGGCTGGTATTTGAGGGCTGATCTCTTCTTATATATAACTAGGAAGAAGGCCCGTTGTGGCAGGCTGCCAGGCCGCGGCTCCCCTTGGGCCTCCCCCCCCATTTGAGGCCCCGGAGAAGCCAGGCCACCTGGGCTTGACTCCTCCCTGAACCCCACCATCGGGCCAGGGCAAGTGGGGCGAGGTGGCGTGTGGGCTCCGGAGGCCTGTCCGCAGCTGGCAGGTGAGTGGGAAGAGGTGAGGCGAGGGCCTCTGGAGGCGTTTCCCTGCCCGTCTGGCTTGTTTTTTTTTATTTGTAGGTTTTATGTTACAAAAGCAAAAACAAAAATACAGTACATAACTAATTTTTTGGAGTTTACGTTAAATGTTCTTTCCAAACCATTTGTTAACTCGATACCATCTTTTTAAAAAAGCTTTTCCATCTTTTCCTGAACGTATCATATTCAGTTTATCCATTTCTGCAAGTTCAGATATTTTAGTAACCACCTCTTCTCTAGTGGGTAATTTCTCTGCCTTCCAACATTTAGCAACAAGAATTCTGGCTGTGGTAAGGATATATGACAAAGTACATGTATCATCATGCCCAAACCCTTCTGGTATTATATTTAGCAAATAAATTTCTGGTAACAGATGTAGATATATATCCATAATCTCTAATATTAGCTGTTTAATATCTTTCCAAAATTTATAAATCTTCTCGCACCACCACCACATGTGAAAGAATGTACCTATGTTATTTTTGCACCTCCAACAGTCTTTTGATACCTCCTTATAACATTTGGTCATTATCTCCAGTGACCAGTGCCACCTATGAAACATTTTAAATATATTTTCTTTATACGACGTTGATCTTAGTAATTTAACTGCTTTTTGACCAGTCATCTATGTTCAAGCTATATCCTATATCCTGAATCCATACAACCATTGAAGATTTAACTACTTCCTCTTGCATTACATCATGCAGTAAAAAATTATACAACTTTTGAATCAGCTTATCGGAGGTTGATAGCCATATTTTGTCTAAACCTGTTTTTGAACTATAAAAACTCATTGTTTTGTCTTTAGTAAATCTTGATTGCAGTTGTGAAATCTCCCACCATGTAAGGTTGATATTCATTGCTCGTAGTGCCTCAATTGATTTTAACTCATTGTTCTCATTCAATAACGTTTCATAGGGCAAGTGGGGCAAGGTGGTGCAGGGGCTCTGGAGGCCTGTCCGCAGCTGGCAGGTGAGCAGGAAGAGGTGATGTGGGGGCCTCCGGAGGTGTTTCCCTGCCCATCTGGCTTGGTGAGGACAGTTCAGGCAGAGCCCCCCGCGCTGGAGCACTTGTCCCCGGCCGGCTGACTATGATTCCTCTTGGGCCTCCCCCCGTTGGAGATCCCGAGGGGGCCAGGATGCCTGGCCTTGCCTCCTCCCTGACCCCCCACTCCCCAACCTCCACTCCCCGACCCCCACTGTTGGGCCAAGGCAAGAGGTGGCACGGGGGCCTCTGGAGGCCTGTCCCTGCCCAGCTGGCTCAGTGGTCTAGTGGACAGAGGTGATGCGGGGGCCTCCAGAGGCGTTTCCCTGCCCATCCAGCTTGGTGAGGGTATCAGCGATGACAGGCTCAGTCGGAGCCCCCCACAGCCTCCGCCCCTCATTGGAGACCTCAGGGGGGCCAGGCCACCTGGCCTTGCCTCCTCCCTGAATCATACCATTGGTGGAGACCCCGGCTGGCCAGGGCAAGTGGAGAGAGGTGGAATGGGGGCCTCCAGAGGCTTGTCCCTGCCCAGCCAGCAGGCGAGTGGGGAGAGGTGATGTGGGGGCCTCTGGAGGCCTTTCCCTGCCCACCTGCCTTGGTGAGGACGGCAGCAGCAGGCTAGGCCGGAGCCCCCCACTAGAGTGCCTATCCTGTCTGGCCACAAGCAGCCCAGGCAGAGACCTGTGCTGGAGTGAGGATGACCACGGTGGCAGCACGATTGGGCTCAGGTCCCCGGCCACTGGAGAGTCTGTCTCATCCAGCCACTCCCAGGTGAGTAAGGTGGAGATGGTGGGTGCTGCCTCTGTGGGTGGGCCCTTGGCAAGGGAGGCAGCAATGCAGCCAGTGGAGACAGATGCCCTGCGATTGACATACCTGGGCATCAACCAATTCCAGAGCATTTGGAATGTTCCAGAGAAGTGCCACCACCATTTGGCTTTTATAATATAGGGAGATTGTGGAGTGGCACTTTCCAGCTCTCCCATTGGTTGTGCAATGTGCTCCCTCAGCCATTGACCTGTCAGCTGCCACTCAAGAGTACTCTCATGCCATTGGCCAGGTTTTGGGTCTGCTCCTTTTCCCTGCTCAAACCCCCTTCAGCCACTCTGCTGTCAGAATTACTGGCAGCAAACGGCTTTCTCTCTTGCTTCTCCTGCTTGCCTCCTATGTGGGACTAACTTTCCCCTCAGTGGCTGTTGTAAGGAACTCATTGGGGCCAGTCCTGACTAGGGTTGCCAGCTCCAGGTTGGGAAATTCCTGGCTATTCTGTGTCTAAGGAAGCCAGAGTTTGGGGAGGGGAGGGTAGAGGCCTCCGCTGAATAGAATGCCACAGAGGTCACCATCCAAAGCAGTTATTTTCTCCAGTAGGGGAAGAGATCTGTTTTCTGGAGTTCAGTTGTGATATCCAGCCATCTTCAGGCTCCACCTGGAGGTTGGCTACCTTAGGCGTAGCAGTTAGCACTTCAGAGCAGGGTCTGCCAGTCCCAGGTTCTTACTGTGGAAGCTGTGATTTCGGACCACTCACAGACTGGCAGTTACCTGTGTTTGTAAGATGGCTGCCATCTGTGGTTGTTTGTTTAAAATGTTCCCCCATAAAATTGAGCTATAGTTCCAGAGAGGGGCCTGCAGGGGTATCATTCACTGGGTTGAATGGGGCTTCCTCATCTGCTGGCCTACAGTACCCAGCTGCCCCAAGGCCAAAAAGTGCAGGAAAGAGGGACCGTCCCAAGGAACAGGGCGGCATCCATATAGACTGCAGACCATCCAGGGAGGAGGCAGACTTTGTCCTACAGGAGGTTAGGAAATGCTCCTGCTGCCTGTGCTGATGAGGCTGTCCAAGCCACAAGCAAGAGACATGGGGGAACCCTGGGAGGCAGTGGAAATTCAGTCACTCCACAGTCGGCTGGACTGGGGAATGAATGGAAGTTTCCCTGCTCTCTTGGGCAAGAGAGAGAGGCTGAAGCAGAGCCAGAGGCCGGTCCAAGGAGAGATCCTATCCTAAGCCGACAACCTCCAGAGGTAGAGTATTGTGTGTAGGGAAAGAGGATTGCATTTAACCCCTGTTGATTTATGCCCTCTTGTGTGCTTACTCCTATAGTTCTGCCTTATTCATTTAATGTGTGTGTGGTCCATAATTGTGTAAATAGTTAAATAAATTATTTTATTTGAGCTAATAATCTGTGTTGTGTTTTGACCCCATAGTCTCCCCTGCTCTGCACAATACCAAAGGGAGGGGGTAGCCCAGGGAAGCAAGGAAAGGCCAGACCCTTGAGTTGTCAACTTTCCAGGGATCCCTCCAAAGATTGGGGATTCCATCTCCAAATAGGGAGATTCGGCCAGAGGGGTCTCACTGTCCTTGTAAAAATGCAGTGACAATTGAGTGAGTGGTGGTCGCGAACTTAAGGAGTGAGATAGACCCATGGGATGAGGGTGGGAGGCGAACAGCTGAATTGTAAACTGGAGCCTGTTTTGCCACAGTAGGCAACCAAGCTTGGTTCAGACAAAGGAAGGAAACCCTTTGCAGGCCTTTGTGAGGAACACATTGGGGCCAGTCCTGATGAGGGTTGCCAGCTCCAGGTAGGGAGATTCCTGGAGATTTTCTGGTAGAGTCTATGGAAACCAGGGTTTGGGAAGGGGAGAAGCCTTAGCTGAACAGAATGCCATAAAGCCCACCTTCCAAAGCAATTATTTTCTGTTGTCTGAAGTTCAGTTGTGATACCTGGTGATCTTCAGGCTCCATCTGGAGGTTGGCTACCCTAGGCATTGCAGTCAGTGCTTCAGAACAGAGTCTTCTAGATCCAGGTTCTTGCTGTAGAAGCTGAGTGGGTGATTTTGGACCAGTCACAGACTTTCAGCCTAATCTACCTCACGGGGTTGTTGTGCAAGTCAAAAGGGGGAGAGGAGAATGATGTAAGCTGCTTTGTTCCCCATTGCAGAGAAAAACTGTACTTTTCCTCCTGGGAAACCATTGTTGCCAATCTCCAGGTGAGGGCTGGAGATCACTCAGAATTACTACTGCTCTCCAGATGGCAGAGATCAGTTCCTCTAGAGAACATGGTAGACTCTGTGTCCTTATACCCTGTTGAGATGCCTCCCCCATGACAGCCAATGTGATGTGGCAGTCAGGGCTTCAGAGCATGGAAGAGACTGCAGGTGGAGAGGAGATGGAAAGCCGAAGAGTGAGGGGGAAATAAAAGTAGGTTGATGATTGCCTGGGAAGGAGATAAGGTAGCCAACACCAGGTGGGAAATTCCTGGAGATTTGAGGGATGGAACCTGGAAAGGGTGAGGTTTGAGGTGGGATGGGACAATGCCATAGACTCCACCCTCTCAACCAGCCATTCCCTCCTGGGGAACCACTGTCACCAGTCTCCAGATGACGGGTGGAGATCACTCAGAATCACAATTGATGTCAAGGAGGGAGTGGGGAGGAGATGGAAAGTTGAAATCAGAGGGACAGATAATGGCAGGTTGACGCTTGGCTGGGAAGGAGATAGGGTTGCCAACTCCAGATTGGGAAATTCATGCAGATTTGAAGGGTGGAGCCTGGAGAGGGTAAGGTTTGAGGAGGGGTGGGACCTCAGACAGGTACAATGCCATAGACTCCAAACCAGCCATTTCCTCTTGGGTAACAATTGTTGCCAATCTCCAGGTGAGGGCTGGAGATCACTCAAAATTACAACTGCTCTTCAGGTAGCAGAGATCAGTTCCTCTGGGGAAAATGGTGGACTCTGTGTCATTATAGCCTGCTGAGGTTGCCACAGAAAATTGACGCTGAGTGCCCAAGAGTTCGTTGTATTTATTTCCACAACAGGCCTTATTCCGAGTAACAGAATAAATAATAATGGGTTACTTATGATAAATTAACCAAGTTTAACACAATACAAATAGTAGAAAATTTCATTAAAACCAAATGAGTTTTGGCCATGAGGCCTTTCTTGGCGGTACAAATGGTTAAAACACACACCATAAAGTAAAATGATTCAAAAGACGAACTATAGCATTTCTGACCTGAGCTTTAAAACACACACCAGTAGGGTCAGTTCATTCACTAGATCCATCTAGTCCATCTTTAGCCACATCTGGCAGAACACTTCTTGCATTCCTGCACATCAGACCTCAAGGCAACACTCCGAACATATTTTTTACCTTTTCAGCTTAATTTATATACAAATGGAAGATGTGAGAACACAATCAAAGACACGCAAAATTATGTTAAGCCAACTGCATATATTACTTCTAATGCATTTGTACTTATACACATATACAATGTGAAATTGCTTTTCTAACATTTTCTTTAGGTTTAATTCAAATATGTTGCAAAAGGCTGCCAATTTCTAGCAAATTGTTTATGAATGGAGACTTTCCCTTCCCATGCGTTCATGTATGCAGTGATTTTTTTCCATTAGCATGATCAACTAAATTTTACAGATCCAAATTTTGGAATTCTGAAAGCTGTCTTCTTGTCAAGACAGAGCTACTGGTAACCTTGCTGCACATTTTTAATCAGATCCTTAGAATATGCCTGTAGCTCCTTCGGTAGCTGACCTAAATTAGCCCCTTGGGGGGGGGGGAGTCACATGGTCTTCTGATTTCTGTTATTCCTCCTATAATCTTATATATTGCATGCTAAATGTTTTGGGCTATTTGCCACTGGAGGTGCAAAAAAGGATCCCGTCTCTCTAACACACCTCCAACATACCTGGGAGGAGGATGACACAATCCTGACTACTCTGGGGCAAATTATCATCTACATATAACCTTAAACCCTTTTTCCTGTATGCCTGTCACTTTGAAAAAAGCTTTAACCAGTCCTGAATTTCAGATTCTGGGGGTTTTGTGAGGGAAAAGGCTTACATTTTACAATTCAGTGCCAGGGGTTGCTAGGTCCCCCTGGCTACCAGTGGGGGGTGGGGGAAGGGTTGCCAGCTCCAGGTTGGGGGGAACTCCTGGAGATTTGGGGGTGGAGCCTGGGAAGGGTTCCATGCCACAGAGCCCGCCCTCTAAAGCCTCCATTTTCTTCAGGGGAACTGGAGATGAGCTGCAATTCTGGCGGATCCCCAGGCCCCACCTGGAGGCTGGCATCCGTGCTCAGAAACCTACTTCAGACTGACACTTACGTTGTTCACTGCAACTCATATTTTCTTGGTGTTTTGAAATTGGGAAATGCAGCTTTGTTGAACGTAATGAATTGGAAGAAGCCGCTTGGAGTAGACCAAGTCTGCCAGGCACTCAGGGTCAAGAAGTGGGGATGGATTCCCCCAGACTGCTCCATTGGAGGTGCCTGGCACAGTCCTCACCGTCGGGGGCAAGCAAAGAAGGCTGCAGTCGGATCGGCCATTCCGTGTGGCACGGCTCCACCTGCTGGTGGCAACTTTGTGCTAGATGAGGAAGGAATTAGAGAGGATTTGAAGCTGCATTTTCAATATGTTCTAGGATGTTTTTCCAAGCCCTTCTGGCCATTTAGAGTTAGAATGGGGAAGAACAGTCCCAGGTCACTCAAACACACACACACACACACCACCATCACAACAACAACAACTGGCGTAATATTTTGCTCCCTCCACACAAGGAGCTGTAGCTCTTCACACAGGTGCCTGAGCAGCCCGAGAGAGGATTCTTCAGACGGGATGACTCTTCTGAGGAAAGCTGTAAAAGTCATCCTGACAGTACAAGTTTGTCACATGGATCTGCCGCAAGTTTCCGGAATGAAAAAAAAGATCCAGGCCAGGCGGCATGCTTTGGCAGCCCCTGAGCAAGGCGGCGTGGCATCCTTCTCGGGGAAAGCCAGCAGGCAACCCTTTTTTGTTCTCTCTGAGGCCTTGGGAATGTGAGCAGATCCTCTGGGTGATCTCCCAGCAGCCCATGGAAGACGGCCCCAGATGCTTTACACCGGGTGCCTTGACCCCCCGCCCTGCAGAATTCCCTCCTGCCCGGCCTCCTCAACGAAGAACGGGTCTCAGACCTTTAGCCCCAGAACTACTTTGCCCCTTGCTGTCCTCCAGATGGCTGCTTTGTTCCTTTTCTGGCTTCAACACATAAGAAACTGGGGTGTTTAGTATTATGATCCTGCAAGCAGGGGGGCTGTAAGAACCTGTGGGACTGCAACATGCCCAGAGCCAGTGTTCCCTCTCAGCGGAGTTAGTGTGAGCTAGCTCACAGTTTTTTAGCCTCCGGCTCACACATTGTTGTCTCAGCTCAGGAAGGAGGGCTCCAGAGCAAACTAATTTATGCAGCAGCCAAATCGCCGGCTCACAACTTTAATGCCAGCAGCTCACAAAGTAGAATTTTTGCTCACAAGACTCCACTGCTTAGAGGGAGCATTGCCCAGCACTCAGGTAACTTGGAAGCATACCGTTAAAAAGGCACTAAAGAAGAGCTGGTTCTTATACCCCCCTTTTCTCTACCCTCAGGAGTCTCAAAGCAGCTTCCAATCGCCTGCCCTTCCCTCTCCCCACAACAGGCGCCTTGTGAGGCAGGTGGGGCTGAGAGAATCTGGAGACAACTGGGACTGGCCCAAGGTCACCCCAGCAGGCTTCGTGTGGAGGAGGAGGAGGAGGAGGAGCAGGAGCAGGAGGAGGAGGAGGAGGAGGAGGAGGAGGAGGAGGAGGAGGAGGAGGAGGGAGGAGTGGGGACTCCAGACGAGAGTCCGCCACTCCTCACCACTCTACCATGCTGGCTCCCCCCCACCCTGACCCTTGCATCCCTCCCAATGTATGCGATCTTGACACCAAGACAGAAGAGACCAACTCATGGACCTGTGTGTCAATGTTCCCGCTAAGCCGCGGAGTCTTGTGAGCAAAAATCCTACTTTGTGAGCTCCTGGCATTAAAGTTGCGAGTGAACGATTTGGCTACTGCATAAATTAGTTTGCCCTGGAGCCCTCCTTCCTGAGCGGAGACAACAATGGGTGAGCCAGAGGTTAAAAAACTGTGAGCTAGCTCACACTCACTCAGCTTAGAGGGAACACTGCCTGAGGGTTGCATGTCTGTATGTGGATACCTTCTTCCTTGTACTGGAATTCTTCCACTCACAAAGGTAGGCTCTTTTGAGTGGAATAGGGCTATATGTGTCTTCCTGGGTGCTGAGGGAATATCCTTGGAAAGGCGGGGTCTGGAATGGACGTGTCGCTTCGTCAGGTGCTGCAGGACTCCAATTAGAAACCAAAGGAGTCCTTCACCAGTCCCTCGCTCTCTGAACCAGGAGTGCTGGATGGAGCATGGAAATAGTCTATTCTTATCCCTCACATTTTAATGTTTGCTATTCTGGATCGCATCTGTATGTATTTTAATGTTTTATCGGTTGATGACTTTTCTGTCCCTTTATGTATTTGATCAATGACTGTATCAATAAATTGACTGATTGAAATACAGCCATTTCCCCCTTTGCCTACTAGAGAGCTTCACGGTCTACTCCATGTCAGGACAAAGGGACCTTTGACCCTCGAAAGCTGCCACCCCCCAAATCTTGTTGGTCTCTAAGGCACCGCTGGAATCGAATCTAGATGTCCTACGACGGACAAACAAGGCTGCCCTTTGAAACTAGGAACAGATTTGGATACCTGAACCAGAACTCATTACTAGGGTTCCTTCAACCCCCCCCCTCCCCCATAAAATGTTGAGTAAAAAAGGACTGGTACGTACACCAAGTAATGCAAATGGGAAGGAATTGCAGATGGAGCTGCTGCTTGCTATTCCGGTGACGGCCACTGTGTTGCATTGCTCCCCCAATTAGCACAGGCCACGGTCCTTTGAGGTATCAGCTGTGATTAACTGTGTCGCTTGCAGTGCTGTCAGCTGCCATCATTTCCAATGGGAAGTGACAGTCCTGAGATTAAACTATTATTTCTTCATGAAGATGAGAAGTCACATTTACTAATAATTAGTATGCAAGGACTGAAGGGCCAGGCGGTTGTGCTGGCATTCCAAATTATTGGTGGAAAGTGACATATTAACTACAAATTAATATTTATGAGTTGAACAGGGAACTGATTTTGGACTTCCTTTCTGAGAAGGTAGCAAGAGAACAGGAGATGTAACGTTGCTGAAGAAAGATGAAATTAAATGTGCATCACATATTTCAAAGCCTAAATAAGGAGTCCTGCGGCGTTTATTTGTCTTCATGGTGCCACAAGAAGGCTCCCGTTCGCTGTTGCTGCAACAGACCAATCGAAATTGATCTGCACTTCTTTGCCCTCTGGGCACAGGTTGGGTTGCCAGGTCCCTCGTGCCCAGGTCATCAGGCATCTCCTGTGAATCTTCCCAAGCGCCAGGCTTGCAACAGGCAGGGGCATCGTCTAAAGGCCTCTTGGTGGGTAGGACTTTCTAGGAAGCAAGGAGTCTGAACCTTGATATCCATTACCAATAAATGCTCCAGAAGGAAAAAGTTCTATTCTCTTTGAAAATTGTTAGATTTTTTTTAAAAAAATCTTCTGATAAATATTTGTTTTTAAACATCTTAAGTTTAGGGTTGCCAGGCATCCAGCTCTAAATTGGGCAGTTCAGTATTTTCCCATTCTGGACGTAGGAGTGCTCCAGGCACACCCACTTTCTTTCCCTGTGGCTTGATAAAGCGGCAACACCCAGGTCTGGCAGAGTGGTTAAGAGTGGCAGACCCTCATCTGGAGAACCAGGTTCAATTCCCCACTCCTCCTCCCCATGCAGCCAGCTGGGTGACCTTGGGCCAGTCAAGGTTCTCTCAAGAGCAGTCCTCTCAGAGCTGTTGGAGCCCCACCTACCTCACAGGGTGTCTGTCGTGGGGAGGGGAAGGGAAGGAGGTTTTAAGACTCTGACTGAAGGGCGACATATAATTCCAATCTCTTCTTCTGCTCCATCACAGCCAGCAAGATTCAAAAGGAACCAGATCAACCCCTCAGCAGCCAGGGAGGAGGCTCCCAAAGAAATCCTGTGGGCTCAACTGAAGAAAGCTGGAAAGGGAGAGACTTTTGTGGCCAACCAATTCACTGACCATGTTGGATCTGGCTGCTGGAGCAGGAGGTAGATGGTGACAGGACTGAGTCTTCTAAAGAAACGGGAAATGTGGGGGGGGTCATAACGGGGAAAGAATGCTGGACAGTTTGGAGGCAGTGAGTCCCACAGAGGGTGGTATGCAGACAGGGTGTCTTTGTCTCTTTTGTACAGCTCTGGTAACTGCAGGTGCTTTATTGCTATGATGTACTGCAAAATTATATACGTTTACCTGCATGCAAGCAACACCAAGTATTTCTGAGTAATCACAGTGACTCGGTGAGGATTCCGTGGCAATTCCCCCAGCCATTTCAGTGGGAGAGTTAAGCATATGCGGTTTCTCCTTCAAGATGATGGGAATGCAAGAAGATTTCATCGGACCATGGAATCCCTTTTATGATTGGATAAGAAAGGAATACGCGGATATGAACTTCTCAGTGTTATATTATGAAGAAGCAGTTATGAACTTTTAGAATCTCACAGTCTATCTCTTTGTAATGTGAAATGATAAGTAGAGAAGATTTATGTGCAGATGATTATTTCTGTTTCCTTTCCCTTCCCCTTCCTTCTCTCTGAATACCCTAAAAAATGTTTGTGTGTGTGTGTATGTGTGTGTCTTCAAGTATTTGAAAGGCTGTCATGTAAAAGATGGAGCAGATCTCTTCTCTCTTGCTCCAGATTGCAAGACTAGATCTAATGGGTGGAAATTACAAGGGAATTGTTACCGGCTAGATCTCAGGAGAAACTTCCTGACTGTAAGAGTGGTTGAGCAGTGGAACGGACTGCCTTGGGAGGTGGTGGATGCTCCTTCCCCGAACGTTTTCAAGTGGAGGCTGGGCGACCATCTTTTGGGTATGTTGTAGGGCTATCTTTCGGCTACGCTCCTGCAGAGTGCAGGGGGTTGGACTAGATGACCTGCAAGGTCCTTTCCAACTCTAACATTCTATTAATTCTATTAATAGATAGTAGATAGATAGATAGATGATAGATAGATAGATAGATAGATAGATAGATAGATAGATAGATAGATAGATAGATAGATATGACAATGGGGATTTTAAAATGCTTCATTTTGGATGCTCCTTTTATACAGTATTGAATGTATCATTTGCTAGAACATTTTTTGTGTAATTCAGTGTAGATCGGTTCCTTTCTAATTATTTCATTGATTTCAATGAGTTTACACTGAAAGTGGCTGCGTAAGATTTAACTGCATATTATGTTACATATAATTATGATACTAGAAATGTTAGATTTTTTTAATTTAGAAATTTCTAATCAAAAAGCTACAAAAGATTTGTTAGGCTTGTTGACCTAGTTCTCACAGATACGGTAAACCTGGGTCTGGACTGTACCACTCTGGGATTCAAAACAGAGCACTCTGGCACAAAAATGCACATATGAGAAATGGAGGGGAGCCAGTACAGTGTCGTGGTCACAGTGCCCTGGCTGTAAGGCAGATAGATTCAAAACAGTCAGCGGGAAGTCCTGCTTCAGGGGGCAAGGCATGGGGCATTCGTTCCCCTCTCTGCTCCAGCCTAACGTGTCAGGTAAGTGTGGCTGAGGAAGGCCTCACAAATCAGGAGGCACGCGAGAGTCCACATACTGGTGCCCGCTGGGGGCCTAATGGAAAGGCTGCGAGGGAGGTTGGTCTGGACACCCCTACATGCAGTAGAGAAAGGAACAAAAGTCAGGGTTGCCAACCCCCAGGTAGGACCTGGCGATCCCCCCAGAATTAGAACTGGTTTCCCAGTGACCTGGAGAAACTGGAGCTTCGGAGGGTGGGCCCTATGGGCATCACATCCCTGCTGAGGTCCCTGCCCTCCCCAAACCCCTCCCTCCCCAGGCAGAACTCCCAAATCTCCAGGAATTTCGCAACCCAAAGCTGCCAACACATATGAACAATAAACCTGATGCATGCCACGTTTTAAACATTCTGCATGGGTAAGAGTTGACTTTGGAGAATAAGTGAAAACTGAATCATTTCATGTCTTCTTTGGATGGTGCTGTATTCCTACCATGATAAGGAGGCCTTTGTTAAATTCTCCCCATTCCTGCGACTGCCAAAAGAATCCACCCAAACGTCAGTGGTCCATTAAAATTGCTTCAGTCACGCCTGGAGGAATAATGCTCGCACCAAAAGGCAGAGCATGGGTGCCACCGGCCAACGTTGTGCTTCCTTCCTTTGGCCGCTGGAACTGGGGGGTGGGGGTAGAAGAGGGCCTCCTGCTGGACAGAACGAAATGGAGTCATCATACTCCCCTTCCCCTTCACATTTACCTAACCCAGTTACTCAATTCACACCCAAATGAAAGTGATTCTGTCCAAAAAATACATGAAATCGTGAACAAAATATTGGAATAGCCTTGAAATCACTGCTCCTCATTTTCATCTTCATGTTCTATCATTTCAGTTATTTCCCCCTTGGAAATTAAATTAGTAAATACTGACAGGTTTTCAGTGTTAGGAACAGAAAATGACTCTTCCTCTCCCCATGTGGGTGGGGACAGGGCTGCATGGGAGTCCCCACTCCTCCTCCTCCTCCTCCTGCTCCTCCTCCTGGAATGACAGCTGCTCTCCGGGTGACAGAGGGCAGTTCCGCTGGAGGAAAAGGGCTGCTCTGCATGCTGGACTCTGTGGCATCCCGTCCCTGCTGAGCTTCCTCCCACAAGCCCCACCACCCCCAGGCTCGGCTCCCAGGATTTCTCATCCAGGGCTGTGCAACCCAAGGTGGGAGCTGAGCTTCATGTACAGCCTGGCTATCAAGACCCCCCTGCCCGTCTCCCCAGCTTGCACTTGCCAGGCACACAGTCCCCAGCTTCCCTCCAGTTGCTCACAGTGCAGTCCTCTCAGGGCAAGGAGGAACCCCGCCCCCAACCCTAACTGGGCTGAGCTGTGGGCAGCTTCCCGTCCTGCCTCTGCCGTCAGGGCCAGTCAGGTTACCCCAGCGTGGCATCAGGTCCTCTGCCTTGGAGCAGTGAGCACAGGGCTCACACCTAGCCAACTGGTTGTTACCCCTAAGGCGGTCTTCTCAGGACTGAGCTGAAGGAGGCTGGGAAGTAACCGGGCCCAGCCACACAGCTGCCTTGCGCCTGGGCCACGATCCTGTGAGGAAGCACGACTCTCTGCTAGAGATTCCTGCCGGGGTCGCAGGCAGCCAGTCTGGGGCTTCGCCTGCTTTGTGCTACCTGGGGTTGCCAGTTCTGGGTTGGGATAGACCTGGAGATAGGGTTGCCAACCCCCACGTGGGGCCTGCTTTTGCAACTGATCTCCAGCTGAAAGAGATCAGCTCCCCTTGAGAAAATGGCTGCTTTGAAGGGTGGACTCTCTATGGCACTGTACAATGCTGAGGCCCCTCCCCTCCCCAAACCCCGCCCTCTCCTGGATCCACCCCCAAAGTCTCCAGGTATTTTCCAACCCAGACTTGGCAACCCTACCTGGAGATTTGGGGGGGTGGAGCCTAGAGGGGGCGGGGTTTGGGGAAGGGAGGGACCTCTGCAGAGTAGGATGCCATAGAGAGCCCTCTCTCCAAAGCGGCCATTTTCTCCGGGGAAACTGATCTCTGTCACCTGGAAGTCAGTTGTAATCCCAGGAGATCTCCAGTCACCCAGCCCAGAGCTGCCATCCCGAAGTCAGGAATATGTTTAAGGGGGTCACAATGTGGATAAGATGGGGATTAATTAAACAGGGCCTTTTGGTGAGCACCTTTAGGTGTCATCTGGAGGCTGACAGAGGTTAGTGGTCTGGTGGCCACCAGGAGGTCCATAGGGTGACTCATCGGGTGAAGGAGCGTGACTCAGCAAACGCCGCCCCCCCGGCCACTGATGTGTGGCTGTGAGGAATTGGGAGTATTTATCCAGGGCAAGCTCGCCAGAAACAAGACAACAAGTGGGCAGATATCATCTTGGCCACCTTGGTCCAAGTTCATTGGGGTTTGGCTTTCTGTGTGAATGCCTGTCTGAAGACAGTAATGATTTGGTCCATTAAACTGAAGCTCAATCCAGACGAGACAGAGGTGATGGTGATGATGGTGTTGATTGGGAGCTTGTTGACCTAAGTCAGGCACACAGATATGCTTACCCCACACTGCCCCTTCAAGAGCAGGTTCACAGCTTGGAAATGCTCCTGGCTTGGTATTCCTTCTGGATGTGTCTGAAGTGACCACAAGCACCTGTCACCGGCCATACCTCTTTTTGGGGATCCAGGGAATGGCCCTTGTCATTGTCAGGCATGTTTTCCTAATCATTGGACATATTGTCATGGTACCCCACTCTATGATTTTGGGCTGCCCTTGAAATTCTAGTTGGTCCAGAACATGTGTTTTGTCTGGTGCATTCATTCTATGGAGATCATACAACATCTACTACTGCATACTGCACAGATTGCCACTTTGTATCCAGATAAAGTCAAGGTGCTCCCCCCCCCTTTAAAGCGCTAAGGTTACCTTATAACTGAACAGTGCATTCCCTGTTCCCTGGGAATTACCACCAGCATAAACAGATTAAGACAACAGCTGACCATCAACACTGGCTGTATCCAACGATGATTATTCCACCATGACCTGTTATTATGTTTCTGTCATCGCTATGCAATATTATTAGTGTCTCTAGGACTTTATGATTGTTTATGATTGTTTTTATAATTGCTTTGTTTCAAGCAATTTATTGATGATTTCTTCTCTCAAAGGTAACTCAGTTCTTCTCCAATACTTAGCATACAAAATTCTTGCAGTTGTTATGACATGTATAATAAGATAAGAATCTTGCTTTTTACAATTTTCTGGTAATATATTCAATAAAAACAATTCTGATATATAAGGTATAGCACTCTTTAACATTTTTTGTAATATTTCATTAAGACCAATATTTTTTAACTTCATCACAAGTCCACCACATATGAAAAAAGAACCAACACTTTTTTGACATTTCCAGCAATCATTTGCTAAGGTAGGATAAAACTTTGATAATTTATCTGGAGTGATATACTATCTGTAAAACATTTTATAAATATTTTCTTTATATGAAGTTGCTTTAGTAATCTTTACATTTTTCCTCCAAACCTGTTACCATTGGTTCAAATCAATATTATGGCCCAAGTTTTGTGCCCATTTAACCATAGAATTTTTGACTACTTCATCTAGTGTCTTATTTTCTAGCATTAATACATACAATTTCTTAATCAATTTCTCATCAGTATACATCAATATCTTATCTATTTCTGTTGTTTTTGTATAAAAACTTATTGACTTATCCTTGGCATATCTTGATTCTATTTATACTCTTTCCCACCAAGTTAAGTTTGATTCTTGCTTTTTTAATGTTTGCTGTTGGTTTTAGGTCATTTTTATTGTCCAGTAAGTCTTCATATTATTTATTTATTTGAAATAAATTTGGATTTGTAAAGGCTTCAAGTGGTGAAACCCATTTTGGTATCTTGATATAAAAAGTCTTTTAAACTTTTCCCATACCTTCAATAAGGAATTCCTAATAAAGTGTTGCTTAAAATATTTATGAGTGTCCACTCTTCCATACCAAAGGAACGTGTGCCAACCTAATAAAAGTTCATGTCCCTCTAGGATCAATAATCTTGTATTTTCTAATGTAATCCAGTCTTTTAACCATATCAGTGATGCTGCTCTGTAATACAAAAGCCAATTTGTTATTGCAAGTCCAGCTTTTTCTTTTGCATCTTGTAAGGTTTTAAGTTTTATTCTTGGTTGTAAGGTTTTAAGTTTTATTCACATTCAGGAATCAACCACCTGTACGCAATGCTGTTTGTTTGTAGAAAGAGAATTAAGTCCTTGTACTTCTTCCTCTTTTTCCTTACTTCAAATAGGATATCTTTTAAGATTCTGATAGTGTTGCCTCCAATTTTCAAGGGTATACTTGTAGTTGCTTTCAGGATTAAATCCCTCACATGCCTCTGCATTTTTCTCAGTGCTATAAATATTCTTTTTGAGGTGTGTGTGGTGTGAGTGGTCCAATGAGGTTGCACCATCAATTTATACATGTATAAATGATATTCCTTTGGTCTTTTGGGGTTTCTGTGTGGCACTGTGGCATGCTTGCACTGCCACAGTGCCACTTGTTCTGGAGTGTGCCACTTGTTCCCATGGCAAACAAGCACCTCCCAAGACAGTTCACTTTCCCTGAGATTCTCTGGGAGAGTCTGACTGCTGGTGCTGCCTGCTTGCCTGCCTTAAGTGCTGCTGGCCGGGTTTCCTCTTTGGAAACAATGGAGGTAATGAGGGTAACCTGTTTGGGTGCCCATAGAATTAGGCCCATTGGTCCAATTGCTTTGAGACATGGGAGTGTATGTGGGGAGAGGCTCCTAAAGCTACCCTGAAAGTATGGAGCCTCTCCCTCAAACCACCTCCCCCCAGAGCTACTAACAGCATCGTCGGGGAAAAGTAACTTTTTTTCCCACGATAGAGAACAATGGAGGGAATGGGGGCAACCTGTTTGGGGGCCCATAGAATTGGATCCTCTAGTCCAATGTTCTTGAAACTTGGTGGGTATCTTGGGGAGAGGCTCCATCAGCTATCCTGTGAGTTTGGAGCCTCTCCCTCAAACCCCCTCCCCTCCAGCCCCCAGAATATACCCTATGTTTTCACCATTGACTTCAATGGCCCATAGGATATAATGGGGCCACATTGCCGCCGAATTTCTTTCATTTTCTCCTTTCCTTCTCCCCTTTTCCTCTTTCCCTCCTTCTTCCCTTCTCTCTTTCTTTCTTTCCCACCTTCTTCTCTTCTCTTTTTTCCTCCTTTCCCTGTTTCCCTCCTTCTTCCCTATCTTTCTTTCCCTCCTTCTTTCCTTCTCTTTCTTTCCCTCTTTCCTTCCTTCTTTCCTTCTCTCTATTCTCTCTCTTTCCTCCCCTCTTTCCTCTTTCTGTGGCCCAACTCTAGTGAGAAGGAGTTTAAATTTTAAACCCCTTCTCTCTTAGCTCCCCCACCCAGGCCAGCTGGGGAAGGGAAGGGGAGGCTTTTGAAGATGCCTCCCCCCCTTTTGCTTCCCCTTCTGACATCACTTCCAGTGATGTCAGGGGACGTGGCATATGCTAATAGCCTAATAGCTCATTAGCATACCATATGCTAATGAGCTCCTGCAGTTCTTTCTCTACGAAAAGACCCCTGCTCACAAGTCATTACTTTCGTCTTCTTGGTTGGTTCTAATATGTGCTTATTTGGGTTCAACATTAATTGTTTTGGGGTTTTTTTTGGCCTCCCGAAGGGGATTTTTTATTGCTTTTTCTATTTACTACAAAACTACAACAGAAAATTCCAGGGTGAGGAACTACAATCTACAGGAGAAAGGAAAGATAACCTCTAAAAACCCAATCAATTTAAATAGAAATCTGCCTTGTAAATGTGAATTGACTTCCACTGAAAATAATCATCTCACTAAAATATTATTCATTTTTCACTCGCTAATACAGATATAGTTTCATAAAGAGTTGCCTCCTGTTAATATACTTCTTGCTAACATCTTCCAGAGAGCATTAACAAACTACTTCCCCCCCCCTTTTCCCCTTAAGTGATAGCTTGATTTAGGGGCTACAGCCCCCAATTCAGATTCTGAGTCCTCTGAGGACGATCCAGTCTCTCCTTGGTGCCATCTGGAGTACCTTCACCCTCTCCTGATGGACATCCACATTGATGCAGAAATTCACAAGCCATATCCATTGAATCAATCCTTTCTTTCCAGCTTGCATACCGAAAGATTAGTCCCTTGAGAACCAACCATCTGTACACGACCTTCTGGGTTTGTAGAAATATCACCAAGACTCTGTATTTCCTCCTCTTTCGTCTTATCTCAAATGGAATTCATAACTTTAATTTCCTTATCTCTCCACCTCAAGGTGATCCCATTAGTCGCTTTCAAGAGTTGATCTCTAGTTCTTCTTCGGGAGAATCTAACAGTAATTCCCCCTGGCAGATTATTCTTTCGAATATATTCTGAATATGATCAAAAAACCGTATCTATTTCGCTATGAAATTGGTCCGATGCCATATCCGCCAAAGGGGCCAACAAGTCACCAATGATTTGATATAGATTCTCCCCTTTCTCCTCTTTAATCCCTTGAAGTCTCAAGATGTAGCTTGCCTTTTCCATTTGCATCTGTAGTACATGAGACTCTTCGATTTGGCACTTTTTATCAAGCGCCTTTAGCTTTTTATCCATTTTTTCCGAATTGGAACCAATCTCTTTAAGTTCCTGCTCTCCTTTTTCAATTTTCTTTGCATTGGCTTCAGTCTGTGCTTGTTGAGCATCAAGCTTATTATCTATAGCTGTGATTTTCTCCAGTAGAGGGCGAAGCGCCTCCGCCAGCAACCTTTGGAGTTCCGCAGTTTGGTCCTGTCTAGGCACCAAACTTAGAGGGCTGGAACTTCCGGAAGAAGGTTTAGCTTTCGGTATCTTGTCTTTTGCATCTTTCGGCAGCGCCATGTTTGGGGATTGTTTACAGTTAGCAAAAGTTCGTCAAAGTCTCTGGAAGTTCTTAATCCAGCCAGTAAGTTCCTGCAAACTCTTTATCCCCCTTCCTCCGCTTTCCCTTGCCGCCCCCCCCTTTCAGCTTTAAAATCACTTGCAAGCAGTCCTTATCGAGGGGGGGAGTCCCCTCCGCCCCTTGTTTTCAGTAGGGGGGATGCAGATGCACAGGTGTTTCTCACTTAAACTCAATGCACACTTTCAGTGGTTGTCTCTCCGCATTATGCTTGCTCGATTACTGTGCACTTGCTTCAGTGTGCTGATCTTGCTCCCATTCAGGACGTTCTACAGCAGGCCCGTTGGGGCAAGGAGAAGCCCCCCTTCTCCAGCTTGGTATGCCGGGGGAGGGGCCCTCTAGCGCCCCTTGGCTGGGAGTCCCACCCTGGGACTCCTGGGGTGATGCTGTCATACATGCCCCCACCCAGCCGTAGACGCTAGCAGACTTCTCCCCGAGCCCCAGGAGAAGATGACTGCCATGGCAATCACCAAGACCAGAAATCTCTAACATTAATTGTTTTATGACACTGACTTATGTTTTTATTGTAAGCTGCTTTGAGGGCCAACCAAAGGGTGTCTTATGACTACTTCCATGATGGAAAAGTCAGAGTCCCCTTCCAAATAGCCTTTGTAATCCATTATAGCAGCTGGTTATGAAGGGATTCCTTTGTGTAATTTCAGACACAATTGTTTTAGGAACTGATTGCCAACGGATTCTATTTACCATTTCATACAAAACCACTTGCATCCCATTGACAAACCATAGAGTTTTGCCCCAAATACCAGAGCATTGCTGTGCAATGTCCCCAGTGTGATGACATCACTTCTGCATGACACCATCATGCCAGGGATGTCACGCATGGTGACATTGCCCTGCCCCCTCCCGGGAAGCTCCCTCCCACCCCCTGCAGGCAGAAGAAAAGGACCTGGCAACCCTCGTTCTGGGTGAAGGTCATTATGGGATGCCAAACAACTGTTGGGAAGGTGGGCCTCCATGATCTGTTCCTTTGAGAGCTGCGAAGAAGGCTATGTGGTGAAAAAGGGCAGGGGGGAAGTGGCACTGTTTGAAATGGCCTGAGTGCTGCACAGACAGATCATTAATGGTATGAAATTTGCTGTATGAAACTCCCCTCCCTGTATTGCATTACTCAGAATAGGGTTGCCTGGTCTGGGTTGGAAAATACTGGTAGACTTTGGGGTGGAGCCTGGGGAGGGCAGGGTTTGGGGAGGGGAGGGGCCTCAGCATGGTACAAGGTCATAGAGTCCACCCTCCAAAGCAGCCATTTTCTCCAGGGGAGCTGATCTCTGTCAGCTGGAGTTCAGTTGTAGAAGCGGGAGATCCCCAGGCCCCACCTGGAGGCTGGCAACCGTAATTCAGAATCAGGCCAACAACCAATATGATAATGTGAAAAGGGCCAGGATGGTTGTTGTGGGAAGGGAGGATTTTAAGTTATGACTGTGGAAAAATTGCTAGAGAAATTTAACCCTCTCTAAGTTTCCTGCAACACTCTGAGATGTTTTGCCTGAGAAGGAACTTCAGAATTCACTGAATCGTGCTTTAGCAAAATGCCAGTGACATCCTAGGCGTGTGAGGACCCTCCTTCTTGTCAAAAGCTGGAATTCCGTGATTCTGGCAAAGGATGGCAAACTTCCCCCTTCTCCCCCCCACCCCCATTCAACTGAATTCTGAGCTGAAATTTTGGCAGCGTAAGATGAGAACTCGGAAAGTAAATTACAAATATTTAACATTTGCCAACATTTTACATTCAAAATTTTAAAATGGTGGAAGTTCAATAGTCCCCTCAAAATGTTAGTATCCTTAGGCTTGTTGGCCTCTCTCACCTTTTGATTTTTGGTGGGCATAAAACGTGATGTAAGGCCATTCCTGTGGCTGTTTGTGTGTAGACTTTACACTGATCGAGAGATTCCTGACTTACAGAAAGAGCCTCAGGCGCAGAATCAGAATGAGAAGATAATAAACTACAGAGGTGTTTACAGCTCCTTCTGAAGTTATAAGATATGGATGGGAATGGATGCTCAGCATCTTAGAAAATTGAGTCATTTATTTGAGGTGAAATTTTCAAAAGTACTTAAGTGGCTTAATGGTGTGTGTCTTATGACTTCCAGTTGGAAATGTCCCACTAAATCACCCCAAGCACTAGAAACCTGAATTCACACGTCTGTTGGACCAAGGTGTGCCTGAGAGAAATGTTTGTTTCTAATGAAAGCTCCTTAGAGGCAGCCTGGAGAAGGAGCCAAGTAAGAGTGTCCGCCATTGATAAACCAATATTTCACAAGTGGAGGGAACAGAGATCATGTAATGTAACCAAGGTGACCCTGGGATAGCCAAGTACTGGAGTGCGAAATTGGAGCACGGAGAGCCTGAGGCTGAAATATGGTTGCAGCAAGCTTTTGCTGAATAATTTAGAATAATGCATAAAAATCCAGCACAACAAACCAAATGTTTGCGCACAGGACTGTGTCAAACAAATATGATGGGCTGGCAGGGAGAATATCTGACAACACGGATCAAAGGCATCATTCTTTCCGGCTTTATAATCACATCGAGAGGGGAATGGAATTTTCATTTGGAGGTTGACACACAAGCAAATGCCGATGACCGGACTCCATGCGACTATTTTACTCAATGCCTGGCCCCTGTTTGTTTTTTTGGCACTGGGAACTCCCCCCCCCTTTCCACCATAAACCTAAAAGTACAAATATGAACTGCTCTGCACTGAGGCTCCTTCATCTGATGCCCTGATCTGCCTCTGCATTTATTTGTATCTCACTTTCCTCGCCACAGGGATTCAAAGCAGCTTTAGAACATTGTTCTCCCCTCCCTCAGGCTCTCACAACAACAACCCTGTGAGCCTGCAATGACCCCACGGTCACCAAGGGAGCTTCCCAGTGGCCCAGGGACCCCATCCGCCACTCTGCCCACCACTCAGCAAGATCTCACTTCCCTTGAAGAAAGGGGGATGCAGGACCCATGAGATGTGTCAGCCGTGCATATGACTTCCGGGTGCTCTTCTTTCAGGTTGGGAAGTGGAGGGAGGAGTGGCCACTCCTGTCCACCAGTGTGATCTGGGGCAGATGTTGCAGAGCAGACAGGAATTTGTCTCACAGAATTAAGTATACAGAACACAAAGGAAGACCATCTTTCCTAAACGTCTGCACAAGGCAGTTAACAAATGTAAGCTCAAAATGCTAATATTCATAGTAAATAAATAAGCTGCTGTTTCTCTGAGCTGACTTGGCAGACATGTGGAACCGGCAGCAGAAGAAACAGCTGGACACTGTGGCCATTTCTTGCTGCCAAAAATGGTGCAGGAGGGAAAGGAGGGAAGGATTAGCCCCTTCTGCTGCCACGCGATTCTCCACAGCCAATTAGCACCCCCCCCCATTTTTAGGGTGAGCCCCTGACCTGACTCAGACAAGTTTATTTTCTGTCTTTCATGGAGCTAGCTTGGAAGGCAGTCTTGTTTAGAGACCCTGGTGTGTGTTGGGTTTCTTCCCACTGAAGAAAAGCAAAATTCCTTGGAGCTTCTTTCTGAGTACGACCCACCAATTATGCCTTCTGTTTCCCCAGCTCCATCTTAGGGCTGGACTGGTCTTTCCTCCATTCCTTTTGGCCCTCACTCCAGAAGTCCTCATGATGCCGCATCCCACTGCTTCTTAGTTCTGGCTGATTTAGCAGAATTTCTAAAAGTATGTCAGGAATTGGAGCATCTGCAGTTTGCCATGATGACAGTATTGAGATTCTTTTTGTGTGGTGTTTTCCTGGGTCACTACCAGGTTCCGGGCATTAGTAAATACCACATAAAAAGACCCTTAGCATACAGAGGGAAAAGACAAAAAATGAAGTAGAGGAACTGAAAGCCACTACAAATTCAGTACCAAATCACATACAAGGAATTTGGAACTTCAAATCTGGGACAAATTTCTGATGGGGAGGATTTGGGACGAGGGGCTGATGTTGCTCACTTGTTTACTCACAAGTTGATTAACTGCAGGGATTGCTATTTTCTAGGGCCTCCACATGCATATTTACTCTGCTGTTTCTCTGTACCCAATTCTGCTTGCCTTTACTCTGGATATGTCTCGGGCAGATGCCCTCCTGAGATATTTTTTTTAGTTCTATTAAAACTCTTTTGGTTCCCCTGAGAATTTTGTGAATGTTTCACACGAGCAGAACCTTCAAGTTGGCCTTCAGGCTTCATGTCCGGAGAAATTAAGGAATAACTCTATGACAGCGGTCAAACCCAAAGATCTGAGCCAAGATCCACATTAAATCAAACAGGGGTGCATGTACGGAATCCGCAGGACTCTTTCCTGCCGAAACATGAACAGCTTGATTAGAAGAAAGACTTCCACCAGTGTACTTAGGAGATGCCATTTGTTATCCTGCACGGTTTGGCATGGTGCAGGATATTGTACCAATAAATCAGCTGCAGCAAATTATTTAATGATGCATTAACTGTAGATTTTCACATATATTACAGTTCTTTAGCCAGTGCTGAATGTGTTTTTCAATAGCTTAATATATCCCCAAAGTCTTAGCCAGGCTCATTCATCCATCACTGGGCCGAGCAGAGTTTTTGCATCTGCTCTTTTTATTTTATTAAAACCCTCAATCTACACGTGTGGCACTAAATAAAAGTTCCCAGGAGTGTTTTTCCAGCACAGCACTCACAAGCAGCAGCTGGGCTACTGGGCTGGGCTCCTCCAGCTCTCTCCCCACTTCCGATGATGGAAAGAAGAAAGTTCGGCTCTCCCAAGGATGCAAGGGGCGGGGTGAACTCTGAGCACCTGTCAATCTGTGTCTTGGACACAAAGTTGGGCCAGTGGCCTATTTAAGCTGGTGCAGTCCCAGTGTGGATTAGGGTTGCCACCTCTGAGGTATGAAATTCCTGGAGATTCGGGGGCAGAACCTGAGTAGGATGGAGTTTGGGAAGGGAAGGGACCTCCATGGGGTATAATGCCATAAAGTCCACCTTTCAAAGCAGCAATTTCCTCCAGAGGAGCTGTTCTCTTCAGTCTGGAGAGCAGTTGTAATTCTGGGAGATCTCCAGGCCCCATCTAGAGGTAGGCAACCGTAGGCCTGATGGCAGCTCTAGGAGATCTCAAGCAGGGTGTTTTTCACAGCCCTACTAGGCAGAAATCTTTGAAATGAAGATATCAGAGACTCACCCAGATGGGACCTTCTGGATGAAAAGCTGAAGCACTCCCTATTGAGTCCCATGTGGGCTCTCTTGCAGAACATTACAACCCATCCAGGACAACCCATTGTGAGAGGCTGTCTGAGATGGACCAAACTCTGGGTGAAACCACACACCATGGAAGATACAAGGCATCTACTCCAAATGGTATGCTCACATTACCTCATGGTCTCTCTCATGCTTATCCCATGCCATGAAATTCTTAACATATGTGGGTGGAATCTTTTTTTTTTAATTCATAGGGTGTTTTTGGCATTTCCCAGACTGCTGGCCACACCACCACTGGAAGGTAGAGGGCATGAAGGATGTCATGATACAATCGGTTATTAAATAATGCGGGGGGGGGGTTAGTGCAGTTCAGTGTTGCCATTTATTAAGATGTCCTGTGTCTCCTGTCACACGTAGTCCTGCCCTCAGTGGGCAACATGCTCAGGAGAGTAGGAAGACCACAATCGGAATTTGATCTGATGGGTGGGCGCTCTGTCACCCCTCACCCAGGGGCCAGGGGCCAGAGCTTGACTGAAGGTCTGGCTGTGCTGAGCAGAGATGGTCAGACTCCTGATTTTACACCTGGCCTGTCCAGTCCTACTGGCTGCCAGTGGAGCAAGTGATGCTGCACAACCCATTCCGACATGAGCCTGAAGAGGAAGAGGAGGAGGAGGAGGAGGAGGAGGAGGAGGAGGAGGAGGAGGAGGAGATTGGATTATACCCCACCCTTCACTACCCAAAGGAGTCTCAGAGTGGCTTATAAACTCCTTTCCCTTCCCCTCCCCACAACAGAGACCCTGTGAGGCAGGTGGGGCTGAGAGAGCTCTTGACAGAAACTGCTCTTTTTCAAGAACAGCTCTTATCAGAACTATGGCTTGCCCAAGGTCATCCAGCCAGGTGCAAGTGGAGGAGTGGGGAATCAAACCCGGCTCTCCCAGATTAGAGTCTGCACACTTAACCACTACACCAAGCTGGCAACCCGCTGTTGCACCCATGGCCTGGGATTCCTTTCCTGCTGGGGAGACATGACATGAACCAACAAGGAGCCAGTTCGTGTTTGCATGTTTGTGTTGTATTGCTAATTCTTTATATATACTGTAACGAAATGGCTGCCAGGCAGAGGCAGCAGTCTACCTTAAAATGGCTGCCAATCTGGTAGTCCTTCTGGAGGGGGGAGGTGCTCCATAGGGAACAATGGGGCTGCCATACCTCCCTGCCTACATTTCCCAGCAGCTTTGAGGAAAAAGTGCAGGAAAGTAGAGACCCACCCCAGGGGCGGAGCCACCCAGATAAAGGCTTCTGCCCATCTAGGGAGGGGCCAGTCTCAGTCTTTGTCTTGGCCTTGGACGACAGCACTTAGAGGGGCTGCGCCTAGGTGGGACTCCTGCTACCTCACACTCCGTGGGCCATCCTGGCCACTGTCAATTCTGATGGAGAGCCAGGAGGGTAGCAGTATTGGTGACCAATCCTGAGGGAGGGGCTGGAGTTTCCTTCCAGCGACCAGGAGGGGGAAAGCGACTCCTGTCCTGCAGCCACCCACTATGGAGGCAGTTAGATCAGGGATTGGGGGGGGGTGTCGGGACAGAGGAACTGCAGTTTGATCCTGTTTATTTTCTGCCCGGTGGTGTTAGAGTGCCTGTGCTACGTCTGTGCCTAACCTTGTACATAGTTTAATTAAACCTTCTTTTTGAATTATAAAACCTGGTAGAGCTCAGCAAAGGAAGATCAGGGAAGTCAAACGGGCCCAAATTAGAGGGGTTGCCAACTCTCCAGGGGGCACCCAAAGGTTAACGTATCCACTTCCCAAGGTTGGGAAATCAGCCAGAGGGGTCTCACTGTCCCTCCAGGAAGGCAGTGTAAATTCAGTGAGTGGTGGCAGCGACTGAGGAAAGGAAATAGTCCCACCAGACAGGGTGGGCAGGTGAAAGCAGGGGCTTGTGAACCACCGAATGGCTGCTCAGTCTCTCAGGGCTGAGGGCGGGTCGTTTCACCACATATACATTTTAAATGCTGTTTTAATGTTTTAGATGTCATAATGCCTGATGTGTGCTGCAATGGGGACTGTTATGTATTGTATTGTGAATCTTGCCTATGTACTGCAATGTTAAGCTTCAAACTAAATGTGGCTCCTTCGTCTGTCGCATTACCATTGGCTGATTTCTGAGAAACCTCTGTAAATACCCAATCACTGGCTGAGTCCAGACTGGCAGTTTGCCCCGGGAAGGGACCCGGACTGACAACGATTCAATACTGGAGTAAATGGGACGTTCACACAGGCACATCTGCCTGGCATCCCCCACCTGTAACCTACCCATGCTGTTGCGCTTCACTGCCGGATTAAAAAAACACCTGATAAAAGCCGTCGCAAATCCGAAAGCCCGCATTCGTCATGCGTTTCTCCGCTTCCGGGGAGTCTGAACGCGCAGGCGAAAAGCCGGGCGGAAGCTGCGTTGGGCACGAGGCAGCAGCGGTGTGATTGGCTGCGCTCCGCTCCACTGCCCAATGCGGTGCCGGCATTGCAGGGCCCCCCCAAAAAATTGTCAAAATGCACTTATGCGCATGAGCGCATGAGCGCTCATGCGCACATACACCCATACACCCACAGCCGAATTAATGGGGAAACGGCGAATATAGCACACCTCCGGTGCGGCAGTCTGAACGCTCCTGCGCGCCTCCGTTCCGTATCTTCCAGCAGCGGCCCCCGCTGTGTGGACGGGAAAACCCGGTATAGTTTAATCCGGGGTTTTTTTGCTACGACTGGCTACCGGAGCAAACTGCCAGTCTGTACTCAGCCGCTATGTGAGAATGTATCTAAGAGGGAACGGTCCTGATTGGCCTTTATCCCTGTATAGTTATTGGTTCTTAACATTTTATAGGTGTGGCTTTGACAGTCCGGGAGAGTTTAAATAGAGAGCTGTGCTCCACTTGTTTTGTTGGCGTTCTGGATTGGAGTTTGCTGTTACGAATAAAGCTGAAATCACTTGCTGAAATCAAGTTGTTGTTGAGTCTCCATACTTAACAGGGGCCCAATTTGGGTGGAAAGGCAGCTATATATGTTTTAAATAAATAAAATATGACGCCAACAAGCTTTCTGCAATAAGAGGGTATGCTCCTGAACTAATATGCCAGCTCTGAGATCTCTTGGCCTACCACAATATTCTTCTTGTGGCTTTTTTAGAATATTGTACCCCCAAAATTCAAATTTTACACAGAGGTAGAATGTGAGCTTTGCATGTGAAAGTTTTCAAATTCAATCTCTGGCACCTTCAGTTAAAAGGATCAGGTTGGAAGTGACGTGAAAGACCTCCGCCTGAGACCCTGGAAAGCAGCTGCCAGTCAGAGCAGGCAATACTGCCCTTGACGGACTGAGGACCTGATTCAGTATAAGGCCATTTCATGTGTTTACAACTGTATGTGGCTTCCAGGGAAGGGATTGGATCCAGGAACTGAGCACATTTCATCTCTAAGGAAATATTCATTTATGCAAATTCAAAAATGAGTTCACATCCAACACGTTGAGTCTTGTGCAATCCAATCTTTTCTTCAATGCAGCTGTCTCTTTGAATCATCGTTTTTCTTTCCATGTATCATGCTAGCCGGCTCTGGATTGTTCAGAAGAAAATAAAGCAATGCATTGCATTGGGGAAGAGTATTCATTTCCTGGGCTTTTGCACATTGGCAACTAGAGATCTGGGAATTTGCATGGGGAGGAGGTTGAACTACAAAGTCCATTTGATCTGCATACCAAACACTCCAGCATCACTACTCCACCAGACACACTTATATACACCACCCATTTTACATAGAAGAGCCTACGAATGGCTTTGTTGGGTGAGGTCAAGTGTCTCATCTCCCACAGGGGCCAACCAGATACTATTGGGGAGCACACAGGCATTTCACAAAAGCAACAGTCTTCCTATGTCATCAGTCCCTATCATCTGCTAGTAATCCACTCTCAGTCCACAACTCGTTTGAAGTAGGAAAAGAGATTTAGATTTGGCAAGGCTGAACTCCTTGCTAAGACTGAGGTACAAAAGCAAAATTAACTCGAGGTATTGTCAAATGATACATTCTATAGGTACGTCATCCACTCCCCCCCTTCTCATCTCACAATTGCTCCTAGTCAACTAGCCCTATGAAAGTTGTTATCCAAAGACTTCAAGGACGCCCTGCTGAGAACAAGCCCTCCTAGAGGTGCACTTGTCATGAGAAAACTGTTACAAAGCAGAGGCCTCTACTCTACCCCCTCATTCACAGACATCTGCATTCACACCTTCCCCACCCATAGGAATGTCAGCAAAGGCGAGGATGAGCCAGGAAGGAAGGAGAGGTGTGGGGGGGAAGACAGGGAGACATGAAACAGATGGGGTCATCAATTGCAACACATTGATTAGGTAAACCATAGCCCGAGTCTGACATACTGCCCCCCTCAAGCTCACCCTCTCCCCGGTTGATCAGGATAGAGGTAATGGAACCTCTTGACCAGTTTAGGAGCGTGAACGTTTGAAGCATCCACCCATTCATTCTCAGGACCAAAGTCTTTTCACTGAACCAAATACTGCAACTGGCCCCTTCTCATTTGGGAATTAAGAATCTCCTGAACCACGTGATGGGGTTCCCCATCTATCCAATGAGCTGGAGGAGCTGGAGGTTGAGGTTCCCAAAGCAAGGGTCCAGGATCGCGCTTCAGAAGACTAAAATGAAATATAGGATGTAGAGAACGTAAAGATTTAGGGAGGTCCAGTTCAAAAGCAACCTTATTAATCATACATGTCACTCAGAAAGGCCCAACATATTTTCATTCCAGCTTGCGCTGGGGTTGCAACCCTTTCATGTGCTTGGTAGACATATAAACAGAGTCTTCAGGAGCCAAGTCCCACTTGGGGCTCTGTTTGTCACTGGCAAGGTGTTTATAATTCTTTTTGGCTTTATTCAGAGTCTCTGAGAATCTCCCAGTTTTTTGTTACATTAAACCACCAGAGTTGCACATCACCCTGAATGGTTTTAGATAGATCCATGGTGGGCAGGCCCCCCCCTTCATACCCGCGCACAACTTTGAATGAACTCATGCCAATGGAATTATGGAAAGAGTTATTGTAACAGTATGCCGTGAACGGTAATAATGACACCCAGTCGGACTGCTGATACTTAACATAGCACCTCAGCACCTGCTCAAGGATTTGATTGGTGCGCTCGGTCTGGTCATCCATTTCAGGGTGATAACTACTATTGAGGCCCTGCTCAATTCCCAACAAAGTCATTAATTCCTTCCAAAATTTAGCCACAAATTGCACCCTGCAATCAGAGATTATCTTGCAGGGTGCCCCCCCATACAATCTGATAATGTGTTACATAAACCGGTTGGCCAGTTGTTTTGCTGAAGGTATGGACTTGCACGGTACAAAATGGGCTTGTTTTGAAAACAGGTCTACAACCACCCAAATTACAGTTTTCCCATTACTTTCAGGCAGATCAGTAATAAAGTCCATGGAAATCACTGTCCAGGGCCTCTCAGACATCTTGAGGGGTTGTAGGTGACCCGGCACCTCCCCCCCCTCCTTTTACACACAATGCAAGTTTGGCAAGCCCCAACGTATTGGGAAATGTCCTTTTGTAGCTCTGGCCACCAGAATTGGCGTTGGAGGAGATGCAAAGTTTTTAGATATCCAAAATGCCCCGCCATTTTGTTATTATGACTTTGTGCCATGATATTCCCTCTTAGAGAAGCAGGCACATAGACCTTGCCCCCTTGGTACCATAACCTGTTCTCCAGATGTTGCAACCCTTTGGCAACCACTACCTCCAAGTTGGGAGGGGAAAAGGCTTCTTTAAACGTTTCAGCCCAGTTAGATTCAGCAGTTTTGTCCCCAACCTCCTTTTTGGGAGGGTTTCCACTTTCACCCTCTGCTTTTGCTTTACTTTGGGTCATCACTGCCCCTCCCAACTGAGCTGGAGAGAAAACTGTATCAGTGATCTCTTTCCGTTGACTAGCATGCTGTGGCAAGCGAGACAGGGCATCTGCTAGGAAATTGGACTTCCCTGGTAAATATTTGATAGTAAACCAGAACTTGGAAAAAACTCAGCCCATCGGACCTGCTTGGCATTGAGCTGGTGTGGAGTTTGAAGTGCTTCTAGGTTTTTATGATAGGTCCACACTTCGAATGGAACCTGCGCTCCTTCCAACCAATGTCTCCTGGTCAAAAGCGCCAGCTTGACTGTGGCCACTTCCTTGTCCCAAACTGTCCAGTTGTGCTCAGCTCTGGAGAATTTCCTCGATACATATGCTAGGGGGTGCAGCTTCCTGTCTCCTCCTCTCTGCAATATGGCTCCACCCATGGCCACATCAGAGGCATCCACTTGGACTGTGAATGCCTTTTTCCAATATTCAGTTTACTGGAAGGAATTCAAATGCCAACGAACCATGCATATAATATCTCATTTCGTATAACTTTGTCAAAGTGGGTAGCGTTGAAATATCTATATAATATTAATCCATTTGGCAAACACTCCATTCATATCCCAGATCCATGATGGATCTGATGAGTGTTACTATGGGATGTGAATAGAGTGTTTGCCAAATGGATTAATATTATATAGACATTTCAATACTATCCACTTTGACAAAATTATATGAAACAAAATATTATATGTATGGTTCATTGGCGTTTGAATTGCTTCCAGTAAACTGAATATTGGAAAAAGAAATTTCTAGTCCTTGGAGACTTTTTTGACATAATACATCATGGTTGTTTGTTTCTTCTCATCAACCCTACTAGAATGTCATGATGTCATTTCTGTGTACCAACCAGAATGTACAAGCTCCACACCCCCCCCCCGGAGAACAGCATGGTGTTCATGTGAAGCTAAATAATGCTACAGTATTTCCCAGGGCCTATTTTACAGGAATGGTGTGATAAATTGTGTAAAAAAAACTCCAGGGCTTGAATCTAAAGTGTTATGATCTTCAGAGTGTAATCTGATCTACTTGGTTACTTTGTGGTGTATGTGTTCAGGGGATTCCTCAGGGACTGTGTCACTCCCCCCTTGACCCAGCTGGCACGAGTGAAGACCCAGGAGGGGGACAGCCAGTGGGACCTCCATTCTCATGCTGGGAATGAGGGGAGATCCTGTGGTTCATCAGCCCCCCCCCATTCCACCTCAAGCCATCACTTGGGTGGAGAACCAGCTCTCCCTCAAGAGTTTCACCAGGGACATCCTGTTTTCTGACACCTGCCCCTGATACAACCTTGTTGCTTTGTCAGTCACTAACAAGTGGATTTGCTGAGCTCCAGGGCCAACTTGGGCAATGCTGGCAGATGATTCATTCTAATGAGGTGCCCTCTCTTAGTTGCCCTTGTTGGGAGTCCAAAACTAGCAGAGAGACTGAGACCAGAATGTGGCAGTCCACATGGCCGACTGCCACCATTTCTCGATTGTGCAGAGAAACACCCCCCCCCCTGGAAGCAACTCAGTCTGTGATAAAAGCAGAGCTTCCAGTGACTGAAAGGAACAATGCAAATTCAGATCCTGAACTAATATGCACTGGTCCATTCAGATTTGCACTGTGACTCTTCATACTGTGGGGGAAGAAGTATTGCCTGGATGCTTCCTATGAGCAGAAAAAACTAGTGCTACATGGAGAAATGCTCCTGTTCTACCCACGCTCTGTGGCAAGGAGGACTCTTCTGTAGCACAGGAGAGCACTGAAAAAGGGGATTCTTCCAGCAGCAGTTTTAAGTGATGCAGTTCCTTCCACTCCCTCAGGACTCTGCTGCCTCAAATCCACTAAGTTGTGCTGAATTTTTAGGTCAGATATGGTTGTGTGAAGTGGAAGGTGCTGGCAGAGTGCCCGTGCAGCAATTAGGACACTGAACTGATTGAAAGTAAAGAAAGCTTTATTTAGGAACTAATAAACTGGATAGGGAGAAGAAGAAGAAGAAGAAGAAGAAGAAGAAGAAGAAGAAGAAGAAGAAGAAGAAGAAGAAGAAGAAGAAGAAGAAGAAGAAGAAGAAGAAGAAGAAGAAGAAGAAGAAGAAGAAGAGGAGGAGGAGAAGGAGATAGGACTTATACCCTGCCCTTCACTACCAGAAGGAGTCTCAGAGTGGCTTACAAACTCCTTTCCCTTCCCCTCCCCACAACAGACACCCTGTAAGGTAGGTGGGGCTGAGAGAGCTCTTGACAGAAACTGCTCTTTTTCAAGGACAGCTCTTATCAGATCTATGGTTTGCCCAAGGTCATCCAGCAGGTGCAAGTGGAGGAGTGGGGAATCAAACCTGGTTCTCCCAGATTAGAGTCCGCGCACTTTACCACTACACCAAACTTGGCCACTTTACTAGCTGAAAGGGAGTTCTAGACCGTTTGTGAAGAAATTTCCAAAGGAAGCATTCTCTAGACAGACAAGGTTTTATAGTCATGCCCGGCTAGAGCTTCCTGCCCCCTGCAGGATCTCTCCTCCTCCTCCTCCTTTGACATTGCTATATGCCAATGGAAGGTCTGTCTATAGTGTTTGACTGATGGCTCATTCACACATGACAGTGACCACATGATGCACAGGGCCAGATGAAGACATGCTGAGTCCCTGAACTGTGCCAAATTAAGAAGACCTATAGCATTATTTTTTTTTAAATGGCATTGTAGTAATCTTTAGTCATTCTTTTGCATTTAGAGGCTCTTCATAATCTGCAGTCCTTGTAGGGTTGCTAGGCCTCCATCGGGGGCAGGAGATTTCTGATGCTGATCAGCTTGCTGGTGGGGGGTGGGGGAACCTACCAGCAGTGGAGAAGGCCTAGCCCGGCTTCTCAGGGGTGTTGCCAGTGATGCAGTGACATCACTTCCAATGCACACTGGAAGTGATGTCATGTCACTGACAATGCTCTGGTATTTGGGCAAAATCTCTATGGTAAAAATGGCTTCTACCATAGTGTTTTTGCCCAAATGCCAGAGCATCCCTCCATCTCTGGTGGTACAATGACATCATTTCCGGTGAGTGCTTGAAGTGACATTGCCACATTGCTGGCAATGTTGCTGAGATGCTGGGCTATGTCCCCCCCAATGCCAAGTTGCCAGGGGGTGCCCCAGGTCCTTGTAAACTGTAGTTTACTTAGTTTGTGCATAATTCCATCTCTGCTGAACCTGTAGGCTTCATATATAGAACATACTTGCATAATCTGGCCCTTTGAGGAGGAAGCTGAAAATTGACTGGGTGTTTTGGTTGGACAGGGAGAAAATGTTATTTGGATGGCTAGAGTCAAAGCCTTCTTGCTCTCTCTTTTGCCCTGTTATTCAGACTCAGAAGGGACAGGAGACCTCGCAGAGATATTCCCACCCCCCATTTCTGTAAGCAACATAACTGATATCACTGGTGATGCATTTTAACACCCCTTGTTGTCAAGTGCGGAAACAAGAAGCCAGCAATGAATATGCATGGAGTCCATGTCCTTGTGCAGTGGAGCAAATCGCTGGCCGGCACTTTGCATTCCAATTGTGATTTATGGCCGCGGCCACCAGCCTGTTCAAGTTCAGCTGCTGAAAAGAAGGGCCAGGAGGACAACCTTGTCTAGCCCCACCGTTTTGAAGAGCCATTACCTGTCTTGTTGTGTGTCTGTGTAGCCCCTGAAATGCTTATGGGAGCCTTGCCCCGGCCTCCCAAGCATCCCAGCTCCTTCAGACACCGGGCCGCCTCTGTCTCCTGTTGGACGCTCCCTCCCAGCCGCCTGATGCTGAAGTGACCTTAGCCTCATTGGTATGCAGAGCCCATCGGAGCGGGACCTCCCTGAGCTGCCTTGGTGTCAGTGAGCAGGTGGGAAAATGACCAGCAGAAAATGAATTGTTAAGACCGCTACAGAGAAAAGATTGATGCAATTAATTTTTCATTACGTACAGTGTCTGTGGATTGTAATCAGTTTGGATTGTTCCTCCTCTGAGACGCAAGGAAAATGCAAATGGGAGGCCATTCTTTTATGATGCAGGGCCCTTCTCCTGGCCGGCCGTGAAAAACAGCTCCCAATCAAGGGGAGTGGTGACAAATACGGTTTTAATATATGCAGGAGAGTGGCTGATAGGAGCAGCCGGTGTACAAGCGACTGTGGCCTTCCTGACCACGGAGCAAATGCTTTAATTGGCAAGCAAGCCAGAGTGATCCAGAGTGCAGAAGGAGAGCTCCTGAGCTGAATGAAAGAATAACAGAAGCGGGAAGTCTGGCGGCCTGGGGAGGAAAAAGCAGCCCTGGAAAACACTCCGCCTCTGGGTTTGTTTTGCTTTGAACCTCATGGGCTTTGCTGAAGCCTATGGACATCAATCCAGTGCTTAATTGCTCAGGTAAAGAGGCACCATGCCACAGCCCTTCCGAGTGGTGGGGCTCAGGTCTTCCGGGCCTCTGTGACAAACATGGGGGAGTTTCAGAACATTTTGGTGCCCAAGCACAACACGCATCATACAAACACAAGAACATAAGAAGAGCCCTTCTGGATCAGACCATCTCATCCAGCATCCTGTCTCACAGAGTGGTCAACCAGTTCCTCAAGAGGTTCAACAGCAGGGCACAGAGGCTGAGACCTTCCCCTGAGGTCGCCTCCTGGCACTGGGATTGGAGGTTCCCTTTAGTCACCAAGGCTTGTAGGCACAGATGGAACTATCCTCCATTCAGGTTTCTATGCTGGCCAGATCAATATGGGTGGTGTGTGGTGTGATCCTTTCGTCATGGAGTGATCATTAGCTGGTGAAGTTTAGACTTACACAGAACCTCAGCATGCCTGGTGGACCTATTACGGCACTCTAGATCCAGAGACAGGTGGACTCCTGATGGCCCCGGGGGATTTCCAGGTGGCATCGCTGATGTTCCTCCCTACGCCCTGGTCAATGAATGAAATGTGAGAACAACCTGGATGGTTGGTGCACTTACCTAATCATCACACCCTCTGCTCTCCCACCAAGTCCATTTGGCCTTGGGTTAATGATGACCGGAGGACCATGGAGTAGGTTAGCAGACATCCAGAATGCAAACAGAGAAAACAGGACAGCAAGCACAGCAGTAGAAGAAGAAGAAGAAGAAGAAGAAGAAGAAGAAGAAGAAGAAGAAGAAGAAGAAGAAGAAGAAGAAGAAGAAGAAGAAGAAGAAGAATTTGGATTTCTACCCCGCCCTTCACTGCCCAAAGGCGTCTCAGAGTGGCTCACAAACTCCTTTCCCTTCCCCTCCCCACAACAGACACCCTGTGAGGTAGGCGGGGCTGAGAGAACTTCTGACAGAAACTGTCCTTGAGAGAACAGCTGTGCCAGAGCTTGTGACTGACCCAAGGTCACATCAGCAGGTGCAAGTGGAGGAGTGGGGAATCAGACCCGGTTCTCCCAGATAAGAGTCCGCGCACTTAACCACTACACCAAACTGGCTCTCCATTACCAAACAGTACCTAGTCTAGACCACATAATGATGTGGTGGTTATGGTGGCAAAGTATGCTTCCCTCTCTGCCATTGTTGCATCTTCAAAAAAGCTGTCTGGTGGAGCCATTGAGGGTGTTGAGGGCACTCTTAAGTATGAATCCTGATGAAACCTGGACTACGCAACATTCCAGTGTGACTGTTCTGCTAAGTATTTTGCAGACAGAATTGCTTGCCTCCATGATGACTTTGAGTCTGCTGGTATGTCTTCTTCAAGTCCCCCCCCCGCCGCATTTATTTCAGTCGCTATTGTCATAGGACGTGGACAAGTTACTTGGAGGAATGTGATTGACCCCTCCTCCCTGTTGGCTTGCAGTACCTGATAGGCGGAGATTGTCCAGTTGGGTCAATGGGGTGGCGAATGCTTCCTTGACCTGGGAAAGAAACGGTCACCCTGCCTGCGAGGAGAGAGAGGTGTCTTTGCTGTACTTTTCAGGGGCTCTTAATACCACCGACCAGAGGGAAGAGCCCTTTGCAGGGCTACCGTTGCCTCCCCGGCTCTCTCCCTCCTGCCCTGGGTGGGGGAGTCCTGGCGGCAGGATCAGCAGGCAGTGGCTACCAGTCAATGTGATGTCAGGGAACTCTCCCGGTGTCAGGTAACCCTGCCATAGGATGTATGGAGGGGGGAGGAGGTGGAGGAAAGCTAACATCTTTCACTGTTCTGGAATGCGGGAGTGTAACAGATTGTCTCACAGACACTCCAGGCATTCTGATTTACTATGGCTATGTAGAGTCTTACCTGTGCAGATGGCCTTGGGTCCCAGGGCTCCTCTCACCTTTGTGGAAATTCTGGTCAACTGTTAATTAATGCTTTGCCGCGCGTGTGCTGAGTAGCCATTGGTGGGTAGGATGGGGGGGCAGTTTGAATGTGCTATAATTGGTGTTGTAATGTATTTCTCAACATCACTGACAAAGAGTGGTTAATGCACCTCTATGATCAGCTTTCAATAAACGCTATCTTCTTTATGAAGCCTGGTGTTTGACTGACTATC
This sequence comes from Gekko gecko, assembly GCA_029375565.1. Taxonomy (NCBI): domain Eukaryota; kingdom Metazoa; phylum Chordata; class Lepidosauria; order Squamata; family Gekkonidae; genus Gekko; species Gekko gecko. The sequence goes on from JAPDNY010000011.1 coordinate 3,636,917, forward strand.
TGGAGGCTTGGCTAGGTCCAGCAGTGGCCACCTGACCACACAGCTTACCTGAATAATAATAAAACCCCTACCCCATGACTTTTGTAACCTGATCCAAATTTTCCCAGGAAGAGCTGCCAGGGGAGAGGAAGAGGGCAGGCTGAAGGCGAAGGGTGTGTGTGTGCGTGTCGCTACATAGGTTGGCTGGTGAATGGGAAGGAGGAAATGGGGGAGGTTATGGGGGCTTTCAGGGAAGGAAAAGTAGAGGAAGGGAGAGTGAGAGACACCCCCCCCCCCGCTTTTATATCACTGTTTTGATGCAACGGGACTTACGGCTTGTGCCAGGTTCCTTCCGACAGGGTCTCTCGATCAGACTAGACTTCGGCAGGGAGGAAAAAAGTCTGAATTAAGAAAATATGGAGAGCCAAGATGTTTCAGGGCTGGGAAAATGACAAAATGAAACTTTGAAGGGCAAAATGAGGTCAGCAAAGAGGGGAAACCTTCAGATGAGGTGAAAGGTGTGCTTTAAAAACATTAACATCACACCATAAAGAAAAGAGGCTGTTGTCATCTGACAGACGGATGGCTTTGCAGGGCAGAGGTGGGGCCGTTACACTTCACAGCCTTGGGTGGACTTAAATTGCTGAGCAGCCTCTGCTGTCCCCCCCCCTGTTCCCAGCTGCTGACGATTTCATGGGGTTTGGTGCTGCCCTTTTTCTTCTCTGGACACTCAGCTCTTCCCATTTCCCTGTATCCCGTCAGTGGTGTATGAAACCCCGTTTTGAACACAATCTCTGCAATTACCCTCGGTCTGTGGCGATCTGGCACCTTCCGCTGCTTACCTAGATACAAAATCGGATCAAATGGTCAAGTCAGACTAGTCCTTTACCCTTCAGTAGATTCACTGTAAAATTATTTCTATTGAATTTGAATTCTGCAGTGATTTCTCATATCCTTGATCAAGACTGCACACTTCCGCATGAGGCATTTTAAAGAAATCCCCTTTCTAAAATGAATGTTCAAATAAATAAAATTAAAGCTCAGCTCCTGTTTAGTGCTGCTTTCATCAACACTGCCGGTGTACAGTTTCACAGACTGAAGCTCATCGTTTCCCACGGCAGCAGAAGAGAAGTTGTGGATTCATTGTTGAACATCTCTGAGCTTTAGTTACTTTTGGCAAACCAAATTAATGAAGTTAGCGGATAAAGGCCTTGTGCTTTGTTGTGGTCCTTTTCATTTGTTCTGTCAAATCTTCTCCTTCCAAATTACATTAACGATTTCGTTAACCAAAATCTCAAATTATCTATTTACTCCTGTGTCCAGTGTAAACTCACATATTTATTCATGCTGGACCTGAAGATGTCCCTCCATCTACAAACAAATGAGTACCGTTTATTGTAGGCATAACAACTGCTGCTGCACTTAAGAAAACAAACAAGACCTGGGCCAAAAGTCCAACTTTTAACTTCCTGTTTCATCCCCTACTATACTACATGTATAGGCAGTGCTAACAGCTCTGTTTCTTATAGCTACTACTGTGGGGGTCCACAACCTTTCTCAGCCTGTGGGCACCTTTGGACTTCTGACACAGCATGGTGGGTGAAGCCACAAAATGGCTGCCACAAAAGAGTTGCTGGAGGAGGTGGACCCAGCTATAAAACGGCTGCTAAATCAGAGTGAAGACAGCTCTGCAGAACCAATCGAGTCTCCAGTGGCCAATCAGAAGCCTTGCAGGGCAAAAGCCCCACCTGGCCCTGCCCACTTTCTAAAACCTTTTGGTGGGCACCAGGAAAGATTTGGGTGGGCGCTATGGTGTCCACAGGCACGGACACTGCCAGGTCCCTTGTGTGCCTCTGGAAAGGGGAGCAACTGGCAGAAAATGCTCCTCATCATCTTTCACCCCCCAATGCCTACTGGGTATGAGTACTAGCCATGTCTGGCCTAGAAGGCGGCTAGCATGTGGCCTGAAAATGAACACCAAACTGAGATGAAGCAGAGCCAAACAAAATGGTTCCTAGCAGCAAAGAAGAAGTCTGAGCTTGCTATGTTGGGGAAATGGCTTTAGGGTGTCTGTCAGACTAATAGTCCCCCCCCATCCAAAACAAAGAGATATTTCTCTCTCTGTTTGGGTCCACAGGAAAGGAGATACAAGATATATCCCAGATACAAAATCTGATCCCTTGGCTCATCCCTTCCTGGTCAAATCACCCTAATCAACAGGCTGTTCACCCAACTGGATAGCCTTTTCCCTCCAGCAATCAGGGATCATTAGCAGATTGTTAACTTCTCACATTCCTAGCCACATTCCCACAGAAACATTAACCGTTCCTGTTTGTGCCAGGAAATCCATCCATCCACAGAGGTGCAAAATAGGACAACATCTTTGTCATCTCCCGGGAACACTACTCAGAGCCTCCCCTTCACATTGTTCTGGTCCCAGCTAACCCCTTCAGCACATTGTTTCAAGGGGCAAATACAATAGCATGCCCTCAGGTCCCATTTTTTTCTATAACTAGGCAGCCCCAGCTCCATTGCAGTGTGTCTGCCCTGGGCGCCTACTGGCAGTGCACCCCCAGATTCATTTGGGTTCCTTCCGTCTTCACAGTCTCTGGTCCATGGACTCTTGATCTCTTGGACAGGAAACGTATAATTCCCCCAACCACCCTCCTATTATTTCTGCTCACCTGTGTACTTCCATTACTTGTGTCTATGTTCTAATGTGTTTTATTTCTGTATGTGTGCATTTTATTAGGATATCTTCCTTTAATAAAAACAGCCCTTTTGGTTAAGCAACTGTCTGGTTATTGAGAGCTCTCTTAAAGGGAAAGTTCCCCATAAACATGGATAGTAGATTCTCACTTTATACCCCACCACTCACCGAGGCCTGCAATTTAGCTAAATTCCCCTTGGGAACTGAAGGCAGAGATTCAGCTTCTTAAATCTACGCTGGTAGGGGTAACAGTGCTAGAGACTCCCACACTACTTTGTTTAAAAACGCCACACTATTTCTCTAAATTAAAGAAGAGAAACCACCACCACAGTTTTCTTTAGCTTCTGGGGCTGGATTACATCAGAAATAGACTTCATAGCGGCTATACAAGTTGATTCCCATTATTCCAATGGCAAGATCTCCACTGCAGCCCATTTCTAAAAAAGATCACAAGTTTCTATTAGGAGTTTGCAAGTGACTATTGATCCTCTCCAGCAGACTGCCGTTTGCATTGACACCACTATCCGAGAGACCCCAGGAGCAGCCTAGAAAGGGAACACGTTCTGGTTTTCAACCCCACATTTTTTTTCCTAGTGGACATTTCCCCCCCCATTAAAGTTCTGCGGTTGTGTACTTTTGTGACCAAGATGTTCAGGGAACTCAAGAACAGCACACATATATGTTGCAAAACAGAAAACTTTTTTTTAAAAGATTTTTAATGGTGAGTTGTTTTTGTCTTTGGTAGAGAACAGTGCAATGGTGCACTTCTGAACAATTGGGAAAAGTAACCAATTCGAAATTAGCCCTGTGCATGCAAAAAAAAAGTTTAAAATTTGTTTTGAAATGTATTTTCTGTACTTGTTCGTATTGATACTTTATTTTATAAAATATTGGAATGTTGCTTCTTAAAATGTTTCTAGGAATCATTAGATTTAACCTGTTTTATCATGTTTATTGTTCAAGCATTTTCAGAGGGATGTTATTCCGTATCTGATGCCAGACAAGTGATCTGAATATAACATCAGTCGCTAAATTCCTGTCTGTCACATTTTCCTGTAGAAACTAATTTGGTACTCTTCTAGTCATTGCTCAAGATCCATTGATCAGAGGAGCTCCGAAAAGGCAGGGAAGGGGGAAAGTACTTAGAATCACAGGATCACAGAGCTGGAAGGGGCCATCCAGGCCACCTAGTCGTCGTCATCCCCCCCCCCCGCACAATGCAATATCAGCCCAGAGCATCCCTGACAAGTGTTTGTCCAGCCGCTGCTTGAAGACTGCCAGGGAGGGGAGCTCACCACCTCCCCAGGCAGCCCATTCCTCTGTTGCACAGCTCTGACTGTAAAAATGTTTTTCCTAGTATCAACTGTTTGTGAGAGAGATTCTTGTTTGTGTGTTTGTATCTTTGCTACAATAGTGCACAGTTAAACTGTTGTGTACCATACAAACTAGAACAGCAACCATCACACTTTTAGTTTCTAAAGTGTATTCCTGAAACTGCAAAGCTAGTTTTGAATGGGCTTCCATTATATTGTTTCCTGTCTTGTGGCGCATGGGTTTGCTGTTCAGGAGTCTCTGGTTATCTGGCTTATAGGCCAGTGTGCTCCAGTCAAGCTCCTTCCCTTTTTTCAGTCCCTCCACAGGCACTGGGGAGATGAGAAAGAGCCTTCTCTCTAAGAGTTCTCAGATTCTGCACTGTGAAGTTCCATGCAGTTCAATGGAAGGCTGAGTTCAGACTGACAGTTTGAAGCGGGAGCGAATTGTGGCAAAAAAGCCCCGGAACAAACTGTTCTGGGTTTTCCCAGTCACACTGCACCGACTGATGCGGGAGCATACTGGGGAGGATGCGCGTGGGAGCGTTCAGACTGCTGGCCCAGAGGCGCGGCTGTAAACGGCTTTTCCCTGGTAATTTGGCTATGTGCGCATGTGCGCATCCAGCTGATTTGGGGAGGATCCTATTGCGCCAGCTCCACACTGGGCAGTAGAGCGGAGCACAGCCAGTCATATCGCTGCTGCCTTATGCACAACGCAGGTTGCTCCCGGCTTTTTGGGTTGGTGTTCACACTTCCCAGAAATGGAATGAAGCGGGATAAATGGACTCTCAGGGATTTGCTACCACTTTCACAAGGTATCTTTTAAATGTGGGAGAGAAGCGGAACAGCACGGGTTGACTATGGGTGGGGAATGCCAGGCAGATGTGCCTGTGTGAACGCCCCCTTTAATCCGCTTGGGAAACGTGGCTATAGCGGGCAAACTGCCAGGCTGAACTCAGCCGAAGATTCTCCAAGCTGTGATAAGTTCTTTTATGGGAGGAAAGGGAAAAGGACATATTCCTCCCCACCAAAAAAGGCTAAGAATAGAATGGAGGGGGTAGGGTTGCCAACTCCAGCTTGGGATATTCCTGGAGATTTAGGGTTGGAGGCTGGGGAGGTTGGAGTTTGGGTGTCAAGGGATAATTCTCTCCAGAGGAGTGGGTTTCTATAGTAGGGTTGCCAGCTACAGGTTGGAAATAGCTGGAGATTTTGTGGGTGGAGCTTGAAGAGGGTGGGTTTTGGGGAGGGGAGGGACCTCAGCTGGGTATCAAAGCATAGATTCCATCCTCCAAAGCATCCATTTTCTCCAGGGGAACCGAAGCTGCAGTTCTGGGAGATCTCCAGGCCTTGCCTGAAGGCTGGCAACCCTACTCAGGACCTTGGCTCAGCCACACCCACCCTGCCCAGCGAAGTCTGCCCAGCAAAGTTTGCCTGAGGTCTTCAGGGCCTTGTGGATCAGAGGAAGGCCACTTGGGCCAGAGCCTGGATGGATATCAGCAGTACGTGTTAAGCCGGCTCTAGTGCAGGGGTCCCCGACATGTCCCCCACCAACGCCTTCCCTGGTGCCTGCCATGTGCCAGGTGGGGCTCCCACCCAGCAGGGATTCTGATTGGCCACTGGAGATTAGATTGGCTATGCAAACTAAGATAACCTTGTTTTGATGGCCGCCACCATCCCAGTATTGGTTTTCTTCTCTTTCTCATTCCCCCTTCTCAGTGCCTGTTCTGAGACCCACCCTCTGTCCCCTGCACGGGGGCTTTCTTTGTGTGCGGCTCTGCCTCTTATGCCCACCACCTTGTGTCTAAATTCCAAAGGTGCCCACGAGCTCAAAAGGGTTGGGGACCCCCGGTCTAGTGGCTGGAACCAGGCCAGGCCCCTGGGAGTGCCGGCAGCAAGATGGACGATGACGGTGGGAGAAGAGGCTCTCAGCATTTGCGAGACATCGGCCAGGCTGCCGCCATCTGGTCAGAGGGTGACCTTTCTGTGATCATTTGTTCCTGTCTGCTGCTCCCTGTGGCTCTTTCTGTGTCTCCTCAGAGTCCCATAAATAATGTCAAGACAGATCACATCAAAGAGCTTGGCAACAAAGACAGTGCCCTATAAAACCATTCCGGGCTCAGTTAAAAAGGCAAACGACACTACACAGTAGTGGGCTGGGGGCATCATTAGCAGGACAGGATGGGATGCAGATGCCCTCTTCTGCCCCTGTTCAAGGGGGCAGTTTGCCAGGCACAGCCCTGGAGAGTAAAGGAAGGAAGGGGCTATTCCAAATGCATTGGGTGGCTTGCACAGGTTCCCTGTTCACAAACACAGACCCAGAAACTCAAAGCCTTTCAGTGTGCTGGTTTTCAGAGGCTTAACCCCTCGCTTCTGAGACACTCTCTGGTGTCTCTCACTACCCAAGCTGGAGGCAAATACAGTTCGGTTTCGGGTTGCCAACCTCCGGGTGGAGCCTGGATATATATCTCCTGGAATTACCCCTGCTGTCCAGTTCCCCTGCAGAAAATAGCTGCATTGGAGGGCGGACTCCTTGGCATTATACCAGCTGAGGTCCCTCCCCAGTACCAATGGTTTAGCCATTCATGGTCTCCGAAGGCAAAACAAATCAGGTATTGAAGGGCTCACTGCAACCACAATAGAACCATAAGGACATAAGGAGAGTCCAGCTAGATCAGGCCCGTCCAGCAGCCTGTTCAAGATGCCGTGTTTGGAGTTAAATGCGGATGGGAGACAGGGCTGCCATACTCCAGGTGGCACCTGGGGACCTCCTAGCATTGCAATTGATCTCCAGGCTACAGAGATCAGTTCCCCTGCAGGAAACAGCAACTTGGAGAGGTATATTCTCCAGCTTTGTACCTTGATGAGGTCTGTCCCCTCCACAAACCTCACCCTCCCCAGGTCCCACCCCCAAATCTCCAGCTCTTTCCCAACCCAGAGCTGGCGACCCTAACCAAGCGACAGGGCAGAGAGGCTGAGGCCTCCCCGATGCTGCCTTCTAGCCTTGGTGCGGCCTCTGCCCTGTGTCCCTCTGCCAGAACAGCCGGTGTGGATGGCGGCCCAAGGAATGTGGCCCACCCTCGATGACATCAATTGTAACTGTGCTTTAATGTTTAACTGTTTTATTATTTGATTAAAAAAAAATTGTCTTAGTTGCTATATTACCTTTTCCCTGATTCCCTGCCTTGACCACATGCAAAAAGCAATTTATAATTTTAAATGTGTAAATAGTACATAAAGAAATGATATAGTAACCTCATGAATTGTCATTGGTTTTTCATTTGCTTTAATCATGGGTTGCTTGCCGTGTCTGGTAGCAGGGATCTGAGCGGTAGCCTAAAGTCTGCAGTCTATGCAAGATGCAGAGTCCCGCCTGAAAGATACCTGCATTGAGAAATCCCAGCTTATGCCCTGCATAACAGCTCCTTTTGGAGCCAGAACCAATTTGAAATATAACTAGGTGTGTGGCTAAACAAAAAGCAAATGAAGGACTCTTGATATCAGCAGCAAGACAAATGGGAACAGGCAGAAGGAAATTTAAGGAACCGGCTACATTTTCTTCTGTTGCCTGGGCACGCAGTGCACCCTGCTGGAATGGAGAGACATGAATCTTTTTGTATGATCTAAACATCCAGATTAAATTTGACTTTTAATTAAAAAACAAAACAAAACACCCTGATTTGGGAATTTATGGCAGATCCCCCCCCGAAAACAATTAGAGCCAATTGCCGGATGTCAACCAGCAATTCCACTTTGCCCAGAGATGGACCAATGATCAGGCCAGGGAAGGCAGCCGGCTCAGGCAATGCATGTTGGGTGCAGCTGGCAGTGCAATTCATTCATTCACTCATCCACCCATCCATCCATTTCTACTCCACCTTTCTTCCCCATGGGGACCCAAAGCAGCTTACATCCTTCCCTTCTCCTCTGTTTTATCCTCACAACAACCCTGTGAGCAGGACCGTTAAAAAAAAAAGAGGTGCTGGAATTCTCCAGAGGGAAATGAAGTTTTCAATCTGTATACTGAAAACTCACAAACTGTTAAACATTTTTAAAAGAATTTTGTCGAAGAGGTTCCATTCCAGGGCGTTCCCCCAGAAAAAAAGCCCTGCTCGGGCTCAGAGTATGTGACTGGCCCAAGGTCACCCAGTGAGCTTCCATGACACAGTCGGGATTTGAACCTGGGTCACCCGGATCCTAATCCAACACTCCATCTACTGTAGCACACTGGTAATCCAGTGCAGAAGTACTTGGGGCACAGGATAAGAACAGATCTAACCCATGGGAAATTCTCCTGAACTCACCACTGCGTTTTCCTGCTAAATGTTGGTATGATATAGTATCATCCACAGAAGGCACCATGGGGACGAATGGCTGCCCTCCCATCTGGTTGCAAAGAGGAAGCCACATCAGCTCATCGTGGCAAGATAAAAGAAAAGTCCAAGGGTGCCTTATAGGCTGGCATTCATTGAACTATGAGCTTTTGTGAATCACCGATATCTGAGGAAGTGAGCTGTGACCAGGCCCGTAGCCAGGATTTTTTAAGTCAGGGGGGCATTTAAATTTCTTAGGGGGCACTGTCTTATCAATTTACTCCAGGGAAGAAGGCTGTGACACCCTGGGCTAGATGGGAAGTCAGGGGGCCTTGCCAGCAAGTCAGGGGGCCTGGCCCCGAGATGCCCCACTCTAGCTACAGGCCTGGCTGCGACCCATGAGAGCTCGTATTTTAGCAAATGCTGTTTGTCTTGAAGGCACCCTTGGGCTTCTGCTATGTTTTGCCCTCAGAATGCCATTAAGATCCCTCCTGGTTCAAACAGCTTGTAATGAATGCAAGAATAATGATCGCGGGGAGTCAAAAAGAACCGACCTGGATCAGGGACCCCAATCCAGCGGGTGTATTCAGGCAGTCATCAGGCAGGCGTTGAATGCAGACCAAAAGGGAGAGGGAGCTTCACTGGTTTACTTTTACAGGTCAGACAGTACAAGAGAACACCCTTGATCGTAGTGCCATGCCACACAACTATCAGATCGAATGAAAAGAATGAGGGATCCATTTGGCATGGCTCGGACCGGCTCCCAAACTACTGGCAACCGCTCGTGATGAACAGGAATGGCAAGATGTACAGTGTAAAGACCCAGTCACTGGAAGCAGGGAGTTTTCCTACCGACAGCAGCGCCAAAACCCACAGCAGTGCCGCAGACAAAAGATTCCCTCACAGCACCCAGGCCCAGCCCAGACACCCCGTGAAAACACATCACTTGGCACGCACCCAGCTGTGAAAGACAGAAACAGGAAGGGGCAGACACGTGGAAAGGAGGGGGGGGATTCCACTTGGGATGGCTCAGGGCCACCAGAACAAGTTTTGAGCCATTTCATTTCCTTAGCCTTCGCCTACAGAAAACCTTACAGGAAATTGCGAGGCTACAGCAGTACTGATCTGTATTCAAGCCCCAGCTTCAGGGCGCTCTTCTTGGCTATAAAAATATTAATCCACGAAATCTGCTGGGAAGTGAAGAAAGCCACATCTGCTCCTTGTGTTATCCAGAGGACCGATGGTACTGCCTGTTTTGTTGCTTTAAATGTGACCTTTTGTATAATCTTTGCTTCCTGTGACCAGATTGAAATAGTAAGTTGTGAATGTAGCCGAAAGCTTTTGCATGTTACCTGCACATTGGGTCAGGTTTAAAAAACAACAGCGTCAGGTAACAAAACTCAAAGGGGGGAGTTTTACAGCCTAGAGACTATCCCGAGTCTGTCATCTGACCACTCTGCGTCTGACTCCATTGTTGCATGGCTGGGAAAGGGGCTTTGTCCTCTGGAAGCGAGGGAGGCCCTCGGAGATCTGGCTCATGACAAGGCCAGTCGGCTGCGGCAGAGACAGACAATCACGTGGCGGGAGTGGTTCACGAGGACATCCATACGCGATTCAGATGTTTGTTTTCTGTTGCATATCTTGCACCTTTTAATTGGGTCACCCACAATTAGCACCATCTCAAACTGACCCGTATCAACAGCAGTCAGCTCCACTTTGTCAACTGTAATCTTTTAATGGTTTCAGTGGCTTAGGAAACAAAATGGCACATCATCTGACTAAACACAGGTCCTTTCCACATTTGCCCGCCACTCCGGATTTTCTCAATGTTTGAGTCGAGGCAATTTAAGTCCACGGCAAACCAGCATCCAAATAACCCGGGTCAACTGCAGGCTGAAACCAGGCTGACCCTGTATGCAATGCAGAAGGGGGGAAAACCCAGAATAAAAAAAAGGTTGAACTTGATTTTAGTGCAGAATGGGGGGAAATCTGGATTAAAAAGAAGGTTGAATTTGATTTTAGTGCACAATTGCTTGGAGGACACGGCAGTGAACATGGATTAAAAGGAGAGGGTGGAAGGGGCCACAGTACAGCTCTGGGATTACTCAGATGGGAGGCCACCAAGAAAGTCCAATGGTCACAATGGAGAGGCAGGCAAAGATAAACCGCCTCCGAAGTCTCTGGCCTTGAATACCCTGCAGGGTTACCATAAAGATGATGCTTAGGACCAGCACAGCCACCTGCAGCCTCCATCTACATCAGTGTTCTCAAAATGGGGACCCCTGGGGATCTGCAAAAGGTTCTGTTGCCCACAAGAAAGGATGGTGGAGCAGAAAGGCCTGTCCCTTCCTCATCCACCCTGCCACAACTTGCATCTGGTCCAAGGAATTCAGTAGGAAGTACCTGGAGGGAGCCTCAGGAGATATTTGCAGATGGAACCTCAAGAGGGCAGGGTTCAGGAAGGGAAGTCACTGGCTGAGTTCAGACTGGCAATTTGCCCCGGTAGGGACCCGGGCCAGCGATGATTCAATCCCGGAGTAAATTGGGCATTCACACAGGCATATCCCCCACCCGTAGCCAACCCGTGCTGTTGCACTTCACCACCAGATTAAAAAGATACCTCATAAAACTGGTAGCAAATCCGAAAGTCCGCGTGTGTCGCGTGTTTCTCCGCTTCTGGGAAGTCTGAATGCGCAGCCGAAAAGCCGGGAGCAACCCGCGTTGGGCTCATGCACACATACACCCATACGCCCATACGCCCATACACCCATACACCCACAGCCGAATTAATGGGGAAACGCCGAATACAGTGCGCCCCCGCATGGGGCAGTCTGAACGCTCCCGCCCGACTCCGCCCCGCATCTTCTAGCAGCAGTCCGGGCTGTCTGAATGGGAAAACCCGGCTTTTTTGCTACGACTGGCTACCGGAGCAAACTGCCAATCTGAACTCAGCCTATCTTCCTGTTATGTATTAAGCCTAAACCAGCCCTCAAGGTGTACCTGGAACTGGTTGAGCTTGCTACTCTAGAACAATAGCTGACCAGGATCCTGGAGTAGACCAATAGATAAGTAGTGTAATGTAAATAGCCTATCCTTGGAGAGGGCGATTGTGGGGTGTGGTGTTTGTACGCTTTATAAGCGCTTTGTACGCTTTATAAGCAGGGCTCAAACCTTGCTGCTAGTCCTTGTTGTGTTAGTGAAATCACTAAATAAACTAGAGCTGGTCCCTGCTATGCGTCCAGAACCCAGTATTTAACATTGGTGATGAGGATGGGATCCTGTTGAGCCAGCCCAGAACCCACCAGCACCACACCGCACACTGAGCTCCAGCGCCATATGCATCGCATCACTCCCGGGACCATGGCTGCCACCCCAGGACACTTCAATGCATTCGATGCCACCGCAGAAGACTGGGAGTCTTACATCTCTCAGTTTGAGTTCTTCCTAGACTCTTCTGAGATTGCGGAGGAGGAAAAGAAGCATGCCACCTTCTTCTGAGTCTGTGGACACTCGGCCTTCAAGATCACTCGTTCGCTGATTGCTCCTGCAGAACTCAAGAACACTGAGTACAAGACGATTTTGGACCGGCTTAAGGAACACTTCTCACTGAAGCCATCCATCATCACTGCCCACCACACATTCCACACTAGGAACCAGGCTGTGAATTAATCAATCACGGCCTACATTACAGCTCTCCGGCAGGTTGCCAGACACTGCAACTTCCATGACCTCGAGGATGCTCTCCATGATCGGCTATTGTGTGGCCTGTGGGATAAGTGGATTCAAAGAAAGCTCCTCACTAAGGGAGTCCCCAAATTCAAGAAGGCCTTGGAATTAGCCCTTGCCATGGAAGCCACCAAACAGTTCACAGCTACCATCGAGGAGACCTACCACCACAGCCCACCACATGGACACATCTGTGGAGGAAGAAGAAGAGGTCCTGCAACTACAGCATCCTGCCCTTCTGCTCCACCACACACTATCGACACTGCCACATCGATACCATGCCAGCTGCAGGGAGCCCCACGAATGGAGATCCTGCCATTTCCGGGACGTCACATGCAGGAACTGTGGAAAGGTCAGCCACATCGCCTGAGCCTGACATTCTAAGGGAAACCGGAGGCGACCGACATCAGTCCCAGCATCCACACACACCATGGAATTGCACACCACCTCCATCCAGCAGCAACAGATACTGAACTTGCCCGGAGACACCCCTGACAAAATGACAGTGGCTGTCCTATCAAGGGGAACCCCTGTAAGATGGCGGTCGACACAGGGTCCTCCATCTCCATAACTTCAGAGGACACCTTTAAGAGACTCTGTCCAAGGGGTGGCCCTCACCTTAGGCCTGTTGGTTTCACCTCAAGAGACTTCCAACAGAATGAAGTGGCCGTGAAGGGAGTGGGCAAGTTCCAGATAAAGTACTGGAATTTTGATGGACTTTTGGACTTGCTGGTGGTGGGAGGCAGTTGCATGAATCTCCTAGTGAGACCCCTCTGGCCAAATCTCCCTATTTGGAGATGGAACCCCCAATCTTTGGGGGATCCCTGGAAAGTTGGCAACCCAAGAGTCTGGCCTTTCCTTCCTTCCTTCCCTGGGCTACCCCCTCCCTTTGACATTGTGCAGAGCAGGGGAGACTATGTGGTCAAAGCAGAACACAGATTATTAGCCCAAATAAAAGAATTGATTTAACTATTTACACAATTATGGACCACACACACACTAAATGAATAAGGCACAACTGTAGGAGTAAGCACACACTATGAACCAACAGGGCATAAATCAACAGGGGTTAAACGCAATCCTTTTTCTCTACACACATTACTCTCTACCTCTGGAGGTTGTGGGCTCAGGATAGATCTCTCCTTGGACCAGCCTCTGGCTCTGCTTCAGCCTCTCTCTCTTGCCCAAGAGAGCAGGGAAACTTCCATTCATTCCCCAAAACAGCCATCTGTGGAGTGGCTGAATTTCTGCTGCCTCCCAGGGTTCCCTCATGTCTCTGGCTTGTGGCCTAGCTGGAGTCTATATTGATGCTGCCCCACTCCTTGGGATGGTCCCTTTTTCCCCACACTTTTTGGCCTTGGGGTATCTGGGAACTGTAGGCCAGCAGATGAGGAAACCCCATTCAACCCAGTGATTGTGTCAGCCGCTTCAGAAAAGTCAGTCAAACACCAGGCCTCATGCAAAAGGATAGTGTTTATTATACTGCAGATCTAAAGGCACATTAACATCCTCCTGGTCAGGAATGACCTACACAAAAGGAACATCTATGGTTATACCCCTCGGGGCTATAGCCCCCCCCCCGGCATTCTACCAATAGCTACAAAGCCCGCACGTGGGAAGGAAGGTGCTACATTTCTAGAAGCTGTAAATTTCCATGGCCTAGCTGTTCACATAAGAAAAAGGGAAGAAGAGAAACAGCCTGGCACTTCAAGGACATTTGGCCATCTGTAGATAACTCGGGATGGGAATTGCTGCATTACCCGGGCAACCCCATCACATCCCCACATACCAGACAATACACAGGCAGAACCACTGACACCTCCACCCCTCCCTTCACCCTCATGGCAGGGTTACCTGACATTCTGCCCTCCTGATAATAAATCCACCCCTTTAGGTTTCAATGGGTACAATTTATGGAACCTGCGGATCAACTTTGGGGCATGAACATTTTCCTCCCTCACCCATTCCCTCTGTTCAGGCCCAAAGTCCACCCATTCAATTAGATAATACAGCCGGTTGCGGGAAATCTTGGAGTCCAGAATCTTGGCAACTTCATAGTGTGGTTCCCCCCAACCATCAAAGGGCCCCCCCCGGCTGATGTGGTCTCCACGCGTTCTCTGCAGGCGAGTGTCTTAGGAGCCTTACATAAAATACAGGATGAATAGATTTCAGTGATTTAGGCAACAAGAGTTCAACAGTCACATCGTTCAGAACCCGTTTGATTTCAAAAGGGCCCACATACTTCCACCCCAGTTTTTTGCTAGGTTGCAAGCCCTTCAGGTTTTTCATGGAGAGATAAACAAATTCTCCGCATTTAGGAGTCCACGTGTTATCTCGTTTCTTGTCAGCCTGCTTCTTGTAGGCAGACTTGGCATCATCAAGCGTCTGAGCCAACAGAGGCCATGCTGCCTGAAGGTGTTTGCACCAGTCTCCCGCCTCCCCCGGCGGCAAGTTGGGAGAAGTCAAAACGGGCAATGGCAGGGCCTCATAACCGTGTACAGCCATAAATGAAGACACGCCCGTGGAAGAGTGACACGTGTTATTGTAACAAAACTCTGCCAAAGGTAAGAGCGATTCCCAATTGTCCTGTTGAAAATTGGTAAAGCATCGAAGGTATTGTTCCAGGGTTTGGTTTACCCGTTCTGTCTGCCCATTGGTCTCGGGGTGGTACGCACTGCTTACCATCCTCTCCACCCCTAGCAGTGCCATTAACTCCCCCCAGAAATGCGAAACGAACTGAGACCCTCTGTCTGATACCACCTTCACAGGAAGAGTATGGAATCTCACCACGTGTTGTAAAAACACCTTAGCCAGTTTCTTAGCTGAGGGGATCGATGAAAAAGGGACAAAATGAGCTTGTTTGGAAAACATGTCCACTACCACCCAAATGACTGTCTTTCCCCTGCTCGGGGGTAAATCCGTGATAAAGTCCATCGATACTACCTCCCACGGGTGAGTGGGGGTTGGCAAAGGGTGTAAAAAGCCAGGCGGCTTCCCGGGGTGATGTTTACTCATAAGGCAAATCTGGCAGGCCTGAGTAAACAACGACAAGTCTTTGTGCATTCCCAGCCACCAAAATTGTCGTTGGAGCAATTGCAGCGACTTCACGAAGCCGGTGTGGCCAGCCAATTTGGACCCGTGAGCCCAGCCCATAACCTCCCCTCGTAGGGATAGAGGGACGAAGAGCTTTCCATTTTTCTGCCACCCGCTGCGATCATCCCCCGTCACCCCCTCCTCCTGCGCCAAGACATCGCGGTCCGCTTTGGACAGGGCAGACTCAAATTTTGACTCCCACGGGGAGGAAGGGGGGGAAAGGCGAGGGTTTGGAGCGGCTGCATGTCGTTACCACCCCCCAACTGCGAGGGCGTGAACACCGAGTCCCTAACCTCTTCCTGCTTGCTGTCGTGCTGAGGAAGGCGGGACAAAGCGTCCGCTAAGGAATTAACCTTCCCTGGGAAATGGTGCAGCGTGAAGTCAAATTTAGAGAAGAAATCAGCCCATCGCACTTGCTTGGCATTTAGAGATCGGGGGGGAACGTAACAACTCGAGGTTTTTGTGATCAATCCATACCTCGAACGGCACCTGTGCCCCCTCCAGCCAGTGCTGCCATGTCGAGAGGGCTAACTTTATTGACCCTGCTTCTTTTCCCCAAATTGACCAGTTCCGTTCTGTGTCATTAAACTTTTTTGAGACATAGGCGAGGGGGTGTAATTTTCCATCCTCCCCTTCTTGCAAAATGCCTCCCCCATTGCAACATCAGAGGCGTCGACATGGACAATGAATTTATGTAATTCGTTAGGGTGGGCCAACACTGGTTCAGAGGTAAAGAGGGATTTCAGTTTTTCAAAAGCCCTCTGACAGTCACTAGTCCATTCCAAGCGGGCCCCGGGCCGGGTACTCTCGGGGCCCTTCCCTTTTGTCTTTAAAAGGTCTGTAAGGGGGAGAGCGACCTGGGCGAAATTCGATAGAAACGATCTGTAAAAATTCGCGAATCCGAGGAAAGCTTGGAGCTGCCTCCTCATCCTCGGGGGCTCCCACCCCACCACGTCTTTCACTTTCTCCGGGTCCATCTCAATCCCCTTCTGGGAAATGCGATAGCCCAAGAAGGAGATCTCCGACCGATGGAACTCACACTTTGACAGCTTTGTGAACAGTTTGTGCTTATGCAACGTTTGGAGTACCTCCCTGACCAGTTTCACATGGGAGCGCAAATCAGGGGAGTACAAAAGTATGTCATCAAGGTAAACAAGGACCCCCTTGAACAAATATTTGTGCAAAACCTCATTGATCAGGTTCATGAACACCCCGGGGGCCCCTTGCAAGCTGAATGGCATGACCAGGTACTCAAATTGTCCCAAGGGGGTGTTAAAAGCCGTCTTATACTCGTCCCCCTCCCAGATGCGCGCGCGGAAGTAAGCGTCTCGCAGGTCTAGCTTAGAGAAAATTCCCCCCTGCCACTGCAGCAAGCAAGTCTTTGATCAAAGGTAGGGGGTAAGCATTGGTTGCCGAGACCGCGTTAAGACCCCGGTAATCAGTACACAGTCTCAAACCCCCATCTTTCTTTTTCCGGAACAAGACCGGGGCTACAAACGGCGACGATGCTGGGCGAATAAAACCCCTCTCTAAATTCTTGTCAATGAACTTCCGGAGCTCCAGTTTCTCGGCCGGGCTTATGGAGTATAGCTTCCCTTTAGGGAGTTTCTGGTTCGGTAATATTTCTATGGCACAGTCCGAGTTTCTATGGGGGGGCAGCTCGTCCACCTCCTCTTCCCCGAAAAATGCGGATAAGTCCTGGTACTCCCGTGGGATTGCCTCCCCATCTGCCTCCGCCACCCCCACTGGCACCGGGTTAGTCTCGAGTCGTTGGGGCCCCCATTTATCATTCCAGGTGTGGACCGCGCACTTGGGCGAGATAAAGTTCACAGTTCCAGCCTCCCACAAGATGTGCGGGTCATGGTCGAAGAACCAGGGGCTCCCAAGAACCAGCGGGAATCGTGCGGCAGAGGTTACTATGAACGATCTCACCTCCCAGTGATTCCCCACTCCCATGCGCAGGGGCACAGTCTCGTATCTGCACGGCTCCTTCATAGTGGAGCCATCCATTTGGGTAAAAACCAATGGCTCAGCCAACTTGACTACTTTCGCCCCTAACCCCGTCAACATGGATGGGTTAATAATGTCTCACCCACACCCCGAGTCAATGAGGGCTCTCACCCTTACATGGGTCTGTAGACCCGCGTCCATCAAAGTCACAGTTAGGAAGAACAGGGAAGACGATTTGCTCACCGGGTTCAGCGCCTGCAAGTCAGGGACCTGCTGTTCAGCGCTGTTCACAGCAGGTCCTTCTCGTTTCCCGCCACTGCGGTTTCCTTGTCTGATGAGTCGGAGTCGTCGCCCAATGGGGTGATCTGCAAGGCTCGCGCTCCCCTCGACTTTGCCACCGGCTTTGGGGTGGACGTCTCGAACTTCTTTTTAGGGCCCTTGCTTGCGCTGGTTGGTGTAGTAGCTCCCGGGCATTTTGCGGCGAAGTGGCCTCCCTTCCCGCATTTCAGGCACAGCCCTTGTTTCATCCGCAGCTCGCCGGTGCCATCCTTCTGTTGTGGGGTGTTGGGTTGATACTTCCCCCTGGGAGCCTGTGCAGTGGCGGGTTGGGGGCTCTTACCCAGGGCAGCTGCATCATCGAGTTTGATGGTTCTCAAGCGTGTCTCGGTGGCTACCGCTTCTTTCATCCAACCCGATAAGGTCTCTGGGTCTCTCTCTCGCATCACGGTCCGACGAATTTCCGGGTTCAGCCCCAAACGATATTGCTCGGCCAGGACTCCGTCTGGCCAGCCTCGGACCTTTGCCACTTGTCTTCGAAACTTGGCAGTGTACTCTCTCACCGTCTTGGTGCCCTGTCGGAAGGACCGGAGGAATGCCCGAGCAGTCTTGTTCGCATTGACATCTTCAAATTGGTCTTTCATTGCCCACATAAAAGCATCTTTTCGGTTTCGGTGCTGCGAATGGCGGCCGCTTCTCGGGACGCTCCCGGAGGCGGTTAGCCCACACGCGGAATGGAGGGGTCTTCGCGTTTGCGAAAGACCCTAGTGAGCCTTAGTCAAAGGCTCCGAACCGGGGGCGCATGGGGAGTAGCCTCTTTGCCGGCAAACTGCCGGGAAATTGAGGCTTTCTCCTCGCCCCAATCGGCCCCGCCGCGTAGTGCGTCCCGAATGGGACTTAGCAGCCCTGCCGACTTCCAGGAGTGAGGAAAAGCGGATGAATTACCATGAAAAGAAGATATGGCATCTAATCGTGAGTTGAAGATCTATTTTGAAGCGAAAATTAAGACCCCCCCCACAAGCGGATAAGCGTATGGGAGGAGGGAGGAGCTTCCACCCTCTTCAAAGAAGCAAATTTTTAAAGGAAATGCGAAGGGGGGGTAACAAGAAAAAATGTTGGTGAAAGTACCGTTGGGGTTCTACAGAAGATTGCGGCTTTAGTTGCTTTCTGGGGGATGTGGCACGAACTTTGAAAAAGTAAATAAAAAACAAAATGTCGATGCTGGGGAAAATCCTGCTTAGAACGGAAGAGAAGAGAGGAGGGACTTCCGCTCCAGTCAACCCCCCAGAACTAGCTGTCAATCAACAAGAGACTGAGATACTGCGCCACCTGCTGGAGTAAATCTAAAATATCACTGAAACGCTTTCAAAATGGAAATTGTTCTCATCAGACTACAAAAACAAATATTTAGAATTAACAAGGTTGATGGCAGAAAATGTATAGAAAATTAATTTGATGCTAAAGTTCCAAGCTATGGATGAAGAAGGGAAAGAAGATCTCAGATTTATTTTGACGAAAGTCTTGACACCTCTATCTGGCAGTGGAGCGAATAAATAAAAAAAAGAGGCGGACAAGGCTCCCAAAGCCTACTCCGCCTTTTAAAAAGGATATACTCTGCCAGTAGAAAGGGGTGTTGAGCTTAGCAAGTAATGGAGATCTAATTTCAACTCGAGTGTTAATGGAGCCAACGAGCAATGACTGCCAGAAACAACAAGAAAAAAGAAGCGAAAGAAGATGGATTAAAAAATTTCTGAAGAGACATGCCAGCACAGAGGAGGAAGCAGTACTCAAAATTTGGATTTTTGAAGAAGACGGCGGCCCGGGGAAGGAAGTGACGGAACGGGAGGCATTAAAGTTCAAAGGACTTAATGATAATTTGGAGAGACTTAAAAAAGAACTTGTTCGTGTAACATCTGAAAGGATTTGATTTAACCCCAGTGGACTTTACTAACTTTACTAACAGAATTGATTTGGACTTTGTAAAGCTGAAAAGAAGATCTTTCAACCGTGATGGATGCCGACAACTGGAAGAAATAAAACTAACCTTTACTAACAGAAAAAAACTCACTCCGCTCTTTTTTCTCTTCCCATCTGTCTACCTTACCCTTTTCTTATAAAAAATAAAATTCTCTCCTTTTTAGGAGAGTTATTTAAAAAAAATAATAATAAAAAAAAATAAAAGCATCGACCTCCCGGAGCTCCCGCCCGTCTTCTTGGTGTAACGCCATGTACCAGTCCGCGGCCACGTCCTTCAGGTGCGAGGCGATCGCATCCACGATCCGCTCCTCGTTCTGGAACAGGTGGCCCCAGTTCTCGATGAATTTTTCGGTTCTTACCAGGAAGAACGAGAACTTCTCCCGGGTCCCATCAAAGTCAGCATCCAGGAGCTCAGCCGGTTTCGGCGGTAGAAATCCCCAGCCCCTTGGTGCTCCCGGTGGCTGTGGCCTCGTTGTCACCCCCCCATACGCAGCTCCATACGGATCTCCGTAGGGGCCTCCCAGGTCATATTCTGCACCCCACGAAGTCGGCACGTAGGTGACCGGGTTCTCCGGCGGTACAACCAAGGTAGTGGTTGCCACCGTGGTGACCGGAGGTTTCTCGTCCTCCGGGGGATTCTGGATTGGGATAGTCTCCTCTCCGTCACTCATCTCCGTGAGAGAATTGCAGGGTCGGACCAGTCCCAAAATGAGTAATTCCTGACAATCTGTCAGGCGCTTCAGAAAAGTCAGTCAAACACCAGGCCTCATGCAAAAGGATAGTGTTTATTATACTGCAGATCTAAAGGCACATTAACATCCTCCTGGTCAGGAATGACCTACACAAAAGGAACATCTATGGAACATCTATAGCCCCCCCCCCGATAACTCAGGATGGGAATTGCTGCGTTACCCGGGCAACCCCGTCACCTCCCCACATACCAGACAATACACAGGCAGAACCACTGACACCTCCACCTCTCCCTTCACCCTCATGGCAGGGTTACCTGACAGATTGATATCCCTGCAGGACCCTCTCTGGAACTACAGCTCAATTAAACCTTAGGGGGAAATATTTTAAACAAACAACCGCAGACGGCAGCCATTTTACAAACACAGGTAACTGCCATTTCGTTACACTTACCAACAGCCACTGAGGGAAAAGTTAGTCCCACATAGGAGGCAAGCAGGAGAAGCGTCTTCATCAAGAGAGAAAGCCGTTTGCCAGTAACCTACCAACAGCCACTGAGGGAAAAGTTAGTCCCACAAAGGAGGAAAGCAGGAGAAGTGTCTTCATCAAGAGAGAAAGTCATTTGCCAGTAATTCTGATAGGGCACAGTGGCTGAAGGGGGAGTGGGCAGGGAAGAGGAGCAGGCTCAGCACCTGGGGAATGGCACGCAAGTACTCTTGAGTGATGGTTGGGTGGGACTCAGGCAATGCAGCCAGTGGAGAGGGACACATTTTGAGTGACAGATCATTGAGCCAACTGATTTGGGAGTGTGTGGAATATTCTGGAAAGTGCCACCCCAAATGACAATTATTATATAGGAGATAAGGGAAGAACGGCTAGTGAAGCTGGATGAACTTGCAGAGATGGCCAAGCTTACTTCTCTGATCAGGGAAAAGGCAATATCTACATTTATGATTAACTTGAAACCCCTTATAGACCTTTTACACAAAATGGGGAAAAATGAAGCAATGACTTATGGTTTTGAAGATTAAGAGGAGGAAAAAAATAGATTATAGATAAGGGAGAGGTTTTAGTAAGTAGCTATAGAGAGGGTAGTTAGAGTAAGTACCAGTTGTAAATGAAAATTGAAAGATATTCCCTTGCTTTCCTAATATTTATCATGTTTCTTTGTTGTTAATTTTTAAATGTTTTCTCTTTTTTTCTTTTTATGTATGTTGCTTAACATTTTAATTAAAAGGGGCGGGGAGAGAAAGGGTGAAGCATGTGTTATGATACTGCAAATTCTATAAGGACAAGTGTTTCACACATCTCACTCCTATTCCATCTAATAAGCTACCAGATAGATAGATCGGATGCATTTTACACATCCCTCCTCCTCCTTGCAGATCATTCAAACGAGACCTCCACTGAAGTGGCCGAGTTCTGTGCTAAGGTTTTATCCACAAGGAAGCTGATAACCTAACCTTTTAAGGCCTAGCAAGTATAATAAGGGTTTTATAAATGTTTAAATGTTCTTTAATATTTATGCCTATATGTAGTGTGTACTAGACACAGACTCTGTTGTTGTAATGCTTTTTGATCTCTAGACTGTAAATAAAGAATGTAACATCATGCAATGTTTTTCAACAATGGTGCTTTTGAACCTATGCAGATTTTGAGATGGCACAGTCCCTGCTTGAGGAATGTACCACTGCCATTGAGCATATCAATAAATAATTGGCTCTCTAATTAAAGCCTATGTATCAGCAGAAGAACAAATAATTGTGTCCGGGCTGTACCACCTGTGGATGGGGAGCACAGGTTGGAATTTACCCTATATCTAAAGAAAAACTCCTTGCATGTGGCAAACCAAATGGCCAGAAGAAGAATTCACACCTAGCCAGCTTTCTTCCTGACATGCTAACTTTTTACAGCTAGGGCAATCTTCTCCACTATCTCTCACAGTCTTTGTGCTACAGTCTAGGAACCATTTTTCTGCCTAATGTGCTATTTTAAGGTGTAACATTTCATTCATACATTATTCAATTCTTCATTGACTGTATCAGTCATCTGTTTTAATTATTGTATGTTATGGTTGTTCTAAATTTCTTTTTATAACTCTTCCATGCAGATTCTGAAATAAAGGCTTCTGATATATAATTACATTCCTTTGTTCCCCACCACACTAGATGATTCCTATGTTCTAATATCCTTATTATCTGCTGCACTGATAACTTGTTCCACTAATTTCCTTTGATTAGCTGCTATTTCCCTCTCTTCAATTAAATTCTTATCTTTTTGTTGAGTGTGTTCTATTCTCCAGAGAGTAACCATCTAACAATGAGCCCTGAATCCAGGGTTCAAAATCCAAACTAGGAGGGATTCATAGGGACAATTAACAAGGCGTTTTAGTTTAGTGTGGTGGTTCAGTATTTAGGTTATATACCGTCTAAGTGTAACAGTATTTCCAGTTCAGTACAGGCCTGTTTCCTTTGCGCGGAGAGCTTCTGTTTGGAATGCACTGGAATTGGGATGCTGCACTGAAAGACAGAGGTCATGCTGGCCAGGAAGGCTCATATTCTCAAGGGACTGAAGCCATTTGTCCTTGATGGAGGAAAGGTGGCTTTTTCGGAGCAGGTTAAGAGCTTGGGGGTGCTCATGGGCTCTGCCTTGCTGTTGAAAAGCATGAGTAGGGATGGGTATGAACCGGGAAACTGTGGTTCAGTTCAGTTCATGGCATGCCTGATTTGCGAATCACAAACCATCACAAACTTTTAAGAGCTAAATGAACCAGTTCGGTCTATAAGAATATAAGAACATAAGAGAAGCCAATGTTGGATCAGGCCAATGACCCATCCAGTCCAACACTCTGTGTCACACAGCGGCCAAAAATACCAGGTGCCATCAGGAGGTCCAGCAGTGGGGCCAGGACACTGGAAGCCCTCCCACTGTTGCCCCCTCCAAGCACCAAGAATACAGAGCATCACTTGCCCCAGACTGAGAGTTCCTACCTATACTTTGTGGCTAATAGCCACTGATGGACCTCTGCTCCATATGTTTATCCAATTCCCTCTTGAAGCTGTCCATGCTTGTAGCTGCCACCACCTCCTGTGGCAGTGAATTCCATGTGTTAATCACTCTTTGGGTGTTGTTCTTCTGTCTCAAATTTCAACAGAAGCTCATACATTTTTGCATTTTTACACAATTCACACATGGTTTTTAACCCCATTCTATTGTAGAAGTAGGCAGTGACAGGGTTTTGGGAGGGGAGTGACCTCAACAGGGTATAATTATTGGTTTGAGCAACTCAGTATGCCTGGACATTGCAGGGGGGGGATTTGCTACATCACTCTAAATGTGTGTAAGTGTTATCTCCTTGAAGGGGATGCTTTTCTGTGTCTGCCCTCGGATCCCTCCTCTCTCTCTTCTCTCTCTCTCTCTCTCTCTCTCTCTCTCTCTCTGTGCCCTTTGTTCTCCCCCATTCTCTGCATGGCCCTTCATGGAGTCACATATCTGTAGAGGTCCATGAACAAGAACATACCTCCGTGTCTCCAGATCCCCAGGCCAATTGGATTGGGCAAGTCCTGAGTGACATTTTTTTTAAAAAAACGAAGTAACATTCCAGGGTCTTCGTAAACATTTACTGATCTACCCTGCCTTAATTTGCAAATTGCAGGAGCTATGTTTACTGTTCTACTTTGTCTCAACTGCAGGAACTTTAGCCCATTGCTTCTATGAATGTTCCAGCTTATGCTTTTCGCCTCCATGTACGCTGTTATGCACAGCATGTATTTGGTTTAATTACATATTGTCTGAGTCCTTCACCCCCCACCCCAGCTTTTCCTTTCTTTACGGGTTCCAGCTGGGCCGTCTCCTTGCTTTTTGTGTCTGAAACAGGCATGACAGCAACCAGAGGCAGTGAGCACTCGTGTGAATGAGTGTGTCGCTCGTGTTTAAGCAAATTCACCATGAACGTCAGCACATTTCTGCTCTATGCCGGCATCGCACTTCCCATGACCCTTTATTCATTACTTATTTCTTTACACAATTTGTACCCCAGTTGCTCACACTTACAAGGCCACCAAGGCAGGTGTAAAATTACATTTTAAAACCATTAAAATCACCACCACTCACGTATCATTAAAACAGTTTAAAACACAGAGTTAAAATACACACCCAAAAACATATTGGTTAGGAAGGAGGGATCACTGAGGGAATGCCAAAGAAAACCAAAAGATGGCGCTTGAAGGAGACAGGCCAGTCTCTCCAGGTGTAACCAGCAGCACAGACCCAGTACCTGGAGTGGTTTTCCCTGAGAGAGGAACACCCCAAAACAGCCTCTGAACCTCCACAAAAGCAGTGCCCTATGAAGCCAGGCTTGGCTTAAAGAGTGGCTTTTCCTGGGAGGCGAGGAGAACCACATTCCAGCTGGGAAAACTCAGGCCAAGGGCCAGGCCAGCTGCGGGGTCAGACATCCTCCATGTGACACGCCCTCCCCCCTTCTTTGCTCGGTCCATGAAGACAAAGGATGGACAAACCTAAGCTTTTGCCTCAAGCATCTTTTCCTGACCAGCTGCCAGGTCTTTTGTCTGTCAAATGCACAGGCAAGCGGAGACAATAAGCCACTGGCCACTGTTGTGTCTCCATCAGGAATGGAATATGTTGTCTGTTTTTCTTTCACACCCTGGAACTCAGAAAACACCTCTTGGTAATCTTGACATTTCTACACCTGTCTGTTTGTCTAAGAGATCTGCATTTCTCTCACCTATGCCAGACCCATCAAGGTAAACATTGCTGTAGAATGGGATAATCCATTCAGCTTCATCCTGTCAAACATTAAGGAAAGGGTTTTTCTCCTCTGTCTCCTACCAGGGAAACACCAGATTGCCCCACTATTCCACGAATGGGAATCCCATCAATCCATTGTGAAACGAGCTACCACACTTTAACATACCTTCAGGATACATTTTGGGGTATAACTATACCCAGTCTTGCACATGCCCAGCATGACTTTAGCTGGGTGCGCACAAAGCTAACACCCCTGAGCACAACTCAGGTCCTCTGTGGTCTTGAAAACCCATTTCTGTCACAATTTGGACTGGTCATTAAAGGGAACTATCTCTGTAAAAACTGATAACAGATCCACGCCATGCCCCAGCCTCTTGCTAGTTCTGCCTTTGTGGCTAATTCCCCAATCAAAGCAAAGGCAAGACGTTTACCTAACAACACTGTCTTGGGGGTAACACAGGGAGAGAGTGCCAGAGCTTTGGTGCTTTGATTGAGAAGGCCCCTCCCAGGCTGCCCGCTGCCTGATCTCAGAAGGTGGGGGCACCTGAAGCTGCTGTGGGCCCAGGAACACGGTGGGGGGCATGTGGGACTCTTCTGTGCTTGCAGTACTGCGATTTGCCCCAGAATTCCTGCCCCACAAGCAAGAGAGTTTTCTTGTCCTCGGAAGGAATGAAACAGCTGCAGTCGATTGAGAAGGGGTGGGGTGTGCAGGGATGGTCCAAAACTATATTCAGATTCCAAGTGCAGCTTATTTGGCAGATGCCGGGGGGTGAAGGTGGGCCCTCTTAAGTGCAGCTGCCGTATTGTGCCATAATGATCGTCCCTATTGCTTTTTTATGTTGGGCTGATGTTGTTTAAGAAGGGATGCAGAGACATTTCCATACCATGATAATAATTAGCAGATGTTATTAATTTAGAGGCAGGACAATAATAAGCCACCATGCACCATGAAAGACTTCATTATGAAATTAATTGCTCTGATTGGGGTCAACATGCAAGGTGAAGTTTGCATGGTGTTTAAGGAACAATTGCTTTTTATGGTGATTCCACAGCCAAAGCCGTGCAAATCTGGAGCCTGCGTTTTGCATTTGTCGGCCCCCGCCTCTGCATTCATATGCAAAGTCCCCTGATAAACGCCACTTGTCTAAAAGAAAATTGAAATCACTGAATTGAAGCCGATCTGGATAATGAGGTATTATTGATATATTCTGTAAATGTTCCAATTATTCTTGCTGTCGCTTTAGAAATTCCACTGAAACAAACAGCGACAAAACAAAACAAAAAAATGGATTTTATAAAGTCAGTTCTAATCTTTCACTGGCTGTTGTTCTTGTCTTTTCCCCCTTAATAGACATGGATAGGGCTTGATTATAGTTCTCTGTGTGAATTTACGACTGCTCTTTTTGTTTTTATTCTCTTCAGCATTCAGCTCTCTTTCGGAGGTTATTGCCCTTCTAGATAGCAGACACCTGCTTCCAATTCACTGCCTTTAAATAGATCTTAATGGGGTTTTGTATCACTGTAGCTTCAATGTTTATATTTTCTCCCCTAGGAAGTGCTGAATACATAAAATGGAACACTTGTGTGTGTGTGGGGGGGGGGGAAATGCTGCTTCGGCAGAAATGATTTTACAAATATTTGAAGGACTCAGAATCTTAACTTTGACACATAAGCCTGGGTGAGGAGAACTTGCATTAGATCCCAACATCTTTTGTTATCTTGGCTTTGGAGGGTGAACTCCATGGCATTATACCAAACTGAGGTTCCTCCCTTCTCCAAATCCCACCCTCCCCAGGCTTCACCCTAAAATCTCCAGGAATCTCCAGGAATTTCCCAACCTGGAGTTGCCAACCCTAGATCCAATATTCCAAACTGATTTCTATAGTCTGGAGTTGCAATTCCAAGGGATCCTCAGGTCCCCTTGGAGGCTGGTGTGCCTAGCTGTCCATAGACGCTGTCTACTTGCAGAAGTTCCCGATGCAAAATGGCCAATGGCACCACCAGTCTAAAGAGGCCTACAAGAGTCAAAGAACATCTTTTTCAAGGTTCATTAAAAGGAACATCATTCTGAAGTTTTCAGTAGCATTTCAGAACTTCTATTTGTCCAATTTTATTGAGTAAGCATCTTTGAGAACTTTCTGTCGCTATCTGTAAATTTATTTATTTATTTTTATATCCTGTCTAGATGGTCTAGACAGGGAAGATCTGCAGTATACAGAAATCCATAGCAGGATTCAGGGCTACTTCACTGATTAATACTTCGTGTGAAACCATGTTTTGTTGTTGCACAGATGGCCCTTCCCCCAGTCCATGTATACAGGGTGGTCATAGTATGGAAAGCCACATCAAAACGTGGCTTCCCAAGAGCATGGTGGTGGAAAGTGCCATCAAGTCACAGGTCACCCCATGGGGTTTTCAAGGAAAGAGACGTTCAGAGGTGGCTTGCCACTGCCTGCCTCCATGTCACGACCCTGGTGTCCCTTGGACGTCTCCCATCCAGATACTAGCCAGGGCTGACTGTGCTTAGCTTGGATGTAGACTGTGATTTCCCACAGTTGCTATAACTTGCCTCCCCCCCAAAAGAATAGTGATTATCACAGAAGGTCACTGTGATGGATTTGCTAAAAACTTTATGGGTAAATCTACTAACAGCCGATATGACTTGGACTCCAAATTATCTATAGAGGTACAGAATGTTCTGAGGTCCCAGTTTATCAGGTTTCTATGCATATGGTTATCTGTCTGTCTGCCTGCCTGCGTATCATCTCACTCTCTCATCTGTCTGTCTGTCTGTCTGTCTGTCTAATAGTCCACCTTTCTTAATGAGAGCCAAAACAGTTTAGAAAACAAATGCGAACAGTACGAAGTACAATAAATTACAACACTATTTCCTTTACCAAACTACCCTTGTGAACAACTGCACTTTACTACAACCCTATTCCCTTTATAAAAATGCCTGAGCAATTCCTCTTCATACATTCTGTGGAAGAATACATGAGTGAGAGATCTCCTGACCTCCTCAGGCAGACCGTTTCACCAAGCAGGAGCCAGAACAGAGAATGCTCAGAGAAGCCAACTTTTGATCTTACATATTTGCAGGGTGGCTTCCTCAGTACCGCAAAGGTGGAATAGGCGCACTATACTTAACTCCCAATAGTAATGTTCTTATTGTTTTTTTGTGGTTGTTGCTGCTGTGGCTGTTGTTATCTGCATTTCTCACTGGAACTCAATGCGGATCACTAATGCCTTGCACCAGTTTCTGAGTTCTTTTCAAATCCGAGGCTGTGTAAAGTGTGTTCTGACAGACTAGCTCTGCGGTGTGGACCCACATGGCCAGGTCAGCTGGTCAAGGTAGGGGACCATCTTCCAGACAAAACAGAGATGGAAGATAGTATTTTTAGCACCTGAAGTTCCAGCAATAATGCTGGGTCAGGTATAAATCTTAGGCTGTTAACAGTCTGTGAGGGTCATCTGAACCCCATCGAACGTGGGAAGCACGATGTCCTCCAAGAACTTAGGCTCTCCAATGAGCATCTCCTCTGTCTTGTCGGGATTCAGTTTCCACATGTTCACTCGCAGCCATTTGACCGCACTGTCAGGGCATTTGCTCAGCACAGCTATAGTGGCATTGTCTGGTCTAGACGAAGAAATAGAGAACGAGGTGACATCAGCAGCGTATTGATTACATCCAACTCCAAACCCACAAATGATCTGTCCTTTGCAGAAAGATTGAATAACATGGAGGATAAAACTGAGTTTTGTGGAATGTCACAGGACAAAGACCCAAACTGATGAAAACTGGTCTCCAGCAGCAACAGACATCAGGGAGTCACTATCAAATTCTAAGGAGATAAGAGTCTCTGAAGCCGAGCTCCCTGGGACTCTCTTATCCAGCCTGGACTCTCTGAGTCCACGTAGCTTCACCCAGCTTTCCTTGACCTCCCTGACCCCAGAGATAGAAAGAAAGGGCTGAGCTTTGTCACAGACTTGACTACTGTTGGAAAAGGGTACATGGGCTGCGTTCAGACGGCCAGTCAATCGCGCCATGAGCCCTCCTAAAATTTTATCCCGATTTTTTTAATCCAGCCTAGCACGACCAGACGCCCCCCCATGAAATAGCCTCACCGCGCGTTGTTCCCACCATGATTTGTCTACACGGCATCCACCGAGGATTTTTTTAAAAAAAGTTTTGTACATTCGCATAGGCAAGGCTGCGCCTCCTTGGAGAACTGAGGCGATCGCGGAGGGTTTTCAGCAAAGTCCCGGTCCTCCCCCTTGCCATCATGATCAATGGAGGGACTATTTTGCAAGTTAGAACAGTCCTTCCCCCCCTCCATCTCCCATCGCGGTAACATCTTGTCCCTAAAAGAAATAAGCATGAATATTACATTCCTCGTAGCGCTTATCGCTGAATGCGTCTCCTTGTTAAAGCGCACATGGGGTTTCAATTTTTTAAAAATCGCGCCCCCGTCGGCTCGGTCTGACGTCAGACCGAGCCGACGGGAGCATCCGCACGCTAATGGAGTGACCAGACGGAAGAAAGTCTGCAGTTGTTGCGTGGGTAAGCGAAAACCCTACATTGAAACTGCTACTTTTTAAATCAGGATTGGAGGCGCAGCAGAACGGGATGCCTATGGGACCGGAATATTTCGCAGATGTTTCTGTCTGGTCGTGCATTTTTGATCCGCAAGGGAGTCGTTCCTATGGCAGATCAAAAGATCCGTCTGAACACACCCTTAATGTCTGAATTTAGTTATGTTCCTGGTTGTTCTGGCCACCTACCCTCCGTTATGGGTTTTGTCAGAGCAACCAAGGATATCCTTTATAGAATGATAAGTACACTGTTTATGTATTGGGCTGTGTTGAAATATTCTGTGTTGAATACTGGACTGCTACAAAAGTGTTTTCTGACTGTGGCTGCAGTCACACACACTAAATAATTCACTTTCAATCCACTTTCACTATGCTTTCCAACTGGATTATACTGTGTGAACTGGCCTGGAGGGTGGAGTCTATGGCATCGTACCTGTCCGAGGTCCCACCCCACCCTCTCCTGGCTCCACCCCTCAAATCTCCAGGATTTTCCCAACTTGGGAAATGGGTGCCCTTCACAAGTCCTTGTAGGTTCCCCACTGTACAGGTGGGCCTACCCTGGCAACTGGCACTGTGCAAGTGGACCATCATTTTCCTGGGTAGAGGGTGCCAGGGGTAGGGAAGGGAAGAAGACTTAAGATGGAAAAAGGTTGGATCGTTAGGAGAGAAGGAGGGAGGAAAGGGAGAGAGGCTATGGGGGCTCTCAAGGAAGGGAAAGAGGAAATAGTGCAGGATAGGGAAGTCCTGATGGGTTCCTGCTTATATAGCCTAATATCCAAATTCTGCTCAGATGCACTCAGAACATCTGTGGTTCTGGAGATTCTCACTTTCCCACACAGCAAGGGGACAACAGGTAGGATAAACATTCTCGTATATAGCTTCATGTTTATAAACTGACAGTGTAGATTTAGATTATACAAGGGAATGATGGCATAAAGAAGTTGAGGGGAAGTGAGGCTGTTTCCTCCAGGGGAATTTGACTCACAGTTGCGAGATCACACATCCCTTTGTGCTGCGGGCACAGCCTGTCATTGTGTGATCAGATGCCACCACAAATGAGTCATCATGGGTTTTTTTTGCCATTTCCCATGTGCATAAACGAGGAATTGCACCTCTTCCCATGGAGTATGCGATTATGTGCAGTCTGCGAGGTGGGGGGGGAATGGCACCGAGTTGTGATGGAAGGAGCAGACCATCCCGACAGCATGAGAGTGTGCTTGAGTGATCAGACAGGGGAAAGTCTGTCCATGGCCCATTGGAGCTAGTTAGAGCTGGACTTCCCCCAGTGTCTTTTAACTCCGCTTCTGTGGCGGAGCAGCATGGGTTGCCGACGACTGCGGGATGTTTCCCAGATGTTGCTATCTGATCATCTCCTTTAGATCCACCCAGCATTTGCAGGCATGTCGGATCTAACAGTGCGTATGATCGCAGCCATAAAGTGCAAAAACACAATCCAACGGCACAATCCAGCTCAACATATGGGAAAAGGCCAGATCTGTTGCAGTACTGGGGGGGTTGTTTGAACAGCCCTGGATGCAAAGAACATGGGAGTCGAAATCCATCCCACGTGAAGGTGGAGGTGACAGGTTTATTATTAGGGGCTAGTGACAAGAAAAAATCCAGACAGATTATATAACAGCAGGCAGCATGACAACTCAATATCTAGGTAATACAAATCAATTGGATGATCAATACGAGTTCCTGTCCACTAGGGCTTTGAAGCCTCTGCTGTTCGGCTTTCTGCTATAATTAGCACTCGATGGACGTGAAATGTTTAATGACTGTGAAATTGCATTTCTACAGAGGTAATCCACATCTGGAATGACAGCATGGAATTCAGATGCCTGCAGAGTCATCAAGCAAACGTCAAATGGAGTTTTCATAGTCAAAATGTAACTTGCTGCTCTGACGATGCCCAGCTAGACGGGGCTCACAGATTGCTGCCACGACAGGCCAACTTCCAAAGCATCCAGGATGGACCTGAAAGATATTAATTCAAGAGGGGGCAGGCAAGTTATTCTGTTATAGGGTTGCCAGCCTCCAGGTGGGGCCTGGGGATCTCCTGCTTTTACAACCAATCTCCAGCTGACAGAGATCAGCTCCCCTGGAAAAAAATGGTTGCTTTGAAGGGTGGACTCTCCATGGCATTGTGCCATGCTGAGGCCCCTCCCTCCCCAAACATCACCCTCTCCTGAATGTTCCCATCTAGGGATGCCAGCCTCCAGGTGGGAACTGGGGATCCACTGGAATTACAGCTCACCTCCACACTACAGGGATCAGTTCCCCTGGAGAAAAGGGATGCTCAGGAGGGTGGAATCTCGACATTGTACCCTACTGAGATCCCTGACCACTCCAGGCTCCACCCACAAATCTCCAGGTGTTTCCCCACCTAGATCTGGAAACTCTACCCCCCCCCATCCCCTGCCAGTGGCCAGGGGGACCTGTCAACTGTATCCCCACCTGCAGAGAAGTTCTAATACCTTGGAGAATAATTTAGGTGGTTTGGTAAATAGCTCAATGACTTGACCAGGGAATGTTTTTTCTCTAACTGACAAAACAAGGCCCTACCCCAAAGGCTCAACAGACACCAAGCTCCCATCTTTGCATATTGTGACCTGGCAGCATGGCTTCTGGCCCAAGGGGAATTATTCTAAATTTTCAAGTGAGGCCTAGGCTGCTTCTCCAGCTGACTATTGTGAACTCCTTAATCTAGGCAGTTCTAAAGCCTAACTAAAATGGCCACAAGTATCCTTGAGCTCACCTCAATACAGTTAGTAGGGATGGGCACAGACCCGAACACCAAACCAAAATCCGGGGCAGACATCGCCTTTTTGGGGGCTCGGATGGACCAGCTCGAAGGTCACATGTCCAGAAGCTCGAGCGCCCGAACTTTTCATGCTCAGCTTGGAAGTGTTTGGCTACTTTCGTGCTGGAAAATGGGGGTGGGTGGGATTTTTTGGCTGTCGAGGGATCAGAGATGTCCAGGGGTCTTTTGGGGGGGAGCCCACCAGAGCGCAGCTCCGGGAGCTCAGGAGCCAAGCCCCGCCCCCAGCTGGCGTCCTGGTGAGTCTTTCAGGCAGCCGAATGTCAATTTCAGCTCCATTATCTCCTATGGGCCATTGAAGTCAATGGTGAAAACATAGGGTATATTCTAGGGGCTGGAGGGGAGGGGGTTTGAGGGAGAGGCTCGAAACTCACAGGATAGCTGATGGAGCCTCTCCCCAAGATGCCCACCAAGTTTCAAGAACATTGGATCAGGGGTCCAATTCTATGGGCCCCTAAACAGGTTGCCCCTATTCCCTCCATTGTTCTCTATGGTGGGAAAAAAGTAACTTTTTTTCTCACCATAGAGAACAATGGAGGGAATAGGGGCAACCTGTTTGGGGGCCCATAGAATTGGACCCCTGGTCCAATGTTCTTGAAACTTGGTGGGTATCTTGGGGAGAGGCTCCATTAACTATTCTGTGAGTTTGGAGCCTCTCCCTTAAATCCCTTCCCCTCCAGCTCCCAGAATAGACCCTATGTTTTCACCATTGACTTCAATGGCCCATAGGATATAATGGGGCCAAATTGCTGCCAAATTTCTTTCATTTCCTCCTTTCCTTCTCTCTTTTTCCTCTTTGCCTCCTTCTTCTCTTTCTCTTCTTTCTTTCTTTCTTTCCCACCTTCTTCTCTTCTCTTTTTCCTCCTTTCCCTGTTTCCCTCCTTCTTCCCTCTATTTCATTCCATCCCCTTTTCTTCTCTTTCTTTCCCTCTTTCCTTCCTTCTTTTCTTCTCTCTACTCTCTCTCTTTCCTTCCCTCTTTCCTCCTTCTGTGGCCCAACTCTCATGAGAAGAAGTTTAAAATTTAAACCCCTTGTCTCTTAGCTCCCCCACCCAGACCAGCTGGGGAAGGGAAGGGGAGGCTTTTGAAGATGCCTCCCCCCCTTTTGCTTCCCCTTCTGACATCACTTCTGGTGATGTCAGGGGGCGTGGCATATGCTAATAGCCTAATAGCTCATTAGCATACCATATGCTAATGAGCTCCTGCAGCTGTTTTTCTACGAAAAGACCCCTGGAGATGTCCATTCTTCTCCCTTGGAATGGGAGGGGTGTGTGTATGTATTCCCAGGTGGTGCGTGACCATCCTCTGTTTCGTGTCACAGTCTCTTGCAGTGCAATACTCCTTTTGCACCTGGAAAAATGTCGTTGTGGGCCTAGGGTGGCGGGAAAATTTACTGGGTCGCTGGCTGGCTGGCTGGCTGGCTGGCTGGCTGGCTGGGTGGAGAAACTAGCTGGATCTCCTGGCGATTAAACCAATTGCCAGATGAAAAACATCCTCTCCTTTCCTTTCTTTCTGTTTCCCCCCTTTCTGTGTTTCTCCACTGCAGTGCCTGGTTGCTGCCTGCCTTTTCTCTCGTCCCTGCAAGGGGTGGGAAACTGGGCTTGAATTCTTTTGTTTTCACAAAGTGTTTCTGGTTTGACTCTGGGGTTGCCTGTTTCCTTGGCAAGTCAAGCAGTGGAGTCACCCCTCCCCTTCTGTGGCTTCTGCAAGTGGCTGTTTTCTGTGCCCACTGGAGGTGGGGTTTGACTTTTCTGTTCATCCCAAAAGGACACCAGGTCTCCCCTGGCCAGCTGGCGGCCAACCATCCAACCACTCTTGGGGCGGGGGGGGGCGGTAATTGGTGACTGCCCTTAGCACTGGCTGTGGCTCTTTTCTTCTCTGCACCTTGCCTCCCTGGGTTGCTGAAGTCCTTCACCTCAGAGTTCCTTCTCCCCCCCTACCTTGGCGACCAAGTTTCAAACTGCCTTCTGGGGCAGGGAGCTGGCCCTGGCAAAGTCCCCTGGGCACAGGCTGTGGGTCTTCTCCCTTTTCTACACCCTGCCTCCCTGGGTTGGTGAAGCCTCTCCCCTCTGAGTTCCTTCTCTCTCTCTCATCCCTCAGCGACCAAATCTCAAACCACCCCCTGGGGTGAGGAGCTGGCAAGGTCCCCTGGGCATGGGCTGTGGGTCGTCTTCTCCTTCTGCACCCTGCCTCCCTGGGTTGCTGGCAAGGCCCCCTGGGCATGGGCTGTGGGTCCTCTCCCCCTTCTGCACCCTGTCTCCGTGTGTTGCTAGTCTCTCACCTCTGAGTTCCTTCTCTCTGGCCTGGAAAGTGGGCACCCCACTCTCTAACCATTTCCTGGGGGAGGTTTGCAGACTGCCCTTTCTTCTTTGAAAAATTGCCCCCCTTTCTGCTTGGTTCACTGCAGTCTTGGATTGGGCAGTTCATTCTCTCCCGTGACAAGTTGGCACCCCACTCCTGAAGCAATTTCTGGAGGGGCTAACTGTCCTTGATGCCAACGGTGGGACTTTCCTTCACTGCCCCTGCCAAGATACAGAAACCCTTCTCCCTGGGTGGGTTGAGTCTCTGCCTTTGTTTCCCCCTCTCTCCTCTGACTGTTGCTGTGGGAACTTGCCTCGACTGCTCCCATTGAAAGGGAAAAAACCCTTCTTCCTGGGTGGGTTGAGTCTCTGCCTTTGGCCCCCCTCCCCTGCCAGCGAGGCTCCCAACCCACCAACCCTCGCGGCATTTCTCTGCAACTCGAGCAGCCACTCTTTCTCCCCCACAGTCTCTTGGTCTTCTCCATCCCAGGTCCCCCCCCAAAATAAAAAAATAACAGATGTGAGCAATGCCCTCCCCCTCCTGGGATGTTCCCTGTGCCAGGCTACCCAGGAAGATATATCAGCAGCCACCCCGGACCTCAAAGTCTCCCCGTGCTCCCCAGCCCCGGGAACCCCCTCCCCCAAATTTAAAAAAAAAAATTAATGGACGTGAGCGATGCCCTCCCCTCCTGGGACGTTCCCTGTGTGGGTGTTCACCATGCCTCAGGTTGGGGGGGGGGGTTGGCCCTGCCCAGAGTCACATTGCCAATGGGTGGATTGTAGGCCCGGGGAGAGAGCACTACCCACCCTCGGCAAGTGATGTCCCCCCTCTCGGGACATTCCCTGTGGTGATCCCCCTGTACCATTTAAGAGTGAATGGGCTGATGGATGGAGTGCCACCTGTCCCTGTGTGGGTGTTCCCCAGCCCCTGAGCAAGGCGGAGGCATTGGGACACCTCTGGTGGGGGATAACTTGTAGGTGAACTGATTCCCTTTGGTCTAGGCCTCTAGGTCTGGGTGGCCATGAGTCTGCCCAACTGGAACGTCCCTGCCATCGCATCACCATCTTTGTAGGTGGGTCATCCTGTCACGTCCCTTCATTCTGCCACCTGGAAACTTGGCAATCGTCCACATCGCGATCCCCCCAGGTCTCCCACCACATATGCTTCCATGTTGTTATGCCAGCCAAGTGGTTGCCCAGTCAGTGTTCCAAATGGCAGTCCTTCCAGTGACCATCCAGGTGAGAGATCCTGGGGGAATGCTCGATCAGCGTCCAAAAAGGTCACTCTGCATCAACAATGAGCCGTAAGCATACCAAACATGTGCCCACTGTCTCTCTTCTTGCACGCTGGCACAGTGATAACCGCTCATCACCAGGATACCACAGCTGTGTTTAGCCAATGTTGATTCTCTCTCAGACTAACACTGCTGGCATGGGAGGTTCAGCCCTGCCGAGTAATCACATGGCCACCAGTGGGTGGAGGGTGGCGTGGGGAGAGAGATACACCCGCCCCTGTGTGGGTCTTCCCTGGGCACTGGGCAGGGTGAGGGGTTCAGCCCTGCCTGGTAATCATGTTACCAGTGGGTGGAGGGTGGGCCCAGGGAGAGAGCTCCACCCACCCCTGTCTGGGTGTTCCCTGGAAACCCAGGGAGGGCGGGAGGTTCAGCTGTGCCCAGTAATCATGTTGTCACCAGTGGGTGGGTGGTGGGGCCTGGGGAAAGAGCTCCATCCATCTCAGTGAGGGTGTTCTCCTGGCCCTGGGCAGGGTGGGGGCTTTGGCCCTGCCTGGTTGTCATGTTGCCCGTGGGTGAAGGGTGGGGCCTGGGGAGGGAGCACCACCCACACCCTGTGCAGGTGTTTCCTGGGCTGGGTGGGAGGTTCTGCCCTAGTCGGTGATCCCATTGCCATTTAAGGGTAAATGGGCCCATAGAAAGAGCACCTGCCATGCCTGCCACCTTCCCAGGCAGGTTGGGAGGCTGGGCCTCAACCACTCCTCATGCCAAAGGGTTGGGCGGTTGGCCCCAGGAAGACAGAGCCACCCGCAACTGTGCAGGTGGTCCCCAGGGAGGTCCTCTGGGAGTTGGGTGCCTGTAGCTTACCAAGTTCTGCTCTGTATTGTCTGAAACCATCATTG
Organism: Gekko gecko; assembly: GCA_029375565.1. Lineage (NCBI taxonomy): Eukaryota > Metazoa > Chordata > Lepidosauria > Squamata > Gekkonidae > Gekko > Gekko gecko. The sequence goes on from JAPDNY010000011.1 coordinate 3,673,556, forward strand.
GACAAGTCCTCCAGAAGTAGTTTCCCTGGGGGCACCAGTCTTGGGGGTCTGCTACTCATACCCCCCAGATCCGACAGACGTATGACTTGTGGGGCACCTGGAGGGCCACCCCAGGGATGGGCTGAGTGAGCTGGAGGCCTCTGGCCCACCCAAGTCAGTTTTAGTCACTCCCAAACTGGCAGAGGGGATGTCCCATTATAAAGCATTGTCTCTTTGGGGGGCTGTAGCTTGGCTCCCTGAAGTCCAAGAGGGACCAAACTTGGTGGGCATGTAGAGGAGAGTGAGCTGGAATTATGCTGAGAATTTGGGCCCCCGGGACCCCCCAGGACCCCCCAGGGTCTTTTCTGCATCTGTACCGGTTCACAAACTGGTTCGTGAAGTGGCCGCACTTCAGTTCGAGAACCGGTCCAGAAATAGGGTTCGTTTGGTTTGGTCTGGGGAAAATTTTTGAAAGTGCCCGTCCCTAACAGTTAGTCAATATACATCTTCCACTGTGGTTTGGGATGGATTGTGACCAATCATCTTGCGCGGGAGGGCTGGGGGCGGGGCCACGTAGTGGGTGACATCACTACACTCCCTCCAGGTACTAACTGGAAGTGACAGTGTGTAGGCCTAGGAATCTATGGAAACTCTGGTGAAACCACTGAGTTTTAAAAATGTTTTCTCCTGCTGCCGCTTGGAGAGGCAATAGCTGAGATCACGGAGAGGCAGTCCTGGAGACAAGTAGAAGCATCGGCTTCATTGATACATTTGGAAGGCTGGAAAATGGTTCAGCCAACCATTCATGTTCCTTCAGCAGCCTATACAGGGCTATTTTTGGGCAGGAACACACAGGAACGGAGTTCCGGCTGGCTCCCAAGTTGGCCACGCCCAGTAGGAAATCATTAGCATAACAGGCCACACCCAACGGCAGAAATTCATCAGGATTGGCTACATTGGGGTGTGTGGCCTAACATGCAAAGGAGTTCCTGCTACAAAAAAAGCTCTGGGTTTTGACAACAAACAAGGTAAACAGTTGGGTGTGGCTGGATGATCACACTTCTGGTAGCATGGGGTGTGGCTTAATATGCTAATGAGCTGTGCTGTCAGGGTGTGGCCTAATATGCTAATATGTTTCTGTTGATGGGTGTGGTCTATTATGCTAATGAGTTATTATGCTAATGAGCCTATATAAAACATCAACCACCACCTCACGGATTCTGAAGGCACTGTTCTGGAGCCGAGTTTTCCTTCTAAAGTACTGAGGAAACATCTCCAAAGTGCTGCTGCAGAACACTTCAGCAAGAAGGCTTCACCAAGTCTCTGCTTTGTTACCCCCAAGCCCACCCCCTCCAGCTGCTTGCTCTTCTAATGATTTAATAGCAACAATAAATGTCAATAGATAAGCCGGGGGCACCATAAGCAATGTTTGGTCCAACGTTGCTTTGCAATTGGTTTCTCAGACTAGCAGTGACCTAGAAACTGCATATTGCCCAATAATCCCAGCAGCCCTAATTAGCTGGCGAAGCACAGCATTTTTACCACAGAACATTCCAATCATCTCTTTGAATTCACTCCTGGCTTCTAAATCACCTCGGTCTCCCCAGTGTTTTGCTTGTCTCATTTCATATGGTTAATGAAACAACTCAATCACGGCAGTGCGCTTTTGTGCCCGAGCAGAGCTTTGCCTGGATTCTAAATAGCAGGTGTTTCAAACATCTGCAGGCTTCAAAAATTATCTAGGTCTTCCCCTAGGAGGTTGGGGGGCATATTCTTTACCCCTTCAGATAGCACCCCACCACTTCTTCATTCTTTGAATAAAACTTTTAAAGTACTTTTTCTTTCCACTTCCTAGCTTGTTTTCTGTTGGGAATTGGGAACAGAAGTAATAGAAAGCTGCAGCACACTGCTCATATTCTAATTCTGGAGTTAATTTTAGAATTCTTCTTGTTAAACTTGAAGTAGGAAGGGAGAGCAAGTCTGAAAGAAGGAGAAGGCAAACTAATCCATCATGTTTTCTCTTCATGCATTATTTAAGGTTGCCAGCTCCAGGTTGAGCAATTCCTGGGGGCCTGGGGGACAGAGTCTGGGGAGGGGAAGGACCTCAGCAAGGTGTGAAGCAGCCGTTTTCTCCTGAGGATCCGACCTCTGGAGATCAGTTGTAATTCCAGGAGGTCTCCAGGCACCACCTGGAGGTTAGCAACTCTAGCATTATTGGTCTATTTAATACAGGATCAATGCACATTTCTGATGTCCATTAAATACAATTCCATTTTTGATACAGTATATAGCTATTGAGATATAGCTATTGACTATAGTGTGCCAGCATGTCACTGTTAGCAGTCAAACCTCCTCTGCCTGCAGAGGGGCAGTTGAGCAGTTAGAGAGAGAAAAGCATCCTGCTTTAATATCACCCCAGAATCATATATACAGGGCAGGGCCTGGCCTAAAATGGAGTAAAATAAACCAAAATGGAAATCCAACCCAGTAAGAGCCTGGTAAAATATGCTGGCAGGTGAGTCAAAGAAGCTGAGCTGCTAACAACCCTCTCCCCACCCCAGAGGGATGCATGATTAAGGGACAGGTGGCCTCACTTTGAACTAATCCCATCAAACACTCGTTGCCATGCAGCCACTTCAGAGGGCATGATCAAAGACTCTTTAATAACGACTGCCTTGCTGGACTGCAACGAGTGTGTGCCAGGGCAATGGACAGAGCTGTGGTCCTAAGACAAGTCCCCTGTGCTGGACTATGGGATGTACATTGTGGCCAAGAGCAGCCTTGAGCCTAAGTAGTATGACAATCCAATCCAGATGTGGACCCAGGACTACAGAAGCCTTCTACCCTGCATCTCTGCATCCTCCCTAAGCCCTGGGATGCAAATCATCAGCCCTGGCCTCCATGCATGCGGAGACAGCAGCAGACCAGAGAAGAAGCCATGCTCTGAAGAGAAACCATGCAGGAGCCTCTTTTCCATCATGCAATATCTCCCCCCCATGAGATTTTAACCTCCAGAGCCATCCTTAAAACAAAAGACTGTGCCCAGCTACAGACAACAGCAGCAATTAAGCCTTCCTGCCACCCATCCAGATACCACTGCTGTCAAGCATCAGATCATCAAGAGGAAGCACCAGACCTGCAATGTGATTGGATCCTTCTATCTTTGTCAAGAACTCCTGATGCCCGGCCACCAGAACTATCTCTGCAGCAATTGCAACAACTTCACAAACCCAAAGTGTCCCGCAAGCTTGGTCCCATGGGCCATGCCCATGATCTCCCCCCGTAGTACCCCTGGTACAGTTTGTTCCCCTTAACCCAGCAGCCATTCTCCCTCTGCTCCAACCCCCCCTCCTTTTCAGTTTCTTGGAGATCAGCCTCTGACAAGGTGGAGGCAAAGCGAATATCCCAAGAATCCCCGTGGGAAAGAGGCGTGACTTTGGATTGGCTACGTGTTGTAACCACCCCTCCGAGTTGAGTGGGCGTGAACATAGAGTCCTGAACCTCCTCCTGTTTGCTTTCGTGTTGGGGCAGGTGGGACAGAACATCGGCCAATGAGTTCGCTTTTCCGGGGAAGTGGTCAAGAACTCCAGATAGTCAGTCAAACACCAGGCTTCATAAGAAGATAGCGTTTATTAAGACTAAGTTAGAGCAACATGAACACCTTCATTGTCAGTGATACTAGGAGATACAGAACAGCATCAATTATAGCTCCCCATGAAATACCCCCCCTACTACAAGCCAATGGTTACAATTCCCACACATGGCAAGAAGGAAAATTAACGGCCACCAGATACGTCTGCAAGAGGCCAAAAAGGCCTGAGACCAAGGCCAGCTGTTTAGATAAGACACAGCATAGACACAGTAAATTAGAGGCTCTGGAGACTTAGTGTTACTCCCGCATTCCAGAGCCATGAAAAACATCTCTTCTCTTCTCCCCCCCTCCGCAGCTATGGCAGGTTTACCTGACAACCGTCTCCTTTGTCTAACCCCCTTCCCCCCAGAGGTGTCCCTCCCTGCTGACCATCAGATTTCATTTGCCAAACTGCCAATTCCTTTGTGTGCTCCATCTAAGTATAGGGTTTTTTTAGTACTTCCCGAGAACCAGTGGTCACATGAGCCATTGCCTCAGGTCACAGTTTAGCTATTTAAGATGGGCTCCCCCTGAGCTCACTCTCTTGCTTCTTCCTCTCCTAAGCCCATCCTACCTTCTGGGTTCCATTCTTGGCCAGTTTGGAATCAGTCCACATGTGTTGCTGGTCAACTCATGATCTCTTTCCCCCTCATTGGGTTCCATTTTTCACTGCATGATCTACTTGTCTCATTGGACAGGTAACGTATTACCCACCAATGATATTCCTGCTCATGCAAACGTCGCTATCCTTTCAACTCTGTATTCCTAGTTCTGTATTCTGTATGTGAATGCTTGATTATTGTTTGTATGCTTGAGAACTTTTAGTAAAGAAATCAATTATTTTAGCAACACAGTCTCCATGTCTGTTCACGGGCTCTGGGAATCCTGATTCTGGTATACATGGGTTATGGTCCTATATTTTATGCCTATTATCATTTAATATTCATAATTCCCCAAACATTAATTAATTAAGGCAATTTGGCTAATACACTCAGCCTTACTTCCCCATCACCATTTACCCTAACTTTGCAGCACTTAAAACTATTCATAGAACCTGGAAGCTTTTCCCATCTGGTACTCAAAGGGTTATTAAGAACCATTAACATCTATAGTTCACCTTTGGTAAATCCATCAAGCTTTGCCCAAATGTTTTTTTATCCCTGGACAACTTATCACATCATTATTTTGGAGGCAATCACATCAGTACAGACTCAGGGAGCATTTCGCCATATAAAACATGGCACCCTGCACTATTCCTGTGTATGTGTTCCTGGTCCCAACAGCATGCACCCCCACTTTGTGGGTTTGCTGGCTGTTTTGCTGCTGCTTCTGTGGACCTCTTTTTATTGAGACTGGTCATTATAGCCCTTTCCCCATCAACTATTCTTGCTCTTCCCTGTTTTTCTCTTAGCTAACTTGTATGTGTTTAAGTGCGTGTGTGTGTTTTGCCCTTTTATTTCTCTTTTAATAAAAAGCCTTTCTGCTTTAAGATCTGCATGGTTTATTTTGAGAGTTCTCTAAAAGAAAGTTCCCCATATACATAGGTGGAGAATCCCAGTTACCCTGTCTCGCTTTATCTCCTTTAAAGCTAATTTCTCATGTCCATCAAACACATTTCTATTTTTGGTGCAGTATATATCTATCGACTACAGTTTGCTGGCATGTCACTTTCTTAGGTGACTATCTCTTGAAAAGACATTGCAAAAGTCCTCCAGGAACAAGGGAACTATTAAGATTGCCGACCTCCAGGTGGTTGCTGGAGAACTCCTGGAAAGGGCTGGGTAGGCATAGCCATGTAAGCGAGTTCCATTGTTTACCTAAAGAACAGAGGGAAGGGGTAGGAGAACAGGGTGGGAAATTGCTTTCAGGATTTAGAGTGATGGAACTCTGTCCAAAGGGGGCAGTAGACTCCTGCTTGATTCTCCCTCTCTACCTTTTGGGCAAACCCTCTTTTGCCTCTGTTCATTTTGGGGCAAGGATCATACCCTGTGGGCAGCAACATCCTTGGCTATCAGCTCCCCTACCCCACCCCAACTGCTTAGTCTTTCAGACAAAGGGGACTAGAAGCTCTTATCCCGGAAGGTGGATTGGATCCTGGCTGCCCTGCAATACTGACACAGTATAAAAGCCAAACTTCTCTGTGTGGGGGGGAGGGGCACAGCAGAGCTTACTAAAAATGACAATTTTGGTAAAATAAAATGCAAAATGTTTCCAAAAGTTGTTTACAGCTGCCCTAGTTAGAAATCAAAATCCAAAAACAAACTACAACCCACATAGTACTATTTATTAGGACCAACAAAAATGACACAAAACAGTATGGAAGTTTTCTGGAAGTTTTTTTTGGTGTAGTGGTTAAGTGTGCAGACTCTAATCTGGGAGAACTGGGTTTGATTCCCCACTCCTCCACTTGCACCTGCTGATGTGACCTTGGGGTGTCAAACATATGGCCCGCGGGCCAGAGCTAGCCCCTGCAAGGCCCCAATCTGGCCCGAGAGCAACTGGCTGTGTGCTGCTTCCTGCATCTTACATTGCAGCTCCTTCTGGCCAAGTCTCTCCTATTTCCTGCTTCAGAGGAGAGAAAGAAAGCCTTCCCTCCAGAGGAGGAGGAGGGAAAGAGACAGAGAGAGGGGGGAAATGATGTCTCATGGGTCATTTAAGAAGACCAGCAAAGTTTTATTTTTATTTATTTTATTTATTTACCCTCCCCTTTTACTTCAGGTATAAGCTTTTGTGTACAAGCACACTTTTTCTTCTTCAGAGACAGAGGCTGTTGCCACACTAGAGGCTTGGTGTGATATGGTGCCACCTCTAATTGAACCAGTTTAAAGTGCTGTGGGGTATATCAACCACACAGTACACCCTGCTGCGGGTTACCCACAGAGACATCCTGTGGTAAAGCATCCACATTATTGCAGCCTCTTGGCCACAGAGCACGCTGCCAAAAAAATCCCAAAATTCCAAAATTCAGACTGCCAAATCCATTCTGTGCATACTGCCCCACATTCAGACATCCAGCCATGAACAATGACTGTGCGGGGAACCGAAAACCAAACACCACTTGTGATGTGCCTTTTTAACCCAGCTCCAAGTTGTCCTATGATGGGATAAGTATGGCTGGGCCTGACAGATGGTGGCTGTCTGACTGAGCCCATTTGATCTGGGGGGAGGAGTGCCTGTGCTGGGCCAAACTGCCTGTGTGATCACAGCCAGAGAGGGATAGGGAGAGAAAGAGCCAGAGAGGGAGAGAGAGAGAGATGTAGCCCAGCTGGTCTCGCAGGCTCCAAGTTCAAGCCCAGGTCATGCAGTCAGGAGCAGGTCAAAGGAATGTTCACAGCATAGTCCAAGGTCAGTTGTTACAGTCAGAGAGAGTCCAAAAGCAAAGTCAAGCCAGTCCAAGAGTCACAGGATTAGAGCAGAGTCAGGGGCTGTGGTCACAGGATTCACTATGAAGTGACATGTTGCTTCCACAAGTTGGCAACAGCTCACACCCAGCTTTATGTAGCTTTTCCCCTAATTACTCTTATCTGCAGCTGGCAAGTTAGCAGGGCTCCTGTAATGACTCATCTTGTAGCTGTTGATGGGCCATTAATCTTTTACTCTGCCTGCGTTCTTGCAGTTGCTTTCTGATCTTAGCCCTTCTTCTTTCGGGGGGGGAATCTGGGAGAGTTGTGGGTGCCTCTGGAGATACTTGCTCCCTTACTTTAGCCAGTTCAGTATCATCTGACTGGATCATCTGAGTGGAATTCTCTGAAGTCATCTTTCACCACGCTGGACCCAGGCTTGACTTCTGAGGAGTCCTTACTCACACTGGGCTCCAGTTGCCAATCAGACTGGTCAGGCTGCAAGTCAGACTGGTCCTCACACCGGCTGGGCTCAGGCAGCAAGTCAGACTCTGGCTGCACCACAGAGTCAGTCTCCTGTGTTTAACACCAAAAACATTTTATTCCAGATATGGGGGGGGGAGGGGGAGAGACAGTGAGAGAGAGAGAGAGACTCCCCTATGTTTCAGACCAAAAACATTTTATTCAGGTATGAGAGAGAGAGAGTCACGTATTTAAGACCAAAAATGTTTTTTTCCCCAGGTATACGTTTTTGTGGGCAAGCACACTTCTTCTTCTTCAGAAAGAGAGATGGAGGGAGGAGGAGGGAAAGACCCAGAGAACACACCAGTGAAAGGGGGGAGGGAGTCCCATGGAACTTGGAGAGATCCCCCTTTCATTTCTAAAGATTGGGTGGAGGAGAAACCTAACAGCACAGCTTGCAGTCCTTATTAGTGAAAGGGAGCAAGAATACAGCTGCACCTTCATGAGTGACAAAATTTGTGGCAGGGCAGGAGCTTGCATGAGTCCCTGCTCACCTCTTCAGATACAGGGGGAATGTGAGTCCATCTGTCTTTATATCTTGGAGAGTGGAGTGATTTCAGACGCCAAAAGACAACAGCAGGCACGGGTAATGAGAGAAGAGACCTAGCTCTCAATTCAAGTCCAGGAGTTTGCATTGTCTTGAGCTTCATGATCAGTTGCAATTCAGCAGCCTCTCTTTCTCATCTCCCTTTGAAATTCCTTTGTAAGAGAACTGCTACTCTTAGGTCAGCAACTGGATGCCCTGGAAGGTTTAAATGTCCCCCCACTGCTTTTTGAATGTTGTGGTTTCTAATAGTGGTGGAAAGAGTTCAGGAGCACCTTTAAAGACTAATGAAATTGTAGTAGGGTATGTGCTTTTGTGAGTCTCTGCTCACTTCTTCAGACTTATTTCCATTTATTCTTTGCATCCTCCTGGACTGCGTCCTCCTGTGCCAAACTGAGACCTAGGTTTCCTGTCTCATTACTGATGCTGCTATCTCCATCCATCTGCATATCACACCTAATCCAATCATGCTGTGATTGCCCTTCGGCATCTGAAACCATATTTATAAAGTTTATATCTCTAGTACCTTGTGTCACATTTTATGGCACACATGGCCCAGCCTGACAAAGTGTCATTTATGTCAGATTTGGCCTTCATAACAAATGAGTTCAACACCTCTGTCATATAAGACATAAAATTGTATTAACTTGCATATTTTTGGAAATTTAGAGTATAAGAGCCTTTGATTTCTAACCCAACACCAAAACTTGAAAACAAAGTCCTCTGATTGTTCATGCTCTCTATTTTGAGGGAATTAAATCTTGTCTTTTTTTTTTTTTTTTAATTCACTGGAAAAAAATATACAGGGATTTTTTCCCCAATGCTCCATGAAATTTCTATTGAAAAACTGGGGGAGTGCTTCTAAAGAAACCTTGAAAAAAATGCCCCATCTCTTTAATCTGGAGCTGTGAGTGCAGCCCCAGTTCTCTCCTTTTGTCTTTATATTTTAAAGTGCAATACGGGATGCTGACCGTCCTGACTACAGAATTGCAGACTACAGAGGTCAGTTCTCCTAGAGGAAATGGCTGCTTTGGAGAGTAGACTGTGTGGCATTGTACCCTGCTGAGGCCCCTTTCCCCCCTAGCCTCCACCCACCCACTCTAGGCTCCACCTCCAAATCTCTAGGAATTTCCCAACCCAGAGTTGGCAACCCTAGATATAACTCTGGCATTTGAACTTAGGGAGGAACTGGCCTTCAGATCAGAAATTCGACAGATCTTCCAGATATGGATAGTCATCAACCAAACTACAAAGCAAAATTCATCATGAAGTTTGCCCTGTTCTTGGTTCATGAGCATCCACAAACTTTTAAAGCAGTTAACAGTGGTTTGTGGATACAGCAGAAAGCAGGGTTTTAAAGGGACTCTGAGTCTGTTCCCCACAAAACCTGTGAAAACAGCTGACTGGCAGGGATGTGCTCCCTGCAGCTCAGCTGTTTTGGGCTGTCATGTGCAGTCTCTTTAACACTCAGCTGTTTTTTGGGCTGTCTTCTGCAATCCCATTAAAGTTTAAAGGAACTGTACAAGGCAGCCTGAAACAGCCAAGTGGTGGGGAGTAGGCTGCTCCCTGCTGCTCAGCTGTTTCCCCAGCTTTCTGCAAACCCTGTTTAGAGACTGCGTATCAGGTTCCTGGTTCAATCAGTTCTCAACACCAGCCAGTTTGTAGAAAGCTAACTTTATTGGGACAGTTGATAGCTACCATCCTGGACGCATCTATTGTTAGGACTGAAGTTAAACACGCGAAGGATACAAATATAGGGAATTCAAGTAAAGGCACTAAAGATCAGGACCCAATCACCCCCCAGAATTTGCCCATCGGAACTAACCATCAGTTCCTCCCCCATTCCCCCACAGTCACGTAGCCTTACATAGCAAGGAAACAAGATCACAGACATTTAAGAAGCCAGGACATTTGGCATCATGAAGGTGACGAGCCCCAGATACTTCAAAGAGAGGGAGAGACAGGAGCCTCCTCTCTCAATGACAGGCGAGCTGTAAACTGCAAAATGCACAGACAGCCTGACACTGTGGTCCCTTTCAATGAGTTTGCAGGACCACAAACCACAAACTGGTTCAGTTCAAGAACGAGCCTCCCAGTTTGGTTTGTGGTTTGATTCATCGTTTGTCCATGGACCACGAACCAATATCAACCACACTTTCCTGGCTTGTGCCCATCTCTACTTCTGGACAGGGGAGGAAGCAGGCCTTGAAGTGAGGACAAGAGCAAGAAACATATTGTACAGAAAGCCTGGCGTACCATTATGTTCACCAGGCCCCGCGTTTCACAGTTTGGCTCCATATGGCCTTGGATACTGCACATCCTGCCCCTGGATTTTGCACAGGTGAGTGCAATACCCAACAACATACACACATGATGTTGCCTTATATAGCACCAGCCCATCAGTCCATCGAGATCAGTATTGTCTACTCAGACTGGCAGCGGCTCTCTAGGGTCTCAGGCAGAGGTCTTTCACATCACCTACTGCCATATTTTCTTAAAGTAGAAATGGTGGGAATTGAAAATGTATGCCAAGCAGAGGCTCTTCCACTGAGACTTACTTTGTGAATCCAGTACAAGCCTCTTGTGAGCCAAAACACATATACTAAAACAAATTCTCTTTTATACAATCATCTGTTTTAGAAATCACATGCAGCAATATTTTCCCTTTGGCATTTGCTCACATATTTGACCTCACCTCCTTTAGAACAGCTGAGCAATCTGGATGGAAGAATAATGTTTTATTCTGAAATAAAATTGTTTTGCATCTAGAAGGCCCCTCTTGAGATGAATGCTGTTGTCAAAACAGTTGTCTTCCTCTTTTCTGAGATGAGCATTTGGTCGTGTACCAGCATTGCCATCTGGTGGTTCGGAAAGATGTTTGCAGTTTCAATGCAGTCAATGAACACCGTTTACCTACATTATGCTAAACTCTGAAGAGACATTGCACTTCATCAATATGAATTTTAGAGGCAAGCTAGTGGCCAGATCCGTACAAATAAAGACTGTAAAATAAACTGACGGTGACATTCTTGTATGTCTTCTGGAGCCCACTCCATTGACTGTCGAGGCAGACACAAAAACCAAGGCCTCCATTTGGATATGTGGATATTCAGCCACAATTGCCAGAAGGTGAAAAGGGCTCAGCACCTCAGAATTATTTATGACCAGCAATAGGCAGTGATTGAGCGATTAAAATGTCATGTCGCTGTCTCTCATGTCGCTGAACAGTGCTTACAACTACTTCATTATAGTTCAAACTATACAATGAAATTATTGCAGTTAGCTACTAACAAAAACAGGTGGGAACCCACGATTCTCGCAGAAGGGGGAATCCCCCCCATTGCTGCTGATTCCCTCCTTTGGGACCAGTTGAGCGGCTGGGAGACGTGCCGTTTGACAAGGCTACAGTTTGGCCAGGCCAGAGGCCCCACCACTCCCCATGGAGCTCGGCTATCAGAATCCTCCTGTGCCACACCCACACCTGCAGGGACTGCCAGCATCTACTGACGCCATGCCCAGGCCCAGGGCAGCATCCTTCTGTGCTGCGGCAGGGCCTGCAGCCGAGGCCGACATTCTCCTCTCTCATATCCAGGCTCTCAGCCACTGCTGGCTTTCACTGCTGCCTGGCCCGGAGCAGCTGCCAGCCTGAAGCTGTGGCTGGTGGTGGGTGGCCCCCGCTGCACTGGAGCAGCTGCTTAAGCACGTCCTCTGTGCATGCACAGGCAATGCAATTCTATTTGGGGGCGATCTAAACCCCAAATTCAAAATCGATTTCTGATTTTTCTGCAAACTTGGGAAGTCCCCCAAGTTCAAAGAAAGATCTGTCTAGAGTCCACGTGGCCCCAATCCACAGCTTTAGCTATCTGCAGTTGGGGGCTATTGGTCGCTAACAGGATTTAGATTACTCACATCCACTAGGGAAGCACAATTATTTAAATAATTCATTTATCATTGTAGACTGGTGGCTCATAAGGCATCCTGGAGGAAGCAATTTGGAACTACCCTCCTTGGAACAATTCCCTTCTTGAATATTCTCTAAGCTTTCAAAGATTTGAGTAGGCAGGCCTGCCCTTTCCCCCTTGAACTGACATTTAGTAGCAGATATCACAGCAGCAGCAGATAATGATAAATATTTATCTATTTAAACTGTTATACTCCACCTTTCCTTGTGGTTCAAGGCAACTGACAATAACTGTAAAAACATTTCCAGATAAAACCAGAATAAAATAACCCTGAAATCTCTGTTTTCCTCCCCCCCTTTGTGAATTCACAGGGGGTGCAAGATTTGAATCTGGGTCTCCCCAAATCACATTGGCCACTATGGATCTAGATCACTGTGATCCCACAACAGCTGACTGGATGTTGAAAAGTACAAGATGTTATTCAAATGGCAACTAGTAAGGTAGGAAACACTGGGATCATGCACACAAAGGTGATAACCATGGATTGGTTCGCACATTCAAATAATAAACCTTGAAGAGTTAGAAATCAACAACTCTGCTTCCATTCCATGTCAGGATGAACAGCCACATAAAACAGAGCCTGTGGTTTGATGGAGAAAGGCAGAAACTGAGTTAAGGCAAATGCATAAAATACTCCAGAACAGGGGTCTTTTTTTGGGGGAGCGCACCAGAGCACAGCTCCGGCAGCTCAGGAGCCAAGCCCCGCCCCCAGCCGGCATCCCCGGAGTCTTTCAGGCAGCCGAATGTCAATTTCAGCTCCATTATATCCTATGGGCCATTGAAGTCAATGGTGAAAACATAGGGTATATTCTGGGGGCTGGAGGGGAGGGGTTTGAGGGAGAGGCTCCAAACTCACAGGGTAGCTGATGGAGCCTCTCCCCAAGATTGCCCCATTCCCTCCATTGTTCTCTATGGTGGGGGCAATCTGTTTGGGGGCCCATAGAATTGGACCCCCTAAGCCAATGTTCTTGAAACTTGGTGGGTATCTTGGGGAGAGGCACCAACAGCTACCCTGTGTGTTACCAGAGGCACTGCCTTTTATTCTTGGGTAGCCCCAAAACAGGGGTGCCCTACTTTCTAACCTGAACCAAAGTCCCCAAAAGCCAGGCACTCTCAGCTTGACCACAGAGTTGGGCTGCAAGTGGTCTGCAAAAGGGATTTCATATTCAGGTTTCATAAGGTGACCTCAGAGCAAGCCTCCAGTCTTCCCCCTCCACTCAGCAGAGATTATGTTTATGGAATAGCAATGAGTTCCAGAGGTAAGTCTTTAGAAGCCACCTGGCACTCTTCAGCACCTTACCCAGCCTTTTGTGTTTCTTTGTCTTTCTTGCCTCTGTCCCTCAAGATACCGGGAAGTCTCCATCGAAGTGTGTATGTGCAGACGATGTCATCTGACGCTGCCACGTCTGCAAGGGGGGATATGTTAGCCCTGACGCCATTATGGGGCTTTGCTATGGACTGTTTGCTGTTGCCACATGGTCTGTCTAGACTGTAAAATGGATGCCAAGGTAGAAGCCCATAGAGAAAGGAAAAAGCTGTCTTTTTACTCTGAGGGACTCCATTACATACCTGCTGCATGTCACATACACGGATTAAGGGCCATACAGCAGACAAAGGACTTTTCCTCTGCCAGTGCATGAAGGGATTACCCAGTCAAGCATTCAAATTGTTAACGACCCTTCCTGATGCTAATCAGGGACAATCAGGGAAGTCTCCCACCTTTTGTTTACCTGGCCAGCAAGTCCTATAATCCATTCAACTAGCCACCCAAATCCAGACCCTGCCTCTCTGGAACCTGATTGGTCAAACCTAAGGTCTGCCTCTACTGACATCACACACACCCCTGGGACCCCAGATTGGCCCAGGTAATCTTTTGTTCTCACCTGAGACCAGCCCCCTGGGCCACCCATTGGGCTGCATTGTCTTACAGTGGGTATATCCCAGCAGACACATGGCCTCAGACCGTGTGTGTCTCTGCCATGAGCCAAAATGGCAGCCCACCCCTGAACCCTCTGGGTTTAGGCCACAATCCTTCTTCATGGACTTCTGCACATCTGACAGGTAGTATCACCTCTCCATAAGCCATCAATCCCCTCTGCTTTCTTAGTTCTATTTTATGTGTGTGAATGCTTGAATACTGTTTGTGTGTTTGTGAATGAATAAATAAGGATTATATTCAGTAAAATAATATTTTATTAATTATACCTGGTCTCTGTGTCTTTTACTGGGAACCATTACAGACTAGCAGCATTCTCTGTATATACAGGCGAGAATCCAATAATAATAATAATAATAAACCAATTGCTATATTTAAAATAGAGCAATTGGGCTAACAGGTGAGTTTGGAGCCTCTCCCTCAAACCCCTCCCCTCCAGCCCCCAGAATATACCCTATGTTTTCACCATTGACTTCAATGGCCCACAGGATATAATGAGGCCAAATTGCAGCCAAATTTCTTTCATTCCCTCCTTTCCTTTTCTCCTTTTCCTCTTTCCCTCCTTCTTCCCTTCTCTCTTTCTTTCCCACCTTCTTCTCTTCTCTTTTTCCTCCTTTCCCACTTTCCCTCCTTCTTCCCTCTCTTTCTTTCCCTCCTCCCTTCCTTCTCTTTCTTTCACTTTTTCCTTCTCTCTACTCTCTCTCTTTCCTTCCCTCTTTCCTCCTTCTGTGGCCCAACTCTAGTGAGAAGGAGTTTAAACTTTAAACCCCTTCTCTCTTAGCTCCCCCTCCCAGGCCAGCTGGGGAAGGGAAGGGGAGGCTTTTGAAGATGCCTCCCCCCCTTTTGCTTCCCCTTCTGACATCACTTCCAGCATATGCTAATAGCTCATTAGCATATGGTATGCTAATGAGCTCCTGCAGCTGTTTTTCTATGAAAAGACCCCTGCTCCAGAACATTTGCACCATCATGACTTGTTTCTAGAACAACTGTAAGTGACTTAGACAAGCAAATATTCTGCCAGCCTCAGCACTGTCTTCTTGACGTAATTGTGTTGTTGTTGTTGTTCTTTAAAATATTTATACCTGCTTTTCTCCCAATCTGTGGCAGAGGATTATACAGCCAGTTTGGTGCAGAGGCTAGAATCATGGACTCTAATCTGGGAGAACCAGGTTGGATTCCTCACTCCTCAACATACAGCTGCTGGTGTGACCTTGAGTCAGTCATAAGTTCTCTTAGAGCTGTTCTCTCAGAAGCAGTTCTTAAAAGAGCTCTCTCAGCCCCACCTGCCCCACAGGGTGTCTGTTGTGGGGAGGGGAAGGGAAAGGATATTGTAAGCTACTCTGGGACTCCTTTGGGTAGTGAAGGGTGGGGTATAAATCCAATCTCTTATTATTATTATTGAGATAAAATGTACATGAGCAGTTTTGAAAACTCCAAATGCTGCAGAGTGATAATAGAAAGTGCTTTAAGTGGCCGTATCTATTCAGTCTAAGGGAGCCATCCTCAGCAGGTCTACTCAGAATGCTTCAGTGGGGCTACCTCCCAGGAAAGGATTCCTGTATTAGTGGCGAAGGACATTTCTCCTTGACCTGGATGGCCCAGGCTAGTCCAATCCTGTCAGATCTCAGAAGCAGGGTTGGCCCTGGTTAGTACTTGGTTGGGAGACTCCTGACAAAGTTCAGGGTCGCTATACATTGGCAGACAGTGGGAAATCACCTCTGCATTCATCCGTTGCCTTGCAAACTTGTGGGGTCAGCACAAGTTGGCTGTGCCTTGATGCCACTTGCACATAAGGGCATTTCAAGTGGACTCTTTACTGTGGGTTCCACCGCCAAAGTCCAACAAGGGCTTTCGTGCCTTTCAAACACCTTTCAAACATCATTTGTCTGTGCGTTCTTGGTTTTGTTTTTGTTTTTTTGCCCATGATTTTCCAAACCACTTTGGATCAGATGTTTCTCTTTGATGTGAGATATCTGTTGGCTGATTGCCCAGACTGTTGCCTGATGGCATTGCCTCTGCAAGCCTGAACTCTCTTTGCAGATATGGTCTCCTAGCAACCAATAAACTGTGCAAAGCTTCTTTACCTTTACAGGTTGAAGTGGGATTTTTGTACTGCATTTATTTTTAGGGCTGACACCACCCCTCTTACCCTCTGCCTTCTTTTAAACGCTGTCTGAAATCGTAGTTCCCATCTGGTTTAAGAGAAAGCCAAGGCAGCAACCCAGAAAAGTAGGGGTTCAGTTGAAATGTGAAAATGCCGTAGGAAACTTAACTGTAACCCAGGAAGCCCTGCTTCAAATCTGGCCTAGTTGTTTCTTCCATTGTACTATAGGAAGAAGAAGAAGAAGAAGAAGAAGAAGAAGAAGAAGAAGAAGAAGAAGAAGAAGAAGAAGAAGAAGAAGAAGAAGAAGAAGAAGAAGAAGAGGAGGAGGAGGAGGAGGAGGAGGAGGAGGAGGAGGAGGAGGAGGAGGAGGAGGAGGAGGAGGAGGAGGAGGAGGAGGAGGAGATTGGATTTATACCCCGCTCTTCACTTGGAGTCTCAGGGTGGTTTACAAACTCCTTTCCCTTCCCCTCCTCACAACAGACACTCTGTGCAGTAGGTGGGGCTGAGACAGCTCTGACATAAACTGCTCTTTCAGGAACAGCTGTGCCAGAGCTTGTGACTGACCCAAGGTCACATCAGCAGGTGCAAGTGGAGGAGTGGGAAATCAAACCCGGTTCTCCCAGATTAGAATCCGTGCACTTAACCACTACACCAAACTAGCCCTTTATAATTTGCATTATCTTCTATCTTACTGCTCTTGATTGGTTTCAGTTGGCTTTCTTGATTTTAAGTGCTGTATGCAGCTTCAGGACCCTCAAGGATGTTCAAGACTTTGCCCCAAATGGCTTTGGCAGATGGACATTTTTGATAGTCGCCATCCTATGCAAGTTGAGTCTTGGATCTTCTCACCTCACCATGGTCCTACTTGTGCTGCTGCCAAAGAGCTTCACACCTGCATAGCCTGATTCCTAGCTATTTGGAATATACTTGTAGACTCCTTGCCATTTTGAATCTTACCAGAGCTGAGTGGGCTCCATCACTAAGAAAAGTGCCCTGATGAAGCCCTAAGAAATGGCAAAGCAACCTAGGCATGCCGTCACCGCTCCTTCAGTTCGCGCTACAGCTAGTCTTGAGCCTGTGCCATCCACTGTGTGTTTTCTATTTGAAACTCTTCTCTGCATCATGAGCCGGTAACCTGCATTATTCTGGAGACAGATTTGTACTTTCAAGGACTATTAGGTCACCATTCAACTGGTGTAGTTGTCATTTATGCATGGTGGTAAAACCTAGGCTGGGAGGGTGGGGTATAAATCTGATTAAATAAATTAAATAAAATTTGTTATGTGTATCACTTATGGTTGTAAGGAGAACTGTATAAGACAGTAGTCTCATGTGTGATTCGTACAGCCTGATGTTGTGTCCAGATCACGAGAGGTGGTAGTTCTGCTCTATTCTGCTATGGTCAGTCCTCACCTCGAGTACTGTGTCCAGTTCTGGGCACCACACTTTAGGAAGGATGTTGACAAGCTCGAGCATGTCCAGAAGAGGGCAACCAGGATGGTGAGAGGGTTGGAATCCAAGTCTTACAAGGAAAGGCTGAAAGAGTTGGGTATGTTTAGCCTGGGAAAGAGAAGGCTTAGATTGCAGTCTTCAAGTATTTGAAGGGCTGTCATGTAGAAGATGGAGCAGATCTATTCTCTCTTGCTCCGGATTACAAGACTAGATCTAATGGGTGGAAAATACAAGGGAGTCGTTATGGCTACATTTTAGGAGAAACTTCCTAACTGTCAGAGAGGTTGAGCAGTGGAACAGACTGCCTCGGGAGGTGGTGGATGCTCCTTCACTGGATGTTTTCAAACGGAGGCTGGATGACCATCTTTCGGGTATGTTGTAGGGCTATCTTTTGGCTATGTTCCTACAGAGTGCAGGGGCTGGACTAGATGATGTGCAAGGTCCCTTCCAACTCTAATTCTATGATTCTATGACAGATTATTCTGGTTATTTGTTTCACACCTGCATGGCAGCTGTGAAGGCCAATTTCAGTTTCTTTATTACATTCAGGTTTATTTATTGCTGAAAGCAAAAAGTCTGTTGAATTCTTAATATAAAAGATACAGAATATTTTAAAAGGTACAAAGACCACATAGAATTTAAAACACTATGAACCAAGCAAACTTTGAAATACAAAAACATGATTAAAATTTATGATTAGCCTGATTCCTGGGGAGCCTGGTAAGATTTTCTGGGCTCTTTTGACCTTGTCTTTCAAGCTGGAGATGGCAGTTTGGTTCCTGGGTTGCTCAGTTTGTTGGAACTGAGTCCATTTGAATGAGAAGTGCATGAGCAGGACTTGAGAAGTGGGACTTAACTGACCACAAAGTTTTGCAAGCGAGAAGAACCAGTTGGTGAATTGAACTCGGAGACACTACATGTTGCATTCTTGTTCACTGCTACATTTATGTGTTAGCTTCATTAGTTTGATTGCATTGTTCTGTATGATGGAAGTGCTGAGTTAAAGACATTTCAGTTTTATATCAACTTGTCTTGCAAGTTCCGTTCCTGAATCAGACCCTTTGAACTCACAAAGAACGAGGTTATGAAAGCACAACTAAGGGTGTGTGTATGTTTCCATTTAGAGAGGCTAAGGCAATTCAGGGAACACTGGAAAAAATCCTCTGAAATATTCTTTGTTTTGGAATGAGAGCAAAAGGTTTTATTCAGTTAAAATATGTAGCACAATTTTAAAATGCACAAATCAACAGTGTTAGATATTCCCTATGTATCCTGTGGACGTACACAACATATTTCCAAAGATATGTTTATTGTTAAAATGTGAATAATCCTAGCAGTAATTAATATGCTGTGGTGTGTTTGATAATAGTTCAGTGTGATAAGATCTAACTTGACTGAGAGTCCGTGTTGGTGTCATGGTGAGAGTGGCCATAGACGAGGACTCAGGAGGCCCAGGTTCTGATCCCCCTCTGCCATGGGAGCTCGCTGGGTGACCCGGGGCCAGTCACATGCTCTCAACTCTCAGCCTCACCTACCTCACAAGGTTGTTGCTGTGGGAATAAAATGGAGGAGAGGAGAATTACGTAAGCCACTTTGGGTCCCCATTGTGAAGAAAGGTGGGATATAAACAATGTTTTTAAAAGTGTGTCAGATCTTGATTTCCTGTTTTTGGCACTGCAATGGCAGATGCTCTCCCCAACACTCGAGGGAGCAATTAGCACACCAGCGGCATGGAGGGAAGCTGCCGGCATGGTTTCCCCACGGAGCCTTAGGGATTGGCTGCAAGCCATAGGGCTTTTGAGGAGTAGCCTCTTCGATGATGTAATGCTGGAGAATTGAGGCGCCCCTCCGCCCTGATGGTCCTGCCGCTGTGTAGCCTCCAGGCACAAGCTGGGCTGACAGGAACAAGTGCTGGAGATCGAGCGGAATTGTGAGGATGTAAACAAGGTTGAATGGGACCGACAATGAACGTACGTCAGATGTAAATTAACTTTGAAAAAAACCCCTACCCTCTCCTATCTTCAAGGCGAGAGAGAGGAGGGATGCCTCTGACTTGCACAAACAGATAAGCAGAAAAGGGGGGGGGCAGGGAAAAGTAAGCAATTGGCTTGTTTTGAGAGACTTACTGGAGCAGATTTAGTCTGGAAGTGATTTTCAGAGATGGTGAAATAACGGGTGGCTTAAGTAAACAATACGCCATGTTGGCAGGCGCAGGGAAAAAAGGAACAAAAACGAAACCACCAAGTGGCCAAAGTCCAAGGCCGGGAGTGGATGTCATGAAACTTCTAGCGGATACCATCAAGCCCATGATGGAACAACTCACTGTTATTAACCAGCAGTTGGTCACACTAAATCAAAACTTTGCATCACAGCAACTCCAATTGGCAGAAACGGCCAAAAAGACAGAGCAAACGGTGGAAGTTGTGAAGGAGATGTATGCCACAAATAAGAATATGAAAAAAAAGATGGGAGAGCTAGTGAATAAGCAGAACTACCAGGAAACTCGTTTGCTGCAATTACAAATGGAAAAGGCTAACATGGTCCTTAGATTCCAGGGAGTTCCTGAATCAGCTAAAGAGGACCTGAAGAAAATACTCAGTGAAGTTATTGCACCAGCAACAGGCTTGAAAGTGGAAGAAATTACACATGATATGGAAACAGCGCACAGGGTACACGCTAACTACACCAAAAAAAAAAAAAAAATAGCCTGCCTGGGGAAATAATGGTCAGATTCTCAAAAAGACAGACCAGAGATGCAATCTTACAAGCAACATCAGCAACTCCACTGAAACTGGGAAATACAACTATCAAGACCTTAAAAGACATTCCATTTGAAATTCGTCAAAAAAGAAAGAACTATAAGGACTGAATTCTTTTTCCCCAAACCAATTAAATTCCATACAGGTGGGCAGTGCCTGAAGACATCATTTTTAAAATTAACGACAAGAGAGAGAAGATTGACTCCATTTTTAAAGCCAAAGAATTTCTAAAACACCATCTGGGATCTAAAGAAGAAGGAGAAATCGGGTCAAGTGGCTCCTCCCCCTCGGAGATGGATGAAGACCTGGCCACAGAAGAGGGAGCTGCTGCCATCAAATGACTTTAGAGATAGAAAGCCTAGATAAAGGCAGAAGGACTCTGAAAATTGCCTTTATGAAGCAAGCTGGAGGGGGTGCTCTGGACTCTTCTCATAACAAGTAACAAATTAACAATTTAGCTGAGATAGACAGGAACTCACAATATGCATTGTTTATTAACACTAAAATACTAACATTTAGCTTAGCATGGACATGATCTCCTTCTCTTGGGGTTCTAGTACAGTGTGGGTTTACTTTTCTTTATCCCTAGATGTAGTTCCCCTTCCCTATTTTTCTTTGTAGTTTTAGTAGCATATGCAAAAACCAATTAAAAAAACCCTTCGGGGGGCCAAAAAAAAAAGTGTGCCAGATCTTGTCCCCCTGTTGGAGTGCTTGTTTTTAAAATGCCGTTTTTCTTGTTTGGGTTGTTCTTGCTGCACAATCAGTTTTATTTTTTTAACAGCTAGCCACTAACAGAGAGGGAAAGCAGCAGGGTGTAGCTGGATCTCCTCAGATCTTGGGCTGCGAAGCAGGGTCAGTACTTGGAAGGGAGCCCACCGAGGAAGACTCTGCAGGTGAAGGCCAGGGTATACCACCTCTGCTTCTCACTTGCCTTGGAAGCTCCTTGCTGGGGTCACTAGAAGTTGGCTGAGACATGTTGGCACTTTGAAAAAACAGGAACTAACAACTAAAAGAAACCTTTGTAAAGATACTAGGGTGAGGGGTGAAGTGACAACTCCCATTGGGCTTTGAAGAAGTGTCCATGAACAAAATGCTGCCAGTCCAAACACCTTCACAGCCATTCATGAAGCCATATATGTGGACTAAAGCAAACACCAAGAACAACAAGGTTTTTTTTGAAACCACAGTTGTGTATTTATGACTGGAATAATTGCTTTGCTCACGCCTTAGTTATACAACTGGTTATACATAGTGTGTCTGACTGAGTGTAACTGTGGAGAAGAGCCACTTAGAACTGCTTAGAACTGGCTGAGAAGAACTGATTTGTAGCCAAGGATCCCAAGGGCAGAAAGGGGGAAACAGCTCAGAGAGCCACAGCAGAAGGGAGACAAAGAGACAGAGAGAGACACACACACACAGAGGAACAAAGAGAGAGACAGAGAGGGGCAGACACAAACACACAAAAGCAGCGAGACAGATACAAACAGAGAGAGACACACACAGAGGGGCAGAGAGAGACACAAAGGAACACAGAGACAGAGACACACATAAACACTCCCCACCCGAAGCAAGGCCCCCCACGGCCCACTCCTGCATCAAGTCCCTGCTGCCACCCACTCCAGCCAGGCCTCTGGCACCTCCCTTGGCCCACCCCCCACCCAATCAAGCCCCCACCACTACCATCCCACTTCAGCAGGCCAGGGAAGGTACAGGGAGGCATTTAAATGCCTCCCCGCTCCTTGGAATGCCTTCCCTGGTGCACCTGCTTAGGCGGGCGGGCCAGGGAGGGCTGGGGGGCCCCTCAAGAGGCCTTCCCCACCTGCCCGCAGAAGCAGGCAGATGGGGGAAGGCACAGGGAGGCATTTAAATGCCTCCCAGCTTCTTGGAATGCCTTCCCCAGCATGCCCACTTAGGCAGGTGGGCCAGGGAAAAGCAGGGGGGGGGCTGGTCTTGCTGGGCTTCTTACTCCTGGAGTGCCGCTCCGGTGTGCTCTGGCAGGAAATGACCCCTGTCCAGAGGTATGAGCTGGGATGTCACCAATATGCAGATGACACCTAGCTCCATCTACTGGTGGATGGCCACCTGGATATGCCCTCTGGAAATCTGGATGAGGCATAACAGGCTGTGGCTGGATGGTTGCAAAAGAGCCGACTGAAGCTTAAGCTAAGACAGAGGTCCTGTACCTGGATCGTAGGGGACTGGGACAGGGAATCAGGCTCCCAGCCTCTGACGGGGCTCCATTGAAACCAACATCAAGGGTGGAGAGTCTGGGGGTGTTCCTGGATTCCTCCCTTTCCATGGAGGCCCAGGTCACCATCACTGCCAGGTCTGCCTTTTTCCATCAGAGGCAGGTCAGGCAGCTGACCCCATATCTCACTCCCCAGGACCTAGTGACAGTGATCCATGCTATGGTCTCTTCCAGACTGGATTATTGTAACACTTTCTACGTGGGGCTGCCCTTGACTCTGCTTCGGAAGTTGCAGCTAGTCCAGAACGCAGCAGCACGGGTGTTGATGGCAATGCCAGGGGCATTATGCTAGGGGCATTATGATACTGGCTGATTTGTTTTCAATTCCCTTCCTAATAATCCCCAGCATAGCGTTGGCCTTTCTTATTGCAGTTGCACACTGTCTGGACATTTTCATTGAGTTCTGCCAGTTCGGACCCCATCAATGTGTATTTATACTTAGGATTTTTGGCTCCAAGCTCCAGGCTTGCTACCCTCTCAGCGTGGGACTGCACAGACAACAAAGATGAAAACAGGGCTGCACTTCCCTGTAACGGCTGTTCCTCAAGATCCTCCATGCAGGCACACATTCCCTTCCTCCTGCCCTGCTGTGAGCTTTTCTTTTTTTATCTTTTCCCCTCTCTGTACCTTTTCTTGTTCATGCAGCTCAGGAGGAATTGAGGGGAAATAGTACCTCTCCCTCGGCACACAATTTTGGCAGAAGAAGCCATATGTACAATAAATAGGTACCACTTTGGTGGGAAAGTAACAGTGCTCTGTGCGCCTCGGCACTTAGTCATGCCAGCCACATGACCACGGAAATGTCTGCGGACAGCACTGGCTCTTTGGCTTGGAAATGGAGATGAGCACCGCTCCGTAGAGTCGAATTCGACTAGCTAAAGCTAGAAAGTTCTATCTCCACAGCCGGCCTGCACACACACAGTCCCAATGTGGGCCTGCAAGGAGGATCTCAATGAAAAACAGTTACAGTGAAGTGCAACCCTGTTTTCCTCAAACAACCACTGCATGTTTCCAACTGCAGGAAAATGATTAGGTAAATTTGGAAACTGAATATGCATTCTGGGTAAAACTGTTTGGTAAAACCATAGAGGTTAAAGAGGTTCTTGGCCAGGCAAAATGACCTTGAGAAGTCAAAGCCTATTTTATCACAGTATTTGGATTTTGTTCATGGTAATGCATATTTTAATATTTGATCAGAAGCCTGAATTAGCTGAGTGGGGGCCTCATTCCTTGTCATGCCGAATTATGTATCTTTTAAAGAAGGGCTGCATCAGTGGAGATGAGTCCCTGCAGCCCACTCCAAATGCAAGCCAGGACTGAAGGGCAGGGACTCCAGAGATTCAATCAATGGCCAATTTGGTGACATTGTACAATCAGATAATCTAGTGGAAAGGGCACGCTTACATAGCTTAATTGCCATCTGACTGCCTGCCCAGAACAAGAAAATGGTCTACTGTAAAGAAACATTATTTATAAAACTCCCTAAAGGCATTTGTTGTTGCAGAATAACAAATCTGTTTTGTTTTGTTTTTTTCTTTGTGCATTTTTATTATTAGAATTTGGTTAGCAGGCATTTTAATATTTTTCTCTGCCTTAATTAACTGGGGGTTAATAGAGGTGCAACCATGGATTGAAATGCTCACAGAGCTTTCAATTGCTCCATCAAGTGAAATTTCTCTGGCGTAAATAAGCCACCTCATTCAGTTTCCCTTGAGAACCACACTAGCTATTAATTTGCAGCAGCTGTTATTTGTTCACTCAGTTTTTACAGACCACCTAAACGATGTGTGGTCAGTCCTTTGTGTTGTTCTCCTGTCTTTCTAAATAGCTACATCAGCAGGTAATTCAATCCTAAGGTTTGCCCAAAGATGTCAGCCTTTGGTATGAGCCAAAGCACAAGCCCCAGAGGACGCCCGGTCCTTGGCTCTCAGCCTGTGCTTGCAGCCTGCAACCCTGCATGAACTGTGCCGCCAGAAAAAGCATCACCCTGGGGTGACTGTACATTAGAGACAGTGTTCTAACTGCCTGTGATATTTCTCTCTCTGTTTTAAGTTGTGTTTTTATATGCAAATTGCTTAGATTCCTCACTGTGGGAGAAACGTGCATTTCCCCCATGTTCAAATACAGTTATAGCACCAGACCCCTGCAGACAATCAAAGCACCACAGTTGTTTTCCAGGGCTCCCATCTCTTTACCAAACTGTCATATCTTGCTTCTCTTCCAGTCTGCTTCATTACTTCATGTGTTCTCAAGGCTTGGGAGTTCTCTTCTGACACTCAGAAATAAGTGCTTGATTATGGGGGGGACGGACGCTTCAAGAACTGATCTTGTCATTACTGCATAGTTATTTCACAATAGTGATATAATGATACTAAATAATAAAATAAAAAATGAGTCATGATTCAAGCCCTTCTGACGCATCAGGATCTTATCTATTTATTTATCCATTTATTCATGAATTCCAGGAAAGAAATAAAACAGAAGTCCAGTAGCACCTTACGACTAACAGCATTTATTCCAGCTTCGGTGTTTGTGAATCAGAGCTTTCTTCCTGAAATGGTAAGGAGAGAACCAGCGAGCCCTGAGGAAACAGTGGGAGAAAAGTCTAGGGATGGGCACAAACCTGCTGAGGAAAAATGTTCATCATGGATTTTGACCAGTTAGTGGTTTGTGAAGCAATGTTCATGAACTGAAGAACCACCACAAACTTTCATGAATTTTGATGCAGACCATGGTGGCTTGTGAAGAGCAGAAAATGGGTTTAAACCCTTGCTTTCTGCTCTTCATATGAAAAAGCTGAGTGGTGGGGAGCTCCCTGCTGCTCAGTTGCTTGGTTCAAATGAGTGACAGTCTTCAGGCAGTGGGTCGACAAACACTTGCCAGGGATGCTCTGGGCTGATCTTGCACTGAGCAGGGGGGGTTGGACTAGACGGCCTCTGTGGCCCCTTCCACCTCTATGTGATTCTATGATTTTAAATGCAGACGAAGGACAAATGAGCTGCACAAAAAGGTCGCCATAAGAAACCAGGGGAGCATCTGCTTCACACAATACCTTCCTGATTGTCCTGAAGCGAAAAGGATCATATTAGATTGGGCATCTTGGGCATAATTTTTCACTGCAGCTGTTTGGAAAGGGAAAAGGACCCCCAACAATTATTAAAAGGGGAGCTATTGGGAGAGAGTCCGGTGCATCCCTTCTACTCATTTCAAACCTTCTGTGAAAACCAGGAGTGCCAAGAAGGTGGTCCCACAAAGGAACAAGCCCCTGCAAGGAAACTGTGCCACCTGGGAGTGGAGCCAGGCAACTACCCCCAAGCTCAGTGGGCCACTAAATTACTTGACAACAAAGACCCTTTAAAGGTGCCCCCACTCGGGGAGGTGGGCACACAGGCACAGCCTCCCCACAAAATGCATCCGGCCAAATGCCTAAAACCTCAACAAGAGCTGGGGATGCTCCACCCTGCTCTCGCCAAAGCTGCTAGCGCTGCAACCAAGAAAGAAAGGAGCTCTAAACACCATGAAGCCATAAGTCCTGACCCTAGCAGGACAAATGCACCCTGTTGGCCCTGTACAAAGAGGCCAACCTAAAAGAAATGTCAGGGTGGAGGATCACCGAGCCACCAACTTACTCCACAAAGCAAGCTGCAGCCTTGCAAACTTTTCTCTTTGCCACCTTGCCAAGGGGGGCATAACCCCTCCAAATTCAGCAGCCCAAACCGGAATAATTCAGCCCAAGGAAGCTAGAATGCAAGGCCTGCAGGCCCACCAAAATGGCCAACATGAGTTCAACACCTTTATGAACAGGCAGGATCACTAAGACATCTGGAGGCCCACTGGAGGCAACAGCATGCCAAGTGGTAGCCCAGTGCATGATACTGTGTGCCACAATCTAGAGTGTCCTGATGAGACCTGAAAAAACTAAAAATTAGACAAAGACCAATGTGAGGGTGAACATAGGCTCAGTGGCCCACAGACCAAATGGTATCAGATGACAGTCCATATTAAGCGCAGAGGTGGCAGCGCCAATCTGAAAGGAATGTGTGCCAAAATCCCTGGGGAAAAGTCTGATGGAAGATATCCCTTCCCCAAGTACACCAGCAAATTGAAAACAGATAAGAAAGAAGCCATCAGGATGCATGAAGCGAGGACCTTGCACAGGAGGGAATGTGGCCAGATATATTCCCCAACGAGGTGAACAGAGCAAGGCTGACCACTCCCAGAAGACCGAAGTAAAAGGAGCGACCCATGCCCCTCCTGATCCGTCTTGGATTGATGAAGGAGCACCCACACGGTGGATCCTTGAATGTGAACGTCACCTAAAGTCGAGGTCTGGCCTGAGCAGTCGTGCCGTGATGCTGAGGCAAGCTCACTGCAATGGAAAGCTCCAAAGAACACCAGTGCAAAGGAGGCCTGAAACAGGCTAACCTCAAATTCAGATCAACAAATTGTTGGAAGCCGCCATGAAAGTGCAGCCAGGATGCCAAAGGTTATTGGAAGGCCGGCATTTGATTCGTGAGAAGTGAGCCTCCTCCACCCTTCTTTTATTTATTTCAATTTATATTCCAACCTCCCCGCAAGTGGGCTCAAGGCAGATTACAGAGTAGATTCTAAAACACAACAGATACAATATTGCAGAATAATTAAAACAATTTAAAATAATATACATTAAAACAGGTTGCATTATTTGTCTATGTGCAAAGTTTCCAAGCTGGTGCCACTGGGTCACTAAGATCTTCTTAATCTGGGCCACGTGCAGGTAGTGAATTTTAGCGGGGGAGGCCAGGTTTTTATTGGACGCCCACTGCCTCAGCCAGAGGCCGAGTGGAACAGCTTCATTTTACAGGCCCTACGGAATTGTCATAAACCCTGCAGGGCCCTGATCTCAAATGGGAGCATGCTCCTCCAGGTCAGGGCCAGGGCAGAAAAAGCCCTGGCCCTCATCGAGGCTAATGTGCTCTGTTGCCCCTTGGACCATGAAAGAGCAGCAGGGATCTGGATAGCCTTGAGCTTTGCTGAAGAAAGTTATAGTGGACAGATGAATGGCTGTAGTCTTGGGTGTAAGGCTGCATTCCCTGATGAAAGCAAGGTACCGAAGGACCAAGGTATCAATAACAGGCCAAGACCCCCCCCCCCAAAGAGGTGAAAGCCAGGAAGGCCTCATCAGCCTTACGAACACCACATGGAGGGGGTAATAGAATTAAATACTCCCTGAAAGATTTTATTTATTTATTTATTTATTTATTTATTTATTTATTTATTTATTTATACCTTTGATTTATATACCACTCTAACCCTGAGGGGTCTCTGAGTGGTCTTCCCGGTAGGCCCATCTTGGTGCATGGCCTTGTGTCAGCTGCAGTTCTGGCCAACATCCTTTCCGGCTCTGCCGCGCCGACACGCTGCTGTGCCACAGTTCCTCCGGGAAGGACTCTGGGTGGCAGTTTGCCTCTGGGGCCAACATGCAAAGCCTCTCCTCCTGAAACTGAGATAAGGCATCCACAATGTCATGATCAGTACCTGCAAAGTACTGCACTGAAAAAGGGATGTTATGTGACAGGCATAGTAGAACAAATTTATGCACCAGATGACCTGCTCAGAGTGTGAGATTTGGAGACTGATGACATGAAAGATAGCCTGGTTATCACCATGCCAGATAAGCATGCCATGGAAAGGTGAAAGAAGGATAACTTGGAGACAAAGAAATCACCCAGCTAGTGAGGGAAAAGGGGGGATGAGTGAGGTCTTTTACTGCCCATTCCAAAAAAGTACTGAAACCTTTGAAGGCCACAGAACTGACTGAGCAGCTCACGGGCTGCTATATACCTTGTCTATGTGCCAAAACACATTAAGCTTAAACCCCAACAAACTGTGATCACTATGTTACCAACGCCCCGAGGGTGCTAAGGTGCTTTGACTTGTGTGGCTAGCACATAAACCACACAGTTAAAACAATCACCCAGGCAGTAAAGGGTAATAAAAGTATTTATTCAAATAAGGAACACCTCACAGCTCAGAGATGTTCAACTTATTACAGCCGGGAGCTTGCTTATATACTTTTCTTGCTCCTCCTCACTTTACATCATCACTGACATCATGTAGTCATGCTCAGTTCAGTTTTCTTTGTCTGGCCAGTCATCAATCACATATTTGGCAAACAGGATGTTAGTTGGCTGCATCTCAACTCCCACAATACAGGTGCAGTGTTCATTATCCTCATTATTTTTGATTTACGATTTTGTTTACTCCTTTTGGCCAGACTCCCAGACTTCTTTTACCTTTGAATGAACTCTCCAGGTAGAGTTCATTTTCAGTATGAAATTCTATTAGTCCTGTTACAACTTTGGTTCATTTACATTTATACAGGCATATAAAGATCTTAAAGCATTTTTAAAACTTATTTTCACTAAAAAGTATACAAAATATGAAAACAATATCATTACAATGAAATTCTAAAGCATTAAACTCTTTACATGAATTCTTTTAGTGTTTTAAAGTAGCCTATGGCATGAGGCTCTTGTAGATACATTGAACCCATCTATTAGATTTCATTTTGGCCTATCAGACTATTTTACAGAATATTTTTGGTCATTTTATAAAGCTTTTCCTGTTAAAATTAAGCTTATAATTTGTAAAACACATAGCTCATTTTTGCTAGCAGGAGATATCATTCTACAATTCAAATTCTGTATTCCTAATTGACCCTTCTTAATTGATGCCAAGAGTTATGATTAATGACTTTTGTTCTTGGCTGAACTTACACACACCTGGTTATTATTTTTAACTTTCTACTTATTTGTTAGTAGCTTGGTACTCTTTAAAACTCCAAAGCAAACATCTCCCCTCGTTATTTCTTTCAACTTAGTTTCTTTAATTGACTTGCCCATGATTTATGTCATCCATGTTGACAGAGTCTTCTACACACCTGGTCAGTTTTGAGTGTATAATGATTTCTCTTTCAGCAAACAATCTTTTTGTCCTAAACTTATAACTTTCTACAGCAAAGCTTGCAATTAATAAATAATAGTTGCTTTTACAAATATCTCATACATATTCAGAAACATTTTATTCATAAGCTCTTATTGTCTGCTATAGACATTCAGAGTTGCTATATGATACTCTTAAAAACTTAATATAAATGTTGCATAGAGAATGCAATTGAACTTTACTTAACCCTACTCCTTGGCTTGGCTGGTGCCTTGCCAGGTCAGTTTGACCAATTAATTGGAAATTGACAGAGATTTAACAAGGGAGAAATACACCTGCAGAATTTGAACAAAAGTCCCTATTTCTTTGAAACAAGGGCTGGAAAATCATGTCAATTAAAAATGATTTATGTCACCTGGTGTTATGCAACAGTGTTTAGTGGTTCAAACAGGATGTCAACTTTTCAGGAAAGTCCCAGAGAATTTCTCTCACAGGTTTCTATAAATCAGCAATAATCAATAGAAAATCACTTGAAACCTGGGCACAAAAAGGTTATCAAAAAGGATATTATAGCATTGGAAAAAGTGCAGAGAAGGGCAACTAGAATGATAAAAGGGTTAGAACACTTGCCCTATGAAGAAATGTTAACACGCTTAGGGCTCTTTAGCTTGGAGAAACGATGGCTGAGGGGTGACATGATCGAGGTTTATAAGATTATGCATGGGATAGAGCAGGTTGAGAAAGAAGTACTTTTCTCCCTTTCTCACAATACAAGAACTCGTGGGCACTCCATGAAATTGCTGAGCAGTCGGATTAGAACAGATAAAAGGAAGTACTGCTTCACTCAAAGGATGATTAACACATGGAATTCACTGCCATAGGAGGCGGTGGCAGCTACAAGCATGGACAGTTTCAAGAGGGAATCAGATAAGCATATGGAACAGAAGTCATTGGGTGCGTTTAGACAGCGTGCTGGAGCGGTTTAAACTGCTCCGGCACTATGCGTTTTTTTAAACTGGAGAATCGCGCTCAGACTCACCTCCTCCTTCCGAGCGCCCCGCCGTCCTCCTGCAGGTGGGAGGGGTTTCCCCTCTCCTTTGAGCATGCGCACAGGCAGCCCTCTCCCGAACAGGAAGTTTGGCCGCTGCGAAGAAGAGCGAGCTCAACAGGTCCCTTTAAAGTTTAAAGGAAGAGTCCTTTTAAAAATGGCCTCCCCGAGATCCTGGACTCGTCTAAATGCCTG
This sequence comes from Gekko gecko, assembly GCA_029375565.1. Lineage (NCBI taxonomy): Eukaryota > Metazoa > Chordata > Lepidosauria > Squamata > Gekkonidae > Gekko > Gekko gecko. The sequence continues at coordinate 3,704,201 of JAPDNY010000011.1, forward strand.
AACTAGGCACCACTGAAGCTTTTCTTTACATAACTTAAGTGCGGAGCTCCGCTCAAGCGCACACCGGTAAGGGGAAAAAAAATGGAGGACTAAAACCAGAAGCTGGAGGCAGCTTCCCAGAGGGGAGGGGGTTGAAGCACCCGGAAGTGGCTGGATGGAGCGATCAGACAGGGAAAAGTGCGGCTGGAAACGGAGAATCATGGAAAACACCGCTTGGGTAAGTGGTGCCAAAATACTCCGTTTCAAAGGGGTTTGCTCCAGAAAGCGACAGCTGGGGACGGTGGGCAGATGTTGGGCGTGTGAACGCGCAGGGAAAAGCCGTTTCTGAGCCGTGCTGAAAACGGCTCAAACGGCGCGTCTGAACGCACCCCATCAGTGGCTATTAGCCACAAGGTATAGATAAGAACGCTCAGTCTGGGGCAGGTGATGCACTCTATTCTTGGTGCTGGAGGGGGCAGCAGTGGGAGGGTTTCTAGTGTCTTGTTCCCACTGCTGGACCTCCTGATGGCACCTGGTATTTTTGGCCACTGTGTGACTGAAATTTGGACTAGATGGGCCATTGGCCTGATTCAACATTGGCTTCTCTTATGTTCTTATGTTCACACTCTACAACTACAATGGACTGGCAGAACCCAAAAGGCAATCCATAAGAATGACACACAATCCCAAAACAGTCTGATGTGCAAAATTATACAGATGTGTGCTAGATGCCCACAGAACAATACAATAACAAAAAAGACTAGATTAGAGCCATAATATCGTTTAGTGTCTAGTAACAGAAAAAACAACCACTTATTCCGTCATAGAAAAAATACAAAGGTTGATAAGATTTCACACAGCCGTCTGCTCCAGACTCTCTCAGTCTGTCTCTCTCTAACACTCTTGTCTTCTCAAAACCAGTCTGCTCCAAATCCAATCAATCTGTATCTCTCTTTCAACACTTTTCCCGGATATTTAAGTGTTTCAGACCTCTGATCTTTCCTCAGGAACCAATCTATAAACACAGAATTCCAGGGATATTACATTGAAATTACATTATATTATACTGGCTTATCAGTCTCTATAAAATCTTATGTGAAATCTTATCGACCTTTGTATTTTTTCTATGAAGGAATAAGTGGTTGTTTTTCCTATTACCAGACACTAAATGATGCTGTGGCTTTAATCTAGTCTCTTTTGTTATTGTATTGTTCTGTGGGCCTCTAAAACCCCAAAGGCCGGCTGTGTGTCACACTTTGCCACAAGAACACCAGGGCCCCAAGCCCTAATGAAGCTGACTGCATGATCGAATGATTCGTAACCAGCAGAGCAGCCTCCCTGGGAGACAGCCACCTTAACAGACAGACCTTTCAGGTAGGAGAGGTGGTGGATCAAGCCATACTCACGAGGGCCTTCTTAGGGACCACCCCCAGGGGAGAAATCTTAGGCTTGAGCGGGGTAAATACATCACCATAACACCCATCCAAAATCCTCAGAGTCAGTAAAAGTGGCCCACCTTTGTGAAGCCCCTGAGGAGTGGGTGGATCCCCACACAGCCGCAGGGCCTTTGGCCTCCCTCTCCCTCCTCCTAATGTCCCAAGATAGAAAACGCTGGACATAAGCACCTGTAACCCAATAATCCCCAGGAGGATGGAAGTCTTAAAGGTGCCACTGGATTCAAACTTTAAGAATGGCCAAACTTCTTGTTGAAGGAAGGCTCAGCTGAAGACTGCTCATTGGAAGAAGATTCAGGGGCCCTTGCCAAGCGGCGGGCCTTACCCATTTTAAGGTTACACTTCATGAATGATTTTCACCCTTTGGAGCCTCCAGATGAGCTGGGACTCCAGGAATCACGCGGCGAGCGGGTGTGCTTATGCCCCTTGGGTGGATGTGAAGGCTTTTTTCCAAAGGTCCAACAGGCTCAGCCACCAGCTGGGGTAGGGAAGATACTGGCCGAGCACCCAGCTGACAAAAACACTCCTTGTGGAGGGCCAATGCCTGTGTGATGACCTTAAAAACTGGATCACAACGCAATGCTCCCTCTAAGCTGCGGAGTCTCATGAGCAAAAATTCTAGTTTGTGAGCTGCTGGCATTAAAGTTGTGGGTGAGCAATTCAGCTACTGCATAAATTAGTTTGCTCTGGAGCCCCATCCTTCCTGAGCTAAGATGGAAAAAGTGTGAGCTGGAGGCTAAAAAATTGTGAGCTAGCTCACATGAACTCAGCTTAAAGGGGAACATTGTCAGTATGGACCACGGAAGGTGCTGGGACCCCGGAAGGCCCCTCGGAGTGGGAGTGGTCCTTGCAGTGCCAGGCTGCTTCTTCCCAGCAGAGGCAGCAGACTTAGTGGATCTCTTATTATGGACCCCCACCCTCCGTGGGGCTGACTGAGTGAGCACGCTTTGTTCCTGCAGCTCTTGTCTTGGGTGGTGTGTGCCCAAATTCTATAAAATGAAGGGGGGGGGGAACTGAACAGGTTAGGCACCAGTGAGGGATCTGCATGCAGCCACAAGACCCAAACCCCATACCAAGAGCGCACCGTGATTACTTTTTATAATAGTCCCTTTCCAATATACAATGATTCAAATTTATGAACTTTAACCACTAAGTATAACCATCTAAATATATTACATACACAAAGCACTTATTAATTAAAACTTAATTCTTCACTTGCTAATTCATCTGGTTTTAATCACAACCCTCAAAAAATTATCAAGAAGAAATGTTTTTTTTGCAAGCTGGGAGAACAGTCAGGAGCTAGCAAATTTTAGGGCCACCAGCATGGGAAAAGTGTAGGGTGATAACCATCTTCTATAATACTATACAGCCATGCACAATTTTTTAAAATATAAAACACAAGCCAAAGCCAAGAAGCCCTTACAGACCAAGTGCAATAATATTAAACCCCCAGCAATGGATATCCCCAAAAAAGAACCCCCAAAGTACAAGCTCACCCTTTGCTGACCAAGGCGTCCCTGCTCTGAAAACCACACCAGCTAGCCAATTCAGAAACTCTTTCCCTCCCCCCTCTCTTTCTTTAAAGAAGCAAGTGCCACAGCAAAGTCCTCCCTGCTTGCTAGCTGATTCTCAGCCTGGCACAAGACAGACTCAGGAAGCCACCACGCTTCCCCCCTCAGCACCGCTGCCAAGATCTCCAATCAAGCCCAGCCATGTGCTCTCCCTGGTAGGTGAAATCAAAGGATCCAATAGAGGCAGGGAGTGGCCAAGGCGGCAAAAGAGTGGGATCCCCCCGGCTGCAGGGCATTCGATAACCCAGGTGAGGGGCCGGGCAGCCCAGACACTCACCAAACCCCACCTCCAGCAAACCCTAAAAGGAGGAGCTGCGATACAAATGCCGGTGAGCGGCCGGAAGCTGAAGAAACTGCCCCCCCAGCCCCCAGAGGTCAGGAAACCACCACGGGCCAGTTGGAACATGCCGCAGTGGCCACATGGCCTCCTTCCTCTCTTGGAAGCCCAGCCCTGCAGCCGCAAAGCAACCAGCAGTGAGTTGGAGGCCGGGGATTCTCACTGAAAGTGGAAATGGCAGCCCTAGCTGTTAGCAATGTGTTTACATTCTTACGCTCTCATCCTATGGACCATTCCTGACAGACGCAGTAATATTTGGGCCAGAGTCTTTCGTGATGCACTCTGGCGCCCCCCACCCGGGATGCCAACCTCCCGGTGGGGCCTGGAGATAGGGGGGCGGTGGAGCACTGGCTTTCCTGGAGGCTCCGCAGCTGCGGGGGCCCCAGGAAAGCCAGGGAGGGGGTGGGGGTTCTAGCCCCCTTCTCCTCCCTCCGAGCGCTGGAGACTTGGGGGGCAGCGGAGCGCCAGCTTTCCTGGAGGCTCACCAGCTGTGGGGCCCCCAGGAAAACCAGGGAGGGGGCGGGAATTCTAGCTGGAGTGCTTGGATTTGAGCACCCGCTGGAGTCACTGCTGGCCGTCGCCCCCGCCTTCTCTCCCCCCCGGGGGGATGGGGAGGGTGGTCAAGCTTTGCTGCTGCCTCCTGAGCCCTGCTGGGTGCTCTTCATGGTGGCGGGGCCACCGGTGGCCACCCCCGAAACACTACCATACAGCATAAAAGGTAAAGGTAAAGGTAAAGGTTTCCCTTGCTCAAAAGCCACTTGAATCCGACTCTAGGGGACGGTACTCATCTCCATTTCCAGCCAAAGAGCCAGAGCTATCCAAAGATGTTTCTGTGGTCATGTGGCGGGCATGACTAAATGGAAAGGCACATGGAATGCTGTCACCTTCCCACCAAAGCAGTACTTATTTATCTACTTGCACTTTCTTGCTTTTGAACTGCTAGGTTGGCAGAAGCTGGGGTCAGAGATGGGAGCTCACTCCGTCATGCGGCACTCGGGTCTCGAACTGCTGAACTACAGACCTTCCAGTCTGCAGCTCAGCGTCTTAACCTCTGAGCCACCATGACCCCATGCCATACCACATAGGGAGGAGGAAAATGTCTCCTTCTAGGGTTGCAAACCTCCAGGTAGCACCTGGAGATCTCCTGGAATATCAACTAATCTCCAGGCTATAAAGATCAGTTCCCCAGATAAAATGGCTGCTTTGGAGGGTGGAATTTATGGCATTATATACTTCTGAGGTCCCTCCCCTTCCCAAACTGCAAGCTTCAACCCCAGATCTCCAGGAATTTCCAGTCCTGTAGTTGGCAACCTCATCTCCTCCCGTGCTGCACCACGCAGATTCAGGCCTAGAAGAATTCCTTCCTGCCCTCCTAGCAGTAGATTATAGAGCAACTCTGCTGTAGCATGATGTCCCTGAGGGTCAGAGCATGGTAGGGTTGCCAGTCCTGCACTTGCAACCCCCAGGGGGCAGAGCATGGGGACAGGGAGCACTACTGATCTGGCGATGCCACTTCTGGTGAACACTCAGACATCATCCCCTGAGATGCTCTAGGAATTCCCCCAATCTCTATGGTAAAGATAACAGAGACTGGGGAAATTCCTAGAATGGACACAGTGACCAAAAGTGAGGTTTTAAAAAAATTATTTATTTGATTTATATACTGCCCTCCCTGCAGGTCCACCGTGTCATCCCCCCATTTTCATATACAAATGCTAGAAGTGTCCAAGGTAAAATCGGGGATTTAGAATGGTGTTGGGGGAGGAAATAGACAATGTGGGTATTTCAGAAACTCGGGGGGATGGGGAAAATCAGTGGGATACGCTGATTCCCCGTCATATATTATATCGTCAGGATGGGGGGAAGGGTTGGAGGTGGGGTGGCTCTGTCTGTCAGAGAGGGTGATACAGTCCAGTAAGACCGAGAGGGTAAGAGAATTGGATTCGCTTCTGGAAATGCTGTGGGTTGAAGTAGAGGGGCCCAAAAGGAAGCTTAACAGTGGGAGTTTGTCATCGCCCACCAGATCGAAAGAGAGAGGAGGACGGAGCATTCGGTTTCAGCACGGCGGGGATGGCTGGCTTCGGGACTCACTCCCGTGAAGTGGCCGGATTGCCAGAATGCACAGCAGTGACTACTGGGACGAGGGGAAATCCAGAAAACTTCCTACAAACAACTAAAGAAGATTTTGAGCACCGTGAGTACATGTAAATGCAACAGAACTAAAGAATCTCTTATTGGACTTTAATCCCTTTAAGCCTTTTAAACATCAAACATAAGAAATGGAGGGATGAAAAGTGTTCCCCCCCTTTTCCCTCTAAGGCAGCTTGGAAGAGGAATAAAAAATGAGCTATTTTACTAATTTGATGGGCTAAAGGAGAGAAAAGGTGCATGACTGAGACTTAGTAATAGACTTCTAAGGTTTGCAATACCCCATTAAGAATTATAACATTGTGATATTTGGGAAACTTTTATTTTTTTCCCCCTTGGGCTAAGTTTCACTCTCCTGGTTTCCTTTCTCTTGGATTTATAATTGTACTATTTGGAATTACATGAAGAACTTCCTAAATGGATTACAATTAAATATATTTAACAATACTTGGATTACAAATTGAGACAATTATTTTTTATTTCTTTTTCTTTTTTCTTTAAAAAGAAGAAAGAAGAAAATCTCAAAAACTATTTGGAACTTACTTTCACTTTCCAAACATCATCTTTGCAAAATACAAGTTGCAAATCTTGTAGTGTTGTGTCTGTGTATGCTGTTACCACTAAAAGTGTTCTGTGTTCTAATTGTTCTGTAAATAGTTGATAACTCATTTTGTGGTACTGGAAAAGTTTTTGGTTTTCATATGGTTATAATAACAATTGTTTATGTAAGCATAGACAGCTGTTTGATTTCATAGGTGTCTACTGAAAAGGCGACTGAGAAACTCTTAACATGGCTAGTGGTGTAGACCAAAAAAAAAATGGTGCTTCTTCCCCAGGAATAACTTAATCTGTAGGTGCCAGTTTGGCACAGGTCTCATTAAAAGATCTGCAAACCTTGATACAGGAATCAGTAGCATCAGCGGTTAAAACAGAAGTAACAACAGTTGTTAAAATAGCAGTATCAGAAGCTGTGGAACCCATGCAGACCAAAATAGACTCACTTGTGCAGCAAATGTCACTCCAAATGGAAGAGGTTCAGAAGCAACTTAAAGAGAATAAACAATTGCTGACTTGACCAAAGTAACAAGGAAGGTGGAAAATAAGTCAGAGGAAATAGAGCTGAAGCTAGAAGCAGTAAATTCTAAACAGAGTTCCATGGAAGAGGCTCTCATAAAGCTAGAATTGGACAAGGCAGCTTATATTTTAAGATTTCAAAATATTTCAGAAAAGAAAGATGAAAATATAAAAACTGTGATGGCACAGATTTTGGCCAAATATATGGGTACAGAAGATACAGATGAAGTACATAATGAAACTGATGTGGTCTACAGAATGAACTCAGCATATGCAAAAAGAAACACATACAGATGGCTACTTCCTGAAGGTATACTTTTTACTTTCAAGGGAAAAAGATATAGAATCAACTCAACTTTTAAGGCAGAAGACTTCATTAAAACCCATCAAGAAGATTTGAAAACTGAGGAGGAGTAACCGGAGATGATGGAAGAAGGTGACCAGGATTTACGAGGATCATTAGGGATAACCAGAAAAACTACAAAAAAAACAGGAAAACAGCTAAGATCCCAGCATCACAAATAGTTCCAAGACTTCAACACAAGAGTAAAGATGACACAAATACACAACCCCAAGATGGATAGAAGAAAAATAGAGAGAGTCTCAATAAATGTAAATGGATTGAACACACCTCAAAAAAGAAGGCAGATAATTCAACAATTTAAAAAGATGAAATTGGATGTTATATGTTTACAAGAGACTCATATAAAACAGCCAGATCACAAATATCTGGAAATTAAAAAAGTTTGGAAAAGTTTTTATCTCTTCAGACAAGGAAAAGCAGAAAAGAGGCATAGTTACATATGTGAAAGAACACCTACATCCTGAGATGTTATACAGCTCTGAAGATGGCAGAATCCTGATAATCCAGATATAAAGTAAAATTACCTTGATTGTAAATATATATGTGCCAAACCAGCATCAGGAAAATTTTTATAAATTTTTTCAAGAACTTATTTCAAAACAAAACTTTGATGAGATTTGTCTGATTGGAGATTACAATGCAGTATTTGATAGACTCTTAGACAGAAAAACAACAACTGGAAAACAGAAAAAAGGCAGTGAACTTCCTAATGCATTTCTACAATTGGCAGAAGAACATAACTTGGTGGATTCTGGAAAGTGAGAAATCCAAATAAAACCAGCATCACCTTTTATTCAGCAAGACATAAGTCGTGGTCAAGAATAGATATGTGCTGGATATCATCAACAATTATAAATGACTTATTAGGAGTGGAAATTCTACCAGCAACTTTTGCAGATCACAATCCTGTTATGCTCACATATTACAAGATACACCAAAGAAAACCACATGGAAAACCAGTTTTTATTGAAGAATCGAAAATTTGTAACAGAAACTAAAAAAGAATTTCATTTTTTTAAAAAACAAAATATACAATCAGATATCTCTATCAGAGTTATTTGGGATGCATTTAAGGCCTATGCCAGAGGTTGGATAATTAGAGAAGCTGCACATATTAGAAAACAAAAGAGTGAGAAATTTATACAAATCAAGGAACAAATCAAGAAGCAAGAAGATGAAATGAAACAAGATTCTTGAACTGAATATTTAAGAGTGAAACTGAAATTATTACAGCATCAAAGGAACTGCCTGTTAACACAGGAAATAGCAAAAAAAATATGCAAAACAAAACTATTTTGAAAATTCCAACAAACCAACTAGATGGTTAGCATACAAATTACAGAAAGAAAAGGAGAAAAGAAATATAAAAATTTTGAGAGATGAGGAAAGAGAAGAAAATAAACATGCCCAAAGAATTGAAAAGGATTATTGAAAATTTTTATGAGAAGTTATGCAAGGTGAAGACTTTTAAAAATATATATAATTTAAAGAAATTTTCTGAAGAACAAAGGAAAATATTAAATGAACCAATAAACTTTTCTGAATTAACAGAAGCATTAAAAAATAGAAAAAAGGGAAGACTCCAGGCCCTGATGGCCTTCCGGCAGAATTCTACCAAACCTTTGAAGACCAATTGATACTAACTTTAAAATAAGTACTACAAAACATAATAACTGAAGGCAAAATACCAGAAACTTGGAATGAAGCCTTAATAACCTTGATACATAAACAAAATATTGATGAGAAAGAAATTAAAAATTATAGGCCAATTTCATTATTAAATGTGGGTTATAAAATTTATGCTTCTATTTTGGCTCCAAGATTGAAAAGAGTTTTGATACAAATAATTCATCAAGATCAAAAGGGGTTTTTTTTAACTAAAAAGACAACTTAGAAACAATGTAAGGACTATATTGAATGTAATTGAATATTTTGAAGCACATCCAGAGAAGCAGATGGCTTTGATTTTTCTGGATGCTGAAAAAGCATTTGATAATGTCAGCTGGAACGGCATGCTGGAACAACTACTAATTTCACAATGTGGTAAAGAATTTTTTACAATGGTGAGAGCAATTTATACTAAACAACAAGCGAGGGTCCTTGTTAATGGAGATTAATGAAAAATATTGAAATAAAAAAAGGAATCAGACAAGGATGTCTACTTTCACCATTATTATTCATACTAGTGTTTGAAATATTGAATGATATGATTAGAGGAGACATATATATTAAAGGACTTAAAATAAGAGAAGAATACAAATTGCAAGCTTTCACAGATGACTTGGTCTTTATTTTAGAAAATCCATTAGATTCTGTTATGAAACTTTTAAAAACTACAGGATTATGGCCAGGTGGATGGACTAAAAATTAATTTGAATAAAACAAACATGTTAACAAAAAATATGACTAAAGACCAAATCCAACAGATACAAGAAGTATCAGTTTTGGAAGTCAAAAAAAAGGTGAATTACTTGGGAATAAACATAACAAACAGAAGTTGCTCTTTGATGGAAGACAATTATATGGATCTTATTTTGGAAATTAAGAAAGATTTGGAAAGATGGAAAAACCTACAAATATCTGATGGGAAAGATAACTACAATAAAAATTAGTATTTTACCAAGATTGGTCTTTTTATTTCAAACTATTCCAATCCTTCAAAATCAAAAAAATATTTTATAGAACTTGATAAACTGATGAAACAATTTATATGGCAAAACAAGAGACCAAGAATAAAACTGAAAGCTTTACAAGATGCAAAAGAAAGAGCTGGATTTGCACTCTCAGACTGGCTTTTATATCATAGAGCAGCTTTATTGGCATGGTTAAGAGAATGGATTACATTAGAAAATTCTACAGTATTAGTGCTGGAGGGACATGATTTATTACTAGGATGACATGCATTTATATGATATGGAAAAGCTGATACCCATAAATATTTCAGACAACATTTTACTAGGAGATCTTTACTGAAGGTATGGGAAGAAGTGAAAAGACTTTTCTACACTAAGATACCAAAATGGGTCTCACCACTTGAAGCATTTACAAATCCAAACTTACTTCAAAAGAATGCATTAAAATATGAAGATTTGTTGGATAATAAAAATGAACTAAAACCAACAGAAAATATTAAAAAACAAGAATCCGAATTAAGTCAGTGGGAAACAGTACAAATAGAATCAAGATATACTAAAGATTAATTAATAGGTTTTTACTCAAAAATAACAGAAATAGATAAGATATTGTTATATAATGAAGAGAAACTGATTAAGAAACTATCTCTCCTTATAATAATTTCATTTTTGAGTGGCAAAGTTCTATACACGCCAAAATCAGTTGGCTGCCTGAACTGCCACTCAGAAGGCACTGGCTGCATTGGCTGCCTGGACTGCAGAGTTCTGCCTACAGAAACGGCGGCCACCATCTCTGGCTCAGTGTGCTCGGAACCAATGGAAAGGATGGACGGGAATCTCTGTGGGATTGGGGATGGCTGGGGCCTCCTTTCCTTGGCTCACAAACAGCATTGGGGCTGGGGGCTGGGGAGGGGGGTCCTCGCTTCCGTCCTCTCCCATGACCCCCTCCATCCCTCGTGTACCCCATACATGGAGCAAGGACCCAGCATACAGCGGCTGGTTCCCCCCTCATGCCGCCACCCCCCGGCTGCTCACCTTTCTTCCCTGGCTCTGGCCACTTGAACTGGCTCTGCCTTACATGCTGTTTAAAATGGCTGTGAGGCACAGCAGGAGAGGAGGATGGAAAAACCGTGCAGCCAGAGTCGGGGTGGGGGTGCTGAGGTGGAGAACACGGCTGCCCACAGCAGCAGTGGTCTGGCCATGGTGCTTGGGGGGGGGAAGGGGGCCAGTGCAGGCCAGAGCACTCTCCCAGGCCCTCTTTCTAGAGCTCGTTGCATTTCTTTCTGCAATGGGCCTTATTACTAGTATGTAATAATGTTGGAAAATAAAACACAGGATGGAATAGTTAAAGATTCCATGGTTAAAGGGGCACAAAACTTGGGTCATAATATTGATTTAGACCAATGGTTACAGGTATGGAAAACAAACGTAACAATTACTAAAGCAATCTCATATAAAGAAAATATTTATAAAAGGTTTTATAGGTGGTAAATGACTCCAGATAAACTAGCAATGTTTTATCAGAATTTATCAAATGATTGCTGGAAATATCAAAAAGTGTTGGTTCTTTTTTTCATATGTGGTGGACTTGTGACAAAGTTAAAAAATATTGGTCTTGGATCCATGAAATGTTACAAAAAATGTTAGAATGTACTATACCTTTTACACCTGAATTGTTTTTATTGAATATAAAGCCTGAGAACTGTAAAAAAACAAGATTTCTACCTTATTATACTTGTATTGAGTACTGCAAGAATTTTATATGCTAAATATTGCAGAAAAAATGAAGTGCTTTCTAAAAAAGAAATGATAAATAAAATACTTGAAACTGCAGAAATGGATAATTTAACTTTAATTTTGAGAGGAGAAGATGAAGGAAGCTTTGAAAATACATGGTCAAGATTTTACAAATAGTTGGAAGATTACAATAAATAAACAGTATGGTCATATAACCATTGGACAGTGTTATCGATGCAACGAACATGAAATTAAGCAAACTCTGGAGCACGATGCAAGACAGGAGGGCCTGGTGTGATATGGTCCATGAGGTCGCAAAGAGTCAGGCTCGACTGTGCGACTGAACAAAAACAACAACAACATGTAACCATACAAAAGTACAAACTATATTTTTAAATATGATGCAAATATTTACACAAAATACATGGTGGTAAAAATGGAGGCCCTATGACTGATAGACAACTTAAAACTGATAAATCACCAGGCCCGGATGGCATACATCTGAGAGTTCTGAAAGAACTCAAATGTGAACTTGTGGATCTCCTTACAAAAATATGTAATCTTTCCTTAAAATCTGCCTCCATTCCTGAGGACTGGAAGGTAGCTAATGTCACTCCCATCTTTAAAAAGGGTTCCAGAGGAGATCTGGGAAATTACAGGTCAGTCAGTCTGATATCAATACCAGGTAAGTTGGTGGAAATTGTTATTAAGGAAAGAATTAGCAGGCACATTGATGAACAAAAACTATTGAGGCAGACTCAGCATGGGTTCTGTAAGGGAAGATCTTGTCTCACTAACCTATTAGTGTTCTTTGAGGGAGAGAACAAACATGTGGACAAGGGGGACCAAATAGATGTTGCTTACCTTGACTTCCAGAAAGCTTTTGATAGTTCCTCATCAAAGGCTCCTAAGCAAACTCAATAGTCACGGGATAAAAGGACAAGTCCTCTTGTGGATCAAAAACTGGCTAATTAATAGGAAACAGAAAGTGAGTATAAATGGGCAATTTTCTCAGTGGAGGGTGGTAAGCAGTGGGGTACCACAGGGATCAGTACTCCGTCTGATGCTTTTTAACTTGTTCATTAATGATTTGGAGTTGGGAGTAAGCAGTGAAGTGGCTAAATTTGCAGATGGCATGAAATTGTTCAGCGTGGTAAGAATCAGGGAGGATTATGAGGCACTCCAAAGGGATCTGTCAAGGATTGGTGAGTGGGTGTCAATGTGGCAAATGGGGTTCAGTGTGGTCAAGTGCAAAGTGATGCACATTGGAGCCAAAAATCCTAACTATAAATATACATTGATGGGTTCTGAACTGGCAGACTAACCAAGAGTTGTAGTAGATAACTCAATGAAAATGTTGAGACAGTGTGCAACTGCGATGAAAAAGGCCAATGCTATGCTGGGGTTTATTAGGAAGGGAATTGAAAACAAATCAGCCAGTATCATAATGCCCCTGTATTAATCAACGGTGCGACCTCATTTGGAGTACTGTGTACACTTCTAGTCATCACACCTCAAAAAAGATATTATAGCATTGGAAAAAGTACAGAGAAGGACAACTAGAATGATAAAAGTGTTGGAACACTTCCCCTATGAAGAAAGGTTAAAATGCTTGGGGCTCTTTAACTTGGAGAAATGACAGCTGAGGGGTGACATGATCATGGTTTACAAGATTATGCATGAAATAGAGCAGGTCGAGAAAGAAGTACTTTTTCAAAATGGTTAAGAGAACTTTGCTATGGTACTTAATTGCAACCACGAGAATGACTTATGCTCAGTTCTGGAAGCAGGAGCAAGTACCTGACAAATGGGAATGGATAAAGAAAATGATTTTTATGATTGAAATGGATAAGCTGACAAGAAAACTTCACGGAAAAGAAGATGAAGAACTTTTAGCGGAATGGAAAGACTTTAAAGATTATTTAGAACTTAATTGGGATGTGAAAAATAGATTGCTCTGTTTTGATAATTACTAAGAATTGAAGTGACGTAAGAAAAGGGATTGTAATAGAAAAGTTACCTAATAGTGAAAAATAGAAAAGGAAAATACTGAATGTTAAGATTTGAAAATTGAATATGAATTGAATGTAAGATAATATTGATAGAAATGTTAATGGGGGTGGAGTATCGCTGGAAGCCAAGGGAGGGGGGATAAAAAATTCTAGGAAAAGATATGTTAAGAACTGGTTGTTAAATATGGAATATGTTATTATATCCTATTAATAACTTTTTTTTTCAAAAAAAGAGAGAAAGAAGTACTTTTCTCTCTTTCTCACAATACAAGAACTCTTGGGCACTCAATGAAATTGCTGAGCAGTTGGGTTAGAACAGGCCATAGGAAGTACTTCTCCCAAAGAGTGATTAACACATGGAATTCACTGCCACAGGAGGTGGCAGCGGCTACAAACTTGGACAGCTTCAAGAGGGAATTAGATAAACATATAGAGCAGAGGTCCATCAGTGAGCATTAGCTGCAAGGTATAGATAGGAACTCTCAGGCTGGGGCAAGTGATGCACCGTATTCTTGGTGTCTGGTGGGGGGGCAACAGTGGGAGGGCTTTAGTGTCCTGGCTTCACTGCTGGACCTCCTGAATGCACCTGGTATTTTTGGCCACTGTGTGCCAGAGTGTTGGACTAGATGGGCCATTGGCCTGGTCCAACATTGGCTTCTCTTATGTTCTCCCGCTGTGAGAGCGAGGGAGCCATTGGGAGTGGGAGGCTGCTTGCTGCAACAGGCCACCTGTAAAGTCTAGAACTGAGGGGAGCAGGAAGGGACTTGTCTAAATCTGGAACTCAGCAGTCTTTTTTTTTTTTTTTTTTGAACTCAGCAGTCTTCTGATTTGGGGCTGGGGAGTTCCCAGTTGGTTAGTGTGAGCTAGCTCACAGTTTTGTAGCTTCCAGCTCTCACATTTTTGTCTTGGCTCAGGAGGATGGCTCCAGGGCAAACTACTATATGCAGTAGCCAGATTGATTGCTCACACCTTTATTGGCAGTAGCTCACAAAGTAGAGTTTTGACTCACAAGACTCCACAGCTTAGGGGGAACATTGCCCCCAACCCATGTTGTTCTATTTCTGCTCCCACTCCTGTCCCCGTCTTTGCTGTTCAAATTTTAAATGTGGCCAAGATTAAATGTTGCTTTAAAAGCCAAACAGACCTAGACTCGTTTTCCTTTTTTTTTTTTAAGAAAATTTTTATTAACAGGATATAATGGCATGTTCCATAGTTAATAACCAATTCTTAACATATTCTTTTCTATGATTTTTCTTCCCTCTCCTCCCCTGGCTCCCAGCGATGCTCCACCCCCATTAATATTTCAGTCAATATTCTCTTACATTCTGTTCTTACTCAGTAAACAAATCTTCATTTTAAACATTTTCTTTTTCTATTTCTCCCTCTTAGGTAACATTTTAAATACAATCCATTTCTTATACTACTTCTATTCTTAGTAATCATCAAAGCAAAGTAATCTATTTTTAACATCCCAATTCAATTCTAGGTAAACTTTAAAGTCTTTCCAATCTGCTGAAAATTCTGCATCTTCTTTTCCATTGAGTTTTTTTGTCAGTTTGTTCATTTCTACCAAAAAAATCATAACCTAGACTTGTTTTCCTTAACTATATCATTCATTATCCTTGTATGACATTATCTAATGAGTGTTTTCACATCCATCATGCCTTGATCTTTCTGTTCTCATCTGCTTTTTGTAGCAGTCATTCTCTCCCCCTGCCCCCCGGCCGAAAAATGCTTTTTCTGTCTCTCTATTTTCAGAGATGACCATATTGATAGTTTATGGAAAGAGTGTGATGGCTGAGCTCAAGTCCACCAAACAATCCCACGGGACGGGATGAGAGAGAAGCTTCAGTTTCATCAGGAGGTGTGGAGGTG
Source organism: Gekko gecko (assembly GCA_029375565.1). Taxonomy (NCBI): domain Eukaryota; kingdom Metazoa; phylum Chordata; class Lepidosauria; order Squamata; family Gekkonidae; genus Gekko; species Gekko gecko. The sequence goes on from JAPDNY010000011.1 coordinate 3,719,388, forward strand.
GTGAGTGACATCCTGCCACCTTCGTGTGTCAAGGGAAAAGAGGTCTCTCTTGGCAGCTTGGGATTTCATCTACATCCTGCCAAGTCTTCAGTTTCAGCTCCTCCAGCAGCCTTTCTCCCCCACACCCATATCATGGGCTCAACAGCATTCCCTATGAGACTCTCCTCTCCATTCTGGCAGGGGGCAATGAGTGTGTCCTTTTCTGACATAGCCAGGTTCCTGCTGCCTGGCTGCCTGTCCCACACAGCTTCCAGCTGGGAAAATGAGGAACGTCCACACTGTAGGCGTAGCAGGGGGCTGAATCAAGCGGAGCTCAAATCAACATTGGGGGGGAGCTGGGGACATGGATGAAGAAGAAGAAGAAGAAGAAGAAGAAGAAGAGTTTGGATTTATACCCTGCCCTTCACTGCCCAAAGGTGTCTCAGAGCAGCTTACAGACTCCTTTCCCTTCCCCTCCCCACAACAGACACCCTGTGAGGTAGAAGAAGAAGAAGAGATTGGATTTATACCCCGCCCTTCACTGCCCAAAGATGTCTCAGAGTGGCTTACGAACTCCTTTCCCTTCCCCTCCCCACAACAGACACCCTGTGAGGTAGGTGGGGCTGAGAGAACTTCTGACAGAAACTGTCCTTGAGAGAACAGCTGTGCCAGAGCTTGTGACTGACCCAAGGTCACATCAGCAGGTGCAAGTGGAGGAGTGGGGAATCAGACCCGGTTCTCCACGCACTTAACCACTACACCAAACTGGCTGAGAACCAGGAGCCCTGGAATGATGGTCAGGATTAGCTCCTTCTTCAAGGACTGGCAGATGGACTGCTAGGCTGACCTGATCTGGGAAGCCTTTGGAGGCTGCCTGGCTGGGGATGCAGTTCTCAGAATTGCTTTCCCCTGGCTCTCAAATAATTGCTCTTGTTGCATTTTTACATCAACCACCTTGAGTCTGGGAAAGGCAGCATAAGCACAGTTTAAAGAGATAAATAAATACATGTTGATGGTCTTGACTGGAGCTGAAGTTTCATTTCTGTTATCTGTTAAAGTGCAACAGATAAGCTGAGAGAGAGAGAGAGAGAGAGAGAGAGAGAGAGAGAGAGAGAGAGAGAGAGAGAGAGAGAGAGAGAGAGAGAGAGAGAACACAGTAGAGGAAAAATCCCACATAAGGAACAACTAAATTGCCCACATTATTCATCAGTAATTTAATGAGTCTCTTTGTCTCTCCCTGTATGCCAAATGGGCTGAAGAACTCTAATGCCCTCTGAGCTGAACCAGCCACTATAAGTGAGCCACGTCTCAATGACCTTGGATGCCGTGGCTGCAGTGCGTGGGACTTCTCGGCAGAAGAACGGGCACCGTGTTCCAGGATAGTTCTCATTGAAGTGGGGCTGCAGAGTGGAACTTGAGCCTGCAGTGGACGTGACCAGTTGGGTCCAGTAGTGTTCCCCTGAGCCATGTCAGGGGGCCTAAGAGGAGCCAGGGGAGCCAGTGTAGTGGTGTAGTGGTTAAGTGTGCGGACTCTAACCTGGGGGAACCGGGTCTGATTCCCCACTCCTCCACTTGCACCTGGCTGGATGACCTTGGGCAAGCCATGCAGTTTCTGTCAAGAGCTCTCTCAGCCCCACCTACCTCACAGGGTGTCTGTTGTGGGGAGGGGACGGGAAAGGAGTTTGTAAGCCGCTTTGAGACACCTTTGGGTAGTGAAGGGCGGGGTATAAATCCAATCCCTTCCTCTTCTTCTTCTTCTGCTAGGGACGGGTAGCTGGCTCCCTGTCAGGGATTGCAAAAACAAAAGGGAGCAGTTGTCAGGCTCCTGGACAAGTTACTCTCAACAATACTCTCTTTGGCAGTGATTTGTTTATTGAGAAATAGCCATGATTCAGACCAGAACAGTACTGTGTCAGAACTGAGGATGTTGACAGGTACAGGTACAGATATAGGTAATTCAAATGAACCCCCCCCCCCCAAAAAAAATGACCAATCACACTTCGCATTCATCCTGCCTAGCCATTGTGTTGTCTACTCACTCCCGTTGGGACATCCCATTATCTGCCCTAGCAAGCTGGCACCAAAGGTTTCAAGGATGTTCCTCTGGGAGGAAGACTTCTTCAGGAAAAGTTATGGCTTCTACATTAGCACGGTTCACACACTCAGCATCCCCCCTACTTAGGAATTTTCCTTCCCTCCTACAACCATGGCAAACTAAGCAGAGCAGAATTTGACAGGAGTCAAGCTTCACGGCAGTTGGGATACAGTCTCAGCTCAGTGACATGCTTTGCAGCCCTAACAGACAACGATGCCAGAGGCATTGCTGAAGTTCCTTAATACTTAATAATAACTGTGTGTGTGTGTGAATTGCCATCAAGCCACTTCTGACTTAAGGCGACCCTATGGATTAATGACCTCCAGAACGTCCTACCATTAAGAGCTTTGCTCAGGTCTTGCAAAATGAGGGTCATGCCCTCCTTTATAGAGTCAATCCATCTCATTAATAATAATAAAGTCCCTTAATATTTAATGCTGAAGATCCTTAATGCTTAATAATTGCTCAGTTCCTTAATACTCAGGAAAACCTGGTGCTGTACATCTCCCACACAGCAAATGTGTGTTCTTGGACCTAAAGGAGGGAGGATTATAGAGGACAGGTTTCGGTGAGACTATTTCTCAAGTTCAGCATTCCAGTTTCTAGTTCAGTCAGTCATTTGACTGCTCAAGTCTCTTAGTCGAGGAGCTTTAATCGGATTAAAAGAAGGGAAAGAAAGGAAAGCCTTTGGCCACATGCCAAGGACCCAGACCAGGCATGGCCAGGGAAAACTGCAAAACCAACACGGGTTGCCTGACCCCTTTTGGGATGCAAATAGAAATTCCTATTTATAATGTATGGAAGGTGAACAGGCACAAGCATCATGCAACATCTCACATCCTGGAACAGACCAAGCCATTCTGCAGCCCCAAGTACCTCCTCATGTGTCACTGGGAGTGTCTCCGGCAATGTTCCCTTTAAGCTGTGGAGTCTTGTGAGCAGAAATTCGACTTTGTGAGCTACCGGCATTAAAGCTTTGAGCGAGCGATTTGGCTTCTGCATAAATTAGTCTGCTCGGGAGCCATCCTTCCTGAGCTAAGGCAAAAATCGGTGAGCCAGAGGCTAAAAAACTGTGAGCTAGCTCACACTAACTTAGCTTAGAGGGAACACTGGTCTCCGGACCTGAGCGATGACACTACAGGGGTGTGTGTGCATGGGGGGGTCTCCTCCTCTGCCCCGCCCTGGTGGGCTCCAGAGACTCCACCTAGGTGGCAGTGGTCCAGGTCTGGAACGTGGTGAAGGACACAGATCTATTCTCATGTTGCCTCCAGTCCCCACCCCCTGGCATTCCTGCCAATCAATCCCTGCCCACAGGGGGAGTAGGCAGACATTAAGTGGAGTCAGCCAATGAGAGGCTGTGGAACCTTTGGGGAGAGTGGAGTAAAGTGGAGGGAAAATCCGTCTCCACCTCAGGGAGGGTTTGGGGAAGCCAAAGAGAAGCAAGGAAAAACTACCAGGGGAATAGTTAAGATAGTTAAAGGCTTTGCCTGCTGAAGGAATAGAACTCAGGTATCTCTAGGACAGGTACACAGGGCTCAGGGGCTAATAAAGAGGGAGGAACAGAGCAGGTATCCTGTGTTACCTGAGGGAAATAATAGGTGTGGGACCTGTGAGGGAAATAACCCAAGAGACAAGGTGGCCCTATTTCAGTTGGCTGGGATTCTTGGGTTTATAGAGGCGTTCCAAATAAGATCATTTTCTCTCTCCCTGTCTATCAGCTCAGTAAAGCTGTGGGTGTGCGATATTGTAACATGTTTGAAAGGAGAATTCTGATGTCCCTTGTTATGAAAAAAGAACCAATAACTTTTTACATTCCTTTCCTCATCCACCAAGCCACTGAAGCGCTGAGCCCTGCGTACTGTGAAAGGAAGGTGTTAGTCTGAATTGCTGAAGAAGAGCGGGGAGGAGCAGTAGAATTACCTCAGATTCTTATTCTCTCTCTCTCCAGGCTGCCTTTGTAACAACAGCACATCATCCAGCACTCTGATTTATTAAAACTGCCTTGCTGACCCCTCTCAGACCCATGCCATACTTGAAATCAGTGCGGCCAGTGCTGCTGGAAGGTGTGGCAGGCTGGGCGGGGGAGCTGAGAGAGTGCCTGGCCATCACACCCCCCTCCCAGCAGCAGCCCCTGAGGCAGTGCAGTCTACCTGCTCATGTCCAAAGGCACAATGCAATGCAGTTGCGTCTATGGGTGCGTGTCCATCCAGCCTGCATGTGCAGCTCTCATTCAGCAAGAACCCTGCTTCAAAAAGAAGTGGAGGAATCAAGACTGTGATTCAGACGGAAACAGGAATTGCATCTCCTTGTCTGGAGAAAGTCTTTGGACGTCTGAGTATCATGCAAAGGGGGGGTGGGCAGAGAGCTCCGGAGTTCAAGGATCTATTTGCCTTTTCCCCTTAAGAACAAATCATATTTTCTCTTTCATTGTTAAAAGAAATTAAACAAACTGTGGTTTTATCTGTGTATGTGCCATGTTATAGTTTTAAATGCTAGAAATATCCGTTTCTTCAGCAGAAACCACAGTTTATCTTGTCAGTTTGCAGACCCTCACACGCATCCTGGTTTGGACTGATGAATGCTGAGTGCATTGCCCGCTCCTTGTAGTCTGGAAAGTGCTGCCAAGGAACCAGCCAGGATTACTGTGTGAGTTCATTCAGCACTTGAAACCCTAATTAAGACGATGAGGTCAACACGCAAACTTCGCATCCTGGCTTCAGCGCTAGATTTCCAGACTGCAGCTGCTTTCTCAGTTCTACTAGCAGTTCCGATGATCATGCTGTTGGTGTGATCAGCACAAACGTTTTCTTCATTCCCCCCCCCCCCATCAGTGTTCTACCTGTTCACAGGGACTCTAACTTTGTTCATTTTCTCTCCACTTCTTTCTGGTTATAGATTTTCATAGAAGTGGACATCAAGGGAACTGCCAGAGTAAACCTGTCCTAAGGATTATGTTTGACATGCTGGAGCTTCTAAAATATAAGTACCAGAGGAATAAAAAGTATAATTTATTTATTTTTCAACATTTGTAACTGGATAGGAGGTATGCCAAAGGTGGCTTACAACAGAAGGAAAACATAATCATCACTGCCATACAAATTTAAAATATTAAAATATTAATAATTTAAAGCTATAAATTAAAATCAAGGGTAAAATGGTAATCCTGAATTAAGGAATCATAGAATCATAGAATCGGTCTTCAACTGGCATTGGAACTGGCATTGAAGGTGAGATACTCTAATTGTAGTCGCATTCTCATGAGCACATTGAGGACCTCAGCACAGAAATGTTAGGGAGGAACACGTTGTTAGACTTTTGACAGTATCAGACTAACCAGGCATGAATAATTTCAAGGGGATAATGTGCGGGGCGATAAAGTCTTCCTAGAATGGCCTCTGTCCTTCCTGGAGGAAAACAAGGCTTATCTTCAGGATGTGTTGGCTATTGGCTTTGTAATTAAAAGAAGGTTACTTACACAAGCTTTATTCATATCTTTTATGATCTCCCTTGGGGTCATTTAAGTAACTGATTTGGACCGGCCAGACAACAAATGAGGCCCAGGCCTCCTCTCCTCCTACAGTGCTGTAAACATAATCCCCAATTGATTGGTCTCTAATACATCAGGCCCAAATGAAAAATTAATCAGATTGGCTGCAGCCCCACAGTGAGCACTTTAGCACTCTCTTGTTTTGGACACTGGATCCTTTGATTTACGGGTAAAGTGGCAGATGTGGGGGGCGGCGGGTGAGCAGCACTGGGCCCTCTCAGGCTCCAGCAAGCTTGCTGGAAATGAAGTGTGTGTGTATCAGGTTAAGTACAGAGGGGAAGCCCTCCTAAAAGCCCCAGAGTGCTTTTTGTCGCACTGAGCCAAATGTTCTCCAGGTTTGTTTTTTGCATTGAAATCCATTATTTTTGTTGTGTCCTGAAGCTGGAATCTGTCCTATCTATTGCAATGTTAAGCTTCAGACATAAAAAGGGATTGTAATCTGTCGCATTCCCATTTGATGGTTTCTGTGAAACCTTGTAAATAGCCAATTGCAACTGTACATAGCAATTTGGAGGGAACAGACCTCATTGGTCTTTATCCTTGTTTTCTTATTGGTTGTTAACTTATTTACGGGTGTGGCTTTGACAGCCCAGATCATTTAAAAAGGGAGCTGTGCTCCAGTGTTCTGCGTGTGTGTGTTGCTGAATTGAGTTTGCTGTTACAATAAAGCTGAAATCACTTTTGCCGAAATCCAATTGTGTTGAGTTGCATACTTAACAATTGGCGACAAGGATGGGATGCTGAGAGCGGGTAGGCAGCCCTGCTGAACCAACACATTAATGGCAGATGAGACCACACACCCGGCCGAGCCGGCTGAAGCCCCACTCGCAGTATTGGCCGCACCAACAGTCGAGATGGCCGTCCATCCGGCGTTTGAGGCATTCGACCCAGCAATGGAGGACTGGGACTCTTACCTGGTGTGGTTTGAGTTCCACCTCCAAGCAAACCAGATCACTGATGAGGCGCGGAAGAAGGTGACTCTCCTGAGCTCCTGCGCCAAGGCCGTCTTCGACATTGCCCGGTCCCTGTCGCCCCCACAGAGCTCAGTGCGGCTTCGTGGGCTGACATCACAGCTAAGCTAAAAAGATATTTCTTGCCCCAACCTTCAAAAATTGCTTGTTGGCATGGTTTTTACAAGCATTGTCAGGGGCCTACGGAATCCATCACCGAGTACGTCACTGCTTTGTGGATGGCTGCCCAGCCATGCAGGTTCACCGACCTTGAGGAGGCCCTCCTCGACCATCTCGTATGTGGCCTATGGGATGAGCGTCTCCAGCAGTGCCTGTTTGCCCGCACGGAGCTGACGTATGCTGTGGCCTACACAGAGGCTGTCACTGCCGAGGCTGCTGACAGGTCCACATGTGAGGTCCACCAGCGACAGGCCTCGAGCGGTAAAGAACTGTCAGTCCATCAGCAATCCACCAGCAAGTCTGAGGAAGAACCAGATGATGTCTTCAGGACACGGGAGGCATGCCCCCGCGGACTCAACCAAAAACTGCAGCGCCACGTTCCTGTGCCAGTTGTGGCGGCAAGCACAAGCAAGACCTCTGTTGGGTGAAGGAGTTGACCTGCCGATCCTGCGGTAAGTGAGGTCATCTGGCCCGAGTCTGCTGAGCAGCCAAGAAGTCTCCACCTTCTACTCAGCATGCAAACCCTAAGGTTCATGCCCGGGACAAAGACAAGGCAACCGATTGTCATCAAACTGACACCTGCTGTTGTCCCTCAATGGTCCTGGCCACCGGAGACAAACCCAGCAGGAAGATCCACGTCACGCTTCGACTGGACAGCATTCCCTGCACCATGGAGGTGGACTCCGGATCATCCGTCACAGTCATCTCAATGCAGACGTGGCAGCATTTGTTCCCGCGAAGGAGCTGCCACTGTTTGTCTCCGGTCTCAACACGCCTGACCGATTTCCAGGGCAGGTGCATTCCTTTGGCAGGAAAGGCAAGTTTCCTCATAGAATTCAAAGATCGGAGAGCAGAGCTATCCCTCCTGGTTGCAGAGGGCAAGAGGGTCAGGTTGTTGGGCCTTGATTGGTTCGAGGCTCTGGGCATTACTATTACTGGTGTTAACCAAATATGCCAAGTTAAAGGGGAATACTTGTACAGCGAGTTTCCTGAAGTGTTCGGTGAAGGGCTTGGTCAGTACACTGGTCCCCCAGTAACCTTTGATTTAGATCCATCGGTTCGCCCTATTAGGCTTAAGTATCACAAGATGCCTCTCGCCTTGAAGGGAAAAATAGAGGCTGAGTTGGGAAAACTTGTAAACCAATATATTCTGGATCCTGTTCCTTATGGTAAATGGGAAACCCCCATTGTAACGACTGTAAAACCCGATGGCTCTGTCAGAATTTGCGCTGACTACAAATGTACTTTAAACTGGGCTCCGCAACAGCACTCCTACCCAGTGCCAGTGATTAGCCATGTGTTGGCATCACTGGGGGGAGCCAAGGTATTTGCAAAACTTGACCTGGCGCAGGCATATCAGCAGCTGCCTGTGGACGACGCAGCTGCTGAAGCGCAAACCATTGTAACACACAAAGGGGCTTTCAAGGTAAAGTGTTTGCAATTTGGTGTAAACGTAGCCCCAGGTATCTTCCAGGGTCTAATGGAGGGGCTCCTGAGGGGGCTACCTGGTGTCGTTCCATATTTTGACGACGTGTTAATTGCTGGTACTGATGAAACTGAGTTGATGGCTCGGCTACAAGCAATGTTGGGCCATTTCAAAGAGGCGGGATTATGAGTAAAATGCTTGAAGTGTTTTGTTGGAGTCAAACAGATTGAGTTTCTGGGTTTCCTCATGGATGCAAATGGACACACCCCACACCTAACAAAGTCTCTGCCATTAAGAACGCTCCTCCGCCTAAGTAAAAAAAAGAGCTGCAATTGTTCTTAGGCATTTTAAACTTTTACCACTCGTTTTTACTGCACAAGGTGTCAGTGGCGGAACCACTGCACGCCCTATTGCATAAGAATGTCAAATGGGAGTGGGGAGAGAGGCAAAGGTGGGCTTTCAGGGTGGTCAAAGAGTTATTATCATCAAATGCTGTGCTCACACATTTCAATGAATTGAGAATGCTTGTTTTGGCTGCCGACGCATCCCCTTACTGTGCTGAGTCACATAATGCCGGACGGCACCAAGAAGCCGATCGCATTTTATTCGCCGTCACTGACAGCTGCTGAAAAGAACTATGCCCAGATCGACAAGGAGGGTCTTGCCCTCATCGCAGGGATTAAAAAATTCCATGACTTTGTGTATGGGTGAAGGTTCCTCCTTGTCACCGATCACAAGCCGCTGCTGGGCCTTTTCTCACTGGACCGTCAAACCCCGAACATTTTTTCACCGAGGATGCTGTGGTGGGCAGTTTTCCTCACTGCCTATGACTTTGACTTAGAACACAGGCCTGGAAAGGCTATCGGGCATGCTGATGCCCTCAGCTGCTGCCCAGCTCCTGCAAGAGACACTGACTGTGACCAGGACTTCGATGTTCTGGTGATTGATGAACTGCCGGAGGCCCCGGTCACCTCCCTGGACATTGCCGCTGCATCGGCAAAGGACACTATTCTCACCCATGTCCTTAATTGGGCATGGAGGGGGTGGCTGGCGGGAAAAACAGAGCTGGAGTTCAAACCATTCGTTACGTGCCAGAACGAACTGTCCGTTTCAAAGGGGTGTTTACTGTGGGGGAGTCGGGTGGTGATTCCCGCCAAACTGAGGGACTGTGTTCTTGAAGCCTTGCGCTCAGGCCACCCGGGCATAGTCCATATGAAGGCCCTTGCTAGGGGGTATGTATGGTGGCCCAAGATGGACGAAAATATCGAATCCTGGGTAAGGTGGTGCTTGGCTTGTCAGCAGTCGAAGCCAGAACCACCTCCGGCTCCCATTCAGCCCTGGGAGAAGACCCAGAGGCCGTGGTTGCACCTCCACATGGACTTTGCTGGGCCCTTTCAAGGCCAGACTTTCTTAATCGTGGTGGACGCTTTCTCCAAGTGGTTGGAAGTAGTAGTGCAAATGCACTCTACCAGGGCTACTGCAGTCATCAGTGCCCCGAGGAAACTATTTGCCACCCACGGACTCCCTGACAGTTTGGTCTCAGACAACGGGCCACAATTTGTGTCTGGGGAGTTTGAAAAATTCCTGGCAGACAATCTCATCCAGCACCTGACTTCGGCCCCGTTCCATCCTGCCTCAAAAGGGCAAGCTGAGAGGATGGTACAGTCGGCCAAGGAGTCGCTCAAGCACCTAACGTGTTGGGACTGGGGGCAGAAGATCGCCTCGTACCTCCTGAGGCAACACATCACTCCTTGCTCTGCCACGTGGAGGACTCTGGCAGAGCTGTTAATGGGGCGCAAACTGTCTTCTCTGCTAGACAGGCTCCACCCAGACTTAGATCAGTCCAAGCAACGGTCTGAAGCCCAGGCACAGGGGAGAGTGTTTGCTTGTGGGGACAAAGTTTTTGCCCACAATTATGCGGAGGGCCAGCGTTGGCTACCGGCCATAGTCATCAAGGTCTTGAGTTCAAAAATGTATGTGGTCAGGCTTCCCAACGGACGGGACGTGCGCCACCACATAGACCAGTTTAGGGAAAGGTGGGCAGATTCAAGCCTGGAGTCACAGCCTGACCCTGAGCTGGTCCCCAACGAGCAGGAGCAGCCTCTGGACAAGGAGGTGAGTGCTGCCAAACCCAAGATGGAGCAGGAGGCTGGGCAGACCCCAGCTCCTGAGTCCGAACCCTCTGCCCTAGACTCCCCTGTCTCTCCTGCGAGAGAGAACACCAGGGTCCCCACTACCAACGATGCTCCACCACCACAGGAGCAGAGACCTCTGTGAAGGTTGCAGAGAAACCGTTGTGCCCCCTCCTACTTAAAGGATTATGTATGGAATGGAAATGCTCCATCTGAGGGGGGAGGAATTGTTGTGTCCTGAAGCTGGAATCTGTCCTATCTATTGCAACATTAAGCTTCAGGCATAAAAAGGGACTGTAATCTTTTTTTTTTTTTGAATACAATTTTTATTGGATATTTTCCACATGCTCAAACAACTTAAACAAATAAATACATATCCCTTCCGTTTTTTTCCCTCCCCTCCCCAAACAAGGCTTCCCACAATGCTCCAACCCTGTTAATATCTCTCTCATTCAGTTACATTAACTACTAATTTTACTTTCTTTACTAATGGTAACAATTTATGAGTCTAATCACTTTAAAGTTTCCCCTTAATAACTATCAAAACAGATCAAACCATGTTTAACATCCCAACTTTTCAACAAATATTCTTGAAAGTCTTTCCATTCTTCAAAAAAGTTTTCATCTTCCTCATTGTTTAATTTTCTTGTTAGCTTGTCCATTTCTGCCATAAACAACATCTTTTTAATCCATTCCCATGTTTCCGGTATTTTTTCTTGCTTCCAGAATTGTGCAAAAGTCATTCTGGCTGTTGTCACCAAGTACCATAGCAATGTTCTCTTGGTTACATTTATTTCTTCCATTTTAAGACCTAACAGTAACATCTGTGGGTCTTTCTTAAAAGTACATTTCAAAATTTTTTGTATCTCATTGTGGATCTCCGTCCAATATCTTGCTGCCTTATCACAAGTCCACCACATATGATAAAATGACCCTTCTTTTTTCTTGCGCTTCCAACATTTGTTAGACATGCTGTCATTTATAATAGCAATTTTTTGGGGGGGTCATATACCATCTATACATCATTTTATAGCAGTTTTCTTTCACATTTATACAAGTTGAAATTTTCATTGACTTTTTCCACAAATATTCCCAAGATGACATAGTTATTTCATTATTTATATTTACAGCCCACTTTATCATTTGCTCTTTTACTGTTTCATCCTCAGTATACCATTTCAATAAGACCTTATACAATTTTGAAATCATTTTTTTACCCTTTTCAGCCCATACAATTTCAATTTCATTATTATTTTCTCTAAAACCATGTTCTCTTTTATCGGTCTTAAATAAGTCATAAATCTGTCTATACTTCAACCAATCATAATCATATTCAACATCATTTCTATCTTTTAAGACAAAGTTTTTCCCTTCTAATTTTAAAAGCCTTTTATAAGGTAACCAATCTAAACCTTGGTTCCTTGAATATGGATTAATCACTTCTGCCGGCACTATCCAAAGTGGTCGTTCTTCCGAGAAGAATTTTTTGTATCTCGTCCACGTCTCGAACAGTGATCGTCTTATAAAATGATGTTTAAAAAATTTATCCATTTTTGACTTTCCATACCATAAATATGCATGCCATCCAAACTTATTGTCATGACCTTCCAAAGCCAACAACTTCATATTTTCAAGATTAATCCACTGCTCTAGCCATGTTAAGCAGACGGCATCATAATAAAGTCTAAAATTCGGTAATTGTAATCCTCCTCTTTCTTTTGCATCACATAAAATTTTCATTTTAATCCTTGGTTTTCTTTCTGCCCATACAAACTTCGATATTTCTTTCTGCCATGTATCCAATATTTTACTTTGTTTTAATATTGGAATAGTCTGAAATAGAAACATCAAACGAGGCAAAATGTTCATTTTTACAGTTGCAATTCTTCCCAATAATGATAAATTCAAGGTATCCCATTTTTTGATATCTTGCTGAATCTTATACCAGACTTTTTCATAATTATTTTTAAACAAGTCAATATTTTTCATAGTCAATTCAATTCCTAAATATTTGGTCTTTGTTACTACTTCACATTGAATTTTCTCCTGGAGTTCAACTTGTCTTTGTTTCGTCATATTTTTACACATCACCTTCGTCTTATTTTTATTAACATAAAAACCAGTGATTGTTCCAAATTCTTCAGTTTTTTTCATCAATTGTGGTATATTCTCAATTGGATCTTGAATCATAAACATTACATCATCTGCAAACGCTCTATATTTGTACGTAAAGCCTTTTACTGTAAGTCCTTTAATATCATTGTCTTTTCTTATTTCTGCCAGTAACATTTCCAATATCCAGATGAACAATAATGGAGACAATGGGCAGCCTTGACGTGTTCCCTTTTGAACTTTAAAGAATTCTGTTTTCTCCTTATTTATATTCAAAGCTGCTTTTTGCTCTGAGTATATTGCCACAATCATATTTGAAAAAAACTGACCTATATCCAATTTTTCAATTACTTGCAGCATAAAATCCCAATTCAAATTATCAAAAGCTTTTTCCGTATCTAAGAAGAGGAACCCAACTTCTTTCTCTGGATGTTTGTCATAATACTCAATTGCATCAATCACCACTCTCAAATTGTCTCTTATTTGTCTATTTGGTAAAAAACCAGCTTGTTCTTCCACTATGACATCTTTCAAGTGTTTTTTCAACCTTTCAGAAATTATTTTTGCAAATAATTTATAATCATTATTCAATAGCGATATTGGTCTGTAATTCTTCACATTAGTTAAATCCAAACCTTCTTTGGGTATAAGTGAGATATTTGCTTCTTTCCATGAGTCTGGGATTCGTTTGGCCATTCTTATGTCATTTGACAGAAGTACCAGAATTGGGGTTAGCTCTTCCTTGAATTTCTTATAAAATTTTGCTGTAAAGCCATCTGGACCTGGAGCTTTGCCCAACTTTGCATCTTCTATCACCATTATTATTTCTTCCTTTTTAATTGGACCATTAAGTAATTCTTTAGTTTGTTGTCCCAGCTCTGGTATATCAATTTTCTCCAAATAATTCTTAAGTCTCTGTTGGTCAATTCCTTTCTTTTTAAACAGATTTGCATAATATTTTAAAAAAGCTCTTTTTATACTTTTCAAATCCACAATGTCTTTTCCATCTTCTGTTATTTTATTTATAAAATTTCTTTCTTTTCTGTTTTTCAACTGCCATGCTAAAAATTTTCCTGGCTTATTTGCACCCTCAAAAGATTTTTGCTGTAACTTTTTCAAATTCCAATATAGTTGTCTGTTAGATAAAACATTCAGTTGATCCTGTAAAAGATGGATCTCTCTAATAATTTTTTTCTTCCCTGGTCTTTTAGTTAATTCCTTTTCCTTTTGTCGAATTTTTTCTTGAAGATCATTTTGTTGTTGCATCCTTTGCTTTCTGTCTTTAGTATTCAGTGAAATAAGCAAACCTCTCATTACCGCTTTGTATGCATCCCATACAATCTGTATGTCAGTACCTTTATTTAAGTTCATTTCAAAAAAAATTTTCGTTTCTTTTTTTAATGTCTCATTAACTAATTTTTTGTCCAATAAATCTTCATTAATTCTCCAATGTAATTGTTTTGGTTTTTCTTTTGACAACCAGAGTAAAGGGTTGTGGTCTGAATTATTTTTTGGCAAGATTTCAATTTTTTGAGTTTTTAAAGCCATCTCTTCTGACATCCAAATCATATCAATTCTAGAAAAGGAATTATGTCTATTCGAATAAAAAGTATAATCCTTGGTTTTAGGATTCCATTTCCTCCAGACATCTTCTAGTTTCTCTTGTCTCATCAACTGAAAGAATTTTTTTGGCAATTTTCCAGTCCCTTCTCCAATTGCATTAGATTTTCTATCCAATGCATTATTCACCGTGCCGTTAAAGTCTCCTGCAAAAACTATTTGATCATAATTTAAACAGTCCAACTCTTTTGACAAGTCTTTAAAGAAAACCTCCTTTGTCCCATTGGGTGCATATAAGTTTACAAGCAATGTTTTTTTTCTGTACATCGTTATTTCCACACCAACGTATCTCCCTTCATTATCTGAGAAAATTTGTTTGGGTTCCAATTCTTTTGAAATATATATCACTGTTCCTTTCTTCTTCTTGATTGCCGATGAAAAAAATTCTTCTCCCAATTTTTTATTAATCAGATATTTGTTATCTTGTTTTCTGATATGTGTTTCTTGCAAACAAATTATATTACATTTTTGTTTCTCTAGCCAATGATTCACTAATCTTCTTTTATTTGGTGAATTTAGTCCGTTAACATTCCAAGATAAAAATTTGTAATCCATAAGTATTTTGGGTTATATATCTTTAAAAACATCAAAGTTGTTTTCTTTGAATCTACACAAATCTCCCTCTGTTTTAATTGTAATTTTCGCCGAGTTATATGAGAATGATAATCCCTGTGGTATCTCCCATCTGAACCTAATATCCATTTCTTTTAACTTATCCGTTAATTTCTTGAACTTCTTTCTGTCTTGTAGAATCACTCTCGGAATTTCCCTTTGAATTATTATTTTCTTCCCATTAATTTCCAACGGTTGTGTAAATTGCTTCTTGAAGATATCTTCTTTCATTTTTTTGCCACAAATTGTACAATCACATCTCTAGGTAATTTCTTTCTCTTGGCATAAGCTGAGTTTACTCTGTAGATTAGGTCAAAGTCTGAATCCAAATCTCCTTGATCCTCTCCTATATATGTTGTCAGCATGTTTATTACTAGCATACGTATATCCTGATCTTCCTCCTCTTCTATCCCTCTCAGTCTCAAATGATTTTGGGTAGCCCTGTATTCCATCATGGATTCCAGCCTTATATTCTCTTGGAGAGTTCTTTTCAATTTTTGTTCCATCTCTGTTGATTTTGTCACCAGACTTTGAACTTCTTTCTTAACTTCTTCCGTATCTTTTTTAATCCCTGCCACTTCTGTTAGTACCAGTTCTTTCAATGCTGCCATATTTCTTTCTTGTACTTGGACTTGCACTTGTTCTATTTGTTCCAATTGCATTTGCATCTGTTGTTGCAACTGTGATTCCATTTGTTTTCCTAAGTTCTGCACCACTTCTGTCATCCTTTTCTCCATCGCCTCCATGGCAGCCTGCCAGTCTTTTTTTTCCTTTGCAGTCATTCTTGGGCTTGGTGATGAGGCGGCCCTTGGTCTTGACCTCAAATCCATCTTGAAATCAATCAAATAACTAACCAGTCTTTTTATTTTCAACCATAAAGTCAAATCGCCACCTTCATAATTTTTTTCCGTTGATTTTCTGCAAAAAAATAGCTTTTTAAAATTTAGTCCTCCTCAAAATGGCGGGCGCAATTTCTCTATGATTTTCTGGCTAGAGTAGGCTCTTTTGGAACTTCCTGCTTAGTTGTCCGTCTCAATAATCCAACTTCCGGTGTCACACTTTAAGACATCCATCTACTTCCGGTAAAACAACTTTTAAAACGTCCTCTCTAGCCTCTTTCCTGTACCATGAAATCACATCAGTTTCGTTTTAGCTAGGCATAGTTTAGTCTTAGTTAACCACAGGAATGCAAAACAAAGTTACTTTTCTGCCGGTTTTTCAATGAAAAAGCCTTCTTTTTACTTTCAAACCAAGTGGATTACTTCTTTAAAGCTTTATACGCTTATCCGTGCATTTTAAATTTGAATACTTCTTCAATCCGGTAAGCAAACGTTCATTGTTACCTTACTTGTAATCTCGGGGTTTCGCAGTGCTTCTTCTGCAATCACTTTTAATCTTGATGTTAAAGAGGTCGGTAGATGGCGAATTTATGCTGAATTCTCAACCCGGCTGGTGTCTGTAGTGCTGTCTCGCAACTGCCCTCTTCACGGAAGGAGATCAAAGTGTAAACAAGCTTCCTCTGAAGCTTATCCATGCCGATCTCAACTCCCCCTCAGGCTTGGCTGCTTGCTCGTCACCCCCCCGACTGGGGAGTGCTGCGTTGGGCCAGGTAGAGCCCAAACTGTCGTCAGATACCGCCGTTCACCTTGCACAGGTCTCAAAGTGCGTTAACTCACCATTTTAACTCCGACCGGAAGCCAAAAGGGATTGTAATCTGTTGCATTCCCATTTGACGGTTTCTGTGAAACCTTGTAAATAGCCAATTGCAACTGTACATAGCAATTTGGAGGGAACAGACCTCATTGGTCTTTATCCTTGTTTTCTTATTGATTGTTAACTTATTTATGGGTGTTGCTTTGACAGCCCGGATGATTTAAAAAGGGAGCTGTGCTCCACTGTTCTCTGTGTGTGTGTGTGTGTTGTTGAGTTGAGTTTGCTGTTATAATAAAGCTGAAATCATTTTTGCTGATATCCAAGCGTGTTGAGTTGCATACTTAACCATTTTCATCCGCACAGTAAAAATCCACTCATTGTACCTGAAAAAGTCCTTAAAATTGTGTTAATCCTTAAGATGCTGCAGGACTTTATTTTTGCAGTGACAGACTAACGCAGCTAACCATCTGGAATCAATACTGGTTTTTATATTTATAAGGGCGGCAGTCATTGTTCTCACTGTCTTCTTCCATGCGGCCAATGGGGCCTGCTACCAACTCTGCTCTGCATTCTACCACCTAAGCCCGCACAGTTCTCCACAAAGGTGTGGACAAATGGTCTCAAGATCATGGCCTGAAACACACCCACACACGCACATCCATCCATGCTGACTGAGAGTTCTGGAGAGCTTGAAAGATTGTGCACTATAGTGTGTCATTTTAGCTGTTACATGGATTTTGTTTTTGGATCCAGTTTCCCCAAGAAGTAGAATTGCCAGGTCCATCGGACCTATGGGTGGGGAGATGGAGGGAGCATTCTGGGAGCAATGGACCTGGAAATAAATGTGACGTGCCTATACCACCCAGTAACATTGTTTTCAAGCCATAGAGTTTTGCCCCAAAACCAGAGCATTGTCCCCCAACATCACCAACATGCCTGCATCACTTCCTGTTGACGTAGGCACATCACGTTTACTTCCTGCTTCTTCCCTCCCTGCTTCCAGTAAGTTGTGTTTATTATTTCTGGCTTGGGGTGAGGGTCTGGTGTCCCTCCCCCCCACTTCCCGATAGCCCTGAAATGGGGGAGGGGCTCCGGACTGGGGGATTCTCCGCCCCCAACTGAGGACTGACAGCTCTACAAAGAAGTGACGCCAGATGGTTGTGAAGGCATTGAACATCTCTTCTTTGGACCTACAGGCCCTCCTCACTGCAACTCCAGCAGCCATCTTCACCACCACCACCACCACGCAGCTTCCTCTTGCCAGACAACACCAAGAGACAGATGGCCAACCCACCAGACAGCAGCTCTTTGTTCACCATCATTCTTGTGTGGCTCTTCACCAAGCAGAGGAAACGACTGATCTCCAGACCTCCAGGATGAATTCCCCTGGGGAAATGGCTGCTTTGGAGGGTGGGCTCTGCGGCATCGTGCCCCAGCTGAGGTCCATCCCCTCCCCTAACCCCGCCCACCCCAGGCCCGTAACCAGGGTTTTTAAAGTCAGGGGGCATTTGCATTTCTTAGGGGGCATTGGCTGCTCAAATTAATCCAGGGGAGAAGGCTGTGATGCCTTGGGCTGGATGGGAAGTCAGGGGAGGGGGGGCCTTGCCAGCAAGTGGGGGAGCTGGCAATGCTGGAGTATTACTGAGTGCAGAAAGGGAAACATACAGTACAGGGCATAGAACGGACAGGGCAGTAGGACTGGGAGTGGGGAAAAAAGACACAGAACGTTGGAAGAGGTGGTTGGTCACGGCAGAGTCCACACTAGAGTGCACTTTCCTGGTGGCTGCGCACGTGCCCCCCTAAACCTGGCTGAGGACCCCAGAACTGTACGAGTAATCGGTGTAGCCACCTGTAGGGACGGAACTGAGAGTGCGACTTCTGAAGATTCACGTGTGGGAGGGTAATGTGGGTTTCATTAATGGCTCCCATCCCTTCCTCCATTATTTGGGCAATGATAGAATGCCCCTGGAGGATCTTTGGGAGATAAGTTGTCCTCATTCCCTTAGCAGATAAGTTGTCTTCATTCCTCCCAGAAGAAATCAAAGTTTATTTACTTTGGTGTTACCTACTTCATTTATACCCTGCATTTCTCCCCAGTGGGGACCCAAAGCAGCTTCTCTTCCATTTTATCATCACAAACAACCCAAGAGGTCGGTGAGGCTGAGAGCGTGTGACTGGCCTGAGGTCACCCAGCGAGCTTCCATGCCAGAATGGGGATCTGAACCTGGGTAGCCCAGATCCTAGTCTGACATGCTAAAAACTACACCACACTGGTTCAATTGTTGTTGGGGAATCATGAAGAACTATTTTCAAAGAATATTTTTCCTTCGTACCATTGTACAGCATGAAAAGTCTATTTGTCATAAAACCGAGAAGGTTTTTCTCTGGAGTATCAAACTGGTGGATGGCACAACATGGTCACATGTCAGAAAAAATAAGTGAAATATGATTGAGTTGTAGTTGCTTAAAGTATCTGAAGTGCAATATTTCTGTGTTTTTAACTGATTTGTTGCCTAGCTAAGGCTTTCTGGTTTAGATTCATAGAATCATAGAATCATAGAGTTGGAAGGGGCCGTACAGACAATCAAGTCCAACCCCCTGCCCAATGCAGGACCCGCCTAAAGCATCTCTGACAAATGTTTGTCCAGCCTCTTCTTGAAAGCTGACAGCGAAGGGGAGCTCACCACCTCTCTAGGCAGCTGATTCCACCTTTGAACCACTCTGACCGTGAAGAGGTTTTCCCAATCTCCAGCCGATACCGTTCTGCATGGAATTTCAACCCACTGCTTCAGGTCCTCTCCAGTGCCCCAGGGCAGATGAGGGTGATCAGAGTGAGCAGGGAAGGGGGGTGTAATTTGGACATCCGCCACCTCAGCCAAGGGCCTGGCAGAACACCTCCGTTTTGCAGGCCCTGCAGAACGGTGATCCCGCAAGGCCCTGGTCTCAGCATGTTCCACCTAGGGTTCCCAGCCTCCAGGTGGGGCCTGGAGATTTCCCGCTTTTACAACTGATCCCCAGCTGACAGACATCACCTCTCCTGGAGGAAATCGCTGCTTTGGCGGGTGGACTTTGTGGCACTGGACCATGCTGAGGCCCCTCCCCTCCCCACCCCAAACTCTGCCCCCTCCCGGATCCACCCCGAAAGTCTCCAGGTATTTTTCAACCCAAACCTGGCCACTCTCCAGGCCCACCAGGCACAATGAATACCTTTTATTGTGTGTGCCTTAAGTGCCGTCACATCGCTTCTGACTTCTGGCGACCCCATGAAATGTCCTCTCGTGAACAGCCTTGCTCAGGTCTGGCCAACGGAGGGCCGCGACTTCCTGGATGGAGTCAACCGGCCTCCTGCTGGGTCCAATGCCCCCTCTCAGCTGTGGCGTCTTGTGAGCAACAATCCTATTTGGTGAGCGACTGGCATTAAAGCTGTGAGCGAGCGATTTGGCTCCTGCATCAGTTAGTTTGCTCTGGGGCCATCCTTCCTGAGCGAAGATGAAAAATTGTGAGCCGGAGGCTAAAAAACTGTGAGCTAGCTCACATTAACTCAGCTTAGGGGGAACACTGGCCTTTCCGGTGTCAAAATGACAGCTGCCACTGGGCTTGCAGCCACCAAAGGCAGATCAATTAGGTCTGCACCGTAAAGTGTCAGAGGGGCACCCCCTAACTGCACTATTATGGCCCAGGTACTCCTTTCTGCAACAGAAGGTCAGGTCTGTGAGCCACGCTAGTATTTCCTCCCGACTGCAGCAAAGCCAGCCCCCGCGTGGACTAGCATTTGAGGCTTGAGTTCTCGGCCAGAGGGATGGCTTCCAGGAAGGGCTCAGTCCTAGAACCCTGCTCTTTTGGAAAGGAATCCCAGATTACGGCACTGAAAATGCCTCCAGAGTCCACACACAAACTTCCTCACTATCTAGGGACTATCTAGGGGACCCTGAAGGCACCTGGTACTTTTGGCCACTGTGTGCCACAGGGTGTTGGACTGGGTGGGCCATTGGCCTGATCCAACATGGGCTTCTCTTATGTCCTTATGTCCTTAATCGTGGGTTCCGCTTAAGCCCACTGATTTCCATTTTTTTTGTTCTTTTTTTGCTGTCAAGTCACAGCTGATCTCTGGCCGCCCAGCGGGGATTTCCAAGGCTAGAGAGGCTCAGGGGTGGTTTACTGTTGCCTGTCTCTATGTAGGGGCCCTGGGCTTCCTCGGCGGCCTCCCATCCACACGCTGACCAGGGCTGACCCTGCGTAGCTTCCGAGGTCTGACAGAATCAGGCAAGCCTTGGTCACCCAGGTCCGGGCAATTGGTTTAGACTGCAAACATCTATTCCATTAACCATGGGATGGAATTCACACGTCAAGTGTATTTGTGGCTGTGGAGAAATCCCGTTGTATGCATGTGCCTAAGTTGGTGTGGGCCAGAGAGGAGGAGGCAGGGCTCTTTTTGTAGCAGGAACTCCTTTGCATGTTAGGCGACACCCCCCCCCAATGTAGCCAGTCCTCCAAGAGCTTGCAGTAGCCCCTGGCAGGAGGCCATCAAGCTGGAGGCAGGCCTGGGCCTGGTCTCCTCCTCATTCCCCCCTTCCATCCCCCCACCCCCCGTCTCCAACCAGCAGTCAGGGGGCAGCTCCCTAAGAGAGGACAGGGAGTCCATCCAGGCTAGGAGGAGATCGGCCCCAGAATGCCGGAGGGAGGGAGAGCCACTTCCTGGGCGGGAAACGGCCGTTCTGTAGAGTGGAGTTTTGGGTGGGAAGCAAGTTCAGTCTAGGAAAAGTCTGCAGCCTGTCCAGCCGTCGGCTGGAGTATGCAGGAGGCCACGTGGGGAGCCCTGCTGATCTCACCATCTCCAAGGAAAGGAAAGGAAGCCCCGCCTGCACCCGCCCTGTAAGGAAGGCAGGAGTCTGACTTTGGAAATAATGATGCAAATTGACTGGTAGTTTTCATACTGAATGGACTGATGGTTATTGTTTATTGCATGTAATGAGTATGTGTACCTGTTTCAGGATATTATAGTAGCACACAATGCCATCTATAAGATATTCGTTATAAATAGAACACATTCACTTATACAAAAGGGTTTTTGCGGCATATATATTTGTTACTTGAATCTAAGGTTGCGAAGTGGGAATTACTGGAAAGCGGGGGAGTCCCGTCCCCAACTGGCAGTCGTCTCTGTGCACGCACTGCAGTGATGCCACCCAGAAGTGACGTCATCGCGTTGGGGACATTGAGTTCAGGGCCACAATCGTTCAAGGGAAAAACATAGAGTTTTCCCTCAAATGATAGAGCGTCCCCCGGTAACATGCCCGACATGATGATGTCACCTTTGGGCAGCGTCTTCATGCCACGCACGTCACGCACTTTGAGGGTGGGGTTCCCCCGGCGGCCCAATCCGGGATGGTGGGGAATGGGCTTCTTGAGCAGGGGTTTCCCTGCCCCCGCCAGGGGCGGACTTGGCCACCCTCCTTGAATCCCCCAACACTGCAGCTCGGATTGCTGCAGCTGCAGTCCCTCTAGACAGGGTGTGAGTGTCGAGCAAGGAGCGATGGAGCGGTTTCGTCACCTTTGTTTTTGATTCTTCAGCGCACTGTATGCCTGCAAATAGTTAAAGTGTTTTCAAATAAATCCTTTAACTGTTGACATTACATAAGAACATAAGAGAAGCCAATGTTGAATTAGGCCAATGGCCCATCTAGTCCAACACTCTGTCACACAGTGGCCAAAATATACCAGGTGCCATCAGGAGGTCCAGCAGTGGGGCCAGGACACTAGAAGCCCTCCCACTGCTGCCCTCCACAAGCACCAAGAATAGAGTGCATCACCTGCCCCAGACTGAAAGTTCCCATCTATACCCTGTGGCTAATAGCCACTGATGGACTTCTGCTCCATATGTTTATCTAATTCCCTCTTGAAACTGTCCATGCTTGTAGCTGCCACCACTTCCTGTGGCAGTGAATTCCATATGTTAATCACTCTTTGGGCGAAGAAGTACTTCCTTTTATCTGTTCTAACCCGACTGCTCAGCAATTTCATGGAGTGCCCACGAGTTCTTGTATTGTGAGAAAGGGAGAAAAGTACTTCTTTCTCAGCCTGCTCAATCCCATTCATAATCTTATAAACCTCGATCATGTCACCCCTCAGCCGTCGTTTCTCAAAGCTAAAGAGCCCCAAGTGTTTTAACCTTTCTTCATAGGGAAGGTGTTCCAACCCTGTTATCATTCTAGTTGCCCTTCTTTGCACTTTTTCCAATGCTATAAGATCCTTTTTGAGATGTGGTGACCAGAAATGTACACAGCATTCTAAATGAGGTCGCACCAATGATTTATACAGGGGCATTATGATACTGGCTGATTTGTTTTCAATTCCCTTCCTAATAATCCCCAGCATAGCGTTGGCCTTCTTTATCGCAGTTACACACTGTCTAGACATTTTATTGAGATATCTACTATGACTCCAAGATCTCTCTCTTGGTCAGTCTCTGCCAGTTCAGACCCCATCAATGTGTATTTATATTTAGGATTTTTGGCTCCAATGTGCATCACTTTGCACTTGGCCACATTGAACCCCATTTGCCACATTGATGCCCACTCACTCATCCTTGACAGATCCCTTTGGAGTGCCTCACAATCCTCCCTGGTTTTCACCACCCTGAACAACTTCGTGTCATCTGCAAATTTAGCCACTGCACTGCTTACTCCCAATTCCAAATCGTTAATAAACAAGTTAAAAAGTATCGGACCGAGTACTGATCCCTGTGGTACCCCACTGCTTAGCACCCTCCACTGAGAAAGTTTCCCATTTATACTCACTCTCTGTTTCCTATTTATAAGCCAGTTTTTGATCCACAAGAGGACTTGTCCTTTTATCCCATGACTATTGAGCCTACTTAGGAGCCTTTGATGAGGAACTGTATCAAAAGCTTTCTGGAAGTCAAGGTAAATAATATCTATTTGGTCCCCCTTGTCCACATGTTTGTTCACTCCCGCAAAAAACACTAACAGGTTAGTGAGACAAGAGCTTTCCTTACAGAACCCGTGCTGAGTCTGCCTCAATAGTTTTTGTTCATCAATGAGTTTTTGTTCATCAACATTGAGAAGTCCCTCTATAGCGCATAGTTCGCCCAGTCACTTGGGTACGCTAGGGGTGAATCAGGGACTCCCTGAGGAGGAGAACTAGGGCAAACAGTCAGTTGCCAACTCTCCAGGGGAGCCCCAATGATCACCAGGAAGCCCCAAGGTGGGTTCCTAGTGACACTGGAGGGAGGTTAGGAGGCTGTCCCGCCTAACCAGAGCCCAAGACAGGGACAGTGGTGGCAGCGTTACCCGGAGGCAGTGGAACAAAACTGCCCCTTCAGGTGCCAGGTCAGGCAAAGGAGGGGTGGGCAGAGCGGGGCCTGCCAGCTGACACAGGTCCGTTCCGTCACAGTGGCCCATACTGGGGCTGCAGTTACTTCCTCACAGAACACGTATCGCCTCTGCAGAACAAATCTTTTTCACCTCTGAGCTAGTTAAATGCACGCTTGCACGATTAATCCAGTAATCAGTCTTTGCCTGGAATGATAAAATTTGTCTTTGTCTGCAGAAAGCCAGCGCTTGTACGAAAGGAGCCGAGTATGATTTCAGAGGACTCTGTCCTTGGGGGCAAGCAGAATTTCAAACACCAGGCTGTGCAAACACGTAACAGTGAGTTTACTACCCTACTGTGCCTTCATGGATTTCTTGAGAGCCAGTAGTGGTGAAGTGCGCGGACTCTAATCTGGGAGAACTGGGCGTGTTTCTGTTATGTATGGTATTACGTGTTGAGCCTAAGCCATCCCTGAATGTGGACCTTGAACTGGGTGAGCTTGCTCCCCAAGAACAATAGCTGACCAGGATCCTGGAACTGACCTATTGTCAGGGCCCTCAGCTAGTCAGTCAAAACACCAGGCCTTATTCATTGAAACAAGGATAGTATTTATTAGACTGCAATACTAGGTCACTAGAACAGAAGCATTGTTAAGAATAACTTGAATACATGAAGCACTTGGGGTTATACTCTAAGGGGGGAAGGAGCCCCCTTACTTCTACCAATGGTTAACAAGCCTGCGCGCGGGAAGACTAAGATGTGCTAAATTACTACGTTCCCACCACACAAAAGTTCTCAAGCCTAGCTGTTGTCTTTAGGAAAGCGAAAGTAGACATCCAGCCTGGCTCCAAGGCCATTCAGGCCTGGGCGAGATGAGAGATAGCCCGGTCTCCCAGGCAACCTCGTCACCTCCCCGCATACCAATGGAAAAACCAGATACATTTATTGACCCCTCATCTCCTCTCCTCTCACCCCTATGGCAGGGATACCTGACACCTATAGATAAGCAGTGTAATGTAAATAGTCTATCCTTGGGAGTGGGTATGGCGTTTGCATGCTTTAGAAGCAGGGCTCAAACCCTGCTGGGTGTCCTCGTTGTGTTCCTGAAATCACTAAATAAACTAGAGCTGATCACTGCAATGCATCCAGAAACCAGATTCCCTACTCCTCCACTTGCAGCTGCTGGATGACCTTGGGCTAGCCATAGTTCTGTCAAAGCTGTTCTCTCAAGGACAGTTCTCTCAGAGCTCTCTCAGCCCCACCTACCTCACAGGGTGTTTGTTGTGGGGAGGGGAAGGGAAAGGAGGGGTCAACGCAATTAATGTGTCACTCTGATGCGAAACATCTGAGATAATTTTTACACAAGGAACCAACAGCTGGAAGCTCAAGAGCCAAATTTGGCTCTCGAAGGGACACCACATGGTCCACAGTGACGAATTCAAAGGGAACAGCAGTATGTGTGGAGCGAGTAGTGGCAGTGGCTATGTCTGAAGTCCTTTTGGGGAAGTGGAAACGGCATGGGCCAGAGTCTACCACCATTTCTCTCTTCGAAGTGGCCCTCCTGTGGAACAGCTATGCACTGTGTATTAGAGGCAATGCAGCTAGCCCACATGGATGACAGTGAACATTGATACCACACAGTGGCTGCGGTCACACACACTAAACAATCCACCTTCAATTCACTTTCCATGCACTTTCCAACTGGATTTTGCCAGTTCACACGGTAAAATCCAGTTGGAAAGTGCACGAAAAGTGGATTATTGAGTGTGTGTGACCACAACCAGTGATGCTCAAGGTAGTCCCTGCAACATCTGAGGAGGACTCCTAAATGCCTGGACGGACAATCCCACGGGGACTCTTCACATCAGCGTTACAGTTCTGGAAGCAGCCAGCACCGGTGTGCGGAGAACCAGTTTGGACTTCTTGTGGTTCATGGTTTTCAAATGCTGTATTGCAGAGTATTATCGTACAGAAGTAGTTAGAACAAGAACATTTGCCCTGTCAGTTGAAACCAAAAACGACAAAATTGTTGATGCTGTAAACTGTTGGAAAACTGTTGACACTGTTGGACTATAAACTGTTGTTCTATAATATTGGATGTTCTATAAATGTATTTCTATTTGCACACTTGATGGGTTTACTATTCTAATATATATCACTTGCATATGATAGCGACTTCCCCAGTTTGTGTTTACTGATTCTTATATACTGGGAGGTTTCTGCTGTGTGGTTATTTGGATTTTATATAAGGCACCATGAGCTGGCCTTGGCTGGAAGGGTGGGGTGGAAATTCAGTAAACAAACAAACAAACAGCTCTTAGAGAACTGTGACTGACCCAAAGTCACACCAACAGCTGCATGTGGAGGAGTAAGGAATCAAACCCGGTTCTCTCAGATTAGAGTCCACGCTCCTAACCACTACACCAACCTGGCTCTCCAGTTATATTGCCACCGAACAAGTTTCACTTAGGTAATGTCATGAATAGTCACTGATGGCCTTATCTTCCACTTCATGATTCCCTCTAATCCCTCTTAAAACCAATCTAGTGGCTGTCAAGCACATACTGGGTCAGTGAGTTCCATAAGCTCCTCATCTCTTTCTTTAGTCCTTTCCACACTTGGTTCTCATTCCTGGTTTTTCAGAGTTCAACTCGTGACACAATGTACCTTGCATTCATCCCTGGTTGCAGCAGCATCGGTCCCTCCCGGGACAAGTGTGGGGTGGAACCGGGGTGACCTCAATGTAACGTGGAAACCAAAAAATACCCCGAGACAATTGCAGGGGTGAACTCGCGTGTCGTGTAGAATGTAAGTTTGGGGACAGGGCTGAACCAGGATTTAAGGTCTAGTGCAGAATCCCCCCTGTTTCTTTAGCAGACTTTTATGCCACATTCTTAACAGAGTCCCTGAGGCAGCACAATTAAAACAGTTAGAGTCCGATCAGACTGCTCTTTAGGTCCGTGTGATGCACGATTGCCTCACAGATCTAAAGTTAACATCCAGACACAAACATCTGGGAAACGTCCCTCTTCCGTGGGCATCCCGTTTTGCTGTGCTTCGGAGCCGTACTTAAAAGATACCACTTTAAATCTGGGGTTTTCGATTACCTGCGGGACAACTGCGGACTTTCATCTGTCAGGTTCAACTGCAAGTAAGTCCAGGCACTCTTCATAAAAGATATGCTTTATTGAAATACCAGTAAGTTGCCCTTAATTAGCAGAGTCATTGTCAGGAATTCTCCACCAGGCACAATGGCCTCCAGATATAGTATGATGCATAAGCTCTATTAGCGAATGAACTCTGAGCACGCGCGCGGGAATACTCCCGGCGGGAGAATACATAATGACCGGGAGAAGGGGCCCCCTCCCTACCCACTATCTAAGGCGTGAATATTTCCACTGGCTGGGAAAGGCGCTTGTGTCTTGAGCTCAAGGACACGAGATATCAGGCGGCAGATTCCTTCTCCCATGAGTTCCAGCCAAGCAACCTACGCACATGTGAGCCAATTAATTAAACAAAACAATGAACACAGTGTCAGAGGCAAGACAGGGAAAAAACAGGGAAGAAACATGGCACCTGACATGCTGTAATGTCTATGCGCATGTGCAAAAAGTTTTTTTTTAAAAAAACACTGCACGCCTCCTTCAACAAGGACGCGTTGTGACACCTATGCGCATGCACAAAAAGTTTTTAAAAAACCCACTGCTTGTGCCTCCTTCAGTGGACGCTGTTGTCTAGACAATTCACAACAGAGGCAGCGCACAGTAAGGCAACTCCCCCAGGGGATGTCTGGTCATGCGAGGACGGATTAAAAGATCAAGATCAAATTTGAGCCGGCATAATGGTGGGATTAGCTGCCCGTATGAACACACTCTCAGAAACAACTACCTATACTAAATACCATAAAATTATTATTTTTTTGTTTGCTATCAAGTCGAAGTTGACTTTGGGCAACACCTGGTGGGTTCCCAAGGGAAGAGACATTGGAAGGTGGCTGGCCATTGCCTGCCTCTGCATCATGACCCTGGTATTCCTTGGAGGTCTCTCATCCAAATACTGATCACAGCTGGCCCTGCTTAGCTTCTGAGGTCAAGTGCGATGAAGCTAGAGTGGGCTATCTAGGTCAGGGCAATAAAATCATTAGATAGCACAAAACAACAATACAAGATTAAAAGCCAGTAGACAAAATGAATTATAGCACATACAAAAGAGGTACCAAGCAAAAGACGGCAGCATCACAATCAGGAAGGGTTTAGCAGGGCACTGAAAGGTCATCAGATGTGGCACTGGGCTAGCTATGGGGAGGGCATTGCGTAGTCGGGCTGCCACGAGTCCTACCCTAAAGCCTATTTTACCTCCAACACGTTCCAAAAGGACCATGAAAAGGGGCAAAACTTAATTACCAGGCACACTTGCATGGGAACAGGTGTTAACATAAGAGAACATAAGAGAAACCAGTGTTGGATCAGGCCAACACTCTGTGAAACACAGTGGCCAAAAATACCAGGTGCCATCAGGAGGTCCACCAGTGGGGCCAGGAAACTGGAAGCCCTCCCACTTTTGCCCCCCCCCCAAGCATCAAGAATACAGAGCATTCCCTGCCCCAGAGTCTGTAGCTATATCTTTAGCTGATAACCACCGATGGACCTCTGATCCATATGCTTATCTAATTCCCTCTTGAAGCCATCCATGCCTGTAGCCACCACCACCTCCTGCAGCAGTGAATTCCACGTGTTAATCACTCTTTGGGTGAAGAAGTGTTCCTTTAAGTCTCAGAACTCTGTGGCTTTAAATGGAAGAACTAGCCCTGGGAAGGGGCTGTGACTCAATGGGAGAACACCTGTTTTGCATGCAAGAGGTCCCTGGTTCAATCCTCAGCAACTCCAGTTAAAAGGATAAAGAGGATCTGGCAGTAGGCGATGTGAAGGACCTTTCTCTGCCTGAGACCCTGGAGAGCCGCTGCCAGTCTGAGTAGACGATGCTGAACGTTGCTGGACCAAGAGGGGTCTGAGTCAGGGTCAGGCAGGCTTCATGTGTGTTCACTTTGACTGAACCCTGGAAAGCGTGTATGGGGGGGGGTGGAATAGGAGCCCATGGAATCCTTCCTTTGAAATCTGGGCCCTCGCCTTGTCCGTTTGGAATCACAGATGTCTTCGGCTGAGTTAAGGAGACAGAATCATTCCTAAAATAACCAGAGGAGAATAAATTGTGAGATATATAACTGTCCCTACTGCCAGGGACTGAGGGCTGCTGGAGGCTGGAACCTAGCCCAGAGGGCTACGTGGGGATATGAATGCTCAGGGTCAGGCCTCAGAACGAATGCTCAGGGCACAGAAAGAAAGAAAGAGGGGTGTGCAGGCAGGCAGACCAGGCCCATAGCCAGGATTTTTAAAGTAAGGGGGCATTTAGATTTCTTAGGGGGCACTGGCTAATCAATTTAATCTGGGGGAGAAGGCCGCAGCACCCTGGGCTAGATGGGAAGTCAGGGGGCCTTGTGAGCAAGTCAGGGGGCCTAGCCCCGTGATGCCACACTGTAGCTACGGGCCTGAGGCAGACAGTTTGAAGGCTCTGAATTGGCCAAGCGTGATATAAATTCTAGAAGCCTGCCTTCTAGAAGGTGGTGGACAGAATGGAGTGGGTGCAGAGGAGAGCAACGGGGAGGTGATTCCAGACTAGACCTTAAATCCTGGTTCAACCCTGTCCCCGAACTTACATCCTACACTGCACTCGAGTTCAGCCCTATAATTATCTCAGGGTATTTTTCTGTTTCCACGTTACATTGAGGTCACCCCGGTTTCGCCCCCACTTGTCCTGGGATACATGGATGCTGTTATAACCAGGGATAAATGCGAGGGATTGTGCCGCGAGTCGAACTCTGATAAAACCAGGGATGAGATCCAAGTGCGGAAAGGACCAAAGATGATCAGGGCCTGGAGACCAAGAGGCCCTCTGAGGAGCGGCTGAGGGACTTGGGAGTGTTCAGTCTGGAGAAGAGGAGGCTGAGGGAGGACATGATTGTTCTCTTGAAGTATCTGAAGGGCCGTGTCACTTCGAGGAGGGCAGGGAGATCTCCCAGAATTCCAACGGATCTCCAGGCTCCACCTGGGGGCTGGCAATCTAGAATTCTCCAGCAGGCAGACGGAACAAATCCCCATCAGACTTCCCTAAGATTCCCTCTTTCTCGCTCGCAGTCCCTGTCGCTCCTTCTGCATGCCACGATGACGTCCACTTTCACCGTCACCTGCTTGTCCAAGGTTTCTTCTTGGTCTGCATCACTGGCTGCGGGGTTACCGTGGGGATGACAATGAACATTCTTGCCTCATCATCCTTCGGTTGATAAATCCTGCCGCGTAGCACGTGAGCGGTGCAGTCCTTGCCGGGCAGCTATCTACCGAGCATACAGCAGACAAACAGTACGTTAAACAGCCTTTGACAATACTGAGAAACATTATCCGGAATTGTCTTTTTCCAAACATCATGACAGGTAGGACATTCTTGGAACTACTTTATTTATTTATATATTTATATATTTATATATTTATATAATTTATAAATAATCTCAAATTGAAAACAAATCTCAATTTAAAACTAAGTTAAAATAACCCAATAATCACCAATAAGAAAGAACAGTAGACATCCAGCATATGAGAAGGCGGAAGGGATTCCAGCTCCCCAGCCTCCCTGGGGAATTCTCTAAGAGTGCCAACGACACCCTGTCCCTGTCCTCAACCGAAGGCCCGGTGGAACATCTCTGCCTTGCATGCCCTGCGGAATGGTAACAACTCCCCGCAGGGCACAGATGTCTTCCAGCAGAGTGTTCCACCAGGCCCGAGAAAACTCTGGCTCTTGTTGAGGACAGCTGGACTTCTCTCTGGCCGGGAACCACCAGGAAGTTCTTATGTCCTGAGTATAGTGCTCTTCCAGGGGCATATTGGGAGAGGCAGTCCCGAAGGTATGTAGGTCCCTGACTGCTAAGGGCCTGTTCCAAAGGCCTCTCCCAGGTCTCCGTTTCCCAGCCCAGTCAGCAGAGCACCAACTTGAGTGGATGTTCAAGGGCAGGGGAGTTTGGCAGCAGTTGAAGGAAGGTGAAACAAATTCATGGAGAAATTATGGCTGAGAGAATAGAAATAGAATGTTAAGACTGCAACTTGAGAGACACAAGCAAAACAGGTCACGACTAAGTCTCAGTAAAGTCAATGGCTCTTAGTTGAGGGAAGGCCAAGACCCACTCAATGGATTCCAGTGGGACTCAGTCAGGTTGTTTGCCTACAGTATCTTAGGTAATCCTTTAAAATGTTAATTATGACAACGTTGAGAAACAACATACCAAAGGGGGGGTGAGAGAGCGGAGGTTAGGCTGCGTTGCCCATTCCTGGCAAATGTTTCTTTTAAGGATTTCAAGAAGCAATGACCAAACTAGTGTTGGAAGGGGAAGCAACTTTATTGTATATAAATCACAAACCTAAAACAGATGGATAACAAAAGGATACCCACGTCCCTTTCTGCCCTGAAAAGATCAGCGGCAGGTCAATTCAGGAGTATCGTCTGGAGGTCACTCAGCACTGGCCTGGTCCAAAAGATGCTTGGCTGTGGGCTGGGCTGAAGTGAGGTTTCTCCTCTCAACTTAGAGTGTTAACAAAACAATTAAATCCAGCTGGGACTCATTCCAAAAGTGAGAGGAAACATCACCTACATTTCAGCACCAGGTGCAATTGCTTCAGAAGGAAAAAACCAACACTGTTCAGCCCTTCCATCCTGGTGCTGTCATCTAGACACACTGAGGAAGAGAGAGATTGGCGGTCACCACTGTCTCCTGGGGTTAACAAAGTTCTTCCGCAATAGATCTCTACAATCCACCCCTTGGTGACCACATCCCCCCCACCCTCCGCACTCTATTCATCACACATTTCTCTGTTACCATATCCTAAAGAAAAAAATGATAAAAATGAAGACATTAGCAGTGTACACACACAGCCCGTTCATTCTTTCAGTTCACCCCACTGCTTGGGGAGGGTGGGAGATATCGAACACCCCTTGAATATGCCATTCACTAGCCCAGTCGTGCACCTGTGCTCCCCTGAAGTGATGTGCATTGTCAGCCTGGATCATCAGGGGCACCCATATCTTCTGATGAGGAGATCTAGCCCTATAATGGTGCTCTGCTGGGTAGCCCTGGCCCAGGATACACTAGCAGATAGCCAGATTAAGTATCAGTCATTCTCAGCAAATCTTGCCATCTTCCAAAATGGGGAAGAGGACCTACGTAATCCACATGCCATTGCTGCCCAGGTTGTATAAGGCTTCAGGAGTGCCAAACATGTTTCCACCCACCAGTTCTACACATACTGCTATGCGTGGCAAAGGGCTATTGATGCATTGCCAGAAGTCCTGAACCCATAATGGGCAATTGTGAATGGTAAAGCCTTCCCTCTCATAAGGGTCTCTGCAGGAATTGTTTTATTTCTCAATGCTTCTGAGTAATTGAACGTAGGGCTGTAGTTCATGTGCCTAGTTAGGCCAGAGGTAGGATACTGTTGAAAGCACCTCCTGCTCTGTAGGGCCTGACATCATCCCAGTGTCATCAATGAAATGGGCAACAAACAAAGCAGAGCTCAAAGTAATTTGACTCGGGTATCTTGCCACAAGCCCATGTCACAGGGTAGGGGCAGGGCCCTTTTGCATATTAGGCGACACACCCCTAATGTAGCCAGTCCTCCAGGAGCTTACAGTAGCCCCTGTAAGAAGAGCTCTGTAAGCTCTTGGAGGATTGGCTACATTAGGAGTGTGTCGCCTAATATGCAAAAGAGTTCCTGCTACGAAAAGAGCCCTGGGACCGTAGGGATATGAAGATATGCTTGGGGCAAAACCTGAAACGCATCTTGTCTCCACATCACAGGATGCAGGGTTACCATGGGGATGACAATAAACATTCTTGCATCATCATCCTTCAGTTGCACAATCTTGCCTCATAGCACTTACATTGTGTAGTACTTGCCAGACACATATCTGGGGGGAGTGAGGAAGTGCAGTGCAATTAAGAGAATTAATTGGGATGCATTTTTTCATGCCTCATGGCAGGTAGGGCATTCGTAGAACTGCATGTTCCAAAGGTCTCTCCCAGTTCTCCGTTTCCCAGCCTAGTCAGCAGGGTGCCATCTTGAGTGGATGTTCATAGGTGGGGGGAGTTTGGCAGCAGGTGAAAGAAGGTTCAGGAGAAGGAATGCCTCACTGCAATGCCCATTCTCAAGTGGCTTTGGCATCCAAATGTCCAGATCTCTCATGAGCCCATCGAGCAAGAATCAACATTTCATCCTCTTCTTCCTGAGTGGGCCCAGCAGCCTGCACGCGGGGTAGCTGATCTACAGCCTGGTCATATAAGGCAGCAGGGGTGCCGAAAGTGTGTCCCTCCACTGCTATCTGTGGGCCCATCGGTGCATTGCCATAAGTCCCGTCCCCATGATGGGCAATTGTGAATGGTAAAGCCTTCCCTCTTCCACTTGGGAAGCCAGGTAGTCCAGCCTTTGTCTATTGCCCCTGAATCTGTGTCCTCCTGGCAAGCGGTATTGCATCGTCTTCACTGGCTTATCTGGCGGGGGAATATGCGAAGGCGTCCGTTTAGCCTTCCCCACTGTGATAGAGCAAACTCCAAATGCAAACCGACCTGTCGGGGCTTGAAATTCTTTTCCCTTCAATAAATCAATTCTTACGGTGGTTTGCTTATGCTTATGGTAGTTTGAAAGTTCATAACCCGGTGGTTTTTTTATAAATTCTAGAGAAGTCCAGCAAAAATTTCCCAGCACGTTGCAGAATGATTAAGAGCCATACGGGGGACAGACAAAAGGCAGAAGAAACCAACTTCCTTCTGCAGGGAAAACCAGCCCCCGATATAGTCTACAATATACACTTCCTCCATTGTTGACGAGACAAGACTACCCGAACGTGTTCCTCGGTAAGCCACCAGAGAAACCCAGAGAACCCCATGTGGCTGCTGGCCTTGGCAGGAAGTGTTGGGGAGGGAACCCGTGGAGAGCACCTGCCATAGCACAAGTGCTCAGCCAAGTGGGCACATGATGCCAGAGGGATGATTGCTAAGAAAGGAGGGATTTCCAGTTGGGGGCCGGAAGAACAAACAGGCTTAGCTTGACATGCTTAGAGCAAATGGAGCTTAGCAGCAAGCTCTCCAGGTCGGTAGCAACATCAGACCCAGAAGCTCTGCCCATAGACTTCACCTCTCAAGGGCCCACCATGCTAGGCACTAGGAAAGGGGACAGCAGCAGCTCATCCTGGAGAACAGGAGTGGGGGGGGGGCACGGACTGTCCCCAAGAAAACCCCCATGGGTTCCTCAGAGAGCCCTTTCCAGGAACAGCATGAGCAACCCATCAAGGAGATGGGGTAGCCCAGTGGCTATGACCTGAGCCTTGAACAGGACACTTGGGGCCAGATCTGGCCAGCGCCACAAACTCACTCAGAGGCCTTAAGTGAGCCATTTTTCACTCTGCCTGAGGAAGTTGCGCTGCTCCACAGGGGCTTAATGATATGAACGGACTTTGACGAGGCCCTGGTAGGGACTGCTGAGAGCCAGTGGTCAGCCCTCGAAAAGGCAGAGGGTTAAGGCAGCTGGAGGTTCATCTGTGAGCTGACTGCTGCTTATGGTCATTGGAAGGTTCGTAACCTGAATGCCCCATCCATTTCTTCTTCTTTTTTTAAAAAAATAATGTCTAGATGAAAGCAATACCAGCACGGCGCGACCAGAACCACCACCACAGCCAAGCGGAGAACAAAGGATGCTTCCAAAACACGGGCGTCGATATACATGGCGCCTCAGCATCATCCATCCTGCAGAAAAAACACCTGAAGCAGCAGAAGACAGCAGTGGAACCAAACGTGGGGAGAAACTACCACCTCTTCTCCGGCCGGGGGCTAAGGCCTCTGACCAGCCGGACAACAAAACATCAAGGCCTTCCGCTAAACCATCAAAGAGTCCCCGGCCACCCACCTCCCTGCCGACCCCCCGGGAACCACCCCTGGTGAAAACATCCATCTTTCCCCAAGTGGAAACCACACCACTCGTTTCCAGGGCCCACCCGGGCTTCAAAGGCCACCGGGGGGTGCTGCAGCCAAGGCAGGGGGTTCCACTGCAGGGCAGTCGGAGGCGCTGAACATCACGGAGGGTTCTGGGGTTGCTCCATCCATGCCCCAGAACGTACCAAGGTGAATATCGAGAAGAGAAAAGGAATGGCTAGGGGTGTGTCTTATGGGTATTTATCCAGCTTTTTTGGCTCTCAGGTAGCCAAATGCCAGCTGCCCTCCCCTGGGGCCTCCTTCCTCAATTTCTCGCTTTCCGCCATTTCAACATCACAGCGGACAGGTGGTGGGAGTGAAACTGACCTCTCCCTGCCTTCCCTTCTCTTACTGCCCCCCGAGTCCAGGCGTATTCCTGTGGCTGCCCTTGGCTTCCCAGCCGGCCTGTCTCCGTGGTTTGGCTGGGGAAGCCAAGGGAAGGCAGGGGAACAGGCCTCCTTCCCTCCCTGAGCCTCTCCGCTGCAGCAGAGACACTCAGGGAGGCGGGGCTCTTTTGTAGCAGGAACTCCTTTGCATATTAGGCCGCACACCCCTAATATAGCCAATCCTCCAAGAGCTTACAGAGCTCTTCTTCCAGGGGCTACTGTAAGCTCTTGGAGGACTGGCTACATCAGAGGTGTGAGGCCAAATATGCAAAGGAGTTCCTGCTACAAAAAGAGCCCCGCCTCCCTGAAAGTCTCTGCTAGCGCCCCAGCAGACAGCCTCCTGGGCCTCCTGGAGGAGGCAGTACCGGGCCTGGGAATTCTCAAGGCTGATAGTTCTGGGGGATTTCACCATCCATGCTGATGTTGCCGGCTCCATGCAGGCATTCGACCCCATGGTTTCCATGGCTGCCATGGGACTCTCCCAGATTGTTT
Organism: Gekko gecko; assembly: GCA_029375565.1. Taxonomy (NCBI): domain Eukaryota; kingdom Metazoa; phylum Chordata; class Lepidosauria; order Squamata; family Gekkonidae; genus Gekko; species Gekko gecko. The sequence continues at coordinate 3,754,966 of JAPDNY010000011.1, forward strand.
CAGGTCCCACACATCAAGCAAACCACACACTGGACTTGGTCTTTGTCATGGGGATGGACACAGATCTGATTGCTATTTACGGATTATCGTGGATTCAGTTACATGTAAAAATCCAGTCTGTATAATTTAGCACATGGAACCATTGTTGTGTGTGGCCGCAAAGGCGGAACAGCAAACCACAGACCTATACAGCCTGTAACCGTTTCTTCCTTTTCGTCAGTTAAGAAAAGCGGGAATAAATAGTGCATAAAAGATAAATATTGTAGATGGAATTAGGGCCCAAGTACGTGTGTCACATGAGTTCAGAGCCCACAAGATCCCCCCCCCATAGCACTTCACAAGGCTCTGTCTTGAATTGGGGGGGGGCGCTGTTCCTGGTTACAATGAACTTTCCATTTTATATCCATGGAGGTAAGATTTTGGCAGGCACCACTTCTTCCACACACTGGAGAAATCTAAAGCAGGCCAGATAATCTGAGGATTATGCATGTCCATAATAACAGACCAATAATGTAGGTTGTCTCGCTATAGTATAAAGACGACGACGGAGATGACGACCCAGATGACGACGGAGACAACGACCCAGACGACGACCCAGACGACGATGGAGATGACGACACAGATGACGACACAGATGACGACCCAGACGACGACCCAGACGACGACCCAGATGACGACGACGGCCAGACGACGACACAGATGACGACCCAGACGACGACACAGACGATGACCCAGAGAAATCTAGGGTATCTAGATTTCAGTAAAGCATCTGACAAAGTTTCTCATGATATCCTTGAGGATAAGCTGGTTAAGTGTGGGCTGGATGGCGCAACCGTTGAGTGGATTCATGGTTGGTTGAAAAATCGTACCCAACGAGTGCTTGTAAATGGCTCTGCGTCTACGTGGAGGGAAGTCTCGAGTGGAGTACCACAGGGCTCGGTCCTAGGCCCGGTGTTATTCAATGTTTTTATAAATGACCTGGATGAAGACATAGAGGGGATGCTTATCAAATTTGCAGATGACATGAAGCTGGGTGGGATTGCTAATTCTGAAAAAGACAGACTCAGGATTCAGAAGGATCTTGTTAGGCTGGAACAGTGGGCTGAGACAAATAAAATGAATTTCAATAGAGATAAGTGCAAAGTCCTACACTTAGGTACAAAAAATCAAAGGCACAGATATAGAATGGGAGGGACTTGGCTTGACAGCAGCACATGTGAAAGGGATCTAGGTGTTATGGTTGATCACAAGCTAAACATGAGCCTGCAGTGTGATGCGGCTGTGAAGAAAGCGAATGCAATCTTAGGATGCATTAGCAGAAGCATTGTGTCCAGATCACGGGAGGTGGTAGTTCCGCTGTATTCTGCTATGGTCAGGCCCCACGTGGAGTACTGTGTCCAGTTTTGGGCACCACATTTTCGGAAGGATGTTGACAAACTCGAGCGGGTCCAGAGGAGGGCGACCAGGATGGTGAGAGGGTTGGAGTCCAAGTCTTATGAGGAAAGGCTGAGGGAGTTGGGTATGTTTAGCCTGGGAAAGAGAAGGTTTAGAGGGGACATGATTGCAGTCTTCAAGTATTTGAAGGGCTGTCATGTAGAAGATGGAGTGGATCTATTCTCTCTTGCTCCGGATTGCAAGACAAGATCTAAAGGGTGGAAATTACAAGGGAGTCGTTACCGGCTTAATATCAGGAAAAACTTCCTGACTGTAAGAGTGGTTGAGCAGTGGAACAGACTGCCTTGGGAGGTGGTGGATGCTCCTTCGCTGGACGTTTTCAAGAGGAGACTGGACAAGCATCTTTTGGGTATGTTGTAGGTATGTAGGGGTTTCGGCTGTGTTCCTGCAGACTGCAGGGGGTTGGACTAGATGGCCTGCAAGGTCCCTTCCAACTCTAACATTCTATGATTCTATGATTCTATGACCCAGACAACGACCCAGACGACAACCCAGACGACGACGCAGATGACGACCCAGACGACGATGACAACAATGAAGAAGACCACATCCGTGAGTACATGGGTATCACGGTAACTCTCTTTTATTTTGTGTGGTTTGGTTTTATGGTTATGGTTTTAAATTTCTTGTTGTTTCTCTGACTCAATGTATGTAATGCTGCCATTCAGAAATATAATTCCAGTCTTTAATTAACCTTTCCCACAGCATTGTGCCCAAGCTCTAAGGTTCCTTCGAAGGTAAAAAAGTGAACTCCTGGTGGATGGTGAACGTTGTGATACAGGTTTTTGGTCTATTGTGCTTCAATTTAGCCCATCTGTTTCTCATTCATGTCACTAACTCTAGTGGGAAAGCATTAATTGCAGACTGTACCCGGGAAGGGAAATTGGTGAAGAAGAAGAAGCCCACACCCGTGAGTACGTGGGCTTCTGTGTGTTTTGTTTTTTTGTTGTTGTTCCATCGCACAGTCAAGTCCAACTCTTCATGACCCCATGGACCACGTCATAATAGGCCCTCCTGTCTTCTGTTGTCCTCTGGACTTTGCTTAGTTTCATGTTCACTGCGGTGATAACACTGTTTAACCATCTCATCCTTTGCCGTCCCCTTCTTCTTCTTTGACCTTCCATCTTTCCCAGCATCAGGGTCTTCTCCAGTGAGTGCTCCCCTCTCATTTGGTGGCCAAAGTATTTGAGCTTCACCTTCAATATCTGGCCTTCCAGGGAACAGTCAGGCTTGATTTCTTTTAGGACTGACTGATTTGATCTCCTTGCAGTCCACGGGAACCTCAAGAGTCTTCTTCAGCACCATAATTCGAAAGCACCTCTTCTTCGGAGCTCGGCTTTCCTTATGGTCCAACTCTCACAGCCATGCATTACTATTGGAATTACCATTGCTTTGACCATACAGACTTTTGTTGGCAGGGCGATCTCTCTACTTATTATTAGACTGTCTAGGTTTGCCATAGGTTTCCTTCCAAGGAGCAGGCGTCTTTTAATTTCATGGCTTCAGTCACTGTCTGCGGTGATCTTGGATCCCAGGAATGTGAAGTCTGTCACTGCTTCCATGACTTCTCCTTCTATTTGTCAAGGAGTGATGGGTCCATATGCCATGATCTTAGTTTTTTTGATGTTGAGTTTCAAGCCAACTTTTGCGCTCTCCTCTCTCACTTGAAGCAAGAGGCTCTTAGGTCCTCTTCGCTTTCTGCCATTACAGTGGTATCGTCTGCATATTGGAGGTTGTTGATGTTTTTCCCAGGAATCTTAATTCCGACTTGTGATTCATCCAGGCTGGCATTTCACGTGATGTACTCTGCACATAAATTAAATAAGCAGGGTGACAACATACATCCTTGTCATACTCCTTTTCCTATGCTAAACCAATCAGTTGTTTCATATCTGCTTCTAACTGTCATTTCTTAAGCCTTATACAGGTTTCTCAGGAGACATGTGAGGTGGTTTGGTACTCCCATCTCTTTAAGGACTTGCCAAAGTTTGTTGTGATCCACACAACCAAAGGCTTTAGCATAGTCAATGAAGCAGAAGTAGATGTTTTTCTGGTACTCCATTGCTTTTTCCATAATCCAGCGAATGTTGGCATTTGACCTCTAGTTCCTCTATCATTCCTTGGCACTACCCTTCTTTGAGATTGGAATGTAAACTGACATTTTCCAATCCAGTGGCCACTGTTGCCTTTTCCAAATTTGCCGGCATATTGAATGCAGCACGTTAACAGCATCATCTTTTAAGACTTTGAATAGCTCAGCTGGGATACCATCACCTCTGCTGGCTTTGTTGTTGGTAATGCTTTCTAAGGCCCATTTGACTTCGCACTCCAGGATGTCTGGCCCGAGGACTGTGATCACACCATTGGGGTTATCAAGGACATTTAACTCCTTCTTGTATAATTCCTCGGAGTTATTCTTGCCATCTCTTCCTAATCTCTTCTGCCTCTGTTAGATCCCTACCATTTGTGTCTTTATCATGTTCAGCTTGGCACAGAACGTTCCCTTGATTTCTCCAGTTTTCTTGAAGAGATCTCTCATCCTTCCCATTCTATGGTTTTTAGGTATTTAGGAATAGTATTGATTATTCTTTTTCTGAAATGGAGATAGTCATATCACAGTTCTGTACACACCAGTGACCTTCCTTCCTTTGAAGAAGAAAGTGAAGAGGAACCTGTGCTTTTGGACAGCAGAGAAGACGGAGAGATTGTTTCTGATGGTAAGTTAAGAGTTCTAAATCAAGACTGGAGTTCTTTGCTAACAGAACCAAAGAGATGGTTAAAATGCACATCATTTGCTAGGTTTGAATAGGTGTGCTTTAGCAGCATCCAGGGGAAATGTACAAGTTAAACCAGGACTTAGAGATCAGGATCATTTGTGCCCTCCCTTTTATAAATGTGAACTGCATCTGTCCAGCATTCTATGGGACTGTTAATTAAAATCAAAATCCTCAGACTGGATCGTGCAGGTTACTGCTACTAGTATTATGACCAAATGGTCATTCTGGCTAGATGCTTTTGCTGTCCCAGAGTGAAGTTTGCAGAAAGCACCCTTAATTGATTCACACATCTTATATCTTTATCAGTAAGTAGTTGAAGGATCTTTAAAATTGGCTTGAACGCCATTGATTTTTGTTTTTAATTATTTGAATGATAAGCTAAAAATTAACAGATAACTTGTAATGGCAATCCTTGATTCACCATAGACTTAATGATAATTTTGTAACTGTTTTCATTCATGCTTACTCAGTACTGCATTGTATTTTATTTCAATCTTCAACAAACAGTTTAAATTAAAAAAAAAAAACCCAAAAGGATGTAAGCCATTGAAATTGCTTCCTCTTTTGCTAGTTTCAGACATAATGATGGTGGGAAGAAGAAATACAAACAGCCAGAGGAAGATGTCAAAGAACCCCAAAAGAGAAATGAAGTACGTAATACTATTGCACTGTAAAATTTGATCATTTGTCCAATGGTCTTTCAACTTTGGAAATATAAGCTTTTGCTGATAATGTTTTCATCTGGTGACAAACGCAGGTGTCAATCTCATGGTGAACTTCCACCAGTGGAGAGGGGGGCTGCTGATTCCCCACCACCACCTTGCCACAGACCTCTGACTCCCCACCTTTATGGTGCTCCTTGGGGTCCCCTGTCCCCCCTGAGCAGTGTCTTTAGGGAGCCTTTCTGAGTGCAGAAGGAAGGGACAGATGAGGAGGTACTATTCTGCTGATGCAGATGCCTTCCATTAGCAAGACTTTCCTGTAGGACCCAAGCCTGTCAGATTATTTTCTAGGAATTCAGCTGGGCTGGGCTGAATCCAGCCATGCAATTCCAAATACTTAAAGTTCCTTAAGAGGAGAGGGGAATTTCTACTGATTTTCTCATAAGAACATGAAAAGAGCCTTGCTGGGTCCATCTGGTCTAGCATCCTGCACCACACAGTGGCCAACAGGCAGATGGGGACAAAGAGAAACAACAAATGAGGGCCAAAGTTAACTGCTAGAAAACAAGCCAATGAACCAACATCCGGAAAACAGGGATGGAAATTTAGATATGGGAGAGCTGAACTGGTTGTTTACTTTCAACACTTTGGGGTTGGAAGAGAAGAAGAAGAAAATCCAGCTGTGAAATTGCAGATTTCTTTTTTTTTTTAATCTTTAAAATAGTGAATGATGGCTATGGGGCAGTGTAGATATATCTAGCTATTTGTTGCATTGTCTAATAATGTGTTCTGTTTTCTTGTAGAGGGGTTAAAAGCTGTCTCCAAAGAAGTGAAAGCGAGTCAAGAGAAACTGAAATGAATAAACTTGTTAAAAGACTTTCAGAGTTGGTTCACTTGTATCACACGCTGTAATACAAAACATCATAATGGAAAATAAAATACCAGAGACTTGGAATGAAGCTTTAATTACTTTGGTATATAAACAAAACACAGATGAGAGAGAAATTAAGAACTATAGGCCAATTTCATTATTGAATGTGGATTATAAAATATATGCATCTACTTTGGCTGCAAGAATGAAAAGAGTTTTAATACAGATAATTCATAAGGATCAAGCTGGCTTCTTACCAAAAAGACAAATCAGAAACTCTGTAAGAGCTATATTAACTTTAATCGAACACTTTGAAGCACACCCAAATAAACAGGTCTTGGTCAACGGAGACTTAACACAAAATATAGAGATACATAAAGGAACAAGACAAGGTTGCCCACTTTCTTTACTTTTGTTTATTTTTGTGCTTGAAACATTGAATAACATGATCAGAGAAGATATACAGATTAAAGGAATGAAAATAAGAGGGGAATACAAACAAGCATTTTGCAGATGATTTAGTATTTATTTTAGAAGATCCAATAGACTCTCTTTTGAAACTTTTAATAATTTTGCAAGAATATGGTTGCATTGCTGGATTAAAAATTAATCTAAAGAAAACAAAATTTTAATGAAAAATATTACCAAAGAGCAGATGCAAATCTTACAAAAGATTTTAGGTATTGAAATCCCAAAGAAGGTGAAATATTTAAGAATAACTTTGACAAATAGATTCAGCTCATTAATAAAGGACAACTACATGAAACTCTTAGCAGAAATTAAAAAAGACTTGGAAAAGTGGAAAGACTTACAAATATCATTAATGGGAAGAATAGCCACCATAAAAATGAATATTCTACCACGGCTGATCTTTTTATTTCAAACAATTCCAATTCTTCAAAACCAACAATATTTTAAAGAACTGGACAAATTGATGTTGAATTTTATACGGCAAGGCAAAAAACCAAGAATAAAATTGAAAGCATTGCAGGATGCAACAGAAAGAGCAGGATTTGCCCTAGCAGATTGTTCTCTATATTACAAAGCATCCTCACTGATGTGGGTGAAAGAATGGATTACATTGGAAAACCCAAGAATATTAAAGTTAGAGGGTCATGATTTAACATGTGAGTGGCATGCATTTATTTGGTATGGTAGACTCGATACACATAAATATTTTAAACAGCATATTCTTAGAAGAGACTTATTGAAAGCATGGGAAGAAATTAAAAAACTTTTTTATATTAAGACTAGGAATAAGGCCCATTGTGGAAATAAATACAACGGGCTCTAGAAAGAGGCTCTGGGAGAGTGCCCCGGCTTTGGGCACTCAGTGACAATTTGCTGTGGCAATCTCAGCAGGGTTTAATGACACAGAGTCCACCATTTTCTCCAGAGGAACTGATCTTTGCTACCTGAAGAGCAGTAGTAATTTTGAGTGATCTCCAGCCCACACACAAGATTGGTAACAGTGGTTCCCCAGGAGGGAGTGGCTGGTTTGGAGGGTGGAGTCTATGGCATTGTACCTATCTGAGGTCCCACCCTTCCTCAACACTCACCCTCTCCAGGTTCGACCCCTCAAATCTCCAGGAATTTCCCAACCTGGAGTTGACAACCCTATCTCCCTCCCAGCCAACCATCAACCTACCTTTAGTTTTCCATCTCCTCCCCCATCCCTCCTAGAGAGCAGTTGTAATTTTGAGTGATCTCCAGCCCCCACCTGGAGATTGGCAACAATGGTTCCCCATCAGGGAATGGCTGGATTGGAGGGTGGAGTCTATGGCATCATACCTGTCTGAGGTGCCACCCCTCCTCAAACCTCACCCTCTCCAGGCTCCATCCCTCAAATCTCCAGGAATTGCCCACCTGGAGTTGGCAACCTGATCAGGACTGGGCCCAATGAGTTTTCTCCCAAAGGCCAACATAGGTGTGGAAAGGGCCTTTTACTGACAGAGGAGAAAGTACAGGTGCCAACTTTGATTAGGGAAATACCTGGAGATTTGGGGGGGGTGAATCCTGTGTAGGGCAGCATTTGGTGTGTGTGTGTGGAAGCACTCAGCAGGGTATAATGCCATAGGGTCTACCCTCCAAATCAACCATTTTCTCCCAGGGAACTGATCTCTGTCAATTGTAACAGTGGGAGATCCCCAGGTCCCACCTGGAGATTGGCAGCCCTAGGGGAAAGTCAGCCGCACAGCGGGGAGTTGAAGAAAATGGTCTGATGGTCGCTGGCCCACCTCGTTAGCCAGCCAGCCATGCTGAAGCTAAGCAGGAGAAAGAGACTTTTTCCATTTATTCTGACAGGAAAGTGGCCGTTGGGGAGGGGGTTATGCTGAAAGTCCTTTGTTTACTTACTCACAGAACCAAGCTTGGCTGCCTACCAACAGCCACTTAGGGGACAGTCCCTCACAGGAGTCAAGAGAACTGTCTTCCTCAGGAGAGAGAGTTGTCTGCCAGGGGGAGTGGGTGGGGAAGAGGAGCAGACCCAGCACCTGGCCAATGGCACGCAAGTACTCTTGAGTGGCGGCTGATGGGCCAATGGCTGAGGGAGGGCATTTTACAGCCAATGGGAGCGCATGGAATCTTGCGAAACCAAAAGATAATTATTTATAAGGAGAGATACCAAAGTGGGTCTCTCCACCTGAAGCTTTTGAAAATCCAAACCTATTCCAAAAAATAACTCAATGCAGAGATATGAAGACTTTCTAGACAATAAAAATCAGTTGAAGACAACAGAAAATCTCAAGAAACAAAATACGAGTTGGTGGGAAAGAGCACAATTAGAATTTAGATGCATTAAGGACAAACAAATAGATTTTTATGAAAAGTTAATAGAGATGGATAAAATATTGATTCACACTGATGAAAAACTCATTAAAATTTTAGAAATGAAAACACAAGATGAAGTGGTTCCATGGTTATATGAGCACAAAATTTAGGATATAACATTGATTTAGACCAATGGTCAAAGACCATTGACTGAAGAGTCTTTTGTCATTGAAAAACATGGTTAGGATCCACCCCACAGATTATTCCATTGTGTACCTGGAGATCCTGGAGAGAGGATCTTGTGAAGTGATTATTTGGGAAACACTTCTCCCAATGGGTGGATTGTGTATGTGTATTTATGTGTATTCAATGTGTACTTATATTTAGGATTTTTGGCTCCAATGTGTATCACTTTGCACTTCGCCACACTGAACCCCATTTGCCACATTGACGCCCACTCACCCATCCTCGACAGATCCCTTTGGAGTGCCTCACAATCCTCCCTGGTTTTCACCACCCTGAACAACTTCGTGTCATCTGCAAATTTAGCCACTTCACTGCTTACTCCCAATTCCAAATCGTTAATAAACAAGTTAAAAAACATCAGACCGAGTACTGATCCCTGTGGTACCCCACTGCTTACCACCCTCCACTAAGAAAGTTTCCCATTTATACTCACTCTCTGTTTCCTATTTATAAGCCAGTTTTTGATCCACAAGAGGACTTGTCCTTTTATCCCATGATTATTGAGCCTACATAGGAGCCTTTGATGAGGAACTGTATCAAAAGCTTTCTGGAAGTCAAGGTAAATAATATCTATTTGGTCCCCCTTGTCCACATGTTTGTTCACTCCCTCAAAAAACACTAACAGGTTAGTGAGACAAGATCTTCCCTTACAGAAGCCATGCTGAGTCTGCCTCAGTAGTCTTTGTTCATCAATGAGTTTTTGTTCATCAACATTGAGAAGTCCCTCTGTAGCGCATAGTTCCCTCAGTTGCTTGGGTACGCTAGGGGTGAGTCAGGGACTCCCTGAGGAGGAGAACTAGGGCAAACAGTCAGTTGCCAGCTCTCCAGGGGAGCCCTGAATGATCGCCAGGAAGCCCTAAGGTGGGTTCCTAGTGACACTGGAGGGAGGTTAGGAGGCTGTCCCACCTAACCAGAGCCCAAGACAGGGACAGTGGTGGCAGCGTTACCCGGAGGCAGTGGAACAAAACTGCCCCCTCAGGTGCCAGGTCAGGCACAAGGAGGGGTGGGCAGAGCAGGGCCTGCCAGCCGACACAGGTCACAGTGGCCCATACTGAGGCTGCAGTTACTTCCTCACAGAACATGTATCGCCTCTGCAGAACAAATCTTTTTCACCTCTGAGCTAGTTAAATGCACGCTTGCACGATTAATCCAGTAATCAGTCTTTGCCTGGAATGATAAAATTTGTCTTTGTCTGCAGAAAGCCAGCGCTTGTACGAAAGGAGCCGAGTATGATTTCAGAGGACTCTGTCCTTGGGGGCAAGCAGAATTTCAAACACCAGGCTGTGCTTTTACTACCCTACTGTGCCTTCATGGATTTCTTGAGAGCCAGTTTGGTGTAGTGAGAGCCAGTGGTGGTTAAGTGCGCAGACTCTAATCTGGGAGAACTGGGTTTGTTTCTGTTATGTATGGTATTACATGTTGAGCCAAACCATCCCTGAATGTGGACCTTGAACTGGGTGAGCTTGCTCCCCAAGAACAATAGCTGACCAGGATCCTGGAATTGACCTATTGTCAGGGCCCTCAGCTAGTCAGTCAAAACACCAGGACTTATTCATTGAAACAAGGATAGTATTTATTAGACTGCAATACTAGGTCACTAGAACAGAAGCATTGTTAAGAATAACTTGAATACATGAAGCACTTGGGGTTATACTCTAAGGGGGGGAAGGAGCCCCCTTACTTCTACCAATGGTTAACAAGCCTGCGCGCGGGAAGACTAAGATGTGCTAAATTACTACGTTCCCACCACACAAAAGTTCTCAAGCCTAGCTGTTGTCTTTAGGAAAGCGAAAGTAGACATCCAGCCTGGCTCCAAGACCATTCAGGCCTGGGCGAGATGAGAGATAGCCCGGTCTCCCAGGCAACCTCGTCACCTCCTTGCATACCAATGGAAAAACCAGATACATTTATTGACCCCTCATCTCCTCTCCTCACTCCTATGGCAGGGATACCTGACAGCAGTGTAATGTAAATAGTCTATCCTTGGGAGTGGGTATGGCGTTTGCATGCTTTATAAGCAGGGCTCAAACCCTGCTGGGTGTCCTTGTTGTGTTCCTGAAATCACTAAATATACTAGAGTTGATCACTGCAATGCATCCACAACCCAGATTCCGATTTGCAGCTGCTGGATGACCTTGGGCAAGCCATAGTTCTGTCAAAGCTGTTCTCTCAAGGACAGTTCTCTCAGAGCTCTCTCAGCCCCACCTACCTCACGGGGTGTTTGTTGTGGGGAGGGGAAGGGAAAGGAGGGGTAAACATGATTAATGTGTCACTCTGATGCGAAACATCTGAGATAATTTTTACACAAGGAACCAACAGCTGGAAGCTCAGGAGCCAAATTTGGCTCTCGAAGGGACACCACATGGTCCACAGTGACAAATTCAAAGAGAACAGCAGTATGTGTGGAGCGAGTAGTGGCAGTGGCTGTGTCTGAAGTCCATTTGGGGAAGTGGAAACTGCATGGACCAAAGTCTACCACCATTTCTCTCTTCGAAGTGGCCCTCCCGTGGAACAGCTATGCACTGTGTATTAGAGGCAATGCAGATAGCCCACATGGATGACACTGAACACTGATACCACACAGTGGCTGCGGTCACACACACTAAACAATCCACCTTCAATCCACTTTCCATGCACTTTCCAACTGGATTTTGCCAGTTCACACGGTAAAATCCAGTTGGAAAGTGCACGAAAAGTGGATTATTGATTGTGTGTGACAACAACCAGTGATGCTCGAGGTAGTCCCTGCAACATCTGAGGAGGACTCTTAAATGCATGGACGGACAATCCCACGGGGACTCTTCACATCAGCGTTACAGTTCTGGAAGCAGCCAGCACTGGTGTGCGGAGAACCAGTTTGGACTTCTTGTGGTTCATGGTTTTCAAATGCTGTATTGCAGAGTATTATCGTACAGAAGTGGTTAGAACAAGAACATTTGCCCTGTCAGTTGAAACCAAAAACGACAAAATTGTTGATGCTGTAAACTGTTGGAAAACTGTTGACACTGTTGGACTGTGAACTGTTGTTCTATAATATTGGATGTTCTATAAATGTATTTCCATTTGCACACTAGATGTGTTTATTATTCTAATATATATCACTTGCATATGATAGCGACTTCCCCAGTTTGTGTTTATTGATTCTTATATACTGGGAGGTTTCTGCTGTGTTGTTATTTGGATTTTATGTAAGGTGCCATGAACTGGCCTTGGCTGGAAGGGTGGGGTGGAAATTCAATAAACAAACAAACAAACAAACAGCTCTTAGAGAACTGTGACTGACCCAAGGTCACACCAACAGCTGCATGTGGAGGAGTAAGGAATCAAACCCGGTTCTCTCAGATTAGAGTCCACGCTCCTAACCACTACACCAACCTGGCTCTCCAGTTATATTGCCACCGAACAAGTTTCATTTAGGTAATGTCATGAATAGCCACTGATGGCCTTACCTTCCACTTCATTATTTCCTCTAATCCCTCTTAAAACCAAGCTAGTGGCTGTCAACCACATATTGGGTCAGTGAGTCCCATAAGCTCCATATCTCTTTCTTTGATCCCTTCCACACTTGGTTCTCATTCCTGGTTTTGTCAGAGTTCAACTCGTGACACAATGTACCTTGCATTCATCCCTGGTTGCAGCAGCATCGGTCCATCCTGGGACAAGTGTGGGGTGGAACCGGGGTGACCTCAATGTAACGTGGAAACCAAAAAATACCCCGAGACAATTGCAGGGGTGAACTCACGTGTCATGTAGAATGTAAGTTTGGGGACAGGGCTGAACCAGGATTTAAGGTCTAGTGCAGAATCCCCCTCTGTTTCTTTAGCAGACTTTTATGCCACATTCTTAACAGAGTCCCTGAGGCAGCACAATTAAAACAGTTAGAGTCTGATCAGACTGCTCTTTAGATCCGCGTGATGCACAATTGCCTCACGGATCTAAAGTTAACATCCAGACACAAACATCTGGGAGATGTCCCTCTTCCATGGGCATCCTGTTTTGCCGCGCTGCGGAGCCGTACTTAAAAGATACCACTTTAAATCTGGGGTTTTCGATTACCTGTGGGACAACTGCGGACTTTCATCCATCTGGCCGTTCCACCAGCGCGCAATCCTCCCGTCGGGGTGGTCTGACATCAGACCATCCCGAGTGGGTGCCCTTTAAAAAAATCTCTACACATGCGCAGATCCACAAGGGTGCGCTGTGTCAAGTTCAACTGCAAGTAAGTCCAGGCACTCTTCATAAAAGATATGCTTTATTGAAATACCAGTAAGTTGCCCTTAATTAGCAGAGTTATTGTCAGGAATATTCCACCAGGCACAATGGCCTCCAGATATAGTATGATGCATAAGCTCTATTAGTGAATGAACTCTGAACACACGCGCGGGAATACTCCCGGCGGGAGAATACATAATGACCGGGAGAAGGGGCCCCCTCCCTACCCACTATCTAAGGCGTGAATATTTCCACTGGCTGGGAAAGGTACTTGTGTCTTGAGCTCAAGGACACGAGATATCAGGCTGCAGCAGATTCCTTCTCCCATGAGTTCCAGCCAAGCAACCTACGCGCATGCAAGCCAATTAATTAAACAAAACAATGAACACAGTGTCAAAGGCAAGACAGGGAAAAAACAGGGGAGAAACATGGCACCTGACATGCTGTCATGTCTATGCGCATGCGCAAAATTTTTTTTAAAAAAAAACCCACCGCGCGCCTCCTTCAACAAGGACGCGTTGTGACGCCTATGCGCATGCACAAAAAGTTTTAAAAAACCCACTGCTTGTGCCTCCTTCAGTGGACGCCGTCTAGACAATTCACAACGGAGGCAGCGCACGGTAAGGCAATTCCCCTAGGGAATGTCTGGTCATGCGAGGATGGATTAAAAAGATCAACATCAAATTTGAGCCAGCATAATGGTGGGATTAGCTGCCCATATGAACACACTCTCAGAAACAACTAGCTATACTAAATACCATAAAATTATTATTATTTTTTTGTTTGCTATCAAGTTGAAGTTGACTTTGAGCGACCCCTGGTGGGGTTCCCATGGCAAGAGACATTGGAAGGTTGCTGGCCATTGCCTGCCTCTGCGTCATGACCCTGATATTCCTTGGAGGACTCTCATCCAAATACTGATCACACCTGGCCCTGCTTAGCTTCTGAGATCAAGTGAGATGAATCTAGAGTGGGCTATCTAGGTCAGGGCAATAAAATCATTAGATACCACAAAATAACAATACGAGATTAAAAACCAGAAGACAAATTGAATTGTAGCACATACAAAAGAGGTACCAAGCAAAAGACGGCAACATCACAATCAGGAAGGGTTTAGCAGGGCACTGAAAGGTCATCAGATGTGGCACTGGGCTAGCTATGGGGAGGGCATTGCGTAGTCGGGCTGCCACGAGTCCTACCCTAAAGCCTATTTTACCTCCGACACATTCCAAAAGGGCCATGAAAAGGGGCAGAACTTAACTACCAGGCACACTTGCATGGGAACAGGTGTTAACATAAGAGAACATAAGAGAAACCAGTGTTGGATCAGGCCAATGGCCCATCCAGTCCAACACTCTGTGTCACACAGTGGCCAAAAATACCAGGTGCCATCAGGAGGTCCACCAGTGGGGCCAGGACACTGGAAGCCCTCCCACTGTTGCCCCCCCAAGCACCAAGAATACAGAGCATTCCGTGCCCCAGAGTCCCTATCTATACCTTGTGGCTAATAACCACCGATGGACCTCTGCTCCATATGCTTATCTAATTCCCTCTTGAAGCCGTCCATGCCTGGAGCCACCACCACCTCCTGCAGCAGTGAATTCCACATGTTAATCACTCTTTGGGTGAAGAAGTGTTCCTTTAAGTCTCAGAATTCTGTGGCTTTAAATGGAAGAACTAGCCCTGGGAAGGGGCTGTGACTCAATGGGAGAACACCTGTTTTGCATGCAAGAGGTCCCTGGTTCAATCCTCAGCAACTCCAGTTAAAAGGATCAAGAGGATCTGGCAGTAGGCGATGTGAAGGACCTTTCTCTGCCTGAGACCCTGGAGAGCCGCCGCCAGTCTGAGTAGATAATACTGAACGTTGCCGAGAGGGGTCTGAGTCAGGGTCAGGCAGGCTTCATGTGTGTTCACTTTGACTGAACCCTGAAAAGTGTGTATGGGGGGGGGGATAGGAGCCCATGGAATCCTTCCTTTGAAATCTGGGCCCTCACCTTATCCCTTTGGAATCACAGATGTCTTCAGCTGAGTTAACGGGACAGAATCATTCCTAAAATAACCAGAGGAGAATAAATTGTGAGATATATAACTGTCCCTACTGCCAGGGACTCAGGGCTGCTGGAGGCTGGAACCTAGCCCAGAGGGCTACGTGGGGATATGAATGCTCAGGGTCAGGCCTCAGAACGAATGCTCAGGGCACAGAAAGAAAGAGGGGTGTGTCAGGGTCAGGCAGGCAGACCAGGCCCATAGCCAGGATTTTTAAAGTAAGGGGGCATTTAGATTTCTTAGGGGGCACTGGCTAATCAATTTAATCTGGGGGAGAAGGCCGCAGCACCCTGGGCTAGATGGGAAGTCAGGAGGCCTTGTGAGCAAGTCAGGGGGCCTAGCCCCGTGATGCCACACTGTAGCTACGGGCCTGAGGCAGACAGTTTGAAGGCTCTGAATTGGCCAAGCGTGATATAAATTCTAGAAGCCTGCCTTCTAGAAGGTGGTGGACAGAATGGAGTGGGTGCAGAGGAGAGCAACGGGGAGGTGATTCCAGACTAGACCTTAAATCCTGGTTCAACCCTGTCCCCGAACTTACATCCTACACTGCACTCGAGTTCAGCCCTATAATTATCTCAGGGTATTTTTCTGTTTCCACGTTACATTGAGGTCACCCCGGTTTCGCCCCCCACTTGTCCTGGGATACATGGATGCTGTTATAACCAGGGATAAATGCGAGGGATTGTGCCGCGAGTCGAACTCTGATAAAACCAGGGATGAGATCCAAGTGCGGAAAGGACCAAAGATGATCAGGGCCTGGAGATCAAGAAGCCCTCTGAGGAGCGGCTGAGGGACTTGGGAGTGTTCAGTCTGGAGAAGCGGAGGCTGAGGGAGGACATGATTGTTCTCTTGAAGTATCTGAAGGGCCGTGTCACTTCGAGGAGGGCAGGGAGCTGCTCCTGTTGGCAGCAGGGGAGAGGACTCACCATCATGGGTTTGAATTCAGGGTGGGAAGGCACCGGCCAGATCAGGGGAGTCGAACTCATTCGTTATGAGGGCCGGATCTGACATAAGTGAGACCTTGTTGGGCCGGGCCACGTGTGTCACAAAATGTAACGCCAGGTAGCGGAGATATAAACTTTATAAAGGACACAAACACAAAGATTTTAATTTACTTAAAATAATCTGAAAACATTAGCTCTGGAAGCTGCAGGCCTACTTTTGATTTATTGACATTCTCCACAGAAATCTCATGCTCAGACTTCTGAGGACCCAGGTTAAAACATGAAATGGCTTGTTTCTTTACATTTTTTTAAAATATTTTTTTTAAAAAAAGACCCATGAAACGGCTGAGTGATTAAGAGAGTCTGGTGAAGCAAGCTATGATGCAGAAGCAGCAGCAGAACTGGAAGCAGGAGATGGCCAGTTCCACTGTGGGCCTGATGGAAGCCCTCCGGGGGCCTGATCCAGCCCCCGGGCCACATGTTTGACACCCCTGCCATAGAGAATACTCTCCAAAGCGGCCCATTTCTCCAGGGAAACGGATCTCTGCTGCCTGGAGATCCGTTGGAATTCTGGGAGATCTCCAGGCTCCACCTGGGGGCTGGCAATCCTAGAATTCTCCAGCAGGCAGACGGAACAAATCCCCATCAGCCTTCCCTAAGATTCCCTCTTTCTCGCTCGCAGCCCCTGTCCCTCCTTCTGCATGCCACGATGACGTCCACTTTCACCGTCACCTGCTTGTCCAAGGTTTCTTCTTGGTCTGCATCACTGGCTGCGGGGTTACCGTGGGGATGACAATGAACATTCTTGCCTCATCATCCTTCGGGTGATAAATCCTGCCGCGTAGCACGTGAGCGGTGCAGTCCTTGCCGGGCAGCTATCTACCGAGCATACAGCAGACAAACAGTACGTTAAACAGCCTTTGACAATACTGAGAAACATTATCCGGAATTGTCTTTTTCCAAACATCATGACAGGTAGGACATTCTTGGAACTACTTTATTTATTTATATATTTATATATTTATATATTTATATAATTTATAAATCAATCTCAAATTGAAAACAAATCTCAATTTAAAACTAAGTTAAAATAACCCAATAATCACCAATAAGAAAGAACAGTAGACATCCAGCATATGAGAAGGCGGAAGGGATTCCAGCTCCCCAGCCTCCCTGGGGGAGGGGTTATGAGGGATGGGGAATTCTCTAAGAGTGCCAACGACACCCTGTCCCTGTCCTCAACCGAAGGCCCGGTGGAACATCTCTGCCTTGCATGCCCTGCGGAATGGTAACAACTCCCGCAGGGCACAGATGTCTTCCAGCAGAGTGTTCCACCAGGCCCGAGAAAACTCTGGCTCTTGTTGAGGACAGCTGGACTTCTCTCTGGCCGGGAACCACCAGGAAGTTCTTATGTCCTGAGTATAGTGCTCTTCCAGGGGCATATTGGGAGAGGCAGTCCCGAAGGTATGTAGGTCCCTGACTGCTAAGGGCCTGTTCCAAAGGCCTCTCCCAGGTCTCCGTTTCCCAGCCCAGTCAGCAGAGCACCAACTTGAG
Source organism: Gekko gecko (assembly GCA_029375565.1). Taxonomy (NCBI): domain Eukaryota; kingdom Metazoa; phylum Chordata; class Lepidosauria; order Squamata; family Gekkonidae; genus Gekko; species Gekko gecko. Next base: position 3,772,502 of record JAPDNY010000011.1, read on the forward strand.
TGGATGTTCAAGGGCAGGGGAGTTTGGCAGCAGTTGAAGGAAGGTGAAACAAATTCATGGAGAAATTATGGCTGAGAGAATAGAAATAGAATGTTAAGACTGCAACTTGAGAGACACAAGCAAAACAGGTCACGACTAAGTCTCAGTAAAGTCAATGGCTCTTAGTTGAGGGAAGGCCAAGACCCACTCAATGGATTCCAGTGGGACTCAGTCAGGTTGTTTGCCTACAGTATCTTAGGTAATCCTTTAAAATGTTAATTATGACAACGTTGAGAAACAACATACCAAAGGGGGGGGGTTGGACCGAAGAAGCGTGAGAGAGCGGAGGTTAGGCTGCGTTGCCCATTCCTGGCAAATGTTTCTTTTAAGGATTTCAAGAAGCAATGACCAAACTAGTGTTGGAAGGGGAAGCAACTTTATTGTATATAAATCACAAACCTAAAACAGATGGATAACAAAAGGATACCCACGTCCCTTTCTGCCCTGAAAAGATCAGCGGCAGGTCAATTCAGGAGTATCGTCTGGAGGTCACTCAGCACTGGCCTGGTCCAAAAGATGCTTGGCTGTGGGCTGGGCTGAAGTGAGGTTTCTCCTCTCAACTTAGAGTGTTAACAAAACAATTAAATCCAGCTGGGACTCATTCCAAAAGTGAGAGGAAACATCACCTACATTTCAGCACCAGGTGCAATTGCTTCAGAAGGAAAAAACCAACACTGTTCAGCCCTTCCATCCTGGTGCTGTCATCTAGACACACTGAGGAAGAGAGAGATTGGCGGTCACCACTGTCTCCTGGGGTTAACAAAGTTCTTCCGCAATAGATCTCTACAATCCACCCCTTGGTGACCACATCCCCCCACCCTCCGCACTCTATTCATCACACATTTCTCTGTTACCATATCCTAAAGAAAAAAATGATAAAAATGAAGACATTAGCAGTGTACACACACAGCCCGTTCATTCTTTCAGTTCACCCCACTGCTTGGGGAGGGTGGGAGATATCGAACACCCCTTGAATATGCCATTCACTAGCCCAGTCGTGCACCTGTGCTCCCCTGAAGTGATGTGCATTGTCAGTCCGGGTCATCAGGGGCACCCATATCTTCTGATGAGGAGATCTAGCCCTTTAATGGTGCTCTGCTGGGTAGCCCTGGCCCAGGATACACTAGCGGATAGCCAGATTAAGTATCAGTCATTCTCAGCAAATCTTGCCATCTTCCAAAATGGGGAAGAGGACCTACGTAATCCACATGCCACTAGCTGCCCAGGTTGTATAAGGCTTCAGGAGTGCCAAACGTGTTTCCACCCACCAGTTCTACACATACTGCTATGCGTGGCAAAGGGCTATTGATGCATTGCCATAAGTCCTGTCCCCATGATGGGCAATTGTGAATGGTAAAGCCTTCCCTCTTCCACTTGGGAAGCCAGGTAGTCCAGCCTTTGTCTATTGCCCCCGAATCTGTGTCCTCCTGGCAAGCGGTATTGCATCGTCTTCACTGGCTTATCTGGCGGGGGAATATGCGAAGGCGTCCGTTTAGCCTTCCCCACTGTGATAGAGCAAACTCCAAATGCAAACCGACCTGTCGGGGCTTGAAATTCTTTTCCCTTCAATAAATCAGTTCTTACGGTGGTTTGCTTATGCTTATGGTGGTTTGAAAGTTCATAACCCAGTGGTTTTTTTATAAATTCTAGAGAAGTCCAGCAAAAATTTCCCAGCACGTTGCAGAATGATTAAGAGCCATACGGGGGACAGACAAAAGGCAGAAGAAACCAACTTCTTTCTGCAGGGAAAACCAGCCCCCCGATATAGTCTACAATATACACTTCCTCCATTGTTGACGAGACAAGACTACCCGAACGTGTTCCTCGGTAAGCCACCAGAGAAACCCAGAGAACCCCATGTGGCTGCTGGCCTTGGCAGGAAGTGTTGGGGAGGGAACCCGTGGAGAGCACCTGCCATAGCACAAGTGCTCAGCCAAGTGGGCACATGATGCCAGAGGGATGATTGCTAAGAAAGGAGGGATTTCCAGTTGGGGGCCGGAAGAACAAACAGGCTTAGCTTGACATGCTTAGAGCAAATGGAGCTTAGCAGCAAGCTCTCCAGGTCGGTAGCAACATCAGACCCAGAAGCTCTGCCCATAGACTTCACCTCTCAAGGGCCCACCATGCTAGGCACTAGGAAAGGGGACAGCAGCAGCTCATCCTGGAGAACAGGAGTGGGGGGGGGCACGGACTGTCCCCAAGAAAACCCCCATGGGTTCCTCAGAGAGCCCTTTCCAGGAACAGCATGAGCAACCCATCAAGGAGATGGGGTAGCCCAGTGGCTATGACCTGAGCCCTGAACAGGACACTTGGGGCCAGATCTGGCCAGCGCCACAAACTCACTCAGAGGCCTTAAGTGAGCCATTTTTCACTCTGCCTGAGGGAGTTGCGCTGCTCCACAGGGGCTTAATGATATGAACGGACTTTGACGAGGCCCTGGTAGGGACTGCTGAGAGCCAGTGGTCAGCCCTCGAAAAGGCAGAGGGTTAAGGCAGCTGGAGGTTCATCTGTGAGCTGACTGCTGCTTATGGTCATTGGAAGGTTCGTAACCTGAATGCCCCATCCATTTCTTCTTCTTTTTTAAAAAAATAATGTCTAGATGAAAGCAATACCAGCACGGCGCGACCAGAACCACCACCACAGCCAAGCGGAGAACAAAGGATGCTTCCAAAACACGGGCGTCGATATACATGGCGCCTCAGCATCATCCATCCTGCAGAAAAAACACCTGAAGCAGCAGAAGACAGCAGTGGAACCAAACGTGGGGAGAAACTACCACCTCTTCTCCGGCCGGGGGCTAAGGCCTCTGACCAGCCGGACAACAAAACATCAAGGCCTTCCACTAAACCATCAAAGAGTCCCCGGCCACCCACCTCCCTGCCGACCCCCGGGAACCACCCCTGGTGAAAACATCCATCTTTCCCCAAGTGGAAACCACACCACTCGTTTCCAGGGCCCACCCGGGCTTCAAAGGCCACCGGGGGTGCTGCAGCCAAGGCAGGGGGTTCCACTGCAGGGCAGTCGGAGGCGCTGAACATCACGGAGGGTTCTGGGGTTGCTCCATCCATGCCCCAGAACGTACCAAGGTGAATATCGAGAAGAGAAAAGGAATGGCTAGGGGTGTGTCTTATGGGTATTTATCCAGCTTTTTTGGCTCTCAGGTAGCCAAATGCCAGCTGCCCTCCCCCTGGGGCCTCCTTCCTCAATTTCTCGCTTTCCGCCATTTCAACATCACAGCGGACAGGTGGTGGGAGTGAAACTGACCTCTCCCTGCCTTCCCTTCTCTTACTGCCCCCCCGAGTCCAGGCGTATTCCTGTGGCTGCCCTTGGCTTCCCAGCCGGCCTGTCTCCGTGGTTTGGCTGGGGAAGCCAAGGGAAGGCAGGGGAACAGGCCTCCTTCCCTCCCTGAGCCTCTCCGCTGCAGCAGAGACACTCAGGGAGGCGGGGCTCTTTTTGTAGCAGGAACTCCTTTGCATATTAGGCCGCACACCCCTAATATAGCCAATCCTCCAAGAGCTTACAGAGCTCTTCTTCCAGGGGCTACTGTAAGCTCTTGGAGGACTGGCTACATCAGAGGTGTGAGGCCAAATATGCAAAGGAGTTCCTGCTACAAAAAGAGCCCCGCCTCCCTGAAAGTCTCTGCTAGCGCCCCAGCAGACAGCCTCCTGGGCCGCCTGGAGGAGGCAGTACCGGGCTGATAGTTCTGGGGGATTTCACCATCCATGCTGATGTTGCCGGCTCCATGCAGGCATTCGACCCCGTGGTTTCCATGGCTGCCATGGGACTCTCCCAGATTGTTTCAGGTCCCACACATCAAGCAAACCACACACTGGACTTGGTCTTTGTCATGGGGATGGACACAGATCTGATTGCTATTTACGGATTATCGTGGATTCAGTTACATGTAAAAATCCAGTCTGTATAATTTAGCACATGGAACCATTGTTGTGTGTGGCCGCAAAGGCGGAACAGCAAACCACAGACCTATACAGCCTGTAACCGTTTCTTCCTTTTCGTCAGTTAAGAAAAGCGGGAATAAATAGTGCATAAAAGATAAATATTGTAGATGGAATTAGGGCCCAAGTACGTGTGTCACATGAGTTCAGAGCCCACAAGATCCCCCCCCCCCATAGCACTTCGCAAGGCTCTGTCTTGAATTGGGGGGGGGGCGCTGTTCCTGGTTACAATGAACTTTCCATTTTATATCCATGGAGGTAAGAGTTCGGCAGGCACCACTTCTTCCACACACTGGAGAAATCTAAAGCAGGCCAGATAATCTGAGGATTATGCATGTCCATAATAACAGACCAATAATGTAGGTTGTCTCGCTATAGTATAAAGACGACGACGGAGATGACGACCCAGATGACGACGGAGACAACGACCCAGACGACGATGGAGATGACGACACAGATGATGACACAGATGACGACCCAGACGACGACCCAGACGACGACCCAGACGACGACCCAGACGACGACACAGATGACGACCCAGACGACGACCCAGACGATGACCCAGAGAAATCTAGGGTATCTAGATTTCAGTAAAGCATTTGACAAAGTTTCTCATGATATCCTTGAGGATAAGCTGGTTAAGTGTGGGCTGGATGGCGCAACCGTTGAGTGGATTCATGGTTGGTTGAAAAATCGTACCCAACGAGTGCTTGTAAATGGATCTGCGTCTACGTGGAGGGAAGTCTCGAGTGGAGTACCACAGGGCTCGGTCCTAGGCCCGGTGTTATTCAATGTTTTTATAAATGACCTGGATGAAGACATAGAGGGGATGCTTATCAAATTTGCAGATGACATGAAGCTGGGTGGGATTGCTAATTCTGAAAAAGACAGACTCAGGATTCAGAAGGATCTTGTTAGGCTGGAACAGTGGGCTGAGACAAATAAAATGAGTTTCAATAGAGATAAGTGCAAAGTCCTACACTTAGGTACAAAAAATCAAAGGCACAGATATAGAATGGGAGGGACTTGGCTTGACAGCAGCACATGTGAAAGGGATCTAGGTGTTATGGTTGATCACAAGCTAAACATGAGCCTGCAGTGTGATGCGGCTGTGAAGAAAGCGAATGCAATCTTAGGATGCATTAGCAGAAGCATTGTGTCCAGATCACGGGAGGTGGTAGTTCCGCTGTATTCTGCTATGGTCAGGCCCCACGTGGAGTACTGTGTCCAGTTTTGGGCACCACATTTTCGGAAGGATGTTGACAAACTCGAGCGGGTCCAGAGGAGGGCGACCAGGATGGTGAGAGGGTTGGAGTCCAAGTCTTATGAGGAAAGGCTGAGGGAGTTGGGTATGTTTAGCCTGGGAAAGAGAAGGTTTAGAGGGGACATGATTGCAGTCTTCAAGTATTTGAAGGGCTGTCATGTAGAAGATGGAGTGGATCTATTCTCTCTTGCTCCGGATTGCAAGACAAGATCTAAAGGGTGGAAATTACAAGGGAGTCGTTACCGGCTTAATATCAGGAAAAACTTCCTGACTGTAAGAGTGGTTGAGCAGTGGAACAGACTGCCTTGGGAGGTGGTGGATGCTCCTTCGCTGGACGTTTTCAAGAGGAGACTGGACAAGCATCTTTTGGGTATGTTGTAGGTATGTAGGGGTTTCGGCTGTGTTCCTGCAGACTGCAGGGGGTTGGACTAGATGGCCTGCAAGGTCCCTTCCAACTCTAACATTCTATGATTCTATGATTCTATGACCCAGACAACGACCCAGACGACAACCCAGACGACGACGCAGATGACGACCCAGACGACGATGACAACAATGAAGAAGACCACATCCGTGAGTACATGGGTATCACGGTAACTCTCTTTTATTTTGTGTGGTTTGGTTTTATGGTTATGGTTTTAAATTTCTTGTTGTTTCTCTGACTCAATGTATGTAATGCTGCCATTCAGAAATATAATTCCAGTCTTTAATTAACCTTTCCCACAGCATTGTGCCCAAGCTCTAAGGTTCCTTCGAAGGTAAAAAAGTGAACTCCTGGTGGATGGTGAACGTTGTGATACAGGTTTTTGGTCTATTGTGCTTCAATTTAGCCCATCTGTTTCTCATTCATGTCACTAACTCTAGTGGGAAAGCATTAATTGCAGACTGTACCCGGGAAGGGAAATTGGTGAAGAAGAAGAAGCCCACACCCGTGAGTACGTGGGCTTCTGTGTGTTTTGTTTTTTTTGTTGTTGTTCCATCGCACAGTCAAGTCCAACTCTTCATGACCCCATGGACCACGTCATAATAGGCCCTCCTGTCTTCTGTTGTCCTCTGGACTTTGCTTAGTTTCATGTTCACTGCGGTGATAACACTGTTTAACCATCTCATCCTTTGCCGTCCCCTTCTTCTTCTTTGACCTTCCATCTTTCCCAGCATCAGGGTCTTCTCCAGTGAGTGCTCCCCTCTCATTTGGTGGCCAAAGTATTTGAGCTTCACCTTCAATATCTGGCCTTCCAGGGAACAGTCAGGCTTGATTTCTTTTAGGACTGACTGATTTGATCTCCTTGCAGTCCACGGGAACCTCAAGAGTCTTCTCCAGCACCATAATTCGAAAGCACCTCTTCTTCGGAGCTCGGCTTTCCTTATGGTCCAACTCTCACAGCCATGCATTACTATTGGAATTACCATTGCTTTGACCATACAGACTTTTGTTGGCAGGGCGATCTCTCTACTTATTATTAGACTGTCTAGGTTTGCCATAGGTTTCCTTCCAAGGAGCAGGCGTCTTTTAATTTCATGGCTTCAGTCACTGTCTGCGGTGATCTTGGATCCCAGGAATGTGAAGTCTGTCACTGCTTCCATGACTTCTCCTTCTATTTGTCAAGGAGTGATGGGTCCATATGCCATGATCTTAGTTTTTTTGATGTTGAGTTTCAAGCCAACTTTTGCGCTCTCCTCTCTCACTTGAAGCAAGAGGCTCTTAGGTCCTCTTCGCTTTCTGCCATTACAGTGGTATCGTCTGCATATTGGAGGTTGTTGATGTTTTTCCCAGGAATCTTAATTCCGACTTGTGATTCATCCAGGCTGGCATTTCACGTGATGTACTCTGCACATAAATTAAATAAGCAGGGTGACAACATACATCCTTGTCATACTCCTTTTCCTATGCTAAACCAATCAGTTGTTTCATATCTGCTTCTAACTGTCATTTCTTAAGCCTTATACAGGTTTCTCAGGAGACATGTGAGGTGGTTTGGTACTCCCATCTCTTTAAGGACTTGCCAAAGTTTGTTGTGATCCACACAACCAAAGGCTTTAGCATAGTCAATGAAGCAGAAGTAGATGTTTTTCTGGTACTCCATTGCTTTTTCCATAATCCAGCGAATGTTGGCATTTGACCTCTAGTTCCTCTATCATTCCTTGGCACTACCCTTCTTTGAGATTGGAATGTAAACTGACATTTTCCAATCCAGTGGCCACTGTTGCCTTTTCCAAATTTGCCGGCATATTGAATGCAGCACGTTAACAGCATCATCTTTTAAGACTTTGAATAGCTCAGCTGGGATACCATCACCTCTGCTGGCTTTGTTGTTGGTAATGCTTTCTAAGGCCCATTTGACTTCGCACTCCAGGATGTCTGGCCCGAGGACTGTGATCACACCATTGGGGTTATCAAGGACATTTAACTCCTTCTTGTATAATTCCTCGGAGTTATTCTTGCCATCTCTTCCTAATCTCTTCTGCCTCTGTTAGATCCCTACCATTTGTGTCTTTATCATGTTCAGCTTGGCACAGAACGTTCCCTTGATTTCTCCAGTTTTCTTGAAGAGATCTCTCATCCTTCCCATTCTATGGTTTTTAGGTATTTAGGAATAGTATTGATTATTCTATTTCTGAAATGGAGATAGTCATATCACAGTTCTGTACACACCAGTGACCTTCCTTCCTTTGAAGAAGAAAGTGAAGAGGAACCTGTGCTTTTGGACAGCAGAGAAGACGGAGAGATTGTTTCTGATGGTAAGTTAAGAGTTCCAAATCAAGACTGGAGTTCTTTGCTAACAGAACCAAAGAGATGGTTAAAATGCACATCATTTGCTAGGTTTGAATAGGTGTGCTTTAGCAGCATCCAGGGGAAATGTACAAGTTAAACCAGGACTTAGAGAGCAGGATTATTTGTGCCCTCCCTTTTATAGATGTGAACTGCATCTGTCCAGCATTCTATGGGACTGTTAATTAAAATCAAAATCCTCAGACTGGATCGTGCAGGTTACTGCTACTAGTATTATGACCAAATGGTCATTCTGGCTAGATGCTTTTGCTGTCCCAGAGTGAAGTTTGCAGAAAGCACCCTTAATTGATTCACATATCTTATATCTTTATCAGTAAGTAGTTGAAGGATCTTTAAAATTGGCTTGAACGCCATTGATTTTTGTTTTTAATTATTTGAATGATAAGCTCAAAATTAACAGATAACTTGTAATGGCAATCCTTGATTTACCATAGACTTAATGATCATTTTGTAACTGTTTTCATTCATGCTTACTCAGTACTGCATTGTATTTTATTTCAATCTTCAACAAACAGTTTAAATTTAAAAAAACAAAACCCAAAAGGATGTAAGCCATTGAAGTTGCTTCCTCTTTTGCCAGTTTCAGACATAATGATGGTGGGAAGAAGAAATACAAACAGCCAGAGGAAGATGTCAAAGAACCCCAAAAGAGAAATGAAGTATGTAATACTATTGCACTGTAAAATTTGATCATTTGTCCAATGGTCTTTCAACTTTGGAAATATAAGCTTTTGCTGATAATGTTTTCATCTGGTGACAAACACAGGTGTCAATCTCATGGTGAACTTCCACCAGTGCAAAGGGGGGCTGCTGATTCCCCAGCACCACCTTGCCACAGACCTCTGACTCCCCCCACTTTTATGGTGTTCCTTAGGGTCCCCTGTCCCCCCCAGCAGTGTCTTTAGGGAGCCTTTCTGAGTGCAGAGGGAAGGGACAGATGAGGCAGTACTATTCTGCTGATGCGGATGCCTTCCATTAGCAAGACTTTCCTGTAGGACCCAAGCCTGTCAGGCCAACAGGCGGATTGGGACAAAGAGAAACAACAAATGAGGGCCAAAGTTAACTGCTAGAATACAAATCAATGAACCAACATCTGGAAAACAGGGATGGAAATTTAGATACGGGAGAGCTGAATTGGTTGTTTACTTTCAACATTGTGGGGTTGGAAGAGAAGAAGAATAAAATCCAGCTGGGAAATTGCAGATTTTTTTTTTAATCTTTAAAATAGTGAATAACAGCTGTGAGGCACTGTAGATATATCTAGCTATTTTTTGCATTATCTAATAATGTGTTCTGTTTTCTTGTAGAGGGGTTAAGAGCTGTCTCCAAAGAAGTGAAAGCAAGTCAAGAGAAACTGAAATGAATAAACTTGTTAAAAGACTTTCAGAGTTGATTCACTTGTATCACACGCTGTAATACAAAACATCATAATGGAAAATAAAATACCAGAGACTTGGAATGAAGCCTTAATTACTTTGATACATAAACAAAACACAGATGAGAAAGAAATTAAAAACTATAGGCCAATTTCATTATTGAATGTGGGTTATAAAATATATGCATGTACTTTTGGCTGCAAGAATGAAAAGTTTTAATAGAGATAATTTATAAGGATCAAGCTGGCTTCTTACCAAAAAGACAAATCAGAAACAATGTAAGAACTATATTAAATTTAATTGAATACTTTGAAGCACACCCAGAGAAACAGATGGCTTTGATTTTTTTTTAGGTGCAGAAAAAGCATTCGATAATGTTAGGTGGAATTTTATGTTGGAACAACTGACAACTATGCAATGTGGAAAAGACTTTTATACAATGTTTAGAGTAATTTATTCCAAACAACAAGCAAAGGTCTTGGTCAACGGAGACTTAACTCAAAATATAGAGATGCATAAAGGAACAAGACAAGGTTGCCCACTTTCTTTACCCTTGTTTATTTTTTTGTTTGAAACATTGAATAACATGATCAGAGAAGATATACAGATTAAAGGAATGAAAATAAGATGGGAATACAAATGACAAGCATTTGGAGATGATTTAGTATTTATTTTAGAAGACCCAATAGACTCTTCTTTTGCAACTTTTAATAATTTTGCAAGAATATGGTCGAGTTGCTGGATTAAAAGTTAATCTAAAGAAAACAAAATTTTAATGAAAAATATTACCAATATCACGACGGGGGACGGGGGCCGGGTGCAGGGGGGCTGCCAGTTGCCATAGTCAGAGAGAGTTCCAGGGATCAGCCAAGGTATCATTCCAGTCCAAGCAACAAAGTTCAAAGCAGAGCGCAAAGCCGTCGTCAGGTATACCGTTAGCCAGAGATCGAAGTGGAGTCCAGAAGCCAAGCCGAGGTCAGGAGCCAGAAGAGCGTTCAGAGATGTGCCGAGGTCTGGAGCCAGAGAGTCAAGACGAGACACAGGGACGAGGATAGGTGCAAGGCGAGCGGTCGTTTCGATGAGTTTGCCAGCATGGTTTGCTTGTGGCTGGGGATGTTCTTAAATACCGTGCTGTCTTGTTAACTCATTAAGCAATTCCTGTCTGGTCCCTGCTCTGGTTAATACTCGGGGTTCATTGACCGTCACCCCCATGCATGTGCCTCCTTTTGTCGAGCCGCTAAGTCTTTGCGCCTGCGATCTCGTAAACAATCGGCATGTGGGGGTGAGTCAGGTGGGGAAGCATCTGCCCCAGGTGCTTGCTGACTCGTAGCTGGGAGCTCATCTCTTCCAGCACTTAGATCCTTTGAGGACTCCAGCATCTCGGAGGGACTTAAAGGTGCTGCATCCCTGATCCCTGGCACCAGGTCCGAGGAGGTCGTGGCCAAGCTGTCAGGTGCCAAATCGGGGGTAGAGCTCACTGGTGCTGGGTCTGGAGGTGTTTCTGAGCTCACGGCCGAGGTTTCAGGCACTGGATTGGGGGCAGGTATGACAAGATACAAATCTTACAAAAGATTTTAGGTATTGAAATCCAAAAGAAGGTGAAATATATAAGAATAACTTTGACAAATCGATGCAGCTCATTAATAAAGGACTACTACATGAAACTCTTAGCAGAAATTAAAAAAGACTTGGAAAAGTAGAAACACACACACAGAACAGTGGAGCACAGCTCCCTTTTTAAATTATCCAGGCTGTCAAAGCCACACCCATAAATGAGTAAATGACCAATAAGAAAACAAGGATAAAGACCAATGAGGTCTGTTCCCTCCAAAATACATATATACAGTTGTGATTGGTTATTTACAAGCTTCATAGAAAACAACCAATGGGAATGTGACAACTTACAATCCCTTCTTATGTCTGAAGCTTAACATGGGAATAGATAGGGTTGATTCCAGTTTCAAGATATAACAACTTTATTGGCTCAAGTTTAAAAGCATGAAAAGCATTTATTGCCCTCTTCCTGTGTCTTTGTTCTGCCTCTTCAGTGGCACAGAGATGCACAAAAGCAATTCTCTTCCACCAGAAGATCTGAGAAAATATTCTGTCCTCATGCAAAATGAACAGTATCATCCAGCCTACTGAAGGAATGTCAGTTTTAACCTCTGAACCTTTCTGCAGTAGAATAAACTCAGTTTTTCTATGAGTTACTTCCTTGTACTTATGTGTTGGCACTGTCTGGCAAAACAGACTTAATCCTCTCTGGTCTAGAGACCAGAATGCCCTTCTTAAGGCTGAGGCTGGCTCAGCCCCTCCCATCCAGTGGAGTTCCCTGGGGCCTGATTGGTTGACAATCCCCAAATCCCAAGGGTTGGTTCACAGCCCTGGAGGAGAGGTGGGACTTTTAAGTATGATTGCCACACCATGATAGCTCGCAAACTCCTCTCTTGAAGGAAGAGTGGCAGAGGCCTGTATTTAGCAGGCGGCCTGAAGACAAAGGGTCAAGGAGCCACAGGAGCATGAAGAGGAGAGGAGCAGAGCTGCAGTCTGGAAAGCCTGTGGCCATGAAGACTAAAACAGGGACCTGCTAGCCAAGATTGAGGGCAACCAGACAATAAAGGCTAATTCAGCTTATGAAGCACATATAATGTACAGTTAATGTATAATTGAATTGTTTTTAGTAGATTTTATGTGGATTTTATTGTTATTTATGCATTGCTACTGTGAGCTGCCTGAGCCTGCCTTGTGGGGAGGGCGGGATACAAATCAAATCAATCAATCAATAAATGTACTCACCTCAAGGCCATCTTACCCTGTACAAATCTACCACTTGCAAAGCATCTTGCTATTTGTGATGTATTTTGTTAGCACCGTCAATACTCATGATGCTTTTCACAGAACAAGAAGATATTCATACTACAGTATTGCCTCATTACAAACCTAATTTAGGAAGCCTCCAATTTCAGTTAAGTGGCAAAGGCTGCCATTCAGATGTACCAGCACGTGACCCAAAGGCAAATGCATATGGACTGACTTCCATTGGTTTGAATGGGTTTAAGCACATCTAACTCTATGCTGAGCTGTGCCTAAAATGTACATCAACCGTAATAAATTCAAGTAATGGGTCTCCCCTATTTGATACTACATGGCTTGAGATGGAGGCACCTGACGGACCATCTTCTCCCGTGTATTCCTGCCTGGGAACTAAGATCGCAGGGAGAGTTCCCTCCTGACTGTACCATTTGTCAAAGAAACTTACTCGGTGGGCACACAAGAGGGGGCCTTGCCTGTGGCAGCCCCACAGTTACAGAACAACCTCCCTGGGGGGTGCCTGGCCCCCTGGAAGGCCCTCCTTCAGAAGGCAGCTGAAGACCGTTTTACTAAAGACTGCATTCAGATGATTTTGTTTTTATTTATTGACAGTCCTAGTTGGAGGGGGTTTTTTTAATAAGAATTTTATTGATTTTGCAGTACTACTAGATATAGGGTAAGGATACTAAATCCCTATCTCTAAGTTCTAAGGGAAATGGGACAGGGAAACTAATACAATACAATCTATTGGAGTGGGAAGGGCAACTATATCCCTAAGTCTAAATCAACTAATGGTAATGGGAAAGGACAAACTAACAGGTGACACGATCTGGTTACATAGTGGTATAACTTTGTCACCTAGTAATACAGATATGTTATTGCTTACAAAAAGATTAACAAAAAATAGTAAAGAGATGCATTCATTGTCTAGTCAACAAAAAACTGCAACAAATATCTTTGTTTTAGAGTCTTTTCTTCTTGTGTTTCTTTTTTCCTCGAAGTTTGGGAGCAGCTGCCCCTTTCAATTTTTGGAGTTTTTTCAGTTATTTGGAGTTTTTTGATTGGGACCTTTTATGTATTTTGATAAGTGTTGTTCTATTTACATTGTTTTTATAATCATTTTATTTATATTGTATAATTATAAGCTGCCTTGAGCTCCACAAGGGAGAAAGACAGCTAATAAGTGTTTTATTAAATAAACAAATTTCAGTGCATTGTCACAGGATGGCATGAAAATCTGAGGGGGGGAGAGGAGAAATGTTATTAGCTAATGATGGGCAAGGAATGGGAAGAAAGTCTCTGGGAAGAATGATGATGCATTTTTGCTTTTAACAAACAGATTAACAGGATACAATTCAAAGGGAAGAAGCCATTACTGGGAGCGGTGGCGCAGGCGGTAAGACACCTGCATTAACATCACTCGTGCAGCCACTATGGCTGTTCGAGACCCACCCACCACGGTCGAGGTGAGCTCTCGACCCTAGTCCCAGCTCCCACCCACCCAGCGGCTCGAAAGCAGAAATGTAATTATAAATGCGAGTAGACAAATGGGTACCTACTCTTAGAAGGGTAGGGGGCACCCCCCCCTCCAGTGAGGTGTGTGGAGACAGCGAGGTGTGTGGAGATGGTGGCAGCAGCGGCAAACATCGGCTGCAGCAGAGGACTGGCGGCAGAGGTGGCATGGTGTGGTGTCACAGTGACAGCAAGCAGGAGGGCCAGAGGAGCGATCCCTGGTGGCCAGTAGCAACATTGGGCAGCTGTCGTTGTTGGGGGTAGAGGCACGCGATGACGTCATCTGCGGGGCGCGACGGAGCCTGAAGGACATAGCCGAGCCCAGAGGAGGATGTATCATGTGCCGCCCCCCCTGAGCACCAGGAGGAACAGCTAGCCAATAGACTGCCGAGGAGAGAGCCGAGCCGAAAGAACATCAGCTTTCACCTGGGTGCTGGTAGGCAGCCCCATCCCTAGTATAATGTGGCCCAAGTTAGGTGAAAATGTGCTTAGCACCCCATGTAAACCACCCAGAGACCCCCAAGAGGGTTAGGGCGGTATAGGAAATCGAAGGTTAAATAAAAATAAATTAAAAAAAATTACTGATCTTATTGACCCAATGGAAACTTCTGAGTGCATTTAAGTGTGTGCCATAGTCCCAACACATTAGGGTTTCTACTCTCTCTCCGAATGCATTCAATCATAGGAAACTAACACTGTGCAGAAACATTCCCCACCAACAAGGCCCTCTCCCCATCTTCTCAAGGGGCTTACATAGCTGAGAAAATCTTGTATGCCAGTCTTTTTTCCCTCTCTTGAACTGGTTTGAACTTGTTTTGTGGAAAAAAGGAATCTTGGTAGATAAAAGTTCTGTCACGTCTGACAGAACTGCATGATTAATCAGACTGAAGGCAGAATTTTCACAATAAAGTAGATACCTGTGCAAATAGCCCCGCAATTCCCCCCCCCATTTGACCATTAAAACAATGTTCTGCTATTCTGCTGAATAGCGGAATGGCTAGCAAGAGAACTCCAGTTAGAAGACAACATTGTGCCGCTCATTACAGCAGCTTATAGGCTTGGCCCCATTACTCACCCAAGGAGAAATGGCCCCAGGGACACACTTGCTGTAATACCAGATCCAAGAACATGGCAAAAAATCCTAAATGAAGCTAAAAAAAGAGGATCATTTTTATTTAAGGGAGAAAAGACACTAGCGTTCCCGGATCTTCCACAGGAAGTGCTAGTCAAGTGAGGGGAACTACGCGTGATCACAGAAATTTTACGACAGGCCAAAATAAGATACAAGTGGATCAACCTCTTCAACTTGCAAGTTCAGCACAAGGACAAGATCTTATATGCAAGCGATTTGGAAACAGGCACAGTTTTACTCCGAATGCTGCAAATTGCTATCCCAATGGACTACAACAAAGCATCGCAAAAAAGGAAGATGCCTTAGTTGCCGAGCAAAGACAGCAAAATAACTATAAGATAAATATAAATGCTAAGTTGTCAGGTAGCCCTGCCATGATGGATGGAGGGGAGGGGAGGATGGCAATGGGCGCCATAGTGGCGTGACAGGCGGGAGGTTGGAATCCAAGGGGTGTTGATTTATGTCTAGGGTGTGAGAGTGGAATGTGCATCTGGTAACCCCTATCTCTCGCAGACTGAACATTCTGACCTTGAGGAGTCAAGCTGCGAGCTTTACTATCGCTTTCAAAGCTCCGGCTTTCCTGAGAATAATGGGGGCATTGGGAACTTCATTAGCGTAGTGACTTTCGATTCCCAGTCGCATGTTATTCCCTGATTGGTAGAAGGGGGGGTCCCCATTCACCCCCTTCTCGGTATAACCACTTGCTTTCTGTAACCAAGTCATTCTGAACAATGTACCTGCTACAGTGACCTTTCTATTGCAGCTCTATAATAAATGCTATTCTTGCTTGAACCGCAAGGCATGGTGTTTTGGCTGACTAGGTTAGGGCTTCTGACAGTTTGTTCAGAATCCTCATCAACTTCGGGACTGGTCAGAAACCCGCAACTCCAAAATGAGTAGCGGTGAAGAAGACACTCTCCCGATTGAAGAAGAAAAGAAAAAGGAGAAGAAACCTCCTGGGAAGGACGTACCCAGAGAGACCCCTGACACATACGTGCCGGGACAATGGGGTCCGGAGTGCGACTTTGGAGGGCCCTACGGGGATCCATATGGGGCGGCCTATGGAGGGGTGACCCACCGAGTCAGACGTAGACGAGACTGGGTGAAACCCCTGGCTGAAACCCACGAGACATGGTTTGGAACCCCGCGAGCATCGGTGGGGGAGGCCACCCCGAAAGATCGGTCCACAGACTGATTACGGCGGGAGCCCTGGAGGAAACCGGCCGAGACTCCGAGAGCCTGGAAGGTGCCGTGGTGAGATGGAGGTGGAGTGGGGAACCGGGCCAAGACCGCCTGATGTGCTACCTAGATGAATCCCTCGCCCGCATCCCACAGATGATCGCGGAGGGCATCCGAGAGGAGCGTGAGCGACAAAGGCGAGAGGAGCCACCAGACCAAGCTCCCAAGGATCAACGCCCGGCGCCGGATCAAGGCCAGCAGAACGTACCGGCCGGCCCTCCGGATCAACCCGTGGGGCCAGGGCCGCAGGGGCCGCTGGGCCAGCAACCCACTCGACCTTGGGGGTTTTTGCCACCGAAACCTGCGGAACTACTGGATGCAGATTTTGACGGAGACCCCGAGAAATTTCCGTTCTTCCTTGTGAGAGCCGAGAGGTTTATCGAGACTTGGGGCCACCTATTCCAGCGCGAAGAGCGTATGGTCGATGTCATAGCAGCCCACCTGAAGGGAGCGGCCGCTGACTGGTATGTGGGACTTCACCAGGCTGATGGGCGTGAGTTGAGAGAAATCGATTCCTTTATGTGGGCCATGAAAGAGCAATTCGAGGACGTGAACTCTAACAAAGCGGCAAAGGCAGCGATCCGAGCCCTCAAGCAACGCACGAGATCGGTGAGAGATTACACGGCGGAGTTCCGTAGGTGTGCGGCTAAAATCCGAGGGGTGCAAGATGGGACCCTCGTAGACTACTACAAGTTGGGACTCAACGCGGAGATCCGACGAGAAGTCACCAAAACCCAAGACCCAGACACCCTCTCGGGATGGATACAAGCCGCCATCACGATGGAGAACCGGCTGAAAACCATCAAACTAGATGATGCCGCAGCGATGGCCAACAGTGGCCCTGCGCCGGCAGCGAGAGGGAAACCCCCTACCTCGAATCCAAAACCGAGGGAGGGTACGAGGGAACTTCGAATGAAGCAAGGTCTTTGCCTCAAATGCGGAGAAGGGGGCCACTTCGCCGCGAACTGCCCGACCGCATCTGCATCGTCAGGAGCGCCCAAGGGAGCCAAGAAGAAGTTCGACACCTCCACGCCGAAACCGGTGGCAAAGCCGAGGGGGCGAAAGCCCTGCAAGCCAAACCGCTCAGCGAGGCATTCGACTCATCCGATGGCGAAGCTGCGCCGCAGGGAAACGAGACGGACCTGCTGTGAACAGCGCTGAACAGCAGGTCCCGGACTCCCAGGCGCAAACCCCGGTGAGCAAACCCCCCTCTCTTTTCTTTCTTACAGTGACTTTAATGGACCCGGGTCTATTGACCCATGTGAGAGTACGGGCTCTCATTGACTCTGGGTGTGGGAGAGACCTCTACAATCCCACACTGGTGACGGGACTGGGGGCGAAAGTTGTTAAACTAAACGACCCCTTAATATTTACTCAGATGGATGGCTCCACCATGAAAGAACCCTGTAAATACGAGACTGTGCCCTTGAGGGTGGGAATTGGGCAGCATTGGGAAGAAAGGCCTTTCGTTGTTACCCCGTCTGCCCGCTTTCCCCTAGTACTCGGAAGTGCGTGGTTCTTTGATCACGATCCACACGTCCTATGGGGGAGGGGAAAGTGAATTTCATCTCCGACAAATGCCGGTCCCACTTATGGAAGAATGAGTGGGGACCCATGACGGGGGGCAACTCCTAGTGTCGGTGGGGGTGGCGGAAGCCAAACTGGAAGGCATTCCCCCTGAGTATCACGACCTGGCCCCTGTCTTTGGGGAGGAGGAAGCCGACGAATTGCCCCCCCATAGGAACTCAGACTGTGCGATTGAAATTTTGCCTAACCAGAAACTACCGAAAGGGAAGTTGTATTCTATGAGCCCCTCAGAAAAAGTGGAACTGAGGAAATTCATTGACAAAAATCTGAGTAGGGGTTTTATACGGCCAGCATCCTCCCCGTTTGTGGCTCCTGTGCTTTTCCGGAAGAAAAAGGATGGGGGTTGCGGCTGTGCACCGACTATCGTGGCTTGAATGCAGTCTCCAACACAAACGCCTACCCCATGCCCCTGATAAAAGACTTGTTGGCTGCGGTGGCTGGGGGAAGGTTTTCTCGAAGCTAGATCTCCGTGATGCCTACTTCAGGGTCCGAATTCGGGAGGGGGACGAATTTAAAACGGCGTTCAACACCCCTCTGGGCCAATTTGAATACCTGGTCATGCCGTTCGGGCTTCAGGGAGCCCCGGGAGTCTTCATGAACTTGATTAATGAGGTGCTCCACAAGTATTTGTTTAAGGGGGTCCTTGTTTACCTTGATGACATTCTTTTATACTCCCCCGACATGAAGTCCCATGTGAAACTGGTGAGGGAAGTGTTACAAACGTTGCACAAGCATAAACTGTTTGCAAAACTGTCCAAGTGTGAATTTCACAAAACAGAGATCCCTTTTCTGGGCTACCGCATATCCCAAAAGGGGATTGAGATGGACCCTGATAAAATCAAAGATGTGATAGGGTGGGAGGCCCCCAAAACACGGAGGCAACTCCAAGGGTTCCTCGGATTCGCGAACTTTTATAGATCGTTCCTATCGAACTTTGCCCAGGTGGCCCTTCCCCTAACTGACTTATTGAAAACCAAAGGGAAGCCACCCGAATGCACTCGACCCGGGGCCAAACTAGAGTGGTCGCCACAGTGCCAGAGGGCATTTGACAAATTGAAAGCCCTTTTTACGTCGGAACCTGTGTTAGCCCACCCGAATGAACTTAAAAAATTCATTGTCCAAGTCGACGCTTCCGATGTTGCTATGGGGGGGCGATCCTCCAAGAGGGGGAGGATGGTAAATTACACCCCCTTGCCTATGTGTCCAGAAAATTTAACGATACTGAACGGAATTGGTCAGTGTGGGAAAAAGAAGCGGGATCGATCCGCTTAGCGTTGGCTACCTGGCGACATTGGCTAGAAGGGGCGCGAGTTCCGTTCGAGGTCTGGACTGATCACAAAAACCTCGAGCTTCTCCGCTCCCCCCGTTCCTTGAACGCCAAACAGCTGCGTTGGGCTGATTTCTTCTCCAAATTCAATTTCACACTGCACCACTTCCCAGGAACGTCTAACTCGCTGGCCGATGCACTGTCATGCCTCCCTCAACACGACAGCAAAAGGGAGGAGATTCATGACTCGGTCTTCACGCCTTCCCAGTTGGGAGGGGCAGTAACCACTCGGAGGCAGGCCAAACATTCCCCCCAGCCCCAGACCCTCCTACCAATGACTGGGTGACTAAATTCTCTACGGCTATGTCGGACGCTGATAGAGAGGAGGTGGGGGGGAGGACGGAGTTTCTCAAAATGTGCATGGCTGCTGGACAAAAAATGACAAGCTATTTGTCCCACGTTCCCTTAGGGGGAGGTGATGAGCTGGGCGCACGGGTCGAAACTGGCTGGACACACGGGGTTTGTGAAATCTCTCCAGCTCCTCCAAAGACAATTTTGGTGGCCAGGGCTTAGAAAAGACATTTCACTTTTCACGTCGGCTTGCCAAACGTGCTTGATGAGTAAACCTCGACCCGGTAAACCCCCGGGGGCTCTACAACCCCTCCCCACGCCGGCTCACCCGTGGGAAGTAATCTCTATGGACTTTATTACTGACTTGCCCCCTAGCGGGGGAAAGACTGTCAAATGGGTGATAGTGGACCTGTTTACGAAACAGGCTCATTTCGTTCCGTTTGCCTCTATCCCCTCTGCCAAGAAACTAGCCTCTGCGTTCCTGCAACACGTAGTGAGGCTCCACACTTTGCCTGCTAAGGTGATCTCAGACAGGGGGGTGCAATTCGTTTCACGGTTCTGGAGCGAGTTGATGTCACTGCTTGGGGTGGAGCGGGGGGTCAGCAGTGCGTACCATCCAGAATCCGATGGGCAGACTGAACGTGTGAATCAGACTCTGGAACAATATTTGCGGTGTTTTTCCAACTTTCAACAGGACAATTGGCATTCTCTTTTGCCTTTGGCTGAGTTCTGTTACAATAATACTCAGCACTCGTCGACGGGGATGTCCCCATTTAAGGCAGTACATGGATATGACGCCCCGCCTCTGCCATTTCTGACTTCTCCCGACCTCCCGGCGGGAGATGCTGGAGATTGGTGCAAACAATTGCAGATGGCGTGGTCATCGTTAGCCAAGACTCTAGAGGACGCTAAGACTGCTTATAAAATCCAGGCTGACAAGAAACGCAACCTTGCCTGGATTCCAAAATGTGGGGAGTTTGCTTATTTGTCCACACAACACTTGCGTCACATTCAACCGAGTCGCAAACTTGGTTGGAAATTTGTTGGACCATTTGAGATTGTGAGAGTAATTAACAATGTGACTGTCGAATTGGCGTTGCCCAAATCTCTAAAGTCTGTTCATCCTGTTTTTCATGTAAGGCTTCTTCGCCGGGCACCTGAGGAGAACAAATGGAGACCGCGACAGCCAATCCCGCCTCCGCTGGGTGGGGGGGGACCTCACTACGAAGTATCGCAAATCTTGGACTCTAAGATCTCTCGCAATTGCTTGTTTTATCTTGTTGAATGGATTGACTTTGGGCCGGAGCAGAGGGAGTGGGTGCGGGCGGAACATGTTCTGACCCCCCGGCTTATCCGGGCGTTTCACAAGTTGTACCCCCATAAGCCAAAGGGGTAGAGTTATTTTCGAGGGGGCTGCATGTCAGGTAGCCCTGCCATGATGGATGGAGGGGGGGAGGATGGCAATGGGCGCCATAGTGGCGTGACAGGCGGGAGGTTGGAATCCAAGGGGTGTTGATTTATGTCTAGGGTGTGAGAGTGGAATGTGCATCTGGTAACCCCTATCTCTCGCAGACTGAACATTCTGACCTTGAGGAGTCAAGCTGCGAGCTTTACTATCGCTTTCAAAGCTCCGGCTTTCCTGAGAATAATGGGGGCGTTGGGAACTTCATTAGCGTAGTGACTTTCGATTCCCAGTCACATGTTATTCCCTGATTGGTAGAAGGGGGGTCCCCATTCACCCCCTTCTCGGTATAACCACTTGCTTTCTGTAACCAAGTCATTCTGAACAATGTACCTGCTACAGTGACCTTTCTATTGCAGCTCTATAATAAATGCTATTCTTGCTTGAACCGCAAGGCATGGTGTTTTGGCTGACTAGGTTAGGGCTTGTGACATAAGTACATAGACGTTAAGCTAAGATGTTAATATGATGAGTTAGATCTATTTAAGAGATGTTATAAGCTTGTTAAGTAGGTTTTTTGGGGGGGGAGTTGGGTTCTTTCTATTTCACCTCCTAGAGAGTTATAGTCATAATTGCTGGAGAGTACTCCATTATTCACATTAAGGAATAACTGACGTGAATAAAAAGGACTGTGAGCAATATTTCTAAATTTCATAATTTATTGCAATTTTATTAAACTAGAAAATAAATTACAACCACATCAAATTGATTAGCAGAGTATAAGATTTAGTTTTAATTAATTGTTTCAATTAATTTGAAGTAATTCATTAGTATTTAATTGACTGAAAAGTACTGATCTTGTTCTAACTTAAATTTATTAGCAAATACATTGTTTAAGGATTATATATTGTACTGTATTATAACTTAAAAATTACAACTGTTTGTGATCATCTTAATAGAGTGAACAACTAAAAATAGGGTACGTTTATACTGAGTGACTAGTTAGTAATCAAAAGTTGATCTTGGTTGCATAATAACAATAATTGAACAAACACCTGTCAATAACTAATAGAATAAGCAAATAATACTGTAATTCACTAGTGTTTCCAAAGGGCTTCTAAATAAATACATTTAATAGAAGCCAAGGGTGTACACAGTTATAAATAGACAAGACAGATATACTCTACAACAAGTTGAACTGACACTTTTTTAATAAAAATAATAAAAAAACAAGAAGACATCCAGTACGACGATAGCATAATCAAATAGGAAAATAGAAGACAATAAGCAAACATATACAAAAACAACAACAGCAAGAGATAGGGAATAAAGTACAAAGTTAGAAATATAACTATCAACACACCACAGAGAGGAAATACTCTTTGACATCAATTATTAAAGTAACCATATTCAAGTAATTATAATACATTAACACTCAACAAATAAGAAAACAATAACAAACACAACTACATGTGAAGTCAACCAGATAAGTAAAAATAATAAAGAAACATGACTCAAAACTGGAATATATTATCTCTTAATACTTGGGACTAAATGATGCCATCAAAAGAAAAATAATTCTTACAGACATATCTAGAACACAAGCAGACATAATTCTCCTCCAGGAAACCCATTTAAAAATTAACAAACAATACACAATGAAAGCAAAATGGATTCAACAACAGTAACATGCTGCAGGAAATTTAAAATCCAGAGAAGTGGCCATTTTAATAAATAGAACTATCAGATTTCAACATCAAAAAACCAAAATACATCCTAGAGGTCACTTTATCTTTATTAAAGGACTGCTAGAAGACAGAAAAGTCACTATTGCCTCAATGTATGCACCTAACAATAACCAACTAGTATTCATAGAAGAAACACTGAACAAGCTAAGATCTTTCCAAGAAGGATATGTTATAATAGGAGGAGACCTAAATCATATTGTTGACAACAAATTAGACCATTCCAGAGCTAATAAAAAAATTGTCCAATAAACCGGAATTACTCACTAATTTCCAAGAGTTCCAATTGATTGATGCATGGAGGTATAATAACCAAACAGTTAAAGATTACACCTACTACTCACCACAACATGATATTCATAGCAGAATAGATTACATTCTTATTTCGAACACATTAAAAGAAAACGTTTTGGGTACCACAATAGGACCAGCTTTATGATCAGACCATGCTTGGGTCAAATGTCAATTGAAATCACAAACACAAACCCAAAAAAATATGCACTCGTCTTGCAACAAAGCAATCTTATTCAGTAGAACATACACTGATAAAATTGAACTTAATATAAAACAATATCTGCAAATCAACAAGACTACTGATACTTCACCTTTAGTAGTATGGGATGCATTAAAGGCGACAACTATAGGTCAACTTATCTCGCTGTCATCTTATGTAAAGAAGACCAAAGAGGCCTATAAAAAGGAATCCTGTCCTATTAAATAAAAGGGTAGTGGTCTGGCAAGATTCTATGCTTGGCAAAATCAATTCGCTCCCTGGTATGTTGCTCAGAATCTGTCCCTATCCACTAGCTGTGTTGCCTGAGTTGTTTCCCACCCACTGCAGCCTAGGCCACTCTTCTCTGATTGGGCCAGCATTTCAAGCTCATTTGCATATGGAAGCTGATTGGACTTCACTCCATTTCGCACCTCAAACTCCCCTCCCCCCCCACAAGACAGTTGGAATTGTCAGTTGTTTATGCAACCTGTTGTATTCTGAGGTGAAATGTCCTCACTCACAACACTTCCCCTTCAAAAGAAACAAACCCAATAACACAACCATGCCACACCACAAAAAAGACAGGTCACACCACAACCAGAATACCACAAGGCGAAAAAAGCTCTGGTACTAATTCTGGCAGGGGACACTGTGAGTGTAGAAAATGATTTATTGACACAGTGGAAAATCTTTAGGAATTGTTTGGTGCATTTACCATGGGGCACCCACCCAGAGCCTCTGGCATTTTCTCACTCTAGTGGCATCAAAGCCAATTGAAGGCAAAATAGAGATATGGAGACTTTCCCATCCTGCTTTGCATCAATTTGTCTTTGTTGGCAATGGCAACCCTAGGCCTGGCTGCTTGCTCCTGTTCAGCAGGAGCATCCCTATGGAAACTGCCTGGGTGATTTCGGACCAGCCAGAGACTTTCTGCCTAACCTGCTTTACAGGGTTGCTGTACAGATCACAAAGCCAAAAAGAATGAAGTAAACTGCTTTGCTCCCCGCTAATGAGAAAGACAGAATTTTGCCTAGGAAGAGGCTGCTGAGAGGGGATGAGATAAAGTTGTCAACTATAGGTATGGAAATTCCTGGAGACTTGAGGGGTGGAGCCCAGAGAGGGTGAGGTTTGAGGAGGGGTGGGACCTCAGACAGGTACAGTGCCATAGACTCCACCTTCCAAACCAGCTATTTTCTCCTGGGGAAAAATAGCCCCACTGCTGGACCTCCTGATGGCACGTGGTATATTTTGGCCGCTGTGTGACAGAGTGTTGGACTAGATGGGCCATTGGCCTGATTCGACATTGGCTTCTCTTATGTTCTTATGTTCTTATGGAACTATTGTTGCCAATCTTGGCCCAGTGGCCATCAACCCATTCTCTTCCACCCCCTGCTGTGCAGCTGTCTTTCCCCTAGGGTTGCCAATCTCCAGGTGGGATCTGGAGATCTCCTGCTGTTACAATTTATCTCCAGATGACCAAGATCAGTTCCCCTGGAGAAAATGGCTGCTTTGGAGGGTAGACCCTATGGCATTATACCCTGCTGAGTCCTTCCACCCCCCCTCCCAATGCTGCCCTCCACAGGATCCACCCCTCAAATCACCAGGTATTTCCCTACTTAGATTTGGCAACCCTACTTTCCCCTCAGTGCCTGTTGGTAGGCAGCCAAGCTTGGTCCTGTCACCTGTTTTGGCCTTTGAGAGAAAACTCATTGGGGCCAGTCCTGATAGGGTTGCCAACTCCAGATGGGAAATTCCTGGAGATTTGAGGGATGAAGTCTGAAGAGGGTGAGATTTCAGGAGGGGTGGGACCTCAGACAGGTACAATGCCATAGACTCCACCCATCAAACTAGGCATTCCATCCTGGGGAACCATTATTACCAATCTCCAGGTGGAGGCTGGAGATAAATCAGAATTACAACTGCTCTCCATGAGGGAGGGGGGAGGAGATGGAAAGCTGAAGTCAGGGGGCTGATAACGGTAGGTTGACAATTGACTGGGAGGGAGATAGGGTTGCCAACTCCAGGTTGGGAAATTTCTGGAGATTTGAGGGATAGAGACTGGAGATGGTGAGGTTTGAGGAGGGGTGGGGTCTCAGACAGGTACAATGCCATAGACTCCACCCTCCAAACCAGCCAGTCCCTCCTGGGGAACCATTGCTGCCAATCTCCAGGTGAGGGCTGGAGACCACTCAGAATTACAACTGCTCTGCAGGAGAGATGGCAGAAGTCAGCTGAAGTCAGAGGGGAAGATAACAGTAGGTTGATGGTTAGCTGGGAAGGAGATGGGGTTGCCAACTTCAGGTTGGCAAATTCCTGGGGATTTGAGGGGTGGAACCTGGAGAGAGTGGGGTTTGAGGAAGGGTTGGACCTCAGGCAGGTAGAATGCCATAGACTCCACCCTCCAAACCAGCCATTTCCTCCTGGATAACAATTGTTGCCAATCTCCAGGTGAGGGCTGGAGATCACTCAAAACTACAACTGCTCTTCAGGTAGCAGAGATCAGTTCCTCTGGAGAAAATGGTGGTCTCTGTCATTATACTCTGCTGAGGTCACCACAGCAAATTCACATTGTGTGCCCAAAGCCAGGGCACTCTCCCAGAGCCTCTTTCTAGAGTCCGTTGTATTTATTTCCACAACGGGCCTTACTCCTAGTTGATTATAAAGATAATGCAACTAGAATGACTGCACAAAGACAGAGGAAGTAAACAAATATAGAGAAATTTACTCAATGAATGGAAAAGGTTAGAAGCACTAGAAAACTCTAATATTCAAAGGAATGTATATAAAACAAAGATATTGGATCGCTTCACCAAAGTCTCTAAAAATGCTTTCATGGAGAGTGAAAGACAGGAAATCAGCTGCATCTATTGCTATGATAAGAGACAAAAAAGGAAACCTGCAATCTAGATCAAAAGTCATAAATGAAAGTATAGCAAAATTTTATCAAAAATTATATTCATCAAGAAAACCCTCAGAAACTAGGATCAAAGAATATCTAAACACACATCTAAATCTTAACAAAATTACAGAAGAGCATAGTCATATACTAGAGAGTCCAATTACACAACAAGAAGTTCTTGAATTTATAAAGAGTTTAAAGAACAACAAAGCAGCAGGACCAGATGGATTTCCATTGGAATTTTATAAGAAGTTTGCAAACATACTAGCTCCTTCATTAACAGATGCATGTAATGAAATAATGAAGAATGGTATCCTACCCACATCTTGGAATTTAGCCTCCATTATAGTAATTCCAAAACCAGGAAAAGATCCAGCTAATCCGGTTTCCTATAGACCCATATCGTTACTCAATGAAGACTATAAAATCTTTACAGCAATCATCACTAAGCATCTCAATTCCTTTATTACAAATTATGTCCATCAGGATCAATCAGGATTTATGCTGGGAAGAGATATAACTGATAATATTCATAAAATGCTACACACTGTCTCTGCATGTAACTCCAATCACACAAGATCTATACTAATTTCTCTCGATATAGAAAAGGCATCTGATTCATTAGAAACTACATACTTGTTAAAATTGCTTAAGCACATGAATTTTGGAGAAAACTTCTTAAGAATGATAGCAGCTATTTACTCCAAACCCACAGCACAACTTATGACAAATGACATTACCTCTAATATTTTCTCTTTGAGCAGAGGGACCAGACAGGGATGTCCTTTGTCACCTGCATTATTTGCGTTGGCACTAGAACAACTAGCGGGAGAGATACGATATGATGAAAATATAAAGGGAGTCACTTTGGGACCACATACATTTTAAATAAATATGCTTGGGGACGACATGCTCCTTTTCATAACAAAACCAATGGAATCCTTAAAACACCTTCAAGATCACCTCCAAACTTTTGGACAAATTTCTGGTCTTCGGGTAAATCAAGCAAATCATCCATATTGCCAATTAACATGACACAAAAAGAAGAAAGAGAAATCCAAAGCACCTACAAATATCAATTGTTGAAGGAAACTTTACCATATCTGGGCATCATAATACCAAGTAACCTCAAAGATTTAATCAAAGTTAATCACATTAAAAAATTCTGGGAAATACAAACCACAATCCACAAATGGAATAAGCAAAACCATACGTTTTTAGACAGACTTAATTTAATAAAGGCATTTCTGTTTCCTAAACTACTTTTCCTTTTTAAAACAATACCGATACAATTGAACTTATCGTTATTAGCTAAATGGCAAACAGTTTTTAATTCATTTTTATGGCAATATAAAAAGCATCAAATAAATTTCAAAATACTTAGAGGCAATAAAAATAAAGGGAGATTGAAATACCTGGATATAACCATTTATTATAAAACAACGATGATAACTACAATAATTAAAATGGTATGGGAAGGAGACAATGCTGCTTCAGTAAAACCAATCTATTGTCAGGTAACCCTGCCATAGTTGGTATGTGGGAGGCACCCGGCACTGGTACTGGAATGTGGGAGTTGTGCAGGTCCTCCTTTCTTACTATGATTTATCATGGTCTGATTTATCACTTTGCCTGACCTTGGGTCTCAAGCTGCTAGCTCCTAGCCACTGGAAATTTTAACTGGTCTGGGTTTGTTTTCTTAAGCTGCCTGCTTGCTTTCGCGCACGCGTGCTATGTATCCATTGGCTTAGGAGTTGGGGGGGTAGTTTTGAATAGAGTATAACTTAGCCTGCCTATTGATCCAAGTTATCACTGACATGGGACTTGTACACGTGTCCTCCAGCTTTGTCCTAATAAACGCTATCTTCTAAAGAAGCCTGGTGTTGGGTTTCGGTTTCGGCGTCGCGAATGGCGGCCGCTTCTCGGGACGCTCCCGGAGGGGGTTAGCCCACGCGCAGTTAGGGGGGGTCTTCGCATGTGCGAAAGACCCTAGTGAGCCTTAGGCAAAGGCTCCGAACCGGGGGCGCTTGGGGAGTAGCCTCTTTGCCGGCAGACAGCCGGGAAATTGAGGCTTTCTCCCCACCCCAATCGGCCCCGCTGCGGCGTGCCCGTAATGGGACTTAGCGGCGCCACCGATTTCCAGGAGTGAAGATAGCGCTATGGTTTAAAATAAAAAGAAGAAGTAGCATCGAATCGTGAGTTGAAGATCTATTTTGAAGCGTAAATCGGAGCCCCCCTGCATGCGTATAAGCGTTGGGAGGAGGGAGGAGTTCCCACCCCCTTTGAGAAGCAAGATCTACAAAGGGAGCGCGAAGGGGGGCTGAGAGAAAAAAAAGTGTTGGTGAAAGTACTGTTGGGGTTGCATGGAAGACTGTGATCATCTTAGCTTCCTGGGGGATGCGGCACGAACTTTTTAAAAGTAAACAAAAAAACAAAATGTCGATACTGGAAAAAGTCCTGCAGACACCGGAAGAGAAGAGAGGAGGGACTTCCGGTCCAGATAGCCCCCCCCAAGAGCTTGCTGTCAATCAACAGGAAAAGGAGATGCTGTGCCCCCTGCTGGAACAATTGCAGAAAATCAACGAAACTCTGTTTAAAATGGATAGTGTTCTCATCAGTCGACAGAAACAGATATCGGAAACAACTAGAAAGATGATGGAGATCGAACAGAAATCGAATCTGATTCTAGGTTTCCAGGGCGTTAAAGAAGAAGAGAAAGAAGACCTCGGATTTACCTTGACAAATGTCTTGGCACCCCTAACTGGCAGTGAAGCGATAAAATTAAAAGAAGAGGTGGATGAGGTTCCCAAAGCCTATTCCGCTTTTATAAAAGAGAATACTCTGCCAGTAGAAGGGGATGTTGAGCATAGCAAGCGACAAACTGGAGATCTAATTTCATCTGAAGAGTTTATGGAGCCCAGGAAGCTTGAAGGCCATAAGTTTAAGGAAAAAGAGAAAAGAAAGAAGAAGGATTTCATCTTTAAAATACAGAAACTTCTGAAGAGACACGCCAGCAGGGAGGAAGATGCAGTATTCAAAACTGGGACAAGCGAAGAGGACAGCAGCCCAGGGGAAAGTGGTGATGGAACGGAAGACTTCAAAGTTAAAATGGACTCAATCCATAACTGGAAGAGATTTAAAAAGAAGATACTTTGAGGACTGTTCGTGTAACATCTGGAAGGAGCTGTTTAATTACTAACCCTAATGGACTTTACTAACTGCATTAACAGAGTGACTTTGGACTTTGCAATAGTTAAAAAGAAGATCTTCTAACCATGATAGATGCCAAAATTGGTATTGGTTATTAACCTAAACTAACCCTCACTAACAGGAAAATTTTCACTCCATCTTTTTCTTTCCCCATCTGTCTACCCTTCCCGTTTCTTATAAAAAGAATAAAATTCTCTCTTTTTTAAGAGAGTTTTACAAAAAAAAAAAAAAAAGAAGCCTGGTGTTTGAGTGACTATCTGGGGAACCTGACAAAGTGTCAGTGATCCTCCCAACGTGCCTCCTAACAGAACTGTATCTCTCAACCCTTGAGATGAGCGTAGAAGAGGAGGACCACATCCCAGGACATGGTACCCACCACTTCTACAACCGTCACCGAGGTTCCAACTACGACTACCTCAGTGCCTCAGCCCCTGGATGAGGAGTTGGAGGGAGCTTTCTTCGATCCGTTTGGAGGGGCGTTCGCCAGTGTGAACACATGCCCCAGGAAACGGAGGGAATAGGGAAGACCACTAGCTGAGACTATAGAGACGTGGTCTCTGACTCCCCGTGGACCCCATGGATCCATCTTCACCTCAGAGAGGGTTTGGGGAAGCCAAAGAGAAGACTATTAGGTCAATACACAAGCTTCACATCCTGGCTTCAGTGCTAGATTTCCAGACTGCAGCTGCTTTCTCAGTTCTGCTAGCAGTTCTGATGATCATGCTATTGGTGTGATCAGCACATGTTTTCTTCATCCCCCCCCATCAGTGTTCTACCTGTTCACATTTACATTGTGGATCGGTTTTTCATCTCCCTCCCCTCTCCCTAAACTACAAAAAATGAATATGCCTCTTAGCCTCTGACGGAGTCCAGGGACCTTGCGCAGAGAGTCCCTTGCAATGGATGCCCCATTCAAAGAGGGAAGCGTCTGAGGTGACTGTATGTGAGGGCACCTGTACACCAGCACCCACGCCTTCTAACAGACTAGCATCTTGAGACCCCCAATGAAGGGAACACACACCTGCACGTGGGATGGAAAGCTTAGAGCATCGGGTGTGCAGCAGCGGGTTAAAGACTCTAAGGAACCAATTCTGCAGGGGCCTTAGATGCAGAACTGCTGAAACCTATTTCTTTGGAGCCTACAGATTAAATCCTTTGGAGAGAGGATGTGTTCCTCAGGCAGGAAAGCCCTCTCTACTGCTATATATTTTGTGAAGACCTTTGGGGCAGTAGGAAGCCAGAAAGACAGGAGCGTGTATTGGCAATAATGCCTGGCACACTGAAACCTGAGATATCTTCTGTGGTATGGAAAGACAGAAATGTGGAAATATGTGTCCTTTAAATCAAGAACAACAAACCACCAACTTACTTTTATTCTCAAACTGCTGGCAACAGATCCTCAGAGGAGGGGGCCTCCATGTTTGTTTGTGTGTGTGTGTGTGTGTGTGTGCAATGGAGACAGAAACTTGGGGTTGTCAGGTCTGGGTAGGAAAATACCTGGAGACTTTGGGAGTGGATCCAGGAAAGGGCGGGGTTTGGGGAGGGGAGGGGAGGGGCCTCAGCAGGGTAGAGTCCGCCCTTCAAAGCAGCCATTTTCTCCAGGGGATCTGGTCTCTGTCACCTGGGGATCAGTTGTAAAAGTGGGAGATCTCCAGGCACCACCTGGAGGCTGGCAACCCTACCAAAACTCCAGGTTTTAACCCTTAGTCATGATAGCCAAAACCCAAGAACCTGAAGTGATGTCACACCAGGAATTCTTGAGGCGAGATAGCCTGTCCAGAAAAATGGGTGGTGTCACCAATGAGGCACTGGCCAGTCGGGACAACAATTTCTGACGGAGGGTGGGAAGGCTTGGAGTGAGGTCTGGGAGCCAGATGCTGCAGATGCGCTGCAGATACAGAGCGGTGGCCCTGGGAAGGGCAGAAAGGGAGGCAGAGTTGGCTCCTCTGGAACACACCTGCTGTTGAAAACACTCCTTGGCGGGGAAACGTTGCTTGTAGGTCTGCGGTGAGTGTCTCCTAGGGACCTGGTGGTCTGTTTACTCTTTTCAATCTATGCTAAGGTGTTGTCGAAGTGAGGAGAAAAGAGTTGGTCACCCTTGAACGGAAGATCCAGGTGAAATGCCTCAAGCCATGGAGCACGCAGAGCAATCCACAGCATGACGCCCGGCATTCATTTGCTGCTTCGAGGGTCTAGTGGCTTCTGCCAGCAGCAATTTTGCCAAAGAGCACTTGTCCTCTGGGATGAGTTCAATATAGGAGCCCATCCACTCCCACAGCAGCAGTTGGTATGCAGCCACAACGGCCTGGTAACTGGCGATAAGGAAGTTTAAAGCAGCCACAGAGTTGACCGTGCAGCCCAGGGAGCCCGTTTTCCATCTCTCTCTATCGACAGCGGCAGAGTGCCCACCAGTGTGATGCATTGCCCGAGCCTCTTCTGTTGCCAAGGAATCTGGGGGCATGTGATTAAACAGGAACATGCAGTCAGTCTGTTTGACTTTATATAGGTGCTCAGTCCTCCTAGAAGTGGCTGGGATGGTGGACAGTTTCCCTCAAAGGGACATGGCTATATTCAAGAAGCCCTCTAGGATGGGAAAAGCTACCTGTCTGGGGGAGTTGGAATGCAGCACAGAAAGATTTTTATTCTTAGCAGGGCTATTTTTGGGCAGGAATGCACAGGAACGGAGTTCTGGCTGGCTCCTGAGTTGGCCATGCCCAGCAGTAACTCATTAGCATAACAGGCCACACCCAACAGCAGAAACTTATTAGGACTGGCTACATTAGGGGTGTGTGGCCTCACATGCAAAGGAGTTCCTGCGACAAAAAAAGTTTGGGTTTTGACAACGAACAAGGTAAACAGAATAAGAAGCGAAAGGTGGATGTAGCTGAATGACCACACTACTGGTAACATGGGGGTGTGGCCTAATGGGCTAATGAGCTGTGCTGTCAGGGGGTGTGGCCTAATAGGCTAATGAGTTTCTGCTGTTGGGTGTGGCCTATTATGCTAATGAGTTCCTTCTGGGCTTTTTCTACCAAAAAAGCCCTGATTCTTAGGGTGCAAATTGGATGAGATAACAGCTATTTCTAAGGACTTGGCCATTCTGAGCATTTGCTCAGAGTAGAGCCTGAGATCCTCATGTGGAGCAGATATAGGACAGGGGTCACCCACAGCCTCATCCAGGGATGGATCTGAAGGAAGTTCAGATCTGACGTTGGATCTGGAAGCCTCATCCTTGGGTTCAGGCTAACCCCAGGAGCAGGTAAGTTGTAACAGGACTAGCTGGGCATGCTCCATGGAACTGGGTGGCAAAATGTAGCTGAAGAATATGGATCCGACCATAGATTTTTTGTTTTTTAAAAAATAAATTTTATTTTATTATTTTTTTAAATACAAGAACAAGAAAAAAGGTAAAGATCATTGTTGTAATAAGAGAACATCAAAGAATAGCAATACTTAGCCTTAGCCTTAACATTAACATACAACACAAAAACCTAACAGTAATAACTATACTACCAATATAATGCTAAAATATTCAACATAAAATATTCAAGTCAACTCAACTCAAATCAATAGCCTTAAGTAAAATACACTGATATTTCCATACTTCAAACACATTTAAAGCAGCCAACCTGTCTCCAGACCCGACCATAGTTGACCGTAGGGTGGAGAAGCTGACCGGGGCCCTTGTGGGTAAGGCAGCTGCAAAGTCTTCAAGTACCAAGGCTGTGGGAACAGCTGAGTTGGAAATGATGGAGCCAGAACTGGAGGCACAGAAGCAGCAGCTGCTGAAACTGGATGCTTCTTTTCCCTCTGCAGGGTGGGTGGCACAGTCACAATTTCACCCTTGGCCGTTGAGTCATCCAGATCCAAAAGGTGTGGGGATGATGTATGGGGGACTGGATCCCATTCCTCCTCCATGACTGCAGGGCCAGCGCTGGAACCGAGCACTTATCAGAGTGTTTGGACTTTGACTCAGCCTTCTTGGGCGGAGGCTCGGCAGTACTGTGCTGCTTCGGATCAAATGACTGGGACTGACATCTGTCTGTTTCTGAGGTCAGGGTGAAACATGAGGACAATATCGACTGGGGCTCTTTTGTGGCTGATCGCCTGGCAGCTGGTTTCTCTGAGCCTGAAAGGGCACCCTCCCAGAGAGTGGCCTGGAGGCACCATGCCCTGTCATTCCTGGCCTTCGGGGTAAATTGATGGCAGCGCCAGCAGGCCCCTACATTGCATGGTTCACAAAGGGAGCGCTCATCAGATTGTGGCATTTTAGTACCACACTGGAGGCATTTCTAAAATAAAGGTTTTTGAGCCATTAGTGCAGAGAAAATCAACAAAAAACCCTCTAACCCTACCGTGTCTACTATGTGACAGAATATCTGGCTCTAAGTATCCTTCTAAAGAGACACTCATTTTTATCAAGCCACGGGATGAACCACAGTTGTCGGCAACCAGGCCCTGATAACCCTATCAGCACAGCATTTGGGGATCAATGGAAACGCTCCAGTAAGCTTCCCCTGGAGATTGTCATTGGTGCCTGAAAGGGAACCGGAGAAGTGGTATAAGGCCTGCCCGTTCAAATACAAAAATTAGCGCAGGGGTCCCAAAACTTTTTGGGACTGCAGGTACCTTTGGGATTCTGACACAGGGTGGCAAACACAGCCACACAATGGCTGCTACAAAATGGTTGCCACAGCTTCCCTCCAGTCACACAGGGGAGATCCTAGTGCTGTGGCGGCAATGTTTTGAAAACCTCCAATAGCCAATCAGAAGCCTTGCTGGGCAAAAGCTCCACCTGATCCAACCCATTTTTCTAAAAGCACTTTGGCGGGTACCAAGAAAGGTGTCGGTGGGCTCTGTGGCTCCTGCAGGCAGCACGTTCAGGGACCTCTTGACTAGCATATCTGTTATGTACTGAATGTGAATCGCTGCCCTCTATTCTCATGTTGCGCTTGAGTCAGAATGTGGCTCTTCAGAGGTCGCATTGCTATTGGTCGGTTTCTGCAAAACCATCTGTAAATACCAATCACTGTGTGAGATTGTTGCAAAGAGAGAATGGTCCTGATTGGCCTTTATCCCTGCAATATTATTGGTCCTTAACTTATTATGGGTGTGGCTTGGACAGCCCGGGAGAGTTTAAAAGAAGGAGCTGGGCTCCCCTTGTTGTTGGCGTGTTCTGAGTTGGAGTTGCTGCTACAAATAAAGCTGAATCACTGGCTGAAATCACTTCGTTGTTCAGTTGTCCACACTTGACAATATCCAAGACCTTTCTGGTTTTTCCTCTGGAAGCAGACGAGCCTGCTTTTGTGGCGGGGGGAACTGCTGCTTGAGAAATAGGAGGCCCAAGCCCTTTGGAAAAGGTGCTTTCAGCTTCCCACTCCGCACCTCTGAAATGGGCACCTAATCTGGCGTGGGGGTTATCTGTGGGTTGGAACACACATAAACCCAGGAGATTGTGGTTTGGGTGATGGAATCCATTTCCCAACACCAGAAGGCAGAATTCGTTACCAGGTTTTGCATATCAAGTTTCATGCAGAGGAGGAAGTGTTTTGTTTCCAAGGAGCAGCTTGGAATGTGTGGGAGGAATAGTGACGGGTGATGATCATTCCCCTGACGGGAGCCGTGAATGACAGCGGAGGTCTGAGCAGTCAAAGGCACCACCGACCAAAAGCAGAACAGCTCAAGAACAAAACTCAGCAGTAGCAAAGGAAAATGCTTGATGGAATTCACCTTGTGATCCCCTCCTGAAATGGCCAGGTAAAGCGCGATCCAAAACACCATTTTCATGGATGACAACTTTCTTCCGGCCTAAACATGTTTGTCTCCTGCCCTTCACCGAAAGCACATTGGAACAATGAATGGGTGTGTGTGTGTGTGTGTGTGTGTGTCCATTTTACCGTCATCCTACTCTGCAGATTAGGCCTGCCTGAGGAAATTGAGGCTGCCACTAGCTCCGTTTTGGAAAATTCTTGGACATTTTTTGGGGGAGGGAGGTAACAGCCTGTGGTATATCGGTACTGTTGCTTGAAGAACAATACCCAGAGGCTCAGGTCTTCTGACCACAACTGGAGGAGGAATTAAGAGTTCCCGAGGCCCATTTGTGGCCTGTTCTGTTAGTTGGCTGCTGTGTTCCAACAAACATCGTTCTTATGACTCCTTTGCCTCCCTGAAGACATAACGGAGCCTGGGGAGGGCAGGGGGTGAGGAGGGAGGGGGTTCAGCAGTCCACCCTCCACAGCAGCCATTTTCTGCAGGAGAAACTGATCTTTGTAGCCTGGAGATAAGTTGTGATTCTGGGAGAGATGGCAACCTTAGCTCTGGGTCAAGCCCCCCCCCCCAAGTTTTTAAGCTGAATGGGGGTTTGGACCTGGGAGTTTATGATGCAAAGCAAAAACTTGAAAAGCTGGGAATGATGGAAGCCCCAATATGTAATTTGGCAGGGAGTTCCACCAGGCCAGGGCCAGGGCAGAAAACAGCCGGGTATCTTTGGGGCCGGGGGATCACCGGTTAGTTGTTCTCAGCGGAGCTTAATGCTCTTTGGGGGATGCAGTGGAAGAGGCAGTCCCACGGGCACACTGGTCCCAGACCGCTTGAGGCCTTAAAGGTCAACACTGAAACCTTGAGCTTGACCTGCTACTCCACTGGAAGCCGGTACAGCTGATGCAGCACAAGGTGGATATGTGCTCTCCATGGCACTCCTGTCAGGATTTGCAGTGCCGCATTCTGGATCAGTTGGAGTTTCTGGGCCGGTCTCAAGGGCAGGCCAGCATAAAGCGAGTAACAGTAATGCCGGCTGGGGGCGATCATTGTGTGGACTACTGTGGCTCAGTCAGGGCAAGACAGGAGAGGGGCCAGCTGCTGTGCTTGGCGCAGATGGAATAACCCCCATTTAGTGACATTCATTATCTCAGCCTCCATACTTAAGGACGTATCCAAGACCACACCCCAACTCCTGATGGTCTGTGCTGGTGTCAGCGGCACAAAATTAAGGGTGCAAAGTTGGCGATCCAGCCCTAATTTCCGCCCTTCGCAGAACCTCCGCCTTGGTTGGATTCAACCTCAGCTGACTCTTCTTCAGCCATCCCACCGTGGACTCTAGACCTTTGGCCAGGTTTTGCAGGGTGGTGTCTGGGCAGCCACCCATTAACAGATGTAGCTGGGGGCTGTCAGCATACTGGTGACACCCTAGCCTGAAACTCTGTACCAGCTGGGCAAGGGGGGCACACATAGATGTTAAACAACATCAGGGAGAGGACTGCCTCCTGAGGAACCCCACATGTTATGAGGTGCCTAGTTGACACCCTCTCCCCTAGTGCTACCTTCTGTCCATGACCAAGGAGAAATGAGGTAAGCCACTTTAGGGCTACCCCACGAATCCCCATGTTGGCAAGGCAGTAGTTCAAGAGATCATGGTTGATTGTGTCGAATGCTACCGTGAGATCAAGTAACAGCAGCAGCCCCAATCCACCTCGATCCAGCTGTCTGCGGAGATCACCTGTATGGGTGACCAGCACCAACTGTGTCCCATGGCTGGGGCAAAAACTGGACTGGAATGGGTCCAACGCTGATGTGTCAACCAGGAAACTCTGGAGTTGCTTGGCTGCCGCTCTCTCAATTACCTTTCCCAGGAACGACGAGTTTGAAACCGGGCAGTAATTGGAAGGATTTGTAGGATCCATGGGTACCACCATTGTCTCTTTCAGCCCCACTGGATAGACCCCTGACTCCCGGGACAGGTTGATAATGCCCACCAGGGGGCCCCGTATTATTTTGCCGCTGGCTTTGACCAGCCACGAGGGACATGGGTCCAAGAGGCATGTGGCTGGCCTAACAGAAGAAGGAAAGGAAGAGATTAGATTTGTATCTTGCCCTTCACTGCCTGAAGGAGTCTCAGAGCAGCTTACAATCTCCTTCCCCTTCCCCTTTGAGGTAGGTGGGGCTGAGAGAGCTCTTTCCTGGACTGCTCTTGAGAGAACAGCTCTGAGAGAACTTATAAGTGACCCAAGGTCACACAAACAGCTGCATGTGGAGGAGTGGGGGAATCAAACCAGGTTCTCCCAGATTAGAGTCTGCGCTCCTAACCACGACACCAAACTGGCTCTCATCAGCATGCAGGATCCTGTCAACCGCGGCATAGGAAAGCCGGCTGAAGTTGTCAAATACTTAATCGCCATTTTACAGAGAACCTGAAACAAGAAAGTCAGGCACCCCTTTCCTGCCCCCTTCCCAGCTTAGAATAAGCGCTGTCAATACAGTGGGTGTGCCTGGACTTCTACTGCGGGCTCTGTGGCTGTGCTTTTAAGCTAGAGGCAACAAAAAGCCACTGAGAGCTATTTTGTCAAATGTTATACGGCAATTTTAATCTTAATGTTGTTGCTGGAGGCAGATAGATCATGCAGGTCACTTGATGCTATATGCTCCAATAATAATGGTCATATCTTAGACGGGGTATGATCTGAGAGGCAATTTGTGCAATATGTACATGGAATCCAGTGTCTTATTGCATCGCGATAATATATGTGGCATTATGAAGGTCAGAGAAAAGATCTTGGTTTCAAACTTTGGTTCTTAACCAAGACGGCTGAAGCCCTGGCCCGGCACGCTCCAGGTCTGCAGTCAGGACCCCACCGAGGTCAGGAATGTGTCTCGTTCCCTCTCAGAGGCGATGTGTGGAGAGGCCAGGGGATTCTTGGTCCCAGATGAAGTGGGTGTGTATGTCTGCGTACACGCGGGCCTAGCCAAGCTGGGAAAGAAAGCTTCACACAGGCTTTTGCTATCAGATGACAGTGTGACATAATTAAAAATGGAAAACCGCTGCCTACTTTGGGTATTCTTGACAGCAGGGAGTATTTGATAGTATCTGGCAGTCATTTGACAACCTTTGACAGGTCGATTCTTTGACATCCTAAACTTAGTATAGGCATGCTCTCCCTTAGCTAATACCTCCGGCACAGATGACAGTTGACTTTTTCATAAATGGGCACATTTGCACACCCAGCTTTTATAGATAATGTTTGCATTCATCGCATACCACGCCTGGTTCCTTTAGAGCCCCGGGATTGTTTTAAAACATTTTTGATGAACCAGCTTGTCATTATTAGGGAATCAAGATAAAGCAACTGAACAGGACATGCTGTTTTAAACAGGGGAGTTAAAATAAACAGGAAGAAAAAAACCCCTTCACCCAGTAATGCCACACAGCACAATAGCGAGCTAAATATAGTTCCGGATTAGAGAGCTATTGTTTCCAATCCTGCTATATAAAACTTGGGCTCTCCAAGTGGAATGCCACTTGACCTTTTGTGTCCGACCAGCCTGTGCTTGTATTTAACCGATGCCAGGACAGCAGACTGCCCCTTGGAGGTGTCTTGTGTTGACATGACAGGCCCTGGTGTGGTGTCCTGGCCATGCTCCGGAGACACAAGACCAACACTTCAGAGCACAAGAGGAGTCCTGCCGTTCACGGGTCTGCCCTGCCAGTGCCCCATAATGACATGAGGTCTTTCTTCAGCCTCTCTCAACTGGTCCTTTCTGCCGGCCACCTGAGACCCCCACCAGTCCTGAGACACTCAAAGATCACCTACTTCGAAGTAGAGATTCTCGATGCCCAAAGCAAAAAGCAGATCTGCGTCGTGGACAAGGTAAGCAGGGGTGCAGGTTCTGTGAGGCTGGGCTGTGGGACGTGGGATCCGGCTTCAGCGCCAGCGGGGTATAAACGTGATCTCAAGGGAAAGCGTTTCTCCTTTGGCAAGATCTTTCAGTTACATCAGTTTCATCCCCCCCCCCCGAGTTGCAAAACGCTCATGACTCATCCCGCTAACCGAATCTGATTTGTGTGTGATGCTCATATTGTACATTAGATTTAACTGTATGTGTCGGATAACACCGGTAAGACATGGTCAAAAGGGCTGCTTCAGTGCAGCACTGTGACTTTTCAATTGGGCTGAGAATCAAAAACCCTACAATGCGCAGAATGTCCACCCCACCGTCCCCTTCCCCTTAGGTGAGTGCAGCTTGTAATGCAGAGTTTCAATATTCTTGGCTCTGGTTTATTCCCTAGTATTTTCTCCAGAACTGCACCTATTAGTGTCCCGTTGCTGATGTTCAGTATCTGTGGTATATTCATTATCCACTATTCACCACCGACATTTGATATCCAGTGTCACTGAACAACTAATATTTTATATTATGGTAGTAAGTGATATTTGATGACTGATGGGATTTAATATTTGAGTGTCAGTACCTGATGGGAAACCTACTTTTTATTTTATATATTTGTTATTTGATAGCTAGTATTCAGTTTTAGTAATCAGCAATCTTTATTTAAAATTGATTTATCTAATTCTCAACGTGGCCTCATCTGTGGATATTTAAATCCAGTGAACGGGGGTCACGGACAGATCACTCTACAAGCCTGTAAAAGCCCCAGGTTTACAGAAAAATCTGAAATCTAAATAATAATGAGGATGGTGATGAGGACGCTAATCCCCCCTCCAATGACAAAATGATCTCATGTAGTTTTTTTTAAAAAATGGTGCCCCTCCCCAGGGCTGTTGCCAGGCAACCACAACAGTACTGTCAAGCCCTGGGCTCTCTCAGGAAAAGTTGGGGGGGGGGCTTTGCAGGGAAGATTCATCCACATCAGGCCTGGCAGCAATTCCAGGACTTCCAGGACTTACCTAGGCCTGGCTGCTTGCTACTGTTTAACAGCGGCCACCCTAAGAAAGCCAGTGTGGTCTAGTGTTTAGAGTTTCAGGGTAGGGTCTGGGAAACCCAGGTTCGGATCCCAGCATGGTTGTTGTGTCAAGAATCGTTATTGTGAGGACAAAAAGGAAGACAGTAGAGCTGATTCGGTCCCTACTAGGCTTGCCCGGTTCCTGGTCAGGTTTTTGCAGGCTGGCCAGCAGGGGAAGCTCCACCCCCCAGCAGACATCCCTATGTGACATCAGCAACATGTCGACATCACTCCCGGAAGTGACTTCATCATGTCGGCAATGTGAAGGGTGACACTCTACTTTTGGGGGCAAAACTCTACAGTTTGTAGCCCTTCATACTATAGAGTTTCCCCCCTAAAGTAGTGTTGCCCCAAAGTTGCTGGCATGATGGCATCACTTCCAGAAGTTACATCGGCACATTGCCAAAGTCCCTGCCCCACCCTCAGAACGCCCCCTAAATCCCCCCCCCGGGCAGACGGAAGGCACCTGGCAACCCCAGGCCCCGCAGTGGAGAAAGGCCAGGTATAAATGAAGAAAATAGATATGGCTGAAGATGGGGGCGGGGCAGAGGGAAAGTATCTTGGCTGGTACACGGGAAGGACAGAAAGGAGCAGGGAAAGGGGAGGAGAGGGGGGATGCCGCGTGAAGGGAAAGAGGGAACAGTGCTGGGATGGGGATGAGGTGCCTTCTGCGAGCCCTTGCAGGTTCCCAGCTGCTCAACTCGGCCTGGCTTGGCCCGCACCAGGCAACTTGGTCAGAATTTTCCTGGGTGGAGGCTGCCAGGGGGAAGGAAGGAGGGAAAGCTGAAAGTAAAGATACATCCTCTGCTGGGTGGGAAGGAGAGAAGGAAGCAGGTCAAGGGGAGAGGCTGTAGAGGGTGGCGGGGGAAAGGAACGGGGAAATCGTGGGAGAGGGGAAAGAGGCCCCGACAAAGTTCATATCTAAAGCAATCCCTTGTTCAATACGATTGCCCTGGCAGGGATGGCGTGATGATGATCACCTCTGGAGGAGAAGAACGGGGCTCTTTGGAGTCTTTGTGACACTCTTAAATGCTCGACGGCCATTGCATCCACTGTATGTTTCTTGGTTTTGTTCAAAACAAAATATCGTTCCTTGCCTTTTAGCACATTGCTCCTGAGGTGGCTTCCAACAGTGAGGATGAATGACACTAGCAATAAAATATCAACATTAAAACTAATGGAAAGGAGCACCACCCCTTCAACATATTAAAAAGAGCAGAAGTGGAATTTAAAAGCAAATCATAAACAATCTCTGCTTCCATTCCTTGGAGACACCCCTTTGTTGCCTTTTGTTAGCTCTTTCCCCCCCCTGTCTTCCAGTTCTCTCTTTCCTTTTCCCCCCCCGTCCCCTTGGTCCTGGACACCCAGTCAGTCAATACAGGCAGCCAATCTACTTGCCTGGTCATCCAGCCTGCCGCCCACCCCTGCACTGGAGACACAACGGAGCATTTGGAGGGCTGCTCTCAAAAAGCAGCTTGCCAACCTCAGTTTTCCTTCCCATCTGTAAAATGGAGAAATTGTTTTCCAGAAAGTGTTGCAAATGCTGAATCTCTTAATAACGTGTTCTGTTGTATGTAACTAAATGAGTAAGGTTGTCAATAGGGATGCCAGCCTCCAGGTGGGGCCTGGTGATCCCCTGGAATTACAGCTCCATCTCCAGACTACGGAGATCAATCCCCCCTGGAGAAAACAGATGTCCCTGTCCCCCACTGAGGACCCTGCACCCCCCAGGCTCCACCCCCAAACCTCCAGGACTTGCCCAACCTGTATCTGGAAACCCCGCCCCCCCACCCCCTGCAGGTGGCCAGGATGGACCTGGAAACCCCTATTTGCCAACTTCCTGGTGGGGCCTGGAGATCCATTGCAACAGATCTCAGACTGCAGCGATCAGTTCCCTTGGAGAAATCGGCTGCGTTGGAGGGTGGGGTCTGCAGCATCACATCCCAGCTGAGCTCCCTCTCCCCCCCCCCCAGGCACAGCCTTCCCCAGGCACAGCCCGCCCCCTTCGCCAGCCATTTCCCAAGCTGGGTGAGGCAGGCTTAGAGCTTGATTGCTTAGAGCTTGACTACAATAGTCTGGGGGAGAGACTGTTCTGGGGAAGTTCCGTTTGCCCTCAGGGTATTCCCCAAGATTAGCACCTTTGTTCACGCTTTGTGGCCACAGGGTCCCTGTCACCTGTGAGTGACCTATTCCAGTGCTAATTAGGGCGTCCATCAATCCCAGGAATCTCCCCCCTCCCCCAAATATCACAGTGCAGAGCAGGTGAAGAGACAGTCCATAAGAGAAAGTCAGGCCTGTGTGTCGCAAGGGAAAACCAAGCCAAACATATTCCCCTTTTGGCTCATGAGCAACTAGCTAATCCCATCCTGCAAGACGTGAGAGGTCAGGCCAGGGCAGAGTGGCTGAGGGGAAGCGCAAGAGAGGCAGGCAGAAGGCCCCTTCCAGCCCCACTGACCCTCTTCCTTTTGGCCTCTGTGCCCAGCCCGGGGGGGGGTTGCTGGGGACAGAAATGGTTGCTCACCTGCCCCTGGGGCTACAGCCAGTGGCACCCCTCCCCCTCCCCCTCCAGCCAAAGGTAAGCAAGTTTAAGTCCCATCGATTTCAAGAACTGACCACGTGTTGTTGTTGTTGTTGTTCACTTCCTCTATACCCTGCCGTTCTTCCCAATGAGGAGTGGCTCGCATTGTACCCCATCTCCTCCATTCCATCCTCACAATGGCCCTGAGGCTGTGTGACTGACCTAAGGCTGCCCAGCAAGCTTCCAAGGCAGAAGAGGGGATTTGAACCTGGGTCTCTTGGCTCCCAGTCAGGCATTCCGACCTCTGCGCTGGCTGAAATCTTTCCATTGACGCGAATGGGACAGAGAAGTGCCCGTGGAGCATGAAGTGGCGCAGGGTAATTCTTTTTCCCCGCCGCAAAACTGTAATGTTGGTGAACAGGAGAAGCAAACGTTTTCTTTCCCCCCCTCCTCCTTTCAGGTGCCGCCTTCATCTACCCTTCTGGATGTAAAACACAAGTTTCACAAAGTATGTAAGTACCTGGCTGTTTGCAGTTGGTAAATAAGTTCATTCCAGTCATCCAAAAAGACTGGGGTTTCTTTGAAGTGCAGTGAATACAGAAAGGCCAAAATGCTTTTTGTGATCTGAGACACTGTGAGGCAGACCCTAAGTGCTAGAAATACAGTAAATAAATTTGAGTCAGTAAAGGGTGAAATAAGTCCCACTATGGACACCACACTTTGGCTGCTAGTCACATTGGAAGCTTGGCATGATCTGGCGGCGCCTCTATTTGTGGCACTTTAAATCGTTGTAGGAAGGGGTGACCAGACAGCACACCCTGAAGCCGCCTCCCTGAGTGCTCACCCCGTGGTCAACCGTTCAGAGTTGGCAACCCTAAGTATGTATCCAATCTTTATTAAAACGGTCCTAGACCAGCAGAAGTCACAGTTTGCATAGATCACAATAAAATATAGCTATGATACAATGGGTAAACAATAATTAAATAAGTGAATAAGTGCAATTATTATTAAAATTCTTCAGTATGCAAAACTTTCTGACTGGCTTTGCAAGCTGCTACACAAAAACTTCTCACTAAGAGCTGAAGCCTGAGAATTTTATCTGCCAGTAACATCCTGGCATGCACCAGATCTGACCAGCAAAGTGATACCTGTTGTATAGTTTCAGTCTCCCCCGAACTACAGGAGCAAAGCCTGTCTGCCTTGGGGGGCTTTTCACATCACCCCTCCAGAACCAGAGAAGGGAGCGCAGGCCACCTGGCCAGGGGAAATGCCTTCTGTTGACAAGGAACCTCCAGTTGGGAGAGATTAGCAGCCTGGGCAACAACATATCTAGAGCTCTCTGAGGACTGAGAAGTCGGTGACCTCTCTACATCTGACTGCCACTCAGCGTCCAACAGCCTTTGCTCTAAAATTTGTTTCACCTGGTCATACCCCATATCCAAAATGGAATGAAAGGAGAAGCTCAGACTCACCAGCTTGTTATTTCCTGCTTTTAGCCATGAGGATTGATGACTGACACAGAGAATCAAGGGAGTTAAGCCCTGGGGATTATAGTTTAGCTTCAGCCAAAGGTTAACGGAGGCAAGACACACCCTGGCCCCAACTTTACCATACCAGTTTCCAGCTGCAAATTCGCATTTGAGACACAACAGAGCATTTGGAGGGCTGCTCTCAAATATTTCAATGGCACTCACTCCAAAGGTGCAGAGCAGGAAGAAGGTGGCCTGGGCATTTGCCCTCTATAAAAACTGAGACAGTATTTTGGCCCAGAATATTTTAAGGGCAGCTGGAATATATTGTCCACCCTTAGTACGTAACATTTTAATTATATTGTGGGCATATTTTGGGGCAACATCGCCTATGTTATCACAGTATTTAAACATTTGTTCCCCATTTTTCCCTATGGCTCAAGATGACTTTCAGCAAATAATTGAGATATCAAACAGAAAACCTCACATGCACCCCAAAGCCTAATGCAATGCAAAAAGAAAAGAAAAGAAAAAAAAGACCT
Organism: Gekko gecko; assembly: GCA_029375565.1. Classification (NCBI taxonomy): domain Eukaryota; kingdom Metazoa; phylum Chordata; class Lepidosauria; order Squamata; family Gekkonidae; genus Gekko; species Gekko gecko. The sequence continues at coordinate 3,816,840 of JAPDNY010000011.1, forward strand.
GCCTCTTAAAGGACCTGGTGAATAAAACAGCCCATACAACGTCTCCTAAAAGCTCCCAAGACCAGCACCCCCCCACCTCCTCGGGGAGCCCAATCTGTAAAGCAGGAACAGCCACAGAAAAAGTGCAGGCCACAGGTGATGCCAGGTGGGACACTCCAAATGTAGGAACACCTGGAAGGTAGCTGGTGCACAGGGACATCTGGGGAGAGACGGGCCTTGAGCTAGGTGAATTTAGGGTTGCTACCTCTGGGCTGGGAAATATCTAGAGATTCTGGGGGTGGAGCCTAGGAAGGGCCAGGTTTGGAGATGGGGGTACAATGCCAAACAGTCCACCCTGCAAAGCAGCCATTTTCTCCAGGAGAACTGATCTTGGTTGTCTGGAGATCAAGTGCCGTTTGGAGGCTGACAACTCTACGTGGATCCCAGGCCTTTCAGCCGCTCCTAACCAGCTCCTTGCTCCTTGCATTGAACTGGCAACCAGTGAAGCTGTTTCCAAAGAAGTCCAGTGTTTTCCTGTCAGCCAGCACCTCACAATAAACTTTAGTTTACCCCCTCAAGTCAATAGGACTTAAACATGCTTAATATTGGCTGGCCATTCTCTCTCTCTCTTTTAGACTTGGCATGCCATCCAGCCCTCTCCTCCTCAAATGCCTCCAGATGTCACAGCCCCTTTCCGAGGCCATCTCCCACTCCTCAAGGCCCTGAAAGGCAGGGGTGCCTTATCTTCTTGCCGTCATTCCAAAGTGTTCTTGAGAATTGTCAGACAACAGAATTCCCTTCCATCCACCGGAAATGACATTTGGGACCCATCTATTTCAGGGCTGTGCAACTTAGTCACCAAATGGCTTGATGCATCTCAGTTTCACATCATTTATCTCCCCCAGCTGATATGTAAGACAGCAAGTGAAAGGTTACGATTGGAGTAGCTGCCCTTTCTTCCTCACACTGGACCATCACTTCACTCCTGAAGTTTTGCAAACCTTCCTTTGTTTTATTTAAAAAACTTTTATCCCACCTTTCTGCCGAATTAGGGGTCTCAAGCAGTGTTCCCTCAAAGCTGAGTTAGTGTGAGCTAGCTCACAGTTTTTTAGCCTCCGGCTCACACATTTTTGTCTTCGCCAGGAAGGATGGCTACGGAGCGAACTAATCTATGCAGTAGCCAGATCCCTCGCTCACAACTTTAATGCCAGTAGCTCACAAAGTAGAATTTTTGCTCACAAGACTCCATAGCTTAGAGGGCACCTTGGTCTCAAGGCAGGGAAGAGTTTAAAAGACCTGGAATTTTTTTTTTTTTTTTAATTAAAACATTTCATGCCACCATTCCACCCAATCAGGAGCCCTCAGGTGGCAAACACAAAAACATTAAAACATTCGAACAATTAAAATCAATATTTAAAATGATAGAACGATACAATGAAGACAGCAAAACCAGACTCAGGAAGGAGGGCTAATAACTGTTATTGGGTGTATGCCCAACAAAACAAAAAGCAACCCCCCAACCCTGACTAAAAAGCCAAATAAAAGCCTGGCTAAGCTGGCGTTCCTTTCCAGGGCCACAATGTCCTTGTCCAAAAGCAGGGATTCCTTTTTCAGACTGAGGCCGGCTCAGCCCCTCCCATCCCTTGGAGTTCCATGGGCTCCGATTGGCTGACAATCCCTTGGATTTGCATGAGGCTTAAATTGCAAGGATTGGGCCAGAGCCCTGGAGGAGCTCTTAAGGATGAGTACCCAGCCCCCATTTACCTCCCACAAGGAATTCGACTGACGACAATCTCAAAATTTTATTGTCTGATAAGTTCTTGGCAATTACTCTGTCTGTTGCTGAATTCTTAGCCTATGTTTGGAAGCTAAGGGTAAGGGCGTACCAGTCTTAATTTCCCTTGTGTTTAATTGGATTGTTATATATTATATATATATATATATATATATATATATATATATATATATTCTCTTTTAACTGTGCTCACTACTTCTGATAAGTTTAAAAATGACCCCTTGTTGGTGTAACTTGGTATAGTCAGTTATGACCTATGAATTTGTTCTACTAGGCTATCTGTTCCATTGCCTTCTCTACTGCTACTGTGTTATGCCAATAAAGGTTTATGTATGTATGTATGAGTACCCCAAGGGTCAAAGTGGGCAGCCGGGTTGGTCTGAAGCAACAGAAGTCCAGTGGGGGCACCTTTAAGACTAGCAAAGTTTTATCCAAGGTGTGAGCTTTCGTGTGTGCGCACACTTTGTCAGACAATGAGATGAAATTACAGATCATACTTGTATATATGCAGGATGGCTTGTTAAATTAGTATGCAAAATAGTGAAGGTTTTTTTTTAACAGATAAAAAGAATAACAAGCTTGGTTTCTGGTTTCTGCCACAAGGGTCAGTAAAGGAATCCTTTCCTTATATATAATTGAGTTTTGGTCTTCCCTTATATGGTCAAAATGCGCACCGAAATCAGTTGGCCGAGGGACCTGACACTCAGAGAGGGGGTCCCTTGCCACTGGCTGCTTTGCCTTCCTGCATGGGCACACGCCTGCCCACTCAGCCAGCACACAGCCTCACACCCCCAGTCTGCATCCAGCCACCGATTGGGATGGATGCTCTGGCGGCAGCATGCTTTGGGGCCCAGGCCTCTTCCTGGTGCACTGCCTGTCCTCGCGACCTGAAGCTGCCGCCGCTTGGGGTGCCCTGGTGCTGCCACGCCTGATGAGAAGTGGCACCCGCTCCCTCTGGAGCCAGTCCCAGAAAGGACTCCCTCACTCACCGTCACTGCCACACAAAGGTGGGCCGTTCGCAGGGAGCTCACCACCCGTGCCAGCCAACAGACAGGCTGCAGGCCCTGCATTGGGCGGAGGCCCTCCGAGGGGGGAGTCAGCATCACCGCACTTCCTTTGACCAGCACCATGCTCCACTGGCCCCAGCTGCCTTTTTTTGGGGGTGCCATGCTTCCGAAGCCCAGCGTGGCCTCTGCCAGGTACACTGCAGGCCCAGCATTGGGGGGAGGCCCTCTGAGAGGGGAGCCAGTGCGACCGTACTTCCCTCACCCACCACCGCCCTCCACTGCCCCCGCTTGGCTTCAGGGATGGGGGGGCTGCGCCACGCTTCTGAAGCCCGTCGCGGCCTCCCCTGGCCAACCTGCAGGCCCTGCATTGGGGGGGCCTCTGAGGGGGGAACCGGTGTGTCCCGGGTCGCCTTCATTGGGGGGAGCAAACCCAGCCACCTTGCCCCGCGCTGAGGACTCTCCCTAGGGCCCATTGCCTCTTCCCACAATGGGCTTTCCCACTAGTACCAAATAAAGCAAAAAAGTCTTCACTCACTGGTGGAAGACAATGATAGAGGGAGACAGACAAAACTTCCTCTCTTAAGTTTCTTTTATTTAATGCAAAATGTTTTTTTTTCTTTCCTTAAATATATACATGTTTAATTTTAATGTTATATGGGGAACAGAAATAAAAGAGGGGTTTGAGGGGGAAAGAAAAGTAAACATAAGGCACTTTTTTTACAAATATTAAAGTCAATATAAACATGAATGAATTGATAGGTCTAGGTAAACCATTATAACATTACCGCATTACCAAAAACACTTTCCCCCTGAATACATTATTCACTATTCTCTGTCTGAAAGGACCTATGGTTTGGTGTAGCAGTTAAGTGCACCGACTCTAATCTGGGAGAACCGGGTTTGATTCCCCACTCCTCCACTTGCAGCTGCTGGATGACCTTGGGCAAGCCATAGTTCTGACAGAACTGTTCTCTTAAGGACAGTTCTGGAAAGAGCTCTCTCCGCCTCACCTACCTCACAGGGTGTCTGTTGTGGGGAGGGGAAGGGAAAGGAGTCTTATCTTTTCATTCATTTTTAAAAATATATTTTTGTAACAACAAACAAACATTAACAAAAAAACAAACATTGAATGGGAGAGTCTCTCCATCTTTTTGAGCTATTATGTTATCCATGCATCTCTCAATATAAAGATGTTTCTACACCTTATATTATTAAGCATAGCTTTGCACATTTAATCGTAAATGTTCTTGTTGTCCTCTGTTTCGGTTATTTATATGTTTCATTTGTAGTATTCTTCAATCCAATTATAAAATCTTGACCATGTTTCCTCAAAGTTATCCTCTTTATATCCTTTGAAGATTAAAGTTAGTTTATCCATTTCAGCAGTTTCTAGAAGTTTGTTTATATATTTTTTGAAGTTATCTCCTTTCTCCTCCGACATTTAGCATGTAGTATTCTAGCAGTTGTAACAACATGTATAATAAGATAAGAGTCTTGTTTTTTACAATTTTCCAGGAGTATATTTAATAACAAGAGTTCTGGTACAAAAGGTATATTACTTTTAAAGATTTTTTTAAATATTTCATGTATCCAAGCCCAATTTTTTTTTACTCTTATCACAAGTCCACAATGTGGAAAAAGGAACCAACATGTTATCTTTCCATTCTTCAAGACTTGGGCAGAACTCCATTTTCCATTTAGTTGCAAACAGTACTCGTGATGCTGTTAACATATATCTTAATTGTTCATGTGTTGCTCTTTCGATATTATTGTGTATAGTAAATAAGTTAATGATTTATTGTTAAGTTAAATAAGTTTATGATTTATTGATGTAGCCTTAGGCCATAACATCTCAGCAAAATCTCCACAATATACAAATTCAGAACGAGATTAAAACTATCCATCATGGCAAAATAAATTTACAATATACATAAAAGTTTACAATATACATATATAAGGTTATATATAGGTATGATTCCCAATAGCACAGTCTTTCTAAAAATTAATTTAATTAACAGCTTTACAATTTAATTTGATTGACATTTTGCTGTATAATTAATGTACTGATCTCAAGATTGAAAGAAAAAGTGTTGCCACAGACTGGTCACAGTAATTTCTCAGATGAAGCTCTTTTGAGAAACGGGAGAAAGAAGGTCGACATGCCCCATCAGAAGAGAACATTAATTACACATCTGTGCCTTCTAAAAACAGAATGTTAATTATACAGCGGTGCCTTCTATCAGGCAACGTTGTAGTATAGATTTGATTATAACATTTATTTCCTTCTGATTATTCATATTCTTCTGGTTTTATAGGGTTTTCTTTATAAACAAGATTTTCTTAGGATTTAATATAGGTCTATTAAGCAGTAGGCCTTTCTCTTTTAGGTTGGATTAATTTTTCTTGCTGATGCTAGCTGATGCTAGCAGACAAGACAGTTAGATATAAAGTTTATGGGTTTTAATTGTTTAGGTTACAATTTCGCAGTGTCTGGGTCAAAAAGGATTTTTAGCTCCATATCAGAGAAAAACACCTTTGTTTGGGTGTATAGAAACCTTGCTTGATAGTGTTTAGGTTAGATTACGTAAGCAATTGATGCTATTGCATAGACATGCCTGTCTTTACATTTGACCAATAAGGGAATTTTTATTTAGATGATGTTTAATTTTTTGTAACCAGTTATGCTTTTTGAATATTATTTTCATGATGATGGTGTGATGATGTCATTTGAAGTATAAAATTTCATGTATTTCCTGGTTGTGCTCAGAAAGCAGTGAATGTTAGATAGGCCGTCTGGCCTGTTTTCGGATGTTTTGGTTGTGAGGCATTAATAAAAGGCCTCAGGGAATTGATTTCTGATTAAGCTATCATGTTAGGGCTAGAAAAGTAGGCTGAAACTGCAAACAAACAAAAACAGCTTTTGCACCTGGCAAGGCAAAAACCCATATAAGGAGATAACCCATTTTAGCCAGGAAGCTTTGCGGCAAGATTGCCCCACAGACAACATCTTAGCTCGGCTGTGGAAAGTTTGCACCTGTGTTGGGCAGGAAATATAGCTTAACCGCAGAGATACTTATGAAATTTGTGGGATGTTGAATCTGTCTAGAGCAATGTAGAGTGAAAGTATTCTTTTGTTGAAAAGTCTGCAGGCACAGTGCAGGGCTGTGTAGAAAAGCAGAAGTTTTGAAATCTTTTGCAAATATGTTAGCCACTGTGTAGAAATCTTTTGCAAATATGTTAAACACAATGCAAAACTGTGTAGAAAAGCAGAAAATTTTGAAATCTTTTCTCTCTTCCTTTACTTGTGGCTTCTTGTAACAAAGAAGGGGAGTTACCTCTGGCTTCCTGCATATAAAACTTGTTACTGTCTTAGAGTGAGGGTGAGTTCCCTTTGCTTGCCATTTGACGGCAGAACTAAACTTGCTGCAACAATAAATCATAAGAATATTTTCTTGTTGTCCGTGTGGTGACTTCTGAAGGCCATTCCCGAGCAGCTGATCTGCAACAGTTGCAATTAAAACACTAAGATCTTCCTCCTCATTTTTGACTCCATTTCTTGGCTGGAAATTTATTTGTACAACAACGTGGGGAGTTACAGTGCTGGACTTTTTTGGAATTGTATATACAGTTTCTTTAAACCTATGTTGCCTTTGTGTTTCCATCTTTTGAGACTATGTCTCCTTGTAATGTTTTTGTATGAAGAAAACTGTGGAGAGAGAGAGATATTTTTTGGATAATAATTCATGTTTTGTATAGCACTTAGATTGGGTCCTTTACAGTGAGCTATCGTAGGTGCTTGTCTATTTGTGGTTGTATCCTCCAGGTGGGGACTGGAGATCTCCTGGAATTACAACTCATTTCCAAGTTACAGACCTCAGTTACCCTGGAGAAATGGCTGCTTCAGATGGTGGATTCCTATGTCATTATACCCTGCTGAGGTCCTTCCCCTCCCCAAATTCTGCCCTCCTCAGGTTCCAACCCCAAAACTCTAGAAATTTCCCATCCTGAATCTTCCAGATCACAGTCTAGATGCAGCTTCCCTCTCACTTTCCTTCTTAGCTCTAAGCAGGATTTTCTGTGATGTCTGAATCGGAAAACGAGGCTCAGGACTTGCCATCAAGAGTCTGAAGGCCACTTTAAAGTACGGGGTGAATGGATTTCTCCAGTCATGATTTTCTGTTTTTATTATGTCTTGGATTCTACCCCACATATGTATTTGTATTGCCTTTCCATACAGGCATACCCTGAGCTACAGCATGCTACCAAAGTGGATGAACGCTAGAGCAAAATTCCAACTGAAAAGAAGAAGAAGAAAAGAAAATAGCTTTTATACACAAAGACATTTCTATTTTTTATTTTAAAATAACCTTCACGTAGAATCGCAATAGCAGTTCATGCAACAAAGAAAAACCCTTTCAAAACTAAGCACTTAGTGCTGAAATATTTGTTATACCTTTTCATTTTAAAGTTTAAAACCTTTTATTTTTTCCTTCAGGAGCACAGCAGCTTCCCTGTACAACAAAAACATAAATTTTGTAAAAATTAGTTCCCTTTGTGGCAAAAAGTTAATTTTCCAAAACTTGTTTTTGCATGTGAATTCTAGAAATGTCCTGACCTGGGAGGCCCAGGCGAGCCCAGTCGTGTCGAGTCTCAGAAGCTAAGCAGGGCCATGGTGCAGAAGGCGGCACCAGCAGACCCCCTCTCCTTCCTGGAAAACCCTATGGGGTGCCCAGGAATCAGCCCCATAGCTAGACAATTTTTGGTGGGGGGGCCACTGGATGGAGGGGGAACTGGATGGGGGACTGTCTTGAGCTTCCCGGTGCTGTGGGGAGGATGCAAAAGAAGCCTCAGCGGGTTTCGCTTCTTCTCTAAGGCGCTGTTGCACCCCCCTCCTGCCTTTCAGAGGCTCTCCTGCCCTTTCCTCCTCCCTGTCCCCCCTCCTGCTCCACCACCTGAGGACAGTGTGGCCCACACTGCCACATGCCGAGGAACTGATGGGGGGCAGTGCTCCTCATACTGTGGGGCACCTCTACTGTTCTAAGGAGAGGGCAGGAAACAAAAGGCCTCCCTGAGGGAACTGAATGCAGTGGCGCTGGGGCCTGGAGGTTCCTTTGTTTGGGGCAGCAGGGTGAAGGTGGGGAGAGCGAGGGAAGAAGGTTGGTGGCGGTGGCAGAAGCAGAAGCAGCAACGACGTGTCCCCTGCTTCTTCCTGCCCTCCCCACCTGCGAGTCAACACAGAGGGCAGGTGCGCTCACCTGTCTTGGCAGCTGGTCTCTCTACCCAACCACTCCAGCTCTGCCCCACAAAGTCATCAAGATTTGGCAGCTGCCAATCCACAGTAGCCATTGCTACTGCTACCGTCGCTGCACATCCATGCACTGCCATCACAGCACGAGAATGCACAACCCACCCCACTGCCGCCAGTAGTTTTTGGGATCAGTGGCACAAGGATCTTTGGATTTGGGGACACTGGGAACTGAGGAGGGGGCATTGCCCCATGTGTCCCACACTAACTACGGCCCTGCCATGAATCAGCTGTGTTTTGATGGCACTGTATACAAACACATTCTAGAAATACAACTCAGAAGACCCTATTCTTAGTTCTACACTGGTAACCATTTCTGGTTATATAGCATTCCAAAATCCAGAAAGAAATTTGGCAGAGAAGGATTTTGCAGCCACCTCTACGTCAAAGCAAGTGTGTTGTAGCGGTCAGAGTCTTGGACTAAGGATCTGGGGGGCCCAGGTTCTTCTCCCCACTCTGCCATGGGAACTTGCTGGCTGATTCCTGGGCAAGACACACACACACTCTCAGCCTGACCTACCTCACAGAGTCGTCGTGAGGATAAAATGGAGGCGAGGAGAACAATGTTGGCTGCTTTGGGTCCCCACTGGGGAGAAAGGTGGGGCAGACGCTGGCTGAAGTTTGCTCATCTGGATGTCACTCCTAAGCCCTCGTATGAGGAAGCCCATGGAAGGGGGGGGAGAGAAAGAATTCAGCCGCCTTCCAGTCATCTCCAGGCCTTCCAGGAGGGTCATCAGAACCGAGTCACTGTCTAACTTGTATTCAGACCAGGACTCCCCCCACCCAGAGATTGGCAGTAAGAACAGAAATAGATTTTCTTACACGTAGCTCAGCCTTCCTCCATGCAGGAACAGCAGAACGCAGCAGTAGGAATCCCAGCCTGCAGGTGGGGCCTGGAGATCTGGAATGACTGATGGCCAGACTGCAGAGAACAGTTCCCCTAGAGAAAATGGCCTCTTTGGAGGGTGGCATCTCTATGGCATCGTGCCCTTTGGAGCTCCCTTCCCACCCTAAATCTTGTCTTCCCCAGTCTGCAATCCTAAATCGACAGGAATTTTCCTATCCTAAATTGGCAACCCTACAAAGCAGGCTTGAGACTGACATAGCATTTGCTGGCAGAGTGACTAGATTTTGTGCTCTTGTCTTTGTAAAAATGCTTTGGAGTGCAACGTCTGTGTGTCTCAATTCCCTGTGCAGGTCCTCAGTGGTATCCATCTCGCATAGGCCTGCGACTGGAACGCAGTAAGTATTCCTTGTGCTGCAAAGGCATCAAAACGAGGGTTCCCCCCCCCATCGAAAAAGTGAATTTCAGCATTGTGGGTTGGTTCCCCTAGCAAAATCTTCCCCTGACATAAGAGTCTTCCTCCACTGGAAGAAAGTGCCTCTGCTAGTGCAACAGATCAATTGGATCCAACCCTACATAAGGGGAGGGGTTAAAGCTCAGTAGCAGAGGATCTGCTTGGCATGCAGAAGGTCCCACATTCAGTCCTCAGCGCCTCCAGTTCACAGGATCTGGCAGCAGGTGATGTGAAGGCCAGAAGACCCCGGAGAGTCACTGCCGGTCCGAGTAGACAACACTGACCTTGATGGCTTGATTCAATATGCATTCCTGTATTCATGAGGGTCAGCTTTGATTGACCTCATTGTATGTATTTTACAGCATTGAGCACATTCTAGTGTATTCGTGCTCATGACAAGGAAAGCATGAGGATCATTTTTTCTGATGTGGATATTTCTCCGTCAAAAACTAGGGTTCCCCCACCCCCCGAAGATGTGAAGAAGAGGTGATGGCCAAGGATCAAATCTCCGCCTGAGTGCTTCTCAGCTCATCCCCAACATTTTTGTTGCTAAGCGGTGGTCCAGAGGACAAAACTTGAGGTTGTCAGTAACTGGACCGGAGTGAATATGACCCTTTGCATAAATTTGGGTTAAAGTGTAGTGTGAGAACTGGGCTTCATCCACAGAAGCTGCTCTACAAGTTCCCATGATCAACGTGCCTTCAGATGTCACACTAGGCTCCAGTTTGCTCTGATAAGCATGAATAATTTCTTAACGTCCAAGTGGCTTTTCTCACAAGGAACATGACTAAGGATTCCTGGTTCGAAACTCTTTCTGGTTCCTGATAACATAGATGACCTGGAGTTTTAGTCCCCTATAAACTGGGATTCTGAACCAGGATTATACTGTGGCTTAGAATTCCAGTTTGTGTGGAGTAAACAAACTCCAGTTCATCTGGGTGCATGCTTTTGTAGGTGGCAGAGGACTAGAGTTTGTTTTAAAACTGGGATTCTTAATTGTGCTCTGTGTGAGAAGGGAGGGTCATCATAGCAAGCCACAGGTTAGTTTGACACCTGAACCAATGCTACTGTCTTGAAAACGGACTCTCTTGAAAATGGACCATGAACACTGAACTGATGTTATGTGTCACTAGTTCTTCCTTCTTGGTTCTTCTAGATGGGTCCTACTTGAAAGATTCAGTCAACATAAAGAGCCTTGCAGCTTCTTCCATCATTACTCTGTACTTCACAGACATGGGCCAGCAGGTCAGCTGGACAACAGTAAGTCTGACCTTCACAAAACACACCAGAGTGGAAGGGGTGGCGGTGCGTGAGCTTTAGCAGGCACTTCTCTGTTCTTCCCTCTGTGAACTTCCACACGCCCTTACATCCTTTAACTGCACACACCACGGGATCATTTGGACTGGATTCGGAATATCCATTCCAGATTCTCCAATCCACTCTGGGGTTGGCCTGAGGATATTCACAGCAGCCCTGTGAAACAAGCACATCACCCTGTTTTCCAGAGGGAAGGCTGAGGCTTCTCCAAGGATCCACTGAGAAAGTTAGATTTGAACCTTAGTTTCATGGGATCAGGTTCGGGTGCACTTGAGGTGCTGTGGAGGGTACACTCAGCCTGGAGGAGGCTGACAAATTACTCTCAGCTGTTCGCCTGACCACCTGCAGCCTCGATCTGTGCCCGTCATGGCTAATTAAAGCCGGCTGTGATGGGTTGCGAGATGCACTAAGGGAGATCATCAAGAAGTCCCTTGCTGAGGGACTGTTCCCTAGGGCACTGAGGGAGGCAGTGGTTACACCAGCAGCTGCATGTGGAAGAGAAGTAGGGAATCAAACCCTGTTCTCCCAGACTAGAGTCTGTGCTCCTAACCACGACACCAAACAATACAGAGCTGGGAATCCTAGGTGGAGTTTTGAAGGGCAAGGAGGAGTGACAATCATTCCCTGGGTCATCATGGACCAGGTCCTCGGTCACCTGGCAGGGTTTGTAATGCTGCATCCTTTGGAAGACTAGAGATGCTGGAGTCTGCCTGCCCAGAGTCCCCATTTGACACCCCAGCTTTCCCTGACTTTCCCTGGCAAATCAGGAGGCAGAGTGTTGCCTTAATATAACCAGAAATGCAGAGTCACTGTCACTATAAATCGAACCCCTGACATCACACGAACCCTCTAGGCAGATGATGCTTATAGTGTAATCTGAAGATTATCTCTGGTATTCATGGAATCAAGAATTGATAAACATTCGCTCTTCCTCTTGTTGTGCCATATATAAATAGAAGACACAGAGGAGCATACTAAGCATGCTGTACATTTTGTATGAGTTAGTCCAGGGCTCTTTTGTGCTCCAATTTCATGCTTTAAGAAACTAAATCCCATGCGTTAGGTAACGTACAGGACAGCTGTTTATCTTGTTACTGCTACTTTTTAAAAAAGACATTCATCCATTCCATTTATACCAAGAAGGAAAATATTAATTATTTTCTGCTCTTGTCTCCGTTGGTGTGAATAAGTCATCTTCCCATGGACGCCCTGCCAAACTTTCCCAAGGGCCTTGCTAGCTTTTCCTGATTTGTTTTTCCCAGATATATGCTGTCCAGGCTGTATTGCCCCAAACAGTTTTAACACAAAATGATTTCACATGGATTCATTCATGGGGAAACACCCTTCCCAGAAAAACCCATCAGACCAGCTCCGCTACTTTCTCCCCCCCAAAAAAGAGGGGATGTCTCACACATTGTCATTACTGTCACCATGATTAATATAAGGAATTGTGGTTTTGCTGAGTAATAATAACCGAAAAGACTTGCAATCTGAGACATGGCCCAGTGGAAGGAAGGGGGAGAGACAGAAGGAGGGGCACCAGGAGGAGATGCGACATGCGAGATGCCGTGGCACACAGGCAAGCATGGTCGGGGGGGATGGGATTTCCACGTGCGGAAGAGAGGGCAGCAGTTTCTGCCAACCCCTCACCCTCCAACAAGGGTAGACTTTACACCCACCCCGTGCTGTTCCTGGTGACCCTGCTCATCCTGGGGAACATTTCAGGGTGGCTCAGCGGGCTGTGGCAAGAGATGAAAGCAGGAAAACTGAAGTCCATGAAGAAAGTCTGTGGATGGTTGGATGTGCACCACTGGGATTCCCCCCCCCATTGTTCTGTGTTATGAAACTGTGGATCATGGCAAACTGCGTTTATTTGTTTTGGAAGTCAGACTTCACCCAGAGACCCCCGCCCTCAGCCTAGCCGGCCTCACAGGGTTGTCATGAGGGTAAAGCAGAGGAGGGGAGGAGGATGGGGGTGGCTTTGGGTGTCCCCCACCCCACTGGGGAGAAATAAAGTATGGCTTTTTTTTCCAATGCCACCTTGAAGGATCTCTAAAACCAGCTGGCAGAGCAGAAGTGACAAAATTAAGAATAAATAAAATTTAAAACAAATATAATTATTTAAAAATAATGTAAGCACAATTAAGAGCCCTAGCATAACAATAGAATCCATTTTACAAACAGCAACAAAAATGCATAAGTAAAACATTCCCCACCACTGACTAGCAAGTACTGAAACCAAAGAGCAACAAACTAAAAGCAGGCTAAACAATTTTTAAAGAGATAGTACCAGATGCTAGATATACTAGCAGATGCAGTGACATTTTTTTAAAAAATCAACCTTTCACTCAGGTCACCGAAAAGGAAATGAAGCTAAATGGGCTCAACTTCAGCTGAACAGCTGCCAGGAGGGTCTTCTGCGGCTAGAGTTGCCAGCCTCCAAGTGGGGCCCGGAGATCTCCCTGAATCACAACTGACCTCCAGACTACAGAGATCAGTTCTCCGGGAGAAAATGGCTGCCTCGGAGGGCGGACTCTTCTAGGGCATCCTACCCTGCAGAGGTCCCTCCCCACCCCAAACCCTGCCCCTCTCTGCTCGCCATCCCCCAGATCTCCAGAAATTTTGCCTGTCTCAATAGTGTCAATTAAAGCAAATAAATAAATAAATAAATAAATAAATAAATAAATAAATAAATAAATGGTGTAACAAAATGAAGCCCTAGAAAAGAATCCAGAGTCCAGTAGGACCTTAAAGACCAGCACGATTTGTGGCAAGGCAGGAGCTTTCCTGAGTCGCTGTATCTGAAGAAGGGAGCCGTGACTCACGGAAGCCCCTCCCCGGCCACAGATTTTGTTAGTCTTTAAGGTGCTCCTGGACTCTTCCTCTTTTCTGCTGCTCTATCTCTGTGGAAGAATGAAACAGAATAAAATGCCAGTTGACAGGACGCCAGTTCTCTAACACCAGTTACGTCTTTTAAAGCAGCTTGTACCAGTAAACCTCTCTGGCTGATTTAACCTGGCTTCATACTTTTAATAACGCAAATGGGCACAGTTCAGTGTTCACTCTCTCTGTAAACTGTTGTTTCATATGATGAAACTTATTTTATTTATTAGATAACTTGGAGCAGCACATATTGGAAAAGCAGAATATAAATTATATTAAATAATCAATACATGTACATTATTATGTCCTTATGTGTTCATCTTCCTACCATTACAGAATACAGGAAACCGACCATACACCAGTTTGTTTCCCAATTGTTCTGTTTTCTAATACTGATCCTGGAATTTGGCCACATAAGAAAACCTTAGTTTTTCAAAGCTCTTGGGATCAGTAAAGGTCTCTCTTGTTAGCTCTGGGTTCCTTCTTCGCTCTACAGAAAGACTCTCGTTAACACGATGGCTGCCCTGGTGTGTTACCTGTGATTATTCCACTGATCCCATCAGGATCAGTTGGGGAGGTGCTGCGGAAGGTCCCAGCAGGGCTCTTTTTGTAGCAGGAACTTCTTTGCATATTAGGCTACACGCCACTAATGTAGCCAATCCTCCAAGAGCTTACAGAGCTCTTCTTACAGGGGCTACTGTAAGCTCTTGGAGGATTGGCTACATTAGGGGTGTGTTGCCTAATATGCAAAGGAGTTCCTGCTACAAAAAGAGCCCTGGGTCCCAGGTTCAATCCTCTGCATCTCCAGTTAAAAGGACCAGGCTGGAGACAGAGCTGGCTGGAGGTGTTTCTGTGCCCTAGGCGGGGCACAGATGCCAAGCTCCTGGTGGGGCCTGGAAACCCGCCATACCACCCCCACCTCCTCTCCCTAGGTGGGTGAGCTGCAAGCCAGGGAAGGGACGGGGGTTTAAAACCCCCGCCCCTTCCATCCCAGCACTGGCTTCCCTGCATGCCCCGCAGCTGCGGGGCCCGCCGGCAAGCCAGGGAAGGGGTGGAAAGTTAAACCCCCCACCCCTTCCATCCCAGCGCTGGCAAGCCAGGGAAGGGGTGGCTTTTTTGGTGGGGGCGGGAGGCTTTTGGTGCCCTAAGGGCTGGTGTGCTCTAGGCGAATGCCTAGTTCGCCTAGTGAGCGAGCCGGCCCTGGCTGGAGGTGATGCGAAAGACTTCTCTGCCTGAGACCTTAGAGCAGGGGCGGCCAAACTGCAGTTTGGGAATCTAATGTTAATAAAAAGCAATTTTGCATATTTTCCAATAAAAACATGGGTATGATCTTTGTTTATGTCTTGCGGTTCTCAAACATCTGATGTTTATCCTGTGTGGCTCTTATGTTAAGCAAGTTTGGCCCCCCCGGCCTTAGAGGGCTGCTGCAGTTTGGACCCGCGGTATGATTCCATGCAAGGCCGCTCCATGTGTGCTTCTTTGTCTCCCTTCCAGGTTTTCCTGACTGAATATACCGGCCCTCTTCTAATCTATCTGCTTTTTTACCTTCGTCTCTCCAGCATTTATGATGCGAAAGAGAGTGCCAGAAGTGTCCGCCATCCCATTGTTCAGTGAGTAAGAACAGTCTGCACTCAGGGCGGCCATGCGGAAAGAGGCCTGCCATACTAAGCAGCGCAGCCTTCCTCCAATGCCAGGCCCATTGCCCGGGGGTTTGCCAGCCATGTGTAACCCAGGAGAGCCCTGGTTGGAGAGAGATCCCTCTCCTGCATCAACTTTTTCCAATTGGAGAACTGGGGTCGGGGGGGGGGAATCTAAACCAATCAGTGACAGCTCCCTTGTGGACAGGCGAGCAAAACGTGACACTGCTTCATAAAGACAAGCAAACAAACAAACACCCAGGTGTTGTGGTTTTCAAGGTAACAAACATTTATCACAAACCCAACAACTTTATAACTAGAGGTAAACCTGAATTATAATGGCTGTGAACAGAGCAACATTTATATAGACGGGATCTTCAGGGCCATTCAGAAAAGGCTCTCGGTACAAAAGCAAATCCCAGCAAATAGGGCGGAATAATGCAAGGACAAGAGGCCGTCCCAAACGTTGCCCTGAAGAAGCACATTTGCCTTTTCAGTGGCTCTTGCTGCTGCGGCTCCGGATGCTTCCTTTCTCTGGCGCGGACGGGCCTGCAAAGAAATTCTTCCTTCAGTTTGGCTCCAGGCCTTCTCTCTGCTGCCGTTGACTGAGACGGTGGGGTTCCTGCAGTTGGTAGTGGTCTGTCACATAATACAATTTTGAAAAGTTTTTTTAAAGTGATATTTTCCAGCTCTGTGTGACTGCTGTGAAGGTTGGAAGAGCTGTTGGGGAAATGGGGCATTTAACCCTTTCCTCTCATGCTGTCCCTGAGATCTGGATCACCTCTCCAAAGCTGGGGGAAAGACAGGGCTTTGAGTGCCCATCGTTTCCTGCAAGGGTCACTGACTTGCCGGGGCAGCAAAACGGAATGAACAGAGACCGCCTGTCCCTGCAGGGGCTCTTATGCCTTATTCTGAGGACAGGAGTTCTGGCTTGAGACCCGCATTAGAGTCTTGACATGGGATCGTCTGTGAGGTTCCAAAGGGAGGCGCTTTCACTCTAAGACGAATCTTTGCAAAATTATTTATCCGGGCTTGGTGGGGCGTAGTGATTAGAGGGTTGGATTGGGATCTGGGAGGCCCAGGTGCCAGTCCCCACTCATGCCATGGAAGCCGGCTGGGTGACCTGGGGCCAGTCACACTCTCTCAGCCTTACCTGCCTCAGAGGGTTGCCGTGAGGATAAAATGGAGGAGAGGTGAATGTCAGCCACTTTGGGTCCCCACGGGGGTGGAAGGCAGGATATACATGAAAAAGAATAAAATAAAATGAGTTGCTTCATTTAACAATGATACTTGGCATTTACCCAGGTAACCTTTCCAAGAGGCCTTTGCAACACTAGGGGGCAGTAGTGCAGGGCAGGGGGGCAGCCAGTGTAGCCCGTCAAAGTCCCTCCTCATGCATCCAAGGCAGAAGCAGCATTTGAACTAGGGACAGTCTGGGTCAGAGCTCAGTGGCTCCACCACGGTGCTGCTCAGACTGAGATTTTAGAGAGGGCTGTACCACGTGGCCTTCAGGCTTGTTTCTCTTCCTTTGTCCTCTCTCCAGCCTGGCCTGCATTTGCCACTCTTTGCACTACCTCCGACATCTTCTGGAGACGCTTTTTGTGCATAAGATTTCCGAAGGGCATACACCACTGAAGAACCTGATCAAGGTGATTTTTGCATGTCAAAGATGATGCGATTGAGCTTTTTTCAGTTCAATGTGCTGAGCACGCCTGGCATCTCGCCCGCCCAGGTCGGGGTCTCAGCCAGTGTGAATAAACACAGTTTCCTCTTCTGGACAGAACTTGCCAAAGATCAGACTCCTGTCATACAAACCGAACACCTCCCGAAAGTCACGGCCGCTGCCTTCGCTGCTTTGTATTGAAGGCAGGAGGTGTTAAGCAGCTAATGAAACAACTGTCATCAGCCCAGCTGATGAATCTCCCAAAAACTGTATTTGGGAGGCCATCAGATGAATGGTATTGGGACATCAGTTTTAGAAATGACCTTTAAAAAGAAGGGGGGGAGGAGGGGGAGGTGGTGTGGAGTGTGTGTGTGGAAGTGAGCCAGAGACATCCTCAGACAGCTGCCAAGGGCGAAGTTTCATGCCAAGAGACAGCTGAGGCTTAATACATGGAAAGCAACCAGTGGCCACGTTCTAGTGGTCCTTCTTTGTTCCTTGGCAGAGCAGCCCTGAGCCCTTGGCCCATGGTTGCATCTTGTAAAGCTACATTCTGGCAAGAAGCCAAGCGGTGGGTCTGGGAAACCAACAGAGCGGGCAGGAAAAACACTGAACATGGTGGCATTTGGCCCAAGAACATTATGCTGATCCATGAGGAGGTGGCAAAAACAAAGGTTGCCAACTCTGGGTTGCCAAGTCCCTGGAGATTTGGGGATGGAGTCTGGAGGGGGCATGGTTTGGGGAGGGCCTTCAGTGTATATGCCCTATAACATAATGCCATAGAGTCCATCTTCCAAAGATGGGCCCTCTCTTCTCTTCTGCCTGGGCCTTGTGGATGTACACTTTGTGCAACCAACAGAGGGCATTCTTACGCATGGAAGCTTCTGCTGGAAAGCACTGTTGGTATCTAAGGCGGGAGTCCCCCATGGGGTGACCATGGGCAACATGGCACCCACTGACACGTGTCCTGGTGCCCGCCAAGTGGTTTTAGAAAGTGGGTGTGGTCAGGTGGTGCCAGAAGTGCTTCTGATTGGCCACTGAAGATCTGACAGATACTGCCAGGTGAGTGCTCCTTAGGTAGCTCAGTAAGTAAGTTTGTGTATGTGAAAGAAAACTTTTTAAAACAACATTCTCATTTCCAAAAGCATCCTGTTAAACAGACCTTCTGGCTGAAATGCTGAAGAGCTGCAGTCGGAGTTATACATAACGTCACTCCCTGACAATGTGTGATTAGATCCACCTCCTGGGGCAGCCATTTGCCCGCTGGCTCAAAAAGCTTGGAGGACCCTGCGCTAAGGTGCTGCTGGGCTTCTCTTTCATTTCACTGGCTCTGCGTCAGCAAAATCCAGTGAGTAGAGTAGACTGGTTACAACCAGAGGAAGAACAGGAACTAGTCAGTACCTATGCCCAGGACTCTCTGGCTGAATCTGCATGTGCTGTGTAAAGCAGTCTCGATCTGTTGTGGTGCTGTTGTACATTGTTTCCCTCCCATTCTGGCTCCGGATAAAAGCTTGCTGTCTGCATCAGACCTCACCATGGCAATTGCGGGGGTGCATGGGGAGAGCATGTGTGAGAGGGGGAGGAGTGGCTTCCCAGGGCACTGCGCTGTGGGGAGGAAACAGTACCTGTGACTTCCCCCCACAGAAAGTAAAGTGGGGTGACCTGGCACAGGGGGAGGCAGAGGGGGGCTAGAAAGTGAATGAGCTGGGTAAAAAAAACACAAAACACCCAGCGGTTGTCAGGCAGGGTGTTCTGGGGAGTGCCCCAGAAATCATGTGGTTCAGAGGTGGGCGTGCTTCTAACCCACCAGCAAAGAAACATGATTGGAGAAAAACTGGGGGGGGGGGAGGATTTGGCTCCAGTTGTCTGCTTATCACTCACAACGGCTCAGGGGTGGGGAGGAGCAATTGCTCCGACTGAAAACCAGATCCACATAAGCCGGTGAGACTCCATGGTGACCTCGGAGTTGCCACTACAGGGCAATAAAATGATGCAGACAGCCAGTGCTGAGTTGATACAGTATGGGAATGGCTATGGCAAGCAATGCAGACGTAGATTTGTGAGACAGTTTGGGACTGCCAGCACAGCGGCAGGAAAGACCAATGCAGATTGGACCTCTGTCAGGCACGGAAGAGCAGAGCAATCCAGGCTGACATTCAAGTTGTGGAAATGTTCTGCCAGGCCGCCAACAATGAGCAAGGGATACCGGGCACAAGTGCTCCGTGCCCACTGGGTGCCCACTGGGTGCATGGGGAAGGTGTGTTATTTCACCTCTCCCAAGTCATATCTGTGCCTTGGAGGGAGGAGCTTATTCGGACATTCTCCACCCTCAGTATTATATCTTTTTTTCATTTCAGGGCTGTGCTTTTTACTGGGGATTCACGTCTTGGATTGCTTATTATATCAACCACCCGCAGTACACTCCTCCATGTAAGTAGCACCACAGGCACTCACCACACTTGGAACTTTCCTTAAACAGGACATTTTATTCAGGATTTTCAGAGTTCCCTCCCAAAATGTGATTATCAGAGATTATAGAGAACTTCTAGCACATTCTGCAGTTCTTCCGCTGAAAGGGAAGAGAAGGAAATTACTCTCCCACCCTGTCCTGCCAAATGGCCACTGAGAGACCAGGCAAGGATCTAGCAGGAAACCTTAGGCTCATCCCACACTCTCTACGGGGCAGCGCGGGGTCAGTAAGAACACTCAGACACCCGCCCCCCACATGCACACGCACGCTGAGAAGTGAACTGGGGAAACGTCTCCAGGCTCTGCAGTCCACGCAGGACTTTTGGCAGAGTAGGATGATTCCAGCCACTGTTCTGGTGAGGGCAGAGCAATGAGCCTGTGGGGAAACTGGGGGCTGGAAAAAGCTTCCAGACCAGATGCTTCCCTCGTTCTTGAAATCAGGCTCTGTACCTCATATAGGGAAGTGCCCAGACACTCACTGGGGGAGCATTCGGGACTGTCAAGAGTTCCTCAAATGCCCCCAGAAGACAGTACCCCCAAAGTGCTAATTTCCCCCCACAATGATCATCCTGAGGCCTGGGGCCGCAGTGGTGGAAGAGCTCTGGCCAGCCTAACTACCTGTACGGTTGAAAGCTCTGGGCTGGGAAATCTCCGGAGGCTGGTGTGTGTGTGCGTGTGTGTGGAGCCTGGTAAGGGCAGGGTTTGTGGAGGGGAAGGATCTCAGCAGGGTAGGAGGGACATGGAGCCCCCTCAACAAAGTAGCCATTTCCCCCCCAGGGGAACTGATCTCTGTGGTCTGGAGAGATCTCCAGGTACCACCTGGCAGTTGGCAACTCTGGGGCTGGATAAGGGTCAGGGTCTCTTCCAGACTCCACAGGGTTTCCACAGTGGAGAAGCAAGGAGTTTTCAGCATAAAAAAAGAAGCTTTCCCTTCCCGGGGTAGTCAGTTTGAAAACCACTGGTCTATACAAAAGCTGTGTCACACTTTACGCTGAAGTTAACAACACAGAGAGATGCATTTTACTCCGTTTTATGGCTTTTGAATGGCTCCTTCCCACAGCCCCCAATCATGACTCCCCACAGAGCCTTTTTTGGTGGTCAAAGGGGATCCCCACCTTACTTTCCCCCCCACAAAAAAGCTGGTCAGATCCAAGTCCGTGGTCCAGCTCTTATCCAGCCATGGTGATTCTTATGTAGGCATGGCAACTAAAGGGAACGTTTGCATTCAGAGGCAGAGGCAGCCAGTGCCAGAAGGCAACATCCCAGAGCCAGGAGGCAACATCAGGGAAGGCCTCAGCCTCTTGTTGGGCCTCCAGAGGACCTGGTTGGCCACTGTGTGGGACAGGACGCAGGATTAGATGGACCCCCACTGGCCTGATCCAGCAGGGCTCTTCTGAGGTTCTTATGAAAGAAGGAAAGTTAGAGTAAGGGTACCTCTATCCCCTTGTCTATTCTCTTCTCCAAAAAATCACTCAAGAACTGTGCTTTCCCCTCATCTGCATAATTTCATTGTCAGTGTAAATCTTACCGGTGGGTGTGGATGCCGTCCTCCAGAATCCCCCAGAATTACAGCTCATGTCCAGACTACAGAGATCAGTTCCCCTGTCCAGCCCAGGCTCCATCCCCAAATCTCCAGGAGTTTCCCGACCTGGAGCTGGCAACCCTGTCCCTCTACCTCCCACTGGTGCTGGGGGGGGCAACCCTTCCAGCACGTCATTTATTCAGCCCCCCCCCCCCTGTTTAGATGGATACTCCTGGAGAAGGTTCACAATAACCAGACAAGTTTCCTTGGGAAATCCATGGCACAATGCTCCACATGTCTGTCAGAAGACTCAGGGGTGACATTTGAGAAGTTAAATGATGCATGGAAACCCACATGCTCCGCGTCTGAATTTAATCTACCTCCCCTGAGCTTGTATGACAGACACACCCAAGAAAAGCTCCAGAAGGGTCTCACGCAGTGCCAGGCCTGTGCAGGACATTTGGTAGCTCAGAGAAAGACCATGGTAGAGGCTACACTGAATGTAAAACTAATGTAATATTTCATTATGTTTTCTAGCATTTGGGAACAGGCAAGTGACTTTTGCTGCCCTTACTTTTCTGGTATGTATTTGGGCCGGATATATATGATTATGCAAAATGAACTATACACTGTGTGTCACTTTGCATTTCCTCTCCAAACAAAAGAGGGGAATGGGATATCTGGCCTTGCAGAGAGGTTCTGGAGACCCTATCCTCCATAGAGGGGCTCAAAGGCTGGTTTCCCATCCAAACCATCCAAGACACTGACTGGGGTGACCTGGGCCCAGGTATCTCTCGGCAATGTGGGGAGGGGAGAGAGACTTACTGACAGTGGGGGAGGCTGTCAGACTCCTGGACAAGAGACTCCCAACAACACTCTCTTTGGCAGTGATTTGTTTATTGAGATATCAGCATGATCCAGGCTAGAACAGTCCTGTGTCAGAACTGAGATTCTGGCAGGAAAGTCCAAAGATACAGACAGTTCAAACAGGGCCCCCCGGGGAATCACACCCCGCAGCCATCCCACCTAGCTCTTGCATTCACTACCCCCCACACACATACCTGGGAATATATGATCCTGTCATCTACAATAGCAAGCTGGCACAGCTTCGGTCTCAAGTCATTCCTCCAGAAGTAAGGTATTTTAGGGAAGAGTTAGGACACCATTGATAGAGCAGTTCACACACGCACGGCCATTCACTCCCCCTCAGGAATTTCCCTTCCCCCTGTAACTATGGCAAACTAAGCAGAGTTTGACAGAGGCCTAGGGTTGCCAGGTCTGGGTTGGAAAATACCTGGAGTCTTTGGAAGTGGATCCAGGAGAGGGCGGGGTTTGGGGAGGTGCCTCAGCGGGGTACAGTGCCGTAGAGAGTCCACCCTCCAACTTGGGGAGGTTCTTCACCAAGTACTGGAACCCTTCTTTTAGTTCCTTCACCTCAGATCGGAGGCTCGACTGGCCCTGCTCTGCTGCCGGTTCATCCTCCCACTCCCCTTGCATCTTGCCCAGGTCCGGGACATCATGGAAGGTGCGGGAGACAAGGTTTTCCCCGGGTTCAGCTTTTCCCCGGGTTCCATGGAATCCCAGGCTGCTTGCTAGCCAGGCAGGGTCATCCCAGCGATCAGGGCTGTCTCGCCTCTTGGGAGGATTGAAGAGGACGTGCTTCCTAGGCCTTGGCACCTGTAGCTTTGCTGTCTCTCTTCTTCTCAGGGTCATGCACGGGGTTCTCAGGCTCAGACCCGGTACTCGCACTTGCCCCTCTGTCTCCATCTCCTGTCTGTAGCAGTAGAAAAGAGTATCTTCAGGTATCTGAAGAAGTAAGCAGAGACTCACGAAAGCTCATCCCCTACCACAAATGTTGTTAGTCTTGAAGGTGCTCCAGGACCACTGCTCTTTTTTACTGTTAAAAAGGTAAAAGGTTCCCTTGCTCGAAAGCCAGTCGAATCTGACTCTAGGGGATGGTGCTCATCTCTGTTTCCAAGC
The DNA here is from genome assembly GCA_029375565.1 of Gekko gecko. NCBI lineage: Eukaryota > Metazoa > Chordata > Lepidosauria > Squamata > Gekkonidae > Gekko > Gekko gecko. The sequence goes on from JAPDNY010000011.1 coordinate 3,839,692, forward strand.
TGAAGAGCCAGCACTGTCTGAAGACATTTCTATGGTCATGTGGCCGGTATGACTAAACGCCAAGGTGCACGGAACGCTGTTACCTTCCCACCGAAGTGGTACCTGTTTATCTACTTGCAATTTCTGGCTTTCAAGCTGCTAGGTTGGCAGGAGCTGGAACCAGAGACGGGAGCTCACCCCGTCATGCGGCACTCACGGGTCTCGAACTGCCAAACTACAGACCTTCCGGTCTGCAGCTCAGCGTCTTAACCTCTGAGCCGCCACAGCCCCTTCACAGATAGACTAACACAGTTACCCATCTGGATCTATCTCCATCAGTGGCTACTAGCCACGGTGAATGAAGGGAACCTCCATACCCAGAGACAGCAAATAGCGGTGCTCAGAGGCAGCAGCAGGGGAGAACCTTGGCCTCTGCACATGAGAGGGGCCGTGGCTCAGTGGCTGAGCATCTGCTTCACAAGTGGAACGTCCCAGGTTCAATTAACCCTGGCAACTGCAATTAAAAAGACTGGGTAGGATTTGATGTGAAAGACCTCTGCTTCAGACCCCGGAGAGCTGCTGTCAGTCTGCTACTGACCTTGATGGACCCAAGGTCTGATTCAGAATAAGGCAGCTTCATGAGTTGCTGGCCGACCAGAGGAACTGACTGGCCACAAGGTGAGACAGGATGCTGGGCTAGATGGACCCTCACTGGTCTGATCCAGCAGAGCTGTTCTGATGTTCTTAAGTACCCTTGACTCAGCATCTTATTGACATATCCAGGGCTTTGCAGTTCCTGAGCAGACTTTTATTTCAATCAGGAAATGTCCTTTATTTATTCATTAAAAACAAAAGTCATGGGGGGGGGAATCCTCATGGAATCACAACTGCAAAAACAACTTTCTTGTAATGCAGTACAGGACAATATGTTTTTTGTTTTTTAAAAAAATGGTAATATTCTGATACATGCAAAAAAAAATTCTTACAATTTTTCCTTAAAATTTACAGTGTGTTCATTAATTTGGAGTTTTTTTAGGTGACACCTATTTTTAACTTCAGATTTTTATTGTTTCCTGTTTTTTTCTTCACGAGTAAATGTTATTAGGATACCCCTCCCCAGAAGTCTTCCAACCCACCAACTATATCCCAATTGCATCTATTTTTAAACAAAAAATTGGGTTTTTTGCTTGAAATCCACATTTTTGTTCAGCTTCGTTTGGTATTAACAGTCATTACAGATAGTTATGCATTCTGAATTTGCTTTGGTTTTCATTGGATAATCTTTCTCACTGGGGCCAGCCAGGTATTGAAATTATTATATAACAGCCTGCAAATTTAACAGAAATATCTGTCTGCAATGTTTCTGCAGATTTGTGAAGCTGGGAGTCATTTCATCAATGTAGCTCTAGTCCATCAGAATCAATCAGGTTTGTGATTTTTATTTTTCAAGTTACTTTTCCTTTTCCCCCTTTCTTAAAATTCTGTCTGGTTAAGGTGGAGATCCCTAGTGGGGCAAATTAACCCTACTGCAGATAATTTCACTTGTTCTGAATAGGAATGCTTGAACGTATTGTTTTATTTTGTTTCTTTATTATTTAGTTTTTTATTATTGTTGTTGTTGGCTTTAGAATATGGTACTTTGTCATCTTGGTTTGTGAATTTGTATATTTAATGCATGTTGTCTTTCCACATTTCACTTTGCTGTCTCTTCAGTGATCCGTTTGTCCTGCCCAATGTTTTAATTGTTTTTATATGCATTTTATCTCTGCTTTTAATAGTTTTAATGATGTGGGGGGTTGCTGGTTTTAAAAAGTAATTTTAAGAAGTAACTTTATTATGCATTTTTAAAATTTGTTAGCTGCTTTGGTGGCTCTTAGGAAGGCAGAAAGGCAGGGTATAAATTTCATAAAATAAATAAAATTTACAAGGTTGGAGCATAAAAGAGCTTCTACACATATTCAGAATGCAGCTAAATTTAAGGGTGTGTTTAGCCCAACTCTTCATAGAACTGAAGAAATGTTCCTAGCACCAGGCAAACCCAACACTGAAGAGCTTCACCAAAAGGATCTTCTTTGACTAAGCTCCATGAAGCTTGCCACTCACGTGTCTTTATTTATTCATATTTATATTCCCACTTTTCTCATCAATGGGACCCAAATGTGGCTTACACCATTATTCTCTTGTGCTCCATTTTATCTTCACGACAAGCCCCCTGTGAGGAAGGTTAGGCAGAGACTGTGTGATTGCCCAAAGTTACCTAGCAAGCTTCCTTGCCAGAGTAGAGATTTGAACCTGGGCCTCCTAGATCCAGTCCTGCAGTCTGAACACTACACCACACCCCTACAATGAGCAGAAGTTTGACTGCATTTACTTAAATGCAAGACTAGCTTTTTTCCAGGTATGCCATAAAAAGGGCGGTCATCACATACAGCTCATAGTTATATCCAATAAAAAAATCTTTTGTGTATAACATTTTTTTTTTTTTGGGGGGGGGTCATCTTACATTCAGCTTCAGCTTCCTTCTGAGAAAATACAGCATTTTCTCTCCTCTTGGCCTCAGACTCCTGGACCGATTTCCCACAAGCAGCTGCACCGCCCTCGCCCTTCCCTTTCCCCCAATAATATTTGTCAATTTCCCACCGCATTTTGACCTGCAGCATCCCTCGATTTCCCCTGCGTCTTCTTTGTCCTGTTTTTTTGAGATTGAGAAGACTCGGGGAAAATCGGGGGATGCTGTGGGTCAAAATGCAGCCACACAGCAAATACTGGGAAACAAGAACTGTTTTTAAAAATAAAATTTACCCCACACATAAGGAAATAGAAAGCATAATAAAATACAACAAAAGTGACAGGTTTACAGATAAGCATCTATATCCATCTGTTCAAATGCTGATAAAGTTGTAAAGTCCTCAATCCTTTGGATTTCAGTATTGTAATATAAGACTTTTAGTGACAGTATGGGCACAGAGGACCTATTTTCATCGATGATCAGTTAGTCTCTGGGAATGTAATACTACATAAGCATACCCTAAGATCAATTAATATTCTAAGACAAAATTGATATCGGTAATTGCTTTCTCCCCAAAAGACTGGATCACTGGACAAGCCCATATCATATGTTTAAGAGACATGTCTCTTGCTGAAACATGGGTGCAGAAAATGTCTACGCATATGAAGTAACGTGAAACAGCAACTGTCCTAAAGCTAAGCAGGCCTGGGACTAGATGGTCCTGGGAGGAGGGCAGAGTCTGAGGAGGGCAGAGCTTGAGGAGAAGAGGGAGAATGACAGGGATATGATATCGTCCACCCTCCCAGACAGCCATTTTCTCAAGGGGAATGGATCACTATGATGCAGAAACCCTATATATATAAGAGTCCAATGTACTTTCCGGCTCTCCCATTGGCTGTGCTGTGCACTCCATCAGCCGTTGGCCCACAACCACCACTCAAGAGTACTCGAGTCCCATTGGCTGGGTGCTGGGTCCACTCTTCTTCCCTGCCCACTGCCAGCCTGGGCATTGTTCCCTGACAGAATAAACTGCCAAGACAGCTGTCTCTTCTGACAAAGACACTTCTCCTGCTTGGCGTGGCTGGCTACTGAGGTGGGCCAGTGGCCATCAAACTACTCTCTTCTGCTCCTGCTGTGGGGCTAACTTTTCCCTCAGTGGCTGTTGTTAGGCAACCAAGCTTGGTTCTGTTAGTAAAAAGACAAAAGTAGAAGGCCCTTTCCAGGTCTACTTTGGCCTTTGTAGGGAACTCATCGGGGCCAGTCTTGACTAGAGTTGCCAACTCCAGGTTGGGAAATTCCTGGAGATTTTGTGGTGGAGTCTACGGAAGTCAGAGTTTGGAGAGGGGAGAGGCCTCAGCTGAACAGAATGCCATAGAGTCTACCCTCCAAAGCAATTATTTTCTCCTGGGGAACCATTGCTGCCAATCTCCTCTGGAGATCATTCCACTGGAGATCACTCAGAATTAAAACTGCTCTCCAGATGGCAAAGGTCAGTTCCCATGGGGAAAATGGCTGCTTTGCAGGGTGGACTGTGTCATTATACCCTGTTGAGGTCATTTCCCTCCTGCTTGGGTCCCCACTGCGGAGAAAGACTGTACTTTTCCTATGTAGAAGCTGCAGGTGGGGAGGAGATGGAAAGCTGAAGTCAGAGGGGCAGATATTGATGGTTGGCTGGGAAGGAGATAGGGTTGCCAACATCAGTTTGGGAAATTCCTGAGAGGGTTAGGATTAGGGTGGGGTTTGAGAAGGGATGGGGACCTCAGACAGGTACAATGTCATAGACTCCACTATCCAAACCAGCCATTTCCTCCTGGGGAACCATTGTTGCCATTCTCCAGGTGAGGGCTAGAGATCACTCAGAATTACAACTGCTCTTCAGATGGCAGAGACCAGTTCTCCTGGAGAAAACAGTAGACTCTGTGTCATTATACGCTGCTGAGGTCACCACAGCAAATTGACGCTGAGTGCCCAAGGCCAGGACACCCACCTACAGCCTCTTTCTAGAGCTCATTGTATTTATTTGCACAACAGGCCTTATTCCTAGTCAGTTATAATTCTGGGAGATCTCCAGCCCTCACCTGGAGAATGGCAACTGTAGTACATGCCCTATCCCTTTTATGGTAATATGACTATAATAACTTGCATAAGGTGAAAAAATCCCAAGCCACACTTCTCCACCCACCACCTGCCCCAAGCCCTGCTAGCCCTACTGAAAACAAAGCCACCCCGAGGTAATTTGCAGTGCTGTTGCCAAGGCTCCTCTGCTCTGCAGTCCTCCCCCTCAGGCCCTGTCTGCTCTTTTAGAAACCAAGGAGAATTAAAACTCAAACTGAGCAGGTTTTATTTTACTGGGAAGGGAAGTATGTTTGGCACTTTAAACAGTTTTAGCATCATGTTATCCAGCTGAGAGTCAAGGATACAGTTTCTTGCAGCCTGCACTGGGAACTAAAAAATTCCACGGTCCTGCTGAAACTCAGCCCAAAGGTCCTTTTTATTCTGCCTCCGTGAGTTCCAGAGACCCTGATTAGTCGTTGCTTTCAGTATTGCCAACAGGGTTCAAATGGGATTGGCAATGAGGGCAAAAGGAGGTGGGCCTGCCCCTGTTCGTCACAAAGGCTCCTGCTGTGCTTTGTTATTTTATTCTGGTTTTAACTGGAAAATATTTTTAACTATTATTGTCAGTGGCTGTGAAGCATGAGGAAAGGTGGGATATAAACGTTTTAATAAATTGATAAATACAGTAATAGTAGGACTTCAAAACCTGTGAAATCTGTTTGTGACAAACAGCAACAGGGAAAGAGGAAAGGGTGAAGAATGCATCCTGTGACTTACACAGCATAACATGACTGGCCTTGAGGAGGGGCCGTGGCTTAGTGGCAGAGCCTCTGCTTGGCATGCAGAAGGCCCCAGGTTCAGTCCCCAGCATCTCCAGTTGAAAGGACCAGGCGGTTGGTGTTGTGAGACACCTCTTTACCTGAGACCCTGGAGAGCTGCTGCCAGTCTGAGTAGACAATACTGACCTTGCTGGACCAAAGGTCTGATTCAGTATAATGCAGCTTCATGTGTCTACCCTCCTCCCTCCTTATGTACGGATTGATCCAGAATGGCTCTTTCTTTGCCTGGCAGTGCCTTGGACTGAACTATTTCTTTACATGTTTAGTATGCATCTGTAGCACCTTCCTTCCTGTACACCCCAGGCACTTATAGAATCATAGAATGTTAGAGTTGGAAGGGACCTTGGGATCTAGTCCAACCCCCTGCACTCTGCAAGGGCATAGCCGAAAGATAGCCCTACAATATACCTGAAAAATGGTCGTCCAGCCTCCATTTGAAAACGTCCAGTGAAGGAGCATCCACCACCTCCTGAGACAGACTGCTCAACCACTCTTACAGTTAGGAAGTGTAGGTTGAAGTTCTCCTGGTGCGTCGCAGTTGTCCTCCGGTTTCCCCATGACTGGCAGGCATGGGCAATGTGGCGTTGCTTCCCGCATGTTCAGCAGACGGCATCTCGGAAATGGCACGTCTTGCACTTGTGGCTACCCACGCAGCTAGCACAGGCCATGGAAGGACCGGCGTCCCGGTGTGCTGGCGTTGATGGTGGCAGTCACTGTCTTCAAATATTTGAAGGGCTGTCATGTAGAAGATGGAACAGATCTATTCTCTCTTGCTCCAGATTGCAAGACTGGATCTAATGGGTGGAAATTATGAGGGAGTCAATACTAGATAGATATCAGGAGAAACTTCGACCTTCTTGAACTCGCAGTCCACGGCAAGCTGGCGGAGTTCGGCCATGAAAGCAGAGACCATCTCGCTGGGCTTCTGAAGGTGCACTTGGAAGTCCATGTGGTTGGCCAGCATGGTGGGATTTGGCGCATAGTATTTAGTGAGGGCCTTGATGATCTCCTCATAGGTGTTCTCCGCAATCTTCTTTGGCGCCAGGCGGCTCTTTGATAGGCGGATGTTTACAGTGATAGGATGTTTACAGTGCACCCTTAAACCCATAGGTCTTTTCTAGGATCCTAGTCTCTTGATAGGTGCGTGCTAGGATCTGTGCGGGCTATTGTCTCTGGAGACAAAGCTCGGGTCCTTCGCCTGACCATGTGTTGCCCCGACTGCGTGCGCAGTCTTCCCTGAGTACACAACAATAAAATAATCCCAGGGAAAACTTCTGTAATAACTACAGAAAGAGCTGTGGATGAGGGAAGAGTGAAATGGTGGCTTATTCCTCAGAGCCAAGTTCTGAGAACTTTTGGGCTGAGGACCACAACAGCTGAAGCTGGCAAATGTCTTCTAATACCTGAACAAATTTTACTGAAACTTTGCTTCTTCTCTCCTTTCCTGAAGGAAACAAAGCCTCTTTTCCAAGTCCATCAATCAACCCTTTCACGTGGCTGTTTCTGTTGGTCTCCTGTCCAAACTATACCTACGAGGTACCCGCCTTTCCCTCATCTCTTCCTCCTGCCTGGGTCATTCTGCTGAGGAAGGGGTGTCGGCATACTAAGTGCTGGCGAGGTCTTCAGGCAGGACCGTGCTCAGATTTAATTCTCTTGCAAGCGAGCTGAGACCTTGCAAGGAGCACTGACCCAGCCTAGGAGTTTATGCACTTCTTGTTGGCTTGTCAAGGTGTTTGCATTTTAAAAAAAGTTTTGTTCCACAGAAGAGCATTTAGTTCCATAGTAACACAATTGCCTCGCCTGCATCAGATAGATTAAATTTGTAGCGGGTTGCTAACTCTGGTTTGGGAAATGCCTGAAGATTTGGGGGTGGAGCCTGGGGAAGGGAGGGACCGCGGGGGGGGCACAGTGCCGTGGAGCCCGCCCCCTCCAAAGCAGCCGTTTTCTCCAGGGGAACTGATCCCTGTAGTCTGGAGTTGTACTCCTGGGAGGTCTCCAGGCCCTACCGGGAGGATGGCAACCCTAGGTTTGAACAGATTTGCAAGAAGCTCAGCTTCTCGGATGCCTGAGCAAAACGGTGAGCCTCCCTTTCCACACTTCTTCGCTTCCCGGAGCTTAAGTTTTGATGCTGGGTCCCTTCAGCTCCCTCTGGCTCCTCTGCCGGGTCTCTCTGGCCGGCTGGGAGTGTGTCCTTCCAGCGCAGTTTGTCTGCTCCTTTGCCAGGCCTTGCCTTTCAGTCTGCGAAACTGCAGGGAGGCCAGCCACTCAGGTCGGGGAAAGCCTCTTCCAGAGCCTCAAGGAGGGCTGCTTTGATTCCGGTTGTCTTGTGGGCAGCTCTTTATATTTCAATGTAGCTCCTGTTTTTCTTTTCTTTGCAACAGATTGGCTCTTGGATTAGTTTTACATTAATGACGCAAACTCTGCCAGGTAAGAGCCAGCCATTTAATAGATAAGCAAAATAAGGTTGCTCCCAGCGGGAAGGGCTGTGGAAGAGCCTCTGCTTGGCACTTGGCATGCAGAAATCCCCAGGTTCAGTCCCCGGCAGCCTCTCCCGCTGAAAGGATCTGGTAGGAAGTGGTGTGAAAGACCTGCCTCTGCCTCAGATTCTGGAGAGCCTCTGCCTGGCTCAGTAGGCAATACTGACATTGATGGACCGATGGTCTGATTCAGTCCCAGGCAGTCCCAGGTGTGTCTGTGCACGTCTTCTCTCCCGCACTCTCCATAGTCCTGTAAGGCACATAAAGCAACACCATAGATCAGCACCTGCCAAAGTGCCAAAACACTGCTCACTGCGCCTCATAACAATGGGCATGATCCAGCCCAAATTAGCATTTTCCGCACCCGGAGGAATGGCCGCCTCCTGAAAATGAGCCATCCTGGACTGACTCAAGAATCTGTTTCTTTCCCCTCTTTCCAGTGGGCGTTTTTGCCTTCCTGATGGGAATCCAGATGGCCCTCTGGGCTCGGAAGAAGCACCAGCTGTACCTGAAGAGGGGGACTTCCTCTTGGTGGAGGAGGGCAGCGATGGTTCCATTTATACTGTGAATACAGCTAGATCTGACGTGGAGCTAGACTAGAGGGAGCATCCACGCCATTTAGTTATCTGAACGGGATGCAGCAGGACGTCGAGGATTTTCCCCTAATGGGATTCAGATACCGTGAGAGCAGCCGTGATGGATTAGACTTGTGTTTCAGCATCTTTTTTACATCATGGCAGCCCACTGGGGACCCAAACAGACACTTCGTGGAGAAGTCGAGGGCTTGCTCAGGTGCTTTGCCGGAAGGAAGCTCCAGCTCCGCTCCCGGGGACTCCCAGGTGTGAAGGACCCAGAGCAGCAGGTGCTGGGGAGGGCATTTCTCGGCCCTGATGCCAAGAAGGGTGGGCAACGTAGTGCTGGGCAATCCAGAGGTCTGGCTCACTCCAAGGCAGCTGGAGAGGTTGAAGGGCTCACATGTGCCCGGGGCTCTTGCTTCCCTTTGTTCAACAGCAGGGTCCCCACATCACACAAATAACTGCTTTTGAAACTCTCCCTAATGTAAAAGTAGTTTTTTGTGACGGGCTGTCATTAAAGAGGGTGTGCTCATCCCCCCTCCGCCCTTTTGCTAGCAGTTTCATTGAAGACAATCTAATTAGAAGGGTAGATTCGGGTGGTTTAGCCGTGTTGGTCTGAAGCAGCTGAACCAAGTTTGAGTCCCGTCAGGCACCTTGAAGACCAACCAAGTTTTATTCTGGGAGTGGCTGCAGGAGAGAATTCCACTGCAAGCTTATGCACAGAATAAAACTCTTAAAGGTGTTACTGGACTCAAACTGTGTTAAATTCTTTGTTATTACTAATAATACCTTCAATGAAACAAGCTAAAGTTTCTATCTGATTCCCATATTCTTGGGAGTAAGTGCCACAGTATTGAGTAAGCATGCAGTGAATTCAGCTGAAGTCAATTTAGTGGATTTACTTCTGAGAAAATGTGCATAGAATCAGGTTGCATGCAGCTTTAATACACTGATCTTTAAAACTCTAAATAAATACTCTCCTGGATTCTAACAGCTGCGGTTTTCTTACACTTATTTTGTTTACTCTCCACCAAAACTGACAATGCTAATGGTCATGATAATAAAATATTTATTTTAAGGATCTCATTCGAGTGGATCATAGACCTTATTATTTTACTGAGTTGTAATTATTTGCCTGCCTGATCAGGTAACTTTTGAACTGACGAGTAGGTTCAAAGGCCATTAACTGATTTACTAATTAAAATCAAAGAAGTGACCTGCAAGAAACTCCCTGAGGCTGCTGCTCCACCCTCCACGGCTTGGGCCCCCACTGCTCCTTCTCCTGCCCACCCCCGGGGTGCCGGCTGGGTGCTGACGGGTAATGATGACAACTCCTGTGCCCGCCCCCCCACCTCCAGCACTGACGTCTTGGCAGGGGGCAGCAATGACTCCCATGCCCCCTCCCGCTTTACACCAACATGGCACCTTCCCCCTGTTTCAGGGAAATGGGCATGGCTCCTGCCCGGGTGGGCTTGTGGTGGCTCCTACCTTGAAACAGCTCCTGGCAGAGGACCGGGTAAGCTTCCCTGAGGAACAGGCCTCACGGCAAGGACAGAAACCAGGGCTCCTCCTCTGTCGGTTGGTGGCAATGATGAGTGTGGCTCTCTGCCAGCCATGGAGGGGGCGCCACGGCCTTGTCTCCATGGAATCCCCCACCCACCCAGAGCTGTGAATGGCCTGGCTGTTGTATAGTGGGTTAGATGCATAATGAAACCACGGTCAACGACGTAGTGATCAGCATGGTTCGCTGTTATACAACACAAGACAAAGTTACCTGGCCAGGTGGCCAACTATATACAAGCGAAGGGGACGCCCCCTGGTGCCATGGGCGGGTTTGAATTCCCACCGCCGTTCCCATTGGTTCCCCTATGCGGGAGCCGGGAGCCCCCGTCCCATTGTTCACAGGTACTCAAGCTCCGGCTCCTTCGCTGATGGCCCGTAGTGGTCTGCGGACACAACACTGGCATTAGCCTGTAGGTTTCCCTCTTGGTGGCAAGCTAGATGTCCTCCTGTTTTGCCGTTCCTATTCACTCTCAGTGCTAGTGGGATTTTTTTTCTGTCATCCAAACAGACTCTCCCGTCTTTAGCCTGAACAAAAGTTTCCATTCAGTTCTCATTCAACCTAGTCCAATTCATAACTGCTTTGGGTCCTTCTTTGTGTGACATTTATATCTCAGGCAGGCAATAAAGCTTTTTTAAAATTTATCAACATGACCTGATTAATTTTTAAATCAGCAGTTACTGGTGTTGCAAATTGTCTTTGACTTCCAAAAACTCCTAGTTTTGTGAAACGGTTGTCTCCATCATGAAACAACCAACATTACGAAACAATCAAGATGACATAATGCAGAACAGGATACTGTGAAGAAAGCTTTAAAATGGAGCTTCTCCGCACACACATATATATCCTCGCCCCCCTCTGCTCCCTCCAGCTGGCAGCGAGCATCTCCTCCAAGCTTCCCACGGGCACTTAGAATCAGCAAGGAGCTATTTCTAGACAAGCAATTGGCGGCTATTAAGAAACCATCAGTCAACCATTCTGAGCTCCTAGCCTAAAAAAGGAGTGGCTGACCAATATTTGCAGCAATACTAGTCTATTACTGATTAATGTAAGACCCTTGGTAGAAGCCTCTGAAGGAAATCACCCAGCAAGAGGCCAGAAGGAACATCTCACACACACACACACCAAGGAAAAAAGATAACCAAGACAGCCTTATATCTATGCTAAAAGTCTGGGGGGGGGGACGGGGGACGACAACACAGTCTTCTGACTGTTATCTATTTTCTTCGCAAACCCTGGAACTGAACATGTTCAAAGATCCAGGCTCCATCCTGTGGCTTGTGAGGCCACTTCTGAACGAACACGGTTCAAACTGAACTGACGAACCTTATTTTTTCTCTGCCATTTCCAGCCAAAATCGCTTGATTTTCTCCAAGGAGGCCCATCCCAAATCAAGGCCAGGGGGACTCACTCCCCTCGGTGTGGCACATGTTCTTCTTTCCCCCCAAGAAGAGGTTGTGCTTCTGTGAGGGAAACTGAGGCTCTCCAACCACACTGCACTCCCCTAAGCAGAGTTCTTTGGAAGAAACTGAAAAGTACTGAGACTGACGAGTGATTCCAGCTCTCACATATTTTATTAGTTGAAGAACAAGACAAGAGAAGCCGGCTCGCAGGCCGGCTTTTATCCCCAACAGAACCCACACCCCAACACACACCACACCCCGTGATTTGCTATTTACAGTGATTGAGTTATGTCCTGCTCCTCGATTGGAGAGGAGCTGGGATCCTGCAGTCCATTGTCTTTCGGGGCGAAGCTCAGGCCCTTCGCCTGGCCGCATGGCGGACCAGTTAGAACCAGTCCCAGCACATGGCTGCCCTGAGCCCACATTCCCGGGTGGATACATTACAGAAACCCAAACAGTTCACATGGCATAAAACTGATAAGCACAGTAGTCACCACCCTGAAACCTTTTTCTTTCCTTTGCCATTTCCTTGAGTTGGTTGGGGAGGTGAAGGACAAGAGAGCCGAAGGAGTGGCTGCAGGAGAGAATTCCACTGCAAGCACACTGGGGGTGGGCAGCTGTGGGGTGGGAGGGAGGAAGGTGAGGCCCCGCCCCACCCTGGAGGAGCTCCCAGGAGGGCAGCCAGCCGCAACTCGAGCAGGGCCTCCTTGGGCAGCCATAGCCTGGATGGAGGAGCTTCCCCCAGACTGCCTTGAGGGCTGCCCACAGGAAGTGACACAAAGAGAGGGTGGAAGTGGAGAAGGACCAGGGGACAGAGAAGAGGAAGGGGGCGCTGGAGGCTTAGTACAGAAGCAGGGCCCTGGATACAAAGGAGACACCCCACAGCACGAGGGCTGGTGAACTCTGCTGGAGGAGGCTGCTAGGTGGGACACAGGGAAGAAGGGGGAGAGAGGCCTGAGGGAGAATCAAAGAATCATAGAATGGAGAAACGACGGCTGAGGGGTGACATGACCGAGGTTTATAAGATTCTGCCTGGGATTGAGCAGGTTGAGAAAGAAGTACTTTTCTCCCTTCCTCACAAAACAAGAACTCGTGGGCACGCCATGAAATTGCTGAGCAGTCGGGATAGAACGGATAAAAGGAAGTACTTCTTCACCCAAAGAGTGATTAACATCATGGAATTCACTGCCACAGGAGGTGGTGGCAGCTACAAGCATGGACAGTTCCGAGGAGGGAATCAGATAAACGTATGGAGCAGAAGTCCACCAGTGGCTATTAGCCACAGGGTATAGAATGAGAACTCTCAGTCTGGGGCAGGTGATGCACTCTATTCTTGGTGCTGGAGGGGGCAACAGTGGGAGGGGGCTTCTAGTGTCCTGGCCCCACTGCTGGACCTCCTGATGGCACCTGGTATATTTTGGCCGCTGTGTGACAGAGTGTTGGACTAGATGGGCCATTGGCCTGATTCAACATTGGCTTCTGTTATGTTCTTATGTTAAGAGTTTGAAGGGACCTTGCAGGTCATCTAGTCCAACCCCCTGCACTCTGCAGGAGCATAGCCCAAAGATAGCCCTACATACCTACAACTAGGGCTCTTTTTGTAGCAGGAACTCCTTTGCATATTAGGTGACACACCCTTAATGTAGCCAATCCTCCAAGAGCTTACAGTAGCCCCTGTGAGAAGAGCTTTGTAAGCTCTTGGAGGATTGGCTACAGTCGGAGTGTGTCACCTAATATGCAAATGAGTTCCTGCTACAAAAAGAGCCCTGCCTACAACATACCCAAAAGATGATCGTCCAGCCTCCTCTTGAAAACATCCAGGGAAGGAGCATCCACCACCTCCCAAGGCAGACCATTCCACTGCTCAGCCACTCTGACAGTTAGGAAGTTTCTCCTGATATTTAGCCGGTAACGACTCCCTTGTAATTTCCACCCGTTAGATCTAGTCTTGCAATCCAAAGCAAGAGAGAATAGATCTGCTCCATCTTCTGTATGACAGCCCTTCAAATACTTGAAGACTGCCACCATGTCCCCACTAAGTCTTCTCTTGATGGAACAATGAGAAGATGGAACAGAAGAGGGAAAGGCTCTGGCAGTGGATGGGGTCTGTTCTCCAGCCTCAGACTGAGGAAGCTGGGCAGCACTGGTGTCAGAAGTCCTAACTTAGTCAGCAAACACCAGACCTTATGATGCAAGCAAGGTTAGCATTTATTAAGCTGCAATAGATAGATCACTGGTACAGGTATCTTGTTCAGAATGACTTGGTTACAGAAAGCAAGCGGTTATACAGAAAAGGGGGTGAATGGGGACCCCCCTTCTCCGACTACATGAATAACATGCACCTGGGAAATCGAAACTTACTAAGCTAATGAATTTCCCATCGCCCCATTGCTACCCACAGCTGCTACATCTATGCCAGCGATAGGGAAGCAGGCAGCCTGACTTGCCAAGGTCAGAACGTCTAGGCTGCCAGAGATAATAGCAATAAAAGCCACATTCCATTCTCACACCCGAGGTGTAAATCAGCTACTCCCCGGATTCCAACCTCCCGCCTGTCACGCCACCAAGGCGCCAATAGCCCACCACCCTCCCTTGTACTCATAGCCCACCGCCCTCCCTTCCATCCATCATGGCAGGGCTACCTGACATGCAGCCCCCTCGAAAATAGTCCTACCCCTTTGGTTTATGGGGGTACAGCTTGTGAAATGCCCTGACAAGCCGGGGGGCCAGAACATTTTCCGCCCGAACCCACTCCCTCTGCTCCGGCCCAAAGTCAATCCATTCAACCAGGTAAAATAAGCGATTGCGAGAGATTTTAGAGTCCAGAATCTGCGATACTTCGTAGTGAGGTTCCCCTCCCACCAGCAGCGGAGGAGGGGTTGGCCGTTGCGGTCTCCAGCTGTTCTCCTCAGGCGCCTTGCGTAGAAGCCTCACATGAAAAACAGGATGAACAGACTTTAGAGATTTAGGCAAGGCAAGTTCAACAGTCACATCGTTAATAACTCTTAAGATTTCAAACGGTCCAATATACTTCCAACCAAGTTTGCGACTCGGCTGGATGCGACGCAAATGTTGGGTGGATAAGTAAGCAAACTCCCCGCACTTCGGAACCCAAGTCAAGTTACGTTTCTTATCCGCCTGGAGTTTGTATGCGGCCTTAGCTTCTTCCAGAGTCTTAGCCAAGGAGCCCCACGCCTCCTGCAGTTGTTTGCACCAGTCCCCAGCGTCTCCCGCCGGGAGGTCGGGAGAAGTCAAAAAGGGCAAAGGCGGGGCATCATATCCATGTACTGCTTTAAACGGGGACATCCCCGTCGACGAGTGCTGAGTATTATTATAACAAAACTCAGCCAACGGCAGGAGAGAATGCCAATTGTCCTGCTGAAAGTTAGAAAAACACCGCAGGTATTGTTCCAGAGTTTGATTCACACGTTCAGTTTGCCCATCCGATTCAGGATGGTAGGCGCTGCTTACCCCCCTCTCTACTCCAAGCAATGACATAAGTTCGCTCCAGAACTTTGAAACAAACTGAACCCCTCTGTCCGAGATCACCTTAGCAGGTAAGGTGTGGAGCCTCACAACGTGTTGTAAGAAAGCAGAGGCTAATTTCCTAGCCGAGGGAATGGAGGCAAACGGAACGAAATGCGCCTGTTTAGTAAATAAGTCCACTATCACCCAGATGACTGTTTTCCCCCACTAGGGGGTAGATCTGTAATAAAGTCCATAGAAATCACCTCCCACGGTCGAGCCGGGGTGGGGAGAGGGTGTAGGGCACCTGGGGGTTTTCCGGGCCGAGGTTTACTCATCAAGCACGTTTGGCAGGCTGACGTGAAGAGAGACATATCTTTTCGTAGGCCCGGCCACCAAAATTGTCTCTGCAGGAGCTGGAGGGATTTCACAAACCCCGTGTGACCAGCCAGCTTAGACCCATGCGCCCATCCCATTACCTCCCCCTAAGAGACCGTGGGACAAAGAGTTTGTCATTTTTAGTCCAGCAGCCATGTTCATTTTTGGCTATTCCGTCCTCCCCTTCCACTTCCTCCCTATCCGCTTGCGAGAGCTCTGTAGAAAATCTCGCCACCCATTCATTAGGGGAGGATTCGTCGGTGGGGGAATGACCGGCTTGTCTCCGAGTAGTCACCGCTCCTCCCAACTGGGCAGGAGTAAAAATTGAGTCACGAATCTCCTCCCTTTTGCTATCGTGTTGAGGGAGGCGTGACAGGGCATCGGCCAGTGAGTTCGATGTCCCCGGGAAATGGTGCAGTGTGAAATTAAACTTGGAGAAGAAGTCAGCCCAGCGGAGCTGCTTGGCGTTCAGGGAACGGGGGAGCGGAGCAGCTCGAGGTTTTTGTGATCAGTCCAGACCTCGAACGGGACCCGCGCTCCCTCCAACCAGTGGCGCCAGGTTGACAACGCTAAGCGGATCGATCCCGCTTCTTTTTCCCACACATTCCAATTCCGTTCAGTATCGTTGAATTTCTTTGACACATAAGCAAGGGGTGCAACTTGCCGTCCTCCCCTCCTGCAGGATCGCCCCCCATTGCAACGTCAGAGGCGTCAACTTGAACAATGAATTTTTTAAGTTCATTTGGGTGGGCCAACACGGGTTCCGACGTAAAAGGGCTTTCAATTTGTCGAACGCTCGCTGGCACTCTGGGGACCATTCCAATTTGGCCCCGGGCCGAGTGTATTCGGGTGGTTTCCCTTTGGTTCTCAGTAAGTCAGTTAAGGGAAGGGCCACCTGGGCAAAGTTCGAGAGGAACGATCTATAAAAGTTCGCGAATCCGAGGAACCCCTGGAGTTGCCTTCTGGTTTTTGGAGGCTCCCACCCCACAACATCTTTAACCTTGTCAGGGTCCATCTCAATCCCTCTCTGAGAAATACGGTAGCCTAGAAAAGGGATTTCTGTTTTGTGAAACTCACATTTGGACAGTTTGGCAAACAGTTTATGCTTGTGCAACGTTTGTAGTACCTCCCGCACCAGTTTCACATGCGATTTAAGGTCAGGGGAGTACAAAAGAATGTCATCAAGGTAAACAAGGACCCCCTTAAACAAGTACTTATGCAACACTTCGTTAATCAAGTTCATAAAGACTCCAGGAGCCCCTGGAGTCCGAATGGCATGACTAAGTACTCAAACTGGCCGAGGGGGTGTTGAACGCCGTTTTAAATTCATCCCCCTCCCGTATGCGGACTCTGAAATAGGCATCCCGGAGGTCTAGTTTAGAGAAAATTTTCCCCCCAGCCACGGCCGCCAGCAAGTCCTTTATGAGGGGCATGGGGTAAGCGTTTGTATTTGACACTGCATTCAAGCCGCGGTAGTCAGTACAGAGCCGCAACCCCCCATCCTTCTTTTTCCGGAAAAGCACGGGAGCCGCAAACGGGGAGGATGCTGGCCGTATAAAGCCCCTACTAAGGTTTTTGTCGATGAATTTCCTCAGTTCCACCTTTTCCGAAGGGCTCATAGAATACAACTTTCCCTTCGGTAATTTTTGGTTGGGTAAAATTTCAATAGCACAGTCAGAGTTTCTGTGGGGGGGTAATTCATCAGCCTCCTCTTCTCCAAACACGGGAGCGAGGTCGTGATATTCGGGGGGAATGCCTTCCAGTTCCGCGGCTGCCACCCCCGCCGTCACTAGGAGTTGCCCCCCATCATGGGTCCCCACTCCTTTTTCCATGCATGGGACTGGCACTTCTTGGAGATGAAGTTGACCTTCCCCTCCCCCACAGTACATGAGGATCGTGATCAAAGAACCATGGGCTCCCTAGGACCAAGGGAAATCGGGCTGAAGGGGTAACCACGAAAGGTCTCTCTTCCCAGTGTTGCCCGAGTCCCACCCGCAAGGGAACAGTCTCATATTTGCAAGGTTCTTTCATTGTGGACCCGTCCATTTGCGTAAAAATCAAGGGGTCAGTTAATTTAACAACTTTCGCCCCAAGTCCCGTTAGTAGTGTGGGGTTAATGAGGTCTCTCCCACACCCAGAGTCAATGAGAGCACGTACTCTCACATGGGTCAATAGACCCGGGTCCATTAGAGTCACCGTGAGAAAGAAAAGAGAGGGGGTTTGCTCACCGGGAGTTGCGCCTGGGGAGGTGGGACCTGCTGTTCAGCGCTGTTTACAGCAGGTCCGTGTCGTTTCCCTGCGGCACGGTCTCGCCATCTGATGAGTCGGATGCTTCACTGAGCGGCTTGGCTTGCAGAGCCCTTGCCCCTTCGGTTTCGCCACCTGTTTTGGCGTGGATGTGTCAAACTTCTTCTTGGTTCCCTTCGGGGCTCCGGGTGCTGCAGCTGAAGACGGGCAGTTCGCGGCGAAATGGCCCCCTTCTCCGCATTTGAGGCAAAGACCTTGCTTCATTCGGAGCTCCCTTGTGCCATCCCTCTGTTTCGGGTTAGGTGCCGGGGGTTTCCCTCTCGCAGTCGGCGCAGGGCCCCTGTTAGCCATCGCTGCAGCGTCGTCCAGCTTGATGGTCTTCAGGCGGTTCTCCATCGTGATGGCTGCCTGAACCCATCCGGTGAGGGTGTTCGGATCTTGATTTCTGGTGACTTCTCGGCGGATTTCTGCGTTGAGTCCCCACTTGTAGAAATCCACGAGGTTCCCTTCCCCTCGGAGTTTGGCGGCACATCTGCGGAACTCCGAGGTGTAGTCTCTCACCGATCGCGCTCCCTGTTTGAGGCTTCGGATCGTTGCCTTCGCTGCTTTGGTGGAGTGCACATCCTCAAATTGCTCTTTCATGGCCCACATGAAAGAGTCGATCTCTCTCAGCTCGCGCCCGTCGACTTGATGAAGCCCCACATACCAGTCAGCTGCCGCTCCCTTCAGGTGGGCTGCTATGACATCGACCATCCGCTCTTCCCTCTGGAACAGATGGCCCCAGGTCTCGATAAACTTTTCGGCTCGCACCAGGAAGAATGGGAATTTCTCGGGGTCTCCATCGAAGTCAGCGTCCAGAAGTTCTGTGGGCTTGGGCGGCAAGAACCCCCAAGGACGAGGGGGTGGTTGCCCCGGCGGCCCCTGCGGTCCTGGCCCCGCTGGTTGATCCACCGGCCCGGCTGGCACGTTCCCCTGGCCTTGGTCCGGCACCGGCCGTTGATCTGGAGGGACCTGGGCTGGTGGTTCCTCACGCCTTTGCCGCTCGCGTTCTTCCCGGATACCCTCTGCGATCATCTGTGGGATGCGTGCGAGGGATTCGTCTAGGAAGCGCATCAGGCGGTCTTGGCTGGGTTCTTCAGTCCATCTCCTCCTCACCACGGCGCCTTCCATGGTCTCTGAATCGCGGCCAGTTTCCTCCAAGGCTTCCGCCGTGATTAGTTTCCGGACCGACCTTTCGGGGTGGCTCACCCCCATGGAAGCTCGCGGGGTCCCGAACCACGCTTCGTGGGTCTCAGCCAGGGGTTTCACCCAGTCACGTCTGCGTCCAACTCGGGTGGTCACCCCCCCATAGGCTGCCCCATAAGGATCTCCATAAGGCCCTCCATAGTCGTACTCCAGACCCCAGTGTCTCGGCACATGTGTGTCTGGGGTCTCTCGAGGTGCGTCTTTCCCGGGAGGTCCCTTCTCCTTTTCATCTTCTTCAATTGGGATAGTGTCTTCTTCTCCGCCACTCATTTTGGAGTTGCGGGTTTAGGACCAGTCCCAAAAGTAATTGATGATTCTGAACAAACTGTCAGAAGTCCTAACTTAGTCAGCAAACACCAGACCTTATGATGCAAGCAAGGTTAGCATTTATTAAGCTGCAATAGATAGATCACTGGTACAGGTATCTTGTTCAGAATGACTTGGTTACAGAAAGCAAGCGGTTATACAGAAAAGGGGGTGAATGGGGACCCCCTTCTCCGACTACATGAATAACATGCACCTGGGAAATCGAAACTTACTAAGCTAATGAATTTCCCATCGCCCCATTGCTACCCACAGCTGCTACATCTATGCCAGCGATAGGAAGCAGGCAGCCTGACTTGCCAAGGTCAGAACGTCTAGGCTGCCAGAGATAATAGCAATAAAAGCCACATTCCATTCTCACACCCGAGGTGTAAATCAGCTACTCCCCGGATTCCAACCTCCCGCCTGTCACGCCACCAAGGCGCCAATAGCCCACCACCCTCCCTTGTACTCATAGCCCACCGCCCTCCCTTCCATCCATCATGGCAGGGCTACCTGACAACTGGCCACCCTCTTTTAGCATGGTGAGGACCAGCCCGTTTGTGAGGGGCAGTGGCACCTAGGAGGTGTTCAGTTATAGAACCACAGGGCTGGAAGGGACCATCCAGACCATCCAGTCCAACTCTCTGCTCAGTGAAGGATCAGTCTAAAGCATCAAACTCATTTGTTACAAGGGACAGATCTGACATGAATGTCACTTCGTTGGGCCGGGCCATGTGTGCCCTAAAATGTCTTGCCAAGTGCCAGAGATATGAATTTTATAAAGGACACAGGCAAACCCAATCAACAATGCTATTTCTAACTCAAAATGCCAATGTGCTTAAAACACTAACACTCTTCACAATATTTCCTTACAGTGCCTCCCTGATGCCCGCCCTCCCACTTCCACGGCCCGTTACTCAATAGCCCTGGGGCAGGATGCAGGGACACAGTCCACAATTCCTGCCATCTCCCTATATTATAAAAGCTGAACGGTGGTGGCTCTCCTCTTGAACATTCCACATGCTCCTGAATTGGTAGGTGCCCTGGTGTGCCACTCACGGGGCATCTGTTTCCATTGGCTGTCTTGCTGACTCTGTCGGCATGGTCCCGCCCATGGAGGCTGCAACCAGCGTTTTGGCCTCACTTCCCTTTGACCCGCCAGATGGGCCAGACGCTCCAGCGGCCGGGGGCCCTTGCTTGGCTTGCAGGCCCCAGACAGGGCCATGGCGGCAGTGTTGATGAGCTGCAGCAGCCAGGAGCCACTGCTGGCCAAGAGGAAGGCCAGGCCGACATGCATTGGCTCCACCTGGCTGCCTGGAAAAGCCCTGGAGGTGGCTGAGTGGGGAGGCGGCAGTGGCCCATTCCCTCTCACCTCCCCCGTGCGGTCTGGGGATGAGAGAAGACAGCACCATGCCGCTGGCCCCGAGGCTGGGTGGGGAGCCAGCCCCAGCCTGTCCCACTGCCCCTCCAGTAAGCAGTGTGGGGGGGGCAAGATCGCAGGCCCACTGGGGCTTCAACCGCACAGGGGGGAGGGATGAAGCTTCACCGAGGCAAGTGAGCAGGGAAGGAGATGGGGGTCCACAGCTGGCCAGCCAAACTGGTGCCCGTTGCAGGAAGAGGGACGAGCCTGGCCACCTTGGCCCGCCAACCCCTCACTTGGGCAGGGGTGGCAGGGGAGGGACGAGGCCAGGCACCTTGGTCCACCGGGGCCTTGACCACATGGGGAGGTGGGCAGGCTGGGGGGCCAGGAAGGAGACGGAGGCCCACAGCCGACAGGCCAGGCTGGCGTCCCTTGTGGGGAGAGGGATGAGCCCGGGCAGCTCGACTGGGCAGGGGTGTGGGGGGGACAAGGCCGGCCAGCTTTGCTGGGGTGGGGAGGGCCGGGAAGGAGACAGCGGTCCATGGCCGGCTGGCCAGCCTGGCACCCATTGTCGGGGGAGGGACAAGCCTGGGCAGCTCAATAGGGTGGGGATGGTGGGGGGAAGGACAAGGCCAGGAGCCTTGGCCCACTGGGGCCTCGACCGCGCCGGGGCCTCGACCACACTGGCGGGGCGGGGAGCTTTGCTGGGGGGCAGGGATGGAGACAGCGGCCCACTCCCAGATGACCAAGCTAGCGCCCATTGTCTTCAGTCCCACAACAGGCCTTTGCACTAGTCTGGCAATAAAGGCAATGACCACTTTCTTGCAGGCAAATAAGAACCCTGCATGGGCCATTTCTGGCCCACGGGCTGTAGATTTGCCACCCTGGGTCTAAAGCCTCCCTGACGAGTGTTAGTCCAGATCCATGCCTGTAACTATACAAAATCATAAGAAATAGGGTTGCCAACCTCCAGGTGGAGCCTGGATAGCTCCTGGAATTTCAGCTGATGTCTATGCTACAGAGATCAGTTTTCCTGGAGAAAATGGCTGCTTTGAGAGGTGAACTACGGCCCCGTATCCCTGCTGAGCTCCCTCCTCAGGCACCACCCCCCAAATGTCCAGGAGTTTCCCAGCCTGGAACTGGCAGCCCCGACCTTCAAGGCGTTCCTTCTCTCTTGCAGACCTGGTGAGTTCAGTGCTCCCCTGTCCCTGGAAAGCAACGCACAGCACAAAGTTGGATCCACCTTGACACACAGCACAATCGGTGTGATGTATCATGTCTGAGCAATCCCTGCCTGGGTTAGCTCTCTGGTCTGCCCTGGTGATGTGCAGCTTCAAGCACAGGCAGGACACTCTTCCTTCAGGATGATGGCCAAGGAAGACTGGAAAGACTTTCAAAAATACTTGTTGAAAAATTGGGACATTAAACGCGGCTTGATCTGCTTTGATAGTTATTAAGTGAAAAATGAAATAGAATTAGATTTCTGAATTGTTACCGTTTGCTAGAGAAAATAAGTTTAGGAATAATTGTAATAGAATAAGAGAGATATTAATGGGGTTGGAGCGTGCGGAAGTCTTGTTTGGGGGGGGAGGGGAAATTAGAAAAATGGGTATGTAGGTTGGTTGAAAATGTTTGAACATGTGATATATCCAATAATAAATTGTATTTACCAAAAAAAAGGATGATGGCCAAGGGCTTTGAGGGCTGATGCCTCCTGCCTCCTGCCTGCACCCGGCCCTTTCGGAAGGGGCCTGAAGCAAACGAGGGCAGCAGATGACCTTTTTTCTTTTTTCTTTTTAAGCTAGGTATGAACAAAGGACCTTCCAAAGGCTCCAAAGTCACGATGTTACATTGCAGCATACTGTTGTTGTCTTGAAGACTATCAGAATTGTAAATAAATATATGCTGGGGGGGGGCACACACACAATATATCTTGGGCAGATTGGCATTTGGCACAGCTTTGATTAACCCTGGCAAAGTATTTTGTGTTTTCTGTGCAAAATTAAACTAATTCAAATGGCAACTCAAAGAACAAAAACCAAGTTTACAGCTCCCTCTAGTGGCTCAAATATATTACCACATCTCCCCCCCCGCCCTGTACCATCCAATGCAATGCTTCTAATGAACGAAGGCTATTTGCAGTGCTGTACGTGGCTAATACTAGCCGAGGCCTTCCCCTGATGCCGCCTCCTGGCACCAGGATCCAAAGGTTGACTGCCTCCACTCTGAACGTGGAGGTTCCCTTTAGTCACCATGGCTAGTAGCCATTGATAGATTTGTCCTCCATGAATCAATCTAATCCCTTTTCCAAGCTGTTTCTTCCTGTGGCTTTATGCACACTTCAAACAGTGATGGGCTTCCTTTGTGATGGAGCAGTAACAGATTAACACAGACTGAACTTTCATAGCTCCTCAGATATTGTGCTTTTCGGGCACTTCACACATTCTGCTGCCATGATGAGAAAGGCCTTTCTCTGCCTGAGACCCTGGAGAACCGCTGCCAGGCTGGGGAGGCAACACAGACAAGGGGCTGATTCAGTGTAAGGCAGATTCATGTGTTCATGTGCTCACGCACGTTCTTCACCACTCCCTGCATCCTCCCATGACCATGAAAATCTTACGTCCCCATGTCCCCCATCACTAAATTCCGTGGTAGTCTGAAACCCTCAGCCAGGGAATCTGGCCATGGGCCCAGTGGCTTTACTCCTTGCCCTGCCAGAGGGAACTGCTAGCCAGAACTCTGTGTCACTCACTACAATACCCATCATACAGTGGGTCCCCTGCCTCTATCAGCCCAGCAGAGATCAGGTGACCTGAGAAGCTGGCCAATCAGATTCAACCTGGGCTTACATAGCTGTCCAATCCTCCAGGCAGGCTGAGCTGCTGGCAAAATTCTGGAGACCCTGGTGAGATGCCAGCTCACCTCTTCAGGCTGCGAGTCCTGATATACTCATGAACAAATATCCATGGTCTTCCACAAAATTTCAGGTAGGCTCAAATAACCACTGGTGTTACATTCGTTCCCCTTCTTTTGTTTGGCTGACATCACTTGGGGTCGCCATGTCTTTCAACGTGTAAATTATAGGCAGTCCAGCTCTTCATAGCATCTGTGGAGCAAAAGGACTGTGCCTTGGAAGGGTTCAGTGTAGTGGTTAAGAGCGCGGACTCTAATCTGGGAGAACCGGGTTTGATTCCCCACTCCTCCACATGCAGCCAGCTGGGTGACCTTAGGTCAGTCACAAGTTCTCTCAAGAGCAGTTCTGTCAGAGCTCTCTCAGCTCCACCTACCTGACAGGGTGTCTGTTGTGGGGTGGGGAAGGGAAGGGAGATTGTAAGCCCCTCTGAGACTCCTTTGGGTAGTGAAGGGCAGAGTATAAATCCAACTCTCCTCTCCTCCTCCTCCTCCTATATCATAGCATCTGCTTGAATTCCTTTAATAATATGGAGAGGAACTGAGGAAACAGGGCAGAAACACCAAGTGATCGCTTGATGTTGCTGTTATCCCACATGCAGTTGCTGTTATCCCACATGGCATACACAGCACTGTAGATCATTTATTTATTGTTGGTTTGAAGTATTTCTGTACTGCTTTGCCAGAAAAAAGTTCTATTTTAAGAGATTTACAAACCACGAGCAAAAATACACAAAAGTGCTCGAAAGCCACAACACATCAGAGATGTACAGCACTCACACAAAACCACAGCAGGTCCAAGAGAATCGTCCTATGATTTCTCCCCCCTCCCTGTGACCTCAGCGGCTGTTAGTGGAAAGTCTTTCAATTGCAGCAGCAGGGATGGGAAATGAGGGACCAGCTTTCTCAGCCCGTTGCCGCAGCCCGTGAGAGTTGGGGATCTTCTGCCCCCCAGCAGTGACAGCCCCCACCTCTGCTATTAGAATCTAGAGAAGAAAACACCCACATTTTGCAGGGCAGGTCTGTGGCTCAGCTGGAAGAGCACCTGCTTTGCATACGGCAGGTTCCAGGTTAACGGTCTCTGTCACAGGGCTGTCAAGTCCAGGCTGTGAAATTCCCAGGGATTTGGGAGCAGAGCCTGGGGATGGTAGGGCTTGGGGAGGGGAAGGACCTCAGCAGGGGTCCACCCTCCAAGCAGGGCCGGCCCCAGGTGTCTGGGCGCCCTAGGCAGGACAGCCTGGGGCGCCCACCCCACCGGGGATGCCAACCTCCCAGTGGGGCCTGGAGATGGCAGCGCCGGCTTTTCTGGGTGTCTCGCAGCTGCGAGGTGCCCAGAAAAGCAGGGAAGGGGCGGGGTTAGAACGCCCGCCCCTTCCCTCCCAGTGCCGGCAGTGCCCGCTTTTCTGGGTGCCTCGCAGCTGCGAGGCGCCCAGGAATGCCGGCACTGCCGGTGCCGGGCGGGAAGGGGGGCTTTTCACGGGGGGCGGGGAGCATTTTGGCGGCCCTGCAGGGCCTAGTGGATGGAGCTGGCCCTGCCTCCAAGCATTCGCTTTCTCCAGGGGACCTGATCTCTGTAGTCTGGAGATGAGTGGCAATTCTGGGAGGTCTCCAGGCCACACCTGGAAGCTGGCAACCCTAGTCTGGTGGCAGTGTGAAGGGTCAGACTTGCCAGCCCTGTTGCCGCAGGTTCCAGGTCAGAAAGCCCTGCAGCCATCCCGGTCTCAGCCCAGCAATGCCACCAGTCCCTCTTACTCCCGGGGGTAACAACTATGTAGTAACTATGTAGTAAGTGCTATCACCAACAAATCAGACAGTATCAAACTGAGCAAGGATGCAAAGAAAATGTGAAAACATGCAATCCTCTCACCCTACACTTAGTATTTAGCCTAAACTATGTTTAATTAGGATAGGATAGTAATTCTTGAAGTCGTAGTAGTTTAAAATTCAGCATTACCTTAGTCCTTATGTTTGGGATTTCTCCCCATTGTCTCTCACTACAAGGACAAGATGGGGTTCTAAGTAAAGTTTTAGTTCCTCATGGTTTGTGCCCATCCAAAGAGGATGATCAAGAAGAGACCTTTCTCGTCATGTCCCAATAATTTATAGTCTCTTATTTGAGAGTCCACCCCCTCCCTGGGATTGTTCTGGTTTTCCTCTTTCAAGAGGAAGAATTTACTGTCTAGTCATTTGGCTTTCCAAGTGTCTGTCCCTTGAGGTGTGACATAATAGCCAAGGGAGAGATGGTAATCCTTTTGTTCTACATTGGCCAAAGCCATTAGCATCTATAAGTACCAAAATACTCTGTGCTTGGAGCCTGATGGTTAGGGTTAGGGCCCTCAGGCCCCCTGCTTTCCACCAGCTACAAGTTTGCAGCTGGGCCCCAAGCTACATTTGAGTTACTGCAGTTAATTCTGGGATGGAGTGCATCTAAGATCCTGGAGACAGGATATAGATGGGAATACCACAGGGTATAGATGGGAACTCTCAGTCTGGGGCAGGTGATGCACTCTATTCTTGGTGCTGGAGGGGGGCAGCGGTGGGAGAGCTTCTAGCGTCCTGGCCCCACTGCCGGACCTCCTGATGGCACCTGGTATATTTTGGCCGCTGTGTGACAGAGTGTTGGACTAGATGGGCCATTGGCCTGATTCAACATTGGCTTCTCTTATGTTCTTATGAGACCTCCTACTAGTCAGAGTAGAAAATACCAAGCTAAATAGATTTGAAGGGTTGAACACCAGGAAGCAGCAGTACACGCGTCATCCCACAGTTACAAAGAAGGTGCTTGTTCACTCTCCTGGGAATAGATCAAGAAAATATATGTTTGGGGAGACAATGTGGCTTCAGGGCAGAGCAGACACACATGCAGGTCTCAGGCCCTCGGTATCACCAACAGAGAAGAATCAGACACCAGGTGATATGAAAAGCCCCTGCTGATGACCCTGAAGAGCTGCTGCCAGTCAACGGCGGGCAATGCTGGATCTGACAGACCAATGGCCTGACTCGGCACAAGGCCATTTCACGTGTTCATGTGTGTTCCAGACAGATCTGAGTCCAGGAGAGTGAACAAGCACCTTCTTTGTAACTGTGGGAGACCAAGGAGATTTCTCGGGGGGTGTAAAGCTTTCGAGAGTCAAAGCTCCCTCTCTGCCTAATTCTTCATCGGAGGGTTTTTGAGGGCCAGAGCTCCCTTTGCCAGATGCTTTGACTCTTGAAAACTTATACCCCCCCAAAAAAAATCTTTTTGGCCTCTAAGGTGCACCTGGACTCAAACCTACCTGTTCTGCCGCAGTTAGATCCCGGTGGGTGGCCATGTTGGTCTGAAGCAATAGTACAAAGATTGAGTCCGGGGGCACCTTTAAGCCCAACAAAGTTTAATTCTGGGGATAATCTTCTGTGGTCTTTGTCGGTCTGAAAGGTGCCACTGGTCTCAGACTTTGTTCTACTGCAGACCGACATGGCTACGCTCTGACACTGGTTTTGGGCAGTGAAGCTGAGTGGACCCTGGAGGGCAAAACCACCTGCCCCCTCCCCTGCACATCCCTGATGCCAACTGCAGCCGCTGCAGGAGTCTGGAAATAATGAGGTGTGTGATCTTTGGCTGAGTTCAGGCTGGCAACTTGCCCCGCTAGAGCCACGTTTCAGCCACGTTTCCCAAGCGGATTAAAGGGGGCGTTCACACAGGCACATCTGCCTGGCATTCCCCACCCGTAGGCAACCCGTGCTGTTCCGCTTCGCTCCCGGGATTAAAAGATACCTGTTGAAAGTGGTAGCCAGTCCCAGAGAGTGCCTTTATCCCACTGCATTCCACTTCCCAGAAGTGTGAACGCTCAGCCGAAAAGCCGGGAGCAACCCATGTTGCGCATAAGGCAGCAGCGATATGATTGGCTGTGCTCTGCTCTACTGCCCAATGCGGTGCCGGCGCAACAGGATCCTCCCCAAATCAGCTGGATGCCTATGTGTGTATGCACACATAGGCATCCAGCTGATTTACCAGGAAAAAGCCATTTACAGCCACACCTCTGGGCCAGCAGTCTGAACGCTCCTGCACACCTCCTCCCGGTATGCTCCTGCATCAGTCAGCCCCGTGTGACCGGGAAAACCTGGAACACTTTGTTCCGGGGCTTTTTTGCCACGACTGGCTCCCGCTTCAAACTGCCAGTCTGAAACCAGCCTTTGTCTCACCTGTCGAGGACCAAAGTCCTTAGTCCTGGTTATAGAAGCTGAGGATACCATCACAATCATTCCCAAGGCTCCACGCCATCGATCTCGTCCACGTAACACCAATAAAGCCGCTAGGGCTGTTTTCTTAAACCCAATTCTCAGCAGGGAGGTCCAGGCACAGAATCTGTGACGGTTGAATACAATTTTTTGTCAATTACCATAAGCCATAGTTGACAGCGGAAGAGGCATATGTGTGTTTTAATAAATAAAATGATGAATGCGATGGTTTAATGTTTGAACAGGGAGAACTGCAACCAAATTCTATCCAGACTAATTATTTGCCCCCTTTTTATAGCAACTGGATGGGACATACTGCAAGTATTTCAACGAACAATTTGTTGTGCTGGTATTGTGCTCAGGATAAACAGCATCAAGATCAATATATCATGGAGTGGGTTCCAAGGATGTAAGATCGGGGCAGAACATCAATGTGTCAAAAATATGTTAGATTTGTGTTTAAGCTTTACAAGAAAGAAAACGAGGGATTAATACAGGACAGTATGGGGAAAAGGAGCCCTGCATTTTGTGCTGGGAAAACTGAGGGCCACTGGGTGTCACTGTTTGAATATAAATTGCTCCAGCACGTTTTTTGAAAAAGAAGAGAAGACAGCCCAAGCAGGAGGGTAGTAGCTTTGTACAGTTGGAATTCTACTCAGAATGTGCTGCACAATGCATCCTGAAGGATCACTGAAGACCCCAATGCTACCCAAAGCCTTCTTCCCTTTCAAGTGTGAAGAAGGTAGTGTTTTGCAAATATGTATTTTACCATAGTTGTACATGTGTACACAAGAACTTGTGATATTTCATTTAAATTAAGTCCTTGTAGGCAGGCAGGCAGTGCAGGACTGGCATCCCATAGTCATATCATTCTTCACTGTGCTCTTGTCGTTGTGGTTTCTGCTTCTCCCATTCTGACGCACAGGCTAAATTAAGCATGTTAGAATTCCCCCAAGTTCTGTGGGTGTGGTCAGAAGTAGACAAGAACAATAAAAATCCCTTATACAGGTCTGATTGCCAAAATCTAGCCCTGATTAATCACCATAATGATGTTTCCCAGGGACACTCCAGGGTAGGAATGCTTCAACACCCACTGACTGAGCTCATGTTCACCAGTGACAAACTGGTAGCTGAGTTTTCAACAGACTGTTTTCTCAACTGGATTGTGGCTGTTCAGTAGGTTGCTTCAGCACATTTTTTCCTAGCAGTGCAGTACAGCATAATTGGCTTTCTGTGTATGCACATTCTTACACAACTCAGTTTACATCTCCAGTATATCTCAGGGGTCCCCAACCTCTTTGAACCTGTAAGCCCCTTTGGAATTCTCACACAGGGTTGTGGGTGCAGGAGGCGGGGCATGCACACAGAGGAGGCCCAAGTGCAGAGGGAAAGAGGGAAAGAGGAGCGACAGAGAATGAAGCCAATACTGTGGTGGCAGCTGCCGCTGAGACAATGTTATTTTAACCCTCAGAACCAACCAAATCTCCAGTGACCAATGAGAAGCTCTGCTGGACAAGAGACCCCCCCCCCAGCTCCACCCTTTGAGGATCTGAGGCGTATCCAGCTTAACCAGTCGCAAATCATACAAATCAGTCACATACCAACACTTTTCTTTAAAACTACTGTTAGGTGTTCTTCTCGGTATGCTTATCTTCTTGGATCAGCACCATTTGGGAACACCCCAAGCCAACCTGTTCAGGAAGCACACAAGTTGTTTAGTGTCACGCTGAGCAAACCCAGTGATCATTTCTCATCTGATGGCCACAGACAAGGTATATTCGCCTGCCAAACGTGTTGTACTGAGTCAGCCCCCGGGCAGTGATGCCTACTGGCAGCAGCTCTGCAGGGTCTCAGCCAGAAAAAGGTCTCTCACATCTCCTACCCCCTGGAGACTCTGGGGACTGAACTGGGGACCTTCCATAGGCGGAGCAGAAGTTCTTCCACGGAGCCACAGCCTCTTCTCCGTGCCCATGGCATCCCTGCTTGGGGGTTGGCTAGATCCAGACCGACCCTTAAATGCAGGACATTCTTAACAGATCCAAGATTCCTGAAGCTGTCGTCCTCCCAAGGTGCCTCCAGGTGAGACTTCAAAGAAATAAATGGAAAATCAACACCTTCCTCATGATGAACAACAACTTCTATAACTCTGCTAACCAACCTTTTATTTATTTATTAAAAAATCACTTCAAAGTTCAAAGTAAATTCAGAGGATTATAAATTGGTCTGAAGCTTGAACAGAGACATAATATACATAATGCAAAATGTATTGCAATACACTGTATTGGTCAGGCCGCACCTGGAGTCTTGTGTGCAGTTCTGGAGGCCTCACTTCAAAAAGGATGTGGACAGAATGGGGCGGGCGCAGAGGAGAGCGACGAGGATGATTGGGGGGTCTGGAGACCATGAAGCCCTGTGAGGAAAGGCCGAGGGACTTGGGGACATTTAATTTGGAGAAGAGGAGGTTGACATTATTGCTCTCTTGAAGTATTGGAAAGGCTGTCACTTAGAGGAGGGCTGTTTGCTGTTGGCAGCAAAGAAGAGGACTTGCAATCATGGGTTTAAATTAAGGGCAGGAAGGTACTGACTGGATATTAGGGGGAAAAAATGTTACAGTCAGAGTCACTCAGCTGTGGAATGGGCTGCCTAGGGAGGTGGGTGAGATGCCAAACTCCCTGGCAGTCTTCAAGCAGCAGCTGGATGAGTGCTTATCAGGGGTGCTCTAGGCTGATCTTGCATTGAGCAGGGGGTTGGACTACATGGCCTCTATGGCCCCTTCCAACTCAATGATTCTTTCAGATGGTCTTTAATTCCTTCTTCTGTCTTGATTATTTTTGGAGATATTGGAGATCAGGCATTGCACACAGAAGACGGTGAAAAAGCCACGCAAAGGGATGGGGATTTTCCCGGAAGGGTGATTTTGGGACTTTCCCCCCTGTGAGAGGGGCCCCTTTTTCCTGAGCATTTGGATGTCAGGAATGCTTTGAGGTTAAACCTGATATTGTCTGGACTCTTGTCAAAATCTGTTGGCATAATTCGTTTTTCCTGTGTGGATCTCCTTTTTAAAGCAACATGCTAATTGTTGGAACTGTAACCCCGGACTGAGTTTCCTGCAGAAAAGAAGTCTGTGCACTGCCTGCTGGGCTTTTCCCATCTCCAGCTTTAATGACTGCTATTTTTGCACCGTTGCTCTTTGCTCATGTACTTTGTGGAAATAGTTGCAAAGCGATTTTAAATATTTAAAGAACCAGAATAACAGCATGTTACTCTCCGCAAAATGATTGTGTCTGCTAGAACAGCTGTAATTTCAGTGTATAGGAAGCCTTGCAGAATTGGAGAATCCAGCGTCCATTTTTTGGAAAAAGAACCATAATATCTAAGGAATGGACATTATAAATGATGATTTGATTTCCTTTAAATCTCATAAGCATAGAAGCAATATATTCCTGGAAGGAGCTGTAAATTGTAAGAATGCTTTAAGAGGTTAGTTAAAAACAGCCAATGGAGCTGCGGTGGCTCAAGTGGTTAAGACGCTGAACTGCAGGCTGTGGAAGGTCAGTAGTTCAGCAGTTCGAGACCCGGGTGCCGCATGACAGGGTGAGCTCCTGTCTCTAGTTCCAGCTCCTGCCAACCTAGCAGTTCGAAAGCAAGAAATTGCAAGTAGATAAATAGGTACCACTTCGGTAGGAAGGTAACAGCGTTCCGTGCACCTTGGTGTTTAGTCATGCCGGCCACATGACCACGGAAACGTCTTCGGACAACGCTGGCTCTTCGGCTTTGAAACGGAGATGAGCACCGCAACCCTAGAGTCGGATTCGACTGGCTTTTGAGCAAGGGAACCTTTACCTTTACCTAAAAACAGCCAAGAGATGAGCAGCGCAACCTGGGGTGCCGCCTCTCCCTCGCCACCCTGTCTGGGGCAGTGTGGGAAAGCCAGGATGGAAGGAAGATATTGGCTGAAACAGTGGATCACCGTGGATAGATCAGGGAGTGGCTGGGTAAGGAAAAGAGGATCTTTCAGCAGAGGAAAGACAGAGACCAGGAAGGAAGAGAAAACAGAGGCCCAACCCTACAGCTCTCTGATTCCATGTTATTACGATTGCTAACAGTTGGGCTGCTTTGGTTTGACCAGTTGGGACATATCTACATGATGAATTAGAAACCATGGGAATTGTAGGCGGGCTGTGTATGTCACAGGAAATTCCTGGCACTGTCACTAAATGGGGGGAAAGAGACCCATAATATGGCCCTACCAGACAGCAGCCCTTGCGGCTGATTAGGATGAAGGGCCTCATTTGCCTCCAGGCAAGGAGCAAAAGATGGTTTGGGCAATTTCCTGCTCATATGGGTTCCTTTGGGGGGCCCCCGGAACCTTTGAGTTATTTTGGTTCACCTGCCTACCTTACCAGCAGTCTTGCTTCTTGATCGGACAGAACGAAGGTGTTGACTTGCACTTGCATATCTGATCAAGGCCTACCAAGTGCCTTGTCCTTGTGACTTGTAGTGGTTTGGAGGAGGCAGCGTCATCAGTGGAGTAATACTTTCATTCTTCTGAGGAAGCCAGGAGGACGTGGTTTGAGCTATTGGGCCTTTGACCTCTCTTATTTCTTTTCCCCTTTGTAGTAGCTGCTTGGGAGAGGCGGTGGTGTGGTTTTGACTGCCCCTTCAAGGGAGCCAGCCCCAAGTGGGGAGTGGGGAGAGGTTTTTG
Organism: Gekko gecko; assembly: GCA_029375565.1. Taxonomy (NCBI): domain Eukaryota; kingdom Metazoa; phylum Chordata; class Lepidosauria; order Squamata; family Gekkonidae; genus Gekko; species Gekko gecko. Next base: position 3,871,924 of record JAPDNY010000011.1, read on the forward strand.
CCAGGCTCCCTCTAGGGGGAGGGTCTGTATGTGGATTCCTTTGACTGACATGTGCATTCAAGTGTTGGCGCAGGTGGCCATTTTGTTGAGAGGCCATTTTGTGTACTCGGCTCCAGTAGGCCAGATATATTATCATATAACAACTGAAAATACCACAGAAAGAAGCAGAAAGATAAGAAACAACCATGAAACAATAAATAAGCAATGTAAACAACTATATTATCATCAACCTATACTGCAGAAAAATTACCCACAGCTTCAATAGAAAGACTGTTAGTAAGGTGCAACACTCAGTTCAATCACAGTCCAAGTGGAATGAAAAAAGAAAAGGTTACTGACATTTAAAGTGCTCTGTGCTGCCAATTAGTCCATTCAGAATATGTAAGCTTCCAGTAGAGGCTTTCCCAAATATTCTAACTTCAAACATAGAGATGTGATAAATAGCAGATGGCTGACTTAGCAGGATGATGATGTGCAATTTTGGGGCACTCCCATTCTGGCTAACAAACACTTCTTGCCTCTGAGTTTGTTTCCATCACTGCTTTATCAAAGACTAGGAGTAAGGCCCGTTGTGGGAAGAAATACAACGAGCTCTAGAACGAAGCTCCAGGTGAGTGTCCCAACTGTGGCTGGTGGGGTGGCAGAGGGAAGGGGAAAATAGACGGCGGAAAGCCATGTTTATTTCCTTATGCTTAGCTATAAGGCAGGGCTGTCTCAAGTCATTTTTCTGCTTCAAGTGGGTAGTATGGGAGGACAGTCTCATGGTAACAGGTATGGTTCCCTCCATCCCTGACTTACGTTGATTTGGGGTTATGCAGTGGCAGCTAAGGTAAAAAAGGACCTCGTTTTATGCCATGTCTTCTGAGTTCCAAGGGTCTGGAAAGTGGTTCCACAGCAAATTACAGAGTTGCCAACTCTGGGTTGGGAAATAACTGTAGATTTGAGGGGTTGAGCCTGGGGATGGCAGGGTTTGGGGTATGGAGGGGACTCAGCAGGGTATAATGTAGAGGATGGGTGAGTGGGCGTCAACGTGGCCAAGTGCAAAGTGATGCACATTGGAGCCAAAAATCCTAAATATAAATACACATTGATGGGGTCTGAACTGGCAGAGACTGACCAAGAGAGAGATCTTGGAGTCATAGTAGATAACTCAATGAAAATGTCTAGACAGTTTGTAACTGCAATAAAGAAGCCCAATACTATGCTGGGGATTAATAGGAAGGGAACTGAAAACAAATCAGCCAGTATCATAATGCCCCTGTATAAATCATTGGTGCAACCTCATTTGGAATACTGTGTACAGTTCTGGTCACCACACCTCAAAAAGGATATTATAGCATTGGAAGAAGTGCAGAGAAGGGCAACTAGAATGATAAAAGGGTTGGGACACTTTCCCTATGAAGAAAGGTTAAAATGCCTGGGGCTCTTTAGCTTGGAGAAATGATGGCTGAGGGGTGACATGATCGAGGTTTATAACATTATGCATGGGATTGAGCAGGTTGAGAAAGAGGTACTTTCCTCCCTTTCTCACGATACAAGAACTCGTGGGCACTCAATGAAATTGCTGAGCAGTCAGGTTAGAACAGATAAAAGGAAGTGCTTCTTCACCCAAAGAGTGATTAACACATAGAATTCACTGCCACAGGAGATGGTGGCAGCTACAAGCATGGACAGTTTCAAGAGGGAATTAGATAAACATATGGAGCAGAAGTCCATCGGCGGCTATTAGCCACAAGGTATAGATAGGAACTCTCAGTCTGGGGCAAGTGATGCACTCTATTCTTGGTGCTGGGGGGGAGCAGCAGTGGGAGGGCTTCTAGTGTCCTGGCCCCACTGGTGGACCTCCTGATGGCACCTGGTATTTTTGGGCACTGTGTGACAGAGTGTTGGACGAGATGAGCCACTGGCCTGATTCAACATTGGCTTCTCTTATGTTCTTAATGCCCAAAGCAACCATTGTAATAGCTGGGAAATTTTCTGTAGGGGAAATGATGTGCTGTGGCTGGGGAACATGGTGATTTCTGGGAGATCTCCAGGTCCCACAGGGAGATTAGCAACTCCAAAGACCATTTAAGGGAAGATTAGGATATGTATTTTGGCAACTCCAGTGACCGTTTAAGGGAAGTTTGGGATATGTATTTACCTCAAGACACATTCAGTGACTCCCAACAGCAACAGCAAACTGTTTAGAATGTTAGAGGCAAAGGCCAATCAGGCTTCATATGCAAATGACCTCTGTGTTCCGACTGGCTACTGGGGGGAGAGGAACAGCAAGCTGTTTAGGATATTGGAGGTGAGACTCAGGCAACACAGCCAGTGGATAGGGACAGCTTCTGAGTGACAGATCAAGGAGCCAACTGATTTGGGAGCATGTGGAATGTTCAGGAAAGCCCATGACCAAAAGAGAGATGGAACAGAATGTCTTGCTATGCATCCATTTCTTGCCACATCTCACAGAATTTCATTTACAGCTGCTTACAGGCACAAGGTCAACTTTGTGAGACTGAAGAAGTTGTTGCATTTACAGGTACGATGGAGTCCATCTGTTGGAACTTGGCAACAGGATCTTTTTGGATGACTTGCAGCAAGGGCTCAGGGGTGTCATTAGACATTGTGTGGGGACAAGGGCCTAAGCAGAAGCTTGACCTTTGTTTGTGGCAGGAATCTGGCTTGATTTTGTAGGATCAATGAGCAGCAGCAGGCCGACCCCTCCTTGCTTGGGGGGTGGGATATCTAGCAGAACCTAACTGTGGGCAGGAGCTCTCAGTGGGGAATGTGGATGGTCTGTGAGACCCCTGAACAGGTCCTCCCCTCAAGTTTTGCAGCTTTAGGGGCTAGGTCTTCAGGGGGTAACTTGCATGCTAGGATGCCTGGTAAGAGTCATGCTCGTATTGGTCTGCGCCAGGGGCAGGGTGGCTTGTCCATTATAAAGCAAGGAAGGGTTTCATGTGGCTACCCTTGCCTTGACTTTCATCCAGTTGGTCTTTGCTGCTTTAAGGTTCATTGAGTTCCTATTGAATTTAAATAAAGCTGCCCTTTAGTTATTCCAATGCCTATGTTTGTCTCTTTATTCCGACTACAGCGGCAAATGGTATACCACTGCAATGTAGTCATGTCCTTTTGTGAATGTAAACATAACTAAGGGCCAAAGGGCTAAACAAGACACAGCTGACCAGTTTGTGAACCAGGAATTCGCAGACCTCTGGCCTGCTTGCATGGTCAGCCATGGAAGCTGCAGGTGGGATTGTTCCCCAGGTATAAGCTTCAGGGATTTCTCTGTCCAGGCTGTCCATTGGCTCCCTGGTATCCAGAGGGACTCGAAAGCCATCTTGATTGATGGCTACCTGCAGCCCAAGTCCAGCACACAGTTTGCCAACATCTGCTGTCATGGCACAGGTCCTGGTATAGCAGTAGTTAGAAGAGGGGCACTTCCTTAGCCTGAGAATGCCATTGCAGGTGCAAGAATGTACAGCTAAAAAAATGCCCATTCGCACAAGCCGACATGCAGGCTATGTTCCCTGTCAGAAGAACAGAATTCTGAATTGGCCCTCTCCCAGAAATAAAGCTGTTGTGAGCAAGACTGCAGAATCAAGGCAACATAACCACTATGGCCTGATTGTTGAGTATTATTTGTGCAACAGAACGGACAAGCTGAAACACACCTGATTGGGATCATATCTCACAGCCACTTTCTCTCCATTCTTGCTCGAGGGCAGCGGAGAGGATGGGATAAGCAGAGTGTCTCCTGGAGCTGAGATACTGACAGCTGCCTGCCACTGGAAATGGGCAGCTCTTCATTGGCCAAGAAAATCCCGCTCCTGAGAGTACAGCTGATATTACCTGAGGCAGCCACAGGCATTGTGGTGAATCTGGCCCAAGGCCTGACATTTTTCTTTTTCTTTTTTGTTGAAGAAAACCAGGGAACACAATTGTCAGCTGCATTGTGAGGAGAGTGGAGGATCACTTGGATTATACATGCTGCAAGTCAAATGCAGTAGCGAGCAAGTTGTCCCAGGCTCGGTTCAAACTGGACTTGAATGAAATGATTCTTGAGGAGGTCTTGGGTGAAGCTCCCCAATAGTCCTCCTCGGGGCACACTGCAGGTGCCAGGCCCCCATTCAGGCAGTGGACCCCCATCCCTGGCCCCGGCCCCTGCTGCCAATCAGCTGGCAGATGGGGAAGACTTACTGGCCGCAGGGGGTGGCCTAGGCTGGTAAGGTCACTTCCAGGGCTCATTGGAAGCCATGTTGCATGGCCATCAACACGGGATGCTTTGGTATGTGGGCAAAAATCATGGTAAAAATGGCTTCTATGTATAGTTTTTGCCCAAATACCAGAGTGTTGCTGCAATGACATCACTTCAGGTGCGTGCCAGAAGTGACATCACTGTGTCTTTACCATCACCAGCTTAGACATCCCCACTGCGGGTAATTCCCACCCCCATCCCACCCCCCACCCCTTGCGGTTTGCCCAGAGGGACCTGGCAATCCTGGCTCATACTCTGCCCATGGCCAGGCTCTCTTTTCCCTAGACCTGCAGTGCTTGTGAGAGGTTGAGCTAGCAGGGGGTAGTTTAGGGGTTACTGGGTCCTACCTCTGCACTGACACCCTCCCCCCATGGCCTGGAGCTTACAAAATCATCTGGTTTCCCCAGCCCAGTTTGAACCACCATTAGGACTGTGATGAGAATTAAAAAAGAGACTTCAGCTAATAATGGGGGTGGGGGTGGGAAGTGTTGTCAGGTCACAGCTGCCTTATAGCAATCCTGTAGGGTTTTCAAGGCATGAGACGTTCCCTGTTGGCAGAGTAATTAACACAGCAATGGTGCACAACCTGATTAAAGTGCATACAAAGGTTTCTTTAGAAACTAATATACTTGATAGTAAAGAGGATAGAGAAAGAGAGAGAGAGAGGGTCCTGACTACATCTTCAGCTGAGAGAGAGGGAAACACAAAAGTGTGTAACTTCCAAGAAGAAGCAGGATATTGCCCTAAGAGTAGCAATCTGGAGACAGACAAGGAATGACACTTGGCAGGCGAGAAGGTGCTGACTTCACTACCCTCTCTAATTGTCTTCTTGCTGCAGGTCTTCTTCTCTTCTTCTCTGTACACCAGACATGGCCTTTCTCCAACAGTTCATAGGTGGTTTGCCATTGTCTGCCTCCACATCATAACCTTAGTATTTTTGGGTGGTCTCCCAGTTAGGTCCCAACCAGGGCAGCCCCTGCTGAAGCTCCCAAGATCTGGTGAGAATGGGCCTGTCTGAGCCATCCAGGGCAGAGCCAGCTAATAGGAAACACACATTAAAAAAATCTCAGTTGAGGTTGAGCTCTTGCCAAACGGGCCTTAACTCTGTGATTTGGGGAGATGTAGTCACATGTCAGCATTACTAATACTGATGGCGGAAGAAACCATTCAGCTGTTCCAGGATTCAAGCAGCTCATTCGATTGCTTGTGAAGATCCAGCCTCCGTTTCAGAAACTGAAATGTTGCTTTTATGTGATTGAATTCTCTGCAGAACCCCCAAGCCACCATCTCCTCTTTCTTCCCAGTTTAATTTGAGATCCATTCTGCACTTGAGTCATGCTGAACTCTCCCCCACCCCCCAACAGGGAAATTCTGGCAGTGGCAGAGAGTCATCTTGGACATTGTAGGGTGCACCAGGCATCCAGATATTTATCTCTTCCAGCAGCAGAACAGCTGTGACGGGATGGCAGACTGATGCAGGAGGCCCGTATGAGCATGTAGACCTTTGAGACACCTCCCAAAATCAGGCCAAAATGTGCTTGATTGCAGTGGTCCTGAAAAGTACTGAGACTGACGAGTGATTTCAGCTCTCACATACTTTATTAGTTGAAGAACAAGACAACTAAGCTGGCTTGCAGGCCGGCTTTTTATCCCCAGTGAGCCCACACCCCAAACACACACAACACCCGTGATTCACTATTTACAGTTGATTGGATTACCCCGGGCTCCTCGATTGGAAGAACGCGAGGAGCCTACATTCTATTGTTTCCAGACACGAAGCTCAAGCCTTAGCCTGGCCGCATGGCTGACTGGTCAGAACCGGTCTGAGCACATGGTAGCCCTTTGCCCATGTTTCCCTGTGGATACACCACACTCCTCCCCCCTTGGTCCGTGAGACACCCACAAACAAAGTCCTGTAGATAAGATGGCGGCCTCTTGACCCTCGTTGAGCGTTGGAGCGCCAGGGCCGGGGAAGAGGCTGGCACCGGTGTCTGCGTCGAGGGGCCTACTGGGGTCAAGGGGCTTGGAGCGGTTGTCGCGGCGGTGTCCGCGGCCATCGGGACGTCTGACCTCGAGGGCGTTGGTGCGGCCGTGAAGCTCTCTTCTGGGATGGGGTCCCAGTCTGTGGTTCGCGGCTCTCCGGCTTCCTGCAGGCCGGGATCCTCGTAGTCCTCTGGTTCCCGCGGCGCGACCCAGTGGCAGAGCTGGTCTATGTGGCGATGCAGCACGGTGCCATCCTCGCAGGAGACTTCATACGATCGGGGTCCCCGGACCCGGACCACCCGTGCTGGGACCCAGGGTGGTCCCGCGGTGTAGCTTCTGGCGTTCACAGGGCCCTCCGGGAAGAACCCTCTGCTGGCTCGTTGGTCCTCGGTGTCCGGCTTGCGCTCCGGTGCCTGGTCTGGATGGAGCCTGTCCAGGCGCGACGTGAGGCGGTGACCCAGGAGGAGTTCCGCCGGACTGCGTCCCGTGGTGGTGTGCGAGGTGATGCGCTGTCCAAACAGGAAGGCGGCGAGCTTATACTCCCAGTCCGGGGAGTCAAACTTACGGAGGGCCTCCTTGGCGGTCCGGACCATTCTTTCCGCTTGCCCGTTCGTGGCGGGGTGGAATGGCGCAGAGCGTACATGCCGTATCCCATAGTACGCGGTGAACTCCTGGAACTCTCGGGAAGTGAACGCGGTGCCGTTGTCCATGACAAGCATGTCCGGCAGCCCGTGAGTGCTTAGAATCCGCCACATTGCCCTAATGGCAGCTTTGGAGAAGGTGGATGCCACTGGAACGACCTCCAACCATTTACTATAGGCGTCTACCAATATGAAGAAAAGCTGCCCCTGGAACGGGCCAGCAAAGTCTAAGTGGAGGCGTGACCAGGGACGGTGGGACGATTCCCAGGCTCTGTCCGGGGCCCTTGGTGGCTCCGGGCATGAGATCTGGCAGGGCTGGCATTTCCTCACCTTGTCCTCAATGTCCCGGTCGAGGCCTGGCCACCAGACGTAGCTTCGTGCTAACGCCTTCATGAGGACGATGCCGGGGTGGTGTTCGTGTAGCGCCTCCAGGACCTGTTGCTGTAGCGGCCCTGGAATCACCACCCGTCCTCCCCACATCAAGCATCCCTTATGTGTGGACAGTTCATGCTTGCGGGATGCGAATGGCGCGAACTTGGGGCCCTCCTTGGCCACTGGCCACCCCCTCCCCACCCAGTCCAAGACACGGCAAAGGACTGGATCCCGGCCCAAAGCGCGGGCCACCTCCTGCACATGGACCGGCCGGGCCGGGAGTGCCTCCAGGAGAGCAACCATGTGTACCGGGGCAGGGTCGGGGTCCGTGGTGGCTGGGGGCGGGACCCGTGCCTTAATGTGGATGGGGCAGACGGTCGGGTCCAAATCCAGGGAAATGGGGTCCCCGGTGTACCGTCCCAGGGTCCCATCAAACACTTTCGGGAACTCCCGGCAGACCCCCTCCCAGTCGGCCGCCCAGATTTGGTTAAGTCCCGATATCTGGAGACCCAGGGGCCTGAACCATGAAAGTCTCAGCAAGCTGGTTAGGTGCCCTTCCACCACCAACAGGTCCAGTTGCCCCGAAAAACCCTTGAACTGGACCCGGAACTTGCCCCAGCCCTGGACCGCCACAGGGTTTTTGTTCAAGTCCCGTAACAGTAGATCCCATGGCTTGCGCAACCGGGGTCCCCCTTGGGGCATAAGCTGCGGAGGGTCTCAACCAAAATTATGGAATACGACGAGCCAGAGTCGATTTCCATCCGGCAGGGGGACCCCTCAATTAAAACAGTTACATGCACTTTGTCTGGGCTGTCGGGGGGGCAAGTTACATACCGTCTGGTGGTTTACGGAAACGGTGTGGAGGTCCTCTGTCTCGATCTGTGCCGTGAGGTTCTTACGGTGTCCTTTGGAGCGGCAGACCTTCTCAGTATGTCCCGCTTTGTTGCAAGCCCGGCAGATCGCGGAGCGAAATCAACAGGTCCGTCGCTCGTGAGCGCTGCCACAGCTCGCAGAGGCTACGGATGGCTGGGATGTGGCCTCTCGGGTCCGCGGAGGTCGGTGGGACGGTCAGTGGCGTACCTGGAGTACCTCCTCGTCGTCCGATACGTCGGACCCATGCGTTGTTTGGGTGCGGTGGACCGCCAAACTGCGGCGGTCTCGGTGGGCCTTTTCGTAGGCAGTGGCCTCCTGGATGGCCTTTTCCAGTGTGAGGTCGTTGTTGCTTGCCAGTTTCCGCCGCAGTTTGGACTCCCGGAGGCCCACGAGAAACTGGTTCAGCAGCATGTCTGCGAGGTTTGGGAACCCGCATCTCATGGCCACCCGCCGAAGACCTGCCAGGAACTCCGTGGTGGACTCATCTGGGCCCTGGACCCTCTCGAAGAACCCCAGGCGCTCAACGAATTTTGTGGGCTTAGGCGAGAAGTTGTCCGTGAGGGCCTTTACCAGTGCCACGTAGGACTCCGTCTTAGTGGTCTTGGGGTTTATGAGGTCCCGCAAGAAGATGAGGGTGTCGACGCCGCAGACGCTGAGGAACAACTGTTTCTTTTTCTCGGCTTCCACCACATCATGATACCCGCAGTAGTTCTCCAGGGTCTCTAGCCAGGCGTCCCATTTCTGCGGTTGGGAGAGGTCGAAGGCGCTTAGGTGAGTGGTGGGCGCGGCCATCTTACCACGAGGTTGAGAGCGGGGTTGCGAGTTGCCAGAGGCTGAAGGCGCGCTGCTCTCAGGGTCAGCGGTGCTGCTTGGGAGCGGTGCGGGGAGCGGCAGGCTCGATGCGGTGCTCAGGAGCGTTGTTTCGGTTGCAGTGAGTGGTGCGTTGCTGCTCTCGGGGTCAGCGGTGCGATGCTCGGGAGTGGTGCGATGAGCGGCTGGCTCGATGCGATGCTCTTCTTCTTGGTCGTTGTTCAGGGAGGGAGTTGGCATCCCACCTTCGTCGCCAGTGAAAAGTACTGAGACTGACGAATGATTTCAGCTCTCACATACTTTATTAGTTGAAGAACAAGACAACTAAGCCGGCTCGCAGGCCGGCTTTTTATCCCCAGTGAGCCCACACCCCAAACACACACAACACCCATGATTCGCTATTTACAGTTGATTGGATTACCCCGGGCTCCTCGATTGGAAGAACGCGAGGAGCCTACATTCTATTGTTTCCAGACACAAAGCTCAAGCCTTAGCCTGGCCGCGTGGCTGACCGGTCAGAACCGGTCAGAACCGGTCTGAGCACATGGTAGCCCTTCGCCCATGTTTCCCTGTGGATACACCACAGGTCCCTTGCAGTGGGTTGGGGTGGCCTGATGAAGGTGGCCAGACCCCCAGTCCCAGTGGGGTTTTCCCTGATTTGGGGGGCTCCTTCCTGCCACCAGCCAGCCCCCAAGAGCATTCACCCGGCTACCTTTAAGTCTTGCAGAAGGGAGGGAGGAGGAGGGGTGGCCACGCATGCCTGCACTTCTTTTGAATACTTTTGGCAAGAGGTGGGGGCTCTGGTCCCCAATGTGATGACATCATTTCTGTGTGATGTCATCATGTTGGGGACATTCCCACCCCCTCCAATGACGCCCCTCAAAGTCCCCACTAGAAACTTGTAAGGACCTGGCAACCCGCAGCCTGATCTCAGGATTTTGTCCAACATTTCACAGGGTTTCCTTCCTCCACATGGTCTCCAGGGGAAGTAGGGTTGCTAGACCTCTAGTGGAGGCCGGGATCCCCCACTGCCAGGCCCCACCACCCCATGGCCAATCAGCTGGCTGGTAGGGAGGACTTACCTGGAGGAAGAGCAAGGCCCAGTCGATGTTGCAGCAACTTGTGTACGTCATTTCTGATGTGACCTGGAAGTGACGTCATTATGTCAGTGACATTGAGGTGACACTCTGGTTTTGGGGCAAACACTCTATGGTAGAAGCCAAATTTACCATAGAGTTTTGGCTCAAATACCAGAGCATTGCCCCAACATCACTGTGTAACGATGCCACTTCCTGGCCATGTTGGAGGTGACATAGATGCATCACAGCAGCATTGGCTGGGCCTCCCTCCTGCTCCCCTTAAGTCCCCACTCATCCCCCCACCACCATACCAGTTGCCAGGAGGGACCTGGCAGCCCTAATGGGAAGACGAAATCCCCCCTGCAGGAATCAGGAGTCTGGGGAACATGTTGGAAGGGATGGACTGTCGGGTGTTGCTCAAGGCTCGCACAGACATTCAGAGGTTCAGGGGAGGGCTGTAAAGAGTTAGTAAGGGGCCGCCTATGGTGCTTCCTGACCTCTCCTTTGTCCACTCCTGCAGCTCTCCCCTACCTCTCAGGAGTTTCTTCCTTCTGGGCACTTCCCTTCTCTCCTTTGTATCCACCATGAAGGTGAGACACGCTTTCTACAATCTCTCTCCATCCCAGCTCAGAGACACAGTTGGAAGCCTTTACTCTGCCTTTGCTATCTGGCATGGAGTTCTCTTAAAATAAAGGATTTCTATTTCTGTTCTAAGTAACAAGCCTCACTGTGACCTTATTCCTCAAGCAGCTGGACTGTAGAATTCCACTGTGCAGAGACTCAGCTCTGCGTTCAGAAAGCTGGTTCTCCTGTCACCTTCACCCTCTGGTCCCTCCGTTTCCACCCCTGGCCAGCAGCGAAAGTGCAGCGCCTCCCGTGGTCTGGCTTGTGCACCAGATACCTCTTCCTTCATATACCTCTCTTCCATTTGGACTGGCATTCGGACTGGCAATGCCAAGGCTGCGTGTGTCTGATACTGTTCAACGGGTGGTTGCTGATGTCTACATTTAAGCAATTTGTTCCACAGCTGCCCGGGAACCTGATGACTCTATGACTCAAAGAGCACCCTTCTGTCTTTGCTAAGAGAGTCATGAGCAAAATTATTTGGGGCTTTTGAGTTGACTGAGAAAGCAGGGTGGGGTTTTTTTTGTGTGTGTGTGCGAGATCTTCAGTCTAGCTTTTTTGTCAAATGGTGAGTTGTAACAAGACAGCATATCTAATCATCCTTTGCATCACTGGCTTCCCCAGCAGAAAGCACAGATGATTTGTGAGTTGGACCTAACCATTTTATTGTACCTTCTTCACTGCCCAAAGCCCACTCTCAGTTGCCGCCTCACACAGACAACAATGTGTGTGGGAGGGAATTCTTGCCTCTGGTTCCTGGCGAGACAGAAAAACTGCCACGAAACTTGCCAGACACCAGTGCGGAAGGACTCTGTGCCAGCACAAACAATAGAAATATGGTGCCTCTAGAAGGCAGCTGCAGCCATTTGCCTTTTCGTGCACAATGCCATGGAAGACAATGTCGAATTCCATCCCAGCCAAAATCCAGGTCCAAATCCTGGGTGCCAGCCAGCACTTCCAGCATGAAAACCAGCAGCTCTCCCCAAATAGCTGGAGGCTTCTGGAACAGGGTCTTGGCGCTTTAGTCTTCCCCAAACCACTGCTGCTGCGGAGGGTCTGGGCAGGTGAGGAGGGATCCTTGCATGGACTGGAGAGCCCCCTGAGCTGTGCTCGAGTACAAACCCCCCAGGCCCAGGCATTTCAGGGCCCCCCCCCATTTTCCTGATCTCCCCCACTGCCAAACCTTACAGCTCCTACCTTCAGTTCTGACAATCAGGTCTGACAATTTTCACCCAAAGGAAAATGTTTAGGGGAAAATGCACGGCGAGTTGTGCATTTTAAAGATTCTCAGTGTGCTGAAACTGTGTGCTAAACAAGCTGAGTGCAGAGGCTGCATGCAAAGGCCTCAAACCATGTTCACTGACATTGCAATTTATTTGTCTGTTTATTATTTAAACTTCTAGGCTGCCCTTCCCTGCAAGCAGGGCTCAGGGCAGCTTATATAAAAACAGAACGATAAATAATCTAATTAAGTTTAATTCAATAATGAACTACAGCACAAAGCAATAAATAAAAACAGACTATTCCCAGATGGTGAGAAACTTTGACAAAAATTGCAACCCCTCATAGCCTCCTGAGGGCAGGTGGGGGGGGGGAGCAGGGCACCTGAGAGCACCAGACTACTTGCCTTCCCATCACTGTCCTCAACCAAAAGCCTGGAGGAGCGTCTCTGCCTTACAAGCCCTGTGGGATAGAATCATAGAATGTTAGAGCTGGAACGGACCTTGCAGGTCATCTAGTCCAACCCACTGCACCCTGCAGGAGCATAGCCGAAAGATAGCCCAACAACATACCCAAAAGATGGTCGTCCAGCCTCTGCTTGAAAACATCCAGCGAAGGAGCATCCACCTCCTCCCGAGGCAGACTGTTCCACTGCTCAACCTCTCTTACAGTTAGGAAGTTTCTCCTAATATTTAGCCAGTAACGACTCCCTTGTAATTTCCACCCATTAGATCTAGTCTTGCAATCCGGAGCAAGAGAGAATAGATCTGCTCCATCTTCTACATGACAGCCCTTCAAATATTGGAAGACTGCAATCATGTCCCCTCTAAGCCTTCTCTTTCCCAGGCTAAACATACCCAGCTCTTCCAGCCTTTCCTTATAAGACTTGGATTCCAACCCTCTCACCATTCTGGTTGCCCTCTTCTGGACACGCTCGAGCTTGTCAACTTATTTCCTAAAGTATGGTGCCCAAAACTGGACACAGGACTCCAAGTGAGGCCTGACCATAGCAGAATAGAGTGGAACTACCACCTCCTGTGATCTGGACGCAATGCTTCTGTTAATGCATCCTAAGATTGCATTAGCTTTCTTCACAGTCACATCGCACTGCAGGCTCATGTTCAGCTTGTGATCAACTGGAACACCCAGATCCCTTTCACATGTGCTGCTGTCAAACCAAGTCCCTCCCATTCTATATCTGTGCATTTGATTTTTTTGTACCTAAGTGTAGGACTTTGCACTTATCTCTATTGAAATTCATTTTATTTGTCTCAGCCCACTGTTCCAGCCTATCTAGATCATTTTGAATCCTGACTCTGTCTTCTTCAGAATTAGCAGTCCCACCCAGCTTTGTGTCATCTGCAAATCTGATAAACATTCCCTCTATGTCTTCCTCCAGGTCATTTATAAAAATATTGAACAACACTGGGCCCAGGACTGAGCCCCGTGGCACTCCACTCGAGACTTCCTTCCACGTAGATGCAGAGCTATTTACGAGTACTCGTTGGGTACGGTTTTTCAACCAGCCGTGAATCCATCCAACAGTTGCACCATCCAGCCCAAACTTAACCAGCTTATCCTCAAGGATATCATGAGAAACTTTGTCAAATGCTTTACTGAAATCTAAATACACTATGCCCACAGCATTGCCAGAGTCAACCATTTTAGTAACTCTGTCAAAAAAGGAGATAAGGTTGGTCTGACATGACTTATTCTTGATAAACCCATGCTGGCTACTACCAATTAACTCATTCCATTCAAGGTGTTCTCAGGCAGAGTGTTTAATAATCTGCTCTAGATTTTTTTTAGGTATTGATGTTAAACTGGCCTGTAATTTCACAAGTCTGTCTTTTTTCCCTTTTTGAAGATCAGGACAACATTCATTCTTCTCCAGTCTTCCGGCACAACACCAGTACTCCAGGATATCTCAAAGATTAGAGCCAGAGGCTCTGAAATAACATCAGCAATTTCTTTTAGCACCCTGGGATACAAGCCATCCAGCCCTGGAGATTTGAAAGTATTTAAGGCAGCTAGATGCTCCCTAACCATTTCCTTACTTACTCTGGGCTGGCAGTTCCTCCTTCCTTCATATGCCCTGCATTCTTCAGTTTGTATACAGCTCGCCTTATGGTTAAAGACTGATGCAAAGTGAGAGTTGAGTAATTCCACTTTGTCTTCATCCCTTGTTAAGGCTTGGCTGTCTTCCCCTAGCAATGAGCTTACCCCATCCCTGTTCTTGTTTTTGCTCCAAACATGGACAAAGAAACCTTTCTTGTTATTTTTAGATCATAAATCCTGCAGGGCACAGATGTTTTCCGGCAGAGAGTTCTACCGGGTGGTTGAGGACAGCTGGATCTCTCTCGGGCTGGGAAATACCAGGAGATTCTTGCTACTTGAGCATAAGGCTCTACTAGGGCATATTGAGAGATGTGGTCCTGAAGGTATGTGGGTCCCCGACCACTAAAGGCCTTAAAGGACAGAACCAACACCTTGAACTTGATCCAGTGCTCCACTGGAAGCGAGTGCAGCTTGTGCAGCACAGGTTGACTGTGGGCCATCTGACGGGTCCCTGTAAGGACCTGTGCAGCCACATTCTTGACCAGTTGGAACTTTCAGGTCAAAGGAAGGCCCGCATAGAGTGAGTTACAGTAGTCTATCCTGAAGGTGACCGTTGCATGGATTACCGTGGCTAGGCCAGAGCGGGACAGGTAGGGAGCCAGTTGCCAAACCTGGTGCAATTGGGAAAATGCCAGCCTGGCAACCTTTGCAAATCACTACGACTTAGGGATGCCAGCCTCCAAGTGGGACCTGGGAATCCCCTGGAACTACAGCTCATCTCCAGACTCCAGAGACCAGCTCCCCTGGAGAAAATGGAGGCTTTGGAGGGTGGACCCTATGGCATTGCACCCCACTGAGGTCCCCCTGTCCTCCCCAGGCTCCATCCCCAAATCTCCAGGAGTTTCTCAAACTGGAGGTGGCAACCTGACCCCTCCATCCCCTGCCAATGGCCAAGGGGGGATCTGGCAAGACTTACATTTCATCAAATGCCTTCTTGACAGTCACCCACCCTAGATTCAGTCCTCTTCTCTAACTTCATCCGGGATAGATTTTTCAGAGGCCAAACTCATCCCCCAGTACCAGGCCAGCCAGCCTCATTGGCCATCACCAGCTCACTCAACTGCTTTTTCTTCTGGCCTCCCGCCCCACCTTCCTTCTCCTCCTCAGCTGTGCCTCAGCCCCTTCCCTGCTCTGTCCTTCCATCTTGAGCTCAGTCACCACCCCCAGTCCCAAGACTGAACACGAAACTGCTTTAAACTGAACCAGACCCTGGGTCCATCAAGGTCAGTACTGTCTACTCAGACGGGCAGTGGCTCTCCAGGGTCTCAGGCTGAGGACTTCCATATCACTGACTACCTTGCTTTGCTTAACGGGTGAGGCTGGGGCTTGAACTTGGGACCCCCTGCAAGCCTGACAGATTCTCTACCAATAAGCCATGGCTCCTCCCCCACCATCCTGCTGTCTGAGCTAGGCTCCAGACAGGGATGCTGGCCTCCAGGTGAGACCTGGGGATCCCCTGGAATTACAGCTCATCTCCAAATTACAGTACCCCCAGAGAACATAGAGGCTTTGGGGGGCAGACTCTGTGGCACTGTCCCCCACTGAGGTCCCTGCCCTCCCCAGGCTCCACCCCCAAATCTCCAGGAGTTTCCCAGCCTGGCTTTGGCAACCTCCCTCTCCCCATCTGCCACCAGAGACCGGGATGTCCTGGTAACGTCCAGCTCCAGAAGGGGCTGGCTGGCAGATGGCTGTGCTGATCTTCTTCTCCACTCTGCTTTGGGAGGGAGGGAGGCCTAGCACAGCCAGTGGGGTGCTTGTGGGGGGGGGGCAGAACAATGGAACATTTGACCAGGGCTTAGGGACCCAGGACAGCCAGGAACTGCCCTGATGCAACCCCATTACAAGGATGGGAAAATAGAAATTCAGTTATAGACACTCATGTCTTTTCAAGCTCTCCCATTTAAACAAAAATGTCCAAGTGTTCATTTGTACTCTCTGGCCACCAAAAAAGGGTCGTTCCCCCAAGCATTCCCCCGGCCTGCGTCCTGTCCCCAAAGGCCTCAGTGCCAGCAGACCCATGCACATTTGTCAAGAAACAGGACCTGCAGAAAGCCAGACACCTCCCCTGCTTGCTTCCCCCTCAAGGCCATGCCGGAAATATGTGTGTTGCAAGGTCTAAATTCAGCCATTATAGGGTTAATGTGTTTACCTTACGTGCTGCTGTTTAGACTGACCTGGAAGGGAACCTGGCACAAAGCCAATGGGGAGAAAGCCCAGGAAAACTGAAGCATATTTACTAACAATCATTGGTTAATGCATTCAGGTGATTTCCTTCTTGGTCAGCCAGACTGTTGTTGTACTTGTAACAGTAAGGATATAGTCTTAAGTGTTTGTTGTTTTATAGATTTCCCGTGTATCTTTCCCTTTAGAAATAAAGATTTTTTGCACAGAAAGAATATGCCTCCTCTCCGATGAGCAAAGATCCACTGCAAGCTTTGAATATCTAACTACTTTTACCAAATTTTCCAACATAAAATACCAGCCTCACATTAAACACTTTGTGTGCCAACTTCTGATAGCTTATAATCACTCTGTTCCCCCCCCCATCCGAAAAGTGTTAATGTTTACAAGTAAGAATTCTCCAGCCGCTGAGTCTCTGCAAAAGATACAGATGGGGGAACGCCTTCTGACTGGGAAAACACTACATCAGAACACTGACCAGTGCAGAAATGCAACAGGCAGTCTCATTTGAAGACGAGTGCTCCTGCTGTCACTTGACATCAGGTGTGACTGATCCCATCCCTTGGGGCCTGGACACCCCAGAACCACCCCCTCCATGGGAAAGTTGACTGGAAGGGAAGACAGCCAGCTGCAATTCAATAGCGTTAAACAAAACATTTTTTTTCCCCCATTTGTAGGACACAATGCAGAGATTGTTACAGAACTTTCCATGCCTTGATCTAGCTCCAAAGACACCTAAGCTCATTGTAGTCAAAGCTGCACTGTAATTAATACAGATATTGTTAAGTTAGTGAAGCAATAACTCTGCCCAACCAGAAAAACAACATGGAAGACAAATGTTTGCCGGCACATTCTATGGATAATGAGGTTAAGGAGTTCTTTTATTACAAAATTAAATTTGGGGTGACTAATGTAGTCAGAAAGATAAATAATCTGGCAGAGTGCAAAATATGGATTTAATAAATTGTACTTAAAGGATGCATACACTAGTTGTACATCATTGTCAAGCACTGAAAGCCTGCGGTGATTAACAGGGAGCATTGTTGCACCAAGATAGTTATTCGATCTTGCAGAGTTTTTGAAAAGTTTCCCTTTCCCTTCCCCTAAAATGGGCAGAGCACCAAAAATTAGAACTTGCAGGTTCAAGTTTTCTCCACCACTTTTCTATATTATAGCTGAAAGATCACAAATAAAACCTGTATTTAAAAGGCACTTTTCTTGCTTAAATTATGAATAATGTAATTTGCAATGAGTCAGCCTCTCCAGTCCCTGATATGGGCATATTTGAATCCCAGCCTGGAGGGATTTTGGGTTATGCTCCTGGATGTCAATAGCTTAAAATGGAAAAGCTATAGAAAGCAGAAGATATTGCCCCAGTAACCCTGGAAAGGCAGAAGTCCAGGTTCATCGTATTTCTGGACAATCCAGAGTCTTTGTATTCTCTGCCCAGTCACAACAGCTGCAGAATGCTGTTCCCTTCTGTGCCAGTTGAAGGCCCTGAGACTGGAGCGCACCAGTGGCTGTCTGTGCCCGGGGGCCCGAGTGTGGTGCCCACAGGGGCCATATTGCCTACAGACAAGTTTCCTGCCACCCACCAAGTTTTTAGAAAGTACTCGGGCCAGGTGGGATTTTTGCCCAGCAGGGCTTCTGATTGGCTACTGGAGATCTGATCGGCTGTGCAGATTTTTAAAAAGTTGCTTCAGCTGCAGCTGCCACTATGGCACAAAGATCTTCACTCTCTTTGGAGCCCAGCCCTCCTAAAGTGAGTCATCACTCAGGGCGTTTAAGCAGAGGGAAGGAGGGGGGGTGTCCTGTTGTAGTTCAATGCCGCCAGAGTGGAAAGGTTTCCTGTTGCTCTGTGCTTCCATTTCTGCATGCAAGAGGCTGACTGTAACAGCACTGCTGAACAAACTTGGACATCTGCATTCAAATGACAGGACAAACCACAGTTAGTACAAATCACATTTAAGAAGCCAGGTGCAGATCATAGTTTAACATCCCAGCTGAGCCCTCACCAACAAACCACAGTTTTCTGGGCAGCCTGCATTCAGACATTACATGAAATAGGAGTTTAATCCCATTACATTTTATAAACTGTGGCTCATCATGATATCCAAGGGCATCCTCAGTCTTCTGCCACCCCAGCTCCATCTTCTGTGTAATATCCTGGAGGCATCTGCTTTTTGGGATCTCCCTCATCATTGTCTGAAATACTGCAGTGTCATAGGAGCCAGGAGGTAATGAAAAGAGCCCTCCTTTAGCAACCAGCAAAGCCACAGTGGTGTCCCAGAGTTCTCACGGGCACGCTGAGCAGTTAAGCTGCCAGAAGATGAGTGAGGCGAGAGGATGGGCTGTGAGCAACTGGCTTGAAGGGGCACAGAGAAGCAAGAAGACAGCACTGCGATCAGAATGAACAACTCTTAGGTTGACTCTGCATTGGTATCTTCCGCTGTTTTGGCAACACTCTCGCTCCGTCTCAAAAAAAGGTGTCAACATCTCTTTCGGATTCTCTCTCCTACTGTATTGTTATAATTTCTACTGTCTACATTGTTTTACTGCCCTATGGTTTCAACTCCGTTGTGACTGTGGCATCTCATCGGCTCAACTGGATCTGGTTACAAAGCACTCTAAGCCCTCCCCCGAAAGCGCCATCTAGTGATGAAGACTTGAACCAGATTGGAAGAATTTCTTGAACAAGCATCACTCCAGCATAAAGAAAGATGTTGTCAAAACTGCTTTAAAAATGAAGATGCAGACAAGACCTTAGTCAAAGTATGCCAATGTGTGCAGGAGTAGTGTAAGCCTGGAGGTACATGGGGTGAATTGAATTCAAGGAGCACATGGGTGAACTGGGGTGTATGTATGAGAATAGGGCATCCTCACACCAACCCTGTGAGGTAGGTTAGGGTAAGAGACTGTGACTGGCCCAGGGATCTCCCATGGCAGGAGTGGGGATTCAAACCTGGGTCTCCCAGATCCTAGTCTGACACTCTGTTATGCCACGCTGCCTCTGTACCTCTGGCAAATGTTCCTCTGGTTGCTTGCAACAATTAAATCACATCTAAAATGTTTGATGGGTTCCACGTATTGTTAACTATTTGTATGTACTGAAGATCTATATAAGGCTTGTGCTGCAGAATGTTTTTGTAATCTTAAAAGAAATAACAATAAAGGAAGCAGCAAAGACCTCATTATGATTCTATCCAACTCCCTGCTATAATTTTTTCCCTTCATATGTTGTTTTGGACTAAGCCTCTCAGCTGTAGGATATTTATTAAGATGGATTAAAAGTCCAGTATTTTCCTGCAAAATACCCTTATTTATGGGTCAGCTCTGTAAGTCTGGGCATTTTATGCTGCAGTTACCATTCCCTAATCTTATGCCCAGGCTCTGCCAGATAATTATTACATGGAGAGTTCTTAAAAGGTGCAAGGAAAATTTATTGAAACCCAAAGTATTTGGTGTCCCAATGTGCATAAAATCCAGCTCAAAGGGGGAATCTGCAAAAAATATCTCTCATAATAATTATCTTTTGGTTTCGTCTCTCCTTATAATAATTATCTTTTGGTTTCGTAAGATTCCATGCGTTCCCATTGGCTGTAAAATGCCCTCCCTCAGCCATTGGCCCATCAGCTGCCACTCAAGAGTACTCGCGTGCCATTGGCCGGGTGCTGGGTCTGCTCCTCTTCCCCACCCACTCCCCCTTCAGACAGATTTGCATGTCAGATTTACTGGCAGACAGCTCTCTCTCCTGAGGAAGACAGTTCTCTTGACTCCTGTGAGGGACTGTCCCCTCAGTGGCTGTTGGTAGGCAGCCAAGCTTGGTTCTGTGAGTAAAAAAACAAAGGACTTTCAGCATCACCCCCTCCCCAGTGGCCACTTTCCTGTCAGAATAAATGGAAAAAGGCTCTTTCTCCTGCTTAGCTTCAGCATGACTGGCTGGCTAACGAGGTGGGCCAGCGACCATCAAACCATTTTCTTCAACTCCCCGCTGTGTGGCTGATTTTCCCCTAGGGCTGCCAATCTCCAGGTGGGACCTGGAGATCTCCCACAGTTACAATTGACCTCCAGATGACAGAGATCAGTTCCCCGGGAGAAAATGGTTGCTTTGGAGGGTAGACTCTATGGCATTATACCCTGCTGTGCCCTTCCACACACACCCCAAATGCTGCCCTCCACAGGATCCACCCCCCCAAATCTCCAGGTATTTCCCTAATCAGAGTTGGCACCTGTACTTTCTCCTCTGTCAGTAAAAGGCCCTTTCCACACCTATGTTGGCCTTTGGGAGAAAACTCATTGGGCCCAGTCCTGATCAGGTTGCCAACTCCAGGAGGGCAATTCTTGGAGATTTGAGGGATGGAGCCTGGAGAGGGTGAGGTTTGAAGAGGGGTGGCACCTAAGACAGGTACGATGCCATAGACTCCACCCTCCAATCCAGTCATTCCCTGATGGGGAACCATTGTTGCCAATCTCCAGGTGGGGGCTGGAGATCACTCAAGATTACAACTGCTCTCTAGGAGGGAGCGGGGAGGAGATGGAAAACTAAAGGTAGGTTGATGGTTGGCTGGGAGGGAGATAGGGTTATCAACTCCAGGTTGGGAAATTCCTGGAGATTTGAGGGGTCGAACCTGGAGAGGGTGAGTGTTGAGGAGGGGTGGGACCTCAGACAGGTACAATGCCATAGACTCCACCCTCAAAACCAGCCGCTCCCTCCTGGGGAACCACTGTTACCAATCTTGGGGGTGGGCTGGAGATCACTCAAAATTACTACTGCTCTTCAGGTAGCAAAGATCAGTTCCTCTGGAGAAAATGGTGGACTCTGTCATTATACCCTGCTGAGATTGCCACAGCAAATTGTCACTGAGTGCCCAAAGCCGGGGCACTCTCCCAGAGCCTCTTTCTAGGGCCCATTGTATTTATTCCCACAATGGGCCTTATTCCTAGTGTATGTATATATGTGTGTGTGTGTGTGTGTGTATATATATATATATATATATATATATATATATACACAATAAAATATTCATTAAACTTATTATAAAATTCTATCAGTATGGTTTTCAGCTGAACCCTTTACAAAAGAACACTGTCATACGTAATACAGAGGGCCGCTTTACCATACTGGAAATGTAGGGAAGACTGCTGTCGTAAATCAGCACTCAAGGATTGGAAGGCAGGTGACATGGCTGGTGTGGCCCTGTTTCCAGGTGACTATTCCTCCACCCATAGTGGGTGGCTTGCTTGGTTGATGTTTACCAATGACAGCCATTCTGTCTACCCCTTCACACACTGGTGCAATTTGATTTGATTTTGATTTGATTTTATTGATTTTTATCCTGCACATTCTGGCCTAGGCTGGCTCAGGGCAGCTCCCAACAAGATAAAACTTGTTTTTAGTTATCACTTTACGATTCTGTGTTTGCAGCTGTTGTAAATAAAAGCATGGGCCAGTTGTAAAAATGCCCCTGTGAGGCATATCAGGTGCCTCCACTGAGGAGGGGACTCTCAGCTGGGTTGGGGGAGCTTCCCATCTTGGGTCATGAGCCGCCATTTTGTTTCCTGCTGCCTTTTGGAAAACTTGCCAGTGTGCTTGTGTCCAGAAGAAGGGCTCCGCACCTCCTGCCTACATGTCTTCCTGGTCTCTACGGTGCTACTGAACTCGAGTCTGGCTGTCCTACTGCAGACCTGCATGGCCACCACTCTGAAACTGTCTTTGTGGAAGGCATCACATTCACTGCCAGGTGGAGTGGAAATATCCATCAGCCTCACAAAGGTATCTGACAAAGGGCAATGATGAACAAGGTACAAATGCATTGACAGATAACCATATCATTAAATACATAACTACATCGTATGTTTAAATCATTCAAAAATTTCTATGAATACCATACCCTGAATATCCTATCATTGATCAGAAACACCATATTATAGTGTCCTATATTATAACATTACATATCCAAAATATTATAGAATTTGACATTACATATCCAAAAAATAATTACCATAAGTGTGACTAACATTACTTTAGGAGTATAAACTTAACAATCCATGAACTATACTCCTGTTAATCAGGAGACAAAAGTTACACAAATAGACCTACAAAAGGGTCATAATATTGTGTATCAAGAATTAACTAAGTACCTTTTGGAAGTGATATTGTCTGCTGTATATTCCAAAAATGGAAACAATTTGTCTAACAGATTGGAGACACCTGAACGGGTCTCTGAGTTAGCTATGAAATCAGCTATCTTGTCCATCAAGAATATTTCCCACACCTTAACATACCATTCATCAACAGAGGGTATGGAAGCCTTTTTCCAGTAGGTTGCAATTAGCCATTTGGCTACTATAAGCAATATCATAATGAGTTCTTGCCTAATTTTGGGAATCTCTGGATTGTGCCATAAATTAATTAAAATGAGTTCAGGTTTTTCAGGGACCTGATAACCAGTAATGAGCTTGATTTGGTGAAGAATATCTTTCCAGAATTTGTGACCAATCTGCAAGACCACCAACAATGTATTAGTGTGCCCAATTCCCCACAACCCCTTCAACATCTGAAAGACATTCTAGAATTTACACAATGAAGCCAGGAAGGAGTTGAGTACCAGCATATTAATATATGCCAGGACATGTTCTAGTTGGAAGGATGAAGACTACTGTTTACAACCTATTTACGACCCATGACCATTCTCTACATACCATTTTTTAATTCAGGTGGGTTTAGTTTTCTTTTCAATGTATTATTTATTGATTTACAACTAATTTATCCTGCTTTTCCACTGAATCAGGGCCACCAAGGCAACTGAAAAAACAAAACATCACAATCCAATTAAAAACACCTAAGACACATTATTATAAACAATTAAAATACATCATCAAACCTTGAGCTAAAATACATATATAAAATATAGGGCAGCAAATTAAAACACAAAGGTAGGAAGGAGGGGTGATTGAGGGAATGCCAGACAAAACAGAAAAGTCTTCACCCACTGGTGAAAAACACTGATAAAACAGGACAGATGACTATGGGGAGGGAGCTGCATAATTCTGGTGCCACCACTGAAGGCCCTAGTCATTGAGGTTCCTCTTCTGAGCAATGGGCACATTTGTAGCACCTCTGCAAAATGACAAATAAAATATCCTCCCACATACAACATTTTACTCTAAATATTAAAATATTTCACTGTAATTTTTTTGAAAGGAAAATTGAGACCCAGTGTGGTGTACAGGTTAAGGGTGTCGGACTAGTATCTAGAAAACCCGGGTTTGAATCCTCACTTGTACCATGGAAGCTGACTGGTTGACCCTGGGGCCAGTCCCACTCTCTCAGCTTAATGTACCTCACAGGGTTGTTGTAAGGATAAAATGGAGGAGAGGAGAATGATGTGAGCTGTTTTGGGTCTTTATTAGGAAGAAAGCTGGGCCAAACTGAATTAAATAAATAAATAAGTGCATGTGTACATATCCCACTCAACCCTCAGCACAGAAACAAACATACTTTCAGAATATATCAGGGTATGGTTCTTCAGTATTACCACCTCATAGCCTCCATCTCGCCCTTGATGAATCATGGGTGGCTTGCATTTTGCCCTGCTGTGCTGCAAATCTGAGCAAACAAGCAGTAAATCTATGGAAGCACCAAAACAAACATCAGGGAGAGACCCAACAAAGGAAGCATGCCTGATTCAATCATGCTAGCCAGCCGTGAATAGACAGTCTCTGGGAGATTTTGGAAGAGCAGCACGGAGAGCCTCTGTTGTTATTACCATGATCTATGCCTGATTTGGACCAGCTATCTCAGTTCCATTTTCCATCTTTACTCAGGTTTGAATCTGCTAACTGCAGCCTCACAGTTCCCCTCTCATTCCTAGAGCCCTCCCAATGCTGTCATAATTGGAGTCATAAACTGCCACCTCCTGGATGCACTCCTAGCCCTCTGCTTCCCAACCCAGCATTCCTTTGCCCTATAACTGGGAACAGAAACCTTCCCTAATGTGTACATTAAAGTGGGCTCCAGGACCACTTGTGTGCTTTTTTGTGTGTGAGAATGCACAGCTGGCACATGCCCCATGGTATTAATTTTTCCCCTTTGAATTATTTGCTAACCAGTATCATATCCCAGTGGATTGTGGGACTGTTTAAATCTCCAGCTCTTCTGCATCTGCTTTTCTGCATGTAGTTAAGTTGCTCTCTAGTGCGTACCAGATATTGGATACTTGGTGTTATCTGCTATTGTGTGCATTTGCTAATTTTCATGCCCTGGGAATGTATTATTCCCTTTATTAAGCTTCATTTTGAATTTCATCTGTGTCCCAGTTACGGATGGGCACAAACCAGGAAAATGCAGTTTGGCTCATGGAGTGCCTGATTTGCAAACCACAAACTGTCAAAAACTTTTAGGAGCTAAATTAACTGGTTTGGTTTGTGATGTTTGTGAGGCAGTCAAATCCCCCCCTCCCCCGTGGCAAGTTAGAGACACCAAAGTTGCAGGGGATCCCCAGCTGACTCTCTCCTACCTGCTGTCCAGGTTTGGTGATGATTGGGTTTACAGGGTCCAAGTTACAGCCCCTAAAATAAGGTGCTCCCAGGAAAGTTTTTTTTTTTTTTCTGGGGAAATGTCAGGGCGTCATTTTGACAGGTGCAGGTTCAGGAGCTTCCGGAGTATACAGAATGGATCCTGTGCAAGCTAGAGACATCAAAGTCACAGGGGATCTCTTCCAGATGCTCTTCTACATGCCCTCCAAGTTCCATCACCCCTGTTGCTTTGAAGTTTGGTAAACATTTAGATTGAGCAAAGACAGTCTGTCTGGAAATGTATCCATTCATGAACTGCTTGAAAGTTTGTGGAAAGTTTGTGCTGATTGACCTGCCACAAACTTGAGTTTGTGAACCATGAACCAGCCAAAAATTCATCATGAACTTTATTTCATGAGCCAGTTCATGCCCATTCCTAGTCCCAGTATATCTTCTAAATTTGCAGTAGCACTTCCCCACTTAGTCACAGATCCTGAGTACTGGTGTGTGGGTCTTTTCCTATAATCAGAGGTTTCTTAGGCAAGAAGCAAGGGGTGATGGGAAAGAGGTAGTTTCCTAACTCCTAAGTGTAGAAGTATGCTTCATTCACCCATTCACACGAGTATTCTGCACACACAGAGTAATATACATATAAAACCCCACAAACACTAATGCATAAACTTCAAACCCTGCAAATACCCCTTGAAATATGCAACTAAAATCTGAAATCTTAAAAGTACACAGTAAATATGACAATTATCATGAAAAAATGAGGGAAAACAATATTTCCAACCATGAAGTACTACAAGTTGGGGAAATAACTCCTTCATTCAATATTACTAACCACTGATTATTAACTCAGATGACCATCTTAACAATATCTAAATGTGTGGAATCCTTACCATTCAGTAAAGCCCCCAGGCTAGAAGGGGGGGGATCACACCATTTTTTAGTTATACACGTGACCAAGCTGTTATACTAGAGATAAACCTACCCCAACATAAATTAGTCACCTGTATTTGTTCAGTTTTACCTTTCAAATCAAACACTTCTAAAAGCTTAAGAGATAAACAAAATAAAGCACCATTCAACTACATTTGTTCCCAGTGGGCCACTCTACAAGTGCTCTCCCTGTAGAGCACTTTTCAGTCCTTCAAGAGGCACTACAAAAGCCCTTACCAAAACAGACAAACAATGTGCTCTATTGAAGTGTGTGTTTTGTTTTGTTTTTTCATTAAAAATACTTAAAACAGTTAAGTGGAACTATTGCCTCCTTTTGTTGCCCTACTAGACAATCTTATATCTAATAGCCAAGTGTATCCTAACCTGCAGGTACTTAAATCTGCAAATTGGGGCCAAACTGACAAAAATAGATACTTTTGCAAACTTGGGGGGACCCCCCAGGTTTGCAAGACAATCTGAAAACATTGTGTGTGCACCTGTGTGTGTGGGGGGATCCTGCCAGGTGTCGAGAGAGTTGCCAGTGGGCAAGCAACCAGGACCATTGTTGTTCCCATAGCGGGGGGAGGCGGAAGCTGCTGGGCAGGCAGAGAGGAGCGTCACCACTCCTGTTGAGGCAGAAATGCAGAGGGATGGGCTGGGTGGGGCGGAAAGAAAGAGAAAGTGACGGTAGGGATGGAGAAGAGAGACTGAAAGTAAGAGAAGATGTGGGAGAGAGAAAAAGAAAGACAGAGAGTAGTGGGAGGAAACAAAGGTGGGGGGATGGGATGGCTGCACGTTTCTTGGCTGTTATCTATAATGGAATAGAAGGTTACCAGGACAGTAGAACTGGGACAGAATTTTGGGACACAATCCACAGACACAGTCTTAACTCCTGTGCTGATTAGGAATATATATATACAAGTGGAGACCCGCAAGAAACCTGCGGGATGGTTATCTCATTCATCACACCTTTGCTTCCTCTCCTCACCCCCTACCTCTCTCACACTATTTCTCCCCTCTGCCCCCCTTTTCTTACTCTCTATTTCAGTTCCATGCCTGTGACTTCCTCTCTCTTTCTGACCTGTCATCTTTCTCTTTGTTTTTCTGCCTCCCCACTTCATCACTCTTTCTCTCTCTTTCTGCCCCCCACCCCACCATTCTTTCTTTCTGCCCCCATCACTCTCCCAGCCTCCTACCTGCTTCCTCCCCCACTCCGCAGAGCAGCAGCAACAGTGGTGGCAGTGCTCTCAGCCACCCACCTGCTTCCTCTCCCCCCCACAGCAGCAGTGGTAGCACTCTGGGAATCACAACGGATCTCCCAGCTACAGAGATCAATTCACCTTAGGGCTGCCGGCTCCAGGTTGGGAAATTCCTGGAGATTTGGGGGTGGAGCCTTAGGACAGTGAGGCTTGGGGAGGCAAGCAGCCTCAGCAGGGTATGATGCCATAGACTCAACCCCCCAAAGCAGCCATTTTATCCAGGGGAACTGATCTCTGTCGCCTGGATAACAGTTGTAATTCTGGGTAATCTCCAGTCCTCACCAGGGGTCTGGCAATGGTGGTTCTCATGGAGGAAATGGCTGGAGGGTGGAGTCTATGGCATTACACCAGTCTCAAGTTCCTCCCCTCCTCAAATCCCACCCTCTCCAGGCTTCACCCCTCAAATGTCCAGGGATTTCCCAACCTGGAGTTGGCAACTCTATTTCCTTCCCAACCTACAGCCAACCTATCTTTATCTGCCTCTCTGTCTTCTGCTTTCCATCTCTACCCCCCAGCCTCTACCTAGGAAAATTACAGTCTTTCTCCACAGTGGCGACCAAAGCAGCTTTCATTATTCCCTCCTCCTTTTTATCTGCACAACAACCCTGTGAGGTTGGTTAGGCTGAAATATGTGACTGGTCTGAAATCATGCAGTCAGCAAGATGGGGATCTGCAAGATGGGGATCTGAACCTGGGTCTTGCAGACCCTACTTTGAAGCTCTAACTGCTGCACCTCACTGGCTTTCATAGGGTGGCTGCAGATGAACAGGAGCAAGCAGCCAAGGCTAGGTGAGTCATGCAAATCAGGGAGGACCTGGCAACCCTAGACTGCTGCCAGGCCTAGAGTTGCCAACCACCAAACGGGCCCTGGAGACCCCCTAGAATTACAACTGGACTCTAGACGGCAGAGGTCTGTCTCCCTGCAGAAAATGGCTGCTTTGGAGGGTGCACTCTGCGGCATTATACCCAGCTGAGGCCTCTCCCTTCCCAAACCCAGCCCTCCTTAGAATCCACCTCAAAATCTCTAGAAATCCCCCAGCCTGGCACTGGCAGCTCTTGTGAGGCCTGGCCCCAAGGCTCCCTCCCTCCCTCCCTGAAGGGCCAAAAGAGGCCTGGAAAGGGCCCTTCCCCCACCCTTTTACTGACAGAGCTAGTTAGAAGCCCCCTCCCAAACATTCTAATCTGTCACCGTTGATGCCTGAAGCAGATCCCTGCAGAGGCCATTTCAAAAGGTTTTGGGGGGAATTCAACTGTCCCTGAAGGAATTTTTTTAGTTTTTGGATTTTTCTACAAACCCAGGAAGTCTACTGACTATGTAGGAAAAGCTGTTGGGGGAGAGTGAGCCCCCTGTTGGTGGGAATAAGTATCCACACATTTTGGCAATTATTATAAGGATGGCCCCATTCACATGGAGCATTTGCCCCGCTGAAGGCACAGGAGCCCCACGGACTTTCCATGCATGATCATACGAGCACATCTGGGAGGTGTAGCGCTCCCGTGGCCAACCCGCGGCTTCCCTCCGAAAATGCGGAGTAAAAAACTACTAGGTTCGAAGTACTAGTTTCCGGAAACCCCGGGGCAAAGGCCGGCGTCTGACCAGGGCAGCACCAGTATCCTGCGGCTTCCGACGCCGGCCCATGTCCCGGGGTTTCCGGATGTTGTAAGTTTCCATTGGATGCGCACCAATGCTGAATGAGGCATGTGCATATGCAAGACACCAGCAGTGGCCCACCACCCCCAACGGCACATGCGCACTTTGCAACAGCGCGGCTTGTGTGGTCTGCTGCGCAGCTTTTCTGCCGCGCTGCAGCAGCGCGGTGTGATCAGCACTTGGAGCCGGAGCGTGGCAACCTGGTGGCCCATATGATCGGGCTATCGCACCTTATTTTGCTCCGAGGCGAACTGCCACGCCTCCCACCCGCGTTTTCTGGCCTGTATGATTGGGGCAGAGAGAGAGAGAGAGAGAGAGAGAGAGAGAGAAAAACTCCCCTCGAAACTCCACTGGTTTTATGACAAAATTCATATCTTTTCCATGAACAGGAAAATTTAAATTTGCTTCAAAATTATATTCAAAGCATAACCGTGCTGAGACACAGGTGAGGCACAGGAACAATCCGACTCATGACTCAGTGCTGAGGGACCCATACATTGTTAAGTAGTGGGTTCATGAGACTATCGTGGCCTCAGCATAGCTCTTTTATTTTGAACTCAACAACAACAACAACAACACACGTGTTGAGCCACAACTATATCCAGAAAACCCCTAGCCCAAACACACCCACAAAATACAAACACACCAACAGGCCATTCGACACTTAGGAACCCTTACTGGCAGGACATGCTTCAAGCTGATGTTCCCTGATTGGCTGGCTCGGTTGGCAATGGCGGCCAATCCAAGTGTAACTGTGAGGAGCTTCTCAGATAATGAGTATTCACTTGAAGCTCTCGATACACAACACACACGAACATCTGAGCAGCCGTGCTCAGTCAGACCAGCAGTCCGTCTGGTCCAGGATTCCAGTTCACACTGTAGCCAGCCAGACACCTTGGGAAGGCCAACGCCTCCCCCTGATTCTGTCCTCCACACTAACATTTCTGCCTTTGAACATAGAGGCACCGTTAAATCATTGTGGTCACTAGCCCTGGAAAGCCAATGAAACTACAGACCAGTACTTCATTCTGTGGGGAGGGGCTGTGGCTCAGTGGTAGAACACCTGCTTGGCACAGAGAAAGTCACAGGTTCAGTCCTTAGTGTCTCCAGTTAAAAGGATAAGGTTGCAGCCGATGTGGACAACTTTTGCAAGACATTCTGGAGAGCCACTGCCAGAGCGGACAATACTGACCTTGATGGACCAGTGGTCTGATCTGGCATAAGACTACAAGTTAATTACTTTTTTTTAGTGAAGAAGTACTTTTGCCTATCTCAGATCTACTGCTTACCAATTTTGTTGGGGTCTGCAATTATGGGAGTGGGGAGGGGGTCTTGTTTTCCACTTTCTCCTCATGGACCTTGCCTTGTCAGCTTTGTATGCAAGAGTATCCCACCCCTATCAAGCACCAATCTTGCCATATAGATATTGAGCTCAGTATTACAACACAAAAACATTACAAATAAAAAATTATTTCTACATTTATGAATGTTGCTGCATTATTGGCAATGTTCAAAACAGCTGGCAAATGAGACAGCACTGTTCCAAACAGAAGAGGAAGAGCCCTGGGTAGAAGTTTCCAAGATGAAGATTTAAACTAACTCCTTGCATAGCAGCTGTGGAATTTACAGTAAAGCTGGACAATTTATAGCTGCCATTGTTTTAAGACGTATACCCAAAGAAAGGACTAAGACTGAGCCAGGTTTGTTGTGGATTCAATTTTCAACCTCCAAAAGGCCATTTCAAAAGGAGAGGATTTGGTGTTTTTTTTGGGTTTGAGATGCTGTCATTCAGAACATTGCTTGCTGTTTGAATACTTTAGCCATTTTCTTGCATTGCACTTTCCATAATTCACTCCTATTTGTCAACTTTCCTGTCTAGATCATCCACAATGTGTTTGTTCCTAGTACTCTTATGCCTAGGAAAGCCATGCCAGCAAGATGAATCAGCTGGCCCAAGGTTAGGAGGTGCACAGGCCAATCCTAGCTCAATATTAAGCAGGCTAGAGGAGCCCACAATATCGTTCACTCTGCAGGGAAACCTCAAAGGCTTCTGAGACTGAAGCATGTTGCACCTTCTTGGCCACTTGGTTCCAATTCTGCTGACTTACAGACAAAATCCCAAACTTCTGCATGGCAGGTAACACTGCTGCTTCAAACAAAAAACCACCAGGTGCTCCAGAAATGGAATCTGCTTAATGTTGCACTGAGAAATGGTCCATGACTTCTTTGCCTTTGAAGCCAAAGCAAGAGCCCGGGGGGCAGAAATTGTCTTCTTTTTTGTCAAGGAAAGACGGCACAATGAAGTGGCAATCTGAAAGAGCCCCCTCTTGCATACAACGGTTTAATATTCACAGGAGGAGAGCCTCTGGCAAACAGGTTGGCTTTCGATGGAATTCAAGGAGTTGATGCAAAAACAGATGGATAATTGCCATAGCAACTTAATAACGCACCAGGAAAAAGGCATTCAGACAGATGCCATGATTGGGATTCATTTCCCTAAGATCTTGCTGTCAGTAGTTTAAGTAGGGTTTTTTTTTTTCTCCTTTCCAGTAAAAATCCATTATGTGTCTGTAATACTAATTCCGAGAAAAATGCATATTGGCACATGGGAGGGAAGACCGTGTTCTGGCCAACCACTTAGAGCTTATTGTGTTCTGCTGATTGCGTCCATGGATGCCATGCCTTGCATCCTGATCGTATGTATTCAGATAATTACATGTTGTTCTACGACCTTAGCACAAGGTAGGAATGTCAATTTTTTCCAATTAACTCCTCCATCCATTTTTGTCATGTGGGCTGCACGCTGAGCACCCCTGTCCTCTTATCTGCCAGCAGTGTGGGCTTCTGCACAAGATATGAGAGAGTGAAGGACAGCCAAGGAGGTCCTGGAGAGTCTAAAACTGACATGTGCAGGGCAAGAAGCTGATCTGTTTCATCAACCACCCATTTATACTTTTGTATCTCCTCAGATAGGGATTTGCTGCTGTAGGTAAGAGTGTCAGTTTAGCCAGGGTTCTATTTTGCCTTTAGGTAGCAGCACTTGTGTAGGCTTAGAGGAGAAAGCTTATTTTGGGGTGGGGTTTGATAAATAAGCACGGTGGTAAAAGCTGGAAGCACCAAATCTACCCCCAACAGTTTCTGAGAGCCAGAGACTGTGAGATGAACTGGGAAGCCTTTGGCTTCGAGGGAACCTGCATTTTTGTAGCAAGGCCCAATAAATCTCCTGACCTGAAGTAAATGTTCTGGAGAAAAGAAGCAACAATCTCACCTCTGTTGTGTATTGGAATGTGAATCTGTGCTATACATTCCCATGTTAAGCTTGATTTCAGCTGTCGCATTACTATTGGCCGGTTTCTGAGAAACCTCTGTGCAGAACCAATCATCTTGTAAATATGTATCAAAGCGGGAACAATTGTGATTGGACCTTATCTCTGTATTTCCATTGGTCCTTAACTTATTCTGGGAGTGGCTTTGACAGCCCGGGATGGTTTAAAAGAAGGAGCTGTGCTCCACTGTTTTGTGGTGTGTTATTGTGGTGTTCTGAGTTGGAGTTTGCTGTTACGAATAAACTGAAATCACTTGCTGAAATCAAAACGTTGTTGAGTTCCATACTTAACAACCTCCATGTTTATTTACTGTAGCTTGGCCAGAAAACAGAAGTGTGCGTGCACACAAGAACTTATGACCAGAACTCAACTTTGTTGACCTTAAAAGTGCCACTGGGCTCTGACTTTTTGCTTTGCTTCAGACCAACGTGGCGACCCACCTGAATGCAGTCTAGCCAGCTATTCAGTGCCTTGGGAGAAAGGCTGTCACTGCTGGGTCACAGTGGAGAGTCATTTTACACATTTAAACTGAAACATTCCACATATAACTCTTATCCCATTGAACACTTTTTTTCTGTTAAATAAAACATCTTGTTTTGCCTTCACTGATGTCTTATCTGTCCAGGTGAATATTTAGCAAAAGGGAGACTAAAATTGACCTCATAAGTACATCCAATATTGTTATTAAAGTAAAATGACTGTAAAATGAGGAAATTATATCTGCTAGTACTTTATTATGTTACTAGTTTTAACATTGTTATTTATATTAATTGATGTTGATGATTTTACGCTGTATTGTTGGAATTTTATTCTGTTGTGTAAGCCACCCTGAGCTGGCCTCGGCTAGGAGGGTAGGGTAAAAATGTAATAAATAAATAAATAAATAAATAAAGTGTCAGAAGACACCTGAGGGGAGGTGCAGTTGACATGCTACCAGTACGTCATCGTAAACTCATTTCACTAGTTCTCATGAATGTGTGTGCTGAGTAATTCAAAAACAAAGAGAAACTAGTGCGAGGGAAGGCCTGTTTTAGAAAGGACACTGGAAACTACAGAGGCCTCTGTGGGGTTTCAATACAACATAATCCTAAACATGATAGAACCTTTGAGTCTAGGGTATAGTTACCTCAGAACTTCATTGTATTCAGTCTCCTCCTTCTGTAACCACCACAACATAGCTGAAAAACAGAAAGTTTAGCAGCAATCAAGGGATGGTTTCTGCTTATCCCTAGATTTGGCAAATGTGGCAGGGAGATGTAACCTGGAGGGGAACATTGAGGAGATATTTTGAGCCAAAAAAGTAGAGATGTGAGAAATTCTTCTGAAAAGTCCTTGTCTTGTTGCAACACTTTTTATTTCTTTCAAAATCCCACAGATGCTTAACCTTAGAAAGAACCTCAAAATTCACTTTGGGTTTGGCTGTGGAGAAGGTCCAGAACATCCCTGAGCAGCCCCACCCCTGGAAAATTCTCCTCATCAATATTATTCTGCCTTCTCTCCAAATTCCTCAGCTGTTGCCCTTGAGGAAAAACTGTCTCTTTCGCCCTTTTGGATTATGATTTTAGTTAGAACTCTATGAGAAAAGGAGTTTTCTGAGAAATGGGGTCATGAATATATTGGTAAGCACCGATATGGGATGATAGGAAGCGAGAGGGTGTTAGCTAAATTGGCTAATAAATGTGGGGAATTATGAATATTAATTGGCAATAGGCATTAACTATGGGACCAATAACCTATGTATACAGGAGTCCAACTTGTCCAGAGCCCAGAAATAAACGCTGAGACTAGATCTTAAAAGCAGTGATTTCTTTTACTGAATGATTCTCACACATACAATAAAAATCAAACATACAAGTGATACAGATCTAGAAATCTTAGAAAAATACAGAGATATTTGCATTAGCAGGAAATATCACTGGTGGGCAATACGTTACTTGTCCAACATGGCTAGTCAAATCTGAAGTGAAAAAGGAAATAACTAGGGAAAGGGGATCGTGAATTGACCAGCAACACATGTGGAGAGGTCCCAAACTGTGCAAGGAATGGAACCAGCAAGACAGGGTGGGGTTAGGAGGATAGAAGTGAGAGAGAGAACAATGGAGAATAATGCTCTCCTTTTATACCCTAAAATGACTTGAAGCTGATGCTTCTTTAGTCATGTGGCCCCCGGGAAGTGCAAGAAAAATCTAGATACTAATGGGGCATGAGAATGGGATTAATTGTTGGAGAATTGCAGTAATGTTCAGTTAATAGTGACACCTCTTAAGGGAAATGGGGGAAGACAAAAGAAAGAAAAGACAGCAATGTCTCAGCTCCATTCCTGGTAGCTGGTATTAATGATCTGACAATCAACAGCTGCATTATCAGGATGGGTGGCTGGAGGACATGACCGCTGACTAATCCTATCATGAAGTCAGTTCTTTTGTTTAGGATGAAGCTGAGTATGTGTTTCATCTGGAGATGTCAATATGCAAGGGGGGAGGTGCCTGTGTGATGGTGAAGAGAGAATCATAGAATCATAGAGTTGGAAGGGACTACCAGGGTCATCTAGTCCAACCCCTTGCACAATGCAGAAAATTCATAAATACCTCCCCTTCCACTCTCACAGTGACCCCTGTTCCACACCCAGAAGATGACCAAAAAATCCTCCAGGATTGCTTCCTGACCCCAAAGTGGCTATCAGCATTTCTCTGGGCATGTAAAAAAGGGCCACAAGAACTAAGCACTGAGGCAACCTGTCCTGCACTCCCTCTCATGATCTGCCTAAATTCACAGACTCTGCATTGCTGTCAGATGACCATCTAGCCCCCAGGCCAAACCCACAGGCCCAGAGCAGCCTTAAATAGAAGCCTCACTGAGCAGAGGGCGGGGCCAGCAGTTATTCAAATCACATCCAGGCAATCCAACAGGCAAACAATAACCTTTTCTCACCCTTTCCAAAGCAGCCAGGACTCTGCAAGATCTTACAACTCACACACACACTCACACAGTCCTGCCACACAGTACCCTCAGCTAAATCTCCTCAGCTGAAAGCAAAACAAAAACAAAAAACACTCACCTCTCTAGCAACTCTGTCTCCTGCTGCTTCTCCAGCATCATAATTCAAAAGCATCTATTCTTCAGTGCTCGGCCTCCCTTTTGGTCCAACTCTTGCAGCCATACATTACCACTGGGAATACCATTGCTTTGACCATACAGACTTTTGTTGGCAGGGTGATGTCTTTCCTTTTTATTATGCTGACTAGGTTTGCCATCGCTTTCCTCCCAAGGAGCAGGCATCTTTTAATTTCATGGCTGCAGTCACTGTCTGCAGTGATCTTGGATCCCAGGAATGTGAAGTCTGTCACTGCTTCCATGAAATGCTTCCATGACTTCACTTTCTATTTGCCAAGGAGTGATGGGGCTGGACGATGTTGAGCTTCAGGTTTGCGCTCTCCTCTTTCATTCTTAGCAAGAAGCTCTTTAGGACCTTTTCACTTTCCGCCATTAGAGTGGTATCATCTGCATATCTGAGGTTGTTGATGTTTGTCCCTGCAATCTTAATTCTTGTTTTCTGATTCATTCAGGTTAGCATTTTCCATGATGTACTTTGCATATAAGTTAAATAAGCTGGGTGATGATATACATCCTTGTCATACTCCTTTTCCTATGCTAAACCAATCAGTTGTTCCATATCTGGTTCTGTCACTTCTTGACCCTTATACAGGTTTCACAGGAGATAAATGTTGGCAAAAAACCCTTCAACAGATATATTGCCGTCAAGTCATAGCTGACTTATGGTGACCCTGTAGGGTTTTCAAGGCACAAAATGTTCAGAGGTGGTTTGCCATTGCCTGCCTCTGTGTCTTGACCCTGGTATATTCCTTGTTGGTTTCTCATCCAAATACTGGCCAGGGTCAACCCCACTTAGCTTGCGAGATCTGACAAGATCGCGCTACCCTGGGCTATCCAGATCAAGATGCTCAGACCTAGGAGTACTGCCAGTTTTGAACTCACTGTGCTCTACTGTGATGCCCTCAAACATGACTGAATAACCAGATCTGTTCAGATCGGCGTCAAATTATTTAAATGCCTGGTGAACATGTTTCTACTGGGTTTTTTGCAGAACTGGCCTTTCATGAAAATGCTGCCAATGCAAACAGATTGACTGTCATTAACATGGTTAAGGACTACTTAGATAAACACCCAAATGATAGGAATCTTTGAAAAACACAAGAGTTTAATTGGTTTATATGATTCATGACTGATTTAAGTGTCTATTTAAACAACTGCCTGCTGAGCAGGCAGAGACGCTGAAAGAATGGCAAAGCAGAGCTCAACTGAATGGTGTGAGTACATGCATCTGTGAAAAGCCAATTGCACACCCCATTGCATTGTTAGGACAGAACAGGATGAAAAAACCAAAAATGAGCCACCAAATGGATGAACCATCCATTGAAAAACTGACTCTGCACGATCTGTGGATGTTTGAGCACCCCAATCTAAACCCATAGTTCCAGTATATAGCTGTGCAGCTGGCCTTAAGGTTTTACCCGCGCCCTGGAAAATGCCATATGTACTTAAGATGAGTGCCATTTACTGCTTTCCTCGGCTATATAGCAAGAGTTTGATGAAGCTGAAGTTTCATGGCCTTTCCCTCATTTTCATGGTTAGACCAG
This sequence comes from Gekko gecko, assembly GCA_029375565.1. Taxonomy (NCBI): domain Eukaryota; kingdom Metazoa; phylum Chordata; class Lepidosauria; order Squamata; family Gekkonidae; genus Gekko; species Gekko gecko. The sequence goes on from JAPDNY010000011.1 coordinate 3,908,425, forward strand.
CTCTTTATAATTATTGCCCTATTAAGATTCTTAAGCATTCATTCATATAATAAAAGGATTTTCACTTAGCATTCACACACATGCCTTGTATTTATTTTTTGCAAGAAGTTTTCTGTTGGCACTGGTAATGTCTCGAATTTTATTGAACCCTTCTAAGTGCTAGCAAACAGTCTAATAGTTATGTAAAGCCAATTATTTTCCAGAAGCAGGACCTCCATCTGCCAGACTCTGCTGCTAGGTAGGGGTTTGTTGCTTGTAGCAACTCTGCTAAACTGTTAGTCAACATTATTAAGGCTGTTGTGAACAACAGGTAAGCCAGGGGCTAATGGACTGAATCACTGTGTAGAACTATAATAGGAGGGAGGGTGTATAAAGAGAAACACGTTGCTTTGGAAAGGAGATCAGCTGTAAAAACTGCAGTGCAGTTTTGTTCTCAGCAATCCTTCAAAAGGTATTTTACACCTCCATTTTCCTCCTGGTAGACACCAGCACAAGCCTAGTACACTTGAGTGAAGAAACTGGTGTTGGCAGAGTTTAAATATGCAAAGGAAGTGGAGGACTGACTGTTTAGAGAAAAATGAGTAGGTTCATTAAAGAAGAACAAACTGTTATAGCACATGGAAGAGAGAGAACCTTAACTGTCTAACTTAACTGCTGAAGGAAGAACACAACAAGAAGGAAGCTCTGCAGGAGCAAGAAATCTCCAGGTGAGCCAATCAGGAGACAGGAAGGACATAATCCAGCTATGCTAATCCTTCAGCTGTCCCCCTGTAGGGTGGTCTTCCAATCTTCTTCATAAGCCTGCGGTATAGACCTTGTATATTCCAAGACCTGGAAGAATGTTATTTTTTAAACTTTCTACTGAAGAACAGCAGCTGCATATACAGAAAAAAGGAAAAGAAAATGTCAAAATCAGTGAAACCCAATTACAAGTGCAGAAGGCAACTTATCGAAGTCTCTAATGGTCCAAGGTTCCAAGGCCTGACAAAATAAAAATGGACTTGTCAGACTCCTAAATTGGGCAGTGAAGCAGATCTGGTGGATCTCCTTTGTTTGCCAGGTATCAAAAGAGGATATTATGCATTCTGTTTCCTAATAGCCACCTGCAAATCTACAAAATAATTTTTATTAGCCCTGCCTGAAAGACAACACCTTTGTAGGAGATTTGTTTTTACGTGGGTAGCGTGGAAGAACAGAGTCCCTCACCTGAATGCAGAACGGGCCCAAGGTCGAGAAAGACTGTGCCTCAGCCCCAGCTCCCAACAAGCATAGGGCTAGAACAGGAGAACACCCCCAGGTATGCCTGAGTTCTCGTGGAAAGGTTCATTTCTAAAATGCATGAATCTTACAGGATAAACCTCCTGGGTTACCCATCTCTGCCTCCTGATAGATCTTTATGAAGCGGGACCAGAGGCACTGCAAAGTGATGTAGGATCAGTCCCATCCCAGAAGACAACTTCTCCTCCTCCTCCTCTTATATTTTAGTACCCCACCGGGAGTATTGAACTCCCATCCCCCTTTCCTGCCATCACACTAAGGAAGGTGGCACCACATGGTTCAGAAGAGGTCTGTGTTCCGCCATGTGCTCTTCACTGGTCTTGGTTATGACAGCCAAGTTTGCTCTGCAGAAATACAAGTGAGTATCTCCAGATAGGTTTGCAGGCCCACCGTGGCTTTTTTGAAAGGTGCTGAATGAAGGCATCCTATTGAATCCTCTCTGTCTTGGTCCGGCTCAAACAAAGGGATGCACTTGAGTCCAATCAACATTGCCATATCGACTGCTGTTTAGAATTCTCTTTAATGGATGTTCCTTTTGCTTAGCTTGGTGTTTTTTTTAACACTGCATCTGTCTTCCTTCTTGATCCTGAGAGCTGAAGTAGCGATTTCACCTTCCCCAAGAATCTGACAGCAGCAGTTTGCTTGTATTTGATTTTTCACACATCTCTTGTGTCTGCCTAAGCAAGTTTGCTTAGAAGATACAAACAGTACTTGTCTGTGGCTTTACCCCCCAAAAAGGGGGGGGGTAAATTCTAAATAAACTGTGCATGCCTTTTAACTGGTAACACATGCTATTATACAGACTCAAGTCAAGAAAATTACATTTTCTGTGCTCCATGACAAATGGCAATAAATACCATTGTGCTAATAACTTCAGAAATGTTTAGCATCTTATTGTTTCTGCAAGCAATTTTGCTTCTTCCGAATTGATTGACTGGCTCGTGGGCAACAAGCAGCAGACAGAGTCTTATTTAGGAAGAACTCATTGGAAAGAGAGATCCAGAGACCACGGGGCGCGTGCTGAAGCTCCTGTAATTTCTCAGAGTAAGTTTCAGGCCTGACCTGGGTGGGCCAGGCTAGTCTGACCTCATCGGACCTCGGAAGCTAAGCAGGGTCAGCCCTGTCCCCTCGATTCCAGTTCCTCACTCAGTTTTACTCCTTCACCTGGAGGCCCTGAGGAGGAGGCCAAAACACCCCTGGCATTCATTTCAGACCCAGAGACTTGTCCACTCTGCTCTGGATATTTTGGAGGATTTCCTTTCCAATTAGAGGTGACTCCTGGCAACTCTTTGAGTTTGCCCAGAGACTCCTAGGAGAAAATTCAGATGGTTTGTTATCATTGTGTGGTGCCAGTCCCCCATGGAACTTGGGTTGTCTGCACCAAAGATTCAGATGTGTACATAAGTACGGTGGACTTAACACATCATCCACACATTTCTGCTTTCTGTCCCCCAGGGGTCTTTGGGGCGATAAGCAGCATGATCAGCAGAAAGAGATCTCTCGGTTGGAATCGTAGAGCTCACTGAGGAACATGCTGTCTCTCACTATTGAGTGCACTCCCCATTTACCCCACATGTAACTGTGGATAATATTTGGGGGGACACCTGCTCCAGCAGTCTTCCTAGCATGTACACACCTTTCCAAGATCCTTCCGTGCATCCTGACAATATCAGTGGCACTCCCTAGTCAGTTCCTGGACAACTGCCTGGCAAGGAGTGGTCCAGACCTGCCAACAGACCCCCATGAAAAGTCATCCAATGGAGCTGGGAGGACTCAGTCCTCATAAGTGACCTGGCCAGAGACTCTGAACACTTTTTGGATATGCACAGGAACATCCAGTGTCAAGAGGCTCGTGGTCATAGTACTCCTGCTCCCTGTTCAGCTCTCAGCCTGCCCAAATTCCTCTAGCTACCAGGGCAGGCTAATGATCTATCAGTTCAGTGCCAGTGTTTTCTGGGTTAGGGTTGCCAACCTCCAGGTAGTAGCTGGTGACCTTCCAAAATTACAACTGATCTCCCAATGACAGAAGTCCATTCCCCCGGATAAATGGGCCGCTTTTGATGGTGGACTCTGTACCCCACTAGCTGACACCTCCCCAAACTTGGCCTTCCCATACTCAACTCCCCCAATCTCCAGGAATTTCCCAACCCAGAGTTGGCAACCCTTGTCTGGGTAGGCCTAGCAAGGTCTGTAGATGCTGGGGAACCTGCCACAGCCCAATGGAACCTCAGAGATCTGTGAAAAGAGCCACATTTGTGGAACCAAAAATCTACCACCGAATCCTGTGCACTAATGCTTGACAAATTGTATTTGAACAATATTCTTTCTTATGGCAAAAAACTTGACTGGGCACATATGTTAAACAGTCAACGATCACACAATAAACATGATAAGACAAAAAAAAACCTGTGCTGAAAGTCGCTAAAAATTAACCAGAAAAATTAAACAATTTACTAATGAGTAACAGAAATATTATTGGTAGTAGTACAACTAAGAATAATAAATGTGCAGTGTTTACAAAAATCCAACAGGTAAGTCCACAATTTTTAACGATCGAACAGGTAAATTTTCAACAATCCAACAAGTAAATCTACAGAATTTCAATAATCCAAAAGGTAAATCTACAATGGATGATGAACACTCTGGATTACAGAACTTTGTTTCATACTGTTTTAATCAGTAGAGGCTGATCAAAGAACTCTTTAAGAACTCATCAAATGTTTCCAACATCAGCAAAACAGCTTTCCAATTTTTCATGGAAATTATTAATAGGGTAGCCAGTCAGTATTCGTAGGGGGAAGTCTCCAGTGTCTTATTTTGCTGGTATGTCCATTATAGATTTACCTGCTGGATTATTGAATTTCTGCAGACTTACCTGTTGGATTGTTGAAAAAATTATGTACTTTCCTGTTGGATTTTTATAAATTTAGTAGTCTGTCTATTGTAGACTTACCGATTAGATTTTAGCATCTTTCAGCACAGTTTTTTTTGGGGGGGCACATATGTTTTCATATGCCTTTCCTCTATCCATCGGCTTTTTGGAACATTTTGTATATACAGGTGTGGCGGAACAGGCCTGTTCTGACTTACAGACGCTGTTCTGCCAGCCCCCTCCTTGGCCTGTGCCAATTCCTGGAGGGTGCTATTCCACTTCTTCCCACTAGGGTACCGCTGCCACCACTGTCCTGTTGGGGGTCTTCCTGCCAGAAGGGACAGACTCGTGACACCCCTTCTCAAACCAAGGCTCTGCCTCTGGTCTCCTGCTACCCAGCTCCTGCAGAACACAGGGGCCGAATTCCTTCTTTGGGGGTTCCCTGGAGGATTGGCAACAGATGCCTTGACTGCTTGCCTCCCTCCCTTCCTGGGACTCCCCTCTTGCAGTAGCGTGGTCTAAGGTGGGTGGGGGACTATGTGGTCCAGAGAAGACTACCAGCTTCAAAAAGTAAAATGTTTATTCAAAAGAGAAAAAGGTTACAAACATACCCTTAGCACAGCACCAGATCAGCAGCCAGAAGGACAAAGAAAAGTTGGTCATCATCGCATCCTTCTTTCCCTGGTTCTAAAAACTTACTCTACTAGATGTTGAAACAGAGTAGGGAATTTCAAGCTTAGAAAGTTACAAAAGGTCTTTATGGGGTTTCATTACCTTGGCTCTCTGCAGCCAGCAGGCCAGGCCACATGGCCGATGGCTCCTGGCCTGTAGATCAGAGCTCAGCCGTCTGTCCTCTCCCAAAGATCAGCATCAAGAGACAAGAGACCCACCCGCCTGAGAGCAAGCACTTTTATTAAACCCCTGACTCCACCCATTCTACATCACACTCTCCACCCCCTTTGACCTGGTCCACCCAGGTCACCCAAGTGGACCCTGGGACATCCAGGTGCATCCTGGGAGCCCTCCTTGTAGGCATTCTGGGAAAGCTCCAGGAGTCACCTGGAGATTCCTAGCACCAAATCCCTCGGTTCCTTTGCAAGTCCAGCCATTTACATAACTGTGGCAGGTAATTGCCCTGGCTTCCGGCCCCTCCAGAGAGAAGAGGAAAAAAACCAGGAACACTTTAAAAACTCAGAAAGGGAAGGGGGGTGTTTCTCCACAACAGGAAACGTTTATATTTCATAGTGAGTCACTGGCGGACGTGAGATGTCTCCCTCTGTCCTAGCCTTGTGTTCTGTAATAGGAAAGTCCAGTGAACTGTCCAGGTGGAGTAGAAATCTGGGAGTGTTTTTACAGTTTTCTGTCAATCTTGTTCCCTCCACTAAAACTATTTACTGCCCAAAGGGGAAGAAAACCTTACAGAGCAGAGTAAAAATTATCTTAGAGGGAAAAAATAACTTACAGAACGGGATGAGTTCTCCAGAGCCAGCGACTCTTTCCCCTTTGTGTGTGTCTGTTTGGTTTCGTACTTCCCAAAGGAAATATGGCTGAGAAAGCCTGGGCCCATTTCACTTCAGGTTCAAGGCTTGGAGCTCAGGAACAGCCCTCCTCCAAATCAACACACAGATCATGTATTGGTGGGTATACACTGCCGTGACTCTTCATAGGGTGCCAGTGTAAAAGGGCTCATTGGCCCAGGCTGTCTCAACCAAGGAGATGCCGGCAAGGACTGCCAATTCCTGGAGCTTTGGGGGGTGGAGCTGGGTGTGTGTGCGCAGTATGCCCAGGAACAGACCTCAGCAGGGTATAATGCCATAAACTTTGCCCTCCAAAGCCACCCCTTTCTCCAGGGCAACTGCTATCATCCACATATCAGCGGCAATTCCAGGAGATTTCTAGGCCCCAGCAGGAGGTTGGCAACCTTGTCCCTGCCTTCAGGATATGTAGGACCCAGGGGCAACTGCTGGCCGATCCCAGGGTTCGGTTTTCCCAGTCTGCTCCCTCTTGCTTTAGCAGCTCACACACACGTGAACACACATGAAGATGCCTTATACGGACTCAAGACCCATGGTCCATCAAGGTCAGTTCTGTCTGCTCAGACTGGCAGCAGCTCTCCAGGGTCGCAGGCAGAGGTCTTTCATATCACCTCTTTGTGGATCTTTTTTTAAACTGTAGATTCCGGGGATTGAACTTGTGACCTTCTGCATGCTAAGCAGATGCTCCACCACTGAGCCACACACCCCTCCATCCTGTTGCTTCACTTTCTTAGGAGAAGCACAAATGTTACAGCTCAAAAGATGGACCCAAAGGTTCTTGCTATGTTTGGCAGGCAGATGCTTTCTGGGCACAAGTGAATTAAAATCTTGAATTCTGCTTCCCCCCATAGCTTTTAAAATAGCTGATAAGTAAGCCCCATATTCCTGATTTCAACACATAGAATCTGACAAGTCATTAGTTGCCTATGCTGTCATTCAGAACTGCTGACTGAAAGAATTAAATCCTTTCTTTTTTTATAATTCACAGTTTATTAATTTCTGTAATGAAGAGCCAGTTTGGTGTAGTGGTTAAGTGCGCGGACTCTTATCTGGGAGAACCGGGTTTGATTCCCCACTCCTCCACTTGCACCTGCTGATGTGACCTTGGGTCAGTCACAAGCTCTGGCACAGCTGTTCTCTCAAGGACAGTTTGTGTTAGAGTTCTCTCAGCCCCACCTACCTCACAGGGTGTCTGTTGTGGGGAGGGGAAGGGAAAGGAGTTTGTAAGCCGCTCTGAGACGCCTTTGGGCAGTGAAGGGCGGGGTATAAATCCAAACTCTTCCTCCTCTTCTTCTTCTAATACAGATTATTGACCTTATTTTCCATCAATCTATTATATTATTCACTCCTAAAATTATTAATTAATAGAAAGTGTTCTCAAACTAATCCACTAACTCCTGTTATACCTAATTAATAGAAAGTGTTCTCAAACTAATCCACTAACTCCTGTTATACCTAACTACTAACCAAGAATCACTTCCTATTCTGAGTCCTATTATTTTATAACACCCGTTAAATATAATTCCATTCAGTTTCCTGAGTTCTTTTCCCATATTCACATTGGTTACAATACGTGTATCAACATAATAGCTTACTTTGGACATTCTTCCATTTACTGTTTATTATTACATACTTCCGATCTAATTTCTTCAGAGAAGCCAGCTTCACCTAAAAAAGAAAATCAAATGGGGCTGCCTTTCAATCCTAGGGCCGAGAAAACTCGATGGGAAGGAACTCACCTCCCCTCCTGTGAGAGGACCCTAACCCTAACCCTCCTCCTGTGAGAGGACTTACTAGGGGGGCACACCCCCTCCCTCCTCATTACACCCACTGTTTGAAATTAGAATTAGTTAATTGCCTTCTAACCCCGTAATTCTATAAACCCTTTTGATTATGTACCATTTTTTAAAAGGCACTATTTTATTATAAACTAAATTACGAATCATAGTAGGTATTCCATATAATTACTAAATGAATAAATAAATGAAATGTAGCACTTTTATCTTTGAGCTGTTCCTTAAATTAGTTCCTGGAGACCTCATGTCTTTGTGAATTTTCAAATAACCGTCTCTAAACAGACCGAATTCCAGTCTATTCTCTGATCTCTTACTATTTTACACATGCAGCTAATAGCTTTTTACCAGACACCTCATCAAAAGCCGTGTAAGTTTTACCATCAGGATGAACAATAATATGACCTAGAGGCAGCCAGTGAAACCTAAAACCATTTTTTTAAAGTTTTACTGCCACCTCCCACATCCTTCTCCTTGCTGCAAGGATTTCTGGAGTTAAATCTGCATACAAAAACACAATAGTGTCACCCAATTGCAGACCCTCTTTTTCTCTGATGAGTTGAAACAGCCACTTTTTGTGCTGGATATCCACAAATTCAACTAGAATGTCCAGAGATGCTCCCAGTGGAGCTGACACAGACAAACAATAAGCTGCTGCAATCACAGCAGAATAGCAGCAGTAAAGATGAATATTTTACTAAGATTACTCTTTTTATTTCAAACAATACCAATTTCAATTAACTTGAACTATTTTAAAGAACTTGAAAAACTGATAAGGCAATTTATATGGGAAGGTAAGAAACCAATAATTAAATTGAAACTACTTCAAGAAGTCAAAGAAAGGGGAGGATTAGCACTTCCACATTGGCAACTTTATTACAAGGTGGCAGCACTCACCTGAATAAAGGAATGGATTACACTGGAAGACACAAGACTTTTAAAATTAGAAGGGCGTGAGTTGAAATTGGGCTGGCATGCATTTGTATGGCATAGAAAAAGCAAAACTCATAGATATTTTAAACAACATTTTATTAGAGCGGCACTTGGCAACGTATGGGAACAAATCCAAAAGATACATTATGTTGAGATACCAAAATGGGTTTCACCATTAGAAACATTTACTAATCCAATGACATGTATCAAGGAACATTTGTGGAGATATGGAGATTTGTTAGAAGACCAAAATAAAATGTTACAGAAAGAAGAATTAATAAAAAAAGTTATTCACATGAACTGGTGGGGAAAAGTACAAATAGACTCTAGATATGTAAAGGATAAAGTGATGGGATTTCAAACTACTTCTTCTGAGTTAGATAAAATTGTTGGATCTGCTACAAAGCAATATATAAATTGTTTTAATAAATTTTTACTGGAGTGGGAAATGCAAGATGAAGTGGTGAAAGAAGTAATGATTAAATGGGCACAGAATATAGGGCATAATGTACAACTAGACCAATGGGAAAAAGTTTGGAAGGTTAATATAAAATTTACTAAAGAGAACTTGTATAAAATGTTTTATAGATGGTATATGACACCAGAGAAATTAGCTAAATATGTCAAATTTATTTTGGAAATGTAAATGTAAAACTGGCTCATTTTACCATATGTGGTGGACTTGTGATGTGGTTAAAAATATTAGATATAGGTGCATGAAATAATACAAAAGATACTAGATAAAAATATCCCATTTATACCAGAAATGTTTTTATTAAATATTGTACCACAAGAGTTTAATGTACAAGATATATATATGATTGTTCAGGTTGTAACTACAGCTAGAATTTTGTATGCAAAATACTGGAAGAAAGAAGAAGTCCTGAGAAAAGAAGAATTGATATTCAAATTGTTGGATGCAGCAGAGATGGATAAATTAATGCTACAGTTACATGAAAGTGACTTTGAAAAAAAATGGGAGAGATTTTATAAATGGTTGCAAAAATATCAGGGTAGTATAAGGGATAGATCTTAATAATAATTAACAAAGGATATAAATGAAATTGATTCGAAATAAGCATTTGGTTTATAGTAAATGTAGACTCCAGCACTTAACTGTTTTTTCTGTTCTATGTCTTACTGTTTTTCTTGGTTCTACTGTTTTTCTTGATTTTCTGTCTGTTTACTATTTAAAAACAATAAAATCTCTTTTTTAACAAAAGCTGCTGTAATCACATTTGGATTTGCATCTGCCAGTCCCAACAGAGATGAAAGCCAGAGATTTAAAGAGGTACACAAATGTTATTTTGGTGAGTAATTACTTGAAATTCCTCCAATGCCACATTTCAAATGAGCCAACTTTCTTCACTGTCCAATTTTCACACCAATACATAGTAAGGGGGAATACAATGGCATGAGTTTACTTGATCTTTGTATGCATCTGAAGTGAATTTTTGCATTGACAGAAACTTTCATATACACTGAAATATTAAATGAGGACAGGAATCAATGATCAGTCAGTTGTAGGTGGTACTCTCAAACGGTCCCCAAAAAGTTTGCCTTCCCCCCCAAGCACTCAACATTGCAGTGCATTGTATCGAAAGACATTTTGTACATTGAAAGACATTTTGTACACACACATTTTCACATTCCTTTCACCAGACGGGTTCCTCTTCTCTCATTTGCCAAATAAATTTTATTAACTTCCAAAGAGGTGTTTTGATTCTATGGTTGCCAACCTCCACATAGGGCCTTGGAGATCTCCCAGATTTACAGTTGATCTCCAGACAAGAGAGATCAGTTCCCCTGGAGAAAATGGCTGCTTTGGAGGGTGGCTTGTATGGTGCTATACCCCACTGCCAGTTTGGTGTAGAGAGCCAGTTTGGTGTAGTGGTTAAGTGTGCAGACTCTAATCTGGGAGAACCAGGTTTGGTTCCCCACGCCTCCACTTGCACCTGCTGATGTGAAAAACAGGGCCTGCTCATCTCCCTGCTCCACACGTTTTCTTTGGCTGAGGGCAGTACAGAGATCCCTCAGTGACCAGAGGGGCCCAGGTGACTCTCCCGTCTCCTGTTCCCAGTCGGCGGTGCAAGCCTCGCCTCAGCGCGGGGGAGGGGAGGTCCCTAGGGTGGCCAACTCTGGGCTGGGGAATTCCTAGAGATTTGGAGCTGGAGAGGGTGGGCATTGGGGAAGGAGAGGAACTCAGCGGGGTATAAATGCCACAGAGCCCACCCTCCAAACAGCCGTTTTCCCCAGGGAAACTGGCCTCCGTAGTCTGGAGAGCAGTTGGAATTCTGGGAGAGCTCCAGGTCCCGCCTGGATAGTGGCCACCCTGGAAGATCCCCCCCCTTCTTCTACAATTGCTACAAGTGATAGAAATGTCCTAATTCTGTTTTTATCTTATCAACAGATAATGCTACTGGTGTTGGCTATTTTTATATAGCTTCTGGGGGGCGGGGAGTAGGAGGCTAACAGCTTGGATTTTGCGCCATAATAGCTACTTTTTCAATGTGTAAGTGAAAAATTGCTGCTGCACTTCCGATATTATCAACGTGACTATCCAACTCTTCTGTAATTTTGTGTCCAAGTTAGTGTTTAATTTTTCACCCATTGACTTTGATACCAATGACTTAACAGTATTTTATAAATCGTTGACATAAAATGTTTTTGGTTTTTTTTGCTATGAAATAATGTTAAAAATATTTTCCTGAATCCTGTTAATTCCCCAGGTTGAAAGTTCCGGTCCAGTGACTGCCAAACAAGTGGTGTGATGTGCAGAGATTCAGACTTTGCATTTTGTTCTTGATTTCCTCAAATGGACAATTGATCATTTCCCTACAGATCCACCTCTCTCTCTCTCTCTCTCTCTCTCTCTCTCTCTCTCTCTCTCTCTCTCTCTCTCTCTCTCTCTGTATTAAAATTCTGTCACAGCTCCGTTTTCCATGTATCCCACTAATTATGAAATCCCAGCCTTTTCTGACAGCTGGTATCATCCTTCAACGCTTAAGTGAGCGTAGTCTGGTCAGCTTTCTGACTTGATCAAAGCGATGGGGTCCTATAGCCACCAGAGAGAAAGTACAAAACTCAGCAAAGCTATGGGGCTGTGTTACTCTGAAACAAATTATTCATGAAAGAGAAAGAAAAATCTTTGTTCAGTAAAAGAGGGAAATGTTTTTTTGCTGTTCTTTGAAAACTAGCATCATTGGACAAATTCAGTTCTATTAACAAGCTTCTTCCCTCATAGGCACTGATTTAATTGTTGTTATCTTTTATGGTCCACTCCACTTTGATCTTATTTATTAGTGAGGCCTTAGTTAATTTGGTCTCTTTGAGCTGGTCTGCATAGAATTAAGTCTCATTCCAAGGCACACATCCAATCAGAGCCTTTGATTTAGCATCTGCAATGCTGGAACTATTTCAGAACACATTCCATGTATTTTTATGAATGGATGATGCTCCGGATTAATAAATGTTTAGCTGTTCCTTGGAATGCTTCCTGAAAGAGTAAGGGAAACTGATTGCCGGCCACACACCTGGGGTCAGATGCATTCATACTTTCATATATCTGGCTTTCACCTATGTAAGATACACAGGCTTTGTATCACACATCCCTATTAACGAAGAGTAACTGTGTGAATGTGGAAATAGGGGTGACTCTAATTTTGAGAGTCGGCAGCATTTTCTGTTATTTCCGTGGATGTTGCCCTTTGCCACAAATGCTCAGGACCTTCATCCACAAAACGGGATGTGCAATTTTGCACATGATGGCTTGCTGTGAGGTCTGATTGCAACTGTGTCTGTGTGCATTGTTCACGCCAAACAGCTACTGGCTTTCTGAGGTCATGGATAGCTGCTTATTCTTGTTCCCCTTTTTTGGTGCTGCTTGGCTTGAAACGATATCGCCCGGGCCAGCTGAGGCTCTTTGGATGGGGCATCTTCCCAGAGAGCTGAGCCTCCAGTGGGAGCCCCTCCCATTCTTTTCTCCCTCCCTTCCCTGCCTCTGCCCCATCACTGCTCCCACTTACTGGCTGCTCTCCCGGCGGCATGTAGTAGCTGCTTACTGCTCTGCTGGAGGACGAGCCACTTGAGTTGGAGGAAGTGTTATGTCCTGAGCCCTGCCTCGCAAGAGCTGATTTGCGGGTTGTAGGGCAGGCGTGCTTGACCTTTGCTTCCCCCTACACACACCATTTAAAGGGGAGGCTCCCTTTAAATAGTTGGGAAGGGAACTGATTCCCTACTCCTCCACTTGCACCTGTTGGGTGACCTTGGGCAAGCCATAGTTCTGGCACAGCACAGCTGTTCTTGAAAGAGCAGTTCCTGTCAGAGCTCTCTCAGCCCCACCTACCTCACAGGGTGTCTGTTGTGGGGAGGGGAAGGGAAAGGAGTTTGTAAGCTGCTCTGAGACACTGAGTGAAGGGTGGGGTATAAACCCAATCTCCTCAGGAGCTTTGGGAAGAAAACAAAATATGATTTTCAAAATTCCCAGTATTTACCTGTTTGCTGTTGTTTGCCACCCTAACATCAGTTGCTTGGCAACATTAAATATATGTGTATATATATATATATCTGAGTTCATCATCTCCAGTTGGCCAGAGATATGAGCCCAGCCAGTGGGCAAACACCCAGCGGCTGCTTTCCCCCACCCAGTCCTGCAAAGTGTGGGCAGTGATTCCGACTGGATCTAAATCGGCTTCATGATGAGCCACCACATAGCCAGTGAGATCAGGTGAGGCGGCAGCACCAAGAAGCAGATTCCGGCTGTGGACAGGAAGCGTTGCCCTCCCTCTGAATGACGCCAAGAATCGAAGGACGTGTGGCTGATGCCACAGGATTGTGGTTGGCTCTCATCAGGCAGGCTGGGCAAGGAAAGGAGAGGCTGTAGCCCTTTGGCAGAGCAGCTGCTTGGCATGCAGAAGTTCCCCGGTTCAGTCCTCAGCATCTCCAGTTAAAAGGACCAGCTAGGAGGTGACACGAAAGACATCTACCTTTTTTTAGCCTTTGTTTGCAATATACTTCTTTGAAGTTTATTTACTGCAAGTGGTACCATGCTTTTATAACTGTGCAATTTTGCTATAGTAACGAATATATATTCCCAGTAGAAGACGCAGTGCATAGATTGGAGGGAGTGTTTTTGTGAGAATTGGCTGAAGTGCCTAGAAGGGACTGGACCCAGCTCCAGAATGGGGCAAAATGGGCTTGGAAAAATGGAGGCAGAGGCAGGAACACAGGAGCCCCTGTGGTCCTTTAGAAAGCAGTTCCCTGCAGCTGCTATGAGGCTGTGAGGAAAGGGAGTTGCATCTCAGGATCCCAGGTCCCAACTCATTAAAAGTGCAGCAAGTAGTCTGGCCCTGAGTACCTGTGTTGTTTCACATGTTTTGTGCACAATTCTGTGAATCCTCAATATTTTCCTATTTCTTGACAATCCCAGAGCTGAGTAAAAAGCCGTGAGCAGCCCAGAAAACGTCAGCAACAGGTGCCTGGCTGTCTCCACATCAACACCTCCGTCTGTCATTTGCAGGCTGAATGCCATTCGGGATTGTCGAATGCACCGAGGACTACAAATGAGATGGATGGAATTCCAGGAGCTTCTTGGTGTAGTTTTATCAAAGGTGACACACTGAATAACCTGCAGGTTAGAGGAAGGAAGGGCAGACAATGTGCACTGCGGACGAACGAGAAACTCTGATAAATCGCCTGGCAAAGCCTGCAAAGAATGAGTACTTGGGAGAACACACAAAATGTCAGTGCAATCCAAGGAAAAGAGGAGGTGAACCCCAAAGAGGAGGGAAATGCCTGCTGGGCTTAGAAGCCTACTCCAAAAGTTCCGGCACCCGGATCTCCAGTCAAAATCTGGGGCAACAGTCACTTGGGCTTTGGTTATGACAGAATCTTTCCAGGACCTCAGGCATGGAGCTTCCCACAAGAATGTGAGGTAACATGAGAAGTTGCGCCACATCTGTCAGACCCTTGAGTTAATCCACTCTCAGTCCAATAGTCTTTTATAAAAGCTTTATTAGAAACAGAGATTTGGATGTGCACAAGAGAGATCTCTTGTTCAGACTAAAGAACAGAGCAAGGGCTAGGTATTGTATAGGCAATAGGTCAGTATCCCAGAATGCAATGGTCATGCAGTGGGCATTCACCCTCTCACCCTCTTTCACTCCCCCTCCTTCATACTACCCAGCACTATAAAAGTTTATTGTCCAGCAACCGATGTTTCTCCAAGGATGAGAGGCTCCCAATGGCCAGACATCTTGGGGTCCGTTCTCATGGGAAAGTTGTTGCGAGCAAAGCTAACCCACCCCTTCACACACAGAGAGATATTTTAGCATTCACACCTGCTCCTCCCATCCCCCGGAATTTTATGGCAGAGAGGGCTAGAAAGGGACCAAATGGTCATGATGGCTTGGAAGGGAAAGGGAACGACAAAGGAAATTAAAGAAATCCTGTGTCACCATGACAATCAACAGAGCCCGATTCTGACAACACCAGTCCAAATGCATCTCTGCCTCATGCCCTTTCCAGGGACAAGGCTTCTTGGGTCATCCTCGTGGGTGGGACCAATGTTTTCCCCTACTGAGTGGAACAGTTCACATCCTGTGATGGGCAGTGCGGCGCTCCAGATTGCTGCTGAGTGGGGCTTCCTGTCTTTTTTTTGGGGGGGTCAGTATTTTGTGTGTGGGTGTGTGTATGCCTTCTGTGTTGACTTCTGGCAGGCCCTAGTCTGGGCTTGGGTGTTTCAGAGAGGTGGCTTATGTTGCCTGCCTCTGCATTCCTGCTCTGGTATTCCTTGGGGGTCTCCCTTCCAAGGACTTGCTGGGGTCAGCCCTGCTTAGCTTCCGAGATCTGACAACATTGGGCTTGCCTGGGCCATCCACGTCAGGTCAGGGCTTCCTGTCTTAATGAGTGGCTGCTCACACGCACAGCTTAGAGTAGACACTGGGTGGGAGGAGTCCCCCCGCAAGGAGTCCTACACTGTTGGTGTAATGCGAGAAGGGGTGCGCTTCTCCTTGGTGTCTTCTTGAACTGGCTCAAAAAGCCAGAACTACCTGCCACTGTGTAGTAGCTGCAGCACAGAGACTGGGGTGGGCTAAGTGTTTTTGAGGCCCTGGGCAAAAGTCAAGGATGGGGCCCCAGAATGACTGGGTGCGGTGGGCATGGTGGCAATCAGGGCAGTGCCCTCCCGCCTGACATTCCATTCCCTAAGTAACCCTAGAATCACAGAGTTGGCAGGGGGCCCTGCAGGCCATCTAGTCCAACCCCCTGCTCAGTGCGGGATCAGCCTAGAGCATCCCTGGCAGGGGTTTGTCCAGCCGCTGCTTAAAGACTGCCAGTGAGGGGGAGCTCAACACCACCTCCCAAGGCAGCTGATTCCACTGTTGCACAACTCTTACTCTAAAAATGTTTTCCCTAATATCCAGCCGGTACCTTCCAGTTTGGTGTAGTGAGCTAGTTTGGTGTAGTGGTTAAGTGCGCGGACTCTGATCTGGGAGAACCGGGTTTGATTCCCCACTCCTCCACTTGCACCTGGCCGGATGACCTTGGGCAAGCTGTAGTTCTGATAAAGAGCTGTTCTTTGAAAAAGAGAAGTTTCTGTCAAGAGCTCTCTCAGCTCCACCTACCTCACAGGGTATCTGTTGTGGGGAAGGGAAGGGAAGGGAGTTTGTAAACTGCTCTGAGACACCTTTGGGTAGTGAAGGGCGGGGTATAAATCTAATCTCTTCTCTTCTTTTTCTCCCTGCCCTTAATTTAAACCCATTGTTGTGAGTCCTCTCCTCTGCTGCCTACAGGAACAGCTCCCTGCCCTCCTCTAAGTGACAGCCCTTCAGATACTTCAAGAGAGCAATCGTGTACCCCCTCAGCCTCCTCTTCTCCAGACTCAGCATTCCCAAATCCCTCAGCCTTTCCTCAGAGGGCTTCTAGGTCTCCGGACCCCTGATCATCCTCATTGCTCTCCTCTGCACCCGCTCCATTCTGTCCACATCCTGTTTGAAATGAGGCCTCCAGAACTGCACACAAGATTCCAGGGGTGGCCAGTGCAGTGTACCCTATCATGATTCCATAGGCAGTGATGGTGAGCAGTGGAGGACCTGTACAGTGGATGGAGTGGGACTATGCAGCACGGGGCACGGGGTAGCCTCCTTGGCTGCCCCATGGCTAAAACTGCCAATGCACAGACCTGGACTCCGCTGTTAGATTGCTGGGCAGAATGCAAATGCCCTTGACAAGATCTTCCAGAAGGTTCCTTGACACCACAGAAAAGGAGAGAAGGGAGGGGGAGAATGGTGGCCTTGGCGAAGACTCGTGACATAAACAAGAGCAAACGGCACGGTTAACTTGCCCAAGCAGTGAACGCCTGTGAGAGTTTGCAGGCAGAGTAGGACGGACAGTTCGTGATGAATGCAGATCAACTAAAAACAGCTGCTCAGTTTTACAAATTAATTATTCAAAACTCTTCACCTTGAGGGTTCTGCAGATTTCAAGGTCAATATAGCTGAGAGTATTTTCTTTTGCTGTCCATTCCGTAACTGGATGGGCCTGACGTGGTGTTCGGAGCCGTGTGTCTCAGTAGAGAAGCCTCTGGGGCACCTACTGCCTATCCCTAGTTGGCTGTCTGTCTGCTATTGAACCCCCTGAGAAGCAAAATAGTCCCACCCTAAACAGATTCCTCCTCGACACCAAGTGAATTGTTTCACCATTAAATGCATGCCAAGTAGAGGCATCAAATGGAGTTTCTCTGAGCAGACATGCACAGAACTGTATTCCTACAAATATTTGCTGGCTCTTTTCCTGTGGCCAGTGGCAGACTAAACATGCATGAGGGGAGAGAACGGGGCAGAGGGTGTCTCTTCTCACCTCGGTGTTCTAGACCACGTGCTTGGGTCTGTGGTGACACCAACTTATCTGGAGGTGCAAGGAAAAGCTTTCTGTTGAAATCTGGCTCAAAAAAAGGGGGGAGTCTGTGTGTAGGTCCTTATCAAAGGTGCTGATGTTGACCTCTGTTGACCTGGCTGTCACCAGGGAAAGGCCAACTGGAGGACTGGGTGCAGAGCATGGGAATGGCCATAGAGACAGAAATATTCGAGCAACACCTGACCCTTGGTTTCCAATCTGATTTGGGAAATCTATCACTCTCTGCCTAGTCTGCTGGGGGGGGGGAGCAGGGGGAGCTGCCCTGCTTCCAGCACCCAAAAATGTAGAGCCCAGTATGGTGGGTGGTGCTGGCCATGGTGGTGCACACCAAGATCAATTTATGTGCCTAACCAAGAAGTCATCAGAAATCAGTATTTTAAAAACAAATCTAGAGTCTTATTACTCCACTAGCAGTAAAGTCCATTGTGAAAGCAATACAACGAGTGCTAGAAAGATGTGACATGTAACGAATGCATAGGCTGGAAGTAGGCAAAGTAAATAATAGCAGTCGGTAATCAAAAGATACAAATGTGGAAGTAAAGTCTAACATACCTTATGGCACACATCAGGACCCTTTGGAAGTTTGAAGGAAAGGCTTCTCCAAGCAAAGTGGGAAAATCTGCAATGTTCCACTCATGTACGTAGCCTTTGATGGTTCCTATCTTGCGGAGCAGGATGTCTGAGAAGACCAGGAAGGCTCCCATAGCACCATTGTCCCACAACCGATGCACGAAAGTGTGCAGGAGGGCATTCTTATATAGGAACAGTGTCCACATGTCTTGTGCACTTACCTGGCCCTCTGATGTGTACAGCGTGTCTTCTGACAGACATCTGAGTCTCCTGTAACTGTTGAGGTTCTCAGAATCTGAAGTATTGTCTGTAGAAGGAAAAGCAGCAAGTGATGTCAGCCAGCAAGGATGGAAGTCACAGCCATGAGACATTACTTTTTTTTGTCAAAAGATCTTGTGTGCTATGGCCTGAATAAAACTTGGTCTTAAAGGTGCCACTGGACTGTTTTGGATTGCTAGCTATGGGGGCGGGGGGCGTGCAGATACTCCCTCGCAGAGGAGGATGGTGTTCCTCTTGCGGAGCAGCATGCCTGAGGAGGCCAGGAAGGCTCCTAGAGTTCCATCGGTCTGCAAGCCATGCACAGAAATGTGCAGGAGGGCATTCTTGTACTGGAACACTTTTGCCATGTCGTGTCCACTGACCTGGTCCTGTAATGTGTATAGCGTGTCTGGTCACAGTTGTCTCAGTCTCCCGTGTTTTTTGCAGTTCTCTGAATGTGCAGTGTTGTCTGTAGAAAGTAAAGAAGTGCTGTTAGCCAGTAAGGATGGATGCAGCATCTCGAAAGATCTCATGGCCGCACCCATCAATTGGCAAACCAAGCACAGGGAAGTGTAGGAGGGCATTCTGGCACTGGCACATTGTCCCCATATCTAGTCCACTTACCTGATCCTGTAATCTGTAGAGTGTGTCTGTTCACATTGGGCTCAGTCTCCTGTGATGTTTGTGGTTCTCGGAATCTGAAACATTGTCTGTGGAAATTAAAGCAGTAAGTGATGGCAGCTTCCAAGGACGGACACTGGATGTATGAGACAGTTATTTTCTTGGTCTAAAGATCATAGAATCATCGTTTGTTAGAGTTGGAAGGGACCTTGCAGGTCATCCAGTCCAACCCCCTGCACTCTGCAGGAGCAGAGCCAAAAGATAGCCCTACATACCTACAACATACCCAAAAGATGGCCGTCCAGCCTCCGCTTGAAGACCGTCAAGGAAGGAGCATCCACCACCTCCCGAGACAGACTGTTCCACTGCTCAACCTCTCTTACAGTTAGGAAGTTTCTCCTGATACCTAGCTGGTATCGACTCCCTTGTAATTTCCACCCATTCGATCTAGTCTTACAATCTGGAGCAAGAGAGAATAGATCTGCTCCATCTTTTACATGACAGCTCTTCAAATACTTGAAGACTGCAGTCATGTCCCCTCTAAGTCTTCTCTTTCCCAGGCTAAACATACCCAACTCTTTCAGCCTTTCCTCATAAGACTTGGATTCAAACCCTCTCACCATCCTGGTTGCCCTCTTCTGGACACGTTCAAGGTTTTCAACATCCTTCCTAAAGTGTGGTGCCCAAAACTGGACACAGTACTCCAGGTGACGACTGACAATAGCAGAATAGAGCGGAACTACCACCTCCCGTGATCTGGACACAATGCTTCTGTTAATGCATCCTAAGACTGCATTAGTTTTCCTCACAGCCACATCGCACTGCAGGCTCATGTTGAGCTTGTGATCAACCAGAACACCTAGATCCCTTTCACATGTGTTGCTGTCAAGCCAAGTCCCTCCCATTCTATATCTATGCATTTGATTTTTTTGTAACTAAGTGTAAGACTTTGCATGTATCTCTATTGAAATTCATTTTATTTGTCTCAGCCCACTGTTCCAGCCTATCTAGATCATTTTGAATCCTGACTCTGTCTTCTTCAGAATTAGCAATCCCACCCAGCTTTGTGTCATCTGCAAATTTGATAAGCATCCCCTCTATGTCTTCCTCCAGGTCATTTATAAAAACACTGAACAACACCGGGCCCAGGACCGAGCCCTGTGGCACTCCACTCGAGACTTCCCTCCACGTAGACGCAGAGCCATTTATGAGCACTCGTTGGGTACGATTTTTCAACCAACCATGAATCCATCCAACGGTTGCACCATCCAGCCCACACTTAACCAGCTTATCCTCAAGGATATCATGAGAAACTTTGTCAAATGCTTTACTGAAATCTAGATATACTGTGTCCACAGCATTGCCAGAGTCAACCATTTTAGTAACTGTCAAAAAAGGAGATAAGGTTGGTCCAGCATGACTTATTCTTGATAAACCCATGCTGGCTACTACCAATTAACTCATTCCGTTCAAGGTGCTCACAGACAGAGCGTTTAATAATCTGCTCTAGAATTTTTCCAGGTATTGATGTCAAGCTGACATCTAGCCGAAAAGCAGAGATGATCAGAAGGGGGGAGGCCTGGGCAATTTTTTCCATTGCCCTGGTGGGACAAATAATAAGGAGGTGGCTTGAGAGCAGCGTTCCCTCCAAGCTGACTCAGCGTGATGTGGCACACAGGTTGTAGCCTCTGGTTCACACAGTCTTGTCTTAACTTAAGAAGGATGGCTCCAGAGCAACTGAATTGAAGCAGTAGTTGAATGATGCACTCACAACGGTAACAGCAGCACCTCACAACATAGAATGTTTGCTCATAGGACTCCACAGGTTAGAGGGAGCCTTGGCTGAGAGTGCAGTGTGGGTAGCCAAAGGTAGCAGTGTGAGGATACAGGTGTGAGGAACCCATCCAACCCGCGCCCCCCCCCCAGTGTCACTACCTGCAGGGATAGTAGAGAGCCCCCTTTCCCATTCTGCCTTTCACCCAGATCCACTGACACACTTACAGTAATAGCCAGAGCCTGTCGCATCATGCAGGAGGCCTGAGGAGTTGTTCTGTCTTTGCATGTGCCCTTCCTTGGCAGTAGGCTCACATTGTGGGGAGGGAGGCTCTCACATTTTCCTCTCTGGGTATTCCCCCACCGAAGAGCACCCCCTGGTCTGCTGCCCCCCAAAGAATGTCCTGCTGCCTCCCTGGGCCAGGCCCCAGCACCCGGGAGGGCCGATGGCCCTCATCGAGCAGGCCTGCCGTCAGCAAGCCTCGCAGCTAGGGCAGCCCTCCCACTCCTCTAGAACATGTTCCATGGTCCCCTGGGTCCAGGCTCCACCAGCCCCAGGATGCCCATTGTGGCCCTCCCCACAAGCCAGGCCCTGCCGCTCCCAGGCCCTGCAAGGCCTAGGGTGGCCCTCCCCCCAGAACATATCCCATGGGCCCAGGAGGCCTGGCACAGCCTTCCCCTCTCCCCTTCCCCCACGAGGCCTAGGACGGCCTTCCCACACATCCCAGGAAGGGCCTGCTGGGCCTATGACCGGCATTGATGTCAAACTGACAGGCCTGTAATTTTCTGGGTCCATCTTTTTTCCCTTCTTGAAGATCGGGACAACATTCACTCTCCTCCAGTCTTCTGGCACAACACCAGTACTCCAGGACATCTCAAAGATTAGAGCCAGAGGCTCTGAAATAACATCAGCAATTTATTTTAGCATCCTGGGATGCAAGCCATCTGGCCTTGGAGATCTGAAAGTATTTAAGGCAGCTAGATGATCTCTAATCATTTCCTTACTTACTCTGGACTGGCAGTTCCTCCTTCCTTCATATGCCCTGCATTCTTCAGTTTGTATACAGCTTGCCTTATGGTTAAAGACTGGTGCAAGCTGAGAGTTGAGTAATTCCACTTTGTCTTCATCTCTTGTTAAGGCTTGACTGTCTTCCCCTAGCAATGAGTTTACCCCATTCCTGTTCTTCTTTTTACTCTGAACATAGGCATAGAAATCTTTCTTGTCTTTAGCATCCCTTGCAAGCCTCAGCTCCACCTGCACTTTAGCTTTTCTGACACCATCCCTACAGATTCGAGCCTGCTTCTTGTACTCACCCTCAGTAATTTGACCCTTCTTCCATTTCCTGTACATTTCCCTTTTTAGCCTCAGCTCTTTAGACAGGGAAGGAAGCAAAAGGAGTGAGAGGATCATGGAAGATCCCCATTCAAGTCCAAAACTGACAGAGCTTCTAGTCAAGAGAATTAATCCCTGCCCAGTGAAAAAGAAAATAACTCTTAAAAGAGGAGTGATCACTGGTCTGTGTATATAGAAGGATTTTGGGAATTTGGTTGTATGTTCCTGCCTTAAGAGTCAGTGAAACTCAGGAATCTATGCTTGACTGTTTAAGTACACACTGAAAAGAAAGCCTCACTCCTCAAAGTTTCAAAGACCTCACTGAAAAGCAAAAACACTTACTTGTTGACAACATATTATCTGGATTCAATGTGATTAGTTTTATTATTGAGTTACCTCATACTCCCTACTCCTGATTCCACCCGACCTTTTCCTCTCCAAGTTAAATAAAATATTTTCTTAATCTTGAACTTTCAAAAGCCTCTCATTTGCCATTACAGAAGTAGAATATAAGCAGGTGATTTTGTCTTTTCCCTCAAGTCCCCGGATAGGACCAGCATCAATATATATAATAATATGACAGGGTGGGACAGCCATAGGCCAATTAATAAGAAGAAAATAGATATAGGGGCTGCTTAGCAAAGAAAGTAGAAGGGAAAAAGGGAAAATCCTGTGGGGGAGGCAGGGAAGAGGGTGAAGTCGCTGTGATAGATTTCAGGGGGTCCGTGAATTTGGATGGGGAAAAAATTACATCTTTATTTTCACTAACCTCTGAATTTAGCATTTCCTTCAATTATGAATGTAGGCAACAAACCACAGTAGTATTAGCAATACATGTCAGATATTTTCATAACACATTACAGTTGATGAAGGTATCTTGAAATATTGTTTATCCTCATCACTACTTCGAAACTAAGGTGGTTATTAGACCTGCCGCCAGACCACACACGATGGCAGTCTTCCTATCTATCTTCCCTTTGTAATCCTACGTAATTTATTTTATGCATTTTAAAACATTATTATGAGAAGGGGTTCATAAGCTTCACTAGACTGCCAAAGGGGCCCATGGCACAAAAAAGTTAAGAACCCCTGCTCTGTGTTCAAAACTAGCAATTATACCAATTAGAAAAGAGTAACTCAATCAAAAATTTATTACCATCATAGACCAGCAGAATAAAATATACATTAACAAAGTGGTTATAAGAGCGCGTGGGCACACACACACACACACACACACAGCACACACTACTTCCATTAAAGTTTCAAGATCCACAAGACAAAAGGAGGTATACCATTCCTCCAATCTTCCTGGAATTTTTTTTATTTTATTTTTAGGATAGGCCTAATAAATATACATCTGAGGTCATTATAGAAGGGGCAATGTAGCAGCACATGCCCAGATGCTTCAGCTTCCCCGGTAGCACAAGGGCATAATAATATTATCTTCAAGACTGAAAATAATATGGGACCGTCTCCTCTGGTATACCCCCAGGAGAGCACTGCACGCTGCTGAGAGCCATTTGCTGGCCATCCCTGGCACTAAAGACATCCGGCTGTCCTTGACCAGAGCCAGGTCTATTCCACAGGGCCTGTAAACCAGAGGTGTTCCGCCAGGCTTTTGGCTGAGGACAGCAACGATTTTCCATCATAGTTGGCACCCTCTTTTCGTCCATTCTGCCTGCTTCGGCCTCCTCCTTAACCTGCCCAAAGTAGGTTTTGAATTAAATTATGGATGCCATCTGGAGACTATTAAATTAGGATTAACTGATTGTTGATTTTAATACGTAATTTTATATTGTTTTTAACCTGTTGTAAATCACTCAGAGCCTTGAGTACTCAGGGACTGGGCAATCCAGAAACAACAACAACAACAACAACAACAAGAACTCCTGAATTGGTACACTACAAAACTTCCCTTCTAATAAAGTGAATGGAAGACCATTAAGATGAATTAGCCAGGAAGCTTGACAGCACCAAATTCTTCCTGCAGTGAGGGTACTTTGCAGCAAAACAAATGGTTGAAGTTCAGTGTCCTAAATCCTTTCCTTAATTTCAGATTTAGTTTGGGAATAGCCCAAGGCTATTAAGCTACTAGAAGAATATTCAGTGGAATATAGTTTCTCTGAAAGGGCCTGTTCCATTTTGACTGAAAAGTGTTTTTTAGTATTTAAGGTACAAGACCCGCAAGACAGAAAACAAGCTTTGGCCAGTAATTGATTCTGTGTATCCCTGCACAAGCTTTCAGAGAAATTAAACCCACTTCTAAACGCAAAACTGCATTAGAAACACAGTGGGGGACTACAAGTATGACTCTCAGGAATTTGGTCTGACTGATTTCAAAGTGGCTAAGACAAGGTCAGCTCTGGTACACATTTTTTTTCAAAGCAGGGACATTTCTCCGGGCATTCCCAACTATGTTCTTAATCTGAGTGTGCCAAGACTCAGAGGAATGAAAAACTACACCTAAGTATTGAAACACGTTGCCTGCTTAATAGAACCCCTGTGAATTATCCATCTATGCTTATATCTTCTTCTAGTAAACAGAAGAATTTTGGACTTGCTATAGTTATAGTCGAGAGATCATTATCACAATGTGATTCAAGAGACCTCAGTGTTTGCCTTAAATCCAGGCTCTTTTTGTAGCAGGAATTCTTTTGTATATTAGGGGACACATCCCTAATGTAGCCAATCCTCCAAGAACTTACAGAGCTCTTCTTACAGGGGCTACTGTAAGCTCTTGGAGAATTGGCTACATTAGGGGTGTGTCTCCTAATATGCAAAGGAGTTCCTGCTACAAAAAAGCCCTGCTTAAATCTATATTGCTTTGAGAGAGCACTACTGCATCTTCTGCTGTCTAGAGGCTGGGGGGTGGGTGTTGAACACTGGGGTCAAATAGAGTCATTGCCAGAAGACAACCTTGTTTGTCACCATTATAAGTAGGAACAGAGGCTGACAGATGCCCAGGAAGGTAACAATTAACCCCTAGCCAATTTTTTTTTTTTGTATAGGCATCAGATAAGAATTAGCAGCCATCTGTCTATACATAGTCCACTTTGTGGGATAAGAAGATCGACTGCTGACTTAAAATCAGTGAAAGCTGCATCCAGGGTGCCACCACTCGGTTAGGTGAATTTATCTGCCAGATGCTGAGGAACAAGGCCCTGGTCTACCATTGAACACCTGCTCTCAATCTAGCTTGTTCATCCTCTAGAATGTTTTCACGGTCTAACTAGTCTAATAGCTTCTTCTGTAGATGGCTTGCATGTAACTTACTAATGACAGTCAATAAGAAGATTGGGCTCTAATTGGTTGGCTCAGATCTGCTGCCTTTTTTAAAAAAATGAGATAATGATAGCCAATGCCCAGTACTTTGGAATCAGGACTGTAAGATCAATCCAAGTGAATACTGCAGCAAGAACTGGTGCCCACCAGTCCAAATTGGCTTTTAGGGAATCTGCAGTGATACACGTTGAATGGGTGTCCCCAACCCATTCAGGGGGTCAGGGAAAGAAAGACTTGAAGTGGTGCAATGGCAACAGGGGGGCAGACTGTGGAAGCCTCGGGGAGCCATCACAATGATACTCACTGATTTCTGTTCAATTCCCTTCCTAATAACCCCCAGCATAGCACTGGCCTTTTTTATTGCAGTAAACACACTTTGACATTTTCAGTGAGTTATCTACTACAACTCCAAGATCTCTCTCTTGGTCAGTCTCTGCCAGTTTGGACCCAAACAACGTGTTTTATAGTTAGCATTTTTGGCTCCAATGTGCATCACCTTGCACTTGGCCACATTGAACCCCGTTTGCCACGTTGATGCCCACTTGCCCATCCTCGACAGCTCCCTTTGGAGTGCCTCACAATCCTCCCTGGTTTTCACCACCCTGAACAACTTCATATCATCCACAAATTTAGCCAGTTCCTCATCAAAGGCTCCTAAGGAAGCTCAATAGTCATGGGATAAAAGGAAAAGTCCTCTTGTGGATCACAAACTGGCTTATAAATAGGAAACAGAGAGTGAGTATAAATGGGAAACTTTCTCAGTGGAGGGTGGTAAGCAGTGGGGTACCACAGGGATCAGTACTCGGCCCGATGCTTTTTAACTTGTTTATTAATGATTTGGAATTGGGAGTAAGCAGTGAAGTGGCTAGATTTGCAGATGACACGAAGTTGTTCAGGGTAGTGAAAACCAGGGAGGATTGTGAGGCACTCCAAAGGGATCTGTCGAGGATAGGTGAGTGGGCGTCAATGTGGCAAATGGGGTTCAATGTGGCCAAGTGCAAAGTGATGCACATTGGAGCCAAAAACCCTAAATATAAATACACGTTGGTGGGGTCTGAACTGGCAGAGATGGACCAAGAGAGAGATCTTGGAGTCGTAGTGGATAACTCGATGAAAATGTCAAGACAGTGTGTTTACTGCAATAAAGAAGGCCAACACTATGCTGGGGATTATTAGGAAGGGAATTGAAAACAAATCAGCCAGTATCATCATGCCCCTGTATAAATCATTGGTGCAACCTCATTTGGAATACTGTGTACAGTTCTGGTCACCACATCTCAAAAAGGATATTATAGCATTGGAAAAAGTGCAGAGAAGGGCAACTAGAATGATAAAAGGGTTGGAACACCTTCCCTATGAAGAAAGGTTAAAACGCTTGGGGTTCTTTAGCTTGGAGAAACAACGGCTGAGGGGTGACATGATCGAGGTTTATAAGGTTATGAATGGGATTGAGCAGGTTGAGAAAGAACTACTTTTCTCCCTTTCTCACAATACAAGAACTCGTGGGCACTCCATGAAATCGCTGAGCAGTCGGGTTAGAACAGATAAAAGGAAATACTTCTTCACCCAAAGAGTGATTAACACGTGGAATTCACTGCCACAGGAGGTCGTGGCAGCTGCAAGCATGGAGAGTTTCAAGAGGGAATTAGATAAACATATGGAGCAGAAGTCCATCAGTGGCTATTAGCCACAGGGTATAGATGGGGACTCTCAGTCTGGGGCAGGTGATGCACCCTATTCTTGGTGCTTGGGGGGGGCAACAATGGGAGGGCTTCTAGTGTCCTGGCCCCACTGCTGGACCTCCTGAGGGCCCCTGGTCTTTTTGGCCAGGACAGAGTGACACAGAGAGTGTTGGACTGGATGGGCCATTGGCCTGATTCAACATTGGCTTCTCTTACGTTCTTATGCTCTTATGGTGCTCTCTGTGCCTGGCCTGCTGCCCTCTCCCTGGACTGCTGGACTCCCTGGACTGGACACCAGAAGAAGACATCACCAGGCTTGAATCAAGTGGGATCACTTTAATTTTTAAAGGGCTTTTTTCTATTTTTCCTTATTTTAAAGGTTATTTTTCCTTTTTTGGTTTGGGTGGATTGTTCTGGGTGAGTAGCTTGAGTTCTGTGGGTTCTCTGGGGTGGGGGGTTGAGGTATAGTTTGATTGTTTATAAGTTTCATTGTTTGTTGTTGCTGCTTGGGGGGGGGTTGGTTTTTTGCCTTGGATTTTTTCCCTGTTTGGTGGAGTTAGGGTCTTCTTTTTTTACTTCTCTTTAAAAGTTTAAAGGGTTTTTTTTAATTTAAAGGTTTATAAGTTTCAAAGTTTATTGTTTCTTGCTGCTTTGTTGGGGGTTGGGGGGTTGCCTTTTTTCCTGTTTGGTCGAGTTAGGGCTGTGGTTTTAAAAGATTTACTGTCTGGTTTTTGGTCTGCTTGGTGAGCTGTTGTTGTTAGTGCCCTGGTTTTCTTCGTAGTTTTCCTGTTCAATATAGATAGAGATAGTGTGTTTTATAGCATTCTGGTTCTATAGATAGATTCCTTCCTGCTTGTTTGATAGAGATAGATAGATAGATAGATGATAGATGATAGATAGATAGGTAGGTAGGTAGGTAGATAGATAAAGGATTTTCTTCTGGTTGCTGGGGGGTGCTGCTGGTGAGGTCAGGTTCTCTGCTGTCTCTAAGGCCTTGGCTTGGCAGTTGGCACTGGCAGTGACATGGCACTAGGTAGTTCAGTTGTTTAGTTCAGTTGTGTGGCATTGAGTGTTTTGTTGGTTTTAATTGTTGTTCATCTCCGTAGATTACCCCACGGACTCAGAGGGCTATGCTCCGCTCCCTCTAGGCTCCAGCAGGCCTTCTGGGGAGTGACAAGAGGTTATGCTGGAGGGGGCGGAGGAGGCAGAGATGGAGGAGATGCATTTCAGGGTGCCCCCATCTCAGCTCCCTCCTCCCAGTCAGCTATCTTCTTGTGCCAGCTGTGCAGAGCTTGGATCATCTATGAGCAGGACCTGCGCCATCTCATGCCTGCTGGGATGTGGTACCACCTGAGGAAGCACCACCAGGTGGAGCTTCTTTGGGGGAGAGACTTGCTGCCACTGGAGTGCCCAAGAGGCCATGACCAGCAGCCAGCCAGGAGGTGAGTCATACAGCGACCACCTCCAGTGCTCTCCCACAGAGTTCTGTGGCAAGGGTGGGATGCCAGACATCTCTCACTGAGATGTTTGGTGAGGGTGGCACTAGCATGCCTGGGAGGGGGAAGCATGGTAGGAAGATGATTACTCGCTGCATTGCCGAGATGATCGTCAAGGGGTACTCCTTTACAGTGGTCGAGAGTCCTGCATTGCGAAGGTTGCTCAGGTATCTTGTGCCCTGGTACACGGCTCCTTCTCACACCATGATGAGCAGGACTGTAGTGCCCTCGCTTTACAGGGCTGTCAGGGACTTTGTGAAGGAACAGTTGTCCCATGCTGCAGGGAGGGCTGTTCACTTCATGTCGGATAGCTAGACCTCCAAACAGGGGCATGAATCATATCTCTCACTAACTGCCCACTGGTGGCAACCCGGTGACATCATGGGTAGTGGGCAGGCAATAGCTTATAGGCAGGGACAAAGCCCCCTGGGCCATCTACCACAAGGCTCTGCTGCATGCTGAACCACTCAATGTGTCACACATGGGGGCCAATGTCGGAGCCACCATCAGTAAGGAATTAGAGGACTGGGTAGGTAGTGATGTCATTCTGGGCTTCATGGTGATAGATGGTGGCACCAACATGATCATGGTGGTCAAGGCAGCGGGCCAGAAGTGCATTTCCTGTGCAGCCCACCTTCTCTGTCTCATGGTGAAGGATACCTTGGGGCAGGGATCAGAGAATCCAAAGCATGTCGCCAGGTTCTGCATTTACTGGCTGTAAAGAAAATGCTTTCTTAATTGCAAATGTTTGTCTAACCCATGGTTCAGGCCTTGTATAGGGCCTTCCTTAGTGACAAATGAGTGAGGTCAAATCTGCATTTGCATTTTTAAATCAGTTTTGCACTGCTGTGACATTATCTTTCTCTATGCTTGTTTGAAACTTGTTTGGAGGGTCTGCATTTGAATCTGCATTGGTATCTTCCGCTGGTGTGGGGATGCTCCCACTCCGTCTCCAAAAAGATGTTCAGATCTCTTTCAGATTTGCTCTCTGACTGCACTGTTATAATTTCTGCTGTCTGTATCAGTGTTCCCTCTAAGCTGAGTTAGTGTGAGTTAGCTCACAGTTTTTTAGCTTCCGGCTCACACATTTTTCTCTTAGCTCAGGAAGGAGGGCTCCAGAGCAAACAAATTTATGCAGTAGCCAAATCGCTCACTCATAACTTCAATGCCAGTAGCTCACAAAGTAGAATTTCTGCTCACAACATTCCACAGCTTAGAGGGAACACTGGTCTGCATTATTTTATTGCCCGATGGTTTCAACTCCATTGTGATTGTGGAGTCTCACTGGCTCAACTGCATCTGGTTACAAAGCACTCTAAGCCCCCCCCCCCAAGTGCTAATCGGAGGCTTATCTGCTCTGTTTACCTTCTGACAGCACATAGAGGAATGTAAGAAATTTTCCCCTTGCTTGGCAAGCTAAGAGTGAATGATTTTATCTTGTTTTGTGGTCTTTATATTGCCCGAAAAGTTAGAGAAAGATCCCTTCTACATACATGCATACATTCTGCAAACTAAACACTATTTTTGGCTATTTTTGCTTTCTTGTTTAAAACAAAAGCTAGGTGAAACTGAAAGCTGAGAAAATCCTTCTCTTTGAATTTAAAGAGAAGTTTACAGCTTGTTGGCTCGTTGCCATAAGTATTTTTTTGCCTTGTGTAAAATGGGTGCCAGCAAATGCCAGCATGCTAGAGAAGAGGAGGAGACGAACAGCAACATTCCCAGCCAGGAAGCACAAAAAATTAGCAGATTTTTTCACACCACTTTGAAACAAGCATCACTCCAGCATAAAGAAAGATGGCGTCAAGACTACTTTAAAAATGAAAATGCAGATATGACCGAGAAGATTCATTTAAAATGGTGCGGAGGCACAATGACAGTGGAGCCACCATGAGAGGGCGATAAACATATGCAGACATGCAAGAGTATGCTAGCATTGTAGAACTGCAAAACTGGCAGCAAATGTGGACAGTTTTTTTGCAGACGGAGTTAAAAGCTGGGACACCGGTGGGAAAGACATATGCAGATTCAACCTTAATCTTCCCCTTAGAGAAAGAGATAGCATGGAGAGGCACTTAGTGACCTTGTGAAATTACTCACAGCTGTGGCTGATAAGAAGGTCCTGTTGCTGACCAATAGGTGCATTCCAACTAATTAACCCCATAACACCTGCATGTAGGAGGACTGCAGAATAACTTTTAATTCCCCCTCCCTGCTTGAATATTATGGGCTATTATGAATACTATGGACTATCATGAATATTATGGGTTGCTGTTTGCATGGCAACCTTAAAAGTTAACATCACTTTTCTGACCCCTCATTGGGTAAGGCTGACCCGGTGAGAGACCATTTTTCCTATAAGCTAAACTCTAACTCAGTTATGAGAGGCTGGGGCTGTGACTGCTGAGCCTGGTATGGTCCAATAGTTCAGTACCCCGCAATGGCATTCCATTTTGCTCGTGCCTGGATGGATTAAGAGATGACTATTATGTATACTGACCAACTGCAACTCTGTCTTTTGGAGAGGTAATGTTGAGTTGCTACCTTATTATTTTAGCTAGGCTGGAGAAGCTAAGCTTTATTGTTTTTACCCTACACCATCTGTCTTGTGTTTCTTGCACCTAAATAAACTAAAATATATTTTACCTTGGTAACTTATGTGTTACTTTTGTTACCAAGTCTCAAAGCCTAAATCCTGTTTGGCCCAGACCTTTTTGACCATATCTACCAGGAAGCTTTTGGTTTAGTTGTAACTTTTGAACTGCAGTTACATTTTGCAGGCCTGACTTTTGCTGTGTAAGTCCCAGAGCCAGACAGGAGCTTTTGCTCTTTTTTCTCCAGGCCTGTTGGGAACTGCTTAAAAAGCACCTGGTGGCAGATCTACCTTTGTACTTTGTTTCCTTGAGAGCAAGGAAGAGAATTCCTCTCTCTGCCTTTTGGTAATTTTGTTTTGCCCCTGTTCAGAAGCAAAACCCCTATTTTTACACTGGCATCTCCTCCAGAAATGCCAGCACATTGCGGGCCGCTTCTCAAGCATTCTCAAGGATACTGATCAGCTGCATGAGAAACAGACACTGTTGTGCGTGCCAGCGCACCGCCTATTCAGTGACATCAGCACCTGCTGGAACTCCACCTCTGTCATGCTGGAGCACTTGGTGGAGCAGAAGGGTGCCCTGACTGCCCTGATCTCAGAGAGCGGGGTCATTTGGGAAGAGAACCGACTCACCCAGGATGAGTGGGTGATCGTTTCTCAGACTGTGGAGGTTCTTGCTCCCTTCAAGAGCCACACAGACATGCCCTCGTCTGACACAGTGAGTCTGGCTCTGGTTATCCCCATGTTTCACATGGCACGTGAGGGGCTAGCCTCATTGTTGGAGCCAGGCACAGGACATGCAGAGGAGGCGGAAGGAAGGTCTTGAGGAATGCTTTCAGCCGATTTTCAACACGCAGCAGGCATACATGCTGGTGAGCAGGTCAACGAGTTTGACCACTGGAGAGATGTGCTCTCCCAGCAGGTTGAACGCAGGCAGGCCAGTGGGGTCATGTTGCCTGGAGTTGAAGAAGTAGTGGGGTGTGTGTGTGAAAGCAGCACAGCTGTTGCTCTTTCCTAACCTCCCCAGCTAGGCCACATCCCCCCTCTGCCCCCCACCTTGAAGAGTGGAGAGATGGAACTCTTGGGGTGGCCCGCTGGCCCCTCTGGGAGCAGTAGCACGCCCATGAGACAGGACACGGTGGCTATGATGGTCAGGGA
Source organism: Gekko gecko (assembly GCA_029375565.1). NCBI lineage: Eukaryota > Metazoa > Chordata > Lepidosauria > Squamata > Gekkonidae > Gekko > Gekko gecko. Next base: position 3,940,512 of record JAPDNY010000011.1, read on the forward strand.
CTACCTTTTGGAGCCCTGAGAGTCACAGTCCAGCTGCCCACTGAGCTACTGGGCCGCGAAGGAGTTGGTCTGGCCAGCCCTCTCTATCATGGCCCAGGGGCTCCTCTCATGCCCTTCTACGAGTATTCAGAGAGAGCACGTTTTTTCACATGTGGGCTACGTCATCAGCCCATATCACTCTCGCCTGAAGCCGTGGGCAGTGGGTCAGTTGGTCTTCCTCAAGGTGAACTTGCCACTGTTCAGCTTTCCGGACCTGGACTTCGAGTGTGACTGAGGTGAGCACAGTCTTGTTGTGCCTGCATCCTCTCTGAGTCTGTGTGCTGCCGGGAAGTTTGGGGAGAAACACTCTCCCCAAAATTAGAAGTAGTGAGAGAGACCAGAGAGAGACACAGCCTCCAAATCATTCCGATTGGCAGACAGATGCCCCACCAAACTCCCCCTGCTCTGGCATTCTTTCACCCAGAACACCTCCATAGAACCAAAGGAGGTGTGCCCCTCAGTAGCTGTGCCCCCCCCAAAAAAACTTGTATGCTGCAAAACCACTCAAGCTAGTAGAATACAATTCAAAAACCAGACAAACCCACAGGAGTGCCACAGATACTGACATTTTTCTTTGCAGGGATGGGTGGTGGGCATCGGGCAATGCTCCCTCTAAGCTGTGAAGACCAGTCAGTAAGAATTCTGCTTTGTGAGCTACCAGCATTAAAGTTGTGAGCTGGCAGGTGATGTGGCTACAGCATAAATTAGTTTGCTCTGGAGCCATCCTTCCTGAGCTAAGACAAAAGTGTGTGAGCCAGAAGCTAAAAAACTGTGAGCCAGCTCACACTTACTCAGCTTAGAGGGGACACTGGTGGCGGGCGGGTGAGGGAGGGCCCATGATGAGAGGGGCAGCCGCACCTAGGCTAGGGTTCCTCAGATGGGGCAATGACAGCTGGTGCGTTGCTGCGGAGAGAGGAGGATCAGGGTGGACACCCCTCCCTCTCACTTTCGGAGGCCTTCCTTCCCTGGCTTGACTCAACGGGGGAGGGGATGCTTGTGGACTGACTGGGCAGCAGTCCCACAAAATACCACTTCCCAGATTTTGAGTCTTTTTTGGAGGGTGCAACTCTAGCTCGCCTCCCCGTGGGGCACCCTGGGTCACACTAAAGCAGGGGCATCAAACTCATTTGTTATGAGGGCCGGATCTGACCTAAATGAGCCCTTGCTGGGCCGGGCCACGTGTGCGTCATAAAACGTAACGCCAGGGAGCAGAGATATAAACTTTATAAAGGACACAAACACAAGGTGTTTTTTTTTTACTTAAACTAAAAACGTGCTTAAAACATGAGCACTCTTGCAATATTTTGTTTATTCAATAGTGTCTGATAACGGACACCTCTTGCTCTGAATTATTGCATCAAAATATCTGTGCTGTTGCAATCCTGAGTATGCTGTTCAGGTGTGTATCTGTAAGCTGCAAACCTACGATGACGCAGCAGCAGCAGCAGAACTGGAAGAAGAAGCAGAAGGCAGCCAGTTCCACTGTGGGCCTGAGAGAAGCCCTCCGGGGGCCTGATATGGCCCCTGGGCTGTGTGTTTGACCCCCCTGTGCTAAAGAGCTAGAACATCCCGCAGGCAGGCAATCCCAGGATCCCCCATCCCCATTGCCCAGGGGACCATTGGCCAGACAAGCAGTCCAAGGGGTAAAGGGGATACTCCGTCCTGTAGAGCTGGCACGTCCCACAATTGCAGTGGGTTCAGCTGCTTGGAAGGGAGGAAGTAGTTGCGGGAGGATCCAACCATGGTAGGGAGGCTTGGAGGGCCACAAAGATATATGGAGACTGTCGAGTCGCCGCTGTTCCCCCGATGGCCTTCCGCCCGTAGCCATGACAACTGGCCCTCCTGCGGGGGTACGGTGCTGGGAGCTCCGGTGAGCTTAAAGGAGTTGGGGTTTGTGAGGCCTCAGAAATGGCAGGGGGTGGGGTTAACGGCACCCCTCCTGCCCCTCTGCCCCGTGTCACGGAGCCCCTTTGACTGCCCAGCCCTTGGCTGGCACTGAAGTTGTGAGCCAGAGATTTGGCCACTGCATAAATCAGTTTGCTCGGGAGCCATTCTACTTGAGCGAAGACAAAAATGTGTGAGCTGGAGGCTAAAAAACGGTGAGGTAGCTCACGCTAACTCAGCTTAGGGGGAACACTGGTAGCCACCTTCCTGATGGTCTTCACCGTGGGCTGGTTGGGCTGACGTGGGGTTTCACGCCCCAGCGTAAGTAGGGGTGATGGGGACACGGTCGGGAGGGCGGATGGCGGTCCCCGTCCCGGACCCACCAGACCGGGACAGAGACATGTTTCAAGTTTAACAGACTAATACTAGTCTCTATATTGTGCTAGAAATATAATCTGGATAGGAAAGATGAGAGATAGGATAGAGGAGTAGTAGCTAAGGGTGGAGGCAGGTGTGGGAGAGGTGAAAGGAAGAAAGGAAGTTGTTTCCCTGAGATCTCCATTCTACAAATCAAAGGGATAGTGAGTGACAGGAGACAAAACACAGGAAGGAAAGGTCAGAGTGAGAATGACTGTCCAGCTGTCTGTCTGTCTTGCCACGAAGTCTGGAGGAGGTTGACCCAGGGGAAGCACTTGCTTGACTTTGAGCATGCCACACGCTGTGTATCCTTTGGAAACACGCAAGCAGTCCATCTGATCTTACAGGTGAGGTGACAAGCTGGGGGGGCGTCAGGGAGGAGCGAGGTTAGATAAGGTTGTGTGGAGCCCACTTCCACCTAAACTTCCTTCCCCAGTTTCCCCAGGTCTGTGGTGGTGGTGGGGGCTGTCTTGAAGCTTTCGAATGCAGTAATGCCATGCAGGTTGGCAGGCAGGCACTGGCAGGCAACGGATTCTGTCACTAGCTGGCACTACTGCATTCAATGCACTGGTTCTGTGACCCTTTCAGAAAGGCTCCCGTTGACAGAGATTCTCTGATGTTACATAAGAGAAGCCAGTGTTGTATCAGGCCAATGGCCCATCCAGTCCAACACTCTGTCACACAGTGCCCAAAAATACCACGTGCCATCAGGAGGTCCAGCAGTGGGGCCGGGACACTAGAAACCCTCCCACTGCTGCCCCCCCCAAGCACCAGAGCATCACTTGCCCCAGAGACCAAGAGTTCCTATCGATCTACCTTGTGGCTAATAGCCACTGATGGACCTCTGCTCCAGCCTCCATATGTTTGTCCATGCTTGTAGCACTAGCCCACACACCACCACTGCCTCCTGTGGCAGTGAATTTCACGTGTTAATTGCTCTTTGGGTGAAGAAGGACTTCTTCCATAATCTCGTAAACCTCGATCATGTCACCCCTCAGTCGTCGTTTCTCCAAGTTAAAGAGCCCCAAAGGCCTTAACCTGTCTTCATAGGGAAAGTTTTCCAAACCTTTTATCATTCTGGTTGCCCTCTTCTGCACTTTTTCAAATGCTATAAATATCTTTTCTGAGCGGTGTGGCGAGTGGCCAGTAATTCCAGTGAAGTTGCACCATTGATTTATACAAGGCAGGGCCTGTATAAATGTTGGTCCACTTGGTCTTGTTGGGTTTCTGTGTGGCACTGTGGCACACTCGCACAGCCACTTTGCCACGTGTTCTGGAGTGTGCCACTTGTTCTCCCAGAAAACAAGCAACCTCCCAACAGTTCACTTTCCCTGAGATTCTCTGGGAGAGTCTGACTGCTGGGTGCCTGCTTGCCTACCTTGCTGTCTGCTGGCTGGGTTAAGTTTCCCCATTGGAAACAATGGAGGGAATGGGGGCAACCTGTTTGGGTGCCCATAGCATTGGACCCATTGGTCTAATGTCTCTGGGATTTGGGGGTTCCGTGGGGAGAGGTTCCAGAAGCTATCTTGAAGATTTGGAGCCTGTCCCTCAAACCCCCTCTCCCCCAGCCTGCTAACAGGACTGTGGGAACATTTGAATTTTTTTCCCACCACAGAGAACAATGGAGGGGATGGGGGCAACCTGTTTGGGGTCCCATAGAATTGGACTCCCTGGTTCAGTATTTTTGGGACTTGGGGCTTCTTTTGGGGAGAGGCTCCAGCAGCTACCGTGTGAGTTTGGAACCTCTCCCTCAAACCCCCTCCCCAGCCCCCCCCCGATAAACCCTATTAGTTTTCGCCATTGACTTCAATGGGCCAAAGGGCATAATGAGGCTGAATGTGATTCGGCCTGCCAAATGCCATCTGAGTCAGCTTGCATTGCTGAAAGTGGCATTTGGGTGTCACTCAGCGGGCTGAATCACATTCGACCCAATTTGGCCAAATCTGAATCAGGCCGAATTTGTTTTTTTGGTGCACATCCCTACTTTTTAAAGATGGGGGTGACATTAGCTACCTTCCAGTCCTCAGGAATGGAAGCAGATTTTAAGGAAAGATTACATATTATTGTCAGGAGATCCACAAGTGCACATCTGAGTTCTTTCAGAACTCTCAGATGTATGCCATCCAGGCCTGGTGATTTATCAGTTTTTAAGTTGTCTATCAGTCGTAGGACCTCCTCTCTCATCACCTCAATCTGACTCAGTTCTTTCAGCACTCCTCCCAAAATGAGTGGGCAAGCACTTCTCATCTTCCACAGTGAAGACAGAGCCAAAAAATGCATTCAGCTTCTCAGCCATTTCCCTATCACAAGTCCCCTCATTTCAGAGAAGTTACCCCTTTTAAAGTTAAAAGTGGTTCTGTTGGTCTTTTTGGGCAACTCCCTATTTATAGAACTCAATAACATTATGGTCACTGTTTCCAACCAGTGCAATCACTTTTACATCTCTCACCAGGTCTTGGGCATGACTGTGCTATGGAGCAGATGGTCACAGAACCAACCAGGGGAGAGGCATCATTGGTGCCAACATGTACCACAACCACTGCCTCCTCCTGAGCACTGTCTACCAGCCTATCTAGAACACGTGTAATGTCTGCTACCTTCACACAGGGCAAGTCAGTAAACGGGTTTGCCACCCAGCTGTCTACCTGCTTAAGGATCAAATCACCACCAAGAGCACCCCTCCCTGCCTGCCCAGGGATGGTTCCTTGGTGTGAAAGGATACCCGTTCACCAGCTGAAGAAGAGGTCCCTTCTGAGGGCACATTCCCCTTGTCCTCAGCACAGTACCCTGTTTCCTCTCAACTCTTATGCTCCCTGACAGGGGTGCTATTTTCAGAGTGGGACAGATCTAACAAGTTTCCAAGAGTCTTCTCCATACATTTAATTAACTGTCTCTGCTTCTCCAGGTCAGCCACCTTGGCCTCAAAGGTGAAACTCGTTCCATGAGAACCAGGAGCTCCTTGCACTGAGCACACACCCAAGACTTCTGTCCAGTGGGCATATAGTCATACATAAGACACTCCATGCAAAACACTGGATAGCCCCCAAACTCCTGCTGGCATTCTGCCTTCATAATTGCTTTTTAAAAATAACTATATACAATTCCCCCTTTTAAAACCCTTCAAATGTATGTGGCTCTCCTTATGGAAAGTCTACTTGCCTTACTGAGAACAGAAGGAGACTAGGGCCCTGGCTTCCTGGTCCTTCCTGGGCTTCTTACAGAGCCCTTCAGCTTGTGCCAGAAGTGCAGCCTTAAACAGAGGCCTCACCCAGCAGAGGGCAGGGCCAACAGCTATTCAAATTACACCCAGGGAATCCAATTACAGGCAAACAAATCACCATTTCTCACCCTTTCTCAAACAGCCAGGACTCTGCATCACCCACCACTCCCAAACACTGTCCTCCCACACAGTACTCTCAGCTAAATCTCCTCAGCTGAAAGCAAATAATAAAAAAACTCAGTCCTCCAGCAGCTCTGTCTTCTGCTGCTTCTCAGAGCTCAGCTGGGTCTGTTCATCTTGCAGTGTTTCTTCAACAAGACAGGTACCTGGTCCACTGAAAAAAAATTCTCAAATAGATGCTTCCCGCAAAATTCAAAAGTATACCGATGTTTGGTTACTTAATCCCCCATCACAGTCTTCCAAAAGGAGGCTGAGCCATTCATCTCTGATACTGCAATTCACTTCTGCCAAATGTCTCCCTGGGCCTGCAACTTTCCCCTTTGATTAAAGCTTTATATTTCCATTTCAGTGCAAACCATTCTGCTGGGAGCTTTAACTGATTGTGTTACCTATACTGTTGAGACCCCAAGAATGTTTAATTTCAATGCATTCCCTATGAGACCAAGGTTTAAATTCATGAGGGAAGAGGAGAAACATAGCCTCTACTGGTGTTCTTGAATGTCAGAAAGTTCTAAAAGAACTGAATGAGATCTTCGTACATCTCTAATGCCACCTCAGCTGCGTTTGCAGTTATTATGAAGATATTATATCATACGCAGGATTCAGAACAAAGGAACTCTTGACAAAGAGTTCACCACGTTTGCACTCAATGGGCACTCAATGAAATTAACTAACAGTAGGCTCAGAATAGATAAAAGGAAGTACTTCACCCAAAGAATAATTAACATGAAATTCACTGCTGCAGGAAGCAGTGGCTGCTTCAAGCATAGACAGCTCCAAGAGGGGATTGGATCAGCATATGGAGCAGAGATCCATCAGTGGCTATTAGACACAAAGTATAAATGAGACACTATGTCTGGAGCAGTGATGCTCTGTATTCTTTGTGCTTAGGGGGGCATAGTGGGAGGGCTTCTGGAGTTCTGGCCCTTCTGGTGGACCTCCTGATGATATCTGAGTTTTGGCCACTGTGTGACAGAGTGATAGACTGGATGGGCCATTGACCTGATCCAACATGGCTTCTCTTATGTTCTTAATATTTATCACTTATACTACATTTCAGTGCAATGAAAACTCTTCACAAGATTAGCTCAGTAATTTTTATATCAAGCCTGTGAGGAAGGAGTTTCCAGTGTGCCATGGTGCTGTCAGCTGTGTCTCAGAGAGCTTTTCAAAAGACGGGCTGAACCAGACCCTTTGGGGGGTCTGGAAACTGCCAGACTCTAAAGGGACCCTTGTAGGGGGTTTCTGAAGCTTGGGGGTTCCTTTTCTGGGGTGATCCTCTTGGTAGCAGCTGAGAGTTGAAACAGAAGGAGACTAGGGCCCTGAAGAACTCAAAGTTCTTCAGCACCAGCTTAACCTGTTGCTCTCAGAAGAAATGGCTAAAAATGTAAAATTTGCTAAACAGAACTATTTTGAGCATGCAAACAAATCAGGGTGATGGCTAGCTTATAAACTGAGAAAGGAAAGCGAAAAGAGATTGATTCATTCTTTATATGATGGGGATAAAAAGGAGAAATTTCAGAAAGAAGAACTAAAGAAAACTGTGCAATCCTTTTATACCCAGTTATATAGGGTAGAGCAAATATCAAAGGGAAATCAAAAGCAGTATTTACAAAAACAGGATCTCCCTATATTATCTGAAGAGAACTGGAAATATCTCAATGACCCCATCACAATAATGGAAATCACGGAAGCCATACAAAAGCAAAATATGGAGAAAGCTCTGGGCTCAGATGGTATACCTGCAGAATATTATAAAGTACTAGAAGATATTATCTTTTTTACCATACAATAAAATGATTATGACAGTTATAGAAGAGGAAGTTCTGCCTGAATCTTGGATGGAAGCAACTAACCTCATTGATACATAAAGAAAAAATGGATCCAAAAGAAGTCAAGAATTGTCAACCTATACCCTTGCTTAACTGCAATTATAAAATTGTGGCCTCAGTTTTAGCTACGAGATTGAAAAAAGTATTATCAGAACTTATACATCAAGACCAAACAGGCTTTCTACTGAAAAGTCAATTAAGGAACAATGTTAGAATGGTTTTAAATATACTAGAATACTATGAAGCTCATCCTGAGAAACAGATGGCTTTGGTATTTTTGGATGCTGAGAAAGCCTTTGATAATGTTAGTTGGCAATTTCTTATTGAACAAATGAAGGAAATGAAATCTGGGTCTGATTTTATAAGAGTAGTTGAAACCATTTATACTAAACAGAAAGCGAGGATAGCTGTAAATGGTGATTTGACAGATATTATTTGGATTCAGAAGGGAACAAGACAAGGATGCCCTTTGTCACCACTTTTATTTATTTTAACTTTGGGAGTTCTGACAAGAGCTATTAAAAAAGACCCTGCAATCAAAGGAGCCCCAGTTAAGGGCCATTAGTATAAATTACAAGCGTTCGCAGATGACTTCGTATTTATCTTGGAAGACCCAGCAGACTCTATATAACATTTGCTAAACAATATTAAAACGTATGGAGAAAGACAAAGGTTACAACTAACATTAATTTTGAAAGGACAAAATGAAGAAAACTTTTGAGAATATATGGTTAAGATTTTACAAATGGATGGAAGAAACCAACAAATAAATTATGTGGACATACAACCGAAAGACAAGGAAATAGGAACTATAACTCCTTTTTTAGTTATTAGCAATAATATATTTTAAAATACAAGGTGGGAAAAAATAGAAAATACAGTTTGGTAATGTATGAGGTAATTTAACAGACAAATTAATGTTGTAAATGGAAGCCCCCTTTTGTTTTATGTATGTTTGTTTATTTTGTGTTTGTCTTGTATGGAAAATAAAAAAAAACAAAAAAAAGACAAAGGTTATAACAAAGAATATGACTTCTAATAAAAAAACCCCAGAGCTAATTAATTTAACAGGATTTCAGCTGGAGAAAAGAGTTAAGTATTTGGGAACATACTTAACTCCAAAGTGTAGTTCTTTGATGAAGGATAACTACCTGAAATGCCTTCAAGAAGCTAAGAAAGATCTAGAAAGATGGAAGGGTCTTCATTTATCCTCAATGAGAAGGGTTACAGCTGTTAAAATGAACACAATGCCACGTATTTTTTTTTATACCAGACTATTGCTGTTTGTATTAACCACTCTTTTTTAAAGATATGAATAAGCTAATATCTAATTTTATTTCACAAGGGAAAAAGCCAAGAATTAAGTTGAAAGTGCTACAAGACTTTAAAGAAAATGCGGGTTTTGCTTTACCAAACTGGAAGACATATGATAAAGTGTCTTGCTTGGTTTGAATGAGAGATTGGATTCTGCTTGAAAACCAAAGACTTTTAGTCCTAGAAGAACATGATTTAAAGATAAGGTGGCATGCTTTTGTTTGGTATGGGAAAGCAGCTGGACAGAAATACTTTAAAAATCATTTATAAGAAAATTCTTATTAACAACTTGGGGGAAATTCTACCTTTGGTATACTCTAAAATTCCATGATGGGTCTCACCCTTTGAAGCCCTTTCACAACCAAGGGACTGGATGCTGCCAGTCTCACCTGTGGGGTGGCCTGTGGATGGGGCCTGGAGGGAAAGACCTGCCTGTTCCCTGTGCTGCATCCACCCTGCCATTCCTTGCCTGCTCTCAGGAGGGACCTGCCTGTTTTTTGGGGGAAATGCCACTCTCTATTTCAGAGGTCCTCAAGCATTTTGGGCCTGCAGGCACCTTTGGAATTCTGACACAGCATGGTTCGCATATCCACAAAATGGTGGCTACAAAATAGCTGCTGCAGGAGGCAGAGCCTGCCTCAAAATGGCTGTTGTCGCTTCCCTTCAGTTGCACAGTGATGTGTGCTGGGGTAGCCGCTGCCGCCATAGCAATATTTTTAAAAATCTGCACAGCCTTGCTGGACAAAAGCCTACCTGGCCTTGCCCACTTTCTAAGAGCACTTGGGGGGCATCAGGAGATATGTCAGGGGCCATGGTGGCTACAGACACCATGTTGGGGACCCTAGGTCTGTTTCATCAAGCCACAAATTGAAGTGGATTGAGGTGGAATTTACAATATAGTTGTGTAATATAACTGAGGGAACTCCCCCCCAATAACATCAGAAAGGCAACATTTCAGCTCCGTGTTCTGTAAAATAGGTTTCTATTTATTTTCTTATTTTCAGCTTATTCTGGGAAACACATTAATGTTTCTGGTTGTTTGTCTTCACTGAGTAGCTTGTTGCTGTGGGAGAAAATATGTTTATTCACACTAGATTTCTTTCACAACGACAAAGATCTAGGAGCATAGCTAAGGCATTGTTTGTTTGTTTATACTTTAAATTTGTAAATCACCCAATCCCTGAACCAAAAGTGTCAGCAATTAAAGAGCGCAAGGTTCTTTGTTTTTTTTTTCCTTATTGTCAGAAAAAGTAGTTGATGTGTACTATACAAGCAAAATCTGGAATAATTCCAGAGTAGAGCTGATTTATTCTCTTTTATGTAGGAAACATACTGTGCTGATACCTGGTTCCCCCTCCTCCTCCTCCTCCTCCCCTTCCTCCTTACTTTGGAAGGAACTCATGGTCACTGGCTCAGCTTCTTGAGTAAGAATGGGCATGAACCAAATTACAAACCAAATCTCATGATGAACCAGGACAGTTTGTGCATTTGCAAACTGTGATCAGTGCAATTGCACTGTTCACAAACCACCCATGAACTGCCATGGGGTTTGCAGCAGTTTGTTCTGTTCATAAGAGGCTTTGTGAGCCGGACATGCTGACACTCAAGGCAACAGCTGGGAACCCTTTAAAGCCACACCACCGCAGTCAGGGCTCTTTGTGTAGCAGGAACCCTTTGCATATTAGGCGACACACCCCTGATATAGCCAATCCTCCAAGAGCTTACAATAGCCCCTGTAAGAAGTGCTCTGTAAACTCTTAGAGGATTGGCTACATTAGGGGTGTGTGGCCTAATATGCAAAGGAGATCCTGCTACACAAAAAGCCCTGACCGCAGTGGTGAGATCAGAAGGCTCTGAGTTCAATGGCGAGTGGTGCTGCGATGGTGGCACAACATGAGCAAGCTCAGAAGACATCTAAATGCCTTCTGAGTTGGCTTGCAAGTCATGCTGCGGTGGTGATGCAACACGAGTGAGCCCACTTGTGAGAGCCGCTGAGGCTTCTGCTGGGTGTGTGTGTGTGAAATGGATTGCTGCAACGCCTTTGGCTCCTCTCCTCCATGGAACCTCACGAACCTGAACTGCTTTGGTAAGTGGAAAAGTTCCTGGAGGTTCACGAACTGTTGTTCATGAGTCCCCACAAACCATGAACCATGACTTTCTCAATAGTTTTCAGAGCCAGACCCATGTAGAATGTATTACAGTAGTCTAGACTAGATAGCATAGCATGGATTAATGTAGCCAGGTCAGGGCAGGGTCAAGCAATCCTCTGAGATAAATGAAAATAGAAGGCAGTTTTTTACAGCTAGTTGCAGCTTTCCCCATAATAATTCTGGGTTCAGAATAACCCCCATACTGTTTGTGGAGTCAGTGAAGGCCAGCTAGAACCTGTCAAAAGTGGGTATTTGTCGGAACTTTCCCAACAAGCATCACCTCCATCTTATCCAGATCCAGTTTCAGTATGAATTCTTAGCTACGGATTCAGTATGAATGCCTCACCATCGTTACTACCAAAGAATGGGAACAAAGGTATGTTATGATTTGTTTTCAGTTACATTTGTGAATTTTCCTCCATTTTCACCCTGGTTAGCTGCAAGCTCATTACTCCCACCTCTTCAGTAGACTGAGGAGTAAAATGGGCCCCTTGAGATAGCAGAAGATGGTCAGGGATCCAAGTCCTCTCTGAATTCCAGAGACTAACTGGGCAATGATGGGTGCACCAGATGTGCCTGCAAGATTAACCCCAAGCATACTTCTTCCCTGCGCATGAACCAGAACCCTGGGAAACCCAGTGGTTGGATCCAGGCCACTGATGGGGGGGAAATGAGGGGTGAGTGAGCAATTTGGTGACTGCATAAATTAATTTGCTCTGGAGCCAAGGGGCAACAGGTCTTAAAGATACACAGCAGTCTTACTGAACTACTAATACTTATCATTAACACTGACTGGGGGCAGCACACTCCCCACCTGGAATCCTACAGGTTCCACTACCCACATGCATTACTAATGAAACCTTATAACTATAGCTAAGCATAATTGGCATGCTACGCTGCTAACTATGTTCTATACAGAAAATTAAGGCATGCAAACTTGAGTCTTCATTCTTCGAGTTCTTCCTTGGTGCAGAGCAGGACCACGTCGGTGATTGGCCTGGTGAAAGTCTTGGTCGGCCAGGGGTGGTCCCATGGGCCATCACGTGTGACGACATGGACTTCGATCTTGCGGACCAGTCCATCTTTGCCAGGCAAGGTCCGATCTACGAGTCCTATGGGCCACGAATTGCGGGGCACATCTTTCTCCTTCATCAGTACGACATATCCTTCCTGCAGGTTAGGCTTGTCCTGTTCCCACTTGCATCGGCTTTGCAAAGTCGGAAGGTACTCTTGCTTCCAACGCTTCCAGAAGGTGTTCGCAAGGAGTTGAACTTGCCTCCATTGCTGTTTGAACATGTCCTTGGCCACAAAGGTCCCTTGAGGTGCTGGCCATTTGCCTGTCTTTTGTGTCAGCAAGGTTGCCGGCGTCAGGATGGTTGGGTTCTCAGGATCTGAAGACACTGGAACCAGAGGTCTGGCGTTGATGATGGCAGAGACTTCCGCTAGGAGAGTAGACAACATCTCGTGTGTGAGGGAAGGTGTTCCTGCCAGCATGGAATCTAGAATCCTGTGTGCAGTGCCTATCATGCGTTCCCACGCTCCTCCCATGTGTGAGGCGTGGGGAGGATTGAATATCCATGAACAGTTCTGGGCACTCAGATAATTGCTGAGTGTAGTATCAAGGTCAGTGCTTCTGTGGATTCCTAGCTCTCTGCATGCACCTACGAAGTTTGTGCCACAGTCTGACCTGAGTAGCTTGACAGGACCACGTATGGCAAGGAATCTCCTAAGGGCATTTATGAAGCTGGAGGTATCCATGGACTCGATCACCTCAATGTGGACAGCTCGGATACTCAGGCATGTGAAGAGCACCGCCCAACGCTTGCTGTTGGCCTGTCCTCCTCTAGTCTTGCGTGTCACCACACTCCAGGGTCCGAACACGTCGAGGCCTACATTGGTAAAGGGGGGCTCTGTACTGAGACGATCTGGTGGCAGATCGGCCATCTTCTGCTGCTGATAGAGCCCCTTGAGTTTACGATACTGTATACACCTCTGAAGTACTGCAGCAATGCATCTCTTTGATCCGACGATCCATAGGCCTGCTGCCCTGATGGCTTCTTCTGTGAGATGCCGTCCTTGGTGGCGGACCCTTTCGTGGTAGTGTCGCACCAGCAGGAGGGTGATGTGCTGCCGAGCTGGGAGGATGATTGGATTCATCACTGCTGGTACCACGTCAGCCATATTCAAGCGTCCCCCTACTCGGAGTAGCCCATCGTCATCAAGGAAGGGGCTCAACTTAAAGAGGGGCTGGTCTTTGGTACTGGTCTCTCCATTTTGAGACATTCTACCTCCTGTGAATAAGACTCACATTGCACATTGCGTAGGACTAGCTTCTCTGCCCAACGTTGTTCATCTAGCCGGGTCAACTCAGTTTTCCGGCGATACAAGTAGCAGATGATACGTGCTACTCCTAGGACCAGTGGTGTCCAACAGGAGAAGCGTTCGAAGCGTCGTACCTCTATCTGATGGCATCTCTTCTCAATCTTTGCTGCCATGCAAACGACTTGAGGCCGTACCTCAGCGTCCTCATCTGGGTCTAGGAGCTCATGGTGCTCCTCCTCATGCTGCAAAGGTCTGTCTGGGTGGAGAAGGAGTTCTGGGCCTTTTAGCCAGGTTGACTCAGCTAGCTGAGATGCCAGGATAGAACGCGTTGCATGGTCTGCAGGATTTTGATCCGTAGGAACATATCTCCACTGCTCAGGTTGCGAAGACTGCCTGATGCGTTCCACTCTGTTACTTACATACACGTAGAATCGCCGGCTCTGATTGTGTATGTAACCTAACACCACTTTGCTGTCCGTGTAGAAGGTTGTGGCTTCAAACTGGACATCCATTTCTCTCTGTATCATGTCTGCCAGCTCCACGGCTAACACAGCGCCGCACAGCTCCAACCTTGGAATGGTGTGACCTTGCTGTGGTGCTAGCTTAGCCTTTCCCATGACGAAGCCCACATGGACACGACTCTCCCCGCCGGTGACTCTGAGGTACGCTACTGCTGCTATCGCTTTGGTTGATGCATCTGAGAAGACGTGCAGTTCTCTTCAGGAGGCGGCGGCTGGCGAGATTGAGACGTAGGTACGGGATAGATGTACACCTTGTAGACTGCCAAGGAGTCTCTCCATGCTTCCCAGTCTTGTCTCTGGTCAAGAGGAAGAGGCTCGTCCCAATCTTTGGTTCCCTGGGAGAGTGTGCGTAATAGGTGCTTCCCTTGGATTGTCCCTGGAGCTGCGAACCCCAAAGGATCGAACAGGCTGTTCACCATTGACAAAACACCTCGTCTGGTAAACGGCTTTTCTGAAGCTGGCGCTCGAAAGGTGAAGGTGTCCCTCTTTAGATCCCAACTTAGACCGAGGCTGCGTTGGATGAGGGGGGTGTTGGGAGCATCGTCGCCCAGGTACAGGTCCCTCAGACCTCTGGCATGATCCTCTGGGTCAAATGCTGCCAATACTTGAGTACTGTTGGATGCGATTTTATGCAGCTTGAGGTTTGCTGCAGCTAGCATTTTCTGCGTCCTTTTTAGCAAGTCTATGGCTTCCTCCGGAGTGGGTACAGACTTCAGTCCATCGTCGACATAGAAGTCTCGTTCCACAAATCGTCTAGCATCCAGGCCATACTTCTCTTCTCCTATACATGCAGTTTGGTGCAACCCATAGTTGGCGATCGCAGGTGATGGGCCATTTCCAAAAACATGCACCCTCATGCGATATTCAGTGACTTGCTGGCTATGTTGTTCATCGCTGAACCACAAGAATCGCAAGTAGTTGCGGTGGTCTTCTCTGACGAGGAAGGAGTAAAACATCTGCTGGATGTCTGCCATGACAGCTATGGCTTCCTTCCTGAAGCGGATAAGCACACCAAGTAGACTGTTAGTCAAGTCAGGCCCTGTGAGGAGGACCCTGTTCAGTGAAAGACCTTGGAACTGTGCACTGGCGTCAAAAACCACTTGGATCTGACCTGGCTTCTGTGGGTGGTATACTCCAAAGAACGGCAGATACCAACACTCCTCACCTTCTTTCAGAGGAGGCACGAGTTCTGCATGCTTGTTCTGAAGCATTTTGTTCATAAATTCCACAAAATGTACCTTCATCTCAGGCTTCCTTTCTAGAGTTCTGCGCAAGCTGCTGAGTCGAGACAGGGCCTGTTTGCGGTTGTTGGGTAAACGCTGCCTAGGCACACGGAAAGGAAGCGGAGCCACCCAACTACCAGATTCTTCTTGCCTGAACCCCTTGTCCATCAGCTGCAGGAACTGCTTATCCTCTATGGATGGAGCGGGTTCGTTGTCACCCTTTGTTGTCTGGAACACTGTAGCTCCCAAGCCAGAGTCCCTTTCAATCAGTGTGAAATGTTCTGGACATGGCTTCAGGTGGGAGGGTCGCCCATTGTCTAGAATGCTTGTGGCAAAGACGCTCATCTGGTTGGGCATCTGGAGGCGATCTATACACACGTTCCCCACGATGACCCATCTCAGCTCTAGTCTCTGGGCATGTGGTGTTCCAGGAGGTCCTCTGAGCAGATCATGACCGGCTAGTAGGTCGGGGATGCCTGTTCCCAACAGGAGCAGGATTTCTGCGTCGGGATCCAAAGCAGGAAGTTGACTTGCAATAGGTGCTAAATGAGGATGGTGGAGCACGACATCTGGCGTGGGAATCTGGTCACGGTCATCTGGTAGAGCATCGCATTCCAACAATGATGGCAGGGGGAATTGGGCTTCACCATCGAGTGATTCAATCTGGAACCCGATGGCTATCCTCCCCGCCGTGCGCTGGACACCAGCACACGTCTTCAGAGTATATTGAACTTCCTCACCCTGTAGATTGAATAGCTCGAAGAATGCTGGGCTGGCTAAGGACTGATTGCTTTGTCCATCTAAGATGACGTACATCTTTGCAGCCTTCTCCGGATGATCTGTAGGGAAAACTTTGGCAAGACATATCTGATGATAGGACCTTTGACTCTTCTTGGTGCCACAAACCTGAGTACAGTGGGCACCAATGGGCTGGGCGGAAGTGTTTGGTGTGTCTGCAGAGGTCATCGTGGTAGAGGAGCTAGGCGTGGGTTGCTGTGGTGAATCCGAGTCTAGATGCAAGGCACCAGGGTGCTTGTTGCTGTCACACACACGACACTTGATAACAGCTTTACAGTCTTTAGCGATGTAGGCCTTGGACTCGCAACACCGGAAGCATAACTGATACTCCTTGATCAAAGCCTTCCATTCCTCCAATGGTTTTGTTCTGAACTCTCTACATTTATTCAGTGGGTGCGGCTTCTTGTGAAACAGACAAACCGGCTCTGTCGGCTCTGGTGGCTTCGTCGCCTTCCGCTCCAAAGGCCTCTCCCTTTTTGGTTTTGCTGGGATATCAGGTAGTTCTGTCTTCCTTGCAGACACTGCTGTCCTAACTCTGGTATCGCGTAGAGGTGTTTTCTCAGAGCGAGAGTCTGAACAGTTTGTAGACCATCCACACTGGGCATCGTTGCAAACCATCGCAGCCTGTGCGACAAAACTTACGAGGTATGAGAAGGGAGGGTACCTGCCCTGACAGGCAGCCTTGTAACTGGCCACTGCTTTGCTCCACTCGTCCTGCAGCACAGGGGGTAACTTCTCCTTGACCTCCAAATGCGCCGAGCATTGGTTGAGACTTGCGAGTCCTGGTAAGGCGGGATTCTCTTTTGCCGCCTGAAGGTTTTCAAGGAGATCGGCCAAGGTCCATAGCTTCTCAGGGTTCTTGGTCGTTATCGGGGAAACTTCTTTAATTTCCCCATGAGTGCAGTCTCAACAGCTGTCGATGATCCATATCGGGTATCGAGTCTCATCCAAACACGTTGCAAGGCTTCATCTGGATTTGCTACATTTGCTGAGTGGAGGTTCCTTGCTTGTTCTGCGGACTCCGGACCCAGCCACTCTGCCAAGAGTGTGAGTTGTTCAGCCGCACGTAGGTTCATGTCCCCAATTGCTCCCAGGAAAGTCGTCTTCCAAAGATAGTAGTTCTCTGGACGATCCGTAAACTTCTGGACGCCTCTATCAGCCAGGTTCCGTCTGATATTCCCAGATCCTGTGCAGCTGCCGAAGTGACAGGAGTAGGGAAATCCCTGATCCGGGGGCATCGGTGCAGGACCCATGTATGCCTTTGTAGGAGCTGGGGTTGGCACTGGAGGAAACGCAGGAGTCATCTGTGGCCTCATGAACTCCGGTGCTGCAGGTTTGAGTACCTTGGTCTCTACTCCATCAAGTGGACGAATGTACGTGTTCTGCTCCTGAACGTAGTTCAGGACTCGTTGAGATGGGTCCAGTACCCCAAGTTCTGCTGGGTTGAAATTCAACTCTGGGTCCCAGTATCCATCTTGTAGAATCTTGGCACGAGCAGCCATTTCTTCAGCCTTACGTTCCTTGTGAAGCGATTTTATCCTCTCCTCCCTGTCATCCTTTTCTGCCTGCAACTTGCCAGCTTCCCTCCTCAGGGTCTCTTCCTTCTTGGCAAATTCTGCTCTCTTGGCTGCCAGCATGGCATCAATCTTCACCTTAACTAACTTTGTGGCGTCTGCCATATGTCCACAAGAGGAACGGCTATGGCCAGTAGAGTGACAAGACTTGTGTGAGGCTTCGGTATGCCGAGACTTGTGTGAGGCTTCGGTATGCCGAGACTTGTGGGAGGCTTCAGTATGCCGAGACTTGTGGGAGGCTTCAGAATGCCGAGACTTGTGGGAGGCTTCAGTGTGCCGAGACTTGTGGGAGGCTTCGGACTGGCAAGAGGCCCTGGACTGATGGGACCTATTGGAGCCTACAGTGCATTGTGTCTTGTGAGAAACTTCAGACCCGCACGACCTATGAGAGACCCCCGAATGGCAGGACTTGTTAGAAGCCACAGTGTATTGCGTCTTGTAAGATACTTCAGACCTGCAGGACTTGTTGGAAGCCACAGTGTGCTGCCTGTGAGAGATCTCAGGATCGTGCTCTTGGTTGGAAGCATCTGTGCTACCATGCTCACTTTCGACCAAGTGGAGACGCTTCTCTTCCTCTTCCTCAATGTGCCTCCCTAGGTCTTCCAGAGTAATGTCGCAGGCCTCTTCCCTTGCCTGGACATCCTCCTGAAGGCACTGCTTTTCTGCCAGGGCTTCAGCTGTGTTCAACCGATCCAGGATGTGCACAATATATCTCATGGAGTCTTTCCACTCTATGGAGTGAGCTATGAGGGCTTTTCGTGTCATGCACATATGTTGTATCGGCTGGTTGTATCGGCTGCTGCATCTATGTCCTTCTGTATCTTGTCCCAAGACTTATTCAGTTTCTTGTACAAGTTTGTCTTCTGGACAAGCAGATATGCGCGCATGTCAGGGGTAGGATTCGTGACTCGTCCCCGGAACATGTATGTATCCTCGACTCTTGCACTGCCAATAAAGTCAGCATTGGGGTCTGCTACGCTGCCTGCAGCTTCTCCCATATTATTTTATTTATTTTTATAAAAAAAAAGTCCTTAAAATTTGTTCAGCTTTGCAATACTGGATCCCACC
This sequence comes from Gekko gecko, assembly GCA_029375565.1. Lineage (NCBI taxonomy): Eukaryota > Metazoa > Chordata > Lepidosauria > Squamata > Gekkonidae > Gekko > Gekko gecko. The sequence goes on from JAPDNY010000011.1 coordinate 3,959,054, forward strand.
CACTGGGTGGCGCTATTGCATCAACACCGCTGACTTGACGTCACTTTATTTGAGTGCATCGACTTGCACCAAATTGCTTTTCTTGCAATTCCTAATTCTGCCACCAGGGGGCTGCTACACCTTTGCTATGGTGGCTGCAGGTCTGAAGGCAGACGCTGTTAGGCTTGCTCTCCTTTTTTAAATCACTGCCTCTTAAACTGATAGCTCCTGTTATGGTCAAGGCTGATTGTTGATCCTACTTTGCTTGGGATTTTGCTTGCGTTTAGCCTTTTCCCGATTTAAGAAGCTAGTTTTCAGTGTTTCAGGCAGATATAGAAATATAGGAACTGAACTGAGATGGCAAGCGTCTGTGGAGTTTGCAGGCAGATAGCGTCTGTGAATCTAACTTTGCAATACAATGCGATGGCTGAGACACAAAGGCAGGGCTGTTTACATTTAAATGCTCTGGAATGCAGCAGCTCACCTCCTCCAGCTATGCAGCGTTTTCTTGTTACAGGGGAAACTTTGCTTAGCATGCAATAAAGTTATCTGGTCGTAGGTGGAAAAATGCTTGCTTGGAAGACCCGTGTCAGGTTTAAAATCAAGTAGATCCAGTCATTCTTGCACAAAGAAAGGTTTATTGGATTATCTTGCTAAAACCCACAGTAGGAGGTCATTGTCAGGAATGGGGGGCGAAGCAAAGCAAGCTAACTTATAGTGTGATGCAATGAAGCGCCTAGCAAATAAAACTTGAGCACTCGCGCGGGAACTCCCGGCGGGAGAAATACTTCATGAGCGGGAGACTACTCCCCCCTCCCCTTGCCTTCCCAGGACTGGAAAATTCTCAGCGAAACAAGAATAGTCCAAAGCCTACATTCAAGGCCACCGTGATAAGGAAAAGCGGCAGGGAAGAAGCTCCCACGTTTCTGCCTGCATAGCTACGCAAGCGCAAAGCAGGGTAGAAAACATAAAACAATGGATTCAGTGAGAAACATCAAATGCATTTTTTCTGACATTCTGCCCTTCCCAAAACACCACCCACCCACCACTCAGGAAGGAAAGAATGAGGGCCCCCAGGTTTATTAGGGTATCGAGTGTGAAAGTCTTTAAGGTGATCAGGTGCATTGATATCAGATACTTTCACCCACTCCCTGTGTTGGGGCCCAAAGTGTACCCATTGAATAAGGTACAGGAGTTGTCCACGAAGAATCTTAGAGTCCAGAATATCAGCAATTTCATAGTGCTCCTCATCGCCAACCATCAGAGGGGGGGGAGGTGCCGGCATCTCAGCTTGCCATTTAGTCGGGGGTAACGCAGGTTTGAGGAGGCTGTAATGGAAAATTGGATGTATAGCTTTAAGAGATTTAGGCAAATCCAGCTGTACAGTTACTTGATTTATACATCTCAACACCTTAAAAGGACCAATATATTTCCAAGCAAGTTTCCTGGACTGTTGCGCCAGCCTTAGGTTCTTTGTTGACAGATAGACAGAGTCTCCCGGTTGCAGTTTCCATCCCCCCGCCCTTCTTTTATCTGCCTGTTTTTTGTACTGAGCCTTGGCTTCATTCAACGTCTCAACAATTAGGGGCCAAGAATCACGGAAAGTTTTACACCACGCTGAGGCTTTTCCAACATTCTCACCGGGCTTCAAGAAAGGTAGAGGGGGGCTGTCATAACCCATAGCAGCTTTGAATGGTGACATTTTTGTTGAAGCGTGCCATGAATTGTTGTATGCAAACTCCGCCAGTGGCAATAAATCAACCCAATTGTCTTGTTGATAGTTAGAAAAACATCTCAGGTATTGTTCTAAAGTCTGGTTTACTCTCTCCGTTTGCCCATCGGTTTCCGGGTGATAGGCAGTACTGAGAGCGCGTTCAATACCCATTAGGGTCATTAGCTCCGACCACAACTTGGAAATGAATTGAACCCCCTGTCGGAGATTATCTTGAGCGGCAATGTATGTAGCCTGGCAATGTGTTGGAGGAATGCTCTGGCCAAAACTTTGGCTGTTGGCAAACTGGGGAATGGTATAAAGTGAGCTTGCTTAGAGAATAAATCCACTACTACCCAAATGACCGTCATATGTTTAGAGGGGGGAAGATCAGTGATAAAGTCCATAGAGATTACTTCCCAGGGTCGGTTCGGGGTGGGTAGAGGCTGTAAGAGACCTGGAGGTTTTCCCGGTCTGGCTTTGCAACGATTGCACGTTGGACAGGATTGTATATAGAGAGATAAATCCTGTTTCATTCGGGGCCACCAAAAGCCACGTTGCAGGAGTCGTAAGGATTTCACATATCCAAAATGCCCTGCAGATTTTGAATCATGGACTATCTGCAACATTTGGGATCGGGTAGCTTCAGGGACAAACATTTTAGTTCCCTTGTACCAGCAGCCGTTTGGACCACATTTCACATCGTCCCTGACTTGTAATTCATTTGTTTCCTGTGGGGTGATGTCAGTGAGAAATTGTTTTTCCCAGGTTAATGTTTGGATGGGATTCTTTGGTGTTTGTTTGGCTTTACGGGTTACAACTGCACCAACCAATTGTTCTGGGGTAAACATAGATTCCCGTACTTCGACCCTTTTAGAGAAATGTTGGGGAAGGCGGGAGAGTGCGTCCGCTAGATGATTGGCTTTCCCGGGGAAATGGTGAAGGGTGAATTGAAATTTGGAGAAAAACTCAGCCCACCTGAATTGTTTAGCATTCAGGTTTCGGGGTTTTCGCAGTACCTCAAGATTTTTGTGATCAGTCCAGATTTCAAAAGGTACCTGGGACCCCTCTAACCAGTGTCTCCATGTGATCAATGCTAAACGTATAGACGCAGCTTCTTTATCCCAAATGGGCCAGAATCTCTCTGTATCATTGAATTTTCTTGATACATAAGCCAGGGGTTGTAGTTGTCCCTGAGCGTTCTCTTGCAAAATCACCCCACCCATAGCGGTATCCGATGCGTCTACTTGGACCACAATTTTTTTGTCTCATCAGGGTGTGCTAGTATGGGTTCAGACGTGAACAATCGTTTTAGCTGTTCAAACGCTTCCTGACACTGCGGGGTCCAGTTCAAAGAGGCCCCCGGCACCGAAGCCTTAGATCCCTTCCCCTTAGTCTTTAGCAGTTCCGTGAGGGGAAGGGCTACTTGGGCAAAGTGTGGCAGGAATTGACGGTAAAAGTTGGCGAAACCGAGGAAACTTTGGAGTTGTCTCCTGGTCTTGGGGGCTCCCACATTAATACATCCTGGACCTTCTTTGGGTCCATTTCCAACCCCGCGGAAGATATGCGGTACCCCAAAAAGTCAATGCACTCCTGGTGAAATTCACATTTTGACAGCTTGACAAACAGTTTGTGTTCTAATAACTTTTCCAGTACTTTTCGCATAAGGATAGTGTGGGATTTCTGATCCGGGGTATAGACCAAGATATCATCCAAGTAAACAACCACCCCCTTGAATAAATAGGGGTGTAACACTTCATTGATTAAGTTCATGAAGACCCCTGGTGCCCCCTGTAATCCGAAGGGCATAACCCGATATTCAAATTGCCCCAGCGGGGTATTAAATGCAGTTTTGTATTCATCCCCCTCTCTGATACGAACCCGAAAATAGGCATCTCTTAAATCCAGCTTAGAAAACACTTTCCCTTTAGCCACCTCTGCTAGTAAGTCTTTGATGAGGGGCATTGGGTAGGCATTGGTGGCAGACACTGCGTTAAGTCCCCGGTAATCCGTGCAGAGTCTGAGCCCCCCATCTTTCTTTTTACAAAACAATACAGGTGCTGCAAAAGGGGATGATGCTGGTCTAATAAATCCACGGGCCAGATTTTTATCAATAAAACGGCGCAGTTCTTCCTTCTCATTGGGACTCATGGCATAAATTTTCCCTTTTGGCAATTTCTGGCCCGGAAGAATTTCAATAGCACAGTCGGAGTTACGGTGGGGGGGTAGTTCATCAGCTTCCTCCTCCTCAAAAACCCTGGTTATATACTGGTAATCCTCAGGAATGCGGTTAAGGTCCTCCGTGGCTAAACAAGCTCGTGGAGGTTCATTGCATGGGGGATTTCCCCACCCTGGGTCCCATTTGTGTTCTGTACATTTCGGGGAGATAAATTGTACATTCCCTTCCTCCCATAGAATGTAAGGGTTATGTCCATGTAGCCAAGGGCTACCCAACACTAAGGGAAACTGGGCTTGAGGAGCTATCACGAACGAGCGTAGCTCCCAGTGGTCACCAATGCCTATTCTTAAAGGAACAGTCTCAAATCGGCATGGTTCTTTCATTGGGGACCCATCCATTTGCGTGAAAGTTATTGGGTCTTTCAAGTGGACCACGGCTGCCTCCAACCCCATAACCATAGATGGGTTTATGAGATCCCTCCCGCACCCTGAGTCAATGAGGGCTCGAACCCGAATGTGGGTCATCATTGCTGGGTTCATTACCAGAACAGTCACAAAGAAGAGAGAGGGGTAATTGCTCACCAGTTTAGGCGCCTCAGGTGCTGGGTCCTGCTGTGTAGCGCCATTCACAAACAGGACCATTTCGTTTCCCTGCATTTCACTCTCCTCCTCCAGCAACATGGTATCCACTTGGTCGGGACTAGCAAAAAGAGCCCGTGTATTGCGTGGTTTTGCTGTACCTTTCCTTGGGGTAGGGGTTGTCCACCTTCTGGGCTCTTCTTGTGGTAGAGCTCTATTGGGATCCCCTTTCGGGCAGGCTGCGGCGAAGTGCCCTTTCTCCCCACACCGCAAGCAGAGGCCCTGTCGCATACGCTGATCTCTCATTCCACTTGGGGTGGACGTTGGTTTGGGTCTAGCTTGGCCTGCCGCAAGACTTGGACGGTTGTTACCCAAAGCTAGATCCAGTTTCATCATACGTAAGCGACTTTCGGCCTTCTCGGCTTCCTCCATCCAACCCTGGAGGGTGCGGGGTTGCTGAGAGCTGAGGACATTATTGCGGATATCTACAGCTAGTCCCATTCGATATTGTTGGGCCAAGACCGCATCGGTCCAGTCCCGAATTTTCACGGCATGCCTTTGAAACTCCCTTGAGTACTCCCGCACTGAGAGTTTGCCTTGTCCAAAAGTGCGAAGGAAGGCTTCAGCCTTTTGGGCCGCCCCCGGATCCTCGAAACGGTTTCTCAAAGCCCACATGAAGTCATCTACATTTCCCAACTCCGCTGCCTCCAGATCATGAAGGGCTACATACCAGCTTGTAGCACTCCCCGGAATCTGGATGCGATAAACTCCACCTGTTGTTCTTCATCTGGGAATACATAGCCCCATCTTTGCACAAATTTTCCGACTTGCAATATAAAAAAGGACACAGTCTCTGGATCTCCATCAAATGTGATCTCAAGCATGTCCTTGGGGCGGATTATCGGGGGGCCGGCGCCATGAGCGGTACTGGGACCGGCTGCATGAGGGGTGCTGGAGCAGGGAGTTGAGGCGGAGGCAAAACTGGCGGCTGGATAGGTCCTGGTTGCCCTGGCCCAGGTCCTGGCGCTGGGATGACCAGGGGAGGTTGGACTGGTGCTGGCTGGCCCGGCCCTGGACCCGCAGGAGCTGGTTGGCCCGGCCCTGGACCCAGTGGCGCTGGTTGGCCCGGCCCCGGGCCCGGAGGAGCAGGAGGTGGCCGTCCTGGTATCAACGGTGGCGCCGGGGCTGGTACTGGTCTAGGTTGCGTCAGCGGATGAGCTCGAATTGCTTGGTCCATCATCTGGGGTAGGGACTGCATTAGTTTGCTCATGTCCCTTACCAGCCTTCGGGTATCCTCTTGAATAGAATCCATGCGGGCGTCAGTATCCTGGCTGGATCCCGTCCTGGGAGATCCTCGAGACACCCTCCCTTGGGGAAGTCCAAAACTACCTCTGGGATCCAAAAGGCTGTCCCGGCTCTGGCTTCCCGGCATAGTCCAGGTTGTCTGGGTAGTGTCCAACAAGTTCTTAGTCCAATCGCGTGATCTGCGATAGGTCACCCCTTTATCCCATGGTGTTGGGGCTCCTGGCACATAGGTTCGTGGGACCGCACCTCCCTGACTCTGTATAGGCCCGGCCGGGCTGTAGATCGGGAGAGTGTACGGAGCACCCTGTCAGGTAGCCCTGCCATGATGGATGGAAGGGAGGGAGGTGGGCTCTAGGCGCCTTGGTGGCGTGACAGGCGGGAGGTTGGAATCCAGGGAGTTGTTGATTTACACCTCGGGTGTGAGAATGGAATGTGGCTTCTATTACCACTATCTCTTCGCAGCCTAGACATTCTGACCTTGGCAAGTCAGGCTGCGCGCTTCCCTATCGCTAGCATAGATGTAGCAGCTGTGACTAATGGGGGCGGTGGGAATTTCATTAGCTTAGTAACTTTCGATTTCCCAGTCGCATGTTATTCATTGTATGGAAGAAGGGGGGGTCCCCATTCACCCCCTTCCCTGTATAACCGCTTGCTTTCTGTAACCAAGTCATTCTGAACAAGATACCTGTTCCAGTGATCTATCTATTGCAGCTTAATAAACGCTAACCTTGCTTGCATCACAAGGCCTGGTGTTTTTGCTGACTAAGTTAGGACTTCTGACAGTTTGTTCAGAATCATCAATTACTTTTGGGACTGGTCCTAAACCCGCAACTCCAAAATGAGTGGCGGAGAAGAAGACACTCTCCCAATTGAAGAAGAGGAAAAGGATAAGAAACCTCTCAGGAAAGACGTACCCCGAGAGACCCCAGACACTCACGTGCCGAGACACTGGGGTCTGGAGTACGACTTTGGAGGGCCTTACGGAGACCCCTATGGGGCAGCCTATGGGGGGGTGACCACCCGAGTTGGACGTAGACGTGACTGGGTGAAACCCCTGGCTGACACCCACGAAGCGTGGTTCGGGACCCCGAGAGCTTCCATGGGGATGAGCCACCCCGAGAGGTCGGTCCGGAAATTAATCACGGCGGAAGCTCTGGAAGAGACTGGCCGCGACTCCGAGACCCTGGAGGGTGCCGTGGTGAGGAGGAGATGGACTGAAGAACCGAGCCAAGACCGCCTGATGCGATTCCTAGATGAATCCCTCGCACGAATCCCACAGATGATTGCGGAGGGCATCCGGGAAGAGCGAGAGCGGCAAAGGCGCGAGGAACCACCAGCCCAGGTCCCTCCCGATCAACGGCCGGCGCCGGACCAAGACCAGGGAAACGTGCCAGCCGGGCCGGTGGATCAACCAGCGGGGCCAGGACCGCAGGGGCCGCCGGGGCAACCACCCCCTCGCCCTTGGGGGTTCTTGCCGCCCAAGCCTGCAGAACTTCTGGACGCTGATTTTGATGGAGACCCCGAGAAATTCCCATTCTTCCTGGTGCGAGCCGAGAGGTTTATCGAGACCTGGGGCCACCTATTCCAGCGGGAAGAGCGGATGGTCGATGTCATAGCAGCCCACCTGAAGGGAGCGGCTGCTGACTGGTATGTGGGACTCCATCAAGTAGACGGGCGCGAGTTGAGAGAGATCGATTCTTTCATGTGGGCCATGAAGGAGCAATTTGAGGATGTGCATTCCACCAAAGCAGCGAAGGCAACCATCCGAAGCCTCAAACAAGGAGCCCGATCGGTGAGAGACTACACCTCGGAGTTCCGCAGATGTGCCGCCAAACTCCGAGGGGAAGGGAACCTCGTGGATTTCTACAAGTGGGGGCTCAACGCGGAAATCCGCCGAGAAGTCACCAGGAACCAAGACCCGAACACCCTCACCGGATGGGTTCAAGCAGCCGTCACGATGGAGAACCGCCTGAAAACCATCAAACTGGACGACGACGCAGCGATGGCTAACAGGGGCCCTGCACCGGCTGCGAGAGGGAAACCCCCGGCACCAAACCCGAAGCTGAGGGATGGCACGAGGGAGCTCCAGATGAAGCAAGGTCTCTGCCTCAAATGTGGAGAAGGGGGCCACTTCGCCGCGAACTGCCCGACATCGTCTGCAGCACCCGGAGCACCGAAGGGAGCCAAGAAGAAGTTTGACACCTCCACACCAAAACAGGTGGCGAAACCGAGGGGGGCGAAGGCTCTGCAAGCCAAGCCGCTCAGGGAAGCATCCGACTCATCCGATGGCGAGACCGTGCCGCAGGGAAACGAGACGGACCTGCTGTAAACAGCGCTGAACAGCAGGTCCCACCTCCCCAGGCGCAACTCCCGGTGAGCAAACCCCCTCTCTTTTCTTTCTCACGGTGACTCTAATGGACCCGGGTCTATTGACCCATGTGAGAGTACGAGCTCTCATTGACTCTGGGTGTGGGAGAGATCTCATTAACCCCACACTACTAACGGGACTTGGGGCGAAAGTTGTTAAATTAACTGACCCCTTGATTTTTACGCAGATGGATGGGTCTACCATGAAAGAACCTTGCAAATACGAGACTGTGCCCTTGCGGGTGGGACTCGGGCAACACTGGGAAGAGAGACCTTTCGTGGTTACCCCTTCAGCCCGATTTCCCTTGGTTCTAGGGAGCCCATGGTTCTTTGACCATGATCCTCATGTACTGTGGGGGGAGGGGAAAGTCAACTTCATCTCCAATAAATGCCAGTCCCACACATGGAAAAAGGAGTGGGGACCCATGATGGGGGGCAGCTCCTAGTGACAGCAGGGGTGGCAGCAGCGGAGCTGGAAGGTATTCCCCCCGAGTACCACGACCTGGCTCCCGTTTTTGGAGAGGAGGAGGCCAATGAATTGCCCCCCACAGAAACTCTGACTGTGCAATTGAAATTTTACCAAACCAAAAATTACCGAAGGGAAAACTGTATTCTATGAGCCCTTCGGAAAAGGTAGAACTGAGGAAATTTATTGATAAAAACCTCAGTAGAGGTTTCATACGGCCAGCATCCTCCCCGTTTGCGGCTCCCGTGCTTTTTCGAAAAAAAAAGGATGGGGGTTGCGGCTATGTACTGACTACCGCGGATTGAATGCAGTATCAAACACAAACGCTTACCCCATGCCCCTCATAAAAGACTTGTTGGCGGCAGTGGCTGGGGGGAAAATTTTCTCTAAGCTAGACCTCCGGGATGCCTATTTCAGAGTCCGCATACGGGAGGGGGATGAATTTAAAACGGCGTTCAACACACCCCTCGGCCAGTTTGAATACTTAGTCATGCCATTCGGGCTCCAGGGGGCTCCTGGGGTCTTCATGAACTTGATTAACGAGGTGTTGCATAAGTACTTATTTAAGGGGTCCTTGTTTACCTTGATGACATTCTTTTGTACTCCCCCGACCTTAAATCGCATGTGAAACTAGTGCGGGAAGTACTACAAACGTTGCACAAGCACAAACTGTATGCCAAACTCTCCAAGTGTGAATTCCACAAAACGGAGATCCCTTTCCTGGGCTACCGCATTTCCCAGAAAGGGATTGAGATGGACCCTGACAAAGGCAAAGATGTCGTGGGGTGGGAGCCCCCAAAACGAGGAGGCAACTCCAGGGGTTCCTCGGATTCGCGAACTTTTATAGATCGTTCCTCTCGAACTTTGCCCAGGTGGCTCTTCCCTTGACTGACTTACTAAAAACCAAAGGGAAGCCACCCGAATGCACACGGCCCGGGGCCAAACTGGAATGGTCGCCGGAGTGCCAACGGGCATTCGACAGATTAAAAGCCCTTTTTACGTCGGAACCCACCCGAATGAACTTAAGAAATTCATTGTTCAAGTTGACGCCTCGGACGTTGCAATGGGGGGCGATCCTCCAAGAGGGGGAGGATGGCAGATTGCACCCCCTTGCCTATGTTTCCAAAAAATTTAACGATACTGAAAGGAATTGGTCGGTGTGGGAAAAAGAAGCGGGATCGATCCGTTTAGCGTTGGCTACCTGGCGCCATTGGCTAGAGGGGGCGCGAGTCCCGTTCGAGGTCTGGACTGATCACAATCACAATCGATGGCGGGGTAACCAACCCGGCTGCTGAGTGGGGTGTCGGTGCCGCCAAAACTGTAGATGTAGTCACAGGAACAACGGTGGTGGTCGGGACAGTGACCACTGGAGCTGCCACAGTAGTGACTGGAACCGTGGCTCCTGCAGTAGTAGTCACTGGTACGGCACTCGTGGCTCCCGCAGGAGTGGTCGCTGGAACTGCGCCCGAGGCTCCCGAAGTAATAGTCACCGGGACTGTGCCCGTGGCTCCTTCCCCGCTCCACTCATCGTGGTAGACGGCGGAAACGGACGGTGAGGGAATGATGGTAGATTCCTGACAATTTCTGTCAGGTTTAAAATCAAGTAGATCCAGTCATTCTTGCACAAAGAAAGGTTTATTGGATTATCTTGCTAAAACCCACAGTAGGAGGTCATTGTCAGGAATGGGGGGCGAAGCAAAGCAAGCTAACTTATAGTGTGATGCAATGAAGCGCCTAGCAAATAAAACTTGAGCACTCGCGCGGGAACTCCCGGCGGGAGAAATACTTCATGAGCGGGAGACTACTCCCCCTCCCCTTGCCTTCCCAGGACTGGAAAATTCTCAGCGAAACAAGAATAGTCCAAAGCCTATATTCAAGGCCACCGTGATAAGGAAAAGCGGCAGGGAAGAAGCTCCCACGTTTCTGCCTGCATAGCTACGCAAGCGCAAAGCAGGGTAGAAAACATAAAACAATGGATTCAGTGAGAAACATCAAATGCATTTTTTCTGACAACCCGATTGCACAAAAAAACTGTGCTGGGAAACGTGCATGCAGCCGTCAGTTGTAGACAGAGAAAAGGTTTCCTTGATTCTTTATCGTGCATTAGAAATGCTTTGATGCGTTCAGGAGGGAAAACAAAGCATCCCCTCTTCCCACTGTTCTCGTCCCGCACTGATGCAGAGCAGTGCTTTCTGAGATGTGAGCACGCACAGCCATTGGATCTTAAATCATCTTTATTGAACTCCCCATGCATACAGACGATCATGTACTCACAATCTAGCTGATAGCTGGCTGGAAAAGTTACCTCTTGTGATCTAAGTGATCTCTTTTGGCCATGGTGGGAAGAGATGCATTTCCCCCTCAACTTGTAATTAACGGTAGACAAAGAAACGGAAAAGAACCATAAACTCTAAGCTACGCACCTCTGGGCTCAGGAAATTACCCTAATGAACTAATCAGAGGGGACATAAGCTAGGGGACTACAATTCCCAAGGGGCAACAGGTCTTAAAGATACACAGCAGTCTTACTGAACTACTAATACTTATCATTAACACTGACTGGGGGCAGCACACTTGGAGACTATTTAAAAAGACAATCCAAGAAGCTCAGAAAAAATATATACGCAGGTTAGGAAGGCACAAATAGGTATAGAAAAAAGCCTGCATGGTTAACAAATAAAGTAATGGAAGCTGTAAAAGGTAAGAAGGATTCCTTTAAGTGGTGGAAAGCTAGTCTTAGTGAGGTTGATAAAAGGGAACACAGACTATGGCAAATAAAATGCAAGTCTGTGATCAGGCAGGCAAAAAGGGAATATGAGGAGCATATCGCAAAAACATAAAGGCCAACAATAAAACTTTCTTCAAATACATTAGAAGTAGGAAACCAGCCAGGGAGGCAGTGGGTCCCTTGGATGACCAAGGGGTAAAAGGAGTAGTGAAGGATGACAGGGAAATGGCTGAGAAGCTGAATGCATTCTTTGCCTCTGTCTTCACTGCGGAAAATGTGAAGTGCTTGCCCACTCCAGAACCACTGATTTCCGAGGGGGTTTGAAAGACCTGAATCAGATTGAGGTGACAAGAGAGGAAGTCCTCCAACTGATGGACAATTTAAAAACTAATAAATCACCAGGCCCAGATGGCATTCATCTGAGAGTTCTGAAAGAACTCAAATGTGAACTAGTGGATCTGGAAGGTAGCTAATGTCACTCCCATCTTTAAAAAGGGCTCCAGGGGAGATCCGGGAAATTACAGGCCAGTCAGTCTGACATCAATACTGGGTAAGTTGGTGGAAACTGTTATTAAGGAAAGAATTAGTAGGCACATTGATGAACAAAAACTATTGAGGCAGACTTAGCATGGGTTCTGTAAGGGAAGATCTTGTCTCACTAACCTGTTAGTGTTTTTTGAGGGAGTGAACAAACATGTGGACAAGGGGGACCCAATGGATATTGTTTACCTTGACTTCCAGAAAGCTTTTGATAAAGTTCCTCATCAAAGGCTCCTAAGTAAGATCAATAATCATGAGATAAAAGGACAAGTCCTCTTGTGGATCACAAACTGGCTTATAAATAGGAAACAGAGAGTGAGTATAAATGGGAAACTTTCTCAGTGGATGGTGGTAAGCAGTGGGGTACCACAGGGATCAGTACTTGGTCTGATGCTTTTTAACTTGTTTATTAATTATTTGGAATTGGGAGTAAGCAGTGAAGTGGCTAAATTTGCAGATGACATGAAGTTGTTCAGGGTGGTGAAAACCAGGGAGGATTGTGAGGCTCTCCAAAGGGATCTGTCAAGGATGAGTGAGTGGGCGTCAATGTGGCAAATGGGGTTCAATGTGGCCAAGTGCAAAGTGATGCACATTGGAGCCAAAAATCCTAAATATAAATACACGTTGATGGGGTCTGAACTGGCAGAGAATGAACAAGAGAGAGATCCTGGAGTCATTGTAGATAACTCAATGAAAATGTCTAGACAGTGTGTAACTGCGATAAAGAAGGCCAACGCTATGCTGGGGATTATTAGGAAGGGAACTGAAAACAAATCAGCCAGTATCATAATGCCCCTGTATAAATCATTGGTGCGACCTCATTTGGAATACTGTGTACAGTTCTGGTCACCACATCTCAAAAAGGATATTATAGCATTGGAAAAAGTGCAGAGAAGGGCATCTAGAATGATAAAGGGGTTGGATACAAGAACTCGTGGGCACTCAATGAAATTGCTGAGCAGTCGGATTAGAACAGATAAAAGGACATACTTCTTCACCTGAAGAGTGATTAACATATGGAATTCATTGCCACAGGAGGTGGTGGCAGCTACAAGCATGGACAGTTTCAAGAGGGAATTAGATAAACATATGGAGCAGAAGTCCATCAGTGGCTATTAGCCACAGGGTATAGATGGGAACTCTCAGTCTGGGGCAGGTGATGCACTCTATTCTTGGTGCTGGAGGGGGCAGCAGTGGGAGGGCTTCTAGAGTCCTGGCCCCACTGCTGGACCTCCTAATGGCACGTGGTATATTTTGGCCGCTGTGTGACAGAGTGTCCTGATTCAACATTGGCTTCTCTTATGTTCTTATGTTCGCTATATATATATATAGAATAAAGAACTCTTTTTTAATATCTTAATATCTTGACCACAAATTATGAAGTCATTATTATCTATAAGGGGTTTCCAATCTGTAATAAAAGAACTAATTGTCCTTTCCCTCACCAAAACAGTAAGTTTTGCCATTTTTGAAAGGTCCAACATCTTCTCCAACCATTTTTCTGTTGTAGGTATTGTCAGACATTTCTATTTCTGTGCAAATAATATTCTTGCTGCCATAGTCATATATCGAAGTAAAGTTCCATGGCTTTTTTCAGCTGATAGGCCATTAGTCCTAACAAAAAAGGCTCTGGTTGCAATTGTCTTTAAAATCTTTTGTATCAATATTTGTACTTGTGTCCAATTTTTTTTGGCTTTCTTACAAGTCCACCATGTATGATAAAATGTCCCTTCATGATGATTACATTTCCAACATAAATTAGAAGTACCTTTGTACATTCTAGACAATTTCTCTGGAGACATATACCAACAATACATCTTCTTGTAAAAGTTCTCCGTAAGATTAGCACAACATAAATTTCAAACCCTTTGTCTACATGTGTTCCCATTGTTGCCAAGTTTTAAATATTATTCTCCATATGGTAAAATATCATTTTGTGCTATGTGGGAATGGTTCAGGAATGTTAATTCCAGGTGTTAAAGAATCTTTTAAAAATTAAAGACATAAAATAAAGCATCCATACAGCCTAAAATGTGAATGTTTTAGAATGTATGCGCTTTAAAAAAAACTAATTAGTTTTACATTAATCTCTGTACTGCCTTGGACTACATAACAGTCTTTAATTTGTATTTTATTTACATATCTATCATAACTGTTGGAGTTTAATGGGAAGCTATTACAGTTCTTACAGCATGTGATCAAGAAGTTAGCTGTCAGCATGAGTCAAATCACTTGATCGCTTGCTCTAAGTATTATTGGAACAGTTTTACACTACTTTTAAAGAAATGAAAAAAATGATATGCAATCCATGATGTTCATGTAGAGGCATGAATAAGCATATTTAAAGACAAATTTTGAGCATATCTATCTAATTTTATTAACCAGCAGAAGCAATGTAATAAATATGCAAACTGAAGCTGCAGTTAGTGTTGCCAACTCTGCACTGGGAAATTCCTGTAGATTTGGGGGTGGACCCTGATAAAGGCGGGTTTGGGGAAAAGAGGAATCTCAGTGGGGTATAATGTCATAGAGTCCATTTTCTCTAGGAGAACTGATCTCTGTTGTGTGGAGATCTGGTGTAACTCTGGAAGATCTCCAGGTACCACTTGGAGGTTGGCAACTCTACTGATGCTTCAGGGCAGAGAGTTCTGTCTAAAAGGTGCCACAAAGGAGATAGCCCTAGAATCACAGAATCACAGAGTTGGAAGGGGTCATAATGGCCATCTAGTCCAACCCCCTGCCCAATGCAGGATCATCTGAGAGCATCCCTGACAAGTGTTTGTCCAGCCGCTGCTTAAAGACTGCTGGTGAAGGGGAGCTCACCACCTCCCCAGGCAGCTGATTTCACTCTTGCACAACTCTGACTGTCAAAAAGCTTTTCCTAAGATACAGCTGGTACCTTCCCGCCCTTAATTTAAACCCATTCTTTTGAGACCTCTCCTCTGCTGCCAACAGGAACAGCTCCCTGTCCTCCTCGAAGTGAAAGCCCTTCAAATATTTAAAGAGAGCAATCATGTCCCCCCTAGGAGTGTGCACGGGAAAAAATATCAATACTAGGATTCAGGAAATTCTCAACATTGCTGAAAATATCCAGCTGTCATCTGAGTTGCATCAGCTTCACTATCCCTTGGCTTCCAAGCTGAGGGGGAGTGAAACTGACCCAGTCTCCCTCACATTCGCTTCCCCAGAAGCAAAAAGAGATTGGGGGGGGCAACTTTAAATGCCTCCCCTTTGCTTCCCCAGCTAGCCTGCCAAGACATGCTGGATGGGGAAGTGAAAAAAGATTGGGGAGGCATCTTTAAATGCCTCCCGTTGGCTTCCCTAGCCAGCCTGCCAAGTGAAGAAAGAAGGGGTTTAAAATTTAAACTCCTTCTCTCTGGAGTTGTGCCACTGCTGTGGCAGACTCCAAAGAGAAGGAGTTTAAAGTTTAGACCCCTTCTCTCTTCATGTCCCCGGAGAGCCTGCCAAAACATGCTGGCTGGGGAAGCAAAGAAAGATGGGGGAGGCATCTTTAAATGCCCCCTCTTCACTGGAAAATGAAGGGGGAGGTGGCATTTAAATGCCTCCCCCTTCCTCCCCCAGCCATGCTGCTGCTGCCTTCCCTTCCCCAGCCATCCTGCAGGGGCAAACAGGATGGATGAAAAGTACCGAGCCTGAAGCAGAGTAACGTGATTTCAGCTCATAAGTTTATTTGGTAGGGAAGAACAAGACAAGGGGAGACTGGCTCACAGGCTGGCTTATATTCTGGATCAAACCACACCCCAAACACATACCCCCACCCAGGATAGGGTTATTTACAGTGGAACAGAGTTCCATAGGTCTTCCTCAGATCCCAGCCCTCTGATAGGTGCGAGCTAGGATCCGCTCGTGCTATTGTCTCTGGTCTGAAGCTTGAGCTCTTTGCCTGGCCACGTGTGGGCCTTGCCTCACATGGGATTGAACCCAGTACATAACAATGGGGAAGGGGATCAGAGGTAAAGCAGGTCAGTTTCACTCCCCTCTGCTTCCAAGAGGATGTGCATGAAACTGACCCACTGTCCCACCCCTTCACTTCCCCAGCCCACCCACAGTGGCAGGCCCACTGGGAGAAGCAAGACAATTTAGAGAAACTGATTTAGCTGAATACATACTGATATTTTGGGGGATATTTATTCAATTTGTCTTGGCCAAATGCACACCCCTAGTCCCCCCTCAACCTCCTCTTCTCCAGACTAAACATTCCCAAGTCCCTCAGCCTTCCCTCTTAGGGCTTGGTCTCCAGGCCCCTGATCATCCTCCTCGCTCTCCTCTGCACCCACTCCATTCTGTCCACATCCTTTTTGAAGTGAGGCCTCCAGAACGGCACACAAGAGTCCAGCTGCAGCCTGACGGATGCTGTGTACAGCGGGACTACCACATCTTGCAAGTTGGGTATTATGCCTCTGTTGATACATACCAAGATTGTGTTAGCCTTTTTTATTGCTGCATCACACTGACTGCTCATATTTAACTTTTGGTCCACCCGTACCCCAAGATCTTGTTCACACACACTGCTACCCAGAAGTGTATCCCCCAGTATGCATGTTCCTCATGTATGGTTTTATATTGCTGGCTATGCACTGTAATAATAAATTCATTCATTCATTCATTCATTCATTCATTCATTCATTCATTCATTCATTCATGTTCCTCATTTTTGTTACCCAGATGTAGAACTCAGCACTTATCCTTGTTAAATTGTATTCACATCTGCCCACTTTTCCAATGTCTTCAGATCTCATTGAATTATATCTCTATTTTCTGGTCTGTTTGCTGCTCCTCCTAATTTGGTGTCATCTGCAGATTTAATGACTAGCCCCTCCACACCCTCATCCAGATCATTTATAAAAATATTTTAAAGTACCAGGCTGAGGACTGAGCCCTGTGACACTCCACTGGACACCTCCCTCCATCAGATGAAATGCCATTGGCAACTAAACTTTGACAGCATTTCTCCAACCAGTTCCCTCTCCACCTAACTATCCTGGAATACAGTCCACAGTTCTCTAGTTTAATCATCAGAATATCATGGGGAACTCTGTCAAAAGCTTTACTTAAATCCAGATAAACAACATCAACAGCCTTCGCGCTCTCTCAGTGTGAATTTCATCAAATGGCAGAATCCATTGCAAAGATCTCCACATTGCTTCCATGAGTTAGGGGAGGTACAGAAGTACTTTGTGTCTGTTCTAAATATACTTCCCATCAACTTCCTGTAGCATCTGTGAATTCTAGTACTATGCTAGTTGACACCCCAGCAGCATATAGAATCATAGAGTCATAGAGTTGGGAGGGACCTCCAGGGCCATCTTGTCCAACCCCCTTCACAATGCAGGAAATTCACAACTATCTCCCCCCACACCCCCAGTGACCCCTGCTCCATGCCAAGAAGATGGCAACAAACAAACAGACCCCAACCCTGCAGGATCCCTGGCCAATTAAATCCAGGCGGGTAGCCATGTTGGTCTGAAGCAGCAGAACAAAGTTTGTGTCCCCTGTGGTATCTTTAAGACCAACAAAGTTTTATTCAAAGTGTAAGCTTTCGTGTGCAAAGCACACCCCTTCAGACAAACTGGAATAAAATCTCCTCAAGGGCTATTTACAGGGAAGAAGAGGTGGGAGCAGCCATTAGGAGGGGCCGCTCAGAGCTAAGATCCTTGAGGAGATTTTATTCCAGTTTGTCTGAAGGGGTGTGCTTTGCACATGAAAGCTTACACTTTGAATAAAATGTTGTTGGTCTTCAAAGATGCCACTGGGGACTCAAACTTTGTTCTGGCCAGGTTAAAATTAGGGTTCTCTGTCCCAGTCTGCATCATTTTATATTTCTGTTGAACCCCAATGGCCATGTCATTATCACCCAGTCTGAAGAAATATCTTTGTAGCCATGTACATACAGGATCACTGCCTTGACAAGGTGAGGGGGCTTGCCTGGTCCGATGAGGCTGTGGGCTATGCCGTGGAGGGCCACCCAGGATGGACAGGCCACAGCAGAGAACTCAGACAAAGCGTGATCCACTGGAGAAGGAAATGGCAACCCACTCCAGTATCTTTGCCGAGAAAACCCCATGGGGTAACAGTAACAAAAGGCTAAAATATATGACACTGGAAGATGAGCCCCTCAGGTCGGAAGGTGTCCAATACATTACTGGGGAAGAGCAAATAACCCCCGAAAGAGTGAAGCGGCTGGGCCAAAGCCGAAAGGATGCTCAGTTGTGAATGTGTCTGACGGTGAAAGGGAAGTCTGATGCTGCAAAGAACAATACTGCAAAGGAACCTGGAATGTAAGATCTATGAATCAAGGTAAGCCTGATGTGGTCAAAAATGAGATGGCAAGACTGAATATCAACATCTTGGGAATCAGTGATCTAAAGTGGACAGGAATGGGCGAATTTAACTCAAAAGACCATTACATCTACTACTGTGGCCAAGAATCCCATAGAAAAAAAGGTGTGACCTTTATAGTCAACAAGAGAGTGCAAAAGGCAGTAATGGGATACAATTTCAAAAATGACAGAATGATCTCTGTCTGAATCCAAGGCAAACCATTCAACATCACAGTAATCCAAGTCTACGCCCCAACTGATGCAGAAGAGGCTAAAGTGGACCAGTTCGATGAAGACCTACAACAGTTCCTAGAACTAACACCAAAAAAAGACATCCTCCTTATCATAGTGGACTGGAATGCTAAAGTAGGAAATCAAAAGTTAACCGGAATAACAGAAAAGTTTGATCTTGGAAAACAGAATGAAGCAGGGCAATAGCTAACAGAGTTTTGTCAAGACAACATGCTGGTCATAGCGAAAACCCTCTTTGAACAACCTAAGAGGCGACTCTACACATGGACATCACTAGATGGGCAACACTGAAATCAGATTGATTATATCATTTGCAGTCAAAGTTGGAGAAGCTCTATCCAGTCAGTAAAAACAAGACCTGGAGCTGACTGTGGCTCAGATCATGAACTACTCATTGGAAAATTCAGACTTAAACTTAAGAAAGTTGGGAAAACCACTAGGCCATTCAGGTTTGACCTAGATCACATCCCTGATGAATATACAGTGGAGGTGAAGAATAGGTTTAAGGGACTAAATTTGATAGAGTGCCTGAAGAACTATGGACAGAGGTTTGTGACATTGTACAGTAGGCAGCAATCACCACCATCCCAAAGAAAACGAAATGCAAGAAAGCAAGAAATGCTGTCTGATGAGGCTTTACAAATAGCAGTGGAAAGAAGGGAAGTGAAAGGCAAAGGTGAAAAGGAAGAATGCAGATTTCCAGAGAACAGCAAGGAGAGATAAGGAGGCTTTCCTGAATGAACAATGTAAAGTAGGAGAGAAAAATAATAGAATGGGGAGGACTAGAGATCTCTTCAAGAAAATTGGAGAAAGGGCTTCCGGTCTGGGATCCATGGCATCCTGACGTGCTCTGGCTTTGATCCCAGAGCATACGGAGGGTCTTTATGACAGGGTGGGCTATCTAGCCTGCCGCAGATCTCCCAAGGCAGGGGGGTGTCTAGCAATTAGCATCAGCCCAAGTGGGAGTTGAGATCGGCTGATAGCGGGGCTTTAACGAGTGCCGCGACCAGCCTTGATCCCCTCCCCCCAAGCGGGCACTTCAGAATTTCTCTAAAAGACCCCACCGAGTTGGATTCTCAACATAAGAACGCATGACCCAGACCTCCAAGACATTCTACGGAAACTGATACCAAGGAAACACTGCTATAACAAAATATGGACTTTGAAGGTAACTTTTTAGAATTGCTCACCGGAAACGCGCTGGTCCCAAAAATAAACAACACCCGATGAAGTGCATGACCGTGCGGTATACTGTGTACTAACACCAACTCCGGGAAAAGCGGTTGAAAAGCTAAAAAAAAAGCCAAAAAGCCGGTTTGTTGATCATTCCTGCGGTCGGGATATTGACTTTAAAATAAAAACTAACACCAAGTCCCACAAGAAGCAAGGTGGAAAACTACTCAAGCTGCGACAGAAAACACCAAGAACAGGAAGTGATCTCAGACCAGACAAGCAGCACTTCTTAGAGACGACCAAGGAGGCCGGAAGAAGGGAGGAACCAGAAGACAAGGAGGACGACTAAGACTGCCGGACAGGAAGTAAGCAACAGGAAGAGATATTTACCATAGAGAAATTGTGCCCGCCATTTTGAGAAGGTTGAAACGATTTATTCGGATTTTGGCTAAAAGACTTAACAGAAAAAAGCGAAAATAGAGCGGTTTAGCTGGGCACAAGAAGAGCATTAATTTGATATAAGTTTTGTAACAATTGTTAACAACGGTTTACAATCTCCGGCAAAGACAGAGGGCGAACTCTTGGTCCTCCCTGAAAATGGCTGCTAAAGAGGAGAAGAAACTACAGGGCATGATGGAAGCCATGGAAAAACGGATGATGGATGTTATGAAAAAAATGGAAAAGACTCTAGGTAAAGTGGCTGATGAAGTAGTTGATTTGAAAAAGGACCTGGCTGGAATCACAACGGAAATACAGACGCTGAACAAAAGAACAGACGAGGTGGAGGAGAGAGTGAAAGGAGTGGAAATGGGTGTAACTGAGGTTGCTAAGGAAGCATCAAAAGCCAATGTAATGGTGGAATACAATGGAATGCTTAACCATCTGAGATTCAGGGGAATTCCTGAAGACAAAAATGAGAATATCCACTCAGTCATGGTGCATGCTGTTGCAGATTTCTTAGAACTAGAAGAGGAGAAGGTGGTGGCGCACATTGATTTGGTACACAGAGTCAACTCTGCGATTGCCCAAAAGAAAAAACTACCCAGAGATGTGATTGTCCAGTTTATATCCAAAAGACTGAAAGAAGACCTGTTTAAGCAACAATTTCAGGAAGATTTCATAATTGATCAAAAGAAAATTATGATACTAAAGGAACTACCCAGAACGATTCTTCAGGACAGATGACTTTTTAAAGATCTGATTGATAAACTGAAAACAGAGGGCATTAGATACAGATGGGAAATTCCAAAAGGTGTCAGTTTTACATTTAAACAGAAGAGAGTCACCATCAAGTCAGTAGAGCAAATGACCAAGTTCATTAAAGACAATTTTAGAGACTCTGATAAATAAATACAAAACCAACATGGAGAGCCAAATTATTTCATGGAATGTTAATGGACTTAATTCGCCCCCAAAAAGGAAAAATGTTAGGCTATGGTTGGAAAAACAAAAGTGTGATATTGTCTGTTTACAAGAAACACATATTAAAAAGACTGATGCTAAATTTCTGACTCAAAGTAGACTAGGAGAGGAATTCTATTCCCTCTCCTCGCAAAAGAAAAAAGGAGTTGTTACATATGTAAAAAAAGAGTTGGAACCAAAAGAAATTTTTAAAGACAAAGAAGGAAGATTCTTGGCAGTGGAAGTTATATTTCAGAATAAAAAGACCTTAATTTTAAATCTCTATGCCCCGAATGGAGCCAAGGAAAAATTCTTTCAAGATTTGTGGGAGCAATTACAACAGTTAACCTATGAACAAATGATATTGATGGGTGACCTTAATGGTACTGTTAACAATGCAATTGACAGAAAATCCAAAAAAGGAAATGAAGGTATAGGTAAGCTTCCGAAAGTATTTTTTCAAATGGCAAAACATGAACACCTGGAAGATGCATGGAGAGTTAAAAACCCTAAAGACAAAGATTATTCTTTTTACTCATCAAGACATGAGTCTTTCTCAGGAATTGATATGATGTGGATGACTGAGAACTTGATTATGCAAACACGTAAAATTGAAATACTACCTAGAATTCTTTCCGACCACAGCCCAATAAAGTGGTCAACTTATGTTAAAAGAAAGAAATTTCGATGGAGACTCACTGAGGATTTACTGGACAAACAAAACATTGTGGATAAAATAAGGACAGAAACCAAAACATACTTTCAGCTAAACTTAAACAAAGAAGTTCAGACGCAAACGGTATGGGAGGCATATAAGGTTGTGATGAGAGGACATCTAATTGCAATTAACAACAATGAAAGAAAACAACAATTCAAAATAGATAAAGAAATTTTTGGAAAATATCCAAAAGAAAGAAGCAGAACTTAAGAAGAGACCTGGCAAAAAGAAAATTTTGAGAGAACTGAGAATCCTAAGGGAACAATATGATGCGAGGTTAAATAAAGAAGTTTATTGGAACTTGAAAAAATTGCAACAGAAGTCCTTTGAACAAGCGAATAAACCTGGGAAATATTTGGCATGACAATTGAAGAAAAGAAGAGAGAACAAAACAATAATTAAACTGAAAGATGGAAACAGAGAAATTATGGACCCAGGAGGGATCCGGAGAGAATTTTATAAATACTATGCTACTCTTTTTCAAGCAAAACAGGTGGATCAACAAAGAATTCAAGATTACTTATCTAAGGTGAACTTGACACAACCAAGTTCAAAAACAAAAGGATTGTTAAACGCTGTGATAACTAAAGAAGAAATCAGCAAAGCAACAGGAGAAGCAAAAATCTCCAAAGTTCCAGGACCAGATGGATTTTCAGCCAAGTTTTATAAGAAATTTCAAGAAGACCTGGTACCGGTTCTAGAGATTCTTCTAAATGAAATTAGAGAAAGTGAGAAAGTTCCAGATTCCTGGAACGAAGCAGCAATCACCTTGATACCGAAAGAGACTCAAGATCTAACTAATGTCAAAAATTATTGTCCAATTTCACTTTTAAACAACGATTACAAAATCTTTGCAAAAATTTTAGCAGAGCACCTCAAAGAGTATTTGAAAGACACTATCGCCGAAGATCAGGCTGGGTTTTTGCCAGGTAGGCAAATAAAAGACAACATGAGGGTTGTTTTGGATGCAATAGAATATTATGATAAACACCCGGAAAAAGAGGTCGGCTTTTTATTTTTAGATGCGGAGAAGGCATTTGATAATTTGAATTGGGAATTTATGTTTAAAGTGATTGAAAAACTACAGATGGGCGCAGAATTTACAAAAATGATTAAATCAATATATAAAGAACAAAAGGCCATGGTGATTGTAAATGCGGAATCAACGGAAGTGTTCCGTGTCAGAAAAGGAACCAGACAGGGCTGTCCCTTATCGCCATTGTTATTTATCTGGATTTTGGAAATATTGCTGCAAGTGATTAGAGATGATAATAATATAAAAGGTTTGAGTATTAGAGGTTTCTCATATAAATTAAGAGCGTTTGCTGATGATATTATGTTTATTGTTGAAGATCCTGTCAATAATATGCCATTGGTGTTTGAAAAAGTAAAAGAGTTTGGTGATCTCGCAGGGTTCTATGTAAATAAAAATAAATCGAAAATATTGTGTAAAAACATGAATAGTATAAAGCAACAAGCTTTACAAAATATGACAGAATGTGAAGTGGTTAAAAAGGTTAAATACTTGGGAGTTGATATTACAATGAAAAATATCGATTTGTTTAAGAATAACTATGAAAAATTGTGGGTTTCGATAAGACATGATTTAGAAAAGTGGGAAAAACTCAGATTATCTCTTCTTGGAAGAATTGCCGTTGTCAAAATGAATGTACTGCCCAGGTTAATGTTTTTGTTTCAGACAATACCAATTGTGAAAGATGTGAAAGTGTTGGTGAAATGGCAAAGAGAAATCTTTAAATTTATCTGGGCAGGAAAGAAGCCAAGAATTAAAATGAAAATAATGTATGATATTAAAGATAGAGGTGGCTTCCAAGTTCCGAATTTGCGTTTGTATCATGAAGCTGTATGTATGTCTTGGTTAACTGACTGGGTTAATTTGGAAAATAGAAAACTTTTGGCCCTTGAGGGTCACGAATGCAGATTTGGCTGGCATGCCTATCTTTGGTATGGGAAAAATAAAGTAGACTCAATGTTTAAGCATCATTATATAAGGAGAACGTTGTTTGATGCATGGACCAGATACAAGAATACAGTTCCCGATGAGAGGCCTTTATGGATTGTTCCTGCTGCAGTTATTCATACTTTTTCAGAACATAAAGGCAATGATTGGTTGAAATACCAAGAGTTGCTTCAAAAGGAAGGGAAAAAATATGTTTTAAAACCAAATAATGAATTAGCATTTGAGTATGGATGGTTACAATATTGTCAAATATGGGACATTTACAAAAAAGACTGTAAAGAGGTTGGTTTTAGAGCTAAGAATGATGAGTTTGAAGATATCTGGTTGAAAAAAGGGTGAAAAATGATATCTAAGTTGTATAAAACCTTGTTGACTGTATATACTTTGGATGAAACTGTTAAAGAGCAAATGATAAAATGGGTCATAAATATGAATAAGGAAATTTCTATGGAATCATGGGAATTTCTGTGGAAAAAAGCTTTTAAAATGTCAACCTGTGTTAATATAAAAGAAAATTGTTATAAGATGATGTACAGGTGGTATATGACTCCAAAAAAGATTGCTAATATTAGTATGGATAAGAACTTGAGTAATAAGTTTTGGAAATGTAAAAAAATAGAGGGTTCTTTTTATCATATGTGGTGGTCATGTGATAAAGTAAAAGTATACTGGTCAAATGTACATTGTGAGATGCAGAAGATATTAAAAATCCCTATTAGGAAAAGTCCGGAGCTTCTTCTCTTAGGTTTGATAATGGAAAAAATTCCACAAGAAAAAAGGACATTACTATGGTACATGATCACATCGGCAAGAATGGCTTTTGCGCAACAGTGGAAAGCGAAGAAGGTGCCAGATATACAAGACTGGTTAAGGAAACTGCTGTTTTTAGCCGAAATGGACAAAATGACGAAGAAATTAAATGGACAAATGGCAGAACAATACCTAAAAGACTGGGAAGGCCTGAAACTGTATATGGAAACTGAATATAGAATGAAAGGGGAAATGTACAATCTTGACTCGTATTGAAATTGAATGAGAAATGAAATGAATACTTGATTGTACTATACCTTTATTGGAAACTATGTTTGAAAGTGTCAGACATTTATGTATTAGAATTGTGTTACCTGGTTTGTCGATTGTTACAAGTTTAAACTTGATTACCTTTTAACTCTTTTTTTCTGTTATTAGCAGTGTTGGAAGCCTATTAGGGGGGTGGGGGGATGGGATGAAATTTTCTTAAATTGTATTGGTAACGATGTTTAATGATGTTGAGTATACTCCAATAAAATTTTGTTTCAAAAAAAAAAAAGAAAATTGGAGAAATCAAGGGAATGTTCTGTGCAAAGCTGGCTGTGATAAAGGACAAAAATGGTAGGGACCTCACAGAAGCAGAAGAGATTAGGAAAAGATGTCAAGAATACACAGAATGTCTTTGACAACCACAACAGTGTAATGACTAACCTCGAGACAGACATCCTGGAATGCGAAGTCAAATGGGCCTTAGAAAGCATTACTAACATCGAAGCTAGCGGAGCTGACGGTACCCCAGCTGAGCCATTCAAAGTCTTAAAAGATGATGCTGTTAAGGTGTTGCACTCAATTTGCCAACTAATTTGGAAAATGCAACAGTGGCCACAGGATTGGAAAAAGTCAGTTTACATTCCAATCCCAAAGAAAGGCAATGCCAAGGAATGTTCAAACTATCACACAATTGCACTCATTTCATACGCTAGTAAGGCCATGCTCAAGATCCTACAAGCTAGGCTTCAGCAGTACGTGGATAGAGAACTGCCAGAAGTACAGGCTGGGTTTCGAAGAGATAGAGGAACTAGAGATCAAATTGCCAACATTAGCTGGATTATGGAGAAAGCAAGAGAGTACTAGAAAAAATCTCCTTCTGCTTCATTGACTATGCTAAAACCTTTGATTGTGTGGATCACAACAAACTATGGCAAGTCCTTAAAAAGATGGGAGTACCAGACCACCTCACATGTCTCTTGAGAAACTTGTATAAGGGTCAAGAAGCGATGGTTAGAACTGGATATGGAACAACTGATTGGTTTAGCATTGGAAAAGAAGTATAACAAGGATGTATATTGTCACCTTGCTTTTTTGCAGAGTACATTATGCAAAATGCCGGCCTGGATGAATCACAAATCCGAATTAAGACTGCTAGGAAAAACATCAACAATCTGAGCTATGCAGACGATACCACTCTAATGGCAGAATATGAAGAGGACCTAAAGAGCCTCTTGCTAAAGGATGAAAGAGGAAAGCACAAAAGTTGGCTTGAAACTCAACATAAAAAAAACTAAGATCATGGCTTCCAGCCCCATCACTCCTTGGCAAATAGAAGGGGAAGTCATGGAAGCAGTGACAGAATTCATGTTTCTGGGCTCCAAGATCACTGCAGACGGTGACTGCAGCTATGACACTAGACGCCTGCTTCTTGGGAGGAAAGCTATGGCAAACCTAGACAGCATAATAAAAAGTAGAGACATCACCCTGCCAACAAAAGTCCATATAGTCAAAGTGATGGTATTCCCAGTAGTAAAGTATGGCTGTGAGAGTTGGACCATAAGGAAGGCCAAGCACCGAAGAATAGATGCATTTGAATTATGGTGCTGGAGGAGACTCTTGAGAGTCCCTTGGACTGCAAGGAGTTCAAATCAGTCAATCCTAAAAAAAAATCAACCCTAACTGTTACCTGGAAGGCCAGATACTGAAGCTGAAGCTCAAATACTTTGGCCACCAAATGAGAAGGGAGCACTCCCTGAAGAAGACCCTGGTGCTGGGAAAGAGTTAAGGTAACAGAAGAAGGGGACAGCAAAGGATGAGATGGTTAGACAGTGTTATCAATGCAACGAACATGAAATTAAGCAAACTCCGGAGCATGACAGAAGACAGGAAGGCCTGGCGTGATATGGTCCATGGGGTCGCAAAGAGTCGGACTTGACTGGGTGACTAAACAACAACAACAACAAACATACAGGACAAGGGACTTTTGAAAGACCTGGGCAACTAAGGGCTTTCAAGGAGCGAAGGGCCACCTTGATAGACACAGACTGCAATCTTAGCACTGTCATGGATGTAATCCCCATTGAACAAACCTTAGTTGGATTCTGAGTAGACCTGCTTAGAATTGCTCTCAAGGAATGTGATGGTGTCAGCAGTGGAGCAATACAGTCTTTTTCACCCAGCAAATGAACCTCCCTCCAAGACCTCCATTGCTAATCACGATCCAACCTGGATCAGAAGACCTTAATAATCCTTACAGTTCAGTGGCAGCCAATGAACCCCATCTTGGGTGGGTAGAATCACTCTGTAATCTCTCAGCACAGCAGACACAGCCCTGGGAATTCTCTCACATGCATCTAACATGACGGTGGACTGATGTGGTTGTAGTGGTTAGAGTGTTGAACTAGGATCTGGGGCAACCAGTTTGAATACCTCACTCAACCATGGAGGCCTGCCAGGTGACCTTGGGACTGTCACAATCTCTCAGCCTAAGCTACCTCACCTATGAAAAAAACACATCCTACAAACTGTATTCAGACTCACCAGAAAAATACAACAGATGCTATGATCGGCAAAAGACAGAAGAGACTCCCCTCACTTCTGCGGGAGTATACTGCATACCCTGCAGTTGTAGACAGGTTTACATCGGGACCACACAACATAATAAAAGAACATGACAGACACTGCAGACTTCGCCAGCCTGAAAAATCAGTAACTCAAACAGGACACAGTATCTTATTCCAAGACACTGAAAGGCTGGACAACACATCCAATTACCATGTCAAATTACACAGGGAAGCCATTGAAATTCATAAACATAAACACAATTTCAACAGGAAGGAAGAGAGTTTAAAAATAGATAGGGCATGGTTTCCAGTCCAGAAAAACACAAAATGCTCTACATCTTACAACAGCAGTACAGATAAGATTGGAATTTCAACAGCCAATCCATATGCAAAAGAACCTCCTCAGGAAAGCTTCTCCATTAGCATGATACAGCCTGGGATACAGCCCTACCCCATCTTCCTGAGTAGATATAAATTACCTGCCTACCATGTTTCTTCTCACATTGACACAGAGAGTATTCCATCTTTCTGTGTTATACCTCTGAGGATGCCAGTCACAGCTGCTGGAAAAACATCAGGTACTACATTGCCAAGACCACGGCCATACAGCCCAGAAAATCTACAACTACCTCACAAGGTTGTTGTTATGAAAATTAAGTGGAGGGGGGAGGCAATGTGAAAAACTACTTTGGGCCTCCAATCAGGGAGAAAACTGGAATATAATTTAAAAATAAGCCAATCATCATCATCATCCCTCGTGGCTCACTAGATGAGGTAGCAATCTGTGGGTTTCTAGGGGCTCCTGAGAGCCACGTCCAGCTCTGCAAGTACTTCTGTTTAAAACGCAACAGTGCTTTCCCTCAGCAAGAAGGAAACACCGTGGGCTTTATTCCAGAAATGAGGACTCGATTTCTGTGGGTGAATTTAAATAGTGAGCTGGGGGTATTTCTCTTTTCCACTATTTGATAAATGGAAAAAGGACTCAGTTATCTCCAGGTAAGATTATTTTTCAGAGTGGATGGCATTTATTACCTCAAGGATGTATTTCAACAAATCTTTAGTCAGGGTGATAGCTTTGTTCATCTGAGAAGGGAGCAATCGAGAGAAGGAAGACTATTTTGCATGTGAGAAGTACGTATGTGGGGGGGAGAAACACATTTATTTCTGGAAATATGCACAGTGGAAGTTCGGTGACTTAAGATACCTTTCCCAAATGCCAGTTAAATCCCACTCAAAACCTTCCCAAGCTGTCATTCATACCTGACATCTCTTTAAATATTTCTAAGTTTGCACTTTAAAAAATCTCCTTATGTCAAGAGTCTTCTGTGGAGCTACAAAAGATGTGGTTTGCAATTACTGGAAAATTCCTTAGCTTATATGAAATATAGAGGCATCATTTCTGGTTGGGGGAGGGCAGAGAGGTTCCAAAAGTTCACAGCATGGGTTTCTCCCTTCTCATGATCTTACCTGTCCAGGTGGGGATCAGATGTGAATTCAGTGGGACTTATTCCTAAGGAAACACGTTGCATTTTGATTGCATGTTGTTAAATATCCAACTTTAACCCTGGAAATTACATTTTTTTTAAAAAAATCCCAAAACTATAGTTCTGATGAAAACTGCAGTAAGGTCTGTGTAAGATATATTCTGATATTTCTTTTTATACTCTAGAAAACAATGTTTTTCACCAAGTTTCATGTTTTATATGTCGATATCCTTAGATTGGCTAAATCAGTGCTTAACTTGGAGTTGCCTGAAGGAAAGATAATGGTTTATTATTATGTTGTTGTTGTGCATTGTCACAGTAAGATATTTGACTGGTAGATGGTGTTCTGTGATTTGAGATCGAGCCTTGTTCTTGGGAATTGCAGATGTATTGTCACAGGATTCTTGCTGGTCCAAGCAACACTGTCTCCTGGAGATGAGCTGGTGTTATTTGCTTAATGCCCAGAATGTCCTGGTGTTTTTTGAGACTTCTAGGCACTGCTCCAAGGGCTCCAATGACAACTGGCATGATGGTAACCTTCTTCTCCCAGAGAATCTCTAACTCTATTTATAGGTCTTGGTATTTGGTGATCTTCTCCTGTCCTTTCTTTTCTCTTCTGCTTTCTCCTGGGATTGCAATATCAATGATCCAAACCCTATTTCTCATTGTTTTCTACAATTGTGATATCAGAGTGTTATGCTCGAAGTGCTTGTTTATAATCAGAAGTCCCAAAAAGTCTTTGTTTCCTCATTCTCCATGATCTTGTTTAGTTTGTGCTCTCATGAATGGTAAGTTCTCATGAATGGTAAGCTGATGGTAAGCTATACTTCTTGCAAAGATTCCAGTGCAAGGACAGCTGCAACTTTATTGTGACATTCTTTATAGTGAGTTTGAGCTATTTTACTGCAGGCACTGACCATGTGATCAACTGTTTCATCCTTTGTCTTGCAAAGTCAACATTTGCTGTTACCACTGGTCTTCTGAATCCTGGCTTTCATACTATTTGTTTTGAGTGCCTGCTCTTGAGCAGCTAAAACAAATCCATTTCTTTCTTCAAGCGCCCATTTTGGAGCCACTTCCAGGTATTTTCACTATCAACTTTGTTCTCTATGTCGTTCAGATACTGCCCATACAAGTGAGTGCTGCATTGTCATTATTTTGTCAGTTTTGTGATCTGTTGCCTCTAATTCTGCTTGTTTCCAATTGATAATGCCAGCTGTGTTATCTTAGAACTGAGACTGCCCACATGTTAATTGCCTTCACAGTTTCAGCCGCTGCACTGATATTTTCAATGAGTCCTGCAAGTTCTTTCTTTGATGTTGTTATCATCATCATCATCATCATCATCATCATCATCATCATCATCATCCCACCCCCCACCCCCATTGGGAGCCAAAGTAGCTTACAATATTCTCCCCTCTTCCATTTTATCCTTACAACAATCCTGTGAAATTGGTTAGACTGAGAGAGAGTGACTGGGCCAAGGTCACCCAGAGAATTTCCATGGCAGCTGACTTATGGCGATCCTGTTGGGCAGTGGTGGACCTAACATATTCAACACCTGGAGCTGATCATTTTTTAATACTTCTGCCTCTATACAACAAAATTATTTCCAGTAATAATCATGAAATAAATGCACCTTAGAGATCAAAAAGAGTTTCAGGGAACAAGCTTTTGAGAGACAAACCCGATAATCTCAACAGAACATCAAGACTAGTAGAACCAGTGTAATGTACAGAGTATCTAGCAGTACCAGTAATGACAGAATGTATGGCAGAATCCACTGCCATTGTGCTAATACCAGCTCAACAGGACTGATGTCCAGCACGGAATCACAGTGCAAGCAGGGGGTGGGTGGGTGGAAGCCCAACAGAACCATTGTATTATACAGTGCCCAGCAAACCCAGTGCCATTGTGGCAATGCCAGCTGATGTCACACACAGAATCACAGTCCAAGCAAGGGGTGGTGGTGGATGTCCAGCAGAACCAATGCAATGTACAGTGCCCAGAAAACCCAGTGCCTTCTGTTCATAATATTAACAAAGATTTGCTACTATACTACTCTTAAATACATTCTGTCACCAAGCAGGATAGGTATGAAAAGGTCCTTGAGAGCAAGAAGTGAAAATAACGGGGGGGGGGATGGAAAATCAAGTGAAGAGAGACAGAAATAAATGAGAAATGTGTGGAAAAGAGGGAGTTAGATTAAGAGAGGGAAAGGGTGTTTTATCTTGCTGCAGCACCCTAACTACTGCTTTGCAAGATCTGGCTGGGCTGGGTGCAATGAAAGGAAGGGAGAAAGGCTAGACTATTGGAAAAAGTGATCTGCAGGCTGGCAATTACTATAGAAGCTATCAGTGTGCTGGCGTGGTTGTACAATCTGTTAAGCAAGTTTGTTTTAGTCTTGAAGAAAGGGAAGTGCAGCCAATCCTAGAGTGCTTTTTGCTATGCTTGGACTTCCCTTCACCCCAGTAGCTGCAGCCAGAACTGCATTTTAAAAATAAAAGGAAAGACATTCAGCTGGACATAGCATGGCACTGGCTTCAAGGACACAGGGTGGACTGGACCCCTGCCCCACCCTGCCCTGGGTAGCCACTGAGTTTAACTGCTATATCATACCGGCTCTTGAATGTGAGTTTATATTGCATGATATTCTCATATTCTAAAATGATAGTGGCACATCTCTCCTATTATATAAAAGCCACTTGGGGTGGCAAAGTTCTATGCCTGGCAAAATCAGTTGGTTCTCTGATGTGTCCATCAGAAGCTGTCCCTATCCACTAGCTGCGTTACCTGAGTTCTCTCCCACCCACTGCAGTCTAGGCCACTCTTCTCTGATTGGGCCAGCATTTCAAGGTCATTTCCATATGGAAGCTGAATGGATTTCACTCCATTCCACACCTCAAACTCCCCCCCCCGTTGAGACAGTTGGAACTGTTAGTTGCATATGCGACCTGGTGTATTCTGAGGTAAAATATGTCCTCACTCACAACACTTCCCCTTCAAAAGAAACAAACCCAATAACACAACCATACCACACCACAAAAAAGACAGATCACACCACAAGCAGAATATCACAAGGCAAAAAGAGCTCTGGCACTAATTCAAACTGTTGGGGATGAGTTGCGTTCTGGCAGGGGACACTGTGAGTGTAGAAAATTATTTATCAACAGAGAAATGTTTTGGAAAATCTTTAGGAATTGTTTGATACATTTACCATGGGGCACCCACCCAGCGCCTCTGGCATTTTCTCACTCTGCTGGCATAAAAACCAATTTAAGGCAAAATAGACGTATGGAGGGTTTTCCACCCTCCTTTGCATCAATTTGTCTTTGTTGGCAATGGCAACCCTAGGCCTGCCAGCACTCTCAAGGTGACTTCATGCCTCCTGACTGGCATGGCATCACTAGCCCTGGCTGCTTGCTTCTGTTCAGCTCTCCCAATGGAAGCTGCCAGGATGATTTCAGACCAGTCACAGACTTTCTGCCTAACCTACCTTACAGGGTTCCTGTACAGATCACAAAGCAGAAGAGAATGAAGTAAGCTGCTTTGCTCCCCACTAATGAGAAAGACAGAATTTTGCTTAGAAAGAGACTGCTGAGAGGGGAGGAGATAAAGTTGCCAACTTTAGGTATGGACATTCCTGGAGATTTGAGGGGTGAAGCCTGGAGAAGGTGAAATTTGAGGAGGGGTGGGACCTCAGACAGGTACAGTGCCACAGACTCCACCCTCGAAACCAGCCATTTCCTCCTGGGGAACTATTGTTGCCAATCTTGGCCCAGCAGCCATCAAACCATTCTCTTCAATCCCCTGCTCTGCAGCTGACTTTCCCCTAATGTTGCCAATCTCCAGGTAAGACCTCCACAGGATTCCTGGAGATTTGAGGGATGGAGCTTGAAGAGGGTGAGATTTCAGGAGGGGTGGGACCTCAGCCTGTGGCACTGGTAGGTACCTGCATTGTGTTGTCATACCTGGAGCCTGGAGAGGGTGGGGTTTGAGGAGGGGTTGGACTGCAGACAGGTAGAATGCCATAGACTCCAGCCTCCAAACTAGCCATTTCCTCCTGGGTAACAATTGTTGCCAATCTCCAGGTGAAGGCTGGAGATCACTCAAAGCTACAACTGCTCTTCAGGTAGCAGAGATCAGTTCCTCTGGAGAAAACAGTAGACTCTGTCATTATACCCTGCTGAGGTCACCACAGCAAATTCACACTGTGTGCCCTAAGCCAGGGCACTCTCCCAGAGCTCATTGTATTTATTTCCACAACGGGCCTTATTCCTAGTAGAACATAAATGTGTCCTGCTTAAAGGCATACTTTAGAAACAGGGAACAGAGTGTGTATAATCTTTAGTTCCAATATTTCCTTCCAACTGGTATGGAAAAGATTGGAAGTTCTGGAATATTAACCTGGGCTGTGTCAGCAGTATAACCTTGAAGGCAAGTTAAAGCACATTGTCTTCTTGAGCCACATTAAGAATAGATGATGATGAAGCAGGTTTTGTACCCTGCCTCTCTCTACCTTAAAGAGTCTCAAAGCAGCTTACAATCACATCCCCTTCCTTTCCCCACAACAAGATGGGCAGAGCTGTGTTAGTCTGTCTGTAGCGGTAGAAAAGAGCCAGAGTCCAGGAGCACCTTGAAGACTAACACAATTTGTGGCAGGGGAGGAGCTTTTGGGAGCCACATGGCTCACTTCTTCAGATTTGGTATCTGAAGAACTGAGCAGTGACTCATGAAAGCTCATACCCTGCCACAAACTAGTTTGTTTTTAAGGTGCTTCTGGACTCTTGCTCTTTTCTGTCCACAGCATATACTTTGTGAGGCAGGTGGGCTGAGAGAGTTCTGAGAGAACTGACTGGCCCAAGGTCATTCAGCTGGCTTCATGGGGAGGGGTGGGGAATCAAACCTGGTTCTCCAGAATAGAGTCTGCCTCTCTTAGCCACTACGCCACACTGAGTTGCCACTTCCAGGTTGGGAAATGCTTGGAGATTTTGGGGGTGGAGCCTGAGGAGGGTGAGCTTTCGGGAGGGGAGGGACTTCCATGGGGTATTGCGCCATAGAATCTACCTTGCAAAGCAGCCATATTCTCCAGGTGAACTGATCTCTGTCACCTGGAAGTCACATGTAACAGCAGGAGATTCCCAGCTACCACCTGGATGTTGGCAGCCCGATGAAAAGATGACTTCAACTCACTCCTTTATAATGGTTGAATCTGCATTTGCATTTTTAAATCAGTTTCATGCTGCTGTGACGCTGTCTTTCTCTATGTTTGATGGCGTCCCTGCAGCACGAAACTGATTTAAAAATGCAAATGCAGATTTGACCGTAACTAAGAAACTTCTGCTAAATTTCTTCTCTAAAGAGTGCATTTCAGTGAGGCATGTTCGGGAAGATGGGACCCCATCCACAGCTATGCTTCCTAGATAAGAAGTATTAATTCACTCTTTGTCCTTTGGTTCTTGCTGTCCATTCCTGGAGTCTGAGATCTGCTCAGAACTATCGGTCTGTCTGCAGTGTAACCAGCACAGCTTAATTACAGTAATACATCTCTTTTGACACCACACAAAAAAGGAAAATGGTCAGCAGGCCATTACATTTCCTTTATTTAATAGAACTGCATATAAATGACAATGAAAAATGTTCTTGGGGAAGCCTTTATGTGGAGCAGTAAACTTTATTGGTTGATCCCCTTGGGGTAATGATAGGCTATTATTAACTAAGGGCAGACATTTCTGGCATATGCACATCATGGGAAATAGGGGAAAGCACTGGGGAAGGTCTGCAGCTCAGTGGAAAAGCATTTGCTTTGCATGTAGAAGATCCCAGGTTCATTCCCTGACAAAAGGACCAGGCCGTAGTTGATGTGAAAGACCTCTCTATGGGGAGCCCCGGAGAAAGAGATTTGTGAACCTGTACTGGGCTATTTCAAGAGCTTTGCACTCAAATATGCTTGCATGCATGGTGGAAAGGATTCTGGGATTTCCACATTTTCCTAGTGTCTTTATAATAATTGTTATTCACAAATCTGTATGCCAAGCATAACGGAAGCAAATCCTGTAGCAAGCAGTAAACCCACTGGACCCTGCAGCTGATGGTTGAAAAGCAACTTGGCAGTTCCATTTGCACTTAATTCCTGGTTAAAATCTCCCATGTCTCTCCATTCCCTTCTCTGTCAAACATGAACATTAGGACAAAGTTATTGTCTATCAAATAGTGAGACTGATTAACTAGCAAATATACCTAGGCCTGTCCACCAATTCCGTCACCCTGGTCCTTTCCGCAGAATTCCTCATTATGCTGTTAAATAAAACATTTCTTCTGTTTGCTGATGTTTAAAGAAATGGCTTCACAATGCATTTCAGAGTTGTTCAGTGAGCTCAGAATGCACTATGAATAATGGCACAAAGAGTTGAGTGAGAGGTCAGACATCCTGGAAGAGGTGTAGATAACCATTAAAGGTGCTGAAATGGGATTTCAGTTTGCTATATCTTCTCTGCACACAAACGTGTATCAAGAGCTATTGAGCCTCATCACCCTTTCCATAGGCAGGGCTGCATTAAGGTCCCACTGATGGTACCTGGCATCATAAGACTATAAGAACACAAGAGGAGGCCTGCAACAAAATGTTGCATAATGTGTTGTGGCCCTACCATAATCTGCATTGCCAGCAGTCCCTGCAAGGAACTTGTGGCGAGGGGGCATTTCCCCACCTTTGCTTCCTTCTTCCACTTTGGTTGTCAAAGTTCCCTTCTCTGTCTTTCTCCATGCACACTTTATCTACCAGTCTTTCCTCCCCTCCCCTTCTCCTCTCACCCCTTCGATATCAGCTTTCCTCCCTACCCCCTTCTCTAGCAGTCCTTTCTTACCCCCTTTCACCTCTCACCCCTTGTATGTCTCACCCCTGCCCTTCTCAGACACTGTCCTCTTTCCCCCAGCCCCTATCAGTCTGCCCCTCTCTTTGTCTCCAATATTTCTCTATCCCCCAATCTCCCCCTCTTCCTCTTCCCCTCCCTCAGACAACCCTCGGATAATCTCCTGTTCTTTTTCTTTCTCTCCCCCCAACAGGCAATCCCCTATTCTTTCTCTGTCTCTCTCTCCCTTCTCAGAGAACCCCACTTCTTCCTGTTTCTGGCAATGCAGGCTTCACCTTCTTGGGCTTCAGCTGACTGGCAGCAGGGCCAGCTTGGGTGGTGGCAGCAGCAGCAGCAGCAGCAGTGGGCGGGTGGGCTCCTAGAGAGGCGCCGCTGCCCTTTTGGCTCCCTTAGCCGCCCTGCCGCCTTCCCTCCCTGGTGCTGCCCAAACCTGGTGGCTGAAGCCCTACTCTTCGTTGCTGGCAGTCCTGGGAATGGTTGGGACGGGTCTGGCAGTGTGGGGCACATGGTTATTCGTGCAGCAGCTCTCCAGTGTCTTTCCCCAGTGGTCCCAGTGGCAGCGTGGACGGTTCTTGCTGCTGCAGTGCTAGCAGCGGCGGGAAGGTTATTGCCATGGCGACTTCCCTCATGGCTCCAGCAGCTTTTCCCATGCCTCCTGTAAGTCCATTCTCTGCGCACGTGCAGAACAAGCAGTTTTACTTTGGGAGGCATTTACGTATCCCCAATATACTTTTTAAAAACATTTTAGATTTTTCTGCAAATCTGAGGAGTGCCCCAAGTTTGCTGAAAGATCTGTTTTCCTTCCATTTGCCTCAGATCACGGGAAATAAGTATCCGCACACATAGGGGACCCTTGGCTATTAGTATATAGACAAGAGGGGACCTGCAACAAAATGCTGCATAATATGTTGTGGTTTGTTTTATATCCCTATAAGGCTAAGGGGTATGGAAGATATTAAGGTGGCATCACAGGGCATCTCCCACAGACTGCAGGGGGTGGGAATTACTGAGCAAAGAAGTAAAATATTCAAAGCGACCCTGTGCATCAGAGACCACTGCAACTGGTATCACCACCCTGGCATTTAAAAGGTTGAGCGTGATATAACGGGATGGGAAAGAAGGAGGGGGGCTCACAAGAGTGGCGACACACAAAAAACATGCAGGGAGGGGGTATTCTCCCACCTTTGCTTCCTTCCACCTCCCCTTCTTTCTCTTTCTTTTTCTCCCCAACCCAATACCCCCTTCTTTTTCTTCCTGTCTGCCTTCAAGCTAGGGTTGCCAGCTCCACATTGGGAAATACTTGGAGATTTGGGAGGTGGGATTTGGGGAGGGGAGGGACCTCAGCAGGGCATAATGCCAGAGAGTCCACCCTCCAAAGCAGCCATGTTCTCCAGGGGAACTGATCTTGGTTGTCTGGAGATCTCCAGGTGCCACGTGGAGCTTGGTAACCCTATCCCAGGCTTAAATATTAACACACATTTTCTCTTCCTGGCTCACGCCTGCTGCTTCAGATGTTCACAGTGCGAGTGCATTGCTCTCTCTGGAGATCTGGATTGCCTGCAGGCTCCCCATCTCTCTGCCCACTCCCACAATTGCCCCTGCTGCAGCCGCAGAGACACAGAGCTTTCGTATATCGATCCAATTAAATCTACTGGAACTTATTTCTTCCAACACAACAAACCTAAAATCATCATATCTATGGCCTCTATCGATAAAATGTTGGCCAAGGGAAGCATCAAGATATTTATGTTTGATGCATGACCTGTGTTTGAGGACACATGTCTTCAGCAAGCATGTGGATTCTCCAGTATAATTAATCCACAGGATCACTGCAAGAGACAGATCACACATAAGCACCTTCTCCGCAGAGAGGCGTTCTGAGTACATCGGCTGAATACCTGTCAGCCTTATGGTTTAAATATATCTCTAGACTTATCATTTTTTCTATAAATCATAGTTAAAATATAATATGTAGTTTCTAATTAGTGGCTCTTTAAGAGTAGAGGTTGTTTACCTTTAAACAATGGGTTGAGTATGGTAATTAAGGTTAAGAACGGTGACATCTGTTAAGGCTTGATCATCTTATTTAGTATGCCCATCTTTGAAAGATACCATGTATAATGGATTGAGGTATGTCCCCTTATAATGTTTTTTAATGTTGTTAAATACTGTGAGTTTTGTATAATGATGTAAAATATTGATGATTAGTCATTTTCATGTATTTATTTCCTAGAAAAATTTGGTTACTCCCTTGAATTCTTACATTCTAAGATGAATTAATGAATGTATGTACTGAAAATATGTTTTTAATATTATGATTGTTGGTACATTGTGGAATCTTGTACATTTACAGTTTATATGGTTATTGGAAGGTTTATTTCATGGTGTTCAGAGGAAGTTTTTTATGAAATGGAAGTGTACTCCGGGGAATTTTGTCAACGATTCCACGCCTTAACAATTCCACGCCTTTGCGATTCAACACCTTAGTTAGACTTTCCATTAAGAACTCCATTCGTAATACTTACTTGGATTGTTGTGTACATTGTGTGAATATATACATATTGTGTAGTGCATTTTGACAGCTTTTTTGTCTCTTTGTTTATAATTATAATTATCCGTAGCTGTGACCTTCACCTGCCTCACAGGGTGTTGTCTCTTGTGGGGAGGGGAAGGGAAAGGAGTTTGCAAGCCGCTCTGAGACTCCAAGTGAAGGGCGGGGGGTATAAATCCAATCTCTTCTCTTCTTCTTCTTCTTTATATCGTTATATCAATCCTCTTGTGAAGCCGTCCATGCTTGTAGCCACCCCTCCTTCCTCCCGCAGTGAATTCCACATGTTAATTTCCCTTTGGGTGAAGAAGTGCTTCCTTTTATCTGTTCTGTCTATTGCTCATTAATTTCTTGTGTTGTGAGAAAGGGAGAAAAGTTCTTCTTTCTCTGCCTTCTTTATCTCATGCATATATTTTTTTAAGCCTTTATCACGTCACCCTTCAAGTGCTGTTTCTCCAAGCTAAAGAGCCCTAACCTCTTTAACCTTTCTTCATAGGGAAGGTGTTCCACCCCATTGGTCATTTTAGCTTTTCTGCACCGTTCCCAATGTTATAATATCTTTTTGAGGTACAGTGACCAGAACTGTACACAGTATTCCGAAGGAGGCCAAACCATAGATTTATACAGGGGCATTATGATCCTGGCTGATTTGTTTCCAGTCCCCTTTCTAATAATCCCCAGCATAGCACTTGCCTTTTTTATTGCAGTGAGTCGACACTGAGTTGACATCTTCAGTGAATTAGCTATCATGACTGCAAAATCACTCTCCTGATCAGTTGGGAGTCCATCGACATATATTTATAACTATGATTCCTGGCTCCAGTGTGCATTACTTTGCACTTGCCCACATTGGGCCTAATTTGCCACACTGATGCCCACTCGCCCAGCCTTGACAGATCTTTTCTGGAGCTCCTCACCGTCCTCCCTGGTTCTCACTGCCCTGAACAACTTGGTGTCATCTGCAAACTTAGCCACTTCGCTGCTCACTGCTATCAAGGGGTTCTACAGACACCCCCCCCCAGTTCCATGCAGCCGAAAGCTACTGCACCGAGCAGAGCTGCCTTTAGCCTTTGGAACCTCAGCATGTTTACCAGTTTCCTTACACATCCCAGCTATGGATTATTAAGCATATTCCTGTGGGGCCAAACCTCTCTCTCTCTCTCTCCCTTGACGGCCCTCTGAGTGACCAGCAAGTCACACATTGCTTTTGCAGATGGTTTGGAGGACTTGAGAGGTGGGCCTTACATACCTGACTCTGCCTTTCACATGGCTGGCCGCCCTGGGTGGGGCACCCGGCCAATCTGCCCCCTCTAAAGCCTTGCTCTTCACTCTTGCTCAGGGGACAGAGCAAAACCTTCCCTTCAAAATCCAATCATTCTTTGGCCAGAGACGTTGCATACTGAAATTTTCTAGGTTTCTAAGTTAAATTTATTTCCTTGATTTCCTGGGTGTATTTGGTCTGATAATTCTAAAGACTCTTTTCCTTTTCCTCCACATTCAAGTTCACAGTTCCGATCTCATCAATATTCCTCTTGTGGATGACTTAATTATTGGTCCGTAGCTGATGAAACTGCCATTCTACGTGGCCTCTTTTCCTCCAGCGCCTCGGCCTATTAGCTTCAGTTGAGGCATCACCTGCTCGCCCTGAAGGTCGCCCACCACAATGAGAAATAGGTGGCACCAGCTCTGCTCCGCTCCTTAAAGGTGGGGCAGCCCCCATGACTCCAGTTGGCACGGGCAGCCACCGAGTGGCAGCGAAAAAGCAGGCTTCTTCTGAAAGTTCCGGCAGAGGAGCAGGGAGAGAGTCCGCCGCCCGGAGTCCCAGGTGAAGAGCGATCCTGCTCTCCCTGCTCTGCCTCCTCCTTTGTCTGCAGGCGTGCCTTTGCTCTTGCGGGCGCTTGCGCGTGGTGGTGACTGCGGTGCCTCACCTCGAGAATGTGATTATTTGCATTCACTGAAAATGCTCATTGCACAAAAAACTTTGAAACGGGTCCTTTTGTCTGAAATGTGAAAGTCTCTGTCGGACATTGATGGATGCGTCTCATTACTGAGATTAAGCTTTCAGCTTTGGGAAGACAACTGCATTCCCTAATAATCTGGAACGTTTTACAATGAGAGGGTGTCGGATAGACAAATGATAGTATTTTAATCAATTAACTTAGCTGTGCTATCAAAACCCACATGAAAGGTCTAGACACTTAGATAATGTCACATTTTTAATAGCTTATAATTAACACAGTGGGGGGAAATTTGGTTTCATACCAGCTGAGGAGAACATGGCATTCTCTCCCCAAAGGAGGGGGGGGATGAAATGACAGGCTGTACATTTTATGTTCTGAATAGGTTTTGTCTATCTGTCAAACATTGGGGGGGGGAGTCAAGCAGCCATTTTCAAATGATGGAGCTGTCCCACAGGTATTTCACCCAGCTCTGAGAGGCGGGGGTAGGGAACTTGCCCAAAGAAAGAAATGTAGAAAGGGCCTAAACTTCGCTACCTTTAAAGGTTAAGAGACAAACCAAAGAGGAACCTGAAGGAGAATAAAAATGAAGGCACTTAAAAAAAATTAAACATTTATTTAAATGTATCAGAAACAAGAAACCAGGAAGAAACAGGGAAGCCAATGGTCTGCAGGCCCCTCCTCTTATATTTCTGACAGGAGCCAAGATATTTCCAGCCCCCATTGACCCTGAAGGGCAGATGGTCTGCTCCATCCTGCCAGATTCAGGTGGGCCACCGTGTTGGTTGGAAGCAACAGAACGAATTTTGAGTCCAGCGGGGGCACCTTGAAGACCAGCAAAGGTTTATTCTGGGTATGAGCTTTTGTGTGCACACACATGAACGAAACAGGCTTGCCAAGAACTTACCGTATGCCAGCAGGGGACGGATATGTCTTGGCAGGACCATCCCCGGGGGAAGGAAAGATGCGGTGCACAATGCCGTTGCCAGGAAGTGACACTGGGTGACACTCTGGCAATGGGGATGGAAACTTGATGGTACCATCGAGTTTCCATCCCCATTGCCAGAGCGTCGTCTGGCATCACTTTCTGGCAACGGCATCATGCAGCATGGGTGTTGCCCGGGGGAATGTTCTGGCCGGGGACTATGTGTCCCCTGCCGGCATACAGTAAGTACTTGGAAACCCTAGAATGAAACTTTGTTGGTCTTAAACTGTGTTCCATCCTGCTAGGCAGGCTGCAGAAGGGAAAGGTGTTCTGGCCATGACACCGCTTCTAGGGATTGCCTCTATGTACCCTCTTGTGCCCATATGGTTTAA
Organism: Gekko gecko; assembly: GCA_029375565.1. Classification (NCBI taxonomy): domain Eukaryota; kingdom Metazoa; phylum Chordata; class Lepidosauria; order Squamata; family Gekkonidae; genus Gekko; species Gekko gecko. The sequence goes on from JAPDNY010000011.1 coordinate 4,000,536, forward strand.
TGTCTACAAGACGCTTCTCAGTCAAAGAAGATGCTGGAACAAGCAGAGGACATGTCATTGTGTTTCCCCAATCCCTGGATCCTGGTGACCTAGTGGAATCCCTGAAGGAGCCCTGAAGGATTTGATGATAGGGCTAGGCTGTGTAAAGGCAAGAAGTGGAAACTTAGTCCAGATGTGATACCGATGTGGAGGAACCAGCCTGCTCTGGCCTGTAGGCCGTATTTCGCCCTGCCCTCCAAGGTTTTTCTCAATACCTGGAGAGCCTTTTTTTTCTCTCTTGGATAACCAGTGCCACCATCTGACATTTGTAAGGAATAGCCCACTGGGAGGGTCAGGACTCCCAGCTTCCCTTCCAAGTTCTGAGGCCTGGCCTCTGTGTCTCCCGCTTCCCAGCACCTGGTCACTACAGGGACAGTTTACTTCCTTGCCTTGTGCACCCCTGGAGGAATTGCCACTTGCCAACTACCTGCCTTCCCCCTGGTGCTCCTTTTAAAATAGCACATTCGAGATGGTGGAGGTCTATGTGGTACAGAGAACCAGCATCTTAAGGTAAAGGTTTCCCTTGCTCAAAAGCTAGTTGAATCCAACTCTAGGGAGTGGTGCTCATCTCCATTTTCAAGCCGAAGAGCCAGTGCTGTCCGAAAACATTTTTGTGATCATGTGGCTGGCATGACTAAACACCACGGTACACAGAACACTGTTACCTTCTCACCAAAGCAGTACTTATTGCAATTTCTTGCTTTCGAATTGCTAGGTTGGCAGGTGCCAACATCTTACATTATAACATATTTATTAAGAAGAAAATGTTTACAAACATAATTTTAGCACAGCACCAGATTGAGCAAGGGATCCAAAACAAATGGGTAAAACACAAATCCTCTGTCTTTCTATATATATATGCCCTATTAGATGTTAAAATATAGGAAAGGCTCCTTAGCTTAGGAAGTTATAGATCTCTACAGAGTGTTCAATACCTTAAAGATCTTTCCAGCTCTTCCAGGCGAGCACATGGTCAATGGCTGCCTTCCCAGTGGAGAGGTCTGTCTGCTCTCATGGACTCTGCCCCCAATGAAAGAGACCTCCTCTTTGTTGCAAGGAGTTTTTATCATATCTGTTTCTCTGCCCAGTGACCAGGCCAGGCCACGCCAGAGAAGGTCTTCCTGAAATCTTCAGAATTTCCTTCCAATTTAACACCTCCAAATGAGGTTTTGCTCATTTCAAACCTCCAAAGAAAAAATGCCTTTCTTCACACCAGTGGTGCTAGCTCCTCATTGCAGCCTCTTCCGTAAGAAATCACATTCCCATTATGGGATCAGCTTTGCATCTGAGGGTATTCCCAGACCGCCTTGTGCTGCTTGAAGTTTAGCTGTGGCTAGAAGTGCTTCCTCCCAGTTCCCCAGCTGAGCTCCTTCCTGGGAAACAGAGATTCAGCCACCTGATAGTGTAGTGGCTGGAGATCTCCTGGAATCACCGCTGATCTCCAGACTGCAGAGATTAGTTGCCCTGGAGAAAATGGCTGCTTTGGAGGGTGGACTCCGTGGCATTGTACCCCACTGAGGCCCCTGTCCTCCTTAAACCCTTCCACCCACAGGCTTCCTCTCCAAAATCCCCATGAATTTCCCAATGTGGACGAGGCAAGCCTAAGCCACAATTCATTAGGCTTGCAAGTGTTCTCTGGGGACCTCCCATTTCATCGGATTCACAGAACCCAAACTCTGGTCTGGTTAAGTTGAACCATCTTGAACCACAGGGGGCTTCAGCAAATGAGACGCGAGAATCCTTTTCTCTGAGAAGCTGCTGAAAGAAACACTGGCTGTAAAAACCGTTGGTAGTATACAGATCTTCACAGAATGGAGTTAGCCTACAATTCTGAGAAGAGCCCTTTGTAAACTGCCCAGTGTTACTGAATAGTGTAAAGTTTTTTGCTCAGAGAAGTGTCCTTTTAAAATAGATTCCAATACGCCCCTTCAAAAGACCCCACGCATGCACGGCCCCATGGTGAATATTGTTGTGACACAGAAGTACTCACTACTACTACTACTACTAGATTTCCAGCTCCCTCACAAGGGGTTTTGTAAGTGTGAGGCAAGAGCTGTGATCCCATCAGAAGAAGAAGGCCAAAGCAAGGCCTAAAGAAAAAAGCCAATGCCACGGCAACAAGATGGGTGGTGGTGGTGGTGGTGAAATCTGAGCTGCTGAGCAGGGCTGGTTTTCGTGGTTCTGGTCCCCCGGACAAAAGGCAAGGATGTTCCCCCTCTCCCGCCCTCCCCCCGCTGTCCCTTGCCTCTTCTGCCACTGTCTTTTTGTTCTCAGATGACTCTTCTTCAGGTCCTCCTCCCAGCTCCCCTCCCTCCTCTGCGCTCTCTCTCTGTCTTCCACGAGGCTAACGTGCACCTCCCGAATCTCTTTCCACCTCCTAGTTAGATTGCTAGTTAGAATGTCCATCAAGACTTTGCCAGGAGAGTACGGATCTCTTTACCAATGAAGAATATCCTTTCCTTTAGTAAAGCAACAAGCCTTGTGTGGACTCTGTTCTAAAACAACCTCCCCCTTCCGTACAGCCAGCTCCAGCCTACAGCAGTTAGACTTTTCCCGTGGTTTCCAGGGACTCCCTTTCCAGTGCATCCAGTTCTGTCTCCGTCTCCCTCTACTGTCTGCAACAGGGCAGCCTGCAAATGACTGAGCAGTTCCTCTTCCTGACTGTTCATGCATTTTGTGCTCCTCCTTGTGGTTGCATGTGGGTTGATTTCTATTCTCTTTTTAATTACTCACCAGAACGAACGGTCCCTGTAGGAGGGCCTCTGCTAGGAAATTTCCTCTCCAGTGAGGCCAGCCAGGTTGGCGTCTTCCTAAAATGGGCGAAAACGTCCTTTTTAAGGAGGACTTTTAGATGTTTTGCTTGCTTGCTGTACTGCCATTAAGAGGCCTGCAGCCATTGTTATATTTAAGGCATGCAGTATTTTATTTCAAAGTTTCATTGGAATGATTTCATAGTTTTGGTTTATTGCAAGCTGCCCTGAGAGCGAATCACACTGGTCAGGCATGACCACCTTTTCCAGATAGTTTTCTTTGACTCTCTGAAAACGTCTTGACTCTACTCTCCTAGGGCGGGCCACCTCGATTAGATTGGGATTAATGATACCCATCCAGTGTTCCCAGCTATAAGATGATGGATCCGTTGTGTCTGCTTCCAAATGATTGACCCCTGAGTTGCCAGCTCTGGATTGGGAAATGCCTGGAGAGGTTGGGGGTGGCGCCTGGGGAGAGAAGGGATCTCAGCAGGATATAATGACACAGAGTCCACCCTCCAGAGTCCACACATTTTCTCCAGGGGAACTGGACTCTGTCTGTGTCAGTCACAAGTTCTTAAAAGACCAGTTCTTGGGAGAGCTCTCTCAGCCCCACCTACATGCAGGCCTGTAGCTACAGTGGGGCACCTCGGGGCCTGGCCCCCTGGCTTACTGCCAAGGCCCCCTGACTTCCCATCCAGCCCAGGTGCTTCCTTGAAGGTGTGTGCAGGGGTCTGTGTGTGGTGCCCCCTGACTTATTTAAAGGCCCCCTCAATTAAAAGATCCTGGCTATGGGTCTGCCTACATGGCAGAGTGTCTGTTGTGGGGAGGGGAAGGGAAAGGAGTTTGCAAGCCGCTCTGAGACTCCGAGTGAAGGGTGGGATATAAATACAATCTCCTCCTCCTCCTCTTTCTTCTTCTCTGCACTGTTCTCTCCGTCCCCCCAGTTTATTTTTGTGTATGCATTCTGCATCTACAACCAAAACCCACGTTTCTTGCTTAATTGTGGTCAATGCAAGCCAGTGTGGTGTAGTGGTTAAGTGTGTGGACTCTAATCTGGGAGAACCAGGTTTGATTCCCCACTCCTCCACTTGCACCTGCTGGATGACCTTGGGCAACCCATAGTTCTGGCACAGCTGTTTTTGAAAAAGAGCAGTTTCTGATAGAGCTCTCTCAGCCCCACCTACCTCACAGGGTGTCTGTTGCGGGGAGGGGAAGGGAAAGGAGATTGTAAGCCATTCTGAGACTCCTTTGGGTAGTGAAGGGTGGGGTATAAATCCAATCTCTTCTTCTTCTTAATGTCACTTGTGACTTGTGGAGGGGTCCAATTGCGACTGGCTTGGCCAAGGGCATAGGAAGGGAGGGGGGCACGCGGCACCTTCCCCCTTTCTCTTCTCTCCTCCCTGCTCTCCCACCCCCTTTGGCTAGCTGCCGCTGGGCTACTCCAGGCATGCACAACTCACAGAGGGATGCAAGCTCGGTGGCCGGCTGGCTGGTCTGTTGGGAGGGGTGGCCTCCCAGGGGTTTTAATTTTTTTTTAAAAAAATAAGACAAATGGGCCTTCAAGCCTCTCCCGTGGTTTCCAGTGGGCAATCCTGTCATTCCTTTTAATACATCCCCCTCCAATTTGGGTGCAGATTGGCTTTGGGGGAGGGGGAGAAGAGCCCTCCCTGGGGCCCAATGTGCAAAGGGGGGAGGAGTGTGTCAAACGCCCCCCTGCAAGCTAGAAGCATCAAACCCACAGAGCCCCACCCCCCGGCTGCCCCTCTACCTGCCCTCCAAATCTTATGCTAGGTGAAAATTAAACAGAACTGGAAATGGGGACAGGGGAATGGGCGGAGATGACTAAAGCCACGTCAAGCAGTTTGCTTATCATCCCCTCCGAATTGGAAGCTGAAGAGTAAAAAGGTTCAGGGAGAGACCACGTTCAGATACCCCAGGGCAACATCGTGATGACTGCAAACAGGGCCTGGGGCGCCCCCCACTGGGGATGCTAACCTCCCGGGGGGGCTGGAGACCAGGGGGTGGGGGCGGAGCGCTGGCTTTCCTGGAGGCTCCGCAGCTGCGGGGACCCCAGGAAAGCCAGAGAAGGGGGCGGGGGTCTAGCTGCCGCCCCCTCCCTCCCAGCACCGGCTTTTCTGGGGGCTCTGCGGCTGCGGGGCCCCCAGGAAAGCTGGGAAGGGGGCAAGGGTCTAGCGGCAGTGGCGGGCGCCTGGTGAGGGCGGTGAGGGGGCACTTTTTGGGGGGGAGTGGGGCGCCATTTGGCGCCCCTGAGGCCGGCGCGCCCTAGGCGAGCGCCTATTTCGCCCTATGGGTGATCCGGCCATGACTGCGAAGTGGCCAAATGGCCATAAAACAACGTAGAGTCTGGAAAGAGCTGCGATGCAGGAGGAAAGCGAGAGAGGGCTGCAATGCAGAGGGAGATGGAGCTTACAAGGTGGCTGTGGACAAACTGCAGGGGAGCAGACAGGTGCCGAAAGTCCCCATGCTGGGGGAAGCCATTTTGCTCATTTTGCTGCTCCGTGTGCACAGATATATACTCCACGTGGAGCAGCGAAGTTGGCTAAATAACTTCCCACCCAACATGGTTTTCATCTAAGAAAACTGCTGCGGGGTTGGGGAGGCCTTCCTCCTCCTGTGACGCCATTCTGAGCCTCTTTTTAGAAGCAGTTCCCCGCAGCTGCAGTGTGGCTGCACGGAAGCCAGGCGAACGAGTGTCAATGAGTGAAGAAACATATTGTTGAGTTTGCCTCCATGTCTCTCTTGTGCCCTTCCTTCTTCACGCCTGCACTACTCGTAGCAAATTGTTGCTACCACAAGGATGATAAATATAGATTTTTGTTGTGAAAGGTGATTTGCTTACATTTTCCATTTGGATTCTTGATTTTAAACCCACTCTTTTTTTAAAAAAAGCACAGTTCTTGAACAATCCAGGGATGGTTTGAATCCATGCATAATTCAGTGCCTGCATACCTTCAAATGACATAGCATTAAGCAATTTGGGGCAAATTGTAGGAGAATGGGAGTGACGTATTATCACATAAATCTGCTGTTAATCTACAAAGGGTGGTTGTTCGTCAAGCTGTTTGTGAGTTTCCAGCTGACCTTTAAGGAACTGAGGATGAATCAGACTAATAGTGTGAATAATGGAAGTGTTTCAACAAGTCAGCTGAATGCATCTTTTTTTCATTCTGAGAGGGAGGCCAACACCTTCCATTAGCAAAGGATGTTTAACAAGTTTATACAAGAAGGGCTGGATATAGAAACGGGTTTATTACATTTCAGGACACAGTTAATGCAGTGCAACTGGATACGAGTCGAGTAGCATGTTAGAGACTCAAATCTAGTCGTCCTACTGCAGACCAATACTAACCCTTTAAAATTAATGCAGAAGTTGTTGTTGTTCAGTCGCACAGTCGAGTCCGACTCTTCGCGACCCCATGGACCAGATTACGCCAGGCCCTCCTGTCTTCCGCTGTCCGCTGAAGTTTGCTCAATTTCATGTTCGTTGCATCGATGACACTGTCTAACCATCTCATCCTTTGCCGTCCCCTTCTTCTTTGACCTTCAATCTTTCCCAGCATCAGGGTCTTCTCCAGTGAATGCTCCCTTCTCCTTTGGTGGCCAAAGTATTTGAGCTTCAACTTCAGGATCTGGCCTTCCAGGGAACAGTCAGGGTTGATTTCTTTTAGGATTGACTGATTTGATCTCCTTGCAGTCCAAGGGACTCTCAAGAGTCTTCTCCAGCACCATAGTTCAAAAGAATCTATTCTTCGGCGCTCGGCCTTCCTTATAGTCCAACTCTCGCAGCCATACATTACTACGGGGAATACCATTGCTTTGACCATGCGGACTTTTGTTGGCAAGGTGATGTCTCTGCTTTTTATCATGCTCTTTAGGTTTGCCATCGCTTTCCTCCCAAGGAGCAGGCGTCTTTTAATTTCATGGCTGCAGTCACCATCTGCAGTGATCTGGGATCCTAGGAACGTGAAGTCTGTCACTACTTCTACGACTTCCCCTTCTATTTGCCAAGGAGTGATGGGGCCAGATGCCATGATCTTAGTTTTTTTGATGTTGAGCTTCAAGCCCACTTTTGCACTCTCCTCTTTCACCCTGAGCAAGAGGCTCTTTAGATCCTCTTCACTTTCTGCCATCAGAGTGGTATCGTCTGCATATCTGAGGTTATTGATCTTTTCCCCAGCAATCTTAACTCCAGCTTGTGATTCATCCAGGCCAGCATTTCGCATGATGTACTCTGCATATAAATTAAATAAGCAAGGTGACAATATACATCCTTGTCGTACTCCTTTTCCTATGCTAAACCAATCAGTTGTTCCATATCCGGTTCTAACTATTGCTTCTTGACCCTTATACAGGTTTCTCAGGAGACATATGAGGTGGTCTGGTACTCCCATCTCTTTAAGAACCTGCCATAATTTATTGTGATCCACACAATCAAAGGCTTTAGCATAGTCAATGAAGCAGAAGTAGATGTTTTTCTGGTATTCTCTTGCTTTCTCCATAATCCAGCGAATGTTGGCAATTTGATCTCTAGTTCCTCTACCTCTTCGAAACCCAGCTTGTACTTCTGGCAGTTCTCTATCCACGTACTGTTGGAGCCTAGCTTGTAGGATTTTGAGCATGACCTTGCTAGCGTGTGAAATGAGTGCAATTGTGCGATAGTTTGAACATTCCTTGACGTTGCCCTTCTTTGGGATTGGAATGTAAACTGACCTTTTCCAATCCTGTGGCCACTGTTGTGTTTTCCAAATTTGTTGGCATATTGAGTGCAGCACTTTAACAGCATCTTCTTTTAAGACTTTGAATAACTCAGCTGGGATACCATCACCTCCACTAGCTTTGTTGTTAGTAATGCTTTCTAAGGCCCATTTAACTTTGCTTTCCAGGATGTCTGGCTCAAGGTCAGTGATTATACCATCGTGGTTGTCAAGGACATCGAGGTCCTTCTTGTATAGTTCTTCTGTGTATTCTTGCCATCTTTTCCTAATCTCTTCTGCTTCTGTTAGGTCCCTACCGTTTTTGTCCTTTATCATGGCCAGTTTTGCATGGAACGTTCCCTTGATTTCTCCAATTTTCTTGAAGAGATCTCTAGTCCTTCCCAATCTATTGTTTTCCTCTATTACTTTGCATTGTTCATTCAGGAAAGCCTCCTTATCTCTCCTTGCTGTTCTCTGGAAATCTGCATTCAGTTGGGCAAATCTTTCCTTTTCCCCATTGCCTTTAGCTTTCCTTCTTTCCTCTGCTATGTGTAAAGCCTCATCAGACAGCCACTTTGCTTTTTTGCATTTCTTTTTCTTTGGGATGGCGGTGAGTGCTGCCTCCTTTACAATGTCACGGACCTCTGTCCATAGTTCTTCAGGCACTCTGTCTATCAAATCTAGTCCCTTAAACCTATTCTTCACCTCTACTGTATATTCATCGGGGATGCGATCTAGGTCAAATCTGAATGGCCTTGTGGTTTTCCCAACTTTCTTCAATTTAAGTCTGAATTTTGCAATGAGTAGCTCATGATCTGAGCCACAGTCAGCTCCAGGTCTTGTTTTTACTGACTGGATAGAGCTTCTCCATCTTTGACTGCAAATTATATAGTCAATCTGATTTCGGTGTTGCCCATCTGGTGATGTCCATGTGTAGAGACACCTCTTAGGTTGTTGGAAAAGGGTGTTTGCTATGACCAGCGTAATATCAGCGTAATTACAGAGTCTGTAATGCAGAAGTAGAGTTGCCATATTGACGTCCCTCAGATCCAGGTAACCTGATTGGTACCTGTAGAGAAATGCTGGTCACAAGCCATGTTTCTGTCCACGCAGGAGCTTGGAAAGATATGCAGCCATCCTGAGTCTCTGCTTTCCCTTACTCCCAAGTTACCTCCTTCCCTGTAGCAGTACAGAGCATCTCCTGCTTAAGGACCAGTTCTCCAGTACTTTCTGCTGTAGCCCTGCTGAATGGGTCTGCCTCTGAAAAGTACTGAGACTGACGAGTCTGTAGAGTGAAATCAGCTCATACTTTTATTTGAAGATCAGGAACAAGACAACTTTACCCGGCTCGCAGGCCGGTTTATATCCCCTGAAAACCCCACACCCAAAACACACCCCACTCAAGACATTGGCTACTTACAGTGGCTGAGAGTTCCATAGGCTCTCGGCCGGGAGCCTAACCCTCTGATTGGAGTGGGCTAGGATCCGCTGAGTCCTTTGTTCAGGTGAGCAAAGCTTGGACGTTTTGCCTGACCTCATGGCTTCCTTGCCTCGCACGTGGTCAGGTCTGATTGCATTATGTCTGATTGCATTATGTCTGAGTACATTACAGTCTCTTTGCCTCCTTTCCCACTCACGTTCACCAGCCACTGCAGGGACCGGCATGCAGACTGGCACACTCCTGGCCTATAGAGATCTACAGCTGCCACACCACCGTACTCCTCCTGGGTAAATGTGACAGAATTAGGTGTGGCGTGGGTCTAGAGATCAGGCTGCCAGCATTCCAATTATGAAGGAGTTTAATCATCAAAGCACACATGTCATCTGTTTGCACAGTGAACTGAACAAGGAGCAAAACGAAAAGTCATAAAACTGCTAATCCTTTCCCTAATCTTGCACACACTCAGGCTACTCATTCATGAAGTTGCTGTGTTCAGAAATCATCTACTATCAGGGTTTCCTAGGGGCAGAGATCCTCCCCTCCGTTCAGCAACTCCTTGTGAGCAGGGCTCTTTTTGTAGCAGGAACTCCTTTGCATATTAGGCCACACACCCCTAATGTAGCCAATCCTCCAAGAGCTTACAGTAGCCCCTGTAAGAAGAGCTCTGTAAGCTCTTGGAGGATTGGCTACATTAGGGGTTTGTGGCCTAATATGCAAAAGAGTCCCTGCTACAAAAAGAGCCCTGCTTGTGAGCAAGATGGGGTCTGTGACTTAATCCTTGATGGCAACAGGACCAAGTGCAAGAGGAGAACAGAGAGCTTCATCTCTATGCCTACAAATTTTTAGAATGTCTTAACCCTTGCCTTGTGGGTCATTCCATCCTTTCCTCTCCAAAAGGAAAAGATACAATCTTGCTGTGGATTCTAAAATATCTCTCTCTCTCTCTCCCCCCCCCCCGGGTGTGGCTCTCTGCTCAAGGTCTTAGCTAGTAACCATTTGTCTTGTCACAGGCATGGCACAGAACTGCCCTAACTTTGGGAAGCTGACTCATTCCCCTGCAGCTTTCCCCTTGCCAGCTGTTAACTTGTTTCGAAGGTAACAGCAAAGCTTTCAGCTGTGTGGATCATGAAATGCTGTGGATGGTTTTCAGACTCCTGTAATGAGCTCTATGTAGGGGTGCCCCTGAAGACACTTAGGAAGCTTCAGGTGGTCCAGAATGTGACTGCTAGATTGCTGACTGGGTTCCCCTTGTCTGCCTGTATAAGATCAATACTTCAACACCTGCACTGGCTTCCAAATGGCTTCTGGCACCAATTCAAAGTGCTAGTTTTGACCTATAAAGCCCTAAGTGGTCTGGGACCACCTTACGTGCTCTGCCACCTTTCCCAGTATGATTCCCCACCTCCTTGGATCATTGTCACAGGGCCTTCTACAGGTGCCTGGCCCACAGATTGCCTTCCTGGCAACCACCAGGACAAGGGCATTTTCAGTGGCTGCCCCCTCTCTCTGGAACCAGCTCCCTGGGGAAGTTTGTGCCCTGTGGGACCTTCCATGTGGCTTTGTTTTGGGCAGCCTTTGATTAGTGTTATGAACCAGGGAACTGGGCAGTGATCTTAATCCTTTCAGAGTGGCTTGTTGGTTTGATGTTTTAATTGGTTTCGTTTTACGCTCATTGTAGTTACTTGTATTGTATTTATATTTATTGTTTTTTAAATGTTGTAAGCTGCCTCAAGTCCCCTGTGGGTAGAGGGTGTGAGGTATAAATAAAATAAACAGGTGTGCCACAACATCTGATTGTTTTGATGTAAAACTTGTACTTTTGACAAGAGGCCAGTGTTAGGAAACAATATGGAGAAACACAATGGTTTTTCCAATTGGCAAAGGTGTCAGACAAGGATGGATTTTAGCTCCCCATCTCTGTATCCTATATGCCAAACACAACATAAGGAAAGCTGGATGAAGGGGGAGGGAAAATTGGTGGAAGGAACACTAACAATTTGAGATACACTGATGACCCCACACAACTGGCGGAAGATAGTAAAGTATTTAAAATGACTACTGATGAAGGTTAAAGCAGAAAGTGCCATACCAGGAATACAGCTGAACATCAAGAAGATGGAAGTGAGGAATTATACAACTTTAAGGCTGACGATGAAGAAACTGAAATTGTTCAAGATTTTCTCCTCACTGAAAAACGGGGGCGTGGCAGCTGAGCTTCTGGCTGGCTGCATCCCTCTCACTCTCCTGCTATTCCTGCTGAGAAATATCAAAATTGCTCTCGAAAAATAAAACTAATTGGAAACAAACTTCAATGCTAGGCATGGGAAGGACTAGGGGGAAGAAGGGAGTAAAAAATCCCCCCTACAGACCCCCTAGGAAGACGAATACAGACTCTGAAGACTCAGAAGACCAAGACACGTCTCTGCCAGACGACATGGCCCAAGTTACCAGACGATGATTCTGCATGCTCTGACAGAGAAAAAAGATTAACTTAAAAATGAAATAAAGATTCTGAGTGAGGGCATTGGGCAATTGAAAACAGAATGTGGCCAGCTTAAACGGACAATTGAACCCATAAATAAACTCAATGAACTCACCACAATACTGAAGATGGCGGAGAAGAAAGCTGAAGCAGCGTACCAGTGTGCGGAAAAAAACAGCGGATGAAATGAAGGAGGTAAAGGACTTTGAGGCTTGGGCTAAAAATAAAATCTTACTCCAAGAAATCAGATTAAGAGAAAGGAAGGCCAAACTTCGTGGGGTCTCTTTAAATTTTTCTAAAACAGAAGATCTTACTGCTTATTTAAATAAATGGCTGCAACAGATACTGCATTCAGCAGGGGAATCAGCAGTTACCAAAAGAATTATTACCTCTGCCTTCCGTCTGAACATCTCAAAAGAGCTCCCCCAGATGTCACACCGGACACTCTAATTGAATTTATGGAGGTACAGACCAAAAATAAACTCTTCAAAACTGTGAGAGAAAAAGAGGGTCTGTGCCTTGAAGACACAACTGTTTTCTTGTTTGCTGACGTCCCAGCAGAGATACTGCTCACGAGAAGGAAGCTGTGAGAGAAACAGAAGTTTACACTTAGAGGGCATGGCAAGGAGGTGAAAGGTGCGCTTCCCCCAAGACCTCCTATTTGTACTGACTTGAGGCACTTCTTCAAGAAAATCGCATCTACTCCCAAGCACTCAAACCACATACACTCCCCCCCCCACCCCAGGAATTCATAATGACAAGCGAAGGTAATGAGAGACAGAGCTTAAAGAAATCAAAAGTTAACACAATTAAGCCTGAGCTTGACAGCTTTCTGAATAAAACTTGCCCCCACCTCCCAGCTGCTGGTATTCCAAGGAGGTCTCCCATCCAAGTACTTGCCAGAGTCAACCCTGTTTAGCTTCCAACATCTGTTGAGATCAGGCTTGCCTGGGCTATCCAGGTCAGGGCACCAATAGGATGTTCTGATGGCTGTTCATTCATAGGGTTTCCATAAGTTGGAAGGAACATAATGCTACATAAACATAATATACAACCTGAGAATGGCCCTTAGAGTATGCAAACAGTCTTGACCCAACAATTGTAACTCTAATGTGAATCCTAGGGTGTAGAGCATTTCTCCACAGCATGTTATGTAAACCGTTTGCTAAAGAAGTACATCAAGCACATTAATTAGTGTATTATCTACCAGTTGCCTTGCAGCTGCTAATTACCAAAAAAGTTACAGAAAACATGTATCTCCTTGATCCTTTGTTCATGCCAGGATTTGTTCTGGCTCTGTTTGGAGACATCAGCAAAGCTTTTCTAGGAGAGAGAGACGGAGCAAAGCTTTGGGCCCTGCTGGGCTCTGCTTCTGTGGCTCCGCCGGCCCATGGCTCTGCATCTGTTCACTTAACATGCAAGGATACATTCCCATACCAGAGGCTCTTATTCCCCTTCTCCCGGTTCTTCAGTCCTTGATACTTAATATCTAGGGATGTTCGCTGTTCACAAATAGGGTACGGTTTTTTCATTGGTCAGTTCGTCTTGTTCACAAATCGCACGAGCCTGTTCACCAAGTTCACTTTCATTTGTTGACTGCTTTTATTTAAAACGTTTCTAAGCCACACTTCCACCCACTTTAGGTACCCAGAGCAGTAAACAATGAAAACATTAAAACAAGCTTAAAATACATTTAGATGCATATTTTAAAAAATAAAAACAAAACACACATAAAGGGGGAAGAGGGCCAATGAGAATCAGCAAGGGGACACCGAAGAAAACAAAAATCTCCATCTACCGATAGAAGGTGATGAGTCTGACAGAAGGGGACGGGCAAATTGGCTGCGGAGGGAATTCTGTCATTTTGGAGCCCTTTCTCAGGTTGCCACCCATCTGGCCCCCAGTGGTAGGGGCACCCGAAGCAGGGCCTCTGAGGATGACTGCAGCAGTCAGGCAGGTTCATTTCACACACTGGAGAGCATAATAGAGGGCCTCCTACGGAAGCCCAGCGGAAGCCCCACGTTCCCCCTCCGCCACAGACCGGTCCTGCCTGCATGCTGTTCGGCAGCCACTCATGCAAACCAAGAGCAAATTATCCAGCAGTGACAAATGATCCCACGGTTCGGCTTCCCGGTCTGTGCTGATGTTTTTGCCCAACCTGACGGGCGGGCTCACTTCCTCTCTCATGTCATTTCATGACTGGGCCAGACCTCCCCCAGTTTCTGGTGCTCCTCTCCTCAGCTGCTGGGCAGGGGAGAATTAGCCCGCCTCCCCCCCAAAAAAAATGTACCGTTTAGCAGCGGTAGAAATGGATCCTTTGCTTCTGCCAGGATTTGCTGAAGCTCTCTTTTGACAGAGCAGCAACGTTTGTGCAGAAAAGTGAAAGCTGGAGGAAGGCCCTTTGCACGCTCTGTGTTCGAGGCCCCACTTGGACACGGCTCCACTGCTGTCCAATCCACGTGCAAGCAGAAATGCCTCTCAGGAGGCTTCTTTTTGTTTTTTCCTAGTTCTTGAATCTTTGACAGTGAATACAAAAGACCCGCCCGCTCCCTACCTCAGGGATCCCTGACATGCCCACCAAGTGTTTTTGGAAAGTGAGCAGGTCCAAGTAGGGCTTTTGCCAGCACCTTTTGTGGCAAGGTATGAGCCTGGCCACTGGGAATTTGATTGGCTGTGCAGGTAGTTGCTATGGCAGCAGTTGCCACTACGGGTACAAGGATCTTCACTGTGTGACTGAAGGTAAGCTGTGGCAGCTATTTTATGGTTGGCACCACCTCTGGCCAGTTGGACTCAGGGCTGGAAGATCTGGACCTGGCATTACAAGCTGTGGCTGGGTGGCTTAGGCTGAGTCGGTTGAAACTGAATCCAACGAAGATGGAGGTTCTGTGCCTAAGTCGTGGCAGCCCAGGGTTAGGGATCTCACTCCCAGCCTTCAATAGGCACCTTTAGTGCCAGCACCGAAGGTTAAGAGTTTGGGAGTGCTCCTGGATGCCTCCTTAACGATGGAGGCCCAGGGAGCAGCCACTGCCAAGTCTGCCTTTTACCCTCTTCAGCTGATTAGGCAGTTGGTTCCCTTTCTCGAACTTAGTGACTTGGCAACTGTAATCCATGCAATGGTCACCTCGAGATTAGACTACTGTAATGCTCTCTACATGGGGCTGCCCTTGTTCCAAATTTTGAATCTGCAGCTGGTGCAGAATGCAGTGGCCAGGCTGTTGTTAGGTCTCTCTTGGCGAGAACACATCCAGCCTGCGCTGAAAGCATTGCACTGGCTGCCTATAGCATACCAAATTCACTTCAAGGTGCTGGTTCTCACCCAGGGCCGGCCCCTAAGCAGGACAACCTGGGGCGCCCACCCCACCGGGGATGCCAGCCTCTTCCCTCCCGCCCGCCCCTTCCCTCCCAGCACCGGCGCTGGCTCTCCCAGGGGCCTTGCAGCCGCGAGGTGCCTGGAAGAGCCAGGCAAGGGGCGGGCTTAGAACACCCGCCCCTTCCCTCCCAGCAGCGGCGGCGCCAGGTTTTCTGGGCGCCTCGTAGCTGTGAGGCGCCCAGGAAAGCCGGGGCGGCTGGCGCTGGGTGGGAAGGGGGCTTTCACAGGGGGCAGGGGCATTTTGGCACCCCTGCAGGGCCGGCACCCTAGGCAAGCACCTAGCTCGCCTAATGTGCGAGCTAGCCCTGTTCTCACCTATAAAGCCCTTTATGGTTAGGGGCCAGCATACCTTTCCCCATATGTTCCCCAGAGAGCACAGCATTCAGGGGCACAAAACCTCCTAGTGCTCCCTGGCCCTAAAGAGGCCAGACTGGCCATCACCAGGGCTATGGCCTTCTTCGTGGCAGCTCCACGCTGGTGGAATGAGCTCCCTGAGGACACCAGAGCCCTGCAGAACTTACTCCAATTCCACAGGGCCTGCGAGACGGCGCTCTTCCACCAGGCATTTGGCCACATTTAATATCTTGACATAACTTGGAGCCTCCCTGGGATTGTGTTCATCATCTAAGTCTGTATTGACTCCTGTTAGAAAACACTGGATTATGATTGTCGTCGCATAGGAATGCATATATGGATGCATTGCACTTTAGATTATATGTGTTTTTAAATTGTTTTAACAATTTTATGTAAGCCTCTCTGAGCCTGCTTTGGCATGGAGAGCAGGGTATAAATCCAATAAATAAATAAATAAAACTAAAAAATGGAAAGTCCTCCTGTGGTCATACTTGGGCTGCTGCTGACTTTGCACCGATCTCCTCTTGATTTACATGGAGTTTCCAGTCCAGTGGTTTCTGTCGATAAAGTGCAGTGGAGAAAGTAAGTCTGTAAGAGTTGGTACTGATTACAAGTAAGAAAGTGGCTATAGTGTTTTGTTTTCCTGCTCAGATACCCCTGATGGACAGACAGATCCCAGTATCGTTCCTTTCACTGCTCACGAAGGGTCGATACAATTGCAGCCCTGGAGTCTAAGCCTAATTTTCTCAAAAGTAAATCCTATTCCTTAAAATGGTACTTGTTTTCAAACAAGTATGCGGAATATCACCACCTTAAACATCTTCTTATAGCGTGCAGTAACACTGAGTCTAAGAGTTCCTCTGCACAAGCAGAAAAGAGCAAGAGTCCAGTAGCACCTTAAAGACTAACAAAATTTGTCGCAGGTCATTGTGTGACTCACAAAAACTCATCCCTGGGTCTTTAAGGTGCTATGGGATTCTTGCCCCTTTCTACTGCTGCAAACGGACTTAACACGGCTACCCATCTTGATATATCTGCACAAATAAAAAACTAAATATGAACTGAAGTTTAGTACATTGCTCCATAACTTCAGATTATTTGCTAACAGCAGCTGCTGCTCTACCTTCCACCCTTAGCTAGCAGAACTTAAAGATGCTTTTCAGTGGCATAACCCATCAGGGCCTATGCTGAAGGTCCGTATGGCAGAAAGAATGCTCTTGCTGCAGAGAGGACAGCTAAAAGGTAGAGAGGAGGAGAACATCTAGTCTGGACCGCAACGATCTGTGAGCATTCAGGGCATTCTTGAATTCTAGCCCTTCCCCCCAAAGGTTTGAAATTGGGATGTGTAAAGAGAAATAACCACAAACTACTCACATTTATTCAGGACGGACAAAAGGAAATACTTGTTTACCCAGAAAGTGATTAAAATGTCGAATTTGCTGCCAGAGGATGTAGTGATGGCCACAGGAATAAGCAGCTTTAAAAGAGGATTAGATAGATTTTCATGGAGGATGAGTCTATCAACGGCTACTAGCCATAGTGACTAAAGGCATGTTCAGAGGTGGTAAACCTCTGAATCCCAGAGCCAGGGGCAACATCAGGGGATGACCTAAGCCTCTATGCTCTGTTGTTGGACCTCCGTGGGACCTGATTGGCTAATGTATAAGACAGGAGGCTGAACTAGATGGACCCTCACTGGTCTGATCCTGCAGGGCTCTTATTTCATTTATTTAAATCATCGATACCCCACCTTCCTCCTCAATGGGGAAACAAACTGGCTCACAGCATTCTCCTCTCCTCCATTTCCCCTCACTTTGAGGTAGGTCACCCAGCAAGCTCCCATGGCAGAGTACGGATTCAAACCTGGGTCTCCCAGATAGTCCAGCACTCTTAACCATGACACCATCCTGGCAAATTGCCAGTCCCCTTATAATCTTATTTAGCTTTTTAGGTAAACCCAAATTCTTTAGAATCCCCACAGCTTCCAAACATAAATATCAGACTTGGCATATGTGGACAGGTAATAAAAGAAATGGATTCTCCAAAAATGCCTCTACAAATTTAATTTCATGCTTCCGTCCACGAGGTTCTGCCACCTGTTTTGGCTCCTTTGACTTGGCAGGTCCCCGTCTAATATTATTTTCCAGTTCTGAAAACATGAAGATCTCTTTGTTCAGTTGCTGCTGCTGTCACGTTTACAAACCGAGCTGGGAAAGGGACTGATAAATGTTGCCTCTTTAATATAAAGAGGCTTCTTTATTACACCATGGTTGTTTTGGGGAATAATTTGGTAATCCACAAGAAGGCAGGAGATGCCTTTAGAAGACAATTCAAGCCAAAGAAGCTAAGAACAAAAATGAAAATACCAATGGATGCTGCCGGACCTGCCAATCACGGCTGTGGCTTCTTCCATTGGCTAGAACAAAGGAAAGGCAAGCTTTTCATTACTGCATAAATTAAGAAGACTACAGACCCACAGAAGGGTCCTTTAGGGAGTCACGGGCCTTCAGTAAAGGGTTTTAATGTTCATAAACTGCAACTTGAATTAGACCCAGAAACAAATTAGCCCTCAGTGCAATTTCTCCAAAGCAGTCACTGGAAGGCACGTCTTTCAGTCAAAGTGATGTTTTGATACCAGTGAAGTTTCTTGAGCTATCTCCAAGGGCAGCCCCACATGCAGCACATTGCTAGAATGTAGCCTTGAGAGCAAAGTACTGAGGAAGAGTGTGGCCAGATGAACTGATTCTAGAAAGGAAGTGACTCTCCAGGCCAAACAAAGACATTGCTAGCAGTAATAGTGCATCTTGCTTACCCACTAACAAGTTATGCCCCAAAGCACCTCTGAGATATTTCTTGAGAACTTCCTTTTCTAGGCTACTGGTTGGATCTAGTCTAAATCGGCAATTCCCACCAATTTCCCCTTCCTCCTGAAGACCCCCTCCCACTTTATTCCTCAGGATCTCTTGTCCCTCGGAGAGGAGCAGCACTTTGTGGAGATCAGTGGGCTACAGTGAGAAGGGGGAGGCAGGAAAGCTCCATTCTGCCACAGAGAGATTTAGTCTGGAGCCAAACCGACATTGTCATTTGCTGGATGAACTCAAATGCTCTCTTTGACTGCACATCCAAAGCCTGCAGTGTCTCTGTCATGATCCCAGTGGGTTGCCACCTTCAGCTGCCACCACTCTGGACTTAGGGTCCCCTTGAGAAGGCCCAGAGTCCCCTCCCAAGCCCAACTGAAATGCCCCTTTTAAGCCGAGAAAACATAGCCGTGATGACCAGGCAGAGAACAATTAAACAAAGGGTTTATTAATACAGTACTGGGGCAAGGCAAACAAGACAAGGTGCTTTAAAATATATAACAGTGTTTAAAGGCAAAAGAAACAAATCTAACGCAACTACCTATTTCTTCTTAACTGGTTACTATTTCAAGGCCCACAGCCTTCTTATACCAGGCCTGTCTGTACTCACTCTGTCCCAAGTGAGGGATCTTTCTTTCAGACCAGTCCCCTCAGTTTTACTCTGTGTGATGAGGCAAGACCGCAGAAGAGAAAGAACACAGTTTTGTGGCCCACAAAGCTTGTTCCAATCTCCTCACACAATCCCTGTACACCAATTGGTTACAACCGTTGCTAAGCATGATGGGAATTGTAGGCTGTGTTGGCTTTCCACTTCCACACAGGCCTTGTCTCAGTCCTGCACAGATCATGACAGTCTCCATGGGATGGGTGGCCAATGGGCAAATCTGTCAGCCATAACAGGCCTATAGAAGCTCTTCTCCATTCCATTGTGTGTGCCATAAGGTTGACTAACTAACCTGTTTATCAGAGTATACAAACCCCGTGCCTTGATTTCTGTGGAGTCACCTGCTCTCTGTCGAAATCCTGTGGGGGTGTCTCAGGTATCCTTCCTTCTAGGAACCATCAGCATAGATGGGATGCACAGGGGAATGCCCATGTGGTTGCATTACTCCATTGCTTCCAGCTCAAAGCTCCTCTGAATGCAAATCTATTTTGCTCATTTCATCTTGATCCTTTAAACCCTCTCTGACTTCTTTGTGTTCAAGTCAGACCTGGGACCTTTTGCAGGCTTGCAGAAAACTCAGCAGCAGCAGCAGCAGCAGCAGCCCCTACATGGCTGCTTCGGCGACAGGAGAAGACTCAGCAGAGAAAAAAAGGCTTCACCCTCCTCCCCAGTCATCCTCCTTGATTTAAGATCCGCTCTGAAATGGCATCTAGCTCTGCAGGAGGAGAAAGGCTGGATACTGGATGCGGAATACTGTAATGATGCAGATCTCTCCAATGCTACCCCTAACCACACATAGGAGCCACTTTTCTGGACCCCTGGGCCCCGGCTGTGGGTGGCCTAGTGGCTGAGGTGTGGGCTGATATGCTGGATTCTTCCTGAATCTGACTGGGGAACTGAAATATGACCCTCTAGCTCAGGGGTGTCGAACTCCTTTGTTATGAGGGCCGGATCTGACATAAATGTCACTTTGTTGGGCCGGGCCACGCGTGTGCCGTAAAACGTCATGCCCAGTACTGGAGACAGAAACTGTATCAAGGACAGCAGCTGGCCAGCTCTGAGTTGGTGTCTCCTCACTGCCAGGCCCCCTGGGCTGGGAGGGGGGTGCAGAGGAAGACCCGCAGGGGCAGGCTGAAGAAGCGGCAGTGCAGCCCTGGGCAGAGGCTCCCACGATGCTTGACTGCTGCAGACGAGGTGGTTCTGCCGTGCTGGAGCCAGAATCAGAGGGGCCCCGCCCACTCCCCCCCAGCACTTCCTCCCTTGCATCAGTTGCTCGCGGGTGGCATAAGAGCCCTGGACAGGCCGGATCCGGCCCCTACTTCTGTGCTAGCTGGATGTGATCTGCTCACAGTCAGGCCTGGTTCCAGGTTTGGGGACTGTTATGTATTGAGCCGAAGCCTTTCCTCTAGCTGTACCTAGACAGGGCTGAGCTTGCTTCTCTAGAACAATAGCTCGCCTGGGTCCAGGAACTAACCAATAGATAAGCAGTGTAATATAAATAGCCGATCACTGGGAGTGGGTGTGTGTTGGGTGTGGTGTTTTGCGTGCTTATAAGCAGGGCTCCAGCCCCTGCTAGCTTGTCCTTGTAGTTTGCTGAAATCACCTAATAAATCAGAGTTGATCACTGCAATGTGTCTAGAACCCAGTATTTAACATTGGCGACGAGGATGAGATCCTGTTGAGCCAGGCCAGCACCCACCAGCACTGCACTGCGCACCAAGCTCCAGTGCCATGTGCATCGCATCACATTGCTCCTGGGACCGTGGCTGCCACTCCAGGACACTTTGATGCATTTGACACCACCATAGAAGACACCACCGCAGAAGACACCACCGCAGAAGACACCACCGCAGAAGACCTCTCCTGGTTCAAGTTCTTTCTTGAGTCCTCCAGGATTGAGGCAGCAGCAAAGAAGCACTCCACCTTCTTCTGAGTCTGTGGCTGCTCGACCTTCGAGATCGCCCATTCACTGATCGTTCCCATGGAGCTAAAGGACACTGAGTACAAGAGGATTTTGGATCAGCTAAAGGAGCACTTCTCTCCAAAACCATCTGTCATCACCACCTGCTACACATTCCACACAAGGAACCAGGCCGTGAACGAATCAATCACAGCCTTCATTACAGCTCTCCGATGGATCGCCCGGCATTGTAACTCCCACGACCCCGAGGACGCGCTTCAACAGCCGATTCAACAGAGGCTCCTCACCAAGGGCAATCCCAAATCCAAGGAGGCCGTGGAAATGGCCCTCGCCAAGGAGGCCACTGATCAGTTCACCGCTGAGGTCCAACAAGCCTGTCATCATCATGGAGGCCTATCTCTGTGGCCCACCACGTGGACACATCTGAGGAGGAAGATGAAGAGGTCCTGCAACTCCAGTGTCCCACACATTGCAATGCTTGCCCATCTGCCATTGACACTGCCACATCGACAACATGCACCAGCTGCAGGGAGCCCCAGGAGCAGAGGTCCTGCTGATTCCAGAATGCCACGTGCAGGAACTGCAGGAACATCAGCCACATCGCCTGAGCCTGCCATGCCAAGGGAAACTGTGCCAAGGGAAACCGGAGGAGACCTACAGCAAACCCAGCCTCCATGCACACCACCTCTGTCCAGCAGCAGCAGGTACTGAACTTGCCCCAGGACACCCCCAATAAAATTACAGTGACTGTCCTTATCGAGGGAAACCCCTGCATGATGGAGCTCAACACGGGGTCTTCCATCTCCATAATTTCAGAGGACACTTTTAAGAGACTCAATAATTTCAGAGGACACTTTTAAGAGACCCTCACCTTAGGCCTGTGGGTTTCACCATGTGGGACTTCCAAAAGAATGAAGTGTCTGTAATAAGGGAGGGCAAGTTCTGGGTACAATACCAGGATTTTGAAGGACTTTTGGACCTGCTGGTGGTGGGAGGCAGTCGTACGAGTCTCCTAGGACTCGCCTGGTTCATACCCCTGGGGTTCCAAGTGACTGGGGTGCACCACATGGCCATGAAAGACTTTCAGCAGATGTGCAATGAGTTCCCAGCAGTCTTTGATGGGACGCTCTGTCACTACACTGGACCTCCTGTCTTGCTACAGCTCAACCCAGAGGTGTGGCCCATATGGCTGAAGGCAAGGTGTGTCCTGTTCACATTAAAGCCTAAAACAGACATGGAGCTTGATTGGCTAGTGGCCCAAGAGGTTTTAGAGCCAGTTTTACATGCAATCTGGGAAATCCCTATTGTGACACCAGTAAAACCCAGTGGGGACGTCCACATTTGCGTGCACTACAAATGTACTATAAACAAGGCACTGCAGGGCCACTCCTACCCGGTTCTGGTAGTCAGCCACATCCTGGCCTCTCTGGCAGGCACCAAAATGTTTGGAAAGCTGGACTTAGCTCAGGCCTACGAGCAACTCCCAGTGGATGATGCTACCACAGAGACCCAGACTATAGTGATGCACAGGGGCACATTCCGGGTCCGGTGGCAGCAGTTTGGGGTCAGTGTAGCCCCGGGAATTTTCCAGAACCTAATGGACTCTCTCCTTAAAGGAATTCCCAGGGTGCAGCCTTCTTCAACAACATTTTAATTGCTGCCCCAACAGATGAGGACTTCACCAGAAGGCTGTGCACCATCCTGCAGCGGTTCCAAGCGGTTGGTCTCAAGGTGAAGCAGGAGAAATGCCTCTTGGGGGTTCCGCAGGTTGAGTTCCTGGGCTTCTCCATCGATGCAGAGGGCATCCACCTGGCCCCAGACAAGGTGTGTGCCATCGTCGACACCCCTGCATCAACCTCCAAGCCGGAACTCCAGGTCATCTTGGGGCTTCTGAACTTCTATCACTTGGCCACGGACTGCCCAGTGCCACTACCTAGCAGTACCTAGAATGGGCTGAGCTTGCTTCTCTAGAACAATAGCTCACCTGGATCCAGAAACCGATAGATAAGCAGTGTAATGTAAATAGCCTATCACGGGGCGTGTGTGTGTGTCAGGTGTGGTGTTTTGCATGCTTATAAGCAGGGCTCCAGCCCTGCTAGCTTTGTCTTGTAGTGTGCTGAAATCACTTAATAAACCAGAGCTGATCACTTCAATGCATCTAGAACCCAGTTTTTAACAAGGGCCTCCAGGGAGAGAGTTTCCAGGGGCTCTCCCTCTGCCTACTACCAGACCCACTGGTTGCACCTCTCTTTCCACCCATCCGTGCCCCCCCCCGCCCATGTGTCCTTCCCCAGCTCATGAGGCTTCCCACTCACCGCTGCCTACACTGGCTGCATGCTCTTCACGGTCTGACAGCATGAGGCAGTGCACAAAGCTGGAGGTGCTGCCACCATAGCTGCCCGGGGCCCTGCTGCCATGCATCACCTGCATGCTCTCCCCCAACAAGGCTCACCAGGCTGCCTGGGCAGCGGAACACTTCTGAGCAGGTGGGGGGAGGGTTGGCAGTAGGGAAGGCATGGGGATGAGGGGCTGGCGGGAGTGGGTGCCACCCAAAGCCCTGGGCTCCGGCAGCTGCCCCGTGTCAGGGTGTGTTGACACCAGCCCTGCTCACGACCACTCCTCTCCCATTCAGAGCATTCAGAGGGCCTCAATAGGTGCATCCGATCTGTGGTCACTTTTCTCTGTTCAGCTTGATTTTCTAGCAACACACTTCTTGAATATAAATTCCTAAAACCACAGCGGCATACCCTAAAAACTGGCATTTTCCTTACAACAGGCATTAGACTGCACAACTGTTGGGAGTGTTGTGAAGAAAGCCGAGTTAAGAGGTTTTGTCTAACATCTGTTGAATTGTCAGTGGAAATGAAGAACCACCTCTTGAATAACAATCAGGTAATGTGTTTGGCAGAACTTATAGCAACCATGTAACTGTGCCACTAAAGCACTTATATGCAATATTGCTTCTTGCAAAACTGACAATTTATTTGTCTGGGGATTAAGCTTTTCTCTAGTTACGCAGCTGTAAACATTTGAGCCAGTCAATAATTATTCCTGCATAGGTTGACGCACGACAACATCTCAGCTTGTTATCTAATGTAAGTATTTCCCTTCTGGCAAATTCTTACATTGGATAACAGACAGACATTTTGCTGTGCGTCAACCTTTACAAGAGTAATTATTGACTGGCTCAAATGTTTGCAGCTAAGTAACCAGAGGAGTATTATCCAAAGAAGTGAGAAACTTTCTGGAGCGGATCATTTTGCTTTATCACACACACTTGCTCCCTGAAAATGCTGATAACAAAAGAGAAGAGCCAGTTTTAAATGGTGAAACATGGAGGTGGAAGGAATAAACCTCTTTTTCCTTCCCACAAGGCCCAAAGATGGAACAACTTAAAGATAAACAAAGTTTGTGACGGCTATACCCATCTTGATCTAACTTAAAGATAGGGGGCATTTTCCTTGCTCACAGGCCTTTTTCAAAGCTAAGAACACAACATGGGCATCCTTATTAACGCCTCATAATAAGCGTTCTGTGCACCTTGGTGTTTAGTCATGCCGGCCACATGACCACAGAAACGTCTTCAGACAGCGCTGGTTCTTCAGCTTTGAAACGGAGATGAGCACCACAACCCTAGAGTCGGATTCGACTGCCTTTCGAGCAAGGGAACCTTTACCTTTACCTTTAATAAGACCACAGACAAAGTGCCCGAAAGAACAACTGGTAGCTCTAGGAGGATGACTCATTTTGGGATGGCGCAGAGCCCCTTCCCGTGTACCAGGGTCTCAGTACAAATCTTTCCCCCTCTCTTTAGGTCACCACAGGGGGAAAAGGCAGGATATTAATTGAGTAAAATTTTAAAAATTCTTTGCTAAAAAATAGTTGACTATAATTGCCCAAGAGCCACTTCTACTGTGTAATCAGCACTACAGATATTTGATGGCCAGTAAAATTTGTTTACTGGTTCAAAGGAGAAACGTGCATATTCCTAGCGCTGCTGAATGGCTTGACTCATTCGGTGATGTTAGGCATTTTGCTGAACATGTCGGTTTTGATTGAGCAGTTTGATTTGCATATGAGCTCTATTTTCCCCATTTCAGAGAGCTAGTTGAGAGTTTCCATCCTGTCCTGAAGAAAACTTCATAGGTCTTCTGAAAGTTCTGTTTTTGGTTCTGTAGGAGCACAATTTAAACTCTACTAAATACTCATCAAATAAGCAGGTTTTCATAGGAGAGACAGTAGAATCAGACTATTTGCCACTGAAAAAAATTAGTCCACTGGGGGCACCTTTAAGACCAACAAAGGTTTATTCAAGGTATGGGCTTTCATGTGCAAGGCCCACTTTTTCAAATACATTGGGATGGCAGATGAGGTTCTAAACTTATAGACGGGGATTTAACAGCAAATTAACATATAACATGACATTTAAGTTATGCAAAGTGAAAAACTAAAAAAAAGTTAAGGTTTTCAGGTCAACAGTTGTAATGCAATGAATATGTCACAATAGCAGATAAATGTCTAAAGGTGTTTTTTCTAATTGTGGGAAGTAACAGAAGCTTAATGATCTCCTCTGAGGCATAGAGGGTGCATGGAGGACACTTTGAGCTGGATGTAATGTTGTCAGCCAACATCCATCCAGTATTCTAATTACTATTCTGAAAAAGAAATACACTAAAATATAGAGTATTTATAGTCCTTGTTGAGAATACATATGTGACGGCTGGATGAGTTAGCATATATAACGGGATAAAAATCCAATATCCCTGTTTGAGACTCAAGGATCTTTACTGTGTGGCCAAAGTTAGCTCGAGTGGCCATTTTATGACTTTGCCAATCATGCAGTGTCAGAATTCCAAAGGTGTCTGACGTCTCTAAAAGGTTGGGGACCCCAGTTTTAAAGGTTATTTTAACCACAATCACCCCCTGTCAATCAATGCCCTTTGTTTTAATCCCTGCACCCATTTTGGTACTCCAGTCCATTTGCTTCACACTTTGCAGATGGTTTCATGAACATAGGAGGTTCGGGAGAGAGACGCCAAATTAATCCCAAGTCACAAATGACTCCATATTGTCATGGGAATCTGACTACACGTGTCTAATGCTTGTCACCCATATATGCCTCGGTTCTACGTCTTGGGTATTGACCCCTTACCACGTGCTACGGAAATATGCAATGGAGGTCCACCAAGAGGGTGGAGAGAGAGACAGACAAACACTTCTTTTCATACAAACTCCTTTCTTTGTTTAGGTTAATACCAAGGTTAAATACTTTAGGCGGGTCGGGCAGCCAGGCGCTGAAACCGAAAGCCTACAATATAATGCAAATACTTATTCCCTAAAAGCAGGCAACCATCCACACCAAAATAAGACAGAAACAAAGTAACAGACACAAAATAGACCACAGAAGGCCTCTGGGCCACTCTTAGGGTGTGGTCACACTGCCGTTTTGATTGGGATTCGCTGCTGTTTACTTGCACATGTCAGTTTCACATTCACACGCGCCAATCTGCCTCCTGCTGCAAAGTGGGCTTACTCGCGCAATGCTTCTGGGTTTTCCTGACCCCTGGAGAAACTAGTGTTTTCCTGGCACTTCCGCTTTGATTGCGCAATTTCGCCTATGTGGACAGCCCCTCTCTCGCAAGGATTGCGATTAGGGCCGTCTGAATGTTCTTGGGTTTTTTTGTGTTTTTTTTAAAAAAGCTTCTGGTTTGAGTGCTTGAGCAAACATGCGCTTAATAAATCCATTTAAAGTTTAATAATGGATTTATTAAGCGCATGTTTAGTTAAGCGCTCAAACCAGAAGCTTTAAAAAAAAACGCACAACGACGGCCCTGGAGGCGGGAACAAGAGGTGGGGGCTACGGCAGCCTGGATGGGGCCGGCAAGGAGGATGGCGGAGACGGCGGAGCCTATTTTCGTGGGTCAATGGTGGCAGCGGTGGCGGCAGCACCCCCCCCCCCAAAGTGTCGGCAGGAGCAGCAGCCGCCCAAGCCTCCCCGTGGCCGGCAGGATCGCCTGGAAGGACGGCACAGCAGTAGGCAAGCGGGTGCTGGGAAAGAGGGGCTGGCTGCATGTAGACAGCCCAATGCGAATAAAAGTGTTCCCGATTTAAATAAACCGGGAACAAAGCACATGTCAGTTGCAGTGTGACCAGAGCCTTCGACTCAGAGAGAGAGAGAGAGAGAGAGAGAGAGAGAGAGAGAGAGAGAGAGAGAACTTCTCTCTATGACTCCAAGAGTGAGCGAAGATGCCTTGCCAGGCACAGCATTTTATACACATGGATCAAAGAGTTACCCAAGAATTGTCACATTTGTCTGTTATATCAGTTTGGCCTCAATTCAGGTTTCGATTGTCCTGCTGTTAACAGGAGATGGTCCCTTTCAGTTCCAAGAGAGGGGAAACAAATTGTTTACAGAACATGTGCAGATAACAATTTACATTCTGAATTACAACTCCAAGATGATCCTGTCAGGATGTTTCTCTGTGTTCTTTGGTCTGGGAGACAACACAGAACTCTCTGCATTATCTCTGATGGACAATGAGGGGTGTGAAACCAGATGCCTCTGTAAATCACGGCATTGTTAATTAAGTGTCTCTTCTGACCAAAAGGCCCTTCTGCCAGATGCAGGTTATTACCCTGAGTTTTACATTTCTAACACCTAAGGTAATTTACATCCCATTCAGGTCCTGGGAACGGAATGCAGGCCCGTCCTGCATAGGTGCTGCCAAAGATTTGCAAAGCTCCCTGGGTATTTGGTTCAGTGTGGCTAACATACCAACAGTTGCTGGCTTATATAGAAAATACAATAATACAGATTTCATTTCAAACCCAAACTAAACACAATTCTAAATATTCTTTCCACACATATTTGGGCGCAAGAGTCAAAAAGGGCATGCCCAGGTGCCCACTGATTTTCTTCCTGACAACTTGAGCTCACAAAGGTGCCTTGGTCCTAGGCAACTTATGCCCGTCAAAGTCAAAAACAGTGACATTAAGTAGGCACCACGGTGGGTCCCTGGGAATGCGCTGGGCACGGTGTGCTGCCCCAGTTGACATCTGCAGGAATTCTTCAAAGGCAGCCCCACACAGAGTGCATCGAGGCAGACTGATCTAGAGGTAGCCAAGACATGCGTCCTGATCCGAGCGCTGTCTCCAGGAATGGTCACAGCTGCTAAACTAGGTCATCTCCTGCATCTGCCCCTCAGGCAGCACGGATGGAGTGGAGAATGGACAATCAAGGGGCGACAACAGCCCATCTGCAAACCCTGCCTAACCCATGAGGGACTCAGCACATGATTTATACCCTGCCCTTCACTACCTGAAGGAGTCTCAGAGCAGCTTACAATCTCCTTTCCCTTCCCCTGCCCACAACAGACACCCTGTGAGGTAGACGGGGCTGAGAGAGCTCTTTTGATGACTGCTCGTGAGAGAACAGCTCTGAGAGAACTTGTGACTGACCCAAGGTCACACCAGCAGCTGCATGTGGAGTCGTGGGGAATCAAACCCGGTTCTCCCAGATTAGAGTCCGCGCTCCTAACCACTACACCAAACTGTTCTGAGTACTATAACACAGCCCCTCCCCCAAGCCTAGGAGAAATTTAGTTTAAAATGATTGAAATAAAACTTGAAAATGCTTCAGATAGAACCATGTGGCAGTTTTTGCTTTCTGTGAAGTTGTTTCCTGGTAAACTGTGAAAACTAGGAATAGATTTATTCAAGGTATTTAAAGAGCAAGAAACATCTAGTAAGTTGAAAAAAACTAACAGTTTTGTTTGGTAAAGTCCTCCTGTAAAGGGGTGGAGGGCAGAATAGAGAGCTGCTGCTGCTGCTTCTTCTTCTTCTTCTTCTTCTTCTTCTTCTTCTTCTTCTTCTTCTTCTTCTTCTTCTTCTTCTTCTTCTTCTTCTTCTTCCTCTTCCTCTTCCTCTTCCTCTTCCTCTTCCTCTTCTTCTTCTTCCTCTTCTTCGTGTTCATAGAGGAGCAAGAAGGATGACTTGCTTGCCCCTGGATTGATCATTGGTTCAAAAAGGAAGCCCTCAAAAGTTTTATTAATGTACTGGAGATGAAAATACACTCCAGACCCGCTCAGATCTATTTTTCATTATTTCACATTCTCTGGCTCTGAGACATACAGGGGGAAAGGCTTGGCTAATTACAAAACAGAGGTTCAGCCGGCTCCAGCCAGCGCTTCCCCCTCTGCAGAACGGATTCCCATTTTGGAAATGCATTTGAAGCCACAGGAGAAAAGGCATACGCTTCAGCCAGTGATCCTTCCCTGAGTTTCAAAACCTTTTCCTAATTTCTGGTCTTCATCAAGGATCTTCTACATATCATCTGGTTGGATCCATAGTGTTTATGGACTTTAGTAAACTGGAGGAAAGGCAATGTTGAGAATTTCACAGTGCGCCAATCATAAAAGGGGGGGGGTCCCCTCTCTTTGATGTACTCGCAGCTTGACGCATGGTGGAGTCAAATGTCTCAGTGTCTTACTTAGTTGCCATTCTGTTAGATAGGGACATGCCAGGGAGGGGGGTAGGCAGTGGCCAGTTTGGCGGGAGGGATGCTCGACTCTTAGCCTGGCGGGCAAATACAAGGGGGTGACTGGGTCATGGGGTTTTATTGCTCCTGTTTGAAACCACTATATCTGTAACCCTCGCGTGGTCATTTGTTAGTTCTAACAAAAGAAGTGTTCAGAGGGTATCTATCAATGATCTCAATAAAGTTAGATTTCTCAAAGCGGCTGTTGTTGAGAACTGATTTAGCCTGGATTCTGACAGGCAAATGATGTGAGATAATTTGGATCCCCATTGGGGAGAAAATTGATGATGGTGATGATGGTAGTGGTGGTGGTGCGCCCTCAAGTCACAGCTGACTTATGGTGACCCCATATCGGGTTTTCAAGGCAAGATACAAACACAGGAAGTTTTGCCGTTGCCTGCCTCTGCTTAGCAACCCTGGTCTTGCTCGGTGGTCTCCCATCCAAGGACAAACCAGGGCCGACTCTGCTTAGTTCCCAAGATCTGATGAGATTAGGCTAGTCTGGGCTCTTAGGCTGCTACTGGGGAGGAGAAGTTGGGGTATAAATAAATAAATATGAAACAATTGTAAGACCCATCTAGAGAGCTTCAGTACACTCATTATGAGCACCTTTCTCACATCAATAATGGCTTTCTCAAACTCCATGAAGTTCCTCTCCATGCTCCAGGGTATTTTCAGGACCATGTAAGCATGACAGTGATCATGACAAGCTCAGCTGTGGGAAGCTTGGGGAGGTAGAAACAGATAGGTCATGAGGAACATCACTGAGCTGGCAGATCCCTAGCCACTGTGGATCATTTTAGTCAGATTTTTTCCTGTCCTTCTTAATGGGCATGTTTATGATCCCCAGTTTAAAAGCCTAGTTTTCAAAATGTGCCTAGATGGGGTGAACTGGTCTCCCTAAAGAGATGGGACACCCACTAGCCCCATGCCTTCCCCTGGGAATTATATGCATGCCCTGACTGGGGTGGCCCAGGCTAGCCCTGGTTAGTACTTGGATGGGACATCACTGAGGAAACCCAGGGTTGCTACGCAGAGGCAGGCAATGGCAAATCACCTCAGTTTGTCTGTTGCCTTGAAAACCCTCCGGGGTCACCATAAGTCAGCTGTGACTTGACAGAACTTCCCACCCCCACTATATGTCCAGCCTATGCTAAAATGGCCCCAGCAGGTACGTCTGATCTAGAAGGTGGCTGGGCAACGTCATGCATGGAGCTGCGCTGATTAAAAATCACTAGAGTTTAATCAGGAACTCATGTCTCCTACTGTACTCTGCTGCTCCAATAGAAATAAAAACCCTTCTCTGCTCATACCCACCACGTGTTTTCGTAGATATTCCAGTGAGGTCCTTCTGGAAATTCAACCATCTCCTTTGAATTGAGGCGTGACATCAACGTGCCAGGGACATCGTGCCAGACACTCTACCATTTGGCCAAATGCTAGAGTGCCCCCCTTGTGATGTGCCTAGCATGATGATGTCACCTCCAAGTGACATCATAACGCCATGCGCATGGACATCCTGCAGAGTGGGCTGGGGCCCCCCACTGGCAGAAGGTAGGGACCTGACAACCCTAGGTCAAGTACAGCTCCAGTGTTTCATTGGACAGTTTGACTGTTCAGGAGCAACTCAAGTCTGTTTGGTGGGTTAATTTCCACCTATTCACACAGTACAGGACAGTATGGTGGAATGTAATTGGCAACATTTCGTGCCTACACATTGCCACTAGGCATGGTGTAGTGGATAGAGTATTGGACTAGGATCCTGGGAGACCTAGGTTTGAATCTCTACTTCTGCTATGGAAGCTCGCTGGGTGACACTGGGACTATCACAAACTCTCAGCCTGATGTTCCTCACCAGGTTGTTGTTCTAAGAAAGTGGAGGAGGGAAGAAGGCCTTTTTGAGTCCCAAATGGGGAGAAAACTGGGATACAAATAAATAAATGATAATGCATGCAGGCACTCAGCATGGTGGGAGCCCAGTCCTCCCCCTCTTCAGGCCTGTATGTATCCCCTGCATGAAAGTCTGGGTGAGCCCTGTCTCCCTGGTTCATGAGGCGAGGAAGCTGAAATCCTGGCTGCAGCTGGAGACAGGATGGGTGAGCTCCTCTCCGTTCACCCATCTTTTATTTTCCATCTTCCACTTCCTTCTCTGCAGGGCATTCAGGGAATTTTCATTCCACTTCTTACCGAAAGTTCCATCATCTTCCAATATATTGGACAACAAAGGGCCCAGGAGGAAGAGACCATTTTCACCATTAGTTTTATAAGAAATACTAAAACGTAATTTTCCCCTTAATTTCAAAGAGGTCAAACTAATTTGGGCAAGTTCGCACATATATGCATACAAGATTATTGTAAACACAATACAATCTGTAAAGTTCACCTCCAGAACTAATAGAGGATCAAAAAGGTGAACTCAACGTTCTTTGTAATTGACTTCAAACATTTGTAATAAATGGAGTAAAGGGTGGAAGCCGACCACTTCTGCTTGCCATTTGAACCCTATTAAATGTTCAGAGGTCTATTATTATAACTTCACTGTCACTGAAGGGAGTGGGATATGGTATGTGGAATTTAATGCGAACTACTGTATAATTAGAACAAAGTTTGAGTCCAGTGGCACCTTTTAGACCAACAAAGTTTTATTCAAGGTTTGAGGTTTCGTGTGCACAAACGCTTCCTCCAATACACTGAAATGGAAGTTGCCAGTCCCTACATATAGGTAGAGGGTGAGTAGTAAATTAGCATACAGCATAATGAAGATGTTTAACAGATTCAAGGACCAAAATGGAATAACAAGCTTAGTTTATATGGTTAGCATTTCTTTGGGTTTAATTTAACTTAATCTGCCCATCAGTCTCCAATTTTGACATATTTATTTCCTTCACTGTTTCCCCCAGGAATTAAACCCAAACAAACATGTTCCATGGCTGATGCTCACGGATTCCCCAGCAGACAAATCATATGGAAAAGTAGTGAGCTGAGACAAGCAGCTCAAAAACCAATATTTTAAAGGTATTTTATGTCAACTGCTTGTTGTTATCCAGAGCTGCGACCTATTCACACCAACAATCTGCAGCCCCTTCCGGGCAGTGGTGTTCCGTGCTGACAGCCATTCTGCGGGAAGCTTTGACTTGCTTACGGAAGGTTTTCTAATTTCAAACAGTTGCTCACAAGGAGCAGTTTCCTGCCCAGGAGAGATGCTGGCACAGGAATCAAACCCTGTCAGAAACCCAGACCCCAAATCTGCCCGGTCAGCATCAGAAGACTGAATGAGGCGTGGCATACCCTGGGGCCTGACTGGCACGCTCATCATCCGGCACTACCTATGCCATCATGACATGATCAAGGTTTATAACATTATGCATGGGATTGAGCAGGTTGAGAAAGAAGTACTTTTCTCCCTTTCTCACAATACAAGAACTCGTGGGCACTCCATGAAATTGCTGAGCAGTCAGGTTAGAACAGATAAAAGGAAATACTTCTTCACCCAAAGAGTGATTAACATATGGAATTCACTGCCACAGGAGGTGGTGGCAGCTGCAAGCATGGACAATTTCAAGAGGGAATTGGATAAACATATGGAGCAGAAGTCCATCAGTGGCTATTAGCCACAGGGTATAGATGGGGACTCTCAGTCTGGGGCAGGTGATGCACTCTATTCTTGGTGCTGGAGAGGGCAGCAGTGGGAGGGCTTCTGGTGCCCTGGCCCCACTGCTGGACCTCCTGATGGCACCTGGTATTTTTGGCCACTGTGTGACAGAGTGTTGGACTAGATGGGCCATTGGCCTGATCCAACATTGGCTTCTCTTATGTTCTTATGTTCTTATCATCTGCCAACAATGCCCATGACGAAAAAATATAAAGGGATACAAATTCCATGTACGTAATGGCAGCCGTCACAAACCCTTCCAGGACACGCTGTTGCTTATTAGAAAGTCAACATTCTTCAACAAAGGAACTTCAAAGTAAAACTCCAATGGGAAAATGCTGAATTAGAGTTCTTTGGAGGGTTTGATAGCATTAGCCAGGAACTTAACCAGTCTGACACTTTTCTCAGTCTCTAATTATTTTATTTTTATTTACTTCATTTATCCCATCTTCCTATCCAACAGGGACCCGAGGCAGCTCCGCCTCCTCTCCATTTTATCTTTGCAACAACCCTGTGAGGTAGGTGAGGCCGAAAGGGTGTGGCCGGCCCCAGGACCACCCAGCAAGCTTCCACAGCAGACTGGAGATTTGAACCTGGGTCTCCCAGATCCTAATCTGACACTCTAACCACTACACTACACTGTCTGTAAGATGCTTAATTGCTTAACATTGCTAAGGAGTCTGTGTCTTCACCAGTTACACCTGTTGTGAAGGATCACAGAGCAGACTTTTTAGCTTAGATTAGAAATGCCAGAAACTAGGCCTTTAACTCATTGCTCAGATATTTTTAATGTCCTGCGTGTGCCGATCTGAGAAGCCAGTCGGAGCCTCCAGGGGCAGAGGCGCAAACCAGCTTTTCAGGAGCCGCAGGGCTCTTCTTTTGTTTTAGCAGTGACAGACTGACACAACTACTCCACCACAAATGGCTTTTCTGTTAGTTTATGGCAAAACCTCCACAGAAGGTAGACTGAGGATCATGGAAACTCTAAAGGTGAGAGATCCCTGCTGTTTGTGCCTAGCCAGGGGCCTTGAGCTAGTGGACAAGGGAGTTTTTCACAGTCCCAAAGACGGTGCTTTATTTCATGCTTTCCTTAGACTTTGTATTGCAGAAGAAAGAGATCAACACAAGTATTTGCTATTAACGAAAGGGCAGCTTTATTTAACTTTTATTTTAATGTGAATTCAACTGTGCCTGGAAAGGGCCACAAATCAAGCCAGGCAAGAGGATCCCTGATCCTTTTCCCGACCTTAAACGGGGTGAGCCACCAAGCCCCTGGCAGCAGCCGTCCTGAGCCATGAGGAGGCACCCCTGGGCAAAGGGAGGATGGAAGCGAGGATTCCTGGGGGAGGAGGCACACAACTCATGAGGAGGCAGACGTGGATGGGGGGAGGCTGGAAGTGCTGAGCCCAGGGAGGGGGGCAGAAAGCCTGAAGAGGTGTGTCCTAAAGTAGTCCCGGGGAAAAGCAGAGACACCCAGAATCCATCTCCCCAACGGGGTGGGTGAGTGAGTGGACGAGTGGCTCTTGAGCCAAAAGGAGAGCCAGTTTGGTGTAGCAGTTAAGTCTGTGGACTCTAATCTGGGAGAAACGGGTTTGATTCCCCACTCCTCCACATTTTATTCATTTATTTGTTTATTTATTTATTCAAATTTGTACCCCGCCCTCCCTGCCCAGGCAGGCTCAGGGCGGCTTACACAATAAAAGCATAGTAACAACAAATATCATAGACATTTAAAACAATTCATTAAAACAATGTTACATTAATATTAAAGTGCTAGCAGTTATACTATAATATCATATAGATGGTGTTATCCATTCTGCAGATTAACTTGGTATACAGCATATTGGTCTTTCTTAAAAAAAAGTCGGTGAGTGTAGGCTGTCAGTGATGGACCAGGCACCAGGCTTTTATTGCTGTTAAGGTGATGATGGTGATGGTAGTGGTGGCCTGGTGGAAGAGCTCTGTCTTGCAGGCCCTGTGGAACTGTAAAAGGTCCCACAGGGCCCTAATCTCTTCCAGGAGCTCATTCCACCAGTGTGGAGCCACCACAGAGAAAGCCCTGGCCCTAGTTGTAGCCAGCCTGGCATCCTTGGGACCTGGTAGGGCCAGTTGATGTTGTGACCCTGACTGAAGTGTTCTCTGGGGTATATATGGGGGAAAGGCAGTCCCTCAGGTATGTTAGACCCTGGCCATAAAGGGCTTTAAAGGTAAGAACCGGCACCTTGAAGCAAATCCAGTATGCTATTGGCAGCCAGTGCAGCGCCTTCAGGACAGATGTGCTCCCGCATAGGAAGACCCATCAATAGCCTGGACAAAGCATTTTGCACTAGCTGCAGCTTCCAGATTTGTGAGAAGGGCAGCCCCATGTAGAGAGCGTTACAGTAGTCTAATCTCAAGGTGGCCATTGCATGGATCACTATTGCTAAATCATTGCATTCAAGGAAGGGAACCAGCTGCCTGATCAGCTGAAGATGATAAAAGGCCAATTTGGCACTGGCTGCTACCTGGGCCTCCATTGTTAAGGGGGCATCCAAGAGCACTCCCAAACTCCTAACCCCCGGCGCTGGCACAAATGGTGCCCCACCGAAGGTCGGGAGAGGGATCCCTACCCCTGGACCACCACGACTCAAGCCCAAGACCTCCATCTTCATCAGATTCAATTTCAGGTGGCTCAGTCTAAGCCAACCAGCCATGGCTTGTAACGCCCGGTCCAGATCTTCCAGTCTGGAGCCAGTCTGGACTGCCCAACATCAGATAGAGCTGGGTGTCATCTGCATACTGCTGACATCCCAGCCCTTAGCTCCGGGCAGTCTGGGCAAGGGGGTGCATGTAGATGTTGAATAACACTGGTGATAGCACTACCCCTTGAGGCACTCCACATTCAAGTGAGCACCTCTGGGAGAGCAGTTCCCCTAACACCACTCTTTGTTCCCAACCATAGAGGAAGGAGGCACGCCATTGCAAGGCAAGCCCCTGAACTGCTATGTTGGCGAGGAGGTGGATCAGTAACTGATGGTCGACCGTGTCGAATGCTGCTGACAGGTCCAACAACAACAGTACCGCTGAACTGCCCCAATCCAAATGCCTTCAAAGATTGTCTGTGAGGGCAACTAGTGCTGTCTCCATCCCATGTCCCGAGCAAAAACTGGACTGGAAGGGACCTAAAATGGAAGCGTCATCCAAAAAGCTCTGTAGCTGAATTGCCACTGCTGGTATGCAGCTGCTGGCATAACCTTGGGTCAGCTACAAGTTCTTTCAGAGCTGTTCTCTCAAGAGCAGCCCTTGAGAGAGCTCTCTCAGTCCCACCTACCTCACAGGGGGTCTGTTGTGGGGAGGGGAAGGGAAAGGAGATTGTAAGCCACTCTGAGACTCCTTTAGGTAGTGAAGGGCAGGGCATAAATCCAATCTCCTCCTCGTCCTTGTCCTTGCCTTCCTTCTCCTCCTCCTCCTCTTCTTCTTCTAAACTGACTCCAAGTGGTGGCACCAGAGATGGAGGCATATGTGGATGAGGGGAGGCTGGAAGCAACAATTCTTGGGGGGGACAGAAATCATGAGGAGGTAGACATGGACATGAGGAGGTTGAAAGTGACAAGTCTTGGGGGAAAGATATGGTGAAGAGATGTGTGTGGATGGGGGAGGCTGGAAGTGACGATTCTCGGGGATGCAGATGTGGTGAAGAGGTAGATGTGGGGAGAGGGGAGACAGGGGTCCTGGGTCTTTACTCCCCAAGGTCCAGAGAGGGGTAGCCCAGCAGGGGGAGATTGACCTTGAGGAAGGCCAACTCATCCACCAGGGCCAGGGCCAGGCATGATCAGTGGGGGCTGAGGATGCCTCCCAGATGGGAGAACGCCCATGCACTCTGGAAACTGGTGGGAGGGGCAGGAGAGGAGACTCATGGCCACGCTGGACAGGTTGGTCCAGATGGACTGGAGTCAGGGGATTGGAGTCAGCAGGCTCAGGTGGCTTGGCGAGGTGTGCCCTCACCATCGCCTCTGCTGAGTCCTCTGTCAACACGTGCCTGGCCTCCCCAATGCCACCAACCTCCCAGCTCACCACGGAGGACCAGTACTGGGGATCCTTCCTGGTTGGGCTCTTGGGGGCTGAGGTGCCGGGTTGCTGCTCCCCCTCCTCCGCTTCCCCCTCAGCCTCTTCCACCCCCTGCTCCCTCTGGCCATGTTGATTTGCCTGCAGCCTCCGCACTTCTTTGCAGAGGCCCTCCCTCCATTGCAGGAGCTTCACGTCACGTGAAGAGCGATGCAAATGCCGGCCATTCTGTACTCCCCCCTCCATGCAGTGCTTGGTCCAGCACCCAGATCAGTGGGGTGGCTTGCCCCAGGCTGACACAGGCATGGATCAGGGTTGCCCCAGGCTGACCATGTGAGAGCAGAGGGCATCGGTGGTGTCCTGGAAGGGCTTCAGGACACCAGGCCCATAGCCAGGATTTTGTGTTGCAATTTTTTTTCCTGGTGGGTCTGAACTTACTGGTCCAGCTCTACGCATCTCTGCAACGGGGCTCTTATTTTGACACCTCTGCTGTCAAATCTATGGGCACAAGTCAGTCCCCTTCCCTCTCCTGTTACTTACTACTCATGAGGAGGGCATGGTTTCCCTTTTGCCAAGGTGCAAGATCTCCTTTGCCTTCATACATTGTTAAAAATTGTTTTAAAAAATAATTTGAAAGCACTTTCTGGATTAATTCCTGTGAGGATGTCCCTTTAAGAAAGGGGGCGGAGCCCTGAATGGCCCCACCATAGCTACAGGCCTGCAAGACATGCACCATTTGGGAGAGGGTCAGCCGTTGCTTAGTGCATATGCTGGCCTCCTGTCCCCCATGCAGGATGATGCACTGAGGAGATGACATCCTGCATGATACTCTTCTGCTCCACCAAATGTGCAGTCATTGAGAAAATGGAGTTCCAGTGGATGGGCATGTCCTGTATGAGCCCGTGTTCAGGCTCTGCCCCTCCACCTGCCTCTCATGTAGCCAGTGGGCAGACTTGTTGCTGTGAGAGAAGTGGGCAGCCAGGTGTCGGCAGGTCTCCCACAAGGAGCATGTCTCCAGTGTGGCTGCACCCCAGGTGGCCTTGACACTGTTCTCAACCCAACAGCATCCTTCACCACCAGGCAGATGATGCCCTTGATGCACACCTCCTTCACTGCCACCAGCATGTTGGTGCTGGTGTCTGTGACCATGCAGCCACGGATGATGTCATCCATGCCCACTCACTCCCTCAGGCTAGCCTGGATCACAGTGGTGATGTTCTTTGCCAAGTGGCCTGCATCCATTCCCTGTGCATGGAGCAGAACCAATATGTAGCCCAGTGGCAGGACTATCCCCTCTTTAAGCAGAGGAACACACTGGCTGAGCCCCTCTGCCTGGCTGCAGCAGAGGGACAGGTGCCTTGGAGAGTTCTGAAGCATGAACACTGGCCATAAGACTCTGTCACTCTCTGCCTCTGACTGACTGCCTGCTGCTAAGTAAAAAGAGCTGGAGCAGAATGGGAGCTCTCTTGTTGGTGGCCAGAACTGCCAGTCAAGCTCTGGAGGGCCACTATAGGTGTTTCCAGGACTGCAGAAGGGCTGCAGAAATCCATCCCCCCTTGTTGTTTTGACAATTAATTCAGCAGCGCCAGTATGTCTGGCTCACAAACTAAACCGCCACCACAAACCTCTTGAACCTCTTGTGAAAAACATGGCAGTTCATGGGTGGTTCATGAGAGAAGTGATCTCACAAACCAAGGCCTCATGAACCACAAACTGGCCATGTTCATGATAAAATGAGGTTTGTGGCAAGATTCATGCCCACCC
Source organism: Gekko gecko (assembly GCA_029375565.1). Lineage (NCBI taxonomy): Eukaryota > Metazoa > Chordata > Lepidosauria > Squamata > Gekkonidae > Gekko > Gekko gecko. Next base: position 4,039,129 of record JAPDNY010000011.1, read on the forward strand.
CTAGTCCGAGGAATATTGCCGAATAAAGAATGGAGCAGATGCTGGGGGGCTTCTTAACTGGAAGTTTAATTATTCCTCATTCCTACCTGGATCAGGCTGAACAATGACTCTCTTACCCAAAAATGTTACTGTGATGCATGGCTACATCTTGTTAGCAAGAAAGTTAATACAGCAGGATCCTTTGTGTCTAAATGTACCTTAATTCATGGCTTGAGAGGTTCTGAGCAAGAGGGGAGGGGGGGGACTCATGGCTTCCCTCCTAGAAAGCTTTCTGCTCCCTTTGTGTCATGAGATCAGGCCTGGTCCCATGCACTCAGCCCTTGATAATATTGCTAAAGCTATTGTGATATATTAAATAATATTCACAATATACCACGTCTTTGGTTTTATGTTTAACTAGGAGCAAAGCCTGTTGTATAAAAGCAATACAACGAGCTCTAGAAGGAGGGGCCCCCCCACAGCAGGCGTGCAGAGCTGCTGCCACTGCCTCCAGGCGGTCTCGGCCTCCTCTGAGTGAGCTGTGGCAAAGAGGTGAGCGGCATTACCTGGCACGTTACCTGTAGTTCAGAGTACCGCCACCTCTTGCTCTCCAGCCTCATGTTCCCGGGCATGTATCGGTGGCTGCCGGGGTTCTGCCGCTCCAGCAAGGCCTGCTTGGGCTGGCCCACATGCTGAGAGCCTTCGTGTCTCTGGGCCAAGCGGGGTCAGCTCCCACCCACCACCTTGGAGAGACCACGCCAGGGCCAGGTGTGGGGAAAGCAGGGAGCTGCTGCTGTTGGTGTCAGTGGCACCTTCAGGTGATATTGGCCTCCTCCAAGTGCGCCACAACAAAGAGGCGAGTGATGTTACCCGGTACATATTCTGATGCTCCTCCATCATTGAGAGCACCGTCACCCTCACTTGCTCTCTGGCCGCATGTTCCCGGGAGCACATCAATGGCCACTGGGCTTCTGCCACTCCAGCGACGCCTGCTTGGGCTGGCCTGCATGCTCAGAGCCTTTGTATCCCACCCGCCACCTTGGAGAGACCTCGCACAACACTGAGGCTGAGGTGCTGGCCACCTCTTCTGTGGGTAGGACTCCAGCAATGCAGCCACTGGATTGGCACACCTGTTGGAGTGACAGGTCAGCAAGCCAAACGCTGTGGGAGCATGTAGAACGTTCACCCCAAAACAGAATTTTATATATAAGGAGAAACAGATCCAAGAAGCTTCTCTTAAACATAGGTGAAAATATTGATCCCTTTCCTCCATCTGTACATTCCTGAGAATACACACTTTGGGGTGGTGGGGGTGGAAAGTGCTTTCAAGTCTCAGTTGACTTATGGTGACCTTGTAGGGTCTTCAAAGCAGGAGTGGTGGTTTTCCATGGTCTGCCTGGACTTCCTTGGCGGTCTCCCTTCCAAGTATTCACCAAGGCCAACCCTGGTTAGCTTCTGAGATCTGGTGAGATCAGGTTCGCCTGGGCCATCCAGGTTAGTGCACTACCTTCTTAATACCCATATATTTCTGTATTAAATACTGAGTTACATGTAACCCAGACAAACATGTCAGACACCCATTTTTGGGGGAAAAAATGCACCTAACTGCATTGGAATCCCCAAAACTTTAATCCACATTGGCTTCTATGGTTTCAATAAGCTTTTCTTTCTATCCCAGCCCACAACTAATAGAGACTGCAAGAGATTCTCCTGCTGAAATGGACAGATTGGTCATGTGTTTAACTTTTTCATCCACCAAAATGTCAATTTGAAATTACCTAGCTCAGCTGATTAAAGGACCCCACTCCATTTCACTAGAACAGCACAAACTTCATCAAAAGCCATTCTCATTATTATGGTTCATCTCAGTGGGAATTACATCTTCAGCAGATGAGGCAATTAATCTCTGTGTTTCTAACCCTTTAAAACAGTAAAAAGTGTCACTTCCCAAGTGATCATATAGAATTTATAGCATGTACTCTTTGTTCCACAAACAGATTTCCCATTGGAATGGATTGTGTTTATTAACCTTTGGGGATTGCAAGCATCACAAAGAGAGAATCCATATATTCAAAGTGTGTCAGCCTAGAGGCAACAAAATCTATGGAAGGGAGTACAAATTGGGCCATTCTTAATCATTTTGAAAGGTTGATGGAAACAAGAGTCTTAAACTTATTTTATAGAGGACTGATGCATTGTTTTCACACACATCTGTGCTTTTGAAACAGACCTCCAGTTCAGAAAAATGGAATTCAATGCAATTTGGCAATTTAAAAAAAACACACCCAATGATCAAAATTACTGGCCTTATCAACATTTACTCATCAATGTTTCTTCAAAGCAGCAACATACAAATCTCACTCAGGCATTTTTTAGGCAAACGTTGGTGATAACTAGTTACAGAGTTTTATCAACTTCATAAGGCAATATACGGTTTGGAGGGAAATGACAAGTGAAGACGTTTTACTCCTTTTTGGGTTTGTGAAGTTTACGTAGTTGCATTCCAGGACCTTCAACCTTAGAAACTAACTGGGCACTCCTATCCAGAGCTATACTGTTCAATGGACTTATCGGGATGTAACTCCATTGAGGATTGCAGTGAAAAAGTGCAGTCCTAAGTGACTCTACACCGAATCCTACTCACCTATCCATTGTCCTTACTCCCAAGAAATTACTATTGGGAAGGCTTGGGTGATTTCACTTCTGGGGAAACACCCAGACATTAGGGTTAGAGGCAACTTTAGGAATTCCTAGAGCTACCTGCCATCACTACTTGCTGTCACTTCCAGGTGTTACCCAGAAGTGACATCTCGCCAAAGATACGGCCTCCACTGTGTCCCTGTGTGGAAGTAAAAAATAAGCCAGTGTGAAGACAGAGCAGAAACGATGAAAGGAGTGCTAAGGTGAAGTTGCGTATAAGCTAGGTGGGAAGAGCCATGACTGCAAAAACAAGTGACCTTGAAAGTACAACTAATTGGTCTGGATCAAGCCATGACCAGTGGCAGAGAAAATAAACTAAGAAGTCAGTCTCACTGGGAAATTCCAATTTTAAGTTAGAATCATAGAATCATAGAATGTTAGAGTTGGAAGGGACCTTGTAGGTCATCTAGTCCAACCCCCTGCACTCTGCAGGAGCATAGCCAAAAGATAGCCCTACATACCTACAACATACCCAAAAGATGGTCGTCCAGCCTCCACTTGAAAACGTCCAGGGAAGGAGCATCCACCCCCTCCCGAGGCAGACTGTTCCACTGCTCAATCACTCTTACAGTTAGGAAGTTTCTCCTGATATCTAGCTGGTATCGACTCCCTTGTAATTTCCACCCATTAGATGTAGTCTTGCAATCCGGAGCAAGAGAGAATAGATCTGCTCCATCTTTTAGATGACAGCCCTTCAAATACTTGAAGACTGCAATCATGTCCCCTCTAAGTCTTCTCTTTCCCAGGCTAAACATACCCAACTCTTTCAGCCTTTCCTTATAAGACTTGGATTCCAACCCTCTCACCATCCTGGTTGCCCTCTTCTGGACACGCTCACGCTTGTTAACAACCTTCCTAAAGTGTGGTGCCCAAAACTGGACACAGTACTCCAGGTGAGGCCTGACCATAGCAGAATAGAGCGGGACTACCACCTCCTGTGATCTGGACACAATGCTTCTGTTAATGCATCCTAAGATTGCATTAGTTTTCTTCACAGCCACATCGCACTGCAGGCTTATGTTGAGCTTGTGATCAACCAAAACACCCAGATCCCTTTAACATGTGCTGCTGTCAAGCCAAGTCCCTCCCATTCTATATCTGTGCCTTTGATTTTTTGTGCCCAGGTGTAGGACTTTGCACTTATCTCTATTGAATTTCATCTTATTTGTCTCAGCCCACTGTTCCAGCCTATCTAGATCATTTTGAATCCTGACTCTGTCTTCTTCAGAATTAGCAGTCCCACCCAGCTTTGTGTCATCTGTAAATCTGATAAGCATCCCCTCTATGTCCTCCTCCAGGTCATTTATAAAAACACTGAACAACACTGGGCCCAGGACCGAGCCCTGCGGCACTCCACTCGAGACTTCCCTCCACGTAGATGCAGAGCCATTTACGAGCACTCGTTGGGTACGATTTTTCAACCAACCATGAATCCATCCAACAGTTGCACCATCCAGCCCACACTTAACCAGCTTATCCTCAAGGATATCATGAGATACTTTGTCAAATGCTTTACTGAAATCTAGATACACTATATCCACAGCATTACCAGAGTCAACCATTTTAATAACTCTGTCAAAAAAGGAGATAAGGTTGGTCTGGCTTGACTTTTTCTTGATAAACCCATGCTGGCTACTACCAATTAACTCATTCCATTCAAGGTGCTCACAGATAGAGCATTTGATAATCTGCTCTAGAATTTTTTCAGGTATTGATGTCAAGCTGACAGGCCTGTAATTTCCCGGGTCTGTCTTTTTCCCTTTCTTGAAGATTGGGACAATATTCACTCTTCTCCAGTCTTCCAGCACAACACCAGTACTCCAGGCCGTCTCAAAGATTACAGCCAGAGGCTCTGAAATAACATCTGCAATTTCTTTTAGCACCCTGGGATGCAAGCCATCTGACCCTGGAAGATTTGAAAGTATTTAAGGCAGCTAGATGCTAACCATTTCCTTACTTACTCTGGACTGGCAGTTCTTCCTTCCCTCATATACCCTGCATTCTTCAGTTTGTATACAGCTCGCCTTATGCTTAAAGACTGATGCAAAGTGAGAGTTGAGTAATTCCATTTTGTCTTCATCCCTTGTTAAGACTTGACCGTCTTCCTCTAGCAATGAGCTTACCCCTTCCCTGTTCTTCTTTTTGCTGCAAACATAGGCATAGAATTTTTTCTTGTTATTTTTAGTATCCCTCACAAGCCTCAGCTCCATCTGTGCTTTAGCCTTTCTGACACCATCCCTACAGGTTCAAGCCTGCTTCTTGTACTCACCCTCAGTAATTTGGCTCTCCTTCCACTTCCTATACATTTCCCTTTTTAGTCTCAGCTCTTCAGAGAGTTCCTTGTTCAGCCACCTTGGCTTCATTACCCATCCCCCATCTTTCTTTCTTACCGGAACAGTTTGTGATTGTGCCTTAAGCACTTCATTTTTCAGCATCTCCCATCCTTCCTGTACAGATTTCCCCCTCAGCATTTCCAGCCATGGGATCCTACCTAATATTTCGCTGTTTTTTTAAAAAAATCAGCCTTCCTGAAGTCCAGGATACTATTATGTCCTGGTTTCACATCCCTCACTATGTCAAATTCCAAGCTGGGTTTCACATCCCTCACTATGTCAAATTTCCCAAGGATCCTACAACATTCACCTCATCAACCAGTTCTTCCCTGTTAGTCAGAATTAAATCTAGGATAGCAGATCCCCTGGTTCCACCACCTTCTGAGAGATGAAGTTGTCTGCAAGACTGTTCAAGAATCTGTGGGATGCTCCATGTCTAGCAGAGTTAGATTTCCAGCAAATATCTGGATAGTTGAAATCTCCCATGACCACTACATCCTGTCTCTGTGAAAGTTTAGCAAGCTGTTGTACAAATGCATCATCCCATTCCTCTGGTTGGTTCAGAGGTCTGTAGTATACCCTCACAACAATATCCCCTTCTTTCAACCCCCCTGCTCTATCCTTACCCACACACTTTCAACAGGGCAACTCTCAAATTCCTGAATTTTAGTGCAAGTGTATTCATTCTTGACATAGTTCTAACTGTGCGTGCTGATCAGGAAGGCCACAGATGTACAAAAGAGGGGTAACCCCCTCGCATCCAATCCTGCTTTTGCTGTCTCCTGCAATCATACAATAAAGAATTCTACAGCTTTGGAAATTACTTGTGTGCCTTTGTTCAACACCTACCCCCAACCCTTCTGCCAATTGTCAAGCTTGGTCTGGCAACTCTACCCCCCATGCTGTCAAGCCCCCAGGGTTCAGTTGAATGCTGCCCAGCACCAAGGGTGCCCCTCCCCATTTACCCCCAGATGTATAGCCAACAGGCACCTGGCTAGGGTGGACTCCCATCATCACTGAAAACTTCTTCAGGGTGCTTGCCAATTGTCCTGTTTACCTTAGTTGAACCAGCACATTCCTGCCAGTTTGGGGTAGTGGTTAGAAGCAGGGCTCTTTTTGTAGCAGGAACTCCTTTGCATATTAGGCAACAGCCCCCTAATGTAGCCAGTTCTCCAAAAGCTTACAGAGCTCTTCTTACAGGGACTACTGTAAGCTCTTGGAGGATTGGCTACATTAGGAGTGTGTCACCTAATATGCAGAGGAGTTCCTGCTACAAAAGAGCCCTGGAGAAGTGTGGACTCTAATCTAGGAGAACCAGGTTTGATTCCCCACTCCTCCACTTGCCACTGCTGGATGACCTTGGGCAAGCCATGGTTCTGTCAGAGCAGTTCTGGAAAGAGCAGTTCTGAAAAGAGCTCTCTCAGCCCCACCTACTTCACAGGGTGTCTGTTGTGGGGAAGGGAAGGGGAAGGAGTCTGTAAGCTGTTCTGAGACACTGAGTGAAGGGCAAGATATACATCCAATCTGCTCCTTCTCCTCCTCCTTCTTCTTGCCTGATTAGTTGAAACCAGGCCTATATAATCAAACGCCCACTCCCCAACTAACAATACAGTGAAAAGGGGGGCCCATCAGAGCCAATTTGAGGGGCTCTCCAGTTCCTGCTCAGGGCTGATGGTGGTAGAAAGTGTCATCAAGGCATGTTTTTAAACTGAATAATGGGGGAAAGCCGACAGGAGATGAAAAGTCTCTGGTTCGGGATGGCTCATCTCAAAGAGATGAAGGGGTAGCTATTACTTTTGTACAAGGAAATGGATTACAATTGTCCACTGAGACTGTGGCTAATGATAGGAACTGTCTGGCAAGGTCTCGAGGCAGCAAGAGGAAGGCTGTGGGCTTAACAAACGTGGGAAACTATAAGTGTTTATACACAAATGCTAGAAGTCTCCGAGGTAAAATCGAGGAGTTGGAATGCTTGGTGTTGGGGAGGGAAATAGACATTGTGGGTATTTCAGAAACTTGGTGGGATGAGGAAAATCAGTGGGATACGGTGATTCCTGGTTATAAATTATATCGGAAGGATAGGGGGGAAGGGTTGGAGGTGGGGTGGCTCTGTATGTCAGAGAGGGTATACCGTCCAGTAAGATTGAGAGGGTAAGAGAACTGGATTCGCTTCTGGAAATGCTATGGGTTGAAATAGTGGGTCCAAAAGGAAGCTTAACAGTGGGAGTTTGTTATCACCCACCAGATCAAAAGATAGAGGAGGATTATAAAATGATGAATGAATTAAAGATAGCGGCTAGACGAAATAACTGTGTCGTAGTAGGCGACTTTAACTACCCACACATTGATTGGGTCAATATGAGTTCTAGTCGGGAAAAAGAGATTGAGTTTTTAGACACTCTCAATGACTGTGCTATGGAACAGATGGTCACAGATCCTACCAGGGGAGAGGTGATCCTGGATTTGGTCCTAAGTAACACCCAAAACCTGGTGAGAGATGTAAAAGTGATTGCACCACTTGGGAACAGTGACTATAATGTCACTGAGTTTAACATTTGTACAGGAAGGGAGTTGCCCAAAAAGACTGATGCAACCACTTATAACTTTAAAAGGGGTAACTTCTCTGGTATGAGGGGACATGTGAGGAAGAAATTGAAAGGAAGAATGGAGAAGGTCAAAACCATTGGGGAAGCTTGGAGACTATTCAAAAATACAGTCCTAGAAGCTCAGAAAAAATATATACCGCAGGTTAGGAAAGGTACAAATAGGTATAGAAAAAAGCCTGCATGGTTAACAAATAAAGTAATGGAAGCTGTAAAAGGTAAGAAGGATTCCTTTAAGTGGTGGAAAGCTAGTCTTAGTGAGGTTGATAAAAGGGAACACAGACTATGGCAAATAAAATGCAAGTCTGTGATCAGGCAAGCAAAAAGGGAATATGAGGAGCATATCGCAAAAAACATAAAGGCCAACAATAAAACTTTCTTCAAATACATTAGAAGTAGGAAGCCAGCCAGGGAGGCAGTGGGGCCCTTGGATGACCAAGGGGTAAAAGGAGTAGTGAAGGATGATAGGGAAATGGCTGAGAAGCTGAATGCATTTTTTGCCTCTGTCTTCACTGTGGAAGAGGAGAAGTGCTTGCCCACTCCAGAAGCACCGATTTTGGGAGGGGTTTGAAAGACCTGAATCAGATTGCGGTGACAAGAGAGGAAGTCCTCCGACTGATGGACAATTTAAAAACTAATAAATCACCAGGCCCGGATGGCATTCATCCGAGAGTTCTGAAAGAACTCAAATGTGAACTTGTAGATCTCCTGACAAAAATATGTAATCTTTCTTTAAAATCTGCCTCCATTCCTGAGGACTGGAAGGTAGCTAATGTCACTCCCATCTTTAAAAAGGACTCCAGGGGAGATCCAGGAAATTACAGGCCAGTCAGTCTGACATCGATACCGGGTAAGTTGGTGGAAACTGTTATTAAGGAAAGAATTAGTAGGCACATTGATGAACAAAAACTATTGAGGCAGACTCAGCATGGGTTCTGTAAGGGAAGATCTTGTCTCACTAACCTGTTAGTGTTTTTTGAGGGAGTGAACAAACATGTGGACAAGGGGGACCCAATGGATATTATTTACCTTGACTTCCGGAAAGCTTTTGATACAGTTCCTCATCAAAGGCTCCTAAGTAAGCTCAATAGTCATGGGATAAAAGGACAAGTGCTCTTGTGGATCAAAAACTGGCTTATAAATAGGAAACAGAGAGTGAGTATAAATGGGAAACTTTCTCAGTGGAGGGTGGTAAGCAGTGGGGTACCACAGGGATCAGTATTCGGCTCGATGCTTTTTAACTTGTTTATTAATGATTTGGAATTGGGAGTAAGCAGTGAAGTGGCTAAATTTGCAGATGACACGAAGTTGTTCAGGGTGGTGAAAACCAGGGAGGAGTGTGAGGCACTCCAAAGGGATCTGTCGAGGATGGGTGAGTGGGCGTCAATGTGGCAAATGGGGTTCAATGTGGCCAAGTGCAAAGTGATGCACATTGGAGCCAAAAATCCTAAATATAAATACACGTTGATGGGGTCTGAACTGGCAGAGATGGACCAAGAGAGAGATCTTGGAGTTGTAGTGGATAACTCAATGAAAATGTCTAGACAGTGTGTAGCTGCAATAAAGAAGGCCAACGCTATGCTGGGGGTTATTAGGAAGGGAATTGAAAACAAATCAGCCAGTATCATCATGCCCCTGTATAAATCATTGGTGCGACCTCATTTGGAATACTGTGTACAGTTCTGGTCACCACATCTCAAAAAGGATATTATAGCATTGGAAAAAGTGCAGAGAAGGGCAACTAGAATGATAAAAGGGTTGGAACACCTTCCCTATGAAGAAAGGTTAAAATGCTTGGGGCTCTTTAGCTTGGAGAAACGACGGCTGAGGGGTGACATGACTGAGGTTTATAAGATTATGAATGGGACTGAGCAGGTTGAGAAAGAAGACCTTTTCTCCCTTTCTCACAATACAAGAACTCGTGGGCACTCCATGAAATTGCTGAGCAGTCGGGTTAGAACAGATAAAAGGAAATACTTCTTCACCCAAAGAGTGATTAACATATGGAATTCACTGCCACAGAAGGTGGTGGCAGCTACAAGCATGGACAGTTTCAAGAGGGAATTAGATAAACATATGGAGCAGAAGTCCATCAGTGGCTATTAGCCACAGGGTATAGATGGGAATTCTCAGTCTGGGGCAGGTGATGCATTCTATTCTTGGCGCTGGAGGGGGCAGCCGTGGGAGGGCTTCTAGTGTCCTGGCCCCACTGCTGGACCTCCTGATGGCACCTGGTATATTTTGGCCACTGTGTGACAGAGTGTTGGACTAGATGGGCCGTTGGCCTGATTCAACATTGGCTTCTCTTATGTTCTTATGTTCTTAACATGGGTAGGGTTGCCAGACCCCTGGTCCGGGTAGGGGTTCCCCCAATTTTCGGGGCTTCAGCCTGAACAGGCACATCACACATCAATGTCATCAGCCAAAACCATAGAGTTTGGGCCAAAATGCTAGAGCGTTGCCGCACAGATTTGTTCTGACTTATAGGGTTCAGAGGGGGTTTGCCATTGCCTTCCTCCACATCATGATCCTGGTATTCCTTGGAGGTCTTCCATCCAAATACTAGTTAGGCTTAGCTTCTGAAATCTGATGAGATCAGGCTAGCCTGGGCTATCCAGGACAGGGCAGTCAGGTCAGCACTGAAGCAACCAGCTAATCCCACACTACCACACAAGAGCTTCCAGAGAAGGCAGGGTAGGCCAGAAGATGGGCACTGTCAAATCCCTCTCGCTGGTCAGAACTCACAAGGCATCCAACTGCCAGTAATTCCCACCACGCCTCACTCTGTCACTCTTGTGAATGGGAAAGCTGGCAAAAGCCTCCCCTACCCTCCAGTTGGGGCAGGTAAAATGATGATCCCACTTGAAGATTGTTTTGTTAATATGTGCTGAGAGGTAGATCTTGGTTAATGAGGCGGGTGTGTTGTGCTATGAGGTCGATGTCAGTGGAAGAGGCAGGTGTTGTGCTATGAAGTAGATCTGGGTTTATGAGATGGGTGTCACGCTATGAGGTAGCAGTCAGTCCATGAGGTGGATGCTGCATGAGGTTGATGGGGGACAAGGCAGATATGGACCAGGGGAGGCTGGAAGCAATAATTCCAGGGAGGAGGGGGCGGTCTTAAAATCTCATTAAGGGGGTGCAGGCCCTCTCGGGAGGGACCCTGCACCTGATGGCTTCTGAGATACTCTGCTTGGCTCTAGCAGGAGGGCATTGGTGGACTGAGAGCCAGGACTCAATATCCCAATGAGGGGGGGTGCAGGTCCTCCAGAGCATAGGTGTAAAGTTTGCAGGGGCATGGGGGCATAGGCCATCCCTGAACTTTTCCAAGAGGGACTGCACCTCCCCTAGGCAATCAGTGCCAGGGACTGGGCAGAGGAGGAAGCAGATGTGTGCAGGCTTGCCTATTGGGAAGCTGGAGCAAAAGCTCCTCCCCTCCACTGCAGAGGTGGCTGGGAGAAAAGAGAGCGTGAGCACGGGAAAAGAGATGCTGGGGCAGCATGCAACCACCTAGCTCATGACTCAGGAAGCAAAGGAGAGCAAAGGAGGAATGGGTGGACCTGGCTGCAGCAGCAAGAGGAGGAGGTGAGCCAGGAGCCAGAAGAAGAGATTGGATTTATACCCCCCACCCTTCACTTGGAGTCTCAGAGCGGCTTACAAACTCTTTTCCCTTCCCCTCCCCACAACAGACACCCTGTGAGGGTGGTCTGGGACCACTCCTACTGCATCCAGGGGCTGTCATTCCACTCTGGAGCCTCTCACCCGTGTCCCAGAATGCTTCTGCCACCCCCTTGGGCTGTCATTCCAATCTGGGGCCTCTCATCCCAGTCCCAGAAGACTTCTGTTACTCCTAGAGTCTGTCATTCCAATCTGGGGCTTGTCATTCCAGTCCCAGAGTAGTCTATTTGGGCCCAGAGACCCTAATGAAAAATCCATTCCACAGTTTTGTTGCAACTTTACTTGTACTGTAATGTATTTCAATGGAGCCCATGCAAGTCAATTGGCAATCCTGGCTCCCATTATTTCTAGTGGGCCTTCAAGTGTTTCCCACTGTTTCCAATGGGCAATCCTGTCCTTCCTTTTAGTACATCCCAGCTACTGCTCCTCAGAAGCAGGGACTGGCTGGGGGGGGGGAATCCACCCACTCCCTCTCCCCTCCTCTGCTCCAGGCATAGAAAGAAAGTGAATGTTTCCACTTTCTCCTCCATTGAAGGCAGGGTTTGGAAACAGAGCAAAACAAACTCTCCCTCCCAGCTCCAGAACAATGTTAGAGTCCAGTGGGGGCACCTTTAAGACCAACAAAAAGTTTTATTCAGGGTGTGAGCTTTCATGTGGACTCATTCTTCTCAGATCATAGTTGTATCCAGAGGAAGCATTTTTAAACACATGCAAAGATCTATAACTGTTAGCGCCTTCCACTGATGGGATTACTGGGTCTAAGGGGGTCTTCAGATCCTCTGCAGGTGTACAACACCAACCATCTGGTTTGAGCTGCTTTGGGCAAGTTGGAGCAAATGGTAAATATTGTTACTGAGTTTATATACAGACAATGCCTGCTACCGGGGTATTTTTGAGGCGAAATGCACCGGAATGGCGTTCTGGCTGTGTTCTGACTTGGCCACGCCCCCTGCTCCCAGCAGCCCTCTGGTGGCACGACGGAGCCGCTGGGGCAAGGAGGAGCGGGGCAGGGCATGCGGCAGCGGCGAGGAGGGGGAGCAGGAGGAGGCAGCGGCGGAAGGTGCAGGGGGCCAGAGCCGGGCAAGAGAACCTCCCTCTTCACTGAGCGGGAGCCCGGCGGCTGCGCCTCCTCCTCCTGCCCAGCCAGACCTGCTGTTGCTGCCGCCGCCGCCGCCACCTCTGGCTGCTGGAGCAGGAGCTCAAGGCCAGCACCTACACATTTCTCAAGCAGCGCTCCTCCCTCCACAGCCTCCTGGAAGCCGTCGAGTCCCCCAGGGGCCTGCCCAGCAGCTGCGTCCCGGTCTCCTGCACCGAAGAGGCCCACCTGGGCGTCCCGCCGCACCTCCTGCGGGACAAGCTCTGCTAGGGCAAGAGTCCCTCCCGCCAAAGACACTTTCCCTTTCCCGCCGCCGAGCCCTCGCGGTGCGGGGGTCCCCTGCACAACCCCGCACTGGCCTCGGCTGTGCTTCGCAGCCCGGGCCCCTCTGCTGTGGGGAGTCGTCGCCCCTGGGCTGGGCGGGGGGTTGGGGGGCTCCGCTTCTGCGACGGGCCCAGTGGCGGGGGGGGAGGCGTGATGGGGCCGGGAGTGACAAGCGGAGCCTCGCTGCTTGGGTTCCGCTCAGCCCGGCTGCAGGGGGCTCGCGGTCGCCTCGCTTCCGGGTGCGCTCCCCTGCTGGGGGCCCGAGCAAGACGCGCGTGGGGAGCGATGGAGGACCGGAGCGGGGCTGCCGGTGCCGCCGCGGGAAGGCGCCGCTCTGCCACGGGAGCGTCCCCACGTTGTGGCGCGGCCGCGGCGGCACTTGAGACCTGGCCGCTTTCCCCTTGGCTCGTCGTGCGCTAGGCGGAGCGCCGCCACCGGGGGGAACTTTCGTTTGGGGGCGGCCGTGGAACTCGAGCCCCCTGCGGGGAAAGCAAAAGGGCGCTCCTCGCAGGGAGCCAACTCCGGCCGCCGGCTTCTGTGCCTGGGCTTTAAAAGGAGAGCCTCGCCGGCCATCAGAGGAGTCAGTGAACGTGACTCCCCAGTCGCGACAAGCTGCTCTGCCTGGTTTTTGTAGCGCAAGCCGTTGTTAAAGGCACAGCAGCAGGCCTGGCTGATTCCCCCCCCCTGGTCAGTTTGCAACTCCGGGGCAGTTTCGAACCAGCGGCTGACGCTCCGGATGACAGCTGGATCTGCACCATAAAAGCGTCACACCCGGCGGTAGCGCTGCCTCCGTGGGGAGCGGCCCTCGTGTGTGGTGGGGGAAGGCAGCTAGAGCAGCACCAGTTAGTCTCCCTGGTCAGAGGAGGGACGCTTCGGAGGTGGCTGCCCAGCCAGGCGAATCAGGGAAGGGCCGGGCAATTGCCTGCCTGAAGTGGGCTCGGAGGTGTGGCTAATTGTAGCTAATCGCCTCATTTCTGCCTGTTTGTTTGGCATCAAGCAACTGGGGAACTGGATTAATCTTAAAAACAGGTGCTGGGACCTGAGGAGAGAGCTCTCTTTACCTCCCTCTCTCTCTCTCACTCATTCACCCCCTCCCGGACACCACCTGTTTTTATAAGGCTGCTGTAGGACAGAATTGGCTTTAAGTACTTAATTCATTTCGAAGGGGCCCTTTATATTAAATCATAATCATGGCGTAGTCCTCCAGCCATCACCTGGAGGTTGGCAATCTAGTAAATCTTGAAGAAAAACCGAGAGAGGAAACAATACTCTGGGTAAAGGAGAGGATAAAAGGATGAAGTTAAAAAGCCCAGCCCTTCCCCCCCCAATTGCTCCGCTCCTCAGACCCCCCCCAAACTCCAGGTATTTCCCAACCTGGAGCTGGCAACCCCAGGGATGCAGCCTTTTATAATTAAAGCAAGAGCAAGGATAAGAAAGCCTGTTTGCATGACTGAAAGTAGGTAGAGTTGGGAGATCCAGGTTGGGAAACTCCTGGAGGTTTGGAGATAGAGCCTGGGGGGGACCTCAGTGGGGTACACTGCTAGAGAGCTACTTGGACTCCTTGAACACCTGGCCCTGCTGGTTGCATGTTGCCCCCCCCCTCCAGGGTCACACTTTGCAAGCATCCTCCAGCATCGCTGTATCCTCCCTGACCACAACCCTGGACCATCAGATATGAGCAAGCGCTCATCAAGCAAAGGAACAGCTCCCTTTTCTAGACCCCTACCCTATGTAGTATTTAGTGTCAGTATTTGGATTTTAGTTCACAGCTAAGCCAAGGTGTGTTAAGAAATTCAGACCAAAAAATGGCTCGAGGTGTGAGCTATTGGGAAGCTGTCCGGTATCATGACTCTTTGGAAGCTTGATGTCTTGCGTCTCTCCCACTTGCTTTGTTTGGGTTTTGAGTAACAGAATTTCCCAGTGTGTTGGGCCCCTTGGAACAAATCTGTTGGTTTCCCTTCCCCGTCATCACCCTTTTAATTAATATCTCTCCCAGACATGTTGTTGCCAAAATAATCTTTTGATTGTTTTCCTGATTTATTGCAGAAAAAGCAAAAGTGTACTAACTTGATCTGTATTTCCATGCTTGTTGTAGGGTAGCTTCCCTGCAAGAGCAAAGGAAACCTAAAATGTCTTTAATCAAAGTGTAAAGCTGGCTCACCAGCTCTGCATTGGGAAATACCTGGAATTTATGCCTAGGAAAATTCTGCCTCTGTAAATAGAAAACTGAGCTCTGGGCTAATGTTCCTTCTGGATATGTACCTTGAATAGGGTTGCCAGCTCTGTGTTGGGAAATTCCTGGAGATTTTTGAGGTGGACCCTGAAGAGAGCCGTGTTTGGGGAAGGGAAGGACTTCAATGGGTCCTGAGCCCTGCCTGCAGGGAAAGGTGGCCAGGCCAAATCTATTGAAATAAATAATTTTCTCCAGGGGAACTTATTTTGGTCACATGGAGATCAGTTGTAAAGCAGGAGATCTTCAGCCACTACCTGGTGGCTGGCAACCCTATCCGTGAATATTCTCACAAGCAAAATATTTGGGTTTGTCCTGAGTGGCTCAGTGGTAGAGCATCTGCTTGGCGTGCAGAAGGTCCAGGTTCAATCCCTGGCATCTCCAGTTTAAAGGATGAGGTAGTAGGTGATGTGGAAGACCTCTGCCCGAGACCCTGGAGAGCTGCTGCCAGTCTCAGTAGACAATCTGGACCCTGATGGACTGGTGGTCTGACTCAGTAGAAGTTGGTTTGATGTCTTTATCATCTTACCCCTCCCCTCATAGCCTCTGAAAATGGGATCCAGGACTTGCAGTGGAATCCTTTGTGGACTTATGCTTTTGTAAATCCACGGATTGCAGTACAGGTTCAGAAGGTCCTGTTCAGGACTGCCTTGTGAGTCAGGATGTCAATTCTTCATTAAAACTGCAACTTATTGACCTATAATAGTGGATGACAAAAAATCCAGGAGACTGTAAAAACCCAGTTGTATAGCAGTACCTGGAGAAACCATGCAATACCATTAAGTGTTTGTATTTATGTTCTGAATCTCCCTCCATGACTGCCATTTTCAGCCTACTTTAAAAATGCGTCTTAAAAATAAAAACCTAACAGCCACAGTGGCAGCAAAATTTGTGGCAGGGTAGGGACTTCCCTGAGTCACTGGCTTGCTGTGAACAGCAACAAGGGAAAGCTCCTCCCCTGCCACAAATGTTGTTAGTCTTTAAGGTGCTCTTTTCTTCTAAAAAGACAGACTAATTCGGGTACCCATCTTGAGGAAAGTAATGCCCTGTGCTCAGTTGGTTGGCCCTAATTTCTGTGCTCTGCTCCACTGTTTTTTGAAATTAGCAATTTCAAATTTTGTGTTTTTCATTCTTCCTAAAATGCATTTATATTTGAAAATTGGTGGGCGTATGGGGGGGGGGCGCCAAAAGGTACCCTTGCCTAGTGGCTGGGGTGACCTCCTGGTAAAGGTTAGCGATTCTTTTCAGAGGGTAGATAGGTTGGTGTGCATTAGAAAAGCTGGGCTGCAGCCCGGTAGCCCTTTTTTTGGGTATCAGTGTTTGACAGTCAGAGTATCTAACAAAGGGAGCTTTGATTCTGGAAAACCCATACCCTGGAAATCTTGCCAATCTCTAAGGCACCACTGGGTTCAAAACTTACTCTTGTACTGAGAGTGTGAGATTAATAAGGGAAGATGCTGATGGAGTTGGTCCCCTGATAAGCATATGATGAGCAACTGCCTCCTTGGTAGCATGAGTTTTGGAGGCCTTGGCTTGGACTGGTGGATCAGTCCCCAAACCTGTCTTCTGGTACTAGATCTGAGCCTTAGAATGTGTGACATCTCAGTAAACTGGTTGGGGAACAGCATAGGCAGTGTGTATTCTGGGATGACAGCACATGGTTTGTGTACTCTAGGTTGCAGTTTCTGGGACATCTGGAGCCTCAGTCCTCCTCCAGGCCAGTTTGGCTGGAGATCCTGGAGGTTTTTTGCCCTCTTCTGGGCATGAAACAAGGGTCACTGGGTGTGTGGAGGGTGAGGTATTTGTGAATTCTTGCATTGTGCAGGAGACTGGACTAAATGACCCAGAGGTCCCTTCCAGCTCTGTAATTGGGTGAGTCCCTCCTTTTCTTCTCTTTATCTCCCTCTTTCCCTCCTTTTTAACTTCTTTCTTTCCCTCCTTTCCCTCCTTATTTCCTTCTCTTTCTTTCCTTCCTTCCTTCCTTCCTTCCTTCCTTCCTTCCTTCCTTCCTTCCTTCCTTCTGCGCAGATCTGCGTATTCCCCCCCCCATAGCTAGCATACCAAAACAGTCCAGTGGCACCTTTTAAGACCAAGGTTTATTCAGTTACAAGCTCTCCCCCCTCTGTGAGGGCAGATCTGTGCTGTCAGGGGTGTGGTCTAATATGCTAATGAGTTTCTGCTGTTGGGTGTGGCCTATTATGCTAATGAATTCCTGCTGGGCTTCTTCTACAAAAAGAGCCCTGAGTGCTACTATTTGCTTTGCAATCTCTACGTGAAATTTATCAGTGCTTAGTATTTGCTCATGGTGCCCTTTCAAAGTTTTGTTTATCCCTTTACTGCTGCAGAAAGATCTCTCTTGGTCATGGGGCCAATTTCCTGGCATGGCCTTCTGGAGGAGGTTCTGCAGATACCCTCCTTACCTATTTTTAGGATGATGTGCAAGGCCATCTTTCCATGGACTTTTCGACTGTTCTTTGTGTCTGATGTTGAGGGCTTCATTATAAAGAAAATGAACCTATCATTGGCTGGCTGTATCTGTATTGATGTTGGTTATGTTTTTTGTTATATTCTTTCTGCCATATTGTTAATTACTTTGACTCTCTGGAGAAGAAAGGGATATAAATATTTTAATAGATTTGATAGGTGCTTCATAAAAATTCTGAGAACCTCAACAGTTACAGGAGACTCAGATGTCTGTCAGAAGACACACTGTACACATCAGAGGACCAGGTAAGTGCACAAGACATGTGGACACTGTTCCTATATAAGAATGCCCTCCTGCACACTACAACTACATCAAAACCCGGCCTGTTTCCCTGAAACCATCCATCCCTAAACTATCTTGATGAAAAACACTCCTCAGCCACCCTTCTCTACCATAAAAGACAACTTTCACTTGAAACCTGACATAGGGCCACTGCAACGTGATGGAAACATCAGCCACAGTGTTGCTGTACACTGCCCTTCTTATGCTAACAGACCACCACATCAATGCATCCCCACCAAAAGAGCCGACTATGCAAAAGAGAAAACTCACTCCTGAAGAACATTCTGAGAAAAAAGCTACAGTGGCAACATACGACCATGGCAGCTGTGCAAACTGCAAGATGCCTGCAAGCCTTACAAGCCACACATAGTACCCAAGGCAACCTGTTCAGGATCGATCTTTTAATGGTCTGACACCAGTCCCCTCCTGTACCTCGTTCCACCCGTCCTCACACCCAGTGTTAATCTATCATCCAGCTCCTTGAGAAGCAAAAAAAGCACACAAGCTCAGAATGACAATGGAAGATATCTACAGAATGCTGTGAAATGTGTGCCTCTCTGCACTGATAAGGATAAACTCTACCATTCTATTCTGCGTTACGTTACCTTGCCAATGAGCATGCACTCCCAGCACACACCCACTAACCACTAGATTAACTTGGTGAACTCTGTGCACTCATTTCACATTGTGCGTAAGATACCCTGTGACAGACAGTTCTCCACCAGCTGTTCCAAAAGCGCTATTCCTATACAAGATATTCACATGCTGTCCTCATAATGCATTTTCGTGACCTCTCAAACAGTCCTACTACATCTGGATCACCCAACCACTTATGTTCAGTTTAAAGACTGCTATGTTAGTTCTATGAGTAATACCCCTTTTATATAATACAGCTTTGTTCAAAGCAGCAAGTATCCTTTTCATCACTTTTCAAAAGCAGCAAACTATTGAAACCTAATGAGTCTAGCCATGCATTTAGACCCTAAACTTCAATGTACAAGTCTGCTTACAAAGCACCAAAAAACATGCCTTTTCACAATGAAAACTATAGACATTTCACACGACTCATTTCCCAAGACTCCTCCTTCTCATTCCCACCTGACCTACTCAGACTTTCATCATGACCGCTCACTTTCAGACCTACTTCTCTTGAGACCTCTGCTCTAACAGGGTGGACAGTGAGACCACAACCACATTGAGTGACATGGACATCCAACATCAAATGACTTTGCAGACTGCTCAGTTGTTGACGCTACTCCATGGACCCCTCCCTGCAACATTTTGTAGCCCACCTTCTGTGACCTTGGACACTGGCTATTGTACGCCATAAGGTATGTTAGACTTTACTTCCACATTTGTATCTTTCAATTACCGACTGCTATTATTTACTTTACCTCCTTCCAGCCTATGCATTTGTTACACGTCACATCTTTCTAGTGCCCATTGTATTGCTTTCGCAACGGGCTTTACTGCTAGTATTCAGATAAATAAATAGGAAATATAAATACCAAGTGCTGTTATTCCATCACAGAAAGATGGCCAGCTTAAGTGCAGATATCCTTAATCAGATGTGTAACAAATAAATAGCTTGTTGAGTACCAACCGGATGCCAAGACTACTTGCTATTGAACAAAAGGTTCTTGGATTAAAAAATATTTTTATAAGTAGGTGTTCAGTCACACTCATATGTTGAAAGCAAGGTTGGGTCCTCCCTATGAAGTCACTGGGCCTTGGTTCTTTTAAGGACCTAGCATAGCAATTCCTCTGGCCCAGCCCCCCAGCCCCGGGAATTGGAAAGTCTACGCCCTTGCTCCAGAGAGGAACCCGGTACCTGATCACTCTGAGGTTCACTGAGGTCTTGGAGGGGCTTGAAACACTGATTCATGGGGAGACACAACTGGTGAGAAGGGGTGTTAAAATTTCCCATTGTGGGAGGTGCAGATGCACATCAGACCACATGCCCTTACCCAAATGCTCACTGCCACCACTCTCGGAAACCATTCTAGGAATGTCAAGTCAAGGACCTGCCTGGACCCATTCTACTGGCCAGTCCTCCGCACTCCAGTGTCCCCTAAAATAGACACTAAAGCCCACGGAACCAGCAGCATCAGAGCTGACCTGCAGTTCTGCCTCCAATTTGAGGTCCTCCCTCCAGAAGGACACACCATTATAGAAAGACTAGAAGTCTTGCCATACTGTCCTCTCTGACCCCCCCCATAACTCTAGTCCTATGATGGGGGTGCTCTAAGCCCTTCATGGCCTCGCACAGCTGCCACACAAAGGCACACCCTGGGACCACCACTTTGCAAGCATAGTTAAGATCCCTGATCAATTGTTGCAATTCCCTTAATGTCAATTTTGGTTTTACACATGCCTCTTCAACCATCCGGTGAAGGTCAGCTAGCTTGCTGGCTGGCAGCCGAGACAATTGTTGTACTGTATCTATCTCAGTTCCCAAAAGGATCAAAACTACGCTGGGATCCTCCATTTTTTCCACGGGCTAGCGAAATACCAAGTTCATCAGCCAACATCATGAAAGCCATCAACAAGCAGGAGAACACTTCAGTCTACCAGGACATTCCATCAAGGACTTAAAGGTTACCATAGTTCAACAGAAACATTTCAAAACCAAAATCCAACGGGAAGCTGCTGAATTGGAATTCATATGTAAATATGACTCAGTCAGACTTGGATCGAATAGAGACTTTTGGATGGTTATCTCACTACCATACTTTCAGGTATTCCATTCGGATCCATCAATAGAAGGAGGGGGTCACACCCAGCCTGGATTGCACATTCTACCTTTTTCATGACTTTTGCAACTGCTTTGCATTTACATGGTGCTTTCTGTATCCTTTCCCCCCTCCTCTTGCCACCTATGTATCTCTGGCCAGTTCCTTCATATCCTCCATGCACCTGATGAAGAGAGCTGTATTTCTCGAAAGCATATGCTACAATAAAGTTTGGTAGTCTTACAGGTGCTATTGGACTTTTTACTATTTTGCTGTGATCAGTATCTGTCAAACTGTAAAATGGGAATATTGGCAGTCTACCTCATAAGGCTGGTAAGATAACAAAGCATACGCAGTGACCCTTCAGAAATTGATCCTCTGCAAGCCCCGTTGAAATGAATGGGCTCAGTGTGCAAAAGTGGAATAAAATGGGACTCCAGAGGTATTATAAAGGCTAACAACATTTATTCTAGCACAAACTCTCTTAAGTCAGAACTCATTTCATCAGATGCACTGGAATGTCCATCCTATCAGGCCTGATACACAGCAGATAGGGGGCAGGTTTTTAGAAAGATTCAAGGAACAAGATTCAATCCAAAGAGTAAGCAAATAATTTAGAGTGGGAGAGGACCACTCCTATCAGTGATTAGAAGGTAAACTTGACTGCAGGATGAAAGGGGATAAGCAGACACAGTAGGGAGTTACTGGATATAGCTAATGTATTCAGCATCTGGACGGGGTGTTAGTGTTGATATGCAGCTTCCATTCAATGTGATGCAGGCAGGTGTTTCTGTAAATGATGTCCAAAGATTCTGCAACATTTTTCATATTAAAAATGATATTTTGATGATGATGATAATGCTCCTGTAGATGTTTGCCTCTCATCTTCTGATTGAGTATAATTTTCTTCAGCGAGCCTATTAACAAAATGCAGAGCTTCAGTTTTCCCCAAAGAGTGAGCACCACATCACACAAGAAGGGACTTTAATTGGTTTAATTGGCTTTAATGTTTAATATTGCTGCATGTGTTCAGTAAACAATTTTGGTGGAAATGGTCCAGCTACATTATGGCCTGTAGTATAAACTGTTCTTGCTCTTGAGCTATTTGATATAAAAATATGGCTGCAATTAGAACAGGATTGTTTTAATTAACATACCAGCTCTCCCTCCCCAGCCTTCCTGTTTCTGCCACCTTCAAGTTGCTTATGGGGGATGTACAGCCAGGCAAGGAGTAATCCTTACATGAATTCTTATATTGGGGCGGGGGGGCTGACTTATAGATTTGTCTAAGTATGATGAGGCCCTCATCTAGATAACCCAGGCTAACCCAATGTTGTCAGATCTCAGAAGCTAAGCAGGGTTGGCCCTGGTTAGTAATTGAATGGGAGACCACCAAGGAAGTCCAGGGATGCTATGCAGAGGCAGGTAAGGGCAAACCACCTCTGAATATCTCCAGCCTTGAAAGCCCCATGAAGGGTCACCGTAAGTTGGCTGATGGCACTTTCCATCACCACCAAGTATGAAGAAAAAAGCATTAACTTTTTTTTCCAGCACAATTCTTTTGTTTTCTCAGTTTGCACTGGAAAAGAGGGCTGGTTTTGCTACAGCAGGGGTTTCTACATGAAGTCAGCCTTTAGAGCTGACTCAGCTGTGAATGCCTGATGGATCTAAAGGGCACGATCAGACAGCAACATCCGGGAAAGGTCCCATAGCCATCAGCACCCTGTGCTGCCCCACCACGGAAGCAGAGTTAAAAGACACCGGGGAAAGTTTGATGCTGATGCTTGCTGATGGGCCACAAACAGACTTTCCCCTGTCTGATCACTCAAACACGCACTCATGCCGTTGGGATGGTCTGCTCATTCCATCCTGACTTGTTGCTGTCCCCCCCCCGCACGTAGAAGTATGTGCATAACTGCATATTTCAGGGGGAACACTCAGTGCGGAAGTGCAATTCCTCATTTATGCACATAGGAAACAAAAGGCAAAAAAAAAAAACCCCACTTGGCCAAACGTGCTGTCTGATTGGGAAGTGACAGGCTGATCCCACAGCTACGAAGGATGTGTGATTGCACAACACCTGTCAATTTCAAACAGGGGAAATAGATTTGCTTGCCCTACACACCAAATGGTGTGTCTGACTGCAGCAGAAGACACCTTTCTAGGTTTTCTTTGTTGCTACTAGGCTTCCAGCAGAATTGGACTGGCAACAGTACTTCTGCATGGCATCCTTCCTTCCTCTTTTTTAGAAGTTGCATATTGTGACGTCCCTTATTGAAGTATTAGAACAAAATCAAGGTTTTTATTTTCTGGGTACTTTCATCACACCCCTGTGGTGCTACAGCAGAGGCAACTCTACACATGGACATCACCAGATGGGCACCACCGAAATCAGATTGATTATATCATTTGCAGTCAAAAATGGAGAAGCTCTATGTTGTTGTTGTTGTTGTTGTTGTTGTTCAATCGCACAGTCGAGTCCGACTCTTCGCGACCCCATGGACCAGATTACGCCAGGCCCTCCTGTCTTCCGCTGTCCGCTGAAGTTTGCTCAGTTTCATGTTCATTGCATCGATGACACTGTCTAACCATCTCATCCTTTGCTGTCCCCTTCTTCTTTGACCTTCAATCTTTCCCAGCATGATCAGGGTCTTCTCCAGTGAATGCTCCCTTCTCATTTTGGTGGCCAAAGTATTTGAGCTTCAGCTTCAGGATCTGGCCTTCCAGGGGACAGTCAGGGTTGATTTCTTTGAGGATTGACTGATTTGATCTCCTTGCAGTCCAAGGGACTCTCAAGAGTCTTCTCCAGCGCCATAGTTCAAAAGAATCTATTATTCGGCGCTCGGCCTTATAGTCCAACTCTCGCAGCCATACATTACTACGGGGAATACCATTGCTTTGACCATGTGGACTTTTGTTGGCAAGGTGATGTCTCTGCTTTTTATCATGCTGTTTAGGTTTGCCATTGCTTTCCTCCCAAGGAGCAGGCGTCTTTTAATTTCATGGCTGCAGTCACCATCTGCAGTGATCTGGGATCCTAGGAACGTGAAGTCTGTCACTACTTCTACGACTTCCCCTTCTATTTGCCAAGGAGTAATGGGGCCAGATGCCATGATCTTAGTTTTTTTGATGTTGAGCTTCAAGCCCACTTTTGCGCTCTCCTCTTTCACCCTGAGCAAGAGGCTCTTTAAGTCCTCTTCACTTTCTGCCATCAGAGTGGTATCGTCTGCATATCTGAGGTTATTGATCTTTTCCCCAGCAATCTTAACTCCAGCTTGTGATTCATCCAGGCCAGCATTTCACATGATGTACTCCGCATATAAATTAAATAAGCAAGGTGACAATATACATCCTTGTCGTACTCCTTTTCCTATGCTAAACCAATCAGTTGTTCCATATCCGGTTCTAACTGTTGCTTCTTGACCCTTATACAGGTTTCTCAGGAGACATGTGAGGTGGTCCGGTACTCCCATCTCTTTAAGAACCTGCCATAATTTATTGTGATCCACACAATCAAAGGCTTTAGCATAGTCAATGAAGCAGAAATAGATGTTTTTCTGGTACTCTCTTGCTTTCTCCATAATCCAGCGAATGTTGGCAATTAGATCTCTAGTTCCTCTACCTCTTCGAAACTCAGCTTGTACTTCTGGCAATTCTCTATCCACATACTGTTGGAGCCTAGCTTGTAGGATTTTGAGCATGACCTTGCTAGCGTGTGAAATGAGTGCAATTGTGTGATAGTTTGAACATTCCTTGACATTGCCCTTCTTTGGGATTGGAATGTACACTGACCTTTTCCAATCCTGTGGCCACTGCTGTGTTTTCCAAATTTGTTGGCAAATTGAGTGCAGCTCTATACAGTCAGTAAAAACAAGGCCTGGAACTGACTGTGGCTCAGATCATGAACTACTTATTGCAAAATTCAGGGTGAAGCTGAAGAAAGTTGGGAAAACCACTAAGCCATTCAGGTTTGACCTAGATCACATCCCTGATGAATATACAGTGGAGGCAAAGAATAGGTTTAAGGGACTAGATTTGATAGAGTGCCTGAAGAACTATGGATGGAGGTTCGTGACATTGTACAGAAGGCAGCAATCAGCACCATCCCAAAGAAAAAGTAATGCAAGAAAGCAAAGTGGCTGTCTGAGGAGGCTTTACAAATAGCCGAGGAAAGAAGGAAAGTGAAAAGCAAAGGTGAAAAGGAAAGATTTACCCAACTGAATGCAGATTTCCAGAGAACAGCAAGGAGAGATAAGGAGGCTTTCTTGAATGAACAGTGCAAAGTAATAAAGGAAAACAATAGAATGGGATGGACTAGAGAACTCTTCAAGAAAACTGGAGAAATCAAGGGAACATTCCATGCAAAGCTGGCCATGATAAAGGACAAAAATGGTAGGGACCTAACAGAAGCAGAAGAGATTAGGAAGATGTGGCAAGAATATGCAGAAGAACTTTACAAGAAGGATCTCAATGCCCTTTACAATCACTCCAATGTGATCACTATCCTTGAGCCATACATCCTGGAGTTGTGAAGTCAAATGGGCTTTAGAAAGCATTACTAACAACAAAGCTAGCGGAGCTGACGGCATCCCAGCTGAGCTATTCAAAGTCTTAAAAGATGATGCTGTTAAGGTGTTGCACTCCATGTGCCAGCAAATTTGGAAAATACAACAGTGGCCACAGGATTGGAAAAGGTCAATTTATATTCCAGTCCCAAAGAAGGGCAATGGCAACGAATGTTCAGACTATCACGCAATTGCACTCATTTCATATCCTAGCAAGGTCATGCTCAAGATCCTACAAGCTAGGCTTCAACAGTACATGGATAGAGAACTGCCAGAAGTACAGGCTGGGTTTCGAAGAGGTAGAAGAACTAGAGATCAAATTGCCAATATTTACTGGATTATAGAGAAAGCAAGGCAGTACCAGAAAAACATCTACTTCATTGACTATGCTAAAGCCTTTGATTGTGTGGATCACAACAAACTGTAGCAAGTCCTTAAACAGATGGGAGTACCGGACCACCTCCCATGTCTCCTGAGAAACCTGTATAAGGGTCAAGGAGCGACAGCTAGAACTGGACATGGAACAACTGATAAGTTCAGAATAGGAAAAGGAGTACGACAAGGCTGTACATTGTCACCCTGCTTATTTAATTTATATGCAGAGTACATCATGTGAAATGCCAGCCTGGATGAATCACAAGCTGGATTTAAGATTGCCGGGAAAAACATCAACAACCTCAGATATGCAGACAATACCACTCTAACAGCAAAAAGTGAAGAGGACCTGAAGAGCCTCTTGTTAAGGATGAAAGAGGAGAGTACAAAAGTTGGCTTGAAATGCAACATTAAAAAAAAAAAAAAAACTAAGATCATGGCATCCATCCCCATCACTCCTTGGCAAATAGAAGGGGGAAGTCATGGAAACAGTGACAAACTTCACATTCCTGGGATCCCAGATCACTACAGAAGGTGACTGCAGCCATGAAACTAAAAGGCGCCTGCTCCTTGGGAGGAAAGCCATGGCAAATGTAGCATAATAAAATAAGAAATAATAAAAAGTATAAAAAAGCATAATAAAAAGTAGAGACATCATCCTGCCAACAAAAGCCCATATAGTCAAAGTGATGGTATTCCCAGGAGTAATGTATGGCTGTGAGAGTTGGACCATAAGGAAGTTGAGCGCCGAAGAATAGATGCATTTGAATTATGGTGCTGGAGAAGACTTTTGAGAGTCCCTTGGACTGCAGGGAGATCAAATCAGTCAATCCTAAAGGAAATCAACCCTGACTGTTCCCTGGAAGGCCAGATACTAAAGCTGAAGCTCAAATACTTTAGCCACCATATGAGAAGGGAGCACTCACTGGAGAAGACCCTGATGCTGGGTAAGATTGAAGGTCAAAGAAGAAGAAGGGGACGGCAAAGGATGTTTAAACAGTATTATTGATGCAATGAACATGGAATTAAGCAAACTCTGGAGGGCAGTGGAGAACAGAAGGGCCTGGCATGATGTGGTCCATGGGGTCACGAAGAGTCGGACTCGACTGTGTGACTGAACAACAACCACAACTATTTTGCTGCTTTGTTCTCACTTTGGTCACTGTTGGGTCTATTCATGGAGCAAAAAATTGGTAGGAGGAATCCACAATGCAAATATGGAACAAGGAGAGTTAGGTTGAATCTGCGTTTGCATTTTTAAATCAGTTGTGTGCTGCTGTGACGCCATCTTTCTCTATGCTTGTTTGAATGTTGTTTGGAGAAGATCCTTTTAAAGCAGTGTGGAGGTGCAGTGACAGTGGAGCATCCATGCTCCTAACCACTACACCAAACTCATAGAAGAAGAAGAACAGAGAAGATATTGGATTCATACCCCACCCTTCACTCGGAGTCTCAGAGCGGTGTACAAACTCCTTTCCCTTCACCTCCCTACAACAGACACCCTGTGAGGTAGGTGGGGCTGAGAGAGCTCTGACAGAAATGGGTTTTCTTCAAGAACAGCTCTTGACAGAACTATGGCTTGCCCAAGGTCATCCAGCAGGTGCAAGTGGAGGAGTGGGGAGTCAAACCCGGTTCTCCCAGATTAGAGTTCACGCATTTAACCACTGCACCAAACTGGAATGGAAGGAACCATGACATTAGGGATCCCCTACATGGAGCCCTTGGGTGCCACGGTGCCCAACCACACCTTTCCTGCTGCCTCCCGAGTGTTTTAGAAAGTGGGTGTGGCCAGGTAGGACTTTTGTCCAGCAAGACTTCTGATTGGCCACTGGAAATTTGACTGGTTGTGCAGTTTGTTTTTTTAAAAAAAGCATTGCTCTGGCAGCACCTGCCTCCGACAGCACAAGGATATCCGCTCTGAGACTGGAGGGCGGCTGCAGCAGCTATTTGGTAGCTGGCTCCTCCCCCCAACTGGCCCCTCCTCCGGCAGCAGCCATTTGGTGGCTGCGCTCACCACGCTGTGCAGAATTCCACCGGGGCCCATAGGATCAAAAAGGGTGGGGACCACGGTGGTGTTGGGATGACCTTGTGTCCCACAACTCTGTCATCTGCGCAGCCGTGGATCCTGATCACTGCTGATGGGGTGCCAGGGTCAGCCCTGACTGCATTGAGTGGCACTTAGCCCATTTGCAGGTGGCTGATGCAACTCGCATTTGTCCATGCCCTCTGCCAAGCATCTAATGTCATCGATGCTGCCTCTGGGGAGGGGCTGTGGCTTAGTGGCAGAGCATTTGCTTGGCATGGAGAAGGTTCCAGGTCCAGTTAAAAAGGAACGAGCAGTAGACCTCGGCATGTGACCCTGGAGAGCCACTACCGGTCTTAGACAATACCGGCATTGACGGACCAAGGGCCTGATTCAGTATAACGCAGCTTCCTGTTTGTTTGTTTGGCAAACACCATGTTTTGCTGTCTTTGAGGAGAACAGCCCCTCCCCACCCCGTGGTGACAGAGAGCCTGCATCATCCTGCACAATATCAGTGAGGAGAGAGAGGGCATTTTGTGCCAGTAATCCTGATTCTCCGATGGTGCTTGGGGGTGAGGAGGACAACAGGCATACAGGGCAAGGAAAGCGAGGCAGGGAGGTGCCTGCAAGTCTCTTGCTTAGAAAGAAGAACCAGGAACTCTACAGAGGCACAAGATTGAGATTGATGAAGGATTCTCTCCGATGTTACTGGCTGGAGCAATAAAACCAAGGCACGGACGTGTGACACCTCCTGCTGTAATATTTCATCACTGTAAATAAAAACTTTACTTCATTCATTAAAAGGTGCCATGGTTCATTTATACTTGATTTGTTCCAATTTACAGCCTGGGGCGCTGGGCGGGCAGGAGCTGCTGCACTCTGAAGAGTGAGGTTTGGGGGGGTGAGACTGGCGAGGGTGGGTGGTACAGAAACTGGGGAAACAGCAGTAGCTGAGGGGATGAAAACAGCACCCCTGTGCAGAACCCCCCTTTCAGCCCCCACCCCACCCCCGTTATCCAAAATCCCCACGGCCTGTGTTCTTGCAACACAGTGCCAGAGTGCTGAAAACAGGGGCCCAAAATGGAGAGACATTTTGGCAAGACGAGGAGGGAGAGAGCCTGCTGAAAATCCTGCTGGAGCCTGGGCATCACTTCTGGGCTCTGGCCAGTGCACATCTGGAGAACCTGGCCCTCTTCACCAGGGCACCCAGAAGCCTCTCCGCCTTCAGATACGAGCACTCCCCAGGGCAATGCCACTCAAAGTCCAGAAGAGGAAAGACAGCCTTTTATGACCCCCTCAAAGGCTTGCAGGGCACGCCCCACACAGGGCCAAGCCACCCTCCTTTCCTTCTGCTATGTACTGGGATTGAAGCATTCCTGACTGAATCACCCCAGAGACTGGCTGAGCTTGGAGCAAAAGAACAATAGCCTGCCAGGATTCTGAAAGTAACCAGTCTAGTAGTCATGTTCTGTACATAGCCTATCACTGGGAGTGGGGTGTGTTTGGGTGTGGCCATGGCACGCTGTTCAACAGGGCTGCGGCTCCGGAGTCCTGTCTTGTGCTTGCTGAAATCACTAATAAAGTAGAATGGATCACTAGGCTTGTGGTCTGTTCATCCATGGAACCCCCACTATTCAACAGCTTCATAGCCAAACAGAGCAGCATGTTTGGAGGTGCCTCCAGAACGCCTTCCCTGGCATACCAGAGACTCAAGCAGTTCCTGGGTCAGCTGAAATTCTCCACCTGAGCTATGATACCTTATCTTAGACAGTCCCCCTCCCCAGTTTGCTGTTTCTTCCACTGGAGGAAACATGGAGCTCCCCTGGGAGGCACAGAGAGAATGTCCGAGGTGGAGGATGTAAAGTACTGGGTTTCAGGCCTCATGACTCGGACGACGACATAAGAGAAGACGCGTTTATTCGTACTTCACATAAGACAAAGAACACACAGTAACGGCCGGAGGCCAACTATATACAGTTAGGGGGGACGGCCCTATATTCCTATTGGCGGGTTTGAATCGCCCGCCAATGCTGCCATTGGTTCACTACTGGCGAGCTCAGGAACCTAGTCCCTATTGTTCTCAGAGAGCGAAGCTTGGCAGTGTTTCGCCAGCTCAGCCCTCTGATCTCAGGACACAACAGAGGAAACATGGAGGGAGCAACTCCCTCCCACCAGGCTGCGGCCTCATCTCAGGCCACCCCATGCGCCTTACCAGTTAGAAAAATGTAGCCTCTCAGCCTCTTGCCAACTTTGGACTCTCTGAAAAGCAGAGAGAGAAAGAGAGAGAGAGAGAGGTTTGTGTTCAGCATTTTAAAAGGTAACAAGAGAGGTTGGAAAGTCAAAGGATCCAGCCCTCCCCAGGGAACTGCGTACATGTAAGGGCCAAATTACAAGTGTCAGCTGGCAGAGATCCATCTCATGGCTGCCGATGCACTCTGGAAGGGATTTGAAGCTCTTCAAAAATTGCCATGAGGCCCCAATCAGAAATGGGCACACAGCGTGGTGGCCCAAGAAGCTCTCATGTCCCTCCCACGCCTTTTCAAGAGCTGAAATAGTGACCGATTTCCCACTAGCCGCTGCTCCGTCCTTGTTCTTCCTTTCCCCCCGATTCCATGTGTCAATTCCCCACTACTTGCCGCAGGGCCGCATTTTGCCCTGCAGCTTCACCCGATTTCCCCCGTGTCTTCTCAGTCCTGAGGATACCCCAGGCCAATGCCATACTGACTGCAGAGTCACCCCTGAATGGCCATAAAATGGCCATAAATCTATGCAGAAGTACCATAAAAACCCAGTAAACAAAGGAAGTGAAACCAGCATGCCAATTACCAAAGGAAGTGAAAGCAGCATGGATTGCAGAGGGGAATTTCTGTTCCAACATGTTACAATGAATTCAGGCTGCAATCATATGCACAATTAGATCTGATATAGGCATGAATGCCGGGCAGATTTAAAGGGCGCGATCACACAACAACATCTGGGAAGCACCCCCCAGCCGTCGGCAACCCGTTCTGCTCTGCTGCAGAAGCGGAGTTAAAAGACACCAAGGAAAATCCGGTAATAAACAGGTTGTGATGGGCCATGAACAGACTTTCCCCTGTCTGATCACTCCAGCGCTCCCATGCCATCGGGGTGATCTGATCAGGCCGTTCCGACTCTGTGCTGTTGTCCCCCCCCCCCTTCGCAGTATGTGCATCATTGCAAACTCCATAGGGAGCCCTCAGTGTGGAGGTGTGGTTCCTTGATTCCTCATTTAAGCGCATGGGGAAACAAATGGCACACACACAAAAAACCCCGACTCACCCACAGTTGCATCTGATCACACACTGATGGGCGGTGCCCACAGCTTCAAAGGGAGAAGTGATCATGCAACTGCGGGTCTATTTCCTCCAGAGGGAATAGCCTCACTACCCCCACCCCCGTTTTATCTGGCCCGTGTGACCGCACCCTCAGAGTCCCGTGGCACCTTTAAGACCAGCAAAGGTTTATTCAAGGTATGAGCGTTCGTGTGCCAGGCACCCTTTATCCAATACATAGAATGGCAAAAAAGGTTCAGACTTATAGCCAGAGAATGAACAGCAAATTAACATGCAACATGATGATGATGATCAAGATATGCAAAGTGACACTAAATAACAAGTTAAGGTTTTAAGGTCAACAGTTGTAGAGCAATGAAAATGTCAAACTAGCAGAGAAATGTCGAAAGGTGTCTTTTTTAATTGTCAGTCGGGGAGGGCACTTAACACAACGTCCCCCTCCGAAGAAAGCTGCTATGTCCACAGACATCCTAATACCCCTGGCATACATTCAGTATTTTAATACACTAAAATACATTAAAAACCTGAGGATTTATAGCTCATGCCTTGAATAAACTTTTGTTGGTCTTAAAAGTGTCATTGGACTCTAAATTTGTTGTACTGCATCAGATCAACACAGCCGACCACCTGGATCTATGTTCCAGTGTGGGTTTGCTAAAACAACAGAGGGAAAAGCCGATGCAGAATGGACCTTTGGCCACAGCCTTAGTCCAGCAGCAGCCAGGTTATGGTTTTGTCCAGCACCATGTGGAGGTCACGGGAGGTGGTAGTTCCGCTCTATTCTGCTATGGTCAGGCCCCACCTGGAGTCCTGTGTCCAGTTTTGGGCACCACATTTTCGGAAGGATGTTGACAAACTCGAGTGGGTCCAGAGGAGGGCGACCAGGATGGTGAGAGGGTTGGAGTCCAAGTCTTATGAGGAAAGGCTGAGGGAGTTGGGTATGTTTAGCCTGGGAAAGAGAAGGTTTAGAGGGGACATGATGGCAGTCTTCAAGTATTTGAAGGGCTGTCACGTAGAAGATGGAGTGGATCTATTCTCTCTTGCTCCGGATTGCAAGACTAGATCTAATGGGTGGAAATTACAAAGGAGTCGTTACTGGCTTAATATCAGGAGAAACTTCCTGACTAAGAGTGGTTGAGCAGTGGAACAGACTGCCTCGGGAGGTGGTGGATGCTCCTTCGCTGGACGTTTTCAAGAGGAGACTGGACAAGCATCTTTTGGGTATGTTGTAGGTATGTAGGGGTTTCGGCTGTGTTCCTGCAGACTGCAGGGGGTTGGACTAGATGGCCTGCAAGGTCCCTTCCAACTCTAACATTCTATGATTCTATGATTCTATGTGTCGGAATTTCACAGGCTCAAAAGGGTTCTGGGCCCCTGATCTAGAAGGCATGCAGTTGTTTCACACACCGAGTTCAGGATGGCCTGAAATGTATTTGAATCTCTTGCATTCAAATACGCCTGTCACTTAAAAACAATGGGATGCATTTATCTCTGTTTTCTTTGAGACAATAAGTCATTTGTCTCTGTTTTCTTCCCTTGTATTCTGCTGGTTCCAGGCGCTCCCCCACCGCAGGACCCTCATCAAGAAGGAGCGGCGTGACCTGCTCCTGAGTAAACGCGACGGCACGACTGGAAGCAACGGCATTTGAAATGTCGGCAGCCCAAGTGCCTGCTGGCTGCAGCTCCCCCCCACCTGTGGGGCAGGACCTCATTCTGTCTGCCGGCAAGAGAAGTTTACTGAAAGTTTTGCCACTGAGTCAGCTGGAATCAGGATTAGGCTCATGCTCATAAAACCCTCTAATTGTCCTTTGTGTAATGTACGTGCATAATGTGTAATTAATTGCTATGCATTATTAACCAGAGAACAAAATGCAAATTGGGATGACTTTGGGGGCAGTTAAAGCACTTGCCATTAAAATTTTTCTGCGTTTCGCTGCAGCAGTTAAACAAGACGCCAACTGCAGCATCGCGTGTCAGCTCCTTTTACGCGGTGGGGGTCAGCCGTTCTGTTCCTCAGAATTGGAAAGTAACCATCTTAATGTATGGATCGTAATAACTGGCGTGAACTGTTTAGTTCTGCTTTGCTTAAATACACCTCTCCTCGTGTTAATTGCCAGGGTCGGGCATCGCAGTTGTTCAGGAGGTGGCTTTTTAATCTGCCTGCCTGGGACAAATGGAAACGCCGCCACCTTCACTATTAAGGACTGCGAGCCTTGCTTCCCCAAGCCTTGTTAGCTATAACTCCTTTGGCCCCACCGACTGTTGGGAATCAGGTGCCGCTTGGAATATACAGCAAACCTCAATTGGTTTTCCAGGAACTTCTGGAGCTGTTGAGGGCCAATGCGGCACAGTGCATCGGACAGACTTTTGCACCAGGATCTGGTTCAAGTCCCTCTTGTAGGGCAGCCAGCGCAGTGTAGCGGTTAGACTAGGATCTGCGAGAAGCAGGTTTGGAGCCCTCCTCTGCCGTGGAAGCTTGCTGGGTGACCTTGTGCCCGTCACCCGCTCCCCTGCCTCACAGGGTTGTGGTGAGGATAAAGTGGAGGAGAGGCGGAGGAGGGTGTCAGCTGCCTACTGGGGAGGGAGGAGGAGGGGGATAAATGAAGTAAGTAAATAAATGAAGTCTCCAGTTCGCTGTGAAGGTCACCGGGTGACCTTTGGCCAGTCTCTTTCTCTGAACCAAACCTACCAAAAGGAGGATATAAAATGGTGAAGGCAGCCATGTCCACCACCCTTGGCAAAAGGGCAGGGCAGAATCTTAAAAAAAAGATGTTCTAGACAGACTATTGTTTCTTGGCTGCCGCTTCCTGTTTGGTATCCCAGCTCTCCTTCCCTTCTGGATTCCAGGACGATGCCGGTGGCCTAGAGCTCTCCCTCTGGTCAAGCTGCCTGGGGTCTCATCCTGTGGAGAGCCTTGGAGTTGCTGGGGGCTTTGTGTGGAGCCTGGCTCTGGCCTACACTCTGGAATTGCTCCAGCAGAATTCTAGTATTTGGTTCATCACCAACAGAATCCCAAATTAGCCATCTCCATCAGGGCCTTCTTCTGGTCACAGGAGTTCCCCTGCATCATAATTCCAAACCAGAGGGTCCTCCCCAGGTTGAAACAACCTACAAAT
Source organism: Gekko gecko (assembly GCA_029375565.1). Taxonomy (NCBI): domain Eukaryota; kingdom Metazoa; phylum Chordata; class Lepidosauria; order Squamata; family Gekkonidae; genus Gekko; species Gekko gecko. The sequence continues at coordinate 4,072,961 of JAPDNY010000011.1, forward strand.
GGTAAGGGAAAGAACAACAACAAAGCTGAAGTCTTGCAACATTTCTCAAGCGGATTTAACAGATCTTTCCTCTGGATCTGTTCTCAAAGAGAGCTCTTGGTATAAAACGAAAGACAAAGTGGGCATCGTTCCACCAAATGGTAGACTGTGCACAGAGAGAGTGATACATCAGAATTGCCAGGCAGAACGAAGGCTGCAGCAGTTCCTTATGGAGAGAGATTCTCTTCCTCCACCTCCCTTCCCTGATGCTCCTACAGTCCTATTCAGTGAGAGGTCCATGTGTGAAAATGCAGTGCAGTACATTTTATTCTGTGTGTGTGAAGTGTACTCAAGTCACAGCCAACTGTAAGGTTTTCAAGAGATGGACATAGGTGGTTTGCCACTGCCTGCCTCAGCATAGCAGCCCTGGACTTGCTGGTAAGCCTCCCATCCAAGCACTCAAGCTGACCCTGGCTTCCGAGATCTGAGGACACTGGGCCAGCCTGGGCCATCCAGGTCGGGGCATGCGCCATTGTACAAGCTTTCATTTTGCACATTCTTGCAAAGCATGAGGCTGTGTATGCCTTGACGGAGTCAAAGAATGACAAGGCAAACAAAAATCTTCTCAATTACTAATTTGCATGACAAAAGTCATAAATAGCAAATGAACAAATCAGCAAGGACCCAGATAAAAAGAGGCCAAAGACAAAGATATTCTTTAATGGATTACTTTTGCTCCAAACTGGGTCACACACAGCATTCATTACTGTAGCATGAAGCCAGTGGCTCAAATGTGTGAATGACTCGCCACAGGTCAAATTCCATATCTAGGATATTCCTGTTACCTCAAACACTTTTTTTTGGGTGCAATTAGTTCACACATTCAGAAAGTGAAGCTAAATGGCCATGTGAACCTCAGATGGTTCCCCACAGTGGTTGGAATTGTTCCATCATGCATCTGCTGGGAGCGGTGGCGCAGGCAGTAAGAACGCCTGCAAAGTAACATCAATGAACAGCCATTATGGCTTTTCGAAACTCACCGCAGCCGGAGTGATCTCCCGGCCCATGTCCCAGCTCCCGTCCACCCAGCGGTTCAAAAGCATCATAAATGGGTTCAAATCCCAACTGAAACACAATAGGTGACCTGGCCAGTTGTTCTGTCAGCCTGTCCTATCTCACAGGGTTGCAATAGAAATAAAATAGGGAGGAAAAGCTCAGCAAGTTGCCCCAGATTTCTCTGAAGAAAGGCAGAATAAAACTGCATAGGCAAGTTATTGGCCACTCCTGAGCATCAGAAATAAGTGTGTTCGGAAGCATTTGCTGTATCAAGGAGTGGGTATTGTACAAATCCAATCTTGATTAGTAAATTTCAGACTGCAAATCCTTACTTATGTTTGTTGACTCTTTAAAGTTCCTATTTTCTTGTTACCTTGTTATGAATTTAAATCAGGTGAGCCATTTTAAAATGTGTTATTGAACTCCTACACCAAGGATGATTTCCTATTTCTCTCCTCCCCCCCAATGTCTTCCACCCCTTCTTCATGATTATAATGGACAGGCTGCTCCCCAGATCTCTCCCACAGCCACGGTCTCTTCACTGCTCTGCTGCAATGAAATAAAGCAAAATATACGGGCCATCCTTTGCTTTCCTGTTATTAACTTTGTATTTCTAACTCAAGAGTGATCATGTCCGTAGGAGAAGTGCTTTGGCCTGCTGCCCAGAAACCATTTTCCTTTCCATTTGCAAGCCACTAAGCATAGCATTTTACTTCATAAACTATTGCACTCCTTGAAAACTCCTCAGCTGAAGGGAAATGGAAGTTGCATCGAATATGTAGAGATCCATAAGTGTTCTGCAGTGAGGTAGAAAACCCAACTCTGACTGCTGCAGGAGACGGGCATCACTTCCTTCTTTGTTTGGGAGGGAAATAAACTTCACACGTTTCATTTTCTACATAGGATTTGTGTTTGTATTTCCTTCCCCAACTGCCTTCTGAGAAATCCCGAGAGGACTCCCTGGGAGAAATCCCAGCGCAAAGCTGATGTCGGAGAGCACAGCAAAACCTGTGAAACTTCAGCATGTGAGATTAGTGGCGACGCCATTCTACGCCAGGGTCTCCAGCCCCTTTGAGCTTGGGGGCACCTCTGGATTTGTGACACAGGGCAGTGAGCAGGGCCACAACATGGCTGCTGCAGGAGGTGGAGCCAGCTACCAAAATGGCTGCTGCAGCTTCCCCTCAGTCACACAGTAAAGATCCCCGTGCCGTGATGGCGGCTGCTGGAAGAGCAAAATTGTAAAAAAAATCTGCAGAGCCAATCTCCAGGGGCCCTACAGGAGGAAAGCCCTACACGGTCCCACCCACTTTCTAGAGACACTTGGCAGGCATCACTTTGACGACCCCTCTCCTGCACCATCCTAGGTGAAAAGAGGGACACTGAAATGAAGTAAACCTTTGTTTTAATGAATTTCTAGAAGAACATTTCCCTCCCTCTTTCAGTTGCATGTGGATAGATGAGTTCTCTTCCCTGTACCTGTGTCCTTTAAATGTGTGAATGAGAAGGGGCAGTCATTCTCCAGGGGGCCATGCTGATTGTCAGCAAGGCCCTGCCTTCAGACATACAAGGCTGCCTTATAATATTTTAGACCATTGTTACATCTGAACTCAGCACTGTCTATTCCGAGTGGCAGTAGCTCTCCAGGGCTTCAGGCAGACAAAAAACCTTTGCCCAGCACCTGCCATCTTCTCAGTGAAGGTCCAGGGTCCAGGGACTAGGTCTGGGGCCCTCTGCATTCGTTGCTGTCTTCTCAATGAAATGTGGTGTCTATGTTCACAACACAATTCTACACTTCAGATGAACAAACGTGCAAAAACCCAGCTCAAACTATGTAAGGGGCAGGAAAATGCAAAATATATCGTGGTGTTAGCCTTAAACCTTAAAATAGACTGGACGTTAGTGTGCATATGGATGACACAATTCAGAGTCAAGCCCTAACCCAGCTTGAGGCGTACAACCATTTTCGGCAGCATCCAAAAAGATGGGAAACATGTTGTGATGCTACCTTTCTCTTTGGTACTGAAATATCAGAGTTCATGAGACAGTTCTTTAAATTAAATGTAACCCCAAGCTTAGTTAGGAGAAAAGGAGCAAAACCGAATGGGCCGGGACTCGACCAGCTTTTCTACTGTCGCAAAGGGCAGGTGGGAGCATCCTTAAACCACCAAGAAGGTTGTGTTGGATATTATGAGATCCAAATGGACAGAAGCCACAAGTGATGGGAAATGTATCCGGATGGGCATTGGCTGTGACTGGATGAAAAAACTGGTTGAATTCAAACCACTGTCATGTGATCCTTCTCTTGGGCAGAAAGAGCATTCTGTTGGAGGGAACGCTGGCAGCCGTTTTCAGGACACAAACGTGGAATGCTGCAAATGCATCACATTGTGAGATCTCATAAGCATCACAGTTCACAGTTTCCCTCTTCAATACTTAATTTCTGATGTCTAAAGGAAGGTGTGTTAATAAATCTATCACTCCTTTTTTAATGGCACAGTCACCCTCAGGGATAGCCTCAGACTGGGTTTCCAGTCCCAGTCACTGGGGTGGGTCCCTATTGGCCCTTTCTTGACTTCTCCCTCTCTCCTGATAACCATGTCTCCAACATCCCTTGTGGAGCCCTCACACCCCCCTGCCTCCTGCCCTTCTGACATTCCTGGTTCTCCCACACAGCTAGCCAGACGGGTGGAGCACCAGTCCCCAATGTGGTGATGTCACTTCTGTGTGATGTCATTGAATTGGGGATGTCCCTGCCCCCTCCAGGAAACGCCCTCCCCCAAGTCCCCTGCTGGCAAAGAAGAAGAACCGGGGAACCCTACTTGGAGGTTCCATGGCATTGTACCCCTCTGAGGCCTCTTTCCTCCCCAGGCTCCAACCCCAACCCTCCAGGAGCTTCCCAGTTAGGATCTGGCAACTCTACTCCACCCCCCCCCCCCCAATCTCCTGCTGGTGGCTAGAGGGAACCCAACAAGCCTAGGCCTTGGGGAACTGATGGGAAGCCGCTTCACCACCGCTTGGGTCCAGCCACATTACTCGAAAGCGAGGAGGCATCGATTCATTTGAATAAAAACACAATGGCCCGACGTGTGATCATTTTAGGTGCACCAAATGAAACTCAACAGCTGAACCAGGTTATGGAGCTGGAAACAGGCTCCATTTCCCCATGGATACTCATAGTGAAAACAACTGTTGGAAGAGCCTTTTGGACAGCTTGCCCAGTGACCTCCATTCATCAGGTCAGTTTCTAGCCCATTTTCCTGTTCTGCTGATTATTCCATCCTGTGTGATGATGATCCCACTCCAGCGCGTGTTTTGTATTTCTCTGTATTATCCAGCATTATATTGCAGATGTAATTATGAGATTGTTTTCTGTACATAATAAACTGTACTGTCCCTAGCAGATTCTAATAAGACAGTCACTAGTATAGAACATTAATAGTTCTGTTTTATTAAAGCTTTGCACCATGGGAAATGTAGTTAGTAGTTAGATGCTCTGACGTTAGATAGGTTAGATAGGGCCATTTCCTGGTGCCACCATGAGCCTGGGAAAATATGTTTATTGATGCACTTCTGTTTTTTGTTTGAACTACACAAGTGGCAAAGTAAGAGGGACAGAATCAATCTCTTTTCTACCATTAGCTTGATTCATGGACACTTCATAAGTATGGACTCCTTCATTCACCCAGCAACCTAACGTGAGTTACTGAGTCTTGGATGCATGGAGATCAATAAACCGATGTGGAGTTATTAGACTGATGTGTTGGACTGCTTACTGTAATAGGCTTGGACTTCTAGAAGCCTGGGAACAGGACATAGACAGCATTTTTCTCTTCTGCACACAGTTTTTGCTTCGTGTTCCCCTTCAAATAACACTGGATTTAATTTTGGCTTCCGCGTAACATCATCCCTGAGCCTCTGGGTTTTTCCCCAACACTGATGCTAATTTTTCCACGGGAGACTGTAGGGGGGGGGGTTGGGAATGCATGGAATGTGTGAGTTTCTGAACCACTCACCCCCGCCCACTCGCATCCAGCACTATTTCCCTTCCCACCTGCCAGCCCACTCCCCAACTGGAGGCTTTTGCCTTAAAAAAAACACACACAAAAAAACCCAGTTGTATGAAAATTGCTATTGTGTTAAAACAACTACCATTTTTATTTTTTAAAAAAGCAAGAAGCCCACCAAATGGTGCAGCAGGGGAAATGGAAGGGGAGCCAGCTCTGGGTTGCAAAATCCCTGGAGAATTTGGTGGTGGAGCCTGGGGAGGGTGGAATTTGCGGGTGGCAGAAAACTCAGTGGAGCAGGACGCCGTACTGTCCACTCTCCAAAGCAGCCATTTTCTCCTGGGAAACAGATCTCTTCTGACAGGAGATCAGTTTTAATTCTGGGAGATCTCCAGGCCCCACCTGGAGCTTGGCAGCCTTTGGGGGTGGCAGGCAGGAGGAGAAGTGCCTTGGCCACACAGATGGCCTTTGCACGTGCAGCAGCCATCGGAGCAGGACAGGGAGCCGCCTCCACCCACGAGCCGCCTCTGCTGGGAGGATCCCTCAAGCTCAGGAGGACGCGGGAAACGGCCGAGACGGCCTCCCCTCCGCCGGGGCCCTCCTCTCCGGACCAGGCTTTTCACCAGGGATCCACACTGGTTTCTTCTGATGGTGCCGGGCAGGATCGACTCTTGCTGCATATTGCCTGTATTTTTTTCTTCAGATCTGCTTTGAGAGGGTTCTTAAAAAAAACCCAAACCAAGACGCAGTGGTAGAGCCGGGCTGCCCCCCCTGAGAGCCAAGTGCGTTCCTGACCCTGCCTGAGGTCCCTGCCTCTTGGAGGCCTCCGCGGGAATTCAGAGCAGGCCTGTTTAGTTATAGTCCAGCTTTCTGGCTGAGACTCAGAGCAGACTGAAAAAATTAAAACAATGCAATACACACAGTAGATGACTGTGGTGCCCGCTAAGGGCAAGGGTCCATCCAACCGGGGTTCCTCCCCTCCCCTCGCCAAGCCCCGCCCTCTCCAGGTATTCCCTAATGCAGAGCAGCCAACCCTGCGGCCTGAACAGTCCCATTTTGCACATTCTGAGGATTGATACGATCTTGGAACCCCATTTACACTCTTTTTTTTTTTTTTGCTTGTATTACTTTAAGAGAAAACAAGAATTTTTCACTTTATTTTAATTAAATGATGTCACGCACACAACCCACAACTGGAAAGCCTTCAGAGTTACTGTGCTGCACCTATTGCTTGCTTGTGCCATTTTGTACCAGTCCGGACTATGGTAGACCAGTCCAGTGTTCTCTCTAAGCTGAGTTAGTGTGAGCTAGCTCATAGTTTTTTAGCCTCTGGCTCACACATTTTTGTCTTAGCTCAGGAAAGATGGCTCCAGAGCAAACTAATTTATGCAGCAGCCAAATCGCTCGCTCACAACTTTAAGGCCAGGAGCTCATAAAGTAGAATTTTTGCTCACAAGTCTCCACAGCTTAGAGGGAACATTGCCAGTGGCCTCTTGTCACCTGCGGTGGCCGACCTTCTTCCAGAGGTGGAGTGCCACTCTGGCCTCTTCCTTCTCCTTCCCGCTGAACTAAGGACTTCACGATCTCTGCCAGTTGGCTCTTTTTCTCACAGCATGAACAAAATGGCTAATTATCAGCCCTTTCAGGAAGGAGGGGAAGCTTATAAACTGGTTCTCTACTTTGCACCAAGGCGAGCTGTAGCAATAATTTTCCTAAGTCACCAGTGGTGATTTGGGTTCACTACAAAGTCACAAACAAAATGAAACAAAACCACCTCAAGGTTAAATCCCCTGCGTCCCAAAGCTGATAATTAACAAGAGCATTTTAAAATGGCTCCAGGTAATTGTTATAAAATAAAACAGCAGGAAGAGTACAGGTCGAAGGGAGGGAACTAGAGCTGAAGACGGCCTCGGAAACAGACAAACACACCCACACACCCGTGCTCAATTCAGAACCATCATGGGGAGGAGCGAACACAACTTCTTATTGCTAAAGGTGCAAGGGTGAAATGGCCCTGTTGGCAGAGCTCACCATTTTTAAAAGACCCCGAGGGCTTTTGTGGTGAGGGAGAGAGGTGGGAGCAGCAGCCAGTGGGCATGCCAGCCTCTCTCCAGCACAGACCCCTGTGTGTGTCTCATCACCTTGGGGGACAACTTGAATGTTATTCATTAAAGGATCCCCCGGCTGGAAGGAGCCAAGAGGTTTCTATTGTGCCAGCTAGGACTTACTCCTGAGTATCTCCTATGTAGTGTGGATGGAGAATTGTGGGGGTGGAGAACTGTGGGGGATATAGTCCTGGATGGCCCAGGTCTCATCAGATTCCGGAAGCTAAGCAGGGTCAGCCCTGGTTAGTACTAGGATGGGAGACCACCGAGGAACTCCAGGGTCGCTACAGAGAGGCAGACGATGGGAAACCACCTCTGAATGTCTCTTGCCTTGAAAACCCCACAGGGTTGTCTTAAGAACTTGATGCTCCTTTCCACCACCGTAGAGCTTTATGAAGTGTGGTGTGGAATTCCCCCCGCCCCCTTCGTTCCACTTCCTGGTACCTGCAGGCCAGGGATTTTTCAACAATGCAAGAAGACCCTCTCCTGGGATGGTTCCCTGTGTGTCAAACATCGCGATGCTCAGTTTGCCATGGATGCTGGAGGGGGAGGGAATTCCTTGGATGGGGGGAGTGAGTGTGGAGTGTGTGACTGCGCTATCTTAGAGGCTGTAATTCTTCCAAAGAAGGCTTTTCTCTCCCAGAGGAATGCCCTTGAAGCTTTTGGTGCCAGCTTGCTTGTGTAGATAATGGGATCACATATTTCCCAGGTGAAAGGAGGGTAGGACCGCCATGGCTAGGCGGAATGGATGTGACATATGAATGACCATTAGGTCATATATTACATATATCTCTGATTGTACCCACCAAAATCTCCAGTTCTGACACAGCATAGTTATGATCTGGATCATGCTTAAATCTCAATTAACATATCACTGCCAAAGAGAGTGTTGTTGAGAGTAACTTGACCCAGAGTTTGACACCATGGTTCAAAATCGGTAATATGGGTGCCCTATCAAGTCAGACGGGAGGGCCCCCCAGTTTTCATATGGTTTCTACTTCTTGTGCCCCCCCCCCCCGGCAAACACAGAGGTGTCGTCAAGTGAGAGTCAGGCCGTGAGCCACGGAGGCTCACATTTAAACCTTGCTTCTCAGTGGCACTTTTCTTACAACTTTTGCTAATGTCCTTTTAAGGTCAGTGTCTGAGAATGAACACCTGGGTAAACAGGCATTCCATAGCATTGCTCCTGCTAGAAGTGCCTGACGACAGGACGGCTTCTGGGCCGCTGCTCTGCTGCTTCCCAGTTAGTGTTTCTCTCCTTGCTTCTCCACCCGCCGCATTTTTTTGCCAGCACACTTTGCAGTCCAATTCTAGGGCTTCCTATGCAGGAGCAAGACTTACCGAGTCCAACAGCACTTAGTTTAAGACAAAGCATCGTAGGATTATGTCCTTTGCTATGCTCTCATCTCTCTAAATTAATTTTGGTCCTGCTGTTACAAAATCGTACAGCGGGTTGTAAGACAGACAGAAGTATCTTACAAGAGATCTGCCGTTTGATTACTTAATTAGGTTTCCTGGCTTGTTAGCTTATCTCTCTGAATTAATACCCTTAATCGTACTCATCTAAATTCCGTTCTTGGGAAGTGTTTGCCTGCCTGTTTGCTGCGAGGGTCACAGCGCGCTATCGCCATGCAGATTCCTCTGAGCAACTGGCAGTGCAATTAAAAGGGAGTACCTCTCTCTCAGCACATTCAGGAAACCGTTTCAGGTGTTCGAGACGCTGCTGAGAAGCAGAGGCCAACTGCCTAGTGCCCAGGTACAGTTAACACACCCGTTTCTCCTTTCGAAAGAAGGCATCTCCGCCTCACGTGCCTCTGCGTCAGGCAGATAAGGACACGCCAAAGGGCCAGGGTTCCAGTCGGTTGCTTCATCCATTCGACAGTCCTTACATTTCCCTGCCTGTTTGCTTCCATTTGATGGATATATTTTATACGCTAAATAAGAAAACGTCATTTTGGGAAATGCTCACCTCAGACTCTGTAAAGAGTGTTGGTATGTCCACATGTCTACTTTTAGCCCTGGTGCAGTCCCTCCACCACCATCTGTCAGCCAGCCTTCCTCCCTGCTAGCCTCCTCCTTCAGAGACATGAAAGAGGTTCATACAATTACGCCTGGGGTGGAGAGAGTTGACAAAGGGAACTTTTTCTCCCTCTCCCAAATTACTAGAACTTGAGGGCCTCTAATGAAGGTGATGGGCAGTAGGTTCAGGATGGACAAAAGGAAATACCTCTTTACACAGAAAGGTATTAAAAGGTGAAATTTGCTGCCAGAGGATGTAGTGATGGCCACAGGCAAAGACAGTTTTAAAAGAGGATTAGACAGATTCACAGAAGACTGTCAGTGGCTACTAGCCATGGAGACTAAAGGGAACCTCCACATTCAGAGGCAGTCAATGTCTGAATATTAGTGTGAGGAGGTAACATCGGAGGGAAGCCTTGGCCTCTAAGCCCTGTTGTTGGACTTCCAGAGGAACTGTTTGGCTGTTTTGTGAAGCAGGTTACTAGACAGGATGGACACTGGTCAGATTCAGCAGGGTTCTTCTTGTGTTCTTAAATAAAATGCACATTGTGGCAAATGGGTGGTCTCTCCACAATTCACCTGTGTGCTCCTGAGAGTCATGCTGAGCTGCTTGCAAACAGTAGTTTTTGAACTCCAGGAATTCTGACAGCTGGGAACATGGACTGGTCCACGAGGGTCGCCAGGCCATGTCCCGGAATACCTGAGAGCCCTGAGGGGTGGCAGGGAGGCACATCAGCAGCATGTCAGCACACAGCATTGCAGGAAGTGATGTCAGAATTTCAGGGGGGACTCTGACAGAACGTGCCTGCTCTGATCTGCAAGCCCCATTCTGCCCTGCCCTCCTAGGAGGGTCTCCAACCCCCAGGAGGGGCTTTTCCTTTTATTTCCAAGTAGCCACCCCCACCCCACTGAACGGATCAGGACCCTCCACTTCCCTTCCCCGCTCAGAGGCATCACCTCAGGGGCTCCCACTGCCCAGTGCCCAGCTCCCACAGGGACATTGTAGTGCTTTGGACATCCCTGGAGGAATAGCCACTTGCCAACTCCCCTGCAGCCCCACCTTAAAATTGTATGTCCGAAACAGTGGGAGTCTGTGTATGGTACAGAGAACCACTCCTCACATCAACAGTTTAAAACATTTATTAAGAAAAAAAATGTTTACAAGCATACTTTGCACACAATGCCAGACCGAAGCAAGGAAGAACAAAAGAAATTGGTAAAACACAAATCCTCTGTCCCTCTCCTCTTTATGTGCCCCAACCAATATCAAACTAGGACAGGCTTTTTAGCTCAGCTGTTCTATTTTTCTAGAAAGCTTCCCTTACCTTCAGGCTTTCTCCAGCATTCCTGGCCAGCTGCAGGGATAATATGGCTGGTTCAGGAGTTACGAGTCCTGTGTCCTTTCAGGAGAAGAATGTCCCAGAGAAAAGAGAGCAACTTCCTCTTGCAAGGCAGTTTTCTTCACTCTGTGTCTCCATTCACTTGCCCATGTCATGCCAGGTCAAATAAGTGTTTCCTCCAGCTCATTCCTGGGGTTTGTCTCCGGGGTTGTTCTTGCCAAATGCCCTCCAAACTCTGTTTCTTGTCTGGGGAAGGGGGGAAAAGGGAGAAAGATTGACTGTCCCATTATCTTTTCTACTAGATTCATTACCATTTCTAAAGAGATTATAGAATCATAGAGTTGAAAGGGACCACAAGGGTCACCTAGTCAAACACCCTGCACAATGCAGGAATTCTCCTGCTGGCTTTTCAGGTGCCAGTGGGCATGATCAGGGTTTGCTGGAAAATTTCTCACCATAGTGGGATACATGAGGAAGCCCACCTCCCCTGCAGCTGGGTCTCCCTCTCCTCAGTGGGTAAAATTGTTCATTGAGGGAATAGAAAAAAGGTGTGAGCAGCATTTCCCTCTGGCCACATCCCCAAGAATTCTCCAGGAAAGCTCAGAAAGACAGGATCTGAGTGGAGGAGAACCGGCCAATATCTATCTACTGCATTTAGTTCCCCCACACACTTTTTGTTTATGTGTGTGTGTGTACACGTGTGTGTATGTGTGTATATGTGTGCTTGCATGCCTGGAAGTCATGGTGACTTCTGGCAACCCCTAGTGGGGCTTGGGCATTTCAGAGAGGTGACTTGATTGCCTTCCTCTGTGACCCGAGCCCTGGTATTCCTTGGAGGTCTCCCTTGCAATTACTCACTTAGCTTCCAAGATCTGATGAGACCGGGCCTGCCTGGGCTATTGAGGTCAAGGCACTGCCTACTGCCTTTAGGACAAGAGGCTTCCTGACAGAATGGGACTGACAAAAGTCATCGTATTGTTGGAGTTATGAAGCTTGAAATATTTTGTCTACAGGTTTGTTGGCATGAACACTCATCTTGAGACAACAGCCCTAAAATGTTATGTGCAACAAGGTGTCAGGTTCAACTGCAAGTAAGTCCAGGCACTCTTCATAAAAGATATGCTTTATTGGAATGCAAGTAAGTTGCCCTCGTTAGCAGCGTTATTGTCAGGAATGCCCCCCCAAGCATAATGGCCTACAGATATAATATGATGCACAAGCTCTATTAGCAAATGAAAACTGAGCACGTGCGCGGGAATACTCCCGGTGGGAGGATACATAATAAGTGGGAGATATGCCTCCTCCCCACCCCTATCTAAGGTGAGAACGTTTCCATCAGCTGGGAAGTCCAGCCTGTGTCTCGACTGTTCAAGGACACTAAGATAGGAAGCATTGGTAGAGAACTCTCTCACAAGTTCCAGCAAAGCATTTTATGCACAGGCATGCTAGCTAATTAAAACAAACTATACAGACACTGTCTGAATGCAGACAGGAGAGATAATGGCGGTGTAACTGACACAAGGGTTAAACTGAAACCAAAAGTGAGCTGATTGTGAGGAAAAGAACTATGATGAGTTTTTAATTCCTCCTTCTCAGTTCAAAGTAGGCAAACATAAGGACAGTAATCCAGTATGGAGCATCCTGGGGTTGCCAGGTGGAGCCTGGAGATCTCCTGCTTTTACAACTGATCCAGCCCAAAGAGATCAGTTCCCCTGGAGAAAAGGGGCTGCTTTGAAGGGTGGACTCTATGGCATTGGACCCTGGGGAGGCCTCTCCCCTCCCCTCCCCAAGCCCTGCCCTCTCTTGGATCCATCCCCAAAGTCTCCAGGTATTTCCCAACCCAGACCTGGCAACCCTAGAGCATCCCGCATGGCGAACAAGGCTGAGCCTACCATTCACTGCTTTCAGGCTCCAAGACCTTGGTAGGGAGGGAAGGGAAAGGGGATTTAATCTTTGAATTTCCAACCTCCACTCAGTTTCGCTACTCAGACTTGAATGCTGGATCTGATCAGCCTTTCTGCTGGTGACAAAGAAAGCAGCAAAGAAACCAGCAAGGAAGCTGAGAGGCCTGAGAGTGTTGGATGGTATCCTTTGACCCCGATAAGGGTTTCCAGGTCTCTTTGCAGCTCTGAGAAACTGAATGGCTGAGCTCTTGCGGATCATGAATCACTAACTCTTTCCTTGCTATGCCTGGTCATCCCATGAATTCATTAAATCCCATGAAAATGTTAAATATTGCAGTGAAACAGCTCCGCTTTATTAAGTGATTTCAGGAACACTACAAGACAAACTCCAGGACAGCTGCCCTGTTTTTAAGCATGCAAACACCTCACCCCAAACACACCCCACTCCCAACGATAGGCTATTTACATAACGCTGTTACTCTATTGGTTGACTCCAGGATCCCAGCCAGCTATTATTCAGGAGAAACAAGCTCAACCAGATCCAGGTAGTAGTTCAGGGATGAGTCACACTCAGTACACAACAGAAAAGAAGCAAGAGGTTCTGGGTTTTGGTGGCTTGCTCCTTGAGGTATCCCATCAACCCTCCAATGGAGACGCACCTACCTGAGGTGATCAGGAGGGGTCTTGGCTGGCTCCAGACCCCCACGGAGTCTCTGTAGGAGACTCTCAGCCTGGGGAGCTGAGATAAGTTGCTCCCGAGGCAATGGCTGAGGGATCAAGGCTTGCCTGTCCCCAAGAGGTCCTGGCATCTCTGAGCCATCATGGCAACCAGAGCCAACCTCCGGATGAGCGAACAAGGAAATAAGCAAAAGTAATCCCGGCAACAATCAAAACTGTCTAAACAGTGAGTCAATCAAACCCCTGTAAAAGTAAAGAAGTCTTGGTTTGATAGATCGATCTGAGAAGGAGCAGCAGGTGGGGAAGGGTTGGAGATCCACCCACCCTCTCAAAACGGAGTGGTTCTTAAGCATTATAGAAAAGAGAGAAAGAACTAAACTGACCATATGAGACTCCTTCTGAGCTTGAAAGCTGCATTTTAAGCCAAGAAACATTGAATTCAGACAAACTTTACTTTAAAAATAAAACTTTTCTTCTTTGTAAACAAAATGTCTGGAAGAGGGAGGAGAACAGCACCAGAAAAGAAACCCACTCCAGAAAGGTCTGTGCCAATGGCTCCTCCTCAGACACAAGAAGCGGCCACAGACTTTTCGGGACTTTTCGGGACTTTCGGTTTCGGCGGAGCGAATGGCGGCCACCTTTCGGGACGCTCCCGAAGGAGGCTAGCCCGCGCGCGGTTGGGGGGGTCCTCGCTTATGCGATTGACCCTAGTGAGCCTTAGTCAAAGGCTCCGAACCGGGGGCGCTGTGGGGAGTAGCCTCTTTGCCGGCAGACAGCCGGGAAATTGAGGCTTTCTCCCCGCCCCAATCGGCCCCGCTGCATAGTGTGTCCCGCATGGGATTTAGCAACGCCACCGATTCCCAGGAGTGAGGCAAAGCGTCATGAAATAACATAAAAAGAAGAAATGTCATCAAACCATGAGTTGGAGGTCTGAATTAAAGCGTAAAACCGATTCCCCCGACAAGCGAACAAGTGGAGGGAGGAGGGGCGACTTCCCCCCCCCATCGAGAAGCGAGATTTATAAAAGGAAAGTTAAGGGGACGAAAGGGAAGAAAGGCTAGTGAGTGTACCTTTGGGGTTTCATTGAAATTGGAAATCAGCGAGTTTCCTGAGGGACGCGACGTGAACTTGGAAAAAGTAAACAAACGGGAAATATGTCGGCAATGAAAAAGGTCCCACTCAAGCCGGAAAAGAAGGGAGGAGGGACTTCTGGTCCGGGCAACCCTCCCTCAGAGCCTGCTGTCAATCAACAGAAAGGCGAGCTACTGCACCCCCTGCTGGATCAAATGCAGAAAATCAATGAAACATTAATAAGCATGCAAGGTGTCTTCAACAGTCAACAGAAACAGTTAACAGAAACTTCTAAGAAGATGGAGGAGATTGCACAAAAATGTCTGGTCTCGACGGAAGATACCAGAAAAATAAAGAAAAGGTTCAACAAATTAGAAAAGTACCACGATGAACAAGAAAAAAGAATCTTAAGGTTGCAGATGGAAAAATCGAATCTGACCCTCCACTTCCAGGGCATTAAAGAGGAAGAGAAAGAAGATCTCAGATCGACACTAGCGAATGCCTTGGCATCCGTAACTGGCAGAGAAGAGCGAGATTTAAAAGAAGAGATGGATTTGGCTTATAGAGCCTATTCCACCTTTACAAAGAAAAATAATCTGCCAGCAGAGGTTGTTGTCAAGTTCACTAAGCAGCGTACGAGAGATCAGATTCTGCGTGCAGTTTCAGCGGTGCCCTTGAAGATTGGGGAGCAGACTGTAAGAACACTTAAAGATGTGCCTTATGAAATTCGTATGAAAAGGAAAGAATACAAAGGACTGACCACTTTTCCGCAAAGAAATCAGGTGAATTACAAATGGAGATTCCCTGAAGGACTGGAGTTTAAGTATAAGGATAAAAGAGAGAAGATTGACTCCATCTTCAAAGCACAAGAATTTCTGAAGAGACACGCCAGCACGGAGGAAGAGGCAGCACTTGCAATTTGGACTGAATCGAGCAGCAACGAAGACAGCGGCCCCGAGGATGGAGGTGCCGGAGCGGGAGCTGTGAAAGCTAAAGTGGGCCCATCATATAACCTAAGGAACACTAAGAAAAGACTGCCCAAGAAATAATTGTTCACGAAACGTCAGAATGGAACCGACTAATCATTAACCCCAAAGGACACTACTAACCTTACTAACAGAGATTTTCTTTTTTTTTCTTTGAACTTTGTTAAACTGAAAAAAAAAAGACTCTTCAACCACGGTGGATGTCAAAAATTCATTTATATTAACTAAAACTAACCCTTTTTAACAGAATACTCACTCACATCTTTTTCTTAACCCATCTATATACCCTTCCTTTTTCCTTATATGAAAAGAATAAATTCCTCTCCTCTTTAGGAGAGTTTTATACAAAAAAAAAAAAAAAGAAGCGGCCACAGACTTTTCTAATATACTTGCTGCAGCATTGCAACCTCTGCTGGAGCAGATGTTAACCATCAACAACAAGCTAATTCCATATGCAAAATCAACTCGCCCACATGGAAAAAGGGGCCAATAAAACAGATAAAAGGATCAAGAAAGTTGAAACAAGGACTATAGATACTAAGCAAAAACTGGAATAAGTCAAAAAAGAAAGAAATACGGAAAAAACCAACTATTACAACTTCAGCTGGAAAAATCTATGCATGCTCTATGCTTCCAAGAGTTCCTGAACAGAAGGGAGAAGATCTAAAAACAACGTTAAGTGGAGCAATAGCTTCAATCTTGGACTTAAAACAAGAGGATCTCCAGAGTGACATGGACCTGCCATATCGTACATACCCTGACTTTATAAGAAAAAACAAACTACCTGGTGAAATTTATGTCAAATTTTATAAGAGAACAATGAGAGATAACGTTTTAAAAGCTACAACAGGAAAAACATTAAAAATCAACAATGAAGAAATTAAAGTCTTAAAAGACATTCCCTTTGAGATCTGGAAATGAAGACATCAATATAAAGACTTTACTCTTTTCCTGCAAAATCAACAAATAGTCTACAGATGGAGCTTTCCGGAAGGACTTGTGTTCAAATATAATGATAAGAAAATTAAAATTGACTCTGTCCAAAAGGCCAAAAATTTCGTGAAGCAGCAATCGGGCGTAGATAAATACTTCAAGTGACTCCAGCAGCTTCACTTCAGAGTCTGAGAAAGGAGCAGCAGCCCCCAAAATATCAAAAGTGAAGAAGAAGCAGAAGAAATAAACAATTTATTACAAAATATTTCACTTTAGTGTAACTAAATTCTATTTTTTATATAATTTTTTTATTATTTTCTTCTATAAACTACAAAAACTACAAAGTACAAAATACAAACACTATGCACTACAAATACACTATGAAGACTAAACACTAAAGAGAGTAACAAGGTACTAATATGTGCTTACTATATGCTTTCAGCCTTTCACTACATGACATATAATCCATTTCCATAATTCGCTACTTAACAAATAAACCAAAAATAATTTGTTTCTATCACTTCAGAGCTTACAATTATATGTTTTTAGTATACAAATAGAAAATCTGAGAACTTTATTTAGAGGTCTTCTTATCCTTATGCTTCTTCTTCTTTTGCCAGGGCAGCTTAATTTTCAAAGATTTAGGTGCAGCTGCACCTAAATCTGAATCCATGTCGAGTCAAAAATTTCTCCCAGAGATACCAAGGTATTGGAGGAAGAAGAATTATCTGTCCCAGTCTTTTGGTGACCGCTAGTTTCTTCTGTTGCCTTCTTGCCTTCTGGTCCTTTCTTTTGTTTGCTCGACAAATGGTGTTGCTTCAAAAATAATTCTGCTTTCAATAAAGAGTCAATCCTTTCTTTCTTTTCTTGGAAATTAAAGATGATTCCTTCTGGTAATAATCATCTATATTGGACATTGTTCTTTTGAGGAAAATCTGTAATGTTTCTGTATTGCCTTCTTAGTCTCCATATTTCATATTGGACATCTTTCAAAACTTTAATCTCCTCCTCTTGAATTTTATCCTTTGCTGCAGTAGATACTTTAAGAATTCAATCCCTTGTTGCTCTTTTTGCAAATTTTACAAAAATTTCTCCTGGGAGATTATTTTTTTTTAACAAACTCTGAGTATGTTCTGTATATCATGTCAATGTCCATTTGTATAATCTCAGGTTTGCTATTAATCAAGGGGCCAGTGCTTCGCTTAAAATTTCTCTTAAATTCTCATCCTTTTTCTCTGGAACCCTTTGAAATCTTAATACATATAAAGGCCTTTCCATTTGAAGTTGAAGCAATTGTTGTTTTGCAGGTGTTCTTTCTTTATCAGCAGTGTCCATTCTTTGATCCAACTTTTTGGTCTTAGTTTCCATTTTTTTAATCTTTTTTCCCATCTTCTCTGATTTTGCTGTTATCTCTTTAAGATCTTTTTGCAAATTGTCAAACTAGCATTTCTGGTGCGGCCTCTGCCCCTAGAAACCATTTTTCCTGCATGCTGGCTCATTGTTTATACTTAGATAAGAATCTGCAAACAAAGTTCACAGTTTCCTGGGGAAGATAAAGTTCAGTCCTGAAGTTTTTCTGCTAAGATAAGGTGAAGTTTAACAGCTTGCTCTCAGCATACCACTGCAATTTATCTATTGGGAAGGGCTCTTCCTCTGCGGGTTTCCCCCTCCCCTTCACTCTATGCCGCTTCGCTATTCCTTCACCCTCTTTATTGTCGTGTTTCTTTTTGGAACATCACTCACTTTTGCATGCATCGTTGTACCGCTGAGTCACCATGTAGGGAAATCACTTTTTTAAGTCCTTGTACGCTCTGGTCTGGTAATGTCTCTGGATGCCATTACTGGCCTCGGTGCAGTGGGACCTTGCAGAGCAAAAGAAGCTCACTTCCCCAAGTTGCAACTTCGGGAGCGGCTCCTCAGTGTTCCAGGCTAGAAGCTCCCTCCAAGAGTTTCGCAGGGGGGACGGAACCAGCCGAACCTGCCCCTCTGCCGCTCTGATCCAAGTCGCCCCCATTGGTTCTCAATGGGATGCATTTGGTCGTGAGTCACCGTGACTGGAAATTCCCCACTAAATTCTATTTGACAGGGGCTTGGACTCTCTGTTTTTATATTCTTCAGTATATAATTGTTATTGCAGGAGTGATTTACATATCTGTAACCTAACATAAAATTCTTGTCTTAAATTAGTGGTAGTGTTCACCCGTACCTGTACCTTTAGATTTTAGGATGTAGAGTATAAAACTAATAAAATATTATTATTTGGTGTAGTGGTTTGGTGTAGTGGTTAAGTGCGCGGACTCTTATCTGGGAGAACCAGGTTTGATTCCCCACTCTTCCACTTGCACCTGCTGATGTGACCTTGGGTAAGTCACAAGCTCTGGCACAGCTGTTCTTGAAAAGAGCAGTTTCTATCAGAAGTTCTCTCAGCCCCACCTGCCTCACAGGGTGTCTATTGTGGGGAGGGGAAGGGAAAGGAGTTTGTAAGCCGCTCTGAGACACCTTTGGGCAGTGAAGGGCGGGGTATAAATCCAAACTCTTCTTCTACTATTTTTAGAAAAGAAAAGAAGCAAGAGCTTTGTGATCAATTAGTGGTCTAAGACAGACATTCTTTCAGGAGGAGAGATGTTAACATATTACTTTCCATTACCAAGCAATTTTGTTGCTGTATGAATTCTAGGTAGCAGAATTATGGAGAGGGTGAATCACACAGTGCAATCACAAAAAGAAAGGGACTGAGATAAAGCGGCAATCTGAAACAAATGCAAATGTATAATGAAAGCTTTTTTAAAATTAGAATATTTATATCCTTCCTTTCCTCATGGCTTAAGGTAGCTTACAAATCATAACTTAAAAGCATTACAGTTTTAAAACAAAATAAAAGCCCAAATGATCCCGTGGTGGATAAGGCAAAGGTCCTGCCCCTTTCTTAAATGAACCAATCACCTTTAGTCCTGTATGGTGTCTGAGCAGAGCAGCCAATCAGGATCCCTAGAGGGGGAGTGAGAGAAAAAGCTCAAAGGTCTGAAACTTGAGAGAAACTTGCAGGCTCAGAGGAGGTGGGCACACAAGTCCTGCCTCCTCCTGCAAAAGGATCCGTCCCAATGCCCAAACCTCTAGAGAACTGGGCGACCTCAAACACCCCGCTCCCACCAATGCTCCTGTGCCTGCAGCCAACCCAGAAGCCCATCACGAATACTACGGAGCCAGATGAGATGTCCATTCCCCATTCAGAAAGGTGCACCCCATCAGCCCTAAAGAGGGCTGCCTGCCTGAACGTAATGTCCAGGTGTCTAACAACTAGACCCACAAAAGTCTCCACAACCTGTGATGCAGCCTTGCAGATCTTCCTTCTGGCTAAGTCCCCTTTATCTGGTGAGAATGCCCTGCACCATTCCTGGCACTCCAGCAGTCCGGAACAAATCAGTGTTGTTCCAGGGAGCCTTGAATGATGGGTCTCCAAATCAGCAGCCATAGTCCTTGCCAGTATGATTCCTTTTTTGGGGGGTGAGAAGGTTGTTGTCAGTGAGCTGTGTGATGAGGGCATCCAGAGGGCCCCGTTGGAATACCAGGTTCGAGATGGTTGCAAGGAGGACCAGCCAACTCATTCCCCCGTGCACCAACCAAGTGATGTGCCAGTGGTCCCTGAGGCCCAAATTGCTGTCCCAGCCAGAAGATGATGCATGGGCATCTGCCCCAAACACAATGCTATGCCCAATGATTCATGCAGATTTCTTTGATCCTTGTTGTTGTTCAGTCGCACAGTTGAGTCTGACTCTTTGCAACCCCATGGACCACTGCTTGCCAGGCCCCTCCTGTCTTTCGTCGTGCTCCAGAGTTTGCTACAGGAGCTGAAAACAGACACCTTCTATGCTCAGGAGCACCAGCTGCCAATGGCCCTGATCCGGCCAGATAATAAACCCAATTCAGGAGCCAAAGTGGCAGACCTGATTTGAAAAGAGCGCAGCATTCCCAGGAGCAGTGCCAGGGCCCCTGGCCTGGTGGGATGCACCCCTGATGCTGCAAGGGGCACCCTTGAGAGAGGGGCCTTGGGCAGATGGGGCTGATGGCGTGGCCCTGTGCCCTCCCTGCAGTGGCTGCGCGGTGCTTGGCCATGCTGGGCTGGGATCCAGCTGTGCCTGTCTTTTGGGCAGGGCCCTCTTTGGAGGCATGGCCAGAAAAAGTAGGGGTCAGTCACAGATTAAATCACTGGGAGCTGACAAGAGCATGTTAAGCCCCTTACCCCTTAGTTTCAAAACCAATTTGTGCCTAAGAAACCCCAATGAATTCCTCTCAGCCACACGTAAACAGAGTAAAAGCAAAATGCATATCACTTAATCAATTATATTCTTATTATTTATTATTCTTATTTAATAACTTATTAGAATCAAAATCATTTCTAAAATTACCAGGGCTTTTGTTTTCTGGAAAAAGAGGTGCCAGAATGCTCTCCCTAAGCTGAGGAGTTTTGTGAGCAAAAATTCAACTTTGTGAGCTACTGGCCTTAAAAGTTGTGAGTAAACATAACATAAGAACATAGGAGAAGCCAATGTTGAATCAGGCCAATGGCCCATCTAGTCCAACACTCTGTCACACACTGGCCAAAAATACCAGTTGCCATCAGGAGGTCCAGCAGTGGGGCCAGGAGCCCTCCCACTGCTGCTCCCTCCAGCACCAAGAATAGAGTGCATCACCTGCCCCAGCCTGAGAGTTCCCATCTATACCCTGTGGCTAATAGCCACTGATGGACTTCTGCTCCATATGTTTATCTGATTCCCTCCTGAAACTGTCCATGCTTGCAGCTGCCATCACCTCCTGCATTTGGCTACTGCATAAATCAGTATGCTTTGGAGCCATCTTTCCTGAGCTGGAAGCTGGAAGCTAAAAAACTGTGAGCTAGCTCACACTAACTCACTTTAGAGGGAACACTGGCCAAAACTTTCAAGAGGGAAATGAAGTTTTCAAACTGTATACTGAAACCGCATGAACTTTTAAACATTTTAAAAATAATTGTGTCTCTGCTGTTGTGGAGTCCCCTGCAGACACCGTTCCTTCCATCGGAGAAAGTCTTGCTGTTGATGATCAGGCTTGTGTTGGACTCCAGGCGAGTCAGAGAATCATACAGGCAAATTGCAGGTCTCTGCAGGGAAACTGGCAGGGCTGCCCCTCACTTAAAGTACAAACCATCATGCCACTGATCAGCTGCAGCTCGGAGCCCAGGGCTGCTGGTCAGCTGGAACAGCCCCTTTAAATCAGATCTGTGCAGCTGCAGGCAAGGCCATCCCCCTGCTTCAGTGCAAGCCAGCATGCCACCAGTCAGCTGTAGCCTGGAGCATGCGGTCACTGACCAGCTGGAGCAGCCCTTTCAATCCAACTCGCAACGGCAAGGTGAGAGCCCAAACAACCTGTTCTGCTTCCAATTGCAGCAGGACATGTGGCTTCTTCTCTGTAGTAATAAGGTGTGTGCTTTGTCCTGCCAACCTAGCAGTTCGAAAGCAAGAAATTGCAAGTAGATAAATAGGTACCACTTCGGTGGGAAGGTAACAGCGTTCCGTGCACCTTGGTGTTTAGTCATGCCGGCCACATGACCACGGAAACGTCTTCGGACAGCGCTGGCTCTTCGGCTTTGAAACGGAGATGAGCACCGCAACCCTAGAGTCGGATTCGACTGGCTTTCGAGCAAGGGAACCTTTACCTTTTACCTTTGTCCAAAAGAAACCACCAGGAGCTACTGGAGTCAAGATGGCCACTGTTTGAGATTAAATAGCTGAAGGGAGGGGCAGCCATTGGGGCCAGCCCTAGCTGACGAAGCTGGCCAGCCCAGTCTGTAGCCAATTCTGCCCTCCCCGACCAGCTGGGCAGCATGACACTGAGGGACTCCCTTGAGATTAGACTACTGTAATGCTCCCTACATGGGGCTGCCCTTGACCCAAATCCGGAAGCTTCAGCTGGTGCAGAATGTGGCGGCCAGGCTGTTGATGGGTCTCCCCATGTGGGAGCACATCCAGCCTGTGCTGAAAGCACTGCACTGGCTACCTATCGCATACCGGATTCACTTCAAGGTGCTGGTGCTTACGTTTAAAGCCCTTTCCCCCCCATGTGCACTATGGTCAGGGTCTCAAAACCATCTGACCCTCCCTGGCCCTAAGGATGCCAAGGTGGCATCGACCAGGGCCAGGGCTTTCTCTGTGGCAGCTCCCACTTGGTGGAATGAACTTCCGGAAGAGACCAGGGCCCTGTGGGACCTTTCACAGTTCCTCAGGGCCACGAAAATGGAGCTCTTCCACCAGGCATTTAGGAAATGAGCTGCATTTTCACCACCTATGCCTTGTGCCAATATTATCCCCGGCCTGGGCCCACCGAAAGTGGGATCTATTGCTGATTGTACACCCATCATGCATTTTTTATCATTATTGTACCACCTTCATCATGTAATTTGTTTTTAATAACTATGTTGTGTGTTTTATATTGATATTTATAGTGTTGTTTTATTTACTGCTATTTTATGTAAGCTGCCCGGAGCCTGCCTTGGCGGGGAGGGTGGGGTACAAATCAAATGAATGAATGAAATACAGTAATAAAATAAATTGGACTCAAAAGCAAACTGGAAGCCAGCGTAGCTGTTTTAAGATGGGCAAGGTATGTTCCCATCAGCTAGCCCCGGGCAATAACCAGACTGCTGCTGAAACAGCTGCTTTCTGGGCCGTCTCCAAAGGAAGTGGAACAGAGACTGCATTCCTGTTGTCTGTTCATTTCTGTTGGGGGAAAATGCCCGGCCATCCCACTGGCTCATCCTTCTTCAATGGCAGGTAATCCTGTTTTAGATTGTCCTGAGATTTTCTAAAAACATCATGATCATGAATTCTTTTTTAAAAAAATAAATCTGCTGGTTCCCTTTCAGTATTTGCTGGCATCCCTGCCCTGCAGTCCCCGGCTTCTTCAATCGCCCACCCATGCAGCTCCCGTGAGATTTGCTCACTGTGTCCTCCATTTATGGTTGACAGCCTCTACACAATCATGGGAGATGTTTCTTCAGGCCAGAGAGAGGGTTGGCTTGGTCCCTTATCTATGTAGCCATGATGGACGTTATCTTCTTTTGAGCTGGAGGTGACAAGCGCCGTCAAATCAAAGCTGGAGGGTTTCCAAGGCAAAAGGTGTGGAGGTTTGCCTTTGCCTGCCTTCTGCGTCGTGACTCCAGGCTTCCTGGATGGTCTCCCCATTTGAGTACTAATTAGGATCTACCCTGCTTAGCTTCTGACCAGACTGGATTAAATGGGGCCATCCAGATCAGGGGCTCTTTTGAGTTAGTCAGGGTTAAAGATACAAATAGCTACGCTGTAATAAGATGATAAAATGGAAGCAAAGATGATGTGTGTAATGTACCCATAAGGAATGAAAAAGGTTAGTGAGGTGTATCTCTTTCCCGGAGTTAAATGATCTGATATAGGGACGCTAAGTAGGTTCCCGGGGCTTTTAAAGTGCAGGCCTACATCTAAATCAGGCCAGACCAGAGTCATCCAGGGGAAAAAAATGCTTCCAAGAAAAGCAGCACGGAAACAATGCATATATGTTTACAGCTGCTGAAAATTGACGAAAACGGGAGGCACTTTTCAACACCCATGAAAATGAACATAAAATGAGGTAAGTGGTTTCAGCTCTGTCCTACAGTAAACATCATGAATATCTTCTTCTGACTCAGAGTGTGTGTGAAAGAAAACAGACACACTGTCGTAGATAACAAAAGTAATTTTCTTTCCCTGTACTGTGTGGTTGTAAATAATTTCAGCCTTTGGGGAACTGAAGAAAAGCACTTTAACATTAATCAAGCCAAAAATGGATAAGTTTTTTAAACACCACTTTGTAAGACAATCACTGTTCGAGACATGGACGAGATATAGAAAATTCTTCTCAGAAGAAAGACCACTTTGGATTGTACCAGCTGAAGTGATTAATCCATATTCAAGAAATCAAGGACTAGACTGGCTACCTTATAAAAATCTTTTAAAATCTGAAGGGAAAAATTTTGTGTTAAAAGATAGATTTGATGTTGAATTTGAATATGATTGGTTGAAGTATAGACAGATTTATGATTTATTTAAGACCGATAAAAGAGAACATGGTTTTAGAGAAAAGAATATTGAAATTGAAACTGTATGGCTTGAGAAAGATAAAAAAATGATTTCTAAACTGTACAAGGTGTTATTGAAATGGTATACTGAGGAT
This sequence comes from Gekko gecko, assembly GCA_029375565.1. Classification (NCBI taxonomy): domain Eukaryota; kingdom Metazoa; phylum Chordata; class Lepidosauria; order Squamata; family Gekkonidae; genus Gekko; species Gekko gecko. Next base: position 4,097,256 of record JAPDNY010000011.1, read on the forward strand.
GAAGTTGTAAAGGAGCAAATGATAAAATGGGCAGTAAATGTTAATAATGAGATATTAATGGCATCTTGGGAATACTTGTGGAAAAAATCAATGAAAATTTCAACGTGTGTAAATGTTAAAGAGAATTGTTATAAAATGATGTACAGATGGTATATGACGCCTAAAAAAATTGCTATTATAAATGAAAGTATGTCCAACAAATGTTGGAAATGTAAAAAACATGAGGGGTCTTTTTACCATATGTGGTGGACATGTGATAAAGCAGTAAAGTATTGGACAGAGATCCACAAGGAGATACAAAAAATTTTGAATTGTACTTTTAAGAAAGACCCACAGATGTTATTGCTAGGTCTTAAAATGGAAGAATTAAATGTAGCCAAGAGAACACTAGTATGGTACTTGATTACAGCAGCAAGACTGACTTTTGCTCAATGTTGGAAACAAGATAAAGTACCTGAAACATGGGAATGGATTAAAAAGACGCTGTTCTTAGCAGAAATGGATAAATTAACAAGAAAATTAAACAACGAAGAAGATGAAACTTTTTTTGAAGACTGGAAAGACTTTCAAAAATACTTGTTGAAAAATTGGGACATTAAACGTGGTCTGATTTGTTTTGATAGTTATTAAGTGGAAAATGAAATAGAATTAGATTTCTGAATTGTTACCGTTTAGATATAACTAATAAGTTTAGATATAACTGTAACAGAATAAGAGTGATATTACTGGGGTTGGAGCGGTGCGGGAAGTCTTGTTTGGGGGGGGGGAGAGGGGAAATTAGAAAAATGGGTATGTAGGTTGGTTGAAAATGTTTGAACATGTGATATATCCAATAATAAATTGTATTTACCAAAAAAAAACATTAATCAAGCCAATATTTCTAAACTTGTATTGTTGAAAGATGAGCCTATTTCTCCAGTTATATTCTTTTGACTGTTCCAGAATTTTTCCTGTTCTGCATCTTGCTGCATCTTAATAATTGAGAATTTCTAAAATCTAAGGAAGTACAATATACATGCAGGTTTTGTTAGCACTTCAGACTTCCAATTCCTTCGCTTAGGCCGAGTTCAGACTGGCAGTTTGCCCCGCTATAGCCATGTTCCAGCCATGTTTTAAAAGCAGATTAAAGGGGGCATTCACACAGGCACATCTGCCTGGCGTTCCCCACCCATAGTCAACCCGTGCTGTTCCGCTTAGCTCCTGCGTTTAAAAGATATCTGGTAAAAGTGGTAGCAAATCCCTGAGAGCCTGTTTATCCCACTTCATTCTGCTTCCAGGAAGTGTGAACCCCACACATAACCGACTTGCCAAGAAAAAGCCGTTTACAGCTGCGCCTCTGGGCCAGCAGTCTGAACGCTCTTGCATGCCTCCTCCCGGTATGCTCCCGCATCAGTCAGCACAGTGTGACCAGGAAAACCCGGAACAGTTTGTTCTGGGGCTTTTTTGCCATGACACACTCCCGCTTCAAACTGCCAGTCTGAACTCAGCCTTAATGTCTACCAATTGTCCCCACTATGGGGGGCCTGGATTAAAAAGAAGGTTGAATTCAATTTCAGTGCAGAATTGCTTGAAGGACACTGTGGTGAGCATGTATTAAAAGGAGAGTACAGAAAGGGCTTGACCCATTGCAGCTTCAAGCCAGCTCTGCCTTGCAGTTTGGTATACACCCAAGCCAGCCCCATTCAACTGGTTGCGTGGGAAGCCAGATGGTTGTGGACTGTGAAGGGGAACCCCGAGAGGTATGGAGTAGCTGTGGTTCCCCCACAAGCTTGCCATTTCACTTCATGATCTCTCAGCCCCACCTACCTCACAGGATGTCTGTTGTGGGGATGGGAAGAGAAAGGAGTTTGTAAGTTGCTCTGAGAGACTCTGAGTGAAGGGTGGGGTATAAATCCAATCTCTTCTCTACTTCTTCATGATCTATTTGGGACAGCATAGCCTTGGAAAAGAGGTGCCTTCTCTCTCGTGTGCCACACCAGGGCGGTGCCTTCTCTCTCGTGTGCCACACCAGTGAGTGAGTCCCTGAACCGAACTTCCGCCTCGGCCCCCTCGGCTTCCCCATCCTTTATTCCCCTCGCCTCTTCCCCAGCACCGCCCTTCCACCCTACCGGCTCCCACCCTCCCAGGCTCCGCCCCCTTCATCTTCGGGGATGCTCTCCTCCTTCTGGGGAGGCTGCCGGTGCAAGGTTAGTGGTGGCCTGGTCGGCCGGGAGGCCGTGCCGCCAGCGCTGTCGGCAGCATTCTCCCCATCTGTGGCTGCTCCTCCTGGTGCCGCCCGAGCCGTGCGACCACAGGGCCTTGCTAGCCCCATCGCTGTCGTCAGCCCTGCGGGCGCTGCAGAGGGGCTCCGCCCACGCGGCGTCTTCCCATCCTGACCGTCGCCCATCAGTTGGCCTCTGCTGCTCTTGATCTCATCGGGGGGTGAGTACGGCGGAGGAGAAGCGGTTGGGTGGGGTGGCCCCCCTCCAGGCCCGGAGACTCGGGACAGATCGCTGCTGCAGTCTTCGACGTCTCAGTTTTTTTTCAGAATACGAACGTAGATTGAGCATACCAAGCCTATGTGTCATTGTTTTGTTTTCCACATCATAACCTAGAACATCTTTCCAACTACATGGGAGACCAGCTTGATCAGACTAATGGTCCATCTTGCGCCAGCTTCTGGTTTGTTATGGCATTGAGTTGCCTTGGAAAGCCCGCAGGCTGAGGGTAAATCCTCTTGCTATGGCTTCCCTTCAGCAACTGTTACAGGGGTTCCATTTAGCTCTCACGGCTAACAGTTATAGATGAATCTATTCTCACTTTAAAGTCACCCATGCCAGGCCTTAACAAAGCTTCTTTGGATCTAGGGGCCAAACTCATTTTTCACCCTTCAAATTTCTGTACTTTGCTGGCCAAATTTTCTAATTATTGCTACCACAAAACCTAATCCTAACCTTGTCACAGTTTCTCATGCTGCACACTCGTTTCAGAGAAGGGACTATCTCAGAAGGAGCCTTCCCTCCTGTGCAGGAGACAATATGCTTCTTTTGCAATGGTGCTTGCTACCAGATGTTTTTATACACATGTGTCTGTGCGCATGCACACACATGCACGTACATTTTAAAATTTGCTAACAAATAAATCATGGACATCTTTTAATTGGCCCAAAAGCTTTTTAACTGGTTAGTCTAATTAATTAAAATCAAAGTCAGTTAAATATTTTACCTCTACTTATAAAATGACTTTGCTTCCCAATTAAGTATGTTGATGATTGCAGTATTCACATTAATAGAAATACAGGGTATAAAAGTTCACCATAAGTTAAAGGCTGGTGCTTCGGAAACAAATCAAATTGTTGTAAGAACTTTATTTCAACTACCTGGCAGGCTCAAAAAATATTTTTGGAATTTTCAGGGACCAGCCATTTTGGATAGCTGGAAAATGGCCAAATCAATATCCAGCTGAAAGAATATCCAAAAAATACCAGTAAAATATTTCTTTGGGAGGTGGCTCAGATTTAACCAAATGCACACCCCTAGTAATTAACACAGCAATGGTTCACAACCTGACTAAAGAGTAGATAAGGGTTTTTTAAGGAACTAATATACTTGATAGGAAAGAGAAGAGGTAGAGGTAGGTTCCTAACTATATCTCTAGCTGACAGAGAGAGTGAGACTGAATGTGGCACTTCCGAGAAAAAGAGGGAAATTGCCTTAAGAACAGCAATCTGGAGACAGACAAGGAATGACACTTATCAGGAGAGAGAAGGTGCTGACCTCACTATCCTACCTAATTGTCTTCCTGCTGCCCCCTTCAGAGTCTTCTTCTTTTCTTCTTTGTATACCAGACTTTGCCTTTTCCAACACCAAATATGCATTGAGTAATATTTTTTAAAAAATCTCTCTATATAATAATTCTATTTGGGTGTGAACACTCCACATGCTCCCACAGCCTTTGGCTCCCTCAGCTGCCACTCTGAAGGTCTGCCAATCCCCTGGCTGCATTGCCTTGTTGCGTTGCCTCGGCCCCGCCCACAGAGCTGACAGCCATTATCTCGCCCTCAGTCTGGAGGGAGCCAGTGAAAGGGATGGACGTTCTGCCAAGAGAGCAGCAACCCCTCCATGGGGGAGAAGGAGGCAGACTTAGTGAGTGGCGGTAAGCAGGGGAAGCACTCACCTTCACTGCCCCTTGCGGTTCCTCTTCCTCGACCGCAAGGCCGGAGCTTTGTCAGGGTGATAGCTCAGTGGGATGCACCACAGAGAAGGCTGACCAGGGCCTTTCAAAGGCTCCCCTGCCTTCCTTCAGCAACAGCAGCAGTGCCAGGGTGGGTCTGGCCTAGAGGAAACGAGCTGCAGCTCCTGGCAAGCCGGACTCTCTCCTGAGGAAGACGCTTCTCTTGGCTCCTGTGTGAGACTAACTGTGACTAACTGTCTCTACAGTGGCTGTTGGTAGGCAACCAAGCTTGCTTCTGAGAGTAAAAAAACAAAGGACTTTCAGCATAACCCCCTCCCCCACCCACTGCCAGCTTGGCCACTTTCCTGTCAGAATGAGCTTAAAACAGCTTTCTCTCCTTTTTGGCCCCACCATGGCTGGCTAGCTAATGAGGTGGGCCAGTGACCATCAAACCATTCTTTTCAGCCCCCTGCTGTGTGGCTGACTTTCCCCTAGGGTTGCCAGTCTCCAGGAAGGACCTGGAGATCACCCACTGTTACAATTGATCTCTAGATGGCAGAGATCAGTTCCCCTGGAGAAAATGGCTGCTTTGGAGGGTAGACCATATGACATTATCCCCTGCTGAGTCCTTCCATCCCCCCACAGTGCTGCCCTCCACAGGATCCACCCCCCAAATCTCTAGGTATTTCCCTAATCAGAGCTGCCAACCGTACTTTCTCCTCAGTACCTGTTGCTAGGCAACTAGGTTCTGCCAGTAAAAGGCCCTTTCCACATCTATTTTGGCCTTTGGGAGAAAAGTCATTGGGGCCAGTCCTGGTAGGGTTGCCAACTCCAGGGCAAAATTTCTGGAGATTTGAGGGATGAAGCCTGGAGAGGGTGAGGTCTGAGGAGGGGTGGGACCTCAGACAGGTACAATGCCATAGACTTCACCCTCCAAGCCAGCCATTCCCTCATAGGGAACCATTGTTGCCAGTCTCCAGGGGAGAGATGGAGATCACGCAGAATTACAACTGCTCTTCAGATGGCAGAGATCAGTTCCCCTGGAGAAAATGGTGGACTCTGTGTCATTATACCCTGCTGAGGTTGCCACAACAAATTGACGCTGAGTGCCCAAGGCCTTGGCACTCTCCCGGAGCCTCTTTCTAGAGCTCGATGTATTTATTTCCACAATGGGCCTTATTCCTAGTTGAAAAAATATATCCATTTAGGTCATGCAGTAGGCATGAAGTTAGTATATGGATAAGCTCTAGCCATAGTGATAGATACAACAAAACATGTGATATTGCTAAATCAGGCAGCCGGAGCCTAAGGAGGACTGCAAGTAAGTCTCACTGAGCTCCCAGAGTTTACTGCCATCTAACAATGCATAAAATCACTGCCTGAAATAGAAGGTGGGGGGGACTGTGCTGTGGAGCTGGGGGCCAGGGGCTTCTTCCAGACCTGTCTCCTAACAGAAGAGACTGGAAGTCTTCTTGCTGATAATTTAAGCTTTAAATACCCAATACCCTGCTTTGCGGGGAGGGTGGGAGTACAAATTGAACCAATAAATAATAAATAAATGAAGCAGCAGAAGCAAAGGAATGGAGGGATCAGGTTTTAATGCTGTAGAGAATGCTCTCAGTGGGCAAGAACTGATGCAAAGTTCTGAAAAGGATTAACACTCCTTAAAATACATCAGTGTATTTACCGGTGACAGTACCTGTTATATTTCCATGTGTGTCAGAGGTCCCAGTCAAAACACTCAACAACAGTCCTGTAAGTAGTTCAGTTTATTGAGGAATGAATTAGGCATCTTAAGACTCTTGTGTCAGTAATGGCGATTTCAAACAGAACACTAGAAGAAATACCCCCTTCAAACCAGACCCCCTGATACCTCGGGGCCAATAACGGCTACATATTCCCAAGCAAGATGGGAAAGTGAAAACAGGCTGGAGCAAGCAGAGCAGTGTCTCAAGGCCACGGGCCAATAAGTGAGCAAGGCAGAGACAGCAGAGGGGGGGGAAGCAAAGCGGCATCAGGCAGCATCCCCCCCAACCAACATTCCATTTCGTGGCAGCTGGCTGACAACGTGCTACATTTCGCCCCATTATATGTTTAGCTTGCCCTTATTGCTACCCTCGCTGCCGTTGCATTCCTGGGGGTGAGTGTCTGTAGTAATTTAGGGAGGCTAGCTTTGGTAACTCTTCTACGAGGCCTCAAGACATCTTTCACATGAGAAATGTCCTTGAAGTAAAGTCTGTGTCAGGCTAGAGAGAGGTTGTATATCTTTCAGGACCACAATAGTAATGCTGATGTTGAATGCATGGAATTTGGGGATATAACTATACCTTGTGTTTCCTGCCTTGCAAATCAGTCCTAACAAAGCGTTTGAATCCACAGCACCTCATATCTCTAAATAAAACATTCAGTGAAGAAAGTGCATGTGGAGAGCGATTTGACTGGGAACCTGACAATCAGCTCATGAAAGCATTGATTCTCTGAGTAGTCAAGCTTTTATGTTTTGTAATAACCTCTCCCGTCATTCTGTTCCTTCTTTGACTCAGCCAAGTGACCCTTCTGCACCCAGAGAGCTAAGCACTTTTGTCAGCTTTGTGTTAGCACCATTAAAAAGACCTCAACATGCCCAAAGCTCAATAATGTTTGCAGCAGAACCATGGCAGTAAAAGTGGGGCTGATCTCCTGCAAGAAATTCCTACATTTCAGAGACTCAAAATCACAATGTCTCCAAACTCTTTGGTCAATTGAGAGTGGAGGATGGAGGGAAACAGAATGCTGAGATCAGCCCAAATGGCCTGCATTCCCGCCTGCTGGTGCTGAGGATTGGATGGCTGGAGCAAGCTAGAGCTCTGGTTGGGCAAGGAGGGCTATCCATCTGGCTGTCCTATTCAGGTTTGGTTGCATCTCTTAAATGCTCAGATAGAAAATACCAGACATATATATCTCCAGTCTGTTCTCGCTTCCTTTCATGGACAGAAAAGGGCAACTAGAATGATCAAAGGGTTGGAACACTTTCCCTATGAAGAAAGGTTAAAGCGCTTGGGGCTCTTTAGCTTGGAGAAATGACAGTTGAGGGGTGACATGATCGAGGTTTATAAGATTATGCATGGGATAGAGCAGGTTGAGAAAGAAGTACTTTTCTCCCTTTCTCACAATACAAGAAGTCGTGAGCACCCAATGAAATTGCTGAGCAGTCAGGTTAGAACAGGTCAAAGAAAGTCCTCTTCACCCAAATTCACTGCCACGGGAGGTGGCGGTGGCTAAAAGCATGGATGGCTTCAAGAGGGAATTATATTATTATTATTATTATTATTATTATTATTATTATTATTATTATTATTATTATTATTATTATTATTATTATTATTACTACTACTACTACTACTACTACTACTACCACTACTACTACTACTACTATTGTTATTATTATTATATTTATGAATCGCCCTGTCCCAGCTTATGCTGGGCTCTGGGCAATGTACAGGAGAGGCAAAATGCTGTCAAACTGAGTACAGATTTTAAATCTAAGTACAGTTAAAAAGAAATAAAACCAGAATAAAAATCCCAGATGGCAATAGTTTTCTGTTCCCATTCTGGATTACCTGGCTATTTGGTGGGAGGGGAGAAGGAAGCTTAAACAAAATATATATAGGAAGGAGAGGGGAAGGGGAAGGGTACCAGCCAGTGTAACCAACCATTGCTGCCTTCACCCAACATCTCTGCCTTACAGGCCCTGTGGAATTGCACAAGATGGTCCCATAGGGCCCCGGTGTCATTCGGCAGAGAGTTCCACCAGGTTGGGGCCAGGACTGAGAAGGCCCTGGGGCCCTGGTCGAGGACTGCTGGACATTCTTAGGGCCAGGGATCACCAGCAAGTTATCAGTGGAGCACAAGGCTCTTCTGGGGACACAGCAGAGAAGGGAGTCCTGCAGGTATATTGGTCCCAGACTGCTCAAGGTCTTAAAGGTCAGTACCAAAACCTTGAACCTGACCCAGTATTCTACTGGAAGCTAGTGTAGCTGGCACAGCAGAGGTTGAATATGTGCTGTCCATGATGATCCCATCAGGACTCAACTGAACCAGTTGAAGTTTCCAGATCAGTCTCAAGAGTAGGCCAGCATAGAGCGAGTTACAGTAGTCTAGCCTGGAGGTAACCGTCACATGGTTTACTGTGGCTGGGTCAGGGCATGACAAGAAAGGAGACAGCTGCCGGGCTTGATGAAGGTGGAAAAATGCCAGCCTAGCAATATGCGTGATGGGTCTCCATCAATAAAGAGGTGTCCAAAGTCACACCCAAACTCTTGACAGGCAACGTCAGTGTTAGTGGTGCCCAATCAAGGGGTGGTAACTTGAACTCCAGTCCTGAAGCCCCCCACCCACCCACAGAACCTCCATCTTTGATAGATTCAGGCTGCTGTTTTTAAGCCACTCCACCACAGATCCCAGTCCATTCAGATATAGCTGGGTGTCATTGGCATATTGATGGCACCCAAGCCTGAAACTCCTTGGCAGCTGGGCAAGGGAGCACATATAGATGTTAAATAACCTCAGGGAGAGGAGTGCCCCTTGAGGAACCCCATATATTAATGGTTGCCTGGAGGCTACATCCTCACCCAGTGCCACCCTCTGTCCCCAACCCTGGAGAAATGAGGAAAGCCATTGAAGGATCACCCTACATACTTCTACATTAGCAAGATGGTGAGCAGAAGATCCTGGTCGACTGTCAAATGCCACTGTAAGATCAAGCAATAACAGCAGTGCTGACCTGCCTCAATCCAGCTGTCTATGGAGATCATCTGTCAACATGACCAACACAGTCTCCGTCCCATGGAGCAGAGGTCCATCAGTGGCTCTTAGCCACAAGGTATAGCTAGGAACTCTCCATCTGGGGCAAGGGATGCTCTGTGTATTCTTGGTGCTTGGTGGGGCAACAGTGGGAGGGCATCTAGCGTCCTGGCCCCACTGCTGGACCTCCTGATGGCACCTGGTATTTTTGGCCACTGTGTGACAGAGTGTTGGACTGGATGGGCCACTAGCCTGATCCAACATTGGCTTCTCTTATGTTCTTAAAGTACAAAGAGGAACACTGCTGCTGAAGGGGCATGAAAATGTTTGGTGGGCATGGACCCTGTTTGCACCCACGTGGCTATGGGCATTAGTAATGCAGAGGTCCCCAGAGTAGTGCCCACGGGTGCCATGACACCTGCCGGCACCTTTCCTGCCACCCAACAAGTGTTGTTAGGAAGTGGATGTGGCCAAGTCAGACACTCGCCCAATAGGTCTTCTGACTGGCCAGACAGATTAAAATAACCTTTCAGCGGCAGCTGCCCCAGCACTGTTGGTTTTCTTCTCTCCCACTTGTCTTTCCCAGAGTATTTTTAAAATCACCGTCCCCCTCAGTTTCCTCTCTGCATGTGGCTCCACCTTCTGTGGCAGCCATTTTGTGGTTGTGCCCAGCACCCTGCATCGTACCACAAAGGTGCTCCAGGGCTCAAAAGGGGTGTGGCTCCCTGGGGGAGGGAGAGATGGCATCCAAGCCAGAAAGAGGGAGACGTTTCTTAAAATGCTGGTGCGTTCTCTCCTGAATGTGTGGAATACAGCAGGGCATAAATCTAATGAACCACTAACTTGGGAAGCCCAGAAAGAGCCCCACTGTCTGCACATATGTAGGATGTCTGAATTGGGGCCAACATACAGAGACCACAGGGATACAGAGAAAACAAGGAGACAGTTTCTTGCCTTTGCAGCAGTGTTGAGCTCCAAGACTTAAGGTCATTTGCTTCCTAATAGAACTGTCAGGCAGTTAAAGACCTTGGCTGATCAACTACCTTGCCTGCCATTGATTAATTGATTAATTCATTAAAATAAATATTGCAGTATGTATCTTCTCAAAGGTGATATTTTGAGGCTGTTTAATCAAAACAAATTAAACGGAACATGCAAAGCCACGGAGTCTTTGGCAAATCAGCTTCAGAGGTGTTCCTCGATTCTAGGTTCCATGCCGTGCTTTGAAGGGCTGTTGACAATGTGGTTTCAATTCCACCCCTCTCCCCTATGTGCTCAGTTTTGTAGGGAAAAAAATTAGATTCCTCCACCCCCCTACTGAGGATCCCAAGGAAAGACTGAACACTTTTTGCCTTCCCAGGTCTGCTGGGCCATAAGCATTTTAATTTTCTGCTGAACAAAGATGATTTCTCCTATCTGGGAAGGGAAGGTCCTTTGCGTAAGTGATCTGTCCAGCACCAGCCCGAGGCTCAAGCCCTTCACCAGATCCTGCCATCTCCACCAAGTCATGGAGCTCAGCCAGGCCTGTAGTTACCGGGGGGGGGGGGCACGGAGCCTGGCCCTCTAGTGGTTTCTGTGGGGCCTCCCCAAGCTTTGGCTCTCCCCCGGGCCCCCTCTCCCACATTGCCTGTCGGTCAAGAGGACGAGGGCAGCATAAACAGCGGTGGCAGCAGCCAGGCTGGGCTAAAGAACAGCAAACATGAAAGGTGTGGGGAGAAGCCTCCTTCTCGGGCTTCCATGAGACGCTCGCTGCATCGCCATCCAGCAGCGAGTAAGACAGGCAAGGCCAGGAGGTAGGTGGCTGCCTCCTCTGGCCCCAGCCAGGCAGGCTCAGCTGTGCTCCAGTGCACCAACGAGCCTGCACACAGCACCTTCATGGCCAGTCCGGCTGCTGCAAGCCTCGCCTCTCCCGGCCCTGGGAGGGAGCTGAGGGTGGAGGTCAGGCTGTCCCTGGTGCTGTGCTGCCATGGGAGGGGGAACTGGGGCTCCTCAGGGCGGGAGGGAGGGAGCCGGATGCACTGCATGGAAGACCTGCCCTTGCAGAGGGGTGGTGGGAAGGGAAGCTGGGGCCACTGGGCGTTACCCCACCTTGCCCTGGAGCCTGGGTTGTGTGTGCAGGGCTGCCTTAGGAGTTCCACCAATTAAATCAAAGTTAATTTAATTAACACTGACCTAATTGGCTGGTGGCCCCCTCCGAGCCCCCCCCCCCAAAAAAAATCCTTAGCTACAGCTACCTGCCATGCTATCTTGGAAAAGTGTGGCCTGGGTCTCTGACTGGGACAAAAAGGCGGGGGGAGGAGAAAATTGAACCTAAAACTTAGAATTCAGAACCTGAAAAAGGTTAGTCAAATGCAAAAGAGGGGCCGCAATAAAAGCTTAATATATGAAATATATAAAAAGAGACATGCATTTGTTAAACAAAGGTTTTAAAATTATATATAAGGGTCCAATCACACCTCATGTGCAAATATCTCTCCTTATAATATTTATCTTTTGGTTTCGTAAGATTCCATGCACTCCCATTGGCTGTAAAATGCCCTCCCTCAGCCATTGGCCCATCAGCCGCCACTCAAGAGTACTCACGTGCCATTGGCCGGGTGCTGGGTCTGCTCCTCTTCCCCACCCACTCCCCCTGGCAGACCAGCTCTCTCTTCTGAGGAAGACAGTTCTCTTGACTCCTGTGAGGGACTGTCCCCTCAGTGGCTGTTGGTAGGCAGCCAAGCTTGGTTCTGTGAGTAAAAAAACAAAGGACTTTCAGTATAACCCCCTCCCCAACGGCCACTTTCCTGTCAGAATAAATGGAAAAAGGCTCTTTCTCCTGCTTAGCTTCAGCATGGCTGGCTGGATAACGAGGTGGGCCAGCGACCATCAGACCATTTTCTTCAACTCCCCGCTGTGCGGCTGACTTTCCCCTAGGGCTGCCAATCTCCAGGTGGGACCTGGAGATCTCCCACTGTTACAATTGACCTCCAGATGACAGAGATCAGTTCCCCGGGAGAAAATGGTTGCTTTGGAGGGTAGACTATGGCATTGTACCCTGCTGAGTCCTTCCACACACACCCTAAATGCTGCCCTCCACAGGATCCACCCCCCCCCAATCTCCAGGTCACTCAAAATTGCTACTGCTCTTCAGGTAGCAAAGATCAGTTCCTCTGGAGAAAATGGTGGACTCTGTCATTATACACTGCTGAGATTGCCACAGCAAATTGTCACTGAGTGCCCAAAGCCGGGGCACTCTCCCAGAGCATCTTTCTAGAGCCCGTTGTATTTATTTCCACAATGGGCCTTATTCCTAGTCTAATTATAACACACAAGGGCTGATGGACTTGACCTGACGTGTTTCGGCCTGCATAGGCCTCCTTCAGAGGTCAAACACAGAGAGGCACATATTGGCTATAAAAATACATTACGATCATACAGATACAAGATATAAAATCAACAGGGACCAGAAAAAAGTTGTTCCAAAATCAAACCACTAGGCACAGAATAAAAGTACAAACGAGGCCTCCAACAGTGCAGTCACCTGCCCAGGGTGTTTCTCTGGTCTAAATTTCTGGTCCAGAAATTGGCTTCCTATGATTGTGCAGCCAAAATGTCCTCAAAAGAATTGTCCTGCTCTTTGCTTAAGGGCTGCTGGAGGTGAGGCCCGGTGATGCCCCAGGCCCCAAGACGGCACAGGGAGCGACCCATGACAGGTGAGGCCCCAAGTCCAGGTAGGCTGAGAGAGCTGACAGAAGGGACCCGGGCCGAGCCCAGCGAGGGTGGGGGACCCAGGGAAGGCTGGTGCCCTCCCCATGCAGCCTAGCGGAGGCGTGGTGCCCCTCCTACTGTCCCCAACTCATGGAGCGGTGGAATGGCCAGCCCTGCCTGGGAGCCCAGCTGAGCATCAGAGCCCTTATAAACAAGGGTGGGGCCTAGCCAGATGGACATCTTGGCTTCCAATGGGTGGGAGGGTGTGGGGAGGGGTATAAAGGGGGGACAGAGATGGAGGTCAAGGAGGAGTGAGTGAGAAGCTGGCAGCCTGGAGAGAAGGAGCCCAGAGAGAGAGAGCGTCCGAGAAGGCACCGGTGGGGGCTGGTTCCGCAGTGGGTGATGTCAACCCTGCAGCCAGCCCATTCTGAGACCTCCACCCCCCCCTCCCCGAGTGACGGAGGGACAGAAACCAGAGACAGTGTCTGGAGGCATGGATGCCTCCCCAGGTGAGGCGGGACGTGACAAAGGGAAAGAAGATTAATGGGTGGAAATTATGAGGGAGTCGTTACCGGCTAGATATCAGGAGAAACTTCCAAACTGTAAGAGTGGTTGAGCAGTGAAACAGACTGCCTCGGGAGGTGGTGGATGCTCCTTCCCTGGACGTTTTCAAGTGGAGGCTGAACAACTATCTTTTGGGTATGTTGTAGGTATGCTGTAGGTATCTTTTGACTATGCTCCTGCAGAGTGCAGGGGGTTGGACTAGATGACCTGCAAAATCCCTTCCATCTCTAACATTCTATGATTCTAAGAAGAAGAAGAGATTGGATTTATATCCCGCCCTTCACTCAGAGTCTCAGAGCGGCTTACAAACTCCTTTCCCTTCCCCTCCCCACAACAGACACCCTGTGAGGTATGTGGGACTCTGACAGAACTATGGTTTTCCCAAGTGGAGAAGTGGGGAATCAAACCCAGTTCTCCCAGATTAGAGTCTGTGCACTTAACCACTACACCAAACTGGCTCTGGAAAGAAAGGGAAAGAAAAAAGGAAAGAATTAGGTCTATAAAGAGGCATTAAAATATTGACTGTTTTATTCTCAATCCCTTTCCTAATAATCCCTAGCACAGAGTTTGCCTTTTTCACCACTGCAGTGCAGTGGGTTGACACTTTCATTGAGCAACCCACTACGACCCCAAGATCGTTTCTCCTCTCAGCAAGTTCAGATCCCATTTGCCTATACTTGGAGTTCGATTTTTTTTGTCCCAGTGTGTGTCACTTTACACTTAATAACAGTTTTTAATCCATAAGAGAACTTGTCCTCTTATCCCATGACTGCTAAATTTCCTCAGGAGACTTTGGTGAGGTACCTTGTCAAACTCCTGTTGAAAGTCCGTGTATAATGTCTACCGGGTCACTGCTCTCAACATGTTTGTTCACTTTCTCAAAGAATCCCAAAAGGTTAAAAGAGAAGAAGAGATTGGATTTATACCCTGCCCTTCACTACCCGAAAGAGTCTCAGAGCGGTTTACAATCTCCTTTCCCTTTCCCTTTCCCTTCCCCTCCCCACAAGAGACACCCTGTGAGGCAGAGGGGGCTGAGAGAGCTCTTTTGAGAACTGCTCTTACCAAAACAGCTCTGAAAGAACTTATGACTGACCCAAAGTCACACCAGCAGCTGTATGCGGAGGAGTGGGGAATCAAACCCGATTCTCCCAGATTTAAAGTCCGCATTAGTAAGGCAGGACTTCCCTTTGCAGAAACCATGCTTTGCATTTCCCTTCAGCACGCTTTGTCCCTCTATGTGCCTAAGAATTCTATCTTGGATTACAGTTTCTACTAATTTCCCTGGGACAGATGTTAGGCTGACTGGCCTGTACATTGCTGGTTCCCCTCTGGATCCCTTTTTAAAAACTGGTGTAACATTTGCTACTCTCCAGTCTTCTGTGGCTGCGGCTGAATTTAGTGATAGGTTACATATACGGGTCAGTAGATCGACTATCTCCCATTTGAGTTCCCTAAGAACACTCGGGTGAATGCCATCAGGACCTGGAGATTTATAGATTTTTAACTTCCCCGTGGGTCTAGAACTTCATCTCTGGTCAGCTCAGTTTAGGGGCTGTGGCATGGGTATGTGCCCCACACTTTCCACAGAGAACACAGAAACAAAAAAGTCACTGAACTTCTTTGTCATCTCCTCATCTTCCTTTAGCAATCCCGTTATTCCTTTGTCATCCCCACTGCTTCTCTGGCTGGTTTCCTGCTCCAGACATATTTTTTTAAAAATTGTTTGTCATGATGCTTTTAGCAACCTCCTTCTCAAAATCTCTTTTTGCATACCTGATGGTTGACTGACATTTCTTTTGCCAGAGCCTGTGGTCCTTCCTGGTCAATTGCTTGGGCAGACCTTCCACCTTTTAGAAGAAACCTCTTTACTTTTTATAGCTTCCTTGACTTGTGTTGTTAACCATGTTAACTTGTGTTGTTAGACTTGACAGCCATTTCCTCACCTGTGGAATGCATTCTATTTGGGCTTACAGTCATAAAATCACAGAGTTGGCCATCTAGTCAAACCCCCTGCTCAATGCTGGATCAGCCTAGAGCATCCCTGACCAGTGTTTGTCCAGCCGCTGCTTAAAGACTGCCAGTGAGGGGGAGCTCACTACCTCCCCAGGCAGCTGATTCCACGGTTGCACAACTCTGACTGTAAAAAAAGGTTTTCCTCATATCCAGCCGGTACCTTCCTGCCCTTAATTTAAACCCCTTCTTGTGAGTCCTCTCCTCTGCTGCCTGCAGGAACAGTTCCCTGCCCTCCTCCAAGTGACAGCCCTTCCAATACTTCGAGAGAGCCATCAGGTCCCCCCTCAGCCTCCTCTTCTCCAGACTCAACATTCCCAAGAAGTCCCTCAGCCTTTCCTCACAGGGCTTGGTTTTAAATAGCTTCCAAACATCTTCTAGGGATCTGACTCCTCTAGGGATCTGACTGTCTTCGGTTTCCCCTTCAGCTTTCTTTTTAACTATTCCCCTCATTTTTGTAAAGTTCCCTCTTTTGAAATAAAATGTTACAGTTTTGGACTTTAGTTTAGAGGTAATTTTCCATTGACCAGAATGCTGAATTTAATAGCATTGTGGTCACTGTTCCCAACTGGTGTAACAACCTCTACCTCTCTCACCACTACGACCCCAATATCTTTTCCCCTCTCAATTTCAGCAAGTTCAGGTAACAGTCTTGATTAACCAGGGCACGCACCACAGTGGCAATACTTTTCTGCCCAAGGAAGTCCACAGCTGGGTTTCCCATTTGCCTGCATATGGTGGGAGACCTCCAGGTAATTGCAGTCCTTGTTAGGGTTGCTTGGTCTGTCAGACCTGCAGGTGGGGATGGAAGGTGTTATGTCTCCATTGAAAAGCAATGTTAAGCTTGAGCCAAGGCAAGGATTGTAATCTCTGAACTTCTATTGGTTGCCTTTGTACTACTGTCCAATCAGGACTCAGTGTGATGTTTCGGAGGGAACAAACCTCATTGGATGTTATCTTTGTAATCTTATTGGTTACTTATTGTATAGTAGGTGTGGCTATATTAGCCCGGACTGTTTAAAAGGAGCTGTGCTTCACTGTTTAAGTTGTTCGCTATTCTGGTTTTTGTTGAGCTGTTATCACTTACAAATTAAGCTGAAATCACTTGTTGGCTGAACTCGAGTTAAGTCTCATACTTAACAGATGGAGTATTCCAGGAGCAGGAAGTGATGCACCCAGAAATAAATGTGATGTCCCTATGTGACTTGGAGGTGAAGTAGGCACTTTGGTGATTTCAGGGGTGATGCTCTGGTTTTTGGCAAAACTCTATGGTACAATTGGCTTCAGACCATAGAGTTTTGCCCAAAAACCTGCGTGTTCTCCCCAGCATCACCAATGTGCCTACGACACTTCTGGGTGATATAGGAACATCATGTTTACTTCCTGCTTCTTCCCACCCTGCTTCCGGTAAGTCACATTTATTTCTGGCAGGGGGTGGTGGTCTGGTGTCCCTTTCCCTCACTTCCCGATAGCCCTGAAGTGGGGGGAAGGCCTTCAAACCAGGGGATCCCTTGCCACGAACTGGGGACTGGCAACCCTAGTCCTTGCCCACGAATGCTCAACTGGGGAGAAAAAGAGAAAAAAATAAGTCTCTGGCTGCTTACAAGACGTTCTGACCATGGAGTTCTTGACAATTCCTAGAGCTACCCTTGTCACTTTTGGTTAGTTCTAGGACTCACCAGGAACTTTATGGCCAGAACTTCCTGTAAGTAGACAAGGCCATATTTTTATTTTCCCTCCTAGGATTCTCCTGCTCACAAACCTCCCACCAGTCTGGCAGCCCTGGCCTCAGCTGGCCAACTAGTCGAAGCTGGTAGAAGGCACTCCTGTGATAACAAGGCTTCAAAATTTTTTTTTCTGTCTTTAAATAACACCAAATACAATAACAATGAACACTTTCACATCAGTTACATAGGTTGAAGATGACAGAAGGTGACAGGAACGGTGGTCTCCGGAATGAAGATTCCGTTTCGACTCTGAAGGAGTCTTCTTCCAACCCGAAGTTAAGTTGTGTGGATGAGTCAAATCATTTCAAACCTCAATCCTTTAAGGCTATTCTGAGCAGTTTCAATGTTCCATTTAACCAGTTATAACAGGGAAGAAACTTCCTAACATCAATGAATCAGTGTTTATTGTTATTGTATTTGGTGTTATTTAAAAACAGAAAAAAAATTTTTTGAAGCCTTGTTATCACAGTTCCGTGGCTTTCTTTCTATTGTATGAGAGCTGTGACCATTCAGCTTTCTGACTGAAGGCACTCCTGGCCATATCTGCCCCCTGCTTATTCAGCAGTATTCCTGGATCAAACCACATCCCAAATTCATGGCTGTTTGTCATATTTTTCTCCCCTCTGTTTCAAGGAGGTGATTATTTTAAAGTCATGCAGGATTAATATGGAAAAGTCTTTATTAACAAATTTGCTTGAACTTCCTGAACTCTCTGTCTCTCCTGAACTCTCTCTGAGCTTCTCTGCCGAGTCACTTCCTGTAGCTGTTCCCTCGCTTTCTGTCTTCCCCCGTGGCCCTGATTGATCGCCCCATCTGCTTCCCTTGCTCACTCAGTTCCACGTATATTGATACACCATCCTTCTTTCAAGGAGCTCAGGGCAGGGCACCTCAGCCCCCTTTTCTCCACTTTATCCTCTCCACCAATATTCTGAGAAGTAGGTGAGGCTGAGAGAGAGAGTGGCAGGCTTGGGTTCACCCAGTAGGGTTCATGGCAGGGTGCAGATCTGATGCCGAGTCTCCCTAGCCCTCGTCCAGCACTCTAAACCATCCAGGCACCCTGCCTCGCATATGAATCATACTTCTGTCTAAGGGTCTCCCAGCCACAAGGCCAGCGGCAATGGATGCAACACACTTCTGGGAGAGGTTAATGGGGGACAGGCTTATCAGGAGCCCATGAATGGTGGTCAGACTCCTGGTAATTGTTGCTAAGGCCTGCTGACACGCATCTGGTCAGGGGGCAGAAGCAGGCTGGCAAAACAGGGCAGGAGTCTTTGTCACCACGGAACGATGTCACTTCTGGTGCGACTCAGAAGCACCAGCATTGCACCAGGGTGACACTTGAGCACTTGCCCAGCAGCTCCATAGTCGTTTGGGGGCGAGTGCTCGTGCATCACCCCAGTACAACACCAATACACCAGAAGTGGCCTTATTGCACAGTGACAGCAATAAGCACCCCAGCAAAAAGTAGCTGCCTCTCCCCACCCCCTGCTGGTTGCCAGGCCATGCCTGACACCCACAGAAGGAGAGAAGGATGAGATATACTCAGCAGCCCAAGAGGTCCACCTGAAACAGTAATCTCATCATTAGGAGACGAAATAGTGGCCCTGCTTCACCATCCATCAAAGGAGGAGGCAGCTTCAATATGATAATGCATCTCTATTAGCATCAACACGGAGGGAGCCGGGAAAATCGTATAAATCAGAAGTATGGCTAACGGGGGACTGCTCAGTCATAGCAGAAGTTGATCAAAATAAATCTGACCTTTGCTTCTGGCCAATGGACTTCTCTAATTAGGGAATTATTTTCTCCAATTAAAAACTGCACAAACATAGGCCACCTGAGTCAGACCCTGACATCTCAGGAGTTTAGAGGCTCCTTGAAAGGCTTTTCTTTTGCAGCCCTGGGTGAGTGCTGTGGGAACGAACACCCACCTTTTCCTCCCTCCCTGCTCAAGTAATTGAACTTCATGAACTCCGGCTGACACGGCGTGCATATCCCCGCAGTCAGCGGCTGCACCATTACAGGTGGGCTGGCTCTGGCTGACCCCCACCCCCCCGCTCATTCCAGCTCCACTAATGCCAGTGGAGGTTAGTTCCTTTTTTATATATATAATATTTTTTATTAGTTATGGAGGTTAGTTCCTTGCCATGCTGGAAGCCTGCTTTGCACTGCGCAGTGGTCCAGAGGGAGATCAGCTGGCCAGATAATGTTCCCTTTGGTTCAGAAAAGAGTCAAACAGAGTACTGATCATATCAATTGGACTAATGTATGCAATAAGCCGCGGTATCTATGGTGATGATTATTCCATTATTATTCAAATTTCTGACTTTCAGTACTCTTTGTGTTTCCATTTCAGTGCAGTAACAGCTTTTTGGGATGGATAATAAGTATTACAGTAACTAACAACCTCATCTTACGGAGGCCTAGGACAGGGGTGGGCAAACTTGCTCAACGTAAGAGCCACATAGAATAAATTTCAGATGGTTAAGAGCTGCAAGACATGAACAAATATTACGTGCACATTTTTATTTAGAAAATATGCAGATTTGCTTTTTATTACCATTAAATGAGACTGTCAAAAATAAAAACAAAAGGGGTAAAAACAGATATTGATCATGTTATTTATTTGTCCAATGATATTTATTTGTCTAAGAGAGAGAGAAAGAGGGGGAGGTGGAAAGAAAGAATGAAAGAGGTGGAAAGAAAGAGAGAGAGAGAGAGAGAAACAAAGAAAGCAAATAGATAGGAGGGATGGGGGAGGGAGGGAGGAAGGGATCAAATGCATGCCTCCCCTTCACTTCCCCAGCTGCCCTGCTGGGAGCCACACAATATGTGTGAAAGAGCCGCATGTGGCTCCTGAGCCACAGTTTGCCCACCCCTGGCCTAGGAAGTCTCATTTAATGAAACAGAGCTCATACCCCCAGGATCATACCTCACTGGCTATGATCCTGCTCCTGACTTATGCGGGCTTGTTGGGATATGTTTGCAGCCCAGTCCTCCTGTACTCGGGTCTCACCAAGCTGGTGACCTCCCAGGACACCTGGAGCACCCCCTGAGGGGCATAGCAGGCTGGGTAGTGGGTGAGATCCCATGCTGCCTTGCTGGGAAATAGCCACTTCCAGAACTACAATTGTGGCATACCTCTTCCTTCACTGTCACACATTCTGAGGGCATTGCAGTTAACCACACCCTACTCCTCATTACACACCTGGGTGCTTTCACGCATGCTAAGTAATGCAGTTTCAATCCACTTCAGTGGACTGTGGCCATTTCACACAGTTAGTGTGTGTGTGTGTGAAAGCACCCAAAGTGCCCACCCAGCTCTCCTCCACTGGCCACCCCCATGTGTGTCTCACTACTGCATTTAAGGTGCTGCTTCATAAGCAAACCCACCCTATCAGATCCATCCCTGCTGACCCTCTATGGCAGGCTACCAGGCAATGACATGCCCCTGGGCCCAGCAGCAGGACTCACCTGGATGGAGCAGGGGCAGGAGGGTGAAGCCCACGGTAGCCTCCCTAACAGGGCAGCTTTATCAGTCTGTCCTAAGGAAGCTCCAAGAGGTCTGGAGGCAGTGAGCAAGCTTGGATGGGGGAACGATGGCTCTCTGAGGGTGGAACTTAGTTCAAGGGCCAGGGGTGGAACTGGGCTTATAAAAAGAGAGGAAAGGGAAATGGGAGGCGGCTGCTGGCTGGAGAAAAAAGGCACTGGGGAGAAAGAAAAGCCAAGCCAGGTTGGGGGAGGGGCAGGAGGGGGTGGAGAAGAAGACTGAAAGTGAGAAGAATTGACTCAGGGGAGTGCCTGGGCAAAAAGGCAGGTTGCTGTATCCTGGCTCTTCTCCCCCCCCTTGGTAGTGTATTGTGACCCTGAGGTGGGTGAAGATAACCATACCTTCAAGTACCTGGAGCCATCAACTGAAAATTAAAGTCATCTGTGCAGGGAAGCAGTGACTGGGCTGGTGCTTTCGGGACCCTATGGACACTGGGTATGATGGTCCTTTGCCCCCAGAGGGTATCATCCCCTCACACTCAGTTGGTCCCTGAAGCCCTACCAGCACACTCTCCTGTCCCATGAGTCCACACCCGCTTCCAGAATGGGTGTCAGTCAAAACCCTCCCCATGAAAGGGCAGTCCTGAGTATCCTGCTGAGTCAGTCCTCTGCTGTCTCCTGGGAGCTCCGTGCTGTTGGGTCCAAAAGGGTTGCCACTGGATGCCCCTTGTTCCAGCTACTTGGGCCCAGCGGGTCCCGGTGCCTCAACTTGCAATGCATTCCATGCCAGCATAGTAACGGGACTGAGTGGGAAAATGCCTGGATTAGCTGAAGCTTCACAAGGGGGTAGGCAACACACACAATAGATACTTGTGAAGAGGTTGGCATGCCAGTAAATTATGTCAGGGACACACACACATGAGTTCTACCAGAATGTCTGTAAAGTTGAGAGCAGACACAGAACAAGGTGACTTTCATATTTTCAGAACTGGAAAATAATATTAGACTAAAAATAAGGCCCATTGTGGAAATAAATACAATGAGCTCTAGAAAGAGGCTCTGGGAGAGTGCCCCAGCTCTGGGGGACACAGTGTGAATTTGCTGTGGTGACCTCAGCAGAGTATAATGACAGAGGCCACCATTTTCTCCAGAGGAACTGATCTCTGCTACCTGAAGAGCAGTTGTAATTTTGAGTGATCTCCAGCCCTCACCTGGAGATTGGCAACAATGGTTACACAGGATGAAATGGCTGGTTTGCTGGCATCTATGGCATTCTACCTGTCTGCGGTCCAACCCCTCCTTAAACCCCACCCTCTCCAGGCTCCACCCCTCAAATCCTCAGGAATTTGCCAACCTGGAGTTGGCAATCTCATATCCTTCCCAGCTAACCATCAACCTACAGTTATCTGCCCCTCTGACTTCAGCTGACTTCTGCCCTCCCTCCTGCAGAGCAGTTGTAATTCTGAGTGGTCTCCAGCCCTCACCTGGAGATTGGCAGCAATGGTTCCCCATGAGGGAATGGCTGGTTTGGAGAGTGGAGTCTATGGCACTGTACCTGTCTGAGGTCCCATACCTCCTCAAACCTCGCCCTCTCCAGCCTCCACCACTCAAATCTCCAGGAATTTCCATACCTAAAGTTGGCAACTTTATCTCCTCCCCTCTCAGCAGCCTCTTCCTAGGCAAAATTCTGTCTTTCTCATTAGCGGGGAGCAAAGCAGCTTGCTTCATTCTCTTCGACTTTGTGGTCTGTACAGCAGCTCTGTAAGGTAGGTTAGGCAGAAAGTCTGTGGCTTGTCCAAAATCATCCAGGCAGCTTCCATACGGATGTTCTGGCTGAACAGGAGCAAGCAGCCAGGGCTAGTGATGCCATGCCAGTCAGGAGGCATGAAGTCACCCTGAGAGTGCTGGCAGGCCTAGGGTTGCCACTGCCAACAAAGACAAATTGATACAAAGGAGGGTGGAAAAGTCTTCATATCTCTATTTTGCCTTAAATTGGTGCGGAAGTCCAAAGAGTCCAAAGAGCTTCCATATGCAAATGACCTTGAAATGCTGGCCCAATCAGAGAAGAGTGGCCTAGGCTGCAGTGGGTGGGAGAGAACTCAGGCAACGCAGCTAGTGGATAGGGACAGCTTCTGAGTGACACATCAGGGAGCCAACTGATTTTGCCAGGCATAGAACTTTGCCACCCCAACTGGCTTTTAAATTTATAGAGAGACTAGGAATAAGGCCCATTGTGGAAATAAATACAACGGGCTCTAGAAAGAGGCTCTGGGAGAGTTCCCCGGCTTTGGGCACTCAGTGACAATTTGCTGTGGCAATCTCAGCAGGGTATAATGACAGAGTCCACCAGATGAACTGATCTTTGCTACCTGAAGAGCAGTAGTAATTTTGAGTGATCTCCAGCCCACCCCCAAGATTGGTAACAATGGTTCTCCAGGAGGGAGTGGCTGGTTTGGAGGGTGGAGTCTATGGCATTGTACCTGTCTCAGGTCCCACCCCTCCTCAACACTCACCCTCTCCAGGTTCGACCCCTCAAATCTCCAGGAATTTCACAACCTGGAGCTGATAACCCTTTTTCCCTTCCAGTCTAACCCTCCCAGCGAACCATCAACCTACCTTTAGTTTTCCATCTCCTCCCCACTCCCTCCTAGAGAGCAGTTGTAATTTTGAGTGATCTCCAGCCCCCACCAGGAGATTGGCAACAATGGTTCCCCATCAGGGACTGGCTGGATTGGAGGGTGGAGTCTATGGCATCGTACCTGTCTGAGGTGTCACCCCTCCTCAAACCTCACCCTCTCCAGGCTCCATCCCTCAATTCTCCAGGAATTGCCCACCTAGGGTTGGCAACCTGATCAGGACTGGGCCCAATGAGTTTTCTCCCTAAGGCCAACATAGGTGTGGAAAGGGGCTTTTACTGACAGAGGAGAAAGTACAGGTGCCAACTTTGATTAGGGAAATACCTGGAGATTTGGGGGGTGGATCCTGTGGAGGGCAGCATTTGGGGTGTGTGTGGAAGGACTCAGCAGGGTATAATGCCATAGAGTCTACCCTCCAAAGCAACCATTTTCTCCCAGGGAACTGATCTCTGTCATCTGGAGGTCAATTGTAACAGTGGGAGATCTCCAGGTCCCACCTGGAGATTGGCAGCCCTAGGGGAAAGTCAGCCGCACAGCGGGGAGTTGAAGAAAATGGTTTGATGGTCGCTGGCCCACCTCGTTAGCCAGCCAGCCATGCTGAAGCTAAGCAGGAGAAAGAGCCTTTTTCCATTTATTCTGACAGGAAAGTGGCCACTGGGGAGGGGGTTATGCTGAAAGTCCTTTGCTTTTTTACTCACAGAACCAAGCTTGGCTGCCTACCAACAGCCACTGAGGGGACAGTCCCTCACAGGAGTCAAGAGAACTGTCTTCCTCAGGAGAAAGAGCTGTCTGCCAGGGGGAGTGGGTGGGGAAGAGGAGCAGACCCAGCGCCCGGCCAATGGCATGCGAGTACTCTTGAGTGGCGGCTGATGGGCCAATGGCTGAGGGAGGGCATTTTACAGCCAATGGGAGCACACGGAATCTTGTGAAACCAAAAGATAATTATTTATAAGGAGAGATGGGGCCCTCTCCCACCAAAGGTGCCAAAATGGGTGGCAGAACCTGGTGAATGGAGGACATTTGATTAGTCCCAGATCTGTAGGGGACTTGGCTGGAGGATCTGTTTCCTTTGCTACTTCATGTAGTAGGATATTTAGCTTTGGAAGCCATGGGGATTGGAAAGAATTTTGGGCTTACCTAAAAGTTGAAAGAAAAGTGACTGACTTATTTTCTTGATACAGGTCCAAGTTTCAAACACTTGGGGTGGAGGGCAGGTTTCAGTAATGCCCTGAATGAGGTCCAAACCAGGATTTCTGAATAGCAAGGCTCTTTTCCTTTTAGCTGGACACACTGCCAAAAGAGTATTATTCCTATTACTTGATGAGCTTCTATATACCCATCTTCAGTATATGCTCTGATTGGTTATGCCAGTTCAAAGCATTTTCCAGTTCTGCACCCTGCGGGTGGGGGTGGGGGAGCAGCAGGGCCAGCCGTTGGCCAGGAGTCAGAATTTAGCTTTAAGGCTGCAGTCCTATTAACAGTAAGCAACATGGAAATCAATGAAGTCCCACTGAAATCAATAGTAGGGAGGCATGTGCAGAAAGATAGCACAAATCTGACTTCAGCTGATGAAGAGGACTTTCCATTTAGCCGTCTATCTAATCCTCAACATGGCCAAATCTCTGGATACTTAAATCTAGAGACTGAAGCTGGGAACAGACAGATCTTTCTATAAACCTGAGAAAAAATCTAGGTTTGCAGAGAAATCTGGGGGGAAACCCCACAAAAAACACACACAACGGGGGCGTTCATCTCAAAAGATAATAGAAGGAGTGCTGGTAGCATTAAGAAACAGATGCCCTCTCAGTGACCAGAAGTCCTTCCAGGTTCCCCACTGTGCAATGGGGCCTGGGCCTATGCCCAGTGGCTGGTCTGCAGAACTCAGCCAGAGTTTTGCCAGGGAGAGGCTGCCAGGGGGAGGGAAGGAAGCTGAAGATGGGGGCAGGAGGGGAGAAGGAAGAAGGGAAAGAGCAAAGGCGATGAGATCTTTCAAGGAAGGGAAACAGAAAATAGAGAGGAGTAAATTTGATGCCCCTTGCAAGTCCTTGTGGGTCCCCCACTTGTACCAACTAAAGCTTTATACTACAAACTAAGAGCTGTGTGTGTGTGTGGAGGTAAAATTTTACTGCTAAGTTTCCAGGCCAGGGGAAAAAGACATACAGGAACCTGCTACCAGGACCTTACAGAGCCGTGGTCTGCTAAAGCCATAAAAGCAGAGCCCCGTGGGCCCCAGGGTCTTGTTCCATCTCCCTTTCTCTCCCTGACAAGCTTTGCTGTTGTCTCAGAAGCGAGCCTGGACAGATCCTGGCATGAATGAAATTTCCCAGGAGGATATGTCTTCTGTGACTTCTTGTGGGAATTAGCAGGAGGAGATGCCAAACAATTAGTAGAAGACACTGTCATTGATAGACAAGATGGGTGGCCGTGTTAGTCTACCTGCTGCAGTAGAAAAGAGCAGGAGTCCAGGAGCACCTTCAAGACTAACAAAGGTTGTGGCAGGGGAGGACCTTTCCTGAGTCACTGAAGGAGTGAGAAGTGATTAATGAAAGCGCATACCCTGACACATCTTTTGTTAGTCTTTACTGGACTCTTGCTCTTTTCTACTAGAATCATGGATGTGTTGGATTTGCATAACTGGCAACCCTGCCCAAGGGCAGGTCGTTCTATCAACTTTGTGTGTGTTGGGGGGGGGGTTGCTCCTGTTCATTTCCCCTGTAAGGCTAGAGGAATCTAACCAGCCTGCCACTCACAGCATATCCTACTGTGATTTTGCTGCTGTAGTTGTGTCAGTTGTGTTTTGTAGCCCCCATCTCTCTCCCCTGAAAGATGCTTATGCCAATCATATTGTATCATCAATCGTATCAGTATTGTGAACATCAGCTTTGGGGGAAGCATTGGAACTACCTGGGACTTAAATTTTCTTCATGGGAAATACTGTAGCTGATGGGTTCTACATGGAGACATTTCCTTTGGCTTGCAAGTCAGAAACGGGGCATTCTTTCAGCTCCCTGCTCTTAGGTACACTCAGCAGAGACAGGCGGCTTCAGAACTTCCATTTATTAGCAAGAAGGCACAAGGATGGGAGCAACTGGTTTCAGGACAAGGGAGCTCATGCAGTCTACCATTCTAACTTACCAATAGAACTAATTGAGACTAAACCAACTAAAACAAATATGAAAGGGGATGTAACATTTTGTTCTTTTCTGAAACCCCTTATATGTAACATCTGTACAGGCACCTCTCTGTGGTGTTCTGAGGCGATGCGTGTTCTGCTGCCTCCTGGCCTTCCTTAGTGTTTCCTCTTTATTTTGGCTGCCACTAAAGACTCTTTCCCTAGAATTCTGAGCTGGGCCCAAAACTACAGAATGGCTTAATGGTATATGGTGGAATGGCAAAACGGTCAATGCCTGGGGGTGGCTCTGAGGTAAAAAGGGATCCTTTACGCTAAAATAAAGAGTTGTTCGTCTTAAATATGAACAGAGTTTATTTAGAAGTATATCAGTGTAACCGTTTCAGTATAGTTCATAAGCAAAATGGTTTCAGATAGGCATAGTTCTCCTCCTTTCTCTAAAATTCCTTAAATAGACCTAGCCACGAAGCCTTAATTTCATCACTTGCCACACAGGCTAATAAATAAGGGTGTGCAAAAAAGTATTTTTCGGGTTTGGGTATATTGAACTTGGGAAAATATCAGTATTTTATGATATTTCTGAATCCCAATATTAGTATGGTATCAAGATTAGGGAGTTTGGGGAAATCCCAGTTTTTTAAGGCTCCATTATACCCTATGGGGACCATTATAGGTCAATGGTTCCCATAAGGTATAATGGGGAATCAATCTGGAGGTATCTGGCGGACTGTTTTTTGAGGATGAGGCACCAAATTTGCAGCATAGCTGAAGATTCTTCTCCTAACCTCCCCCCCCACCCCAAGTTTCAAAAAGATTGAACCAGGGGGTCTAATTCTATGGGCTCCCAAAGAAGGTGTCCCATCCTCCATTTGTTTCAATGGGGGTAAGGTATTTAAAGGGACCATAGTCTCTTAAAATGCCTTCTGCAAGCTGCGAGTGAACTCTGAAGGTGTTTAAAAGGCTTGCAGTCCCTTTAATTGCCTTCTCCAAGCTGCAAGTTCACCTGGGAGGCACTTAAAGGGATTGTGATCCCTTTAAACACCCTTTAACATTGGCTACCTGGTGGTCCCGAAATCTGGATACTTTGGATAGCCGGGAAAAAACCCTCAGATGTATATTCGGCTGAAAGAATAGCTAGAAAATACTAAGGTATTTTTCGGTTTGATATAGCCGAATACACATGCCCACTAATAACTTCCACACATAGAACACAGATTTCTCTCAGACTCCACATCCCCTTACTCAGTCCTCCACTCAGCTCTCTCTTGCACACAAAAGCTCCTCTCTGACCACTCAGTTTTTCCTCCTTGGGTGCAGCTACCATCCAATCTTTTTTTTAAGCTTATTTATAGATTTTATACTTTACAATACAATTGTAATGCTTATACATTAATCATCAAACATTGGAGTCAGTTACACACAATTTTTCTCTAATCATTTATACACTCTAGCCCATTTTATCTGAAACAACTTCTCATCCCTTCCTTGCAATAGCATACTAAGTTTATCCATCTCTGCAACTTCTATTAATTTTTTACTTAATTCATCTCTTAGCGGTATTTTTTCTGATTTCCAGTTTTTGGCTATCAATATTCTAGCAGCAGTGAGTATATGAGTCCATAGGCTGCGGTCACACGGAAGGAAGAAAATGCAGGCAGGAAGCAAGGCTGTTTGCCCCACCTGCAATGACGCGCATTTGTGTGATCATAATTCCCGCTGCGCGCCCGCAGTTCCCAATAATAGTGAATCTAAAAGCAGTAGCTTTTTACCACACTACTGCGGCACGAAATGATGCCCCACTGACGACTCCGGGACGCCAGACAGATGTGTCTGTCTGATTGCGTCCCTTTAATCTGCGGGGGAATTGCATGTCTGCCATGGCTTCCGGTACGTATGATCGCACCCAGTAGATACACATCTTTTTGTTCTTAACATTTGGGTATAATGTTTAACAAATACGTTTCTAGTATTAACTCTAAATTGATATTCTTTCCTGGGTTGGGGCAGTTTGGGGATGGGGATCCCACTCCTGACCTTTGGCGGGGCCTTACTGGTCCCAGAGCTGGAGGTTCAGAGTTTGGGAGTACTCCTGGATTCCTGCCTTACTATGGATGCCTAGGTAGTGGCCACTGCCAAGTCGGCCTTTTACCATCTTAGCCTGATTAGGCAGCTGGTTCCCTTCCTCGACTGTGCCGACTTGGCTACAGTGATCCATGCGATGGTCACCTCAAGACTAGACTACTGTAATGCTCTCTACATGGGGTGCCTTTGTTGCGGATTCAGAGGCTTCAGCTGGTGCAGAATGTCACAGCCAGGCCGTTGATGGGTCTCCCTAGATGGGAACACATCCAGCCAGTGCTAAGGTCGCTGCACTGGCTGCCAATAGCATATCGAGTCTGCTTCAAGGTGCTGGTTCTCTCCTTTAAAGCCCTATATGGCCAGGGTCCAACATACCTACGGGACCGCCTTTCCCTGTATATACCCCAGAGAGCACTATGGTCTGGGTCTCAAAACCGCCTGACCCCCCCTGGCCCGAGGGAGGCCAAGCTAGCTGCTACTAGGGCCGGGGCCTTTTCAGTGGTAGCCCCTACCTGGTGGAATGAGCTCCTGGAGGAGATCAGGGCCCTGTGGGACCTCTCTCAATTCTGCAGGGCCTGCAAGACGGATCTCTTCCACCAGGCATTTAATTAGGGATCGCCGCTGCTGTAGTGCCTGGCCCATAATTGTACCATCACACAGCTGCCAGAAGAGCCGATGAACTGAAGAACATCTAGAACATAGGAACTGATGAGCAGGAGACCATCCAGCTTTTGTGGAAACCATCTGAAGCACCTTACTCAATTGAATTTAATTGCTGCCAGCATTTTGTATTTTGTATTGTATTATTTTAATTGTTGTGTTTTAACTGTGTATGTTTTACTTGTATTTTATGTGATTTGGAAGCCGCCCTGAGCCTGCTTTGTGGGGAGGGCAGGGTATAATAAACAATAAATAAATAAATAAATAAATAAATAGGTCAGCTAAAACAGCATAATTCTGCCTTTTTTCTCTCACTCTCCAGGGTATATCTTTTAGAATTCTGATCTCCTTTTCTTCTATTATCAATTTATTATCGTTTGAGGCTTTTAGAACTCTGTCTCTCATCTCTTTTCTGTAGAATTTTACATGCTCTTCTTGCGGTATCTTCTTTCTCTTCACATAAGCTGAGTTTTTCCTATATGCTGCCTCTATTCCTGCCAAAGCTTCTTCTTTACTTACTAGATTTAATTGCTCTGCAAAATTCTGTGCAAGCTCATTTTAAAGTTTTTATCTGTGTCTTCTGTCATATTTTGACATCTTATAATTAGCCCTGCTTTCTCCATTTCTAGGGTGATAAGTGTTTCCTCCATTTTATCACTCTTTATCTTCAATTCCTGTACTTCTAAATCTAGGTTATCTTCCACTTTATCTGTAAATTTCTTCATTTTTCTTATTTCCTTTTTATTTCCTAATATTTGCTTTTTAATTTCATCTGTCTCGAATTTTATTTGGTTAGCTATTACCTCCATTTTTATATAGATTGGTTCTATTTCTTTCTTAATTTAGTTTGGTATTGTTGCTTCTACCGTATTTTGTAATATTTGTGCCATAGTCTGTTGTATTAGACTCTTTAACTCCTTCATTGTTAATTGAGGTATATTCATTTTCAATTGCACTGCTGTTCCCCCCTGGTTAGGTGATGGTATGGAACCTTTTCTGCCTGGAGCTGATCCAGATGCCATTGGTTTTATTTTTATTATCTTTATAGAGTTTCTCTTAACTAGATTTAAGTTCAAATCAATACTATCACATTTTCTCAGCTTTTGTAACGTATTTATAACTATTAGTATTAAAGTCTCTTTATTGTTGGTGTCTCTTTAACTGTATCTCAGGCTTCCCCTTCTTTTCTTGTGCTTAACTATACCAAAATATCAGCTTCTTTTATGTCTCTTTAAACTTTGTGCACTGTCTCTTTAAATACATCTCTCTTTCTCTTGCCATTCCCTTCTGCTCCATCACACACACCCTTTCTCTTGCCTCGTCTCTCTGTGTCATGTCGTTCTGTAGCTTGCCGCTCTGCACTGCTTCACTCTGCCTCTCTGTGCATGCGTTGCCCGGCTCCTTCTCCGCTCTTCCCACTTCTGGGTTCTCCACTACCCCTGAAACAGCCTCGTCACCACCGCGGCCAAGACTCCATTAAAGGGACCCGTCTCCAGCAACAAACATAGGGAGACAAACAAAAACACAGGTTATGTAGTTCCTATTACTAATTACAACCCCCCCCCCCAGTATTTTTAATGCCTTTATACATTTTTACTGAAAGTATCTGAGCTAACTATTCCTAGCTGCTGTGCTAAATTCTATTTGCTTCAAAATGCTACTGGGCGTTAGCCCCTCCTTAGAGTGCTCTCTCTATCCAGCTTCCTGCTACTTAGTTTATTTTTATTCCTATCACTCCTATCTTCGCTCTCTTAGAGATGATATTAAGTGGCAATACTTAGCTTCGTTTCTTGTCCTTTTTCTTTGTCTTTTTGGAGATATATAATTGGACTCCTTGGTTCTTTGGTCTCTGCTAGTGCTGGAACAGGCAAACAAACCTCATCTCTTCTAGCTTCTTTTATCCTTTCTGCTTCTGGGACTGGCCAAGAAAATAGCTGGATGGGATTGGCCAAGAAAATATTCCAGTTTCAGCAAAGCCCCTTGCAAAATCCTCTCTCTTCGTGAGAGAACTTTGACCAATAGAACAGTCCAAAAAAAGAATTAGGAATAGCTAAGGTGCATGGAGCTCACTCTCCGCACGTCTGCTCTCATAGAAACCAGAACCGGATCTCCCCTACCATCCACTGTGCACTTCACAGCAGGCCTCTGGAGCAGCCAGCACTATGGCTACCTCTCATTCACCACCCACTAGAGGCAACCAGAGGACCTGTCTGTCTGGACTGTTGGGGCATGGTCCCAGGAGGCTGCCACTGGGCTACAAAGAGGTTCAGCTACAGTTTGGTGTAGTGGTTAGGATGGCAGACTCTAATTGGAAGAACCAGGTTTTGTGGCTGTGCCAACCATGTTATGTCAAAATTCCAAAGGTGCCAACATGCTCAAAAATGTTGGAAGCCCCTGGCTTAGACAAAAGGGTTTGAGATAATGGTCTATATATGTGAAACAATGATTCTGGAAATAAAACTTGTTGGATTGTTGGGGCATCTCTATGCCTCCCTCTCTTATTCAGTCTTGAATTGTTTTGAGTCTGCAGCCAGCCATTCCACTGGGTCCATCACAGATACAGCACTGGACAAAGACATCACTTCTCTGGCTCCAGAACAAGGTTGTGCCCCATTTACACATGCATTAACTCATACATACATGAGTTAAGAAAGAAAACTTTCACTTTTAAGTGCCTTTATTTGCCTTATTTTGTCATCACCTGGAACACTGCGTTCAGTTTAAGTCCAGCATAGTGCAAGGAAGTTGGTGTGGGGCTGAGAGTGGAGAGAGGCTGAAGGGGCTGGGAATGTCTATTGTGGAGAAAAGATGCTTGCAAGGTGATAGGATTGCGACCTTCCAATACCTAATAATAATCCCTGCCCTCCGTTTGCAAGACCTGAGCGAGGTTGTTAATGATAGGGTATTTTGGAGGTCATTAGTTCATAGGGTCACCATAAGCTGGAAGAGGCTCAACAGCACATAACACACACAGAGGTGTATTTCAACTGTTTTTTATGTATTTTTAACTCTTTAAAATTGTTTTATTGATGTACTAGGAATAAGGCCTGTTGTGGAAATAAATACAGTGAGCTCTAGAAAGAGGCTCTGGGCGGGTGCCCTGGCCTTGGGCACTCAGCGTCAATTTGCTGTGGTAATCTCAGCAGGGTATAATGACACAGAGCTTACCATTTTCTACCAGCTGAAGAACAGTTGTAATTCTGAGTGATCTCCAGCCCTCCCCTGGAGATTGGCAAAATGGTTCCCCAGGAGGAAATGGCTGGTTTGGAGGGTGGAGTCTATGGCATTGTACCTGTCTGAGGTCCCAAACCCCACCCTCTCCAGGCTCCACTCCTCAAAACTTCAAGAATTTCCCAGCCTGGAGTTGGCAAGCCTATCACCTTCCTAGGCAACCATCAACCTACTTTATGTGCCCCTCTGACTTCAGCTTTCCATCTCCTTCCCCCTCCGTCCTGGAGAGCAGTTGTAATTCTGAGTGATCTCCAGCCCCCATCTGGAGATTGACAACAATGGTTCCCCAGCAGGAAGTGGCTGGTTTGGAGGGTGGAGTCTATGGCACTGTACCTGTCTGAGGTCCCACACCCTTCTCAAACCCCACCCTCTCCAGGCTCCACCCCTCAAATCTCCAGGAATTTTCATTCCTAAAGTTGGCAACTTTATCTCCTCCTCTCTCAGCAGCCTCTTCCTAGGCATAGTTCTGTCTTTCTCATTAGTGGGGAGCAAAGCAGGTTATTTCATTCTCCTCTTCCACTTAGTAATCTGTATAGCAACCCTGCAAGGTAGGTTAGGCAGAAAGTCTGGGGCTGGTCCAAAATCCCCCAGACAGCTTCCATAGGGAGGCTCCTGCTGAACAGGAGCAAGCAGCCAGGACTAGTAAAGTAATGCCAGTCAGGAGGCATGAAGTCACCCTGAGGGTGCTGGCAGGCCTAGGGTTGCCAACAAAGACAGACTGATGCAAAGGAGGGTGGAAAAGTCTCCATATCTCTATTTTGCCTTAAATTGGTTTTAATGCCAGCAGAGTGAGAAAATTCCAGAGGCTCTGGGTGGGTGCCCCATGGTAAATGCACCAAATAATTCCTAAGGATTTTCCAAAACACTGCTCTGTTGATAATTCATTTTCTACATTCACAGCATCCCCTGCCAGAATGCAACACATCCCCAGCACTTTGAATTAGCACCAGAGCTTTAAGAGCTCTCCAGCTGTCCTGGTATTCCATGGATGAAAGGGGTTGTTTGGAGGGTGGGGTCTATGGCATTATATCTGTCTGAGGTCCCCCTCTTCCTCCTCCTCAGACCCCACCCTCAGCAGGCTTCATCCCTAAAATATCCTGGAAGTTTCCAACCTGGAGCTGGGAACCCTATGTCCTTTCCAGGCAACCATCATCCTACCTTTATCTGCCTGTCTGTCTTCAGGTTTACATCCCCCCACCAGCCTCTGCCTAGGGATAGGGCAGTGTCAGAGACCCTAATTCAGTCAGCTAAACGCCAGGCCTTGTTCATTGAAGCAAGAATAGCATTTTATTATAGAGCTGCAATATTAGGTTACTGGAGCAGATACATTGTTCAGAATAACGTGGTTACACAAAGCAAGCAGTTATACCAGAAAGGGGGTGAATGGGGACCCCCCCTTCCACCAATGAATGCCTAATATGCGAATGAGAACTGAAAGTTACTATACTAATGAAGTTCTCACCGCCCCCATTGTTCCCAGCCAAGCTGTAGCTTTGAAAGCGATAGGAAGCTCACAGCTTGTCTCCACCAAGGTCAGGGTGTTAAGTCTACCAGAGATAGAGCCTGCAGAGCTCGCCCTCCGCATTCCATCTGAACACTCCAGGTGCATAAATCTACACCCCACGATCCCAACCTCCCGCCCTACACACCACAATTCAACTCAAGGCCCATCCTCCCCCCCTACTCCATCCATCATGGCAGGACTACCTGACAGGCAGTCTTTCCCTGCAGTGGGGACCAAAGCAGCTGACATCATTCTCCTCTCCCCCATATGATCTGCACAACAACCCTATGGGGTATGTTAAGGTTGAAAGTCTGTGAATGGTCCATAATCCCCCAGTCAGCTTTTATAACATGAACCTGGGACCTGCACACCATCCTCTGAAAAGCACTCTCAGGTACATATCTGTGGCAGTAATGGGGTGACTGCTGGCACCTTTTCCTATCATTTTTTGCCTTGTGGTATTCTGCTTGTGGTGTGATCTATCTTTTTTGTGGTGTGGCATGGTTGTGTTATTGGGTATGTTTCTTTTGAAGGGGAAGTGATGTGTTGTGAGTGAAGACATATTTTACCTCAGAATATACCAGGTCACATATGCAACTGTCATTTCCAACTGTCTCGCGGAGGGGGGGAGTTTGAGGTGCGGAATGGAGTGAAGTCCAATTAGCTTCCATATGCAAATGACCTTGAAACACTGGCCCAATCAGAGAAGAGTGGCCTAGGCTGCAGTGGGTGGGAGAGAACTCAGGCAACACAGGATAGAGACACCTTGTGATTGATACCATGGAGCCAACTGATTTTGGCAGGCATAGAATGTTGCCAGACTAAATTGTAATTATGTATAAGGAGAGATGGTTGAGAGGGTGGTTGATTCTAATGGTATTATAATGTCATTTTATCATGCATATTTTAAATTGTTAGTTGCCTTGGCGGCAACTTGTAAAAGCAGAAAGACAGGATACAAATGTGATCGATAAATAAATGAATAGAGGAAGGCCATGCAGGAGATGGGGTTGATGTGTTCTTACTTGTGTTGGATGACTCAGACTAACTGATGTAAACCATAGCAAAGAAGGTTTCCTTTAAATTTGAAGATTTCTTGACACGGCAGTGTGTTCAAGAAAGCAGCAGTCTCCCTCGTAAATGGTGGATCCTTCGTCACTGGAGGTTTTCAAGTATCACTTGGAGATATTATAGTTGTAATTCCTGCGTTGGCAGGGGATTGGATGGGAGGACCCTGGTGGCGCCTTCCAACTCTGAGATTACATATGATTTTATGATTTTAGGACTATTTAAACTGTTTACTTATGTGTTTTTAATCTGTTACGTAAACTGCCCTGAGCCGGCCTCAGCTGGGAGGGTGGGGTATAAATCTGACAATAAACCAATAAAATAAGTAAAGTAAATAAATAAATAAAGCAAGCCGTGTTGTGGCATTCACTTGCAGCTTGGGTTGGGCCACTTCTCAGACCCAGGCCATGGTAAATCTCCCCATTCTCTCCCCAGGGTTGCCAGCCTCCAGGTGGTGGCTGGAGATCTCCTGGGATCACAGCTGGTCTCCAGATGACAGAGACCAGTTTCTCTGGTGAAATGGCTGCTTTGGAGGGGGGGCTCTGTGGCATCAATACGCTGCTGAGGCCCCTCCCCAAAGCCCACCCTCCCCAGGCTCCACCCCCAAAATCTCCAGGTGTTTCAGAACCCACAGCTGGCCACCCCACTCTCCCTGCACTCACGTCTGGATCCTGATACTTAACCAGTCCTTAATTCGTGCAGATGGCCTCTAGATGGCACATCATAGACTCTGACAGGGGCTTACGCTAGTCACTTTTTCAAATAAACTCTAGCAATAACTAGTTTACTCTGGTAGTAACTGCAGCAGTAAAGTTTCCCGTTCAGTACAGTCCATACCCAGTGCACTAAAACATGTTGGCACTTCAGACACCATCCCAGGAGATACTGAAGTGACTAAACACTGACAGCCTATATGGAATTAGTGAGTCAGCATCCAAGGGAAGACAGATCAGCTTCTCTGCTTCTGAGGTAAAGTCCAGAAGTGCTGGAAGACATTTGGTTCTAGGCTCTGAGTCAAGCTGGCCAAATGAAATATAATGAGGTAACTCCTCTGGAGTCCTCCTGACCTGGGTGACCCCAGCTAGCCCAATCTTGCCCATCCTCAGAAGCGGAGCAGGGTCAGCCCTGGTTAGTCCTCGGGTGGGAAACCAGCAAGGAAGCCCAGGGTCGCTATGCAGAGGCAGGCAAGGGCAAACCACCTCTGCTTGTTTCTTGAAAACCCACTTAACGGCACTTTCCACCCCCAGTCATTTCGAACCAGAATCCTGTGTATAGAAAAGTGCAAAGCAAACAGGATGGGGAAGTAGCGACCGTCAAGTAAAGCTGCTGGCATGTTCTGAAACCAAACAGATGTAAAGACTATTCTGAGATCAGGAAGAGCGATGCTGACAATTTAAATCTGAGTAAAAATTTGGAGTGGGAGAGTGTGTCTGTGATGGAATCACATTTGAACCCCCAGTCACGAATATTGACACAGGCCGTAGGGACGCCGCATGAGAATAATCGGAGATGGAGTAGCAATGAAGAATATTGTTATAACAAGCTACCCAGGGAACATCTTCCTGCATCATTGTGAGACGTTGCCTGCAGAGTGAACTAGCTGTGTTACTGGAGTCACAGAGTGAGCGACTGCTGTTTGAGGCAGGGCATAATATTCTGCTTGATTGCCACTGCAGCTTGAGAGGGAGGAAGCAGATAATATAGTGCTTGATTCCCCTTTTGCATTTCCTGCATGTCATATTGCATTTCATTGTTTATTCAGATCTATTACAGCAACCACGAGATAATTAACCTCCGTAAATTATAAATTACAAAGTAATGAAAAAAACTGCACACACGTTATTAAAACCGAATTTCCCAATGTGTTTTTGTGTAGCCCCTTAATTTCATTTTAGCATCTACAAAAACACATTGAATCTTCGCTTCTTGAAAACGCATTAAATTGCCACAATATGCTGAGTGGCATATAAAAGAGGGAAACTGGAAAGAGAGTGTTCACTTTCAAACCCTTTTGAACTCCATTAGACATGTTCTGATGTTATGAATTTCATCCTTCTCACAAGAGTCCGGATGACAAACACTGTGACTTTCTGCAACTTCTGTTCTAAATACAATTTATTATTGGATATATCACATACTCATACATTTTCAACCAACCTATATATCCATTTTTCTAATTTCCCTTCTACCCCCCCAAACAAGACTTCCCGCACTGCTCCAACCCCATTAATATCTCTCTTGTTCTGTTACAGTTACTTCTAAACCTATTTTCTCTTACTAACGGTAACAATTCAAAAATCTAATTCTATTTCATTTTCCTCTTAATAACTATCAAAACAAATCAAACCACGTTTAATGTCCCAATTTTTCAACAAGTATTTTTGAAAGTCTTTCCAGTCTTCAAAGAACGTTTCATCTTCTTCGTTGTTTAACTTTCTCATTAATTTGTCCATTTCTGCCAAAAACAACGTCTTTTTAATCCATTCCCATGTTTCAGGTACTTTATCTTGTTTCCAACATTGAGCAAAAGTCAATCTTGCAGCTGTAGTCAAGTACCATAGTAATGTTCTCTTGGCTACATTTATTTCTTCCATTTTAAGACCTAACAATAACATCTGTGGGTCTTTCTTAAAAGTACAATTCAAAATTTTTTGTATCTCATTGTGGATCTCTGTCCAATACTTTACTGCTTTATCACATGTCCACCACATATGGTAAAAAGACCCTTCATGTTTCTTACATTTCCAGCATTTGTTAGACATACTTTCATTTATGATAGCAATTTTTTTAGGCGTCATATACCATCTGTACATCATTTTATAACAATTCTCTTTAACATTTACGCAAGTTGAAATTTTCATCGACTTTTTCCACAAATATTCCCAAGATGTCATTAATATCTCATTATTAACATTTACAGCCCATTTTATCATTTGCTCTTTTACAACTTCATCCTCAGTATACCATTTCAATAGCACCTTATACAGTTTAGAAATCATTTTTTTATCTTTCTCAAGCCATACAGTTTCAATTTCGATATTCTTTTCTCTAAAACCATGTTCTCTTTTATCGGTCTTAAATAAATCATAAATCTGTCTAAACTTCAACCAATCATATTCAAATTCAACATCAAATCTATCTTTTAACACAAAATTTTTCCCTTCAGATTTTAAAAGATTTTTATAGGGTAGCCAGTCTAGCCCTTGATTTCTTGAATATGGATTGATCACTTCAGCTGGTACAATCCAAAGTGGTCTTTCTTCTGAGAAGAATTTTCTATATCTCATCCATGTCTCGAACAGTGATTGTCTTACAAAGTGGTGTTTAAAAAATTTGTCCATTTTTACTTTTCCATACCATAAATATGCATGCCATCCGAATTTGTTATCATGCCCTTCCAGGGCCAATAGCTTCTTATTCTCCAAATTAATCCACTGTTCCAACCATGTTAAACAGGCGGCATCATAATACAGTCTTAGATTTGGTAGTTGTAGACCTCCTCTTTCCTTTGCATCACATAAAATTTTCATTTTAATCCTTGGCTTTCTTCCTGCCCATACGAATTTGGATAATTCTTTCTGCCACGAATCCAATACTTTCCTTTGTTTTAGTACTGGAATAGTCTGAAATAAATACATCAAACGTGGTAAAATATTCATTTTTACAGTCGCGATTCTTCCCATCAATGATAAATTCAAAGTGTCCCATTTCTTCATATCTTGCTGAATTTTGTGCCACACCTTTTCATAATTGTTTTTAAACAAGTCAATATTTTTCATGGTTAATTCAATTCCAAGATATTTAGTCTTTGTAACTACTTCACATTGAATTTTCTCTTGAAGTTCTATTTGTCTTTGTTTCGTCATATTTTTGCACATCACTTTGGTTTTACTTTTATTAACATAGAATCCCGCAACTGAACCAAATTCTTCAATTTTTTCCATCAGTAGTGGTATTTTCTCGATTGGGTCTTGAATCATAAACATTACATCATCTGCAAATGCCCTGTATTTATAGACAAAACCTTTCACTGTAAGTCCTTCAATACTGTTATCTTTTCTTATCGCTGTCAATAATATTTCCAATATCCAAATAAACAACAACGGGGATAACGGGCAGCCTTGACGTGTTCCCTTTTGGACTTGGAAGAAGTCCGTCTTTTCTTTGTTTATATTCAAAGCCGCTTTTTGTTCTGAATATATTGCCACAATCATATTTAAAAAGGACTGTCCAATATCCATTTTTTCAATAACTTGCAGCATAAATTCCCAATTTAAGTTGTCAAAAGCTTTTTCCGCATCTAGGAAGAGGAATCCAACTTCTTTTTCAGGATGCTTGTCATAATATTCAATTGCATCTATCACCACTCTTAAATTGTCTCTGATTTGTCTGTTTGGTAAAAATCCAGCTTGTTCTTCCGCTATTATATCTTTCAGATATTTTTTCAGTCTCTCTGAAATTATTTTCGCAAATAATTTGTAATCATTATTTAATAGCGATATTGGCCTATAATTCTTTACTTGAGTCAAATCCAAACCTTCTTTGGGTATCAATGAAATATTTGCTTCTTTCCATGAATCTGGGATCCGTTTGGTCTTTCTTATCTCATTCGACAGAAGAACCAAAATAGGGGTTAGCTCCTCTTTAAATTTCTTATAAAACTTTGCTGTAAAGCCATCTGGTCCTGGAGCCTTGCCCAACTTTGCATCTTCTATCGCCATTGTCACTTCTTCTTTCGTTACTAAACCATTTAATAATTCCTTAATTTGTTTTCCCAGCTCTGGAACTTCAATCGTCTCCAAATATTTGTTGATTCTCTGTTGATCAATTCCTTTCTTTTTGAATAATTTGGCGTAATATTTAAAAAAACCTCTTTTTATACCATTCAAGCTCATAACATCCTTTCCATCTTCAATAATCTTAGTTATAAAATTCCTTTCTTTTCTATTTTTCAATTGCCATGCTAAAAACTTTCCTGGTTTGTTTGCACCCTCAAATGCTTTTTGCTGTAATTTCTTCAAATTCCAATATAGTTCTCTGTTTAGTAAAACATTCAGCTGATCTTGCAGAAAGTGGATCTCTTTAATAATCTTCTTCTTCCCTGGTCTTTTCTTTAATTCCTTTTCTTTTTGTCGAATTTTTTCATGAAGGTCTTTCTGTTGTTGGATCTTTTGTTTTTTGTCCTTGGAGTTCAGAGAGATAAGCATACCTCTCATTACTGCTTTGTATGCATCCCAAACAACTTGTATGTCCGTGCCTTTATTCAAATTCAGTTCAAAAAAACTTTTCGTTTCCTTTTTTAAGATTTCATTAATTTGTTTTTGATCCAATAAATCTTCATTAATTCTCCAATATAACTGTTTAGGTTTTGCTTTAGATATCCAAAGTAAGGGATTATGATCAGAATTAGTTTTCGGTAAAATTTGTATTTTATAAGTTTTTTGCGCCATCTCCTCTGACATCCAAATCATGTCAATTCGAGAAAAGGAATTATGTCTATTCGAATAAAACGTGTAGTCCTTAGTCTTAGGATTCCACTTCCTCCAAACGTCTTCCAGTTTCTCTTGCTTCATCAGTTGAAAGAAATTTTTTGGTAACTTTCCAACTGTCTCTCCACTTGCTTTAGATTTTCTATCCAATGTATTATTCACTGTACCATTGAAGTCTCCAGCAAGAACAATTTGGTCATAGTTTAAACACTCCAACTCTTTGGTCAAGTCACTAAAAAAGTCTCTTTTGCACCATTGGGTGCATATATATTTACAAGCAATGTCTTTTTTCTATTCATCCATATTTCCACGCCAACATACCTTCCTTCTTTGTCCGAGAAAATTTGTTTAGGATCCAAATCCTTTGAGATATAAATCACTGTTCCTTTTTTCTTATTAGCTGCTGAGGAATAAAATTCTTCTCCCAATTTTTTATTAATCAAATATTTGTCGTCTTGTTTTCTTATATGTGTTTCTTGTAAACAAATTATATTACATTTTTGTTTCTCCAGCCAATGATTCACCAGTCTTCTTTTACCTGGTGAATTTAGTCCATTTACGTTCCAAGATAAAAATTTGTAATCCATAATGGTGTTGGATTAAATATCTTTAAAATCGTCCAGATTGCTCGCTTTAAATCTATATAAATCTCCTTCAGTTTTAAGAGTAGTTCTCACCGAGTTGTACATAAATGTAAGTCCATATGGAATCTCCCATCTAAACCTAATGTTCATTTCTTTTAGTCTGTCTGTCAATTTCTTGAACTTCTTCCTGTCTTGTAGAATCAATCTCGGAATTTCTCTCAAAATTATTATTTTCTTTCCATTTATTTCCAACGGTTGTGTAAATTGTTTCTTGAAGACGTCTTCCTTCATCTTTGTTGTCACAAATTGAACAATCACATCTCTGGGTAGTTGCTTTCTTTTGGCATAAGCTGAATTTACTCTGTAAATCAAGTCAAAGTCTGCATCCAAATCTCCTTCATCTTCTCCTATATAAGTTGTCAATGTCTTAATTACTAGAGCCCGTAGATCCTGATCTTCCTCCTCTTCTATCCCTCTCAATCTCAGGTGATTCTGAGTAGCCCTGTAATCCATCATGGTCTCCAGCCTTGTATTTTCAGACAGAGTTTTTTTTACCTTTTGTTCCATATCTTCAGATTTTGTCACCAGACTTTTGACTTCTTTTTTAAGTTCTTCTGTATCTTTTTTTATCCCTGACACTTCAGTAAGTACCAGTTCTTTCAATTCTTCCATATTTTTTTCTGTACTTGAACTTGCACTTGTTCTATTTGCTCCAATTGACTTTGCAGTTGCTGTTGCAACTGTGATTCTATTTGTTTTCCCAGGTGTGATTCTATTTGTTTTCCAAGATTCTGCACCACTTCGGTCATCCGTTTTTCCATCGCTTCCATAGTTGCTTGCCACTCTTTTTTTTCCTTTGCAGTCATTCTTGGGCTGGGTGATGAAGCAGCTCTGGGTCTTGTTCTCAAATCCGTCTTGGAGGGCACTTCACTGCTAATCAATCTTTATATTAGCAATCTCCAAGCCAAATCGCCACTTTTATAACTTGCTTAAACACATTTTCGGCTTAAAAATAACTTTTTAAATTTTAGTCCTCCCAAAAATGTCGGGCGCAATTTCTCTATGGTTTTCCGGCTAGAGTAGGCTCCTTTCAAACTTCCTGTGCCTCTGTCCGTCTCTGTAATCCGACTTCCGATGAGGATAGTGTCACACAGTAAAATGTCCATCCGCTTCAAACACAACAGCCTCTAAAATCTCCACTCTAGCCCACTTCCTGTATCACAGAGTCACAGTTAGTTTCGTTTCTGCTACGTAACGTTTAGACTTGGCTGACCACAGGAATGCAAAACAAAGTCACTTTTCAGCCTTTATCTCTAAAGGAAAGCTTTCATTTTACTTTTAATTCAAGCGGAATAGTTCCTTAAATGTTTCAGCGCTTATCCGTGCGTTTCAATATCACAATCTTCTTTAAACCGGTAAGCGCTTATTCGTTTGTTTGTTTGTTACCTTGCTTGTAATCTCGGGGTTTCGCGGTGCTTCTTCTGTAAACGATGTTAATCTGATGGTAAAGAGATCGGTAGATGGCGAATTTATGCTGAATTCTCAGCCCGGCTGGCATCTGTAGAGTTGATTTACAACTGCCCTCTTCACGGAAGGAGATCAAAGTGTAAACAAGCTTCCTCCGAAGCTTATCTCCACCGATCTCAACTCCCCCTCAGGCTTCGCTGCTTGCTTGCCACTCTCCCGCCTGGAGAGTGCTGCGCTGGGTCCGATAGAGCCCAGACTGTCGTCAGATGCCGCAGTACACTCTGCACAACTCGCAAAGTGTGTCAATTCGCCATTTTCTCCGACCGGAAGTCCACTTTCTGCAACTTCTGACGGCCATGTTAAGAGCTAGTGTGGCAGGAAGTGGTCATGAAGACAAACAAGTCTAAATTCCTCCTCTCCTGTGGACTCTGCAACTTGACCCAAGTCCAGTTAGTTCTAAGCCCATAGGTCTTCTCCTAACTGCTGTCCGTAAAGTGGTAATGGCAGCAACCTGTCCCAGCAAAACAAGATGAAACTGTAGTTGAAACATAGAGCCAGAAAAGATATAACCAGAAAAGCCCTTTGCACAATAGAGGGGCTGCAAGACAGGGAACAATACCAAGCAAGTCTTTCATTTCATTCCTTTATGCCCCGCCTTTCCTCCCCAAGTGGAGGACTTAAAGCGGCTTACATTTTCTCCCCTCCTCCATTTTTTATCCTTACAACAACCCTGTGAGGTAGGTTAGGCACAGAGAGTGGTCACCCAGCAGGCTTCGATTGCACAAGTGGGGATTCAAATCTGGGACTCCCAGTGCCTAGTCCAAAATTTCAGCCGCTGCATCATGCTGGCCCTCAGTCCCATTTTATTCAATGGGGCTTATTCCCAGGAAAGTGTTTTAGAACTGCAGCCCTGGTCTCTGAGAAAAAATGCATTTTGGGGTGGAGGTATGAAATGAGTAAAACCTCCACCAGAGGGGTTTAATTTTTTCCCCCCTCTGTGAAGAGAACAGGCAGGAAAGGGGAAGTCAATTCAATTGCTTTCTAGACTAACCTCAGCCACCTTCTTAGAAATACTAATAGGTCTAGCATGACACAATGGGATGATCAAGCTCTCCCCCGCCCCCCCACCCCAGCAGGAAACAGAGATTGGGAGCTGTTAAGTACTAGAAGGACTTCAGGAAGAAACTCCTGGAGACTTCAGGAAAAGCTTTTTTGACCCAGCTTGACCTGGTCAGTAGGTGGAGAAAGAAAAATGATAAAACTGCTGGGAGCAAGGAGTGAAAGCTTTTTGGTGCTGATTCCATGGAAGCAGACAGAGTTCTTAACTGAGGTCTGGAGAAGATGCCCATTAGCTGGGCTGGCCGATAAGAATCTGGAACTTTCTGGGGTTTCAGTTTCGGCGTTGCGAATGGCGGCCGCCTCTCGGGAC
This sequence comes from Gekko gecko, assembly GCA_029375565.1. Taxonomy (NCBI): domain Eukaryota; kingdom Metazoa; phylum Chordata; class Lepidosauria; order Squamata; family Gekkonidae; genus Gekko; species Gekko gecko. The sequence goes on from JAPDNY010000011.1 coordinate 4,140,947, forward strand.
GCTCCCGGAGGCGGTTAGCCCACACGCAGTCAGGGGGGGGTCTTCGCATGTGCGAAAGACCCTAGTGAGCCTTAGGCAATGGCTCCGAACCGGGGGCGCTTTGGGGAGTAGCCTCTTTGCCGGCAGATAGCTGGGAAATTGAGGCTTTCTCCCCGCCCCAATCGGCCCCGCTGCGTCGTGCCCGTAATGGGACTTAGCAGTGCCACCGACTTCCAGGAGTGAAGACAGCGCTATGATTTAACATAAAAAGAAGAAGTGGCATCGAATCGTGAGTTGAAGATGTATTTTGAAGTGTGAATTAGAGCCCCCCGCGAGCGTTTAACCGTTTGGGAGGAGGGAGGAGTCCCCACCCTGTTTGAGAAGCAAGATCTAAAAAGGGAGCGCGAAGGGGGCTGAGAGAAAAAACAGTGTTGGTGAAAGTACTGTCGGGGTTGTACGGAAGATTACGATCCTTTTAGCTTCCTGGGGGATGCGGCATGAACTTTGTAAAAGTAAACAATAAAACAAAATGTCGACAACGGGGAAAGTCCTGCAGAAACCGGAAGAGAAGAGAGGAGGGACTTCCGGTCCGGGTAGCCCCCCCCCCAGAGCTTGCTGTCAATCAACAAGAAAATGAGATACTGCACCCTCTGCTGGAGGAAATGCAGAAAATCAACGAAACTTTGCTCAAAGTGGAAAGTGTCTTCATCAGTCGACAGAGACAAATATTGGAAACATCAAGGAAGATGGCGGAAATTGAACAGAAAACGAATTTGATTGTAAGTCTTCAGGGCGTAAAAGAAGAAGAGAAAGAAGATCTCGGATTTACCTTGACGAGTGTTTTGGCACCCCTAACTGGCAGTGAAGCGAAAGAATTAAAAGAAGAGGTGGACATGACGCAGCACTCAAAATTGAGATAAGCAATGAAGAAGACAGCAGCCCAGGGGAAAGAGGCGATGGAACGGAAGGCATCCAGGTTAAAAAGGACTCAATCCATAATTGGAAGAGACTTAAAAAGAAGACACTTTGAGGATTGTTCGTGTTGCATCTGGAAGGAGCTGTTTAATTACTAACCCCGATGGACTTTACTAACTGTATTAACAGAATGATTTTGGACTTTGCAGAGCTAAAAAGAAGATCTTCTAACCATGATAGATGCCAAAAATGGTATTGATTACTAATTAAAACTAACCCTTTTTAACAGAAAAAACTTCACTCCATCTTTTTCTTTCTCCATCTGTCTACCTTACCCTTTTCTTATATAAAAAGAATAAAATTCTCTCCTCTTTAGGAGAGTTTTACTACAAAAAAAAAAAAGAATCTGGAACTTTCTAAGCTAAGGAGGCTGAGTTTAATTTAACATCTGATAGGGCATGTATAGAGGAAGTGACAGAGGAATTGTGTTTTATCCTTTTCTTTTGAATCCTTGCTCCATTTGGTGCTGTGCTAAAGCTAAAACTTTTGCTTTAATACATACTTTGTAACTTTTTATCCTGGTAGCTGTTCTCTGTGCTACATAGACCTACATAGACCTCCACTGTCTTGGACATGCTATTTTAAAAGGAACGCAAGGAGGAAGAGGAGGGCAGTCATTTGGCAAATGGCTACTCTCCCAGTGGCGGAGAAAGCAGTAAGCTGCCCTCGTGGTAACCAGGTGCTGGATACCGGAGATACAGAGGCAAGGCCTCAGAACTTGGGAGGAAGGCTGGGAGTCCTCCTGATCCTCCCAGTGGGCAATTCCTACAAAGGTTAGTAGTGGCTGCATTTGAACACAGAGAGAGAAAAGCCCCTCCAGGTGTGGGGAAAACCCAGGAAGGCAAGGTGCAATGGGGCCTGCAGGCCAGAACAGGACTGTTCCATCACAGTCTCCATGTTCTGCCAGAGTCTCCATGACTGATTTTCCACAAGCTGCTGCTCTGCACTCTTCCCTTTGCACTGATTGTATGTGTCAATTTCACAGAATGTGCTGCCTGGCTGCATTTTGCCCTGCAGCTTCACTTGATTTCCCCAGCATCTACTCAATCCTGTTTTTTGAGGACTGAGTAGACATGGGGGAAATTGGGTGAAGCTGTGGGGCAAAATGCAGCCATGCAGCACATTGTGTGAGATTGACACGTACAATAGGGGCAAAGGGAAGAGTGAGCGCAGAGCAGCGGCTTCTGGGAAATTGGTCCATGTTTCTGTTTTTGGATCACAGACAGCAGTATCAGAAGGGCAGATACTTGTATGCGTCACCCAAAATAATTCGTCCCAATAGTGTTGTTTTAGTTCCTTCAATGCTAATTCTTCTCCTGGCTGAGACAGCTCCAGTACTTAGAGTTCAGAGCCTGTAGCTTCCTTCTCTCTCTTGATAAGTCACATGGGTGATCTTAGTGAACTGGCCATCTTGAAGCACGTGTGATGATGTCACAATGATTCAACACCAACCGGATTTAGCCATGAGATGATGTCACTGATGATGCTGAAAATGAGATAAATGCTTCGTACTTTAGTCACATGAGGGATTCCATCCATCAGGGATTGCAACAAAATGGGACGATGTCATAGTGAAACGGAGGTAAAAATATTTTGTTGCATTATGATGTCATTAAGAACAAGTAAATTTAAAGGAAAGCAACAAATGACCAAGCAAGCAAACAGATAAATCCTTTTACGGACCTAGTTCTTAGGTGGGGACAGGGAGGTTTGCTCAGATGCCAACCATCTCGCTAGAATCACCACACTACAAATTTGGAATTAAGTGGAGTAAATTGGCCACAACTTTATTGGCTACAGCTGTGAGAAGCATTGGCACAGGATGAGTCCGCTGGATCCAATGCATCAGCTTACCTGCTGCCAGCTGGTGAACCCCTCCCCCCAGCCAGCTGGCATGGGTGAAGACCACGGAATGGCAGGTTGTTGGGGACCACACGGACGACTGCCCCTTTGTGATCCCTCTGCCATCTGGCCGTGAGGGCACGCACTGGTAGTCCGTGAGCACGCTTGCTCCCATCAGCCTTCACACCAAGACCCCTTAAGGTGGCCCCCATATCCGGTGAATGGCATGCAGGCCCCATGCTGTTACCGCCTGAAAGTTGTGACAAGAGAAGATTGACATACAACAAGCCATATGGCAAAACTAACAATTCGAAACTATACAGCAATGAAACAGTGCCCCTCCCTCCCTGTAAACTGCATAATCGACACCACATGGTATGCCTAGAGGGCGGGATGGGTGGGCAAGCTGCTTGGCAGCAGGACAAAGGCTGGGCGGAGGGGGTGCGCAACCGGTCCCCCCTTTTAAATCCCCCCTCCCCCTGGCCATCCCAAAGCTCCTCTATTGGCCCTGGGGAGGGGGGTCCTGCTTTTCCTGCTGCACCCTCACTCCACCCTCCCCGGACATCCGGCCACCTCCCCGTCCCCTGCCCAGTGCCGCAAATGGCAGGCTGTGCCAGCCGGGCCCTTTGTCCTTTGTCAGGTGCTGAAAAACCTTCCTGTGAGTAAGTTTAGCTCTCAACCTTGCTAATATTTAGGGTGGCAACAAAACAGAGATGTCCAGGAATTTGATGTCTGGCCAGGCTGAAACCATCATAGAAATGGGGAAGGTGGAAACATTTAGGGAGTGGCACAGGGACATGTCTGCTCTGAAGGCCCCAGAAAGACTGAAAAGTACTGAGACTTACTAGTGATTTCAGCTCACATACTAGATGAAGAACAAGACAACTGAGCCGGCTCGCAGGCCGGCTTTTATTCCCAAGTGACCCACACCCCAAACACACACACACCCGGTGATTCGCTATTTACATTGATTGGATTAACTCCTGCTCCTCCATTGGAGGGGAGTCAGGATCCACTAGTCCATTGTCCTTCAGGGCGAAGCTCAGGCCCTTCGCCTGGCCACATGGTGGACCGGTTAGAACCAGTCTAAGCACATGGCTGTCCAGAGCCCATGTTCTCCAGTGGATACATTACACCCCTCCCCCTTGGTCCGATAAACACCCGCACACATAGTCTTTCAAATAGCTGGGGGGCCGCCGCTCTCGCGTGGAGCGACGGGGCTCTGGCATGGGGGAACTGACAGCCTCCCGGGCGGCTGTGGGGACTGGTGGCCGCTCTGATGTTGGCGGGGCTGGGCTCACCATCTCGGCCGGTGTGTCATTTGCGGTGGCTGTCAGTCCGGAGTTGAAGTCCCCCGGGATTTCTTCTGGTGCGTCCGCCCCGCGTCTGGTTGAGCTGGCTCGTCCCACTCCTCCCCCTCATCCGGCTCCAGGGGTAGCACCCGGCGACGTAGCTGATCGATGTGGCGATGCAGGATCTGGCCGTCTTCCACCGAGACTTCGTAGGACCGGGGGCCACGGACCCGGACTACTCGTGCGGGAATCCACGGGGGCCCTCTCGCGTAGTTCCGTGCGTACACCGGGTCCTCTGGGAAGAACCCTCGCGCCGCCGCTGGCGTTTCCGTGCAGGGCTCCCGCTCGGGCGCTCGATCGGGATGTAACCGGTCCAGCCTGGTGGTGAGGCGTCGGCCCATCAATAGTTCCACCGGGCTCCGGCCGGTTGTCGCATGGGGCGTCGTTCTCTGGCCGAACAGGACGTGCGCCAGCCTGAAGTCCCAGTCCGTTCCTTCGGTCCGACGGAGCGCCTCTTTGGCCGTCCGCACCATGCGTTCGGCTTGGCCATTGGTGGCGGGGTGGAACGGGGCCGACCTGATGTGGCGAATCCCGTGCTGGCGGGTGAACTCCTGGAACTCCCCAGACGTGAAGGCCGTCCCGTTGTCGGTGACCAGGGTGTCGGGGAGTCCGTGCGAGCTGAAAATCCGCCACATCGCTCGGATGGCCGCCCGGGAGGAGGTGGATGGTACCGGCTCTACTTCTAGCCACTTACTGTAGGCGTCTACAAGTATAAAAAACAGCTGCCCCTGGAACGGGCCCGCAAAGTCGAGGTGCAGGCGCGACCAGGGGTGGTGAGAGGATTCCCAGGCCCTGTCTGGGGCCGTCGGGGGTGCGGGTCGGGAGGCCTGGCAGGGTTGACACCTTTTTACAATGTCCTCAATATCCCGGTCTAACCCTGGCCACCAGACATACCCCCGCGCCAGAGCCTTCATCCTGACTACCCCAGGGTGGTGCTCATGAAGATCCCTCAGTACCCGTTCCTGTAGTGGTTTCGGAATGACCACCCTGCCTCCCCACATTAGGCACCCCTTATAGGTCGACAGCTCATCGCGCCTTGTGACAAAAGGCGCAAACTCCGGGTCTTGTCTAGCTGTCGGCCATCCCCTCCCCACCCAGTTCAAAACCCGACAGAGAACCCTGTCGCGGCCCGTGAGGCGGGCCACCTCCTTGACATGTACTGGGCGATCGGGCAGCGATTCTAGGAGTGCGATGACGTGGGCGGGGGCTGGGTCTGGGTCCGTTGCGGGCAGTGGGAGGCGGCTGAGCGCATCCGCGTGACCCATGGCCTTTCCCGGGCGGTGGGTGAGGGTGTAAGAGTACCCCGCCAGGAATATGGACCAGCGGAGAACCCTGGGCGAGACCATCTGCGGCGTCTGTCGATCGGGCGCAAGGAGGCCCAGGAGAGGCTTGTGGTCTGTAAGGATCTCGAACGGGCGGCCATAGAGATAATGGTGGAATTTTTAACCCCCGCCACTATCGCTAGTGCCTCCTTGTCTATCTGCGCATAATTACGCTCCGCAGAAGACAGGGTCCGAGAATAGTAGGCGACCGGAACCTCCCGGCCATCCGGCAACCGATGCCCCAACACCGCCCCCACCCCGTAGGGCGACGCATCACACGCCAGAACCACAGGTAAAGCCTCGCAGAAGTGGTGCAGCACCCCGTTGGAGACCAACAAGTCTTTTACCGCCTGGAAAGCTGCCGCATGCTCCGGCTTCCAGGCCCACGGCGCCTCCTTGTCCAGCAGCCGGTGGAGGGGTTCAGCCACCGTTGCCTTTTGGGGCAGAAACGCGTGGTAAAAATTCAAGAGGCCTAGGAAGGCCTGGAGTTCCGGCTTGGACGTGGGGACCGGGGCTTGTGTGATCGCTCTAATTTTCTCGTCTGTGGGGTGGATGCCTTGTGCATCGACTGCGAACCCCAGGAATTCGATGCGGGGCACACCCAGGAGGCATTTCTCCTTCTTCACCTTGAGGCCAGCCTCGTTGAACCTCTGCAGGACCTGACGCAGCCGTTCGGTGAAGGCGGAGTCGGTGCCGATGATGACATCATCTAAGGGCTGGACCTGGTTCTTTCAGGGGGAATCCATGAAGATTGAAAACCTGGCGCCACTGAAACCCCAAACTGCAGTCTATTGACCCGGAAAGCCCCCTTGTGGGTGGTGATGGTTTGCGCTTCCGCAGCGGCCGTGTCCACTGGCAGCTGCTGGTAAGCCTGCGCCAGGTCCAATTTGCCGAAAACTTTGGCCCCCGTCAGGGAGGCCAGGACATGGCTCACTACCGGGACCGGATAGGCGTGGTCCTGCAGAGCCTTATTTATGGTGCATTTGTAATCTGCACAAATGCGTATAGCCCCATTCGGTTTAATTGGCGTTACAATGGGGGTTTCCCAGCGCGCTGACGCGACCGGTTCCAGCACGCCTTGGGCGACCAGGCGGTCGAGCTCGGCCTCTATTTTTTCCCGCATGGCTAGGGGAGGGGGCCGTGCCTTTATGCGGATGGGTCGTACGTTAGGGTCCAGATCTAGTGAAATCGGGGTCCCATTGTACCTCCCCAGGGTCCCATCGAATACTTTGGGGAACTCCCGGCAAACTGCCTCCCAGTCAGCGGTCCCGAGGTGGTTTACTCCTGCTATTTGGAGTCCCAAAGGCCCAAACCACGACAGTCCCAGGAGGCTTGAGAGGCGCCCCTCCACAACCAGCAGGTCCAGCAAGCCCGAAAACCCTTTAAATCGGACTTGAAACTTGCCCCAGCCACGGACTGCCACTGGGTTTTTGTTAAAGTCCGTCAGTTTCAACCCCCGTGGCTTGTGCAGTCGGGGTCCCCCCTTGGGGCATAGCGTTTAAGGGTCTCCACGGAAATTATAGAGAACGAGGACCCTGAGTCTATTTCCATTTGGCAGGGGGACCTCTCTATTTGGACAGTCACATGCACCTTGTCCGGGCTTTCAGGGTCGTCCCGGCTGACGAGCCTGCGGCGCAGCTTCGCCTCCTTCAGCCCCACCAAGAACTGGTTTAGGAGGGTATCTGCGAGGTTGGGGAAGGCACACCTTGTGGCTGCGCGGCGTAGTTCGGCCAGGAATTCCGGAGATGTTTCGTCGGGGCCCTGCATTCTCGCGAAGAACTCCATTCGTTCCGCGAACTTGGTGGGCTTTGGTGCCAAGTGGTCAGTAAACGCCTTGACCAGCATGTCGTAGGTGGCGGCCGCGTCTTTCGGCAGGAGGGGGTTTACCAGGTCCTTCAGGAGGAGGTGTGCCTCGATGCCGCAGTAGCGCAGGAGATAGGCCTTCTTCGTACCCGCATCCGTGATGCCATGGATCTCGAAGTGACGCTCCAGCGTCTCGATCCAGGTCTCCCAGTGTGCGGGACGAGAGATGTCGAAGGCGGGGAAGCTCTCGTTGCTAGCGGCCATGGTGCTCACCCGTGGAGGTCGCGGTTCAGGCGTAGAGTTGGCGGCGTTGGAAGCGAGGCTGCTCTCGGGGTCAGCGGTGCTAGGGAGCGGTGCGGTGCCCAGGAACCGAAGAGGCGGACACGAAGCTCGGCGGCGGCGTTCGGTGCTTTCGGCGTTGGGGCGGTCAGCGGTGCTCGTCTCGTGGTCGTTGTTCATGGAGGGAGTTGGCATCCCACCTTCGTCGCCAGTGAAAAGTACTGAGACTTACTAGTGATTTCAGCTCTCACATACTTTATTAGATGAAGAACAAGACAACTGAGCCGGCTCGCAGGCCGGCTTTTATTCCCAAGTGACCCACACCCCAAACACACACACACCCGGTGATTCGCTATTTACATTGATTGGATTAACTCCTGCTCCTCCATTGGAGGGGAGTCAGGATCCACTAGTCCATTGTCCTTCAGGGCGAAGCTCAGGCCCTTCGCCTGGCCACATGGTGGACCGGTTAGAACCAGTCTAAGCACATGGCTGTCCAGAGCCCATGTTCTCCAGTGGATACATTACAAAGACAAAAGACATCTAGACCCATCTAAGTATGAAAGACTTTGCTGAAGCTTGCCAAGTTGTCCACCAATCTGTGTTCATGATGAACAGAAGCAAATCTTCCTTTAGTTTGTCACATTCCTACAGGAGGAGGAGGAGGAGGAGGAGGAGGAGAGTTGGTTTTTATACCCTGCGTTTCACTATGTGAAGAAGTCTCAGAGTGGCTTACTGTTAAGTATGAGACTCAACAACGGAATAAGCTCAACAAGTGATTTCAGCTTTATTTGTAGCACAACACCAACTCAGGAACACACAACAACAAGGGGAGCACAGCTCCTTCTTTTAAACTCTCCCAGGCTGTCAAAGCCACTCCCAGAACATGTTAAGGACCAATCAAAACACAGGGATAAAGGCCAATCAGGACTGTTCCCTCTTTGCAACATTATCACATAGTGATTGGCTACTTACACTGGTTCTGCAGAAACCGACCAATAGTAATGCGACAGCTGAGGAGCCACATTCTGAAGCAAGCTTAACATGTGAAAGAATATGCTTGATTCACAGTTCAATACATAACACTTACAATCATGTTCCCTTCCTCTCCCCACAGCCGACCCCATGTGAGGTAGGTGGGGCTGAAAGAGACCTCTGAGAGAACTGTGACTGACCCAAGGTCACCCAGCTGGCTTCATGTCGAAGAGTGCGGAATCAGACCCAGTTCACCAGATTAGATTTCATGGCTCTTACCACACCACATTGAACAAGGGCCGATGGCAATCTCACATTTAAGATATGCCACTCCTTATATCAACTTTAAATTGTTTTGAACTTCCAAATATTTTCTCCAAGGAGTCGCCTACTAATAAGATACAATATGATTTACTAAGGTCTGCCATCACTTCAGGAAAAATAGATTGGAGATTCTTTTTCCTTCCTTTTTTCTTATATTTCTCTCCCCCCCCGCCCTTTTTTGGGCAGATAACAAATATAGTTGCCTTTTCTCCAGCTGTTATTTTCAGGGGTCTGTTTTTTCCAATATGAAATAAGGTAGCAGAAATATTATTCAGGGGATAAAGTGATTGGAAAAAGAGATTGAAAGTGTGTCTGATGTGACATTTTCCATGCTCCTCTCTGAAATTTGCAAGGAAAATAAAGCCAACGAGCTACTCTTTGTGCGTTTAAGCTCTGTGCACACCAAACAATTTTCACCCTCTGCGGGCACCAATGACAGCTTTTTGCTCACTGTCAAACTGATTCAAAGGGGAGAAAACCACAGCTGTTTTGCCCATTTCCACTGGAGCTTCCCACTGAGAGCTGGGGTGCGTATGTGAGATGTGTTGCTATATATCATTTCTCATTTCCATACTACTTTATATGGCTCACATGAATCACATCATAGGCCAGTGAGAAACTCTGAAAATAGACCAGTACTTGTATTCCAAAGAATTCTGTTTGGAAGTAAGATCCTTACAGTTTTCTTCAGCATACAGACCAGCACACAATCATGGATGGCCACAAAGGACTTCCTGCAGAAACCATGAAGGAGGCCAAAGATAACTGAGGGCTTGTAGAGTGCACGGGTGCGGTCAGACAGGCAGGTTGCTATGGCAGTATATCAGCTCCAAATAAGTCATTTGAGTTCGGGGTGCTTTGTGTCAATCACACAGCAGCCGCTAAGCTGGCATCACAATACTGTGGGCCGATGGTTGGTTGTTCACATCAGCAATGCTCCACAACCACAGACCCACAACTGAAGGATTTTTTCCCTAAGTTCCGTCGCGCATGTGCTGAAGTGGACAAACACAAATGCACTCAGCCTGTCAGGGAGTTCAGTCAGCCCCCATATAGCTGCAACTCCTTCATTCTGACGCATCTGCAGCTTCCTGGGGAGGATGTCTGCAGGCCGGAACATAGTTCCCTGAGAGCGGCAGTGGCCCAGAGATACCCAGCACCTGTGGAATTCACTTGCCCATGCTTCCTCACTCAAACGCTGGGCTTTGCATGCACATGGGCACTTCCATGCAGGAATGCCACAGACAGCCAAATGGAGGCACTGAAGTGCACCTTAGAGTGGGATTGGAGGGAAAACAGGGATACCCCAAAAACGAAGAGGAATGATCACGCTACTCATGTGTTTCCATGGCATGCCTGGGTGATCATAGATGCCCAGAAACCCGCCATGGAAGTGCCTCACCGAGCAAATTTTGGTGGCTATCAAATCCGCATGGGAGTCATTTTAGCACAAGGCAGGGATGACAGGGGCCCGGGAGCCAGATGTGTGCCTTTGATCACACCCATTTGATTGGGGGGCAGGGCCAGCCCCAGGTGTTTTTGCACACTAGTCACGGACACCTTTCATCTGAGCACCAGCTTGCCAGGTGCCCTGCAGCTGCGGGGTGCGCCGGCAAGCCAGGGAAGGGGCAGGGGGTTTCGGTGGGGCTTTTGGTGCCCCTAAGGGCCGGTGCGCTCTAGGCGAATGTCTGGTTCGCCTAGTGAGCAAGCTGGCCCTGTTGGGGCGGGGGGTGGCTATGTCGGGCCTAGCTGCTCGTGTGGCCTGCATGTCTGAATGCATCAAACACCTTATACCAAATATTCACATCCTCACGCCTGACATCAGACACAACACTTCAAGTGAAATAAGTTCACACATTCAACAGTTTCAGGTGGGTGGCCATGTTGGTCTGAAGCAACAGAACAAAGATTGAGACCAGGGGCATCTTTAAGACCAGCAAAATTTTATTCTGGGTATCAGCTTTCATGTGCTGGCAGAATTAACCTTTGTTGGTCTTAAAGGTGTCACTGGACTCAAATTAGTTATCAAGTGTTTCCCCCACATGCATATGGGTGAATGTACCACCAGTTTCCATAAATTCAAGTACAGAGAGATGAGTGGGGCAACTGGATTTCACACTTGAAATATTTTGGTGGATAGAGATTCTTTCTTCCTACATACGATCAGAACTGCTGGTCTGGTTTCCATTCTGGGTTCAGGATCAGGCACAGGACTTTGAAATGGATTACAGAAAGACTGTGCTGGGTCTTACCGCTCATATTCTAAGGCCTACGTGGAACCTATTAGGTTCCAGGCTAAAAAAGGAAGACTGATTTGCCCCCGTACCTCTGCACACAATATATCTTCCACATACAAACATCACTAAAATGGTTTTAAAATATCAGGAAGAGCTAACAAGAAAAATCAAGTCAAACGCACAATAAATAAAAGTCCAGATTGACTGAAAGAAAATCCCAATAAAACCAATTGCAAGTATGAGCAACAAACGAAACATGCTTTAGAGGCATCAGTAGGCCACCAACAGCTGAACAGTCCTATTGACGACTTGGCTGCCTGATTGTGACTGGCAAGCAGGATGCAAGCCAAGTGGGCAGGTGATCAAACACCCGTAAACTGAAGTAGACAAAACACACCAATTAAGGCAGGGGTGAAGGCAATGAAGAAATATATCTTCCTCATTGTTCCAGGAAACAGTAAGTTGACAACAAGACGGGTGAAAAAGAGAATATGAGGGGAACATTGCTGAACTCTTTAAGACAAATAAAACAGGCACTTCTTGTAGGGTTGCCAGTCTGCCTAGTCTCCCTAGTTGGGAAGTTCCCAGAGGTCTGGGGGTGGAGCCTAGGGAAGGCAGTGTTTGCAGAGCAGAGGAACCTCAACAGGGTATAATGTCATACAGTCCACCCTCCAAAGAAGCCATTTTCACCAGAAGAACTAATCTCTGTTGTCTGCAATTGCAATTCCAGTAGATTGCCAGGCCTTGCCTGGAGGTTGGCAACCATGATTTCTTGGAATACATCAGGTGCAGAAAACAGGCCAGGGGCTCAGTGGGTCCCTTAGATGACAAAAGGGTGAGGAAATTGCTAAATGAAGATATGGACACTGCAGAGAAACAGAAGGAATTGTTTGCTTTGGTTTTCACCAGAGAAAATGCTGGAGCTACTGCTTTTGGGAAGGGTGTTCAAAGCACGGAGTCAAAATAGGAAGCTCTGGGGCTAATTAACAGTTGCCTGTTTATTTAACTCACTCATGCCCTGCCCTTCTCCCCAGTGGGGACCCAAAGTGGCTTCCATCATCCTCTTCTCCTCCATATTATCCTCACAGCTACCCTGTGGGGTTGGTTAAGCTGAGGGTGTGTGACAGGCCCAAGGTCACCCAGCCAGCTTCTGGGGAACCTGTGAGGATTCGAATCTGGGTCTCCCAGATCCTAGTCTGGCACTCTAACCACTACCTTGCCCTGACTTTCTGGTTCAGGATGACACAAATCTGAGGGTTCTTAAATAACTCAAATGACAATTCTAGATTTTTTCACAGAAATATAATATTTTTTACTAGAATTGTGCTCTCTTCCAGAGCACTGGAAAGCAATGAACATAAAGCTGATTAAAAAAAAGGGGGGGGGTCCAGATCAAATCAGTTCTGGGAAATTCCAAGCTGGTTCTGGGTAAATTGGTAGAAAGTTAGAAACAGTTATTAGAGATAAGTTATAAGCACAGAGAAGTGAAGGGAGGCCGGGAACATCACCTTGTGGGCTGAATGAGTCCTAGGCTGAGACTCTGTTGTCTTCTCTTGTACGGGTGCTTTTGCCTGGGTGTGGTCAGAGGCCAGGCCGTTGGGCAAGTCCAGGGGCTTGGCTTGGGAAAGGGGGGGCTTGGCTCTTGGCCTGGAGTCATGGGCAACGTGAAATATTCCAAGCAGCACCAGCTCAGGACGTCTGGGCCACTGCAGTGCATATACGTCCGCCTGTTGGCATAAATTGAATTTTACAAGGAGAAGAGGCCTGTCAGTGGCTACTAGCCATAGTGAAGAAGGGAAACCTCAACTTTTGGAGGCAATCAGTCTCTGAATCCCAGTGCCAGGAAGCAACATCAGGGGAAGGACTCCGTCTCTGTGCCCTGTTGCTGGCTGTCCAGAGGAACTGGTTGGCCACTGTGTGAGACAGGATGCTGGACTGGATGGACCACGGGTCTGATCCAACAGGACTCTTCTTATGTTCTTATTTATTTGGTAAGCTTGAATCTCCAGGTATAAATTTCAATTCAATTCAAATTCAGTTTAACCCAGGCTCTGGTCACACACACACTAAATAATCCACTGTCAATCCACTTTCAGTGCATTTTCCAACTGGATTTTACTGTGTGAACTGGCAAAATCCAGTTGGAAAGTGGATTGAAAGTGGATTATGTAGTGTGTGTGAAGGCAGCCCTAGGGGCATGAGCTCTACCTTACTGGGGAAGAATCAGCATGTCTTGCATAAAGGGAAGTAACGTCTCACCATCCTTTGAGTTCTTTGAGAGGATTATTGGCAAATGTAGGGACTTCCCAAAAGCTTTTGATGCAGTCTCTCTCCAATGGCTCCTGAGTAAACTTAGCAGCCATGGGTAACAGGACAGGTTGGGTTAGTGTTCATAAATTATCTCAAATGGGGGGGAAGGATTGGCCGCATTTGCAGATGTGGAGGTGTGAGCTCTGGCATCTTTCCATGAAACACTGCAGGCAAAGGAGGTGGGGGACACATCAGAATTCACCAACCTGGGAAAGTTCCCTCCCATTCCTGGGCTTCTCATGTCCCTGTTTCTCCCTCCTTCTGATCTGGCTTCCAAGAACTCATTAGATCCTTTCCCCAAAAAACAAAATTGGCATCCATGCATTGCTGACAGCTGTCAACGCTCTTTTCAATAGTCTAATAGCCATGGGAACTCCACAATATATTCTGGACAATTGTTCACTCCCCCAGCTTCTCTAAAGGTTCTAAAAGTCTTCTTTATATTTATTTTAGCTATTTCCTCATCAAAGTGAAGCCTGTCCTCTTTTGGGACAAGCCAGGTGGCCACATAGTTATTATAGCATGATTGGTTAAATTAAAAAAACACCATCAAACTCATGTAGGTTTTTCTTCTCTGGGCAAAACGTTCCCAGTGCTTTCATCTTTCACAAGTCTGAATCCCCAAACTTATACCTTCTTGATTGGTCTTTTCTGAACCTGCTTTTGCTTTCAAGAAAATGTTTTGGCTGTGTTGAAGATTCTCTAGGGTCAGTTTTCAGACCCCCCCCCCACACACACACACATTTTTTCCTTTTCCTTCTTCAATATGGATTCAGAAGCATGTCTAGCATTAATTGTTCCAGCTTCGCCGTTAGTGGTCTGAGTGAGTTTGTTTATGCCGAGGGATGAAATTGCAGGTACAGAATACATTTGATTTACAGATGAATGACAGAAACATTAGAAGTCAATATTGGCACCTGTTTGGGGATTAAGTAGCTTTTTTCCCAAGCTGCATCTCTTGCCGGGATGATCATTCCTTTGTTGGCTCAGAATGATTGGCCAATGTTTCCTCCACGGTTGCAATTTACAAGGTACTATAACTACTTTAGTCTAGGAGACGGGGCCCTGACCTGGACAGCCCAGGCTAGCTCAGTCTCATTTGAAGCTAAGCAGGGTCAGCCATGGAAGTCCTGGAAGGAAGACCACCAAGGAAATCCACGGTTGCTACACAGAGGCAGGCAGTAGCACACCGTCTCCTGCAAAAGCAAATATTTCCCCAGGAGTCTCAGACAATTATCAAACGGGAAGAATTCAGTGGTGTTGCTGCCAAAGACAGCATTTCAGCCCTTGTAGGATTCTCCTTCTGTTGTCTCACTGTCAATGTGGGAATTGTTTAGCATATGTTCTACCTTGTTGTTCCAAAAAACTGCATAGTAACAGAATATGCCAAATCATTGCCAATGTTAGATGTTTATAACAAGACTCACACTTTGACTTATATGAGGAGATAACAAATAACTAGGGATGGGCATGAACTGGCTTACGAATGAAAGCTCATGATGAATTTTGGTCAATTGGTGGTTCGTGAAGCAAAGTTCATGGCAGGGCAACAGGCAGAAACTTTCGATGAACTTTCAAGCCACGAGTAGGGATGTGCATTTGGTCCGTCTGAACTGAATGTACCCCTGAAAATGGCCCAATTAGTCCCCTTTTGGGCTGCTGTGGGCCAATTCAGATTCTCTGATCTGAACTGGCTTGCTGCCAAATTGCTGCAGGTCAGCCCCATTATATCCTATGGGCCATTGAAGTCAATGGTGAAAATGTAGGGTATATTCTGGGGGAGGGGGTTTGAGGATGAGGCTCCAACCTCACAGGATAGCTGCTGGAGCCTCTCCCCAAGATACCCACCAAGTTTTAAGAACATTGGACCAGGGAGTCCAATTCTACGGGCCCCCAAACAGGTTGCCCCCATCCCCTCCATTGTTCTCTATGGTGGGGGAAAAGTTAATTTTTCCCACAGTGCTGTTAGTGGCTCTGGGGGGAGGGGGTTTGAGGGAGAGGCTCCAAATTTTCAGGGTAGCTTTGGGAGCCCCCCTTCCCATGTTCCAAAGCAATTGAACCAGTGGGCCCAATTCTCTGAGCACCCAAACAGGCTACCCCCATTACCACCATTGTTTCCAACAGGGAAACCCAGCCAGCAGCACTTAAGGCAGGCAAGCAGGCAGCACCTAGCAGTCAGACTCTCCTAGAGAATCTCAGAGAAAGTGAACTGTCTTGGGAGGTGCTTGTTTGCCATCAGAACAAGTGGCACACTCCAGAACAAGTGGCACTGTGGCAGTGCAAGCATGCCACAGTGCCACACAGAAACCCCAAAAGACCAACAGGAACAACATTTATACAGGCCCTGCCCTGTATAAATTGATGGTGCAACTGTATTGGACCACTCGCACCACACACACCTAGAAAAGAATATTTATAGCACTGGAAAAAATGCAGAAAAGGCAACTACAATGATAATAGGAGGACACTTTCCCTATGAAGAAAGGTTAAGGTGCTTATCATAGAATCACAGAATGTTAGAGTTGGAAGAGACCTTGCAGGTCATCTAGTTCAACCCCCTGTACTCTGCAGGAGCATAGCCGAAAGATAGCCCTACAACATATCCGAAAGATAGTTGTCTAGCCTCCGCTTGAAAAACGTCCAGCGAAGGAACATCCACCACCTCCCGAGGCAGGCTGTTCCACTGATCAACCACTCTTACAGTTAGGAAGTTTCTCCTGATATTTAGCTGGTAACAACTCTCTTGTAATTTCCACCCATTAGATCTAGTCTTGCAATCCAGAGCAAGAGAGAATAGATCTGCTCCAGCTTCTACATGACAGCCCTTCAAATACTTGAAGACTGCAATCATGTCCCCTCTAAGCCTTCTCTTTCCCAGGCTAAACATACTCAACCCTTTCAGCCTTTCCTCATAAGACTTGGATTCCAACCCTCTCACCATCCTGGTTGCCCTATTCTGAACACGCTTGAGCGTGTCAACATCCTTCCTAAAATGCTGTGCCTAAAACGGCACAGTATTCCAGGTGAGGCCTGACCATAGCAGAATAGAGCGGAACCACCACCTCCCGTGATCTGGACACAATGCTTCTGTTAATGCATCCTAAGATTGCATTAGCTTTCTTCGCAGTCACATTGCACTGCAGGCTCATGTTGAGCTTGTGATCAACCAGAACACCTAGATCCCTTTCACATGTGCTGCTGTCAAGCCAAGTCCCTCCCATTTTATATCTGTGCCTATGATTTATTTGTACCTAAGTAAGACTTTGCACTTATCTCTATTGAAATCCATTTTATTTGTCTCAGCCCACTGTTCCAGCCTATCTAGATCATTTTGAATCCTGATTCTGTCAGCTTTGTGTCACCTGCAAATTTGATAAGCATCCCCTCTATGTCTTCCTCCAGGTCATTTATAAAAACATTGAACAACACCGGGCCCAGGACCGAGCCCTGTGGCACTCCACTCGAGACTTCCCTCCATGTAGACGCAGAGCCATTTACGAGCACTCGTTGGGTACGATTTTTCAACCATCCATGGATCCATTCAATGGTTGCACCATCCAGCCCACACTTAACCAGCTTATCCTCAAAGAGATAAACTGGGGATCTTGGCTTTGAGAAACAATGACTGAGGAGTGACATGATAGAGGTTTATAAGATTATGCATGGGATAGAGCAGGTAGAGAAAGAAATACTTTTCACCCTTTCTCACAAGACAAGAACTCGTGGGCACTCAATGAAATTGCTGAGCAGTCAGGTTAGAAGTTAGAACAGATGAAAGGAAGTACTTCTTCACCCAAACAGTGATTAACACATGGAATTCACTGCCACAGGAGGCTGGAGCAGAGCAGTGGTCCATCAGTGGCTGATGTTCAGGAGTTGGATTACTATAAGTAATCCAGTACTATTAAAAGAGGTGAGAGGGTTGCCCCCCCCAGCATCAGAGCATCACTTGCCCCAGAGACCAAGGGTTCCTTCTTATCTATAGCCACTAGCCACCAGTGTTAATAGGGAAAGTGTCCTCCTCTTATCATTGTAGTTGCCCTTTTCTGCATTTTTTCCAGCGCTATATTCTTTTCTAGGTGTGTGTGATGTGAGTGGTCCAATACAGTTGCACCATCAATTTATACAGGGCAGGGCCTGTATAAATGTTGTTCCTGCTGGTCTTTTGGGGTTTCTGTGTGGCACTGTGGCATGCTTGCACTGCCACAGTGCCACTTGTTCTGGAGTGTGCCACTTGTTCTGATGGCAAACAAGCACCTCCCAAGACACTTCACTTTCTCTGAGATTCTCTGGGAGTGTTTGACTGCTGGGTGCTGCCTGCTTGCCTGCCTTAAGTGCTGCTGGCTGGGTTTCCCTGTTGGAAACAATGGAGGTAATGGGGGTAACCTGTTTGAGTGGCCATAGAATTAGACCCATTGGTCCAGTTTCTCTGTGACTTGGGGGTTTATGTGGGGAGAGACTCCCAAAGCTACCCTGAAAATTTGGAGACTCTCCCTCAAACCCCCTCCCCCTGAGCCACGAACAGTGCCATGGTAAAAAATTAACTTTCCCCCCACTATAGAGAACAATGGAGGGGATAGGGGCAACCTGTTTGGACCCCCTGGTCCAATCCTCTTGAAACTTGGAGGCTCCAGCAGCTACATTGCAAGGTTGGAGCCTCGCCCTCAACCCCCCTCCCCATCCATCCCCTAGAATATACCCTATGTTTTCACCATTGACTTCAATGGCCCATAGGATATAATGGGGCCAAAATTGACATTGGGCTGGCCGAAATCCCCTGGTACTGCTGAAATTGACATGCGGGAGGCTTTTCTGCCTGCCTAAATTGATTCTGCCCGATTCATGAATGGATTCATTTTAAGACAGATTGTCTCCACTCAATTAAAATGTTTACCAGACTTCAAAGCAATGGGGGGAGCATAATTCTTCAGCCTTGGATGCATCAATAAGGGCCCTCCAAAGCTTAACAGGCACTGCTGGCTGCCAATAACAGAATTCCCATTCTGCTCTGTGGGATCAGAATGCTATATATACCCTCAGATCAGCTCTGCAGTGTCACCTCTGTTGGCTCTTGGCAGACAGAGAGGCAGGGAACTTCTTAAAAGCAGAGCCCATTCAGTATTCTTGATTGTGAACACCTCTCCCCTGGTGGGATTTGGGTGCTGGGTGGACTCAGGGCTCTGAGCCACCCCATCTCTCTGTTCACACTGAGTGGTGGGGGCTGAGAATGTCTCTGGACAATGGTGGGAGGGCAGGGGAGGAAACTCATGGCTACACAAGAGAGGTTGGGGCAGATGACAGCCTTTTGTGGCAAGTTCTCCAGGGGTTCAGGGGACTTGGCGAGGTCCTCCCTCTCCATCACCTCTGCCAAATCCTCCACCACTGCACTCCTAGCATCCCCGCCACTGCTGACCTCCCAGTTCACCACTGACAACCAGTAGTGGAGCTTCTCCCCAGCTGTGCTGGGTTGTGGCTCCTCCTACTCCCCAGCCTCTTCCATCCCCTGTTCCCTCTAACCACTTCCATTGGCCTGTAGCCTCTGCACTTTGTTGCAGAGTTTACACTTCCACTGCATGAGCTCCGCATTCAGGAGAGCAATGCTGCCTTTTATTTAGGGGTCACATATAAAGGCCAGCTCTTGTTAGGAGATGAACTTTGAAAATGCTTTTATTTGTTATTTTCTGACCTGCATGCACATCAGGAATGGTGCCAGCAAGTGTCTTTGCTTTGGGAGAATGTATGCTTGAGTTAATGTGACTCTCTGTGTAAGAGGAGGTACCACACAGCCTGTACTTCCATGCAAATGAGGTCACAGACATGCCTTGTACATACTTACTCATGAGGCCTTGGGAACAAGAAGCATCCCTATTAGCATCTCCATTACGGTCCTTCAGCAGAATGTAGAAACAACAGCTTTCCCACCATTGAAGAATTTCTACCTCTCACATAACCCACAGGATGCTTGACATTTACATGTGTGAAGATTGTCACCTGGATCTGGCCAGATCCATCTGCATACCTAAAGGTTTCCATGCCAGCCCATCTTAGCATCTTGACCAAAAACCTCCCTTGTAGAAAGGTGTAGACTTTCAGTATTGCCCCACCTTAGTAGGAGGGAACCCGCACATCCTTTAGCCAATGGTATAGGGATGGGATGGACCCAGAAACACCCCAAACTAGCTGTCAGAGTCCCTAGCCTAGTCAGCCAAACACCAGGTCTTGTTCATTGAAGCAAGAATAGTGTTTATTTTTTTAAAGCTGCAATAGTAGGTTACTGGAACAGATACATTGTTCAGAATAACGTGGTTACAAGAAGCAAGCAGTTATACCAGAAAGGGGGTGAATGGGGACCCCCCCTTCCTCCAATGAATGCATAGTATGCGCGCGGGAACTGAAGATTACAATAATTAATGAAGTTCCCACCGCCCCCATTTTCCCAGCCAAGCTGTAGCTTTGAAAGCGATAGGAAGCTCACAGCCTGTCTCCTCCAAGGTCAGCGTGTTAAGTCTACTCGAGATAGAGCCTGCACAGCCTGGCCCTCCGCATTCCATTCGAACACTCCAGGTGCATAAATCAACACCCCACGATCCCAACCTCCCGCCCTTCACGACACAAAGCCCATCCGCCCACCCTTCTCCATCCATCATGGCAGGACTACCTGACATGCAGCCCTCTCGAAAATAAATCTACCCCTTTGGTTTGTGGGGGTACAACTTATGAAAAGCACGGACCATCCTGGGGGCCAGAACATGTTCCGCCCGCACCCACTCCCTCTGTTCAGGCCCAAAATCAACCCATTCGACCAGATAAAACAAGCGGTTGCGAGAGATTTTAGAGTCCAAGATTTGTGAAACTTCATAGTGAGGTTCCCCCCCCACCATCAGCGGAGGCGGGGTAGGTTGTCGCGATCTCCATTTGTTCTCCTCAGGCACTCGGTGTAGAAGCCTTACATGAAAGACAGGATGAACAGACTTTAGAGATTTAGGCAAGGCAAGTTCCACAGTCACATTATTAATCACTCGCACAATCTCAAAAGGTCCGACAAATTTCCATCCGAGTTTGCGGCTCAGTTGAATCCCACGTAAGTTCTGTGTGGACAAATAAGCAAACTCCCCACACTTAGGGACGCAGGACAGGTTGCGCTTCTTATCAGCCTGAGTTTTGTAAGCCTCTTTTGCCTCATCCAGAGTTTTGGATAATGACGACTACGCCGCTTGCAGTTTTTTGCACCAGTCACCAGCATCTCCCGCCGGGAGGTCGGGAGAACTCAAAAATGGTAAAGGCGGAGCATCATAACCATGGACCGCCTTAAAGGGGGACATACCAGTAGAAGAGTGCTGAGTGTTATTGTAACAGAACTCAGCCAAAGGCAAAAGAGAGTGCCAATTGTCCTGCTGAAAGTTCGTAAAACACCTTAAG
Organism: Gekko gecko; assembly: GCA_029375565.1. Lineage (NCBI taxonomy): Eukaryota > Metazoa > Chordata > Lepidosauria > Squamata > Gekkonidae > Gekko > Gekko gecko. The sequence goes on from JAPDNY010000011.1 coordinate 4,161,764, forward strand.
TATTGCTCCAGGGTCTGGTTCACACGTTCAGTCTGCCCATCAGTTTCTGGGTGGTACGCACTGCTAACCGCCTGCTCCACCCCAAGCAGTGACATCAGTTCACCCCAGAAATGAGAAACGAATTGTACCCCCCTATTCGAGATCACTTTAGCTGGTAAAGTGTGGAGCCTCACAACGTGTTGCAAGAATGCCGAGGCTAATTTCTTGGCCGAGGGGATTGAGGCAAACGGAACGAAATGGGCCTGCTTAGTAAAAAGATCCACTATTACCCATATGACAGTATTTCCCCCACTGGGGGGCAAGTCAGTAATAAAGTCCATAGAGATCACTTCCCATGGACGAACCGGTGTGGGGAGGGGTTGTAGTGCTCCTGGGGGTTTACCGGGTCTGGGCTTGCTCATTAAGCACGTTTGGCAAGCAGAAGTGAATAATGAAATGTCCTTTCGTAGCCCAGGCCACCAGAATTGTCTCTGCAAGAGTTGGAGGGATTTTACAAACCCCGTGTGCCCCGCCAGTTTCGAGCCATGTGCCCAACCCATCACCTCCCCCGAAGAGAACTGGGAACAAACAGTTTATCATTCTTCCTCCAGCATCCATGCACATCTTGAGTAACTCCTTCCTCCCCCTTTACCTCCTCCCTATCAGTGTCCGACATAGCTGCCAAGAACTTCGCTACCCAGTCATTAGAGGGAGGGGTCGGGGAAGGGGGGGAACGTTGAGCCTGTTTCTGAGTGGTCACAGCTCCTCCCAACTGGGAAGGCGTGAAGACGGAGTCACGAATCTCCTCCCTCTTACTGTCGTGTTGTGGGAGGCGTGATAGTGCGTCAGCAAGCGAATTAGATTTCCCAGGAAAGTGGTGCAGAGTTAAGTTGAATTTAGAGAAGAAATCAGCCCAACGAGGGGAACGGAGAAGCTCGAGGTTTTTATGATCAGTCCACACCTCGAAAGGAACTCGTGCCCCCTCAAGCCAATGGCACCAGGTCGCCAACGCTAAGCGGATCGATCCCGCTTCTTTCTCCCACACTGACCAATTCCGTTCTGTATCATTAAACTTTCTGGAAACATAGGCGAGGGGGTGCAGTTTACCATCGTCCCCCTCTTGGAGGATCGCCCCTCCCATAGCAACATCAGAAGCGTCTACTTGCACAACGAATTTTTTAAGTTCATTTGGGTGAGCCAACACAGGCTCCGACGTAAAAAGGGCTTTCAGCCGGTCAAACGCGCGTCGGCATTCCGGAGACCAGTCTAATTTTGCCCCGGGTCGCGTGCAGTCCGGTGGCTTCCCTTTCGTTTTAAGCAGGTCAGTTAGGGGGAGAGCCACTTGAGCAAAGTTCGATAGAAATGACCTGTAAAAGTTCGCGAACCCGAGGAAACCCTGGAGTTGCTTCCGAATCTTGGGTGGCTCCCACCCCACCACATCTTTTATTTTGTCAGGGTCCATCTCAATTCCCCTCTGCGATATGCGGTAGCCCAGGAAAGGGATCTCTGACTTGTGAAATTCACATTTGGACAGCTTAGCAAAGAGTTTATGCTTGTGCAACGTTTGTAAAACTTCTCGCACCAGTTTTACATGTGATTTCAGGTCAGGGGAATACAGAAGTATGTCATCAAGGTAAACAAGGACCCCCTTGAATAAATACTTGTGGAGCACTTCATTGATTAAGTTCATGAAGACCCCCGGTGCTCCCTGAAGTCCGAACGGCATGACTAAGTACTCAAATTGACCCAGCGGGGTATTAAACACCGTTTTAAATTCATCCCCCTCCCTTATTCGCACCCTGAAGTAGGCATCTCTGAGATCTAGCTTCGAGAATACCTTCCCCCCCAGCCACCGCAGCCAACAAGTCTTTGATCAGGGGCATAGGATACGCGTTCGTGTTGGAGACTGCATTCAAGCCCTGATAGTCAGTGCACAGCCGCAACCCCCCGTCCTTCTTTTTCCTGAAAAGAACGGGAGCTGCGAACGGGGAAGAGCCAGGTCTTATAAACCCCCTGCTTAAATTCTTGTCGATAAATTTTCTTAATTCTATCTTTTCCGAGGGGCTCATGGAATATAGCTTCCCTTTAGGCAACTTTTGATTTGGCAAAATTTCAATAGCACAGTCAGAGTTTCTATGGGGGGGTAGTTCATCCGCTTCCTCCTCCCCAAATACGGAAGCCAAATCGCGGTACTCTGGTGGAATCGCCTCTAGCTCTGTTTCAGCCACCCCCGCCATCACAAGGGACTCCCCCCCCATCGGGGCACCCCACTCCTGTTTCCACAGGTGGGGTTGGCATTTCTTGGCAATGAAATTTACTTTTCCCTCTCCCCATAGGACGTGTGGATCATGATCGAAGAACCACGCGCTCCCGAGTACTAGGGGGAACCGGGCAGAAGGGGTAACGACAAAGGGCCTCTCTTCCCAGTGAGGCCCAATCCCCACCCGTAAGGGAACAGTTTCATATTTGCAAGGCTCCTTCATTGTATAGCCATCCATTTGCGTGAAAATCAGGGGGTCGGCCAATTTAACTACATTCGTCCCCAGTCCCGTTACCAGTGTGGGGTTGATGAGGTCTCTCCCACACCCAGAGTCAATGAGAGCTCGTACCCTCACATGGGTCAGTAGACCCGGGTCCATCAAAGTCACTGTGAGGAAGAAAAGAGAGGGGAGTCTGCTCACCGGGATCTGCGCTTGAGAGTCCGGGACCTGCTGTTCAGCGCTATTTACAGCAGGTCCTTCTTGTTTCCCGGCTGCGCGGTCTCGCCATCCGACAAATCCGACACCTCGCTGAGAGGTTTGGCTTGCAAAGCCCTCGCCCCTCTTGGTTTCGCCACCGGCTTTGGGGTGGAGGTATCAAACTTCTTCCTGGTTCCTTTTGTGGCCCCGGTCGGTGCGGGGGAGCCTGGGCAGCTCGCAGTGAAGTGGCCCCCCTCCCCGCACTTCAGGCAGAGACCGTGCTTCATTCTCAGCTCCCTCATGCCGTCTTTGGGTTTTGGGTTTGGTGGTGGATTCTTTCCTTGCGGAGCCGGCGTAGGGCCTGACTGGCCCCCTTTATTCATCGCTGCTGCATCATCCAGTTTGATGGTTTTCAAGCGGTTTTCCATGGTGATGGCCGCTTGTATCCAGCCCGTCAACGTGTCGGGGTCTTGGGTCTTGGTGACTGAACGGCGAATCTCTGCGTTGAGCCCCAATTTGTAGTGATCTGCTAGGACCCCGTCTTGCCACCCTCGAATTTTGGCCGCGCACCGGCGAAATTCAGCAGTGTAATCTCTCACCGACTTGCCGCCTTGCTTGAGGGCACGTATGGCCGCCCTAGCCATCTTGTTGGCGTTTACATCTTCAAATTGTTCCTTCATGGCCCACATGAAAGCGTCGATTTCTCTCAGCTCACGCCCGTCAGCCTGATGGAGTCCCACATACCAGTCAGCCGCTGCATCCTTCAGGTGCGAGGCTATGACATCCACCATTCGGTCCTCACGTTGGAACAGGTGTCCCCAGGTTTCGATGAATTTCTCGGCCCTCACCAAAAAGAAAGGAAACTTCTCCGGGTTCCCATCAAAGTCCGCATCAAGGAGTTCCGCTGGTTTTGGTGGCAGGAACCCCCATGGTCGGGGGGGTGGCTGCCCCGGCGGCCCCGGCCCCGCTGGTTGCTCGGGTGGTTGGACCGGCACATTCTGTTGGTCCAGGGCCGGTGCCAGTCGCTGGTCTTGAGGGGGCTGGTCGGGTGGTTCCTCCCGCCGTTGCCGTTCTCGCTCCTCTCGGATGCCCTCCGCGATCATCTGGGGGATGCGGGCGAGGGATTCATCTAGGATGCGAACCAGACGATCTTGGCTCGGCTCACCACTCCACCTCCGTCTCACCACGGCGCCTTCCAGGTCCCCTGAGTCTCGGCAGGTGTCTTCCAACCCATCAGCTGTGGTCAGTCTACGGACCGACCTCTCAGTGTGACTCATTCGCACCGAAGCCCGCGGAGTCGCAAACCACGTCTCATGGGTTTCAGCCAGGGGCTTCACCCAATCCCGTTTTTGCTTGGGTCGGGTAGTTACCCCTCCGTAGGCCGCTCCATATGGATCCCCGTAGGGCCCTCCAAAGTCGTACTCCTGCCCCCGTGTCACCGGCACATATGTGCCAGGGGCTTCCGTGGGTACTGTCGTCACGGGAGGTTTCTTGTCCTCCTTCTTTTAATCTTCGATCGGGAGAGCGTCTTTCTCACCGCCACTCATGTTGGAGCCGCGGGTTTCCGACCAGTCCCGAAAATGATGATTCTGAACAAACTGTCAGAGTACCTAGCATGGTCAGCCAAACACCAGGTCTTGTTCACTGAAGCAAGAATAGTGTTTATTTTTTTAAAGCTGCAATAGTAGGTTACTGGAACAGATACATTGTTCAGAATAACGTGGTTACAAGAAGCAAGCAGTTATACCAGAAAGGGGGTGAATGGGGACCCCCCCTTCCTCCAATGAATGCATAGTATGCGCGCGGGAACTGAAGATTACAATAATTAATGAAGTTCCCACCGCCCCCATTTTCCCAGCCAAGCTGTAGCTTTGAAAGCAATAGGAAGCTCACAGCCTGTCTCCTCCAAGGTCAGCGTGTTAAGTCTACTCGAGATAGAGCCTCCACAGCCTGGCCCTCCGCATTCCATTCGAACACTCCAGGTGCATAAATCAACACCCCACGGTCCCAACCTCCCGCCCTTCACGACACAAAGCCCATCCGCCCACCCTCCTCCATCCATCATGGCAGGACTACCTGACACTAGCCCCCAGACTAGCTGATAAAACGGGGTGCAACCTTTTGTTCTAGGCTCCCAAGCCTCCTGCCTTCTCATCATCATCTTACCAACAAGATAGCTAAGGTAACTTATTGTGCTTCCTTGGAGTCGCGACCAAGGAACCCTCACATATGTTAGCTGGCTCTAACTGTGTGTAGTAAAAGTAAGAATATCTTGGTTAGAAACAATCCTTGTTCCTGAACTGTGGAAGGTCGAATCTACTGGAACAGATAAGTATATATATGCTTTTCCCCCTCCTAAACATACCTTTAGTTTAAAACCCCAAATATTGTTTTCCATTTCTACTGTAACTAAAGGAACTTGAATGTATGTGTGTGTGAATCTGTTTTGTGTGCCTGTGAATAATAAGAATACTCAGTAAAGAGAATCTTGATTCAAATTAACAAACCTTGTCAAGTGTTCTCCTTTTGGGACAAAAGGCTTCTCTGGCACGAAGTTCGCTTTCTCTGTATAAATTGGCAAAAAGACCTCAAACAAGTTGGTCAGCTGACTGCGTAGATAAGCAGTCTGCCCAACACTCTTGCCTTGAAGACCCTACAGAGTCACCATAAGTCAGCTGTGACTTGACAGGGGGAAATATCCCTCATACAACTCATGTTCTGAGCAGGCATTTGGGAGGGCTTCTGTTCTCCATTTTGAAGCACGAGAGCTGCCTATCCCAAACATCTACAAGGCATTTTTGAGTGCTAGGAGTCTGCCTTTGTACTAACTTTTACTAACACTAACCAAAGGATCACAAAATAGTCCTTGCAAGCTTCACCAGGCTGGATGTTAAGACACCCACTAACCACCCAAAGAAGGTGCCCCCATCCCCCATTATTTCCAATGGACTAAAGCCAAACCAGAGAATCTCTGCAGTAGAAACAAAGGTGGGGGGCATTTTTGCAAGCCTAGCAGAACCGGTGCAATGTAGAGTACCCAGCAATACCAGTGCAATTATAGCGTGTCCATCAGAACCCAGTGCCATTGTGACAATGCCAGTTAATGTCAAGCACAGATGCCAGGGTGGGGTGGGGTGGAAGTCCAGTGCAATGTATAGTTCCCAGAAAACCCAGTGCCTTCTGTTCATAATATTATTGGACTCTATTTGGGTCTTTAGTTTTATTAAATTGTTTAGTAGAATTTTAATATTTTATGTATTTTTATGTCATTATGCCTCCATGTACATCACCCTGAGCCTGGCACAGGCTGGGATAGGGAGTTTAACAAATAACAACATCAATAACAACAACAACATTCATAACATTAACAAAGGTTTGCTACTATACCACTTGAAAAAACATTCTGTCACCAAGCAGGATAAGGATGAGAAGGTCCTTGAGGCCAAGAAGTGAAAATAAGGGGAGGGGGGCATGGAAAAATTAGGTGAAGGGAGACAGAAATGAATGAGAAATGTGTGGAAAAGAGGGAGAGAGGTCAAGAGAGGGAAAGGGTGTTTTATTTTGCTCCAGCACCCTAACTACTGCTTTGCAAGATCTGGGTGCGAGGAAAAGAAGAGAGAAAGGCTGGACTCTTGGAGAAAATGACCTGCAAGCGGGCAATTACTGCAGCAGCTAATAGTGTGTTGACTTGGTTATACAATCTGTTAAGCAAGTTTGCTTCAGTCTTGGGGAAAGGGAAGTCTAGCCAATCCTAGTGTGGTTTTTGTTATGCTTCGACTTCCCTGTGCCCCTAGTGGCTGCAGCCAGAACTGCATTGTAAAATAAAAGGAAAGGCATTCAGCTGGATGTAGCATGATGCTGGCTTCAAGGGCTGCCCTTACGTGCCTTCCTCAAGTGGTGTCTGGGCAGAACTCACCCCCCCCCCTTGGTACACCACTGCTGAGGCCTTCCCCTAATGTTGCCTCCTGGCTCTGGGAATCAGAAGTACACTGCCTCTGAATGTGGAGGTTCCCTTTAGTCATTGTGGCTAGTAGCCACTGATAGACCTCTCCTCCATGAACCAGTTTAATCCCCTTGTAAAGCCGTCTATGCCTGTGGCCATCACTACATCCTCTGGCAACGAATTCTGCATTTTAATCAGTCACAGAGTAAAGAAATATTCCTTTTTGTCTGCCTTGAATCTACTTTATCTTTCAGGCTATGTTTGCCATTCACCTTCCTTGGGGCTGTTTTAAAGTTCTCTGTTGTTTGCGCAGATTAATGTTATAGTCCAGTGAATACAATGAATTCATCAGGACATCCAAGTAGACCTGAATAGTACTGCATTTACATAGGTATGTAAGTAATTTCATTGCTTTTACTATCCATTGTAATAGATTTTAAGTCACACTTATCCACTATATACTAGAACTTACTGCATAGTTTCTCCCCCCTCCCGCCCCCAGTGGCTTCTGCAAAAGGTTATCCTTCCTCACCAAGCTCTTGGGAGTTTTTGAAGCATTTCAGCAAGGATGGTTCAGTAGATATCATATCCATGGACTTCCCCAACAAGCTTGGGATAAGAGGATTCATCTCTGAGCTGGTGCCTGCAAAAGGCATCAGCAAAGTAGGATTTCATTTCATTTCTCATGTTGGGGGGAAATGAAATCCCACCTCGACTGCATTGTGAATGATCTTGAGGAGCAAGTAGTGAGCTGGCCAAGTCTGCAGATGACGCCAAATTAGTTAAAATGGTGGAAACCTAAGCTGACCGTAGACAGCTCCCAAATGACCTCTGTGTTGGCTGACTGGGCAACAGACTACCAGAAGAGGTTTGCTAGTGAGGTACAGTGGGGCAAAGCACCTTAACCCTCTGCCCACTGGTAGGGTTTGTACTGGCAATGAGTAACCAAGTTGGATCTTGGAATTGTGGTGGGGAGCTCTAAGAAAATATTTTCTCATTGTGCAACAGCTGTGAAAAAAGCCATTTAAAAATACTTTTTTTAAAGTATGAAAGGAGGTTGGAAAGGGATTGAAAATAAAATGGCCTCGGTCATAATGTCATTACAGAAATTTACAGCACACGTATCTGGAATACTAGGTTAATTTCTGTTAACTGGAAATGATGTCATCACATTGCTGGCAGCATGGGGATGCTCTGATGTTTGGGCAAAATCTCTATGATAGAAGCCACGCCGCTGTGTTACTGGTGATGCAGGCCTAGGCCTGGTTTTCCTGCCAATAAGTCCCCCACCAATCAGCTGATTAGCTGGGGGAGAAGGGACCCCAGAGCAGGGCATCTCCTGCCTCCCGGAAATCCTGGTTCAATCTGTGCCTGGTGAGCACTTTGTAAAGTGAATGCACATTGGCTCTTACTTCCAAACAGATGGATGCATGTACAGGCATGATGTTTGTGTGTTCATGGTATCATGTGAACAGGCTACTGCAGTGCTGACCTCCTTTCATATCATCTACTGGTGCCGCTGAGAAAGATGGCCAGCCTGTCCAGAGCCCCAAAACGTTGACCTAAGAGAGACAAAATGCACTCCAGATCAGTTGTAATCCTGCCAGGACAATGTTTTTCACTGGGAGTAAAATTATTCTAAAAGAGTAGAGTGAAGGTGTTCTGACCCCTGATGGCCCACATTCCAAAGCAGAGGTTTCCTTCCATCCTCTTAACGTTGGAAAGGGCCAGTTCTGAATGAAGCGTTTAGACCGTACCACTTCAGACTACAGGTGGAGCATGATTAAGTGCTTGACAGCCAAACTCTTCACCCTAACATACGGTTTTAGATTGGGGGGGAAGGATTTTGCATGGAAGAGGATTGAATCACAGGAACTCCCACCGACAGCCTGAAGTCGCCTATTCCATTCACACATACTGTATGGTGATGGGATTATAGCCGTTATTCCCAAACAGATTTTCCTGAGTACGCTAAATCCGAGATTAGATTCCAAGGATCTAATCTTTGCTCCTCACTTTAACTTTATGCTCCCCTCCCCTTCACGTCAAAAAAACAAAGAACAAAACCCACAAGCTGCTTTGAGTTCCATTCTCAGGGGGGGAAATATATATAAATATTTTAAATACACACATTTATATAAATAAATATACGGTCAGCTGGGGTCAGGTGACTATCCCATTTCCTTCCTTATAATAAAAGCATGAGCACATTGGATGATATTTCTATGCATTTCTCCCAGACATGTGGTGGGGGGCTGAGGGAGGGTTGCCAGGTCCCTACCTTTTTCCAGTAGGAGGGAGAAGCTCTTCTCCCGGGATCTTCTGGCATGTGCACATAGTGTGTGTGCTGCGATAATGTCACTTGGAAGTGACGTCATCACACGAGGCATGTCGCCAGGGGGACACTCTAGCATTCAGCTAGAAACTCTATGATACCATAGAATTTTCAGGCCGAATGCTAGAGCATCCCCCACTGGTAATGTGCCCAGCGTGATGACATCACCTCCAGGTGACATCATTGCTCTGGGCACATCGGCCCGGTCCAGGCACTTTGGGGGCGTGATTCCCCCCACCAGCCTGATTTGGGTTGGCAGACTGGGGGCTCCTAAAGTGGGCAAACCCCACCTCCCTGGGGGATCTGGCAGCCCTAGCAGCTGAGGTGAGGGGAAAGTGTGGCCTCCCCCAACCACTCAGCAATCTAACCCCTGGCATTTCCATCCTCCACACATCAAATTCAAAGACTTCCTCTTAAAGTAAATCCAAGTCACAAGGGCACATTTCACGTAGTCAATTTGGCACATGAACACTGGCAGTCCACTGTATGATCTGATTGCATGCACACTGAATCCTACTTGCCCTGTCCTGAATGGTCCAGGCTAGCCCAATGCTGTCCGGTCTCAGAAGCTAAGCAGGGTTGGCCCTGGCATTAGTATTTGGGTGAGAGACCACCAAGGAAGTCCAGGGTTGCCATGCTATGCAGAGGAAGGCAACGGCAAACCACCTGTGGACACCTCCTGGCTTGAAAAACCCCCCCCCCCAAGAGGCTGCGACTGAACCGCACTTTCCACCACCAGATCCTGCTTGGATATTACAACCTTGTGCAGATGTTTCGTGACCTCAGAGGTGGGGCAGAGGTGCTGGCTTGGCAGGGGAGTCGGGTTCTTTGCCCACTGTGCACAGTGGAGTGCCTCAGAGATATCTTCTCCAGCCTGACACACGCCCTCCCCCGGGTTGTTGTTGTTTTTGAAAACCACCATTCAGGCTTGTGAGTCAAGAGCAGAAGCCCCTGACTCTGTTGAGCCTGCTGCACCCATCAAATTCTGACACGGTGTGGTGGGCCCAGCCACAAAATGGATACCCCACTGTGGGTGGAGCCAAGCACAAAATGGCGGCTGCAGCTAAATTTCAGCCACACAGTGGAGATCCTTGTGCTGTGGCAGCAGCTCCTGCCAGAACAGCATTTGAAAGAATGGGCACAGCCACAGATCTGAGTCAGAAGGCTTACTGGGCAAAAGCCCCCCCCCAACCCACTTGGTAAAAACAGCACCTCCATGGGGATCTGTGGTTTAGACAAACCATCACCAGGCACTTCTTGCTTCCAGCATGCCGGCAGACAGATTATATTATTAAGATCCAATTATTAAGCTCATATTAATTCAATTATTTTACTCACTATATCTCAACTTGTTTTGCTTTTTATTGCACCCTTATTTTAAAGTTCATTTCACCAGTACAGACAGGCTGATTTGAATACCCATACCAAAGCATTTTGCTATGATGTATTCTGTCTGATGTCATGTTTCCTTAAAGCATGTATTTATTACCAGTGCTAAGCATCCTATTGACCTTCCCTCACACGGTACACAATAGATATTCAACAACAGTAGAAAATTAGCATTAGCATTGCTTTCAAAGGTTTTCCCATTGTGGGAGGAAGGACTGTATGTAGATCAGCTCTTGTATCACACAGGTATTACCACGGCAGCCCTTGCAACCACTTCTCTAAAACTCACTCAGTAGAAGAATACACGCAGGAAACAGCATTTTCCTCTCCCTGAAGGAAATAAATTGCTGAATGGAGGGCACAAACATGATGGAAAATATGATGGATCTTTAGCTGCTGTAGATTTTCCGGGTTGTCTGGCCATGGTCTTGGCATTGTCAGACCTGACGTTTCGCCAGCAGCTGTGACTGGCATCCTCAGAGGCATAACACAGAAAGATGGAGGACTCTCTGTGTCAAGGTGAGCAGAAAAATGGTAGGCAGGTAATTTATATCTACTCAGGAAGGTGGGTCTACTTTTGTCAGAAGTATAGGACCTGCACAGTCTACTTTTGGCTCTGCCTGGAACCCCAGAGTGTAGCATGTCAGACACAGCTCTTCTGCTGTTGAGCGTGGGGCAGAGCAAAGGTGGAAAAGTCCCTTTGGCCCTTAGACCCACAGAACTTTTTGTAGGGGTCAGGGAGTATCAGCTGACCCATTCTAGCCAACTGATTCCAGAAAGCATCATAGCTAGAAGGACTGCCCTTTATTTATTACAGGTTGTTTTTTTTTTAAAAAAAGCCCACCTTTCTCCTATCGCAGGACTGAAAGTAGATTACAATGAACATTAAAACACATCAGATATGCAGCCCACAATTTAAGCTGACACAACAAGAGATGAATGGCTGTCCAACAACTCTGGCAGCCCTCAGGTTGACCAAAGCGCTCCAAAATGACTCAGCCTTACTCTGTATCCTTTTGCTAGAGTTTGATAAAGGAAAGAGCTGGCATGTTGAAGTGGTTAAAGTGCCAGACTAGGGTCTGGGAGACCCAGGTTTGAATTCCGACTCTGTCATGGAAGCTGGCTGGTTGACCCTGGGCCAGTCACACACTCTCCAGCATATTTTACCTCACAAAGTTGTGAGGGCCCCATTGGGGGCAAAGGCAGGGTATAAATGAATAAATAAAATAATCTTTGACAGGTCAAGGCTCCCAAGAGGCTCAGTCAGGGTTGCCATCTCCAGGTTGGGAAACTCCTGGAGGTTTGGGAGTGGAGCCTGGGGAGGACAGGGACTTCAGTGCGGGGTACAATGCTGCACCCTCCAAAGCATCCATTTTTTCTAGGGGAATTGATTTTTTTCATCTGGAGATGAGCTGTAACCCCATTGGATCCCCAGGTCCCACCTGGAGGCTGGCATCCCTGCAGTCATTTCTTGACAAGGCTGATGTTTCCCTGAGCAACTAAGGTTAATGTGTAAATGAATAAACATTCCTATCAGTTTTCACTCAGCCAACTGTAAATTATGCCTCATCTAAAGATGGAGCCGATTACAAATTAGGGCCTGTACCGGTCTATGAGACCCACTTGTGAGGTGGTAGTCCCCCCCCCCCAAAAAAAAAAAATACTCATGGAACTTCAGACATCTCTTTGGCTGAATTTTAGCAACATGCATGTATAACGAACAATCAAATGTACACTGTATGAAGACTGTATGTGCATTCGCCGCAACTTGTGAATCGGGCTACTGACATAAAGCTATTAAAACACATGACTATAAGGTGGCATTCCTGTTCTCCCTCAATTAAATCCAAGGATGAACCCAAATTCTAAGACAAGTGTATGCAGAAAAAAGGACACACTCACTGAATCGAGACCGGAGAAGTTCATGCATCATGAGGAGCTTATATAGAGGACATGTGTCGGTAGAACCATTTTTCTGCTGAACTATTTCATGATGTTCCTCTGAGGATTCAAGTGATTCTTAAGCATTAATGCAGATGCTAAAGACAAAGTGCCATCTACAATGTCAGTGTTTTGTTTCCTAGGATTTTTGCACACAAAAGCTATTCATGATAAGTTACTTCAGAATTGGCTGGTGCTAGCTGAATAACTTCTCAAGGATGTTAAGCGTGCGTTAGAAGAATGGGAATGGAAAATGCCTGTTTGGATTTGTTGCAGGAAGTCATAAGCAGACTGAATCAGCCATTATTGGTCCAGGTTAACGGCTGAGTTCAGACTGGCGATTTGCCCCGCTATAGCCACATTTCGGAGCTGCGGTGGCTCAAGTGGTTAAGACGCTGAACTGCAGACTGTGGAAGGTCAGTTCGAGACCCAGGTGCCACATGAGGGGATGAGCTCCTATCTCTAGTTCCAGCTCCTGCCAACCTAGCAGTTTGAAAGCAAGAGATTGCAAGTAGATAAATAGGTACCACTTCGGTGGGAAGGTAACAACGTTCCGTGCACCTTGGTGTTTAGTCAGGGGTCTTTTGGGGGGGAGCGCACTGGAGCACAGCTCTGGGAGCTCAGGAGCCAAGCCCCGCCCCCAGCCGGAGTCCGGGGAGTCTTTCAGGCAGCCGAATGTCAGTTTCAGCTCCATTATATCCTATGGGCCATTGAAGTCAATGGTGAAAATATAGGGTACATTCTGGGGGTGGAGGGGAGGGGGTTTGAGGAAGAGGCTCCAAACTCACAGGGTAGCTGTTGGAGCCTCTCCCCAAGATACCCACCAAGTTTCAAGAACATTGGATCAGGGGGTCCAATTCTATGGGCCCCTAAACAGGTTGCCCCTATTCCCTCCATTGTTCTCTATGGTGGGAAAAAAGTAACTCTTTCCTCCTTCTGTGGCCAGCCAGGCCAGCTGGGGAAGGGAAGGGGAGGCTTTTGAAGATGCCTCCCCCCCTTTTGCTTCCCCTTCTGACATCACTTCTGGTGATGTCAGGGGGCATGGCATATGCTAATAGCCTAATAGCTCATTAGCATACCATATGCTAATGAGCTCCTGCAGCTGTTTTTCTACAAAAAGACCCCTGTGTTTAGTCATGCCGGCCACATGACCACGGAAACATCTTCGGACAGCGCTGGCTCTTTGGCTTTGAAACGGAGATGAGCACCGCAACCCTAGAGTTGGATTTGACTGGCTTTCGAGCAAGGGAACCTTTACCTTTAGCCACATTTCAGCCATGTTTCCCAAGCGGATTAAAGAGGGCATTCACACAGGCACATCTGCCTGGCATTCCCCACCTGTAGGCAACTCGTGCTGTTCCGCTTTGCTCCCGGGATTAAAAGATATCTGTTGAAACTGGTAGCAAAACCCAGAGAGCCCGTTTATCCTGCTGCATTCCGCTTCCCGAAAGTGTGAACGCTCAGCCGAAAAGCTGGGAGCAACCCACATTGTGCATAAGGCAGCAGCGATATGATTGGCTGTGCTCCGCTCTACTGCCCAATGCAGTGCCGGCGCAATGGGATCCTCCCCAAATCGGCTGGATGCCTATGTGTGCATGAGTGCATGAGCGCATATGCGCTCATGCACTCATGCACACATAGGCATCCGGCTGATTTACCAGGGAAAAGCCGTTTACAGCCACACCTCTGGGCCAGCAGTCTGAACGCTCCTGTGTGCCTCCTCCCAGTATGCTCCTGCATCAGTCGGCCCCGTGTGACCGGGAAAACCTGGAACACTTTGTTCCGGGGCTTTTTTGCCACGACTGGCTCCCGCTTCAAACTGCCAGTCTGAAACCGGCCTTATACTACGAATGAAGCAAACCTGTAACATTACATACACTCGACATACCTTTCATGATTTACATAACATTCCAAGGCAGGCCTACCGATTGATAAGATTCCCATGAGTATGCAATCTTCATCTGGGGATTCTCTTTTAACTTCTAGACCACAATTAGCTAAAAATCAGGCCATGAGGCCGTCCTACATTTATAAGGTAGAAACAGAAATGCTCACATGCCCCTCTGCCCGATGTCTTACGAACTGCAGGTGGTGGGTGGATTAATCTCCTGGGATTACAGTTGATCTCCCGATGACAGAGGTGGGTTTCCCTGGAGAAAAGGGAGGCTCTGGAGCAGGGACTCCATGGCATTACCCTTCACCAAGGTCCCTCCCTCCCCAGACCCCACTCTCCCCAGACTCCGCCCCCCAAACCTCCAGAAACTTCCCAACTTGGATCTGGCAGGAGGGGGGTGGAGAGAACAGCACAGTGGTCCTCAGTCACTCAGGAGGCACCCGTGGCTCTCTGACACGCCACCTGTGGCTCTTCTGAGCACCCTTCCCAATGTGACACCAGCACCATGTTCCAGGAAAATGGGTAAGGCAGGGTAGCTCCCACCCTAAAACTGGCTTCCATCTGTTTCCAGGTACAATTGCAAGTGTTGGCTCTTACCTTTAAGGCCCTAAACGGTTTGGGGCCAGGATACCTCAAGGACTGTCTTCTCCCGCGCTCTCCAGCCTGCCACTTGAGCTCTGCCTCCAAGTCTCAAACTCCGCTCCCTGTGCCCCTGCCTTCAGAGGAGAAGTGGGCGGTGACTAGAGACCGAGCATCGGTAATGCCGTTTCCCTTGAGGCTCACCTGGAGCCTACTTGCCTTTCCTTTAAGCTGTCAGGAGTCCTAACTTAGTCAGCAAAACACCAGGCCTTGTGATGCAAGCAAGGATAGTATTTATTATAATGCTGCAAGAGAAAGGTTCACTGAAGCAGGTACATTGTTCAGAATGACTTGGTTACAGAAAGCAAGCGGTTATACAGGGAAAGGGGGCGAATGGGGACCCCCCTTCTCCTAGTCACAGAGTACCATGCGATTGGGAATCGAAAGTTACTACACTAATGAAGTTCCCAAATGCCCCCATTATTTACAGCAAAGCTGTAGCTTTGAAAGCGATAGAAAAGCTAGCAGCTTGATCCCTCAAGGTCAGAATGTCCCGTCTGCAGGAGATAGGGGTAACCAGAGCTACATTCCATTCTCACACCCTAAGCGTAAATCAACAACTCCCCAGATTCCAACCTCCCGCCTGTCACGCCACTAAGGCGCCCAGAGCCAACCTCCCCTCCCCTCCATCCATCATGGCAGGGCTACCTGACATGCAGCCCCCTCGAAAATAAGCCTACCCCTTTGGTTTATGGGGGTACAACTTGTGAAACGCCCGGATAAGCCGGGGGGCCAAAACATTTTCCGCCCGCACCCACTCCCTCTGTTCCGGCCCAAAGTCAATCCATTCAACCAGATAAAACAAGCGATTGCGAGAGATCTTAGAGTCCAAGATTTGCGATACTTCATAGTGAGGTTCCCCCCCCACCAGCAGCGGAGGCGGGGTCGGCCGTTGCGGT
Source organism: Gekko gecko (assembly GCA_029375565.1). NCBI lineage: Eukaryota > Metazoa > Chordata > Lepidosauria > Squamata > Gekkonidae > Gekko > Gekko gecko. The sequence continues at coordinate 4,177,461 of JAPDNY010000011.1, forward strand.
CGCCATTTGTTCTCTCCAGGCGCCTGGCGTAGAAGCCTTACATGAAAGACAGGATGAACAGACTTTAGAGATTTGGGCAAATCAAGTTCAACAGTTACATTGTTAATCACTCTCACAATCTCAAAGGGACCGATGAATTTCCAACCGAGCTTGCGACTCGGCTGAATGCGACGCAAGTGTTGCGTGGACAAATAAACAAACTCTCCACACTTTGGGATCCAGGCAAGGTTACGTTTCTTGTCGGCCTGGAGCTTGTAGGCATGCTTAGCCTCCTCTAGAGTTCTGGCTAACGAACCCCACGCTATCTGCAGCTGTTTGCACCAGTCTCCAGCGTCTCCCGCCGGGAGGTCGGGAGAATTCAAAAATGGCAGCGGCGGGGCGTCGTACCCATGGACCGCTTTAAACGGGGACATCCCTGTTGACGAGTGCTGAGTATTATTGTAACAGAACTCGGCTAAAGGCAAAAGAGAATGCCAATTGTCCTGCTGAAAATTGGAAAAACACCGCAAGTATTGTTCCAAAGTCTGATTCACTCGTTCGGTCTGCCCATCGGATTCTGGATGGTATGCACTACTCACCCCCCTCTCCACCCCAAGCAGTGACATAAGCTCGCTCCAGAACCGGGAAACGAATTGAACCCCCCTATCCGAGATCACCTTAGCAGGTAAAGTGTGGAGCCTCACTACGTGCTGCAAGAACGCAGAGGCTAGTTTCTTGGCAGAGGGGATGGAGGCAAACGGAACAAAATGAGCCTGTTTAGTAAACAGGTCCACTATCACCCAGATGACAGTTTTTCCCCCGCTAGGGGGTAAGTCCGTAATAAAGTCCATAGAGATCACTTCCCACGGGCGAGCCGGCGTGGGGAGGGGTTGCAGAGCGCCTGGGGGTTTACCGGGCCGAGGTTTACTCATCAAGCACGTTTGACAAGCTGACGTGAAGAGTGAAATGTCTTTTCTTAGCCCCGGCCACCAAAACTGCCGCTGTAGGAGCTGGAGAGATTTCACAAATCCTGTGTGCCCAGCCAACTTTGATCCGTGCGCCCACCCCATCACCTCCCCCCTGAGGGATCGTGGGACAAAGAGTTTGTTGTCTTTTTTCCAGCAGCCATGCGCATCACGGGACATCCCTTCTTCCCCCTCCACCTCCGCCCTGTCCGCGTCTGACAGAGCAGTCGAGAATTTCCCCGCCCAGTCGCTGGGAGGAGGGTTTGGCGGAGGGGGGGAGTGTTTGGCTTGCCGCCGGGTGGTTACTGCCCCTCCCAACTGGGCAGGGGTGAAAACGGAGTCATGAATCTCCTCCCTCTTGCTGTCGTGTTGAGGGAGGCGTGACAGTGCATCGGCTAGCGAGTTAGATGTCCCCGGGAGGTGGTGCAGTGTGAAATTAAACTTGGAGAAGAAATCAGCCCAGCGGAGCTGTTTGGCGTTCAGGGAACGGGGGGAGCGGAGTAGCTCGAGGTTTTTGTGATCAGTCCAGACCTCGAACGGGACCCGCGCTCCCTCCAGCCAATGGCGCCAGGTAGCCAACGCTAAGCGGATCGATCCCGCTTCTTTCTCCCACACCGACCAATTCCGTTCAGTATCGTTAAATTTCCTGGAAACATAGGCAAGGGGGTGTAGTTTCCCATCCTCCCCCTCTTGGAGGATCGCCCCCCCCATAGCAACGTCTGAGGCGTCAACTTGGACAATGAATTTCTTAAGCTCATTCGGGTGGGCTAATACGGGTTCCGACGTAAACAGGGTTTTTAATTTGTCAAAAGCCCGCTGGCACTCTGGGGACCACTCTAGTTTGGCTCCAGGCCGAGTGCATTCGGGTGGTTTCCCTTTGGTTTTCAACAGGTCAGTCAAGGGAAGGGCCACCTGGGCAAAGTTCGATAGGAACGATCTGTAGAAGTTCGCGAATCCGAGGAACCCCTGGAGCTGCCTCCGCGTTTTGGGCGGCTCCCACCCTACTACATCCTTAATTTTGTCAGGGTCCATCTCAATTCCCTTTTGGGATATGCGGTAGCCCAGAAAAGGGATTTCCGTCTTGTGAAATTCACACTTGGATAGCTTAGCAAACAGTTTGTGCTTGTGTAACGTTTGTAACACTTCCCGCACCAGTTTCACATGAGACTTCAGGTCAGGGGAATATAAAAGAATGTCATCAAGGTAAACAAGGACCCCCTTGAACAAATACTTGTGCAACACCTCGTTAATCAAGTTCATGAAGACCCCCGGGGCCCCTTGGAGCCCGAACGGCATGACCAAGTATTCAAACTGGCCAAGAGGGGTGTTAAACGCCGTTTTGAATTCATCCCCCTCCCGAATTCGGACCCTGAAATAGGCATCTCGGAGGTCTAACTTCGAGAAGATTTTCCCCCCAGCCACCGCCGCCAACAAGTCTTTTATGAGGGGCATGGGGTAGGCGTTTGTGTTGGAGACTGCATTCAAGCCACGGTAGTCAGTGCACAGCCGCAACCCCCGTCCTTCTTTTTCCGGAAAAGCACAGGAGCCGCAAACGGGGAGGATGCTGGTCATATAAAACCCCTACTGAGGTTTTTGTCAATGAATTTCCGCAGTTCTACTTTTTCCGAGGGGCTCATAGAATACAGTTTCCCCTTCGGTAACTTTTGGTTGGGCAAAATTTCAATTGCACAGTCTGAGTTCCTGTGGGGGGCAATTCATCGGCCTCTTCCTCCCCAAAAACCGGGGCCAGGTCGTGATACTCGGGGGAATGCTTTCCAGCTCCGCTGCCGCCACCCCTGCCGTCACTAGGAGTTGCCCCCCTGTCATGGGTCCCCACTCTTTTCTCCATAAGTGGGACCTGCATTTCTCAGAGATGAAGTTTACCTTCCCCTCCCCCATAGTACGTGAGGATCGTGATCAAAGAACCACGGGCTCCCTAGAATCAGGGAAAGCGGGCTGAAGGGGTAACCATGAAAGACCTTTCTTCCCAGTGTTGCTCGAGCCCCACCCTCAAAGGTACAGTCTCGTATTTACAGGGTTCTTTCATGGTGGACCCGTCCATTTGAGTAAAAATCAAGGGTTCATTTAGTTTAACAACTTTTGCCCCTAGTCCCGTTATTAGTGTGGGGTTGATGAGATCTCTCCCACACCCAGAGTCAATGAGAGCACGTACTCTCACATGGGTCAATAGACCCGGGTCCATTATAGTCACTGTGAGAAAGAAAAGAGAGGGGTTTTGCTCACCGGGGTTTGCGCCTGGGAGTGTGGGACCTGCTGTTCAGCGCTGTTTACAGCAGGTCCGTCTCGTTTCCCTGCGGCACGGTCTTGCCATCGGATGAGTCGGATGCCTCGCTGAGCAGTTTAGCTTGCAAGGCTTTCGCCCCCTTCGGTTTCGCCACCTGTTTTGGGGTGGATGTGTCGAACCTCTTCTTGGTTCCCTTTGACGCCCCAGGCGATGCAGATGATGTCGGGCAGTTCGCGGCGAAGTGGCCTCCTTCTCCGCATTTGAGGCAAAGACCTTGCTTCATCCGGAGTTCCCTGGTACCGTCTCTCGGCTTCGGGTTCGGGGGCCAGGGGTTTTCCCTTCGCTGTCGGCGCGGGCCCCCTGTCAGCCATCGCTGCAGCGTCATCCAGTTTGATGGTCTTCAGCCGGTTTTCCATCGTGACGGCGGCTTGAATCCATCCCGTGAGGGTGTTCGGGTCTTGGTTCCTGGTGACCTCTCGGCGGATCTCCGCATTGAGCCCCCACTTGTAGAAGTCTACGAGGTTCCCTTCCCCTCGGAGTTTAGCGGCACATCTGCGGAACTCCGAGGTGTAATCTCTCACCGACCTCGCGCCTTGTTTGAGGCTTCGGATCGTTGCTTTGGCCGCCTTAGTAGAGTGCACATCTTCGAATTGCTCTTTCATGGCCCACATGAAAGAATCGATCTCCCTCAGCTCACGCCCATCATCCTGGTGGAGCCCCACGTACCAGTCTGCGGCCGCTCCCTTCAAGTGGGCTGCTATGACATAAACACTGGCCAAAACACATCAGCTGTTTAACAGTCTGCTTCGTTTTTATGGATAGTTTTTATGCTGCTTGTGTTTAAATGGCTTGCTTTAAATTCCATTTTCATATCATTGCTTTTAATTGCAAGCTGCCTTGAACAGGACTCTGGCATAGAAATGTTCTAAATAAATAAATAAAAGCCACTCCTGCTGCAAGGACTGTAGGGCGGGTCAGCCGAAAGCCTCGTTGAGCTGGAGGTCTCGTGCCGGGGATGGAAGGGAAAGGCTGGTCCTCGCCAAGAACCCCCCCCTTCTCCACAGCTTCTTCATCTCTCATCCCAGCACCTGGAAGGGTTGCTGGGCCTCCTTCTGTGTCAGGAGACCTGCTATGTACTGAATGTGAATCGCTCCTATCTATTCACATGTTAAGCTTGAGTCTGAATGTGGCTCTTCAGAGGTCGCATTGCTATTGGTCGGTTTCTGCAAAACCTGTGTAATTACCCAATCACAGAGTGATATTGTTGCAAAGAGGGAACGGTCCTGATTGGCCTTTATCCCTGCAATGCCATTGGTCTTTAACTCGTTATGGGTGTGGCTTGGACAGCCCGGGAGAGTTTAAAAGAAGGAGCTGGGCTCCCCTTGTTTTGTTTGTGTGTTCCTGGCTTACAGTTGCTGTTTAATAAAGCTGAAATCACTTGAAGCTGAATCCTTTGTTGAGTCTCATACTTAACAAGACCTCCCAGCAATAACCCTCCCATCAGGAACCAGAGACTTCCTCTTTCTGCCATTGCTTTGAGTGTGGCAATTGCAGCTGCAGGATAATATATATTTTTAAATGACCATCAGGACAATAAGTGGCATCATTGGGGGGGGGACCCGGAAATGACATCAGTCATCTCTATGAATCAATAGAGACTCTATGGTTTTACAGTAGATTTTCTGCAGTTCCTAGAGAGGGTGTAACATTGCTTCTGGGTTTTTGCCAGCACCCCCACCATGGGCCCACCCCCAGACTCCCACTGACAAGATTATACAATGATTAAATCATCTGCAAACCTGGGCTCCACCACTTTCCCAAGCCCATTGCATCTGCAGCTTTGGGGGCAGGCCTCTGCCTTGCCGTCCTCACGGAAGCCATGTGACCACTGTCCAGGTGGCTGCAGCCCTTCGTCCGGGCCCAGGGGCCTGCAGCCCTGAACCTCTTTTCGCCTTGAGGTGAAATTCCTTGCTGTTCCAGCCCAGCTGATGGTGTGGTGAGCCTGCTCCTTCTTGACTGTCCCCTGATGCTCCAGATGGCTCTGCTCTGTGCCCACCAGCTCCTGTCCCCCTCAGGTACTTGGTAAATGCCGCATGTGCTTTTAAGTTTAATCAGTATGGGTGATTCCAAGCATTCCAGATCGGAGGATAGAGTAAATTTTTGATTTATTCTGACGGAGGTCTAGGTGGTATTCTTGCAAATGCAATGATGAAATCTCATTTTTCACACATTAATGAAACTTCTCTGTCATGATCTCACAGCGGAGAAGCGTCACTTAATAATTGTTGAACTATAAGTAAACACGTCAGATGCTGAGCATTGCTTTGCACTGTCATTTCAGCGATGTCCCTGAGATGTTCTACAGCAATTTGTCTCTTGATGGATATCAGGCATAGTGAAAGGTTTCCATGGTGGATGTTAATAACTTCAGAATGTTTGCAAAAAGCACCCAGCTCCGAGCCAAAATCTTGATTCATGCTTCTGGTTCCTGTGACTTGAATTCCCCGGGGCACTTTGTTTCTCTGCTACTTAGCAGTAGTAATCTCTGCAAGACTTTAGGCTTAGCCATGGATAGCAGAGTGATCACACTTTTGATAGCCTCCTAGACAGTGCCAACTTCCACCTGAAAGCAGATGACCCATCCATCAGTGGCTATTAGCCATAAGGTATAGATAGGGACTCTGGGGCAAGTGATGCTCTGTATTCTTGGTGCTTGGGGGGGGGGTCAACAGTGGGAGGGTTTCTAGTGTCCTGGCCCCACTGCTGGACCTCCTGATTTTTGGCCGCTGTGTGACAGAGTGTTGGACTGGATGGGCCATTGGCCTGATCCAACATTGGCTTCTCTTATGTTCTTATGTTCTGTAGCCATAATTATTTGTGGGATTCACTGCCTCTGGGTGTAAAGATGGCCACTAGCATAAAATGATTTTACAAGGCAATTTGACAGATCCATCAACTGCTACTAGCCATGATGACTGAATGGAGCCTCCATGTCAAGAGGCAGTAAACTCTGCATGCCAGCACTTATGGCCACTGAAAGGCCTTGCGCTATCCTTTGGCTCTCCAGGGCAGCTGTCTGGCCATTGTAGGAGAACTTTTTGAAGTGACCCACTTTTCAGAACCCCCTTGCATGGTAAATCTACATTACTTTCCCTCTCCTTGAGATAAAATCAAAAAAATTCATTCTGTTAAGAGTGAACAAGTGTATGTGTGTGCGTATACACACACACACACAAACATATATACATACACATACACAACGGGCTCTAGAAAGAGGCTCTGGGAAAGTGCCAAGGCCTTGGGCACTCAGTCTCAATTTGCTGTGGCAACCTCCTCAAACCCCACCCTCTCCAGGCTCCACCCCTGAAATCCCCAGGAATTTCCCAACTTGGAGTTGGCAACCCCATCCCCTTCCCAGCTAACCATCAACCTACTATTATCTGCCACTCTGACTGAAGCTGACTTCTGCCCTCCCTCCCAGAGATCAGTTGTAGTTCTGAGTGATCTCCACCCCTCACCTGGAGATTGGCAACAATGGTTCCCCAGGAGAAAATAGCTGGTTGGGAGGGTGGAGTCTATGGCATCATACCTGTCGGAGGTCCTATCCCTCCTCAAACCTCACCCTCTCCAGGTTCCATCCCTCAAATCTCCAGGAATTTCCCACCTGGAGTTGGCAAGCCTATCTCCTTCACAGCCAATCATCTTCCTACCTATATTTTCCCCTCACTCTTCTGCTTTCCACCTCCCCCCACCTATAGCCTCTACCGTGCTCTGAAACCCTGACTGCCACGTCACATTGACTATCATGGGGGGCATCTCAGCAGGGTATAAGGACACAGAGTCCACCATTTTCTCCAGGGGAACTGATCTCTGCCATCTGAAGAGCAGTTGTAATTCTGAGCAACAACCCTAGTCTTTCCCTACAATGGGGACCAAAGCAGGTTATATCATTCTCCTCTCCCCCTTTTGACTTGGACAACAACCCTGTGAGGTAGGTTAGGCTGAAAGTCTGTGACTGGTCCAAAATCACCCACTCAGCTGCTACAGCAAGAACCTGGATCTAACAGACCCTGCTCTGAAGCACTGACTGCTATTCCTAGGGTAGCCAACCTCCAAGTGGAGCCTGAAGATCACCAGGTGTCACAACTGAACTACAGACAACAGATTCCCCCTCCCCCAGAGAAAATAACTGCTTTGGAAGGTGGGCTTTATGGCATTCTGTTCAGCTGAGGGGCCTCCCTCCCCAAACTCTGGTTTCCATAGACTCTACCAGAAAATCTCCAGGAATCTCCCTACCTGGAGCTGGCAACCCTAGTCAGGACTGGCCCCAATGAGTTCCTCACAATGACCTGCGAGGTGTTTTCTTCCTTTGTCTGAACCAAGTTTGTGTCAGGTTCAATAACAAGTGGATCCAGTCATTCTTGTACAAAGAAAGGTTTTATTGGATTATCTTGCTAAAACCCACAGTAGGAGGTCATTGTCAGGAATGGGGGCGAAGCAATGCAAGCTAACTTATAGTGTGATGCAAAAAGCGCCTAGCAAATGAAATATGAGCGCGCGCGCGGGAAACTCCCGGCGGGAGATATACTTCATGAACGGGAGACTACTCCCCCCTCCCTTTGCCTTCCCAGGACTGGAAAATTCTCAGTAACACAAGAATAGCCCAAAGCCTACAGTCAAGGCCACCGTGATAAGGAAAAGCGGCAGGGAAGAAGCTCCCACGTTTCTGCCTGCATAGCTACGCAAGCGCAAAGCAGGGTAGAGAACACATAACAATGGATTCAGTGAGAAACATCAAAAAGCATTTCTGACATTCTGCCCTTCCCAAAATACCACCCACCCACCACTCAGGAAGGAGAGAATGAAGGGCCCCCGGGTTTATTTGGGTAGCGGGTGTGAAACTCCTTTAGGTGATCAGGTGCATTGATATCAGACACTTTCACCCACTCTCTGTGTTGAGGCCCAAAGTGTACCCATTCAATAAGGTACAGCAGTTGTCCACGGAGAATCTTTGAGTCCAAAATGTCAGCAATTTCATAGTGCTCCTCATCGTCGACCATCAATGGTGGGGGGGGTGCTGGAAGCTCAGGATGCAATTTAGTCAGGGGTAATGCTGGTTTGAGGAGGCTGTAATGGAAAATTGGATGTATTGCTTTAAGAGATTTAGGTAAATCTAGTTGCACAGTCACTTGATTTATACATCGTACTACTTTGAATGGACCAATATATTTCCAAGCAAGTTTCCGGGATTGTTGTGTCAGCCTCAAGTTCTTGGTGGAAAGGTAGACAGAGTCTCCCGGTTGCAGATTCCAGCCACCCGCCCTCTTTTTGTCTGCCTGTTTTTTGTATTGTGCCTTGGCCTCGTTTAATGTCTCAATGATTAGGGGCCAGGATTCCTGGAAAGCTTTACACCATGCTGTGGCTTTCCCACCAGCCTCGCCGGGCTTCAAAAAGGGAAGAGGGGGGCTGTCATAACTCATGGCAGCTTTGAAGGGAGACATATTCGTTGAAGCATGCCATGAGTTGTTGTACGCAAATTCTGCTAGTGGTAATAAATCTACCCAATTGTCCTGTTGATAGTTAGTGAAACATCTTAAGTATTGCTCTAGGGTTTGGTTTACTCTTTCCGTTTGCCCATCGGTTTCTGGGTGATAGGCACTACTGAGAGCGCGTTCAATACCCATAAGAGTCATCAACTCCGACCACAGTTTTGAAACAAATTGAACCCCCCTGTCGGAGATTATTTTGAGCGGCAATGTATGTAGCCTGGCAATGTGCTGAAGGAAGGCTTTGGCCAGGACCTTGGCCGTCGGCAGGCTAGCAAATGGTATAAAGTGAGCTTGTTTAGAAAATAAGTCCACTACCACCCAAATGACTGTCATATGTTTGCTGGGGGGAAGATCAGTGATAAAGTCCATGGAGATCACTTCCCAGGGTCGGCTCGGGGTGGGTAAAGGCTGTAAAAGACCTGGAGGTTTCCCTGGTCTAGTTTTGCAACGATTGCATGTTGGGCAGGATTGTATATAGAGGGATAAATCCCGTTTCATTCGGGGCCACCAGAAGCTGCGTTGCAATAGGTGTAGCGACTTTACATACCCGAAGTGCCCCGCAGATTTTGAGTCATGGGCTGATTGCAACACCTGGGCTCGGGTAGCTTCTGGAACAAAGATTTTATTGCCTCTATACCAGCAGCCATTTGTACTACATTTCACATCTTCCCGAGCTTGTAATTCAATTGCTTCCTGTTTAGTAATGTCAGTGGCAAATTGCTTTTCCCAGGTCGTGCCCTGGTTTGGGGTTAAAATTGTGCTTGCCGGGTTTTTCGGGTTACTACTGCCCCAACTAGTTGTTCCGGGGTGAACATAGACTCTCTTATTTCTGTCCTCTTACAAAGGTGTTGGGGAAGGCGGGAGAGAGCATCTGCCAGATGATTGGATTTACCTGGGAAATGGTGGAGGGTGAATTGAAATTTAGAGAAAAACTCAGCCCACCGGAATTGTTTTGCATTTAAATTCCGAGGCTTCCGCAGCACCTCAAGATTCTTGTGGTCAGTCCAGATTTCAAAAGGTACCCGGGACCCCTCCAACCAGTGCCTCCAGGTGATTAACGCTAAACGTATAGAAGCTGCTTCTTTATCCCAAATGGGCCAAAATCTCTCCGTATCATTAAACTTTTTGGACACATAGGCAAGGGGTTGTAGTTGCCCCTGAGCATTCTCTTGTAAAATCACCCCCCCCCATAGCGGTATCCGATGCGTCTACTTGGACCACGAATTTTTTTGTCTCATCAGGGTGTGCTAGTATGGGTTCAGACGTGAATAACTGTTTCAGTTGTTCAAATGCTCCCTGACACTGGGGAGTCCAGTTCAAAGGGGCCCCGGGCATTGAAGCCTTAGCCCCTCTTCCTTTAGTCTTCAGAAGGTCTGTGAGGGGGAGGGCCACCTGGGCAAAATGAGGCAGGAATTGACGGTAAAAATTGGCGAAACCGAGAAAACTTTGGAGCTGCCGCCTGGTTTTGGGGGTTCCCACCCCAACACATCTTGGACCTTTTTGGGTCCATTTCTAACCCCGCAGAGGATATGCGGTACCCTAGAAAGTCAATGCACTCCTGGTGGAATTCACATTTTGACAGCTTAACAAACAGTTTGTGTTCTAATAACGTTTCCAATACTTCCCGCATAAGCATGGTGTGAGATTCTTGATCCGGGGTGTAGACCAAGATATCATCCAAGTAAACAACCACCCCCTTGAATAAGTAGGGATGTAACACTTCATTGATTAAGTTCATAAAGACCCCGGGTGCCCCCTGTAATCCGAAGGGCATAACCCGATATTCAAATTGCCCCAGCGGGGTATTAAATGCAGTCTTATGTTCATCACCCTGTCTGATACGGACCCGAAAATAAGCATCCCGTAAATCCAGTTTAGAAAACACTTTCCCCTTTGCCACCTCTGCCAACAAGTCCTTGATGAGGGGCATTGGGTAGGCATTAGTTGCAGACACCGCATTAAGACCCCTATAGTCCGTGCACAGTCTGAGCCCCCATCCTTTTTTTTACAGAACAACACGGGTGCTGCGAAAGGGGACGACGCTGGTCTAATAAATCCACGGGCCAGATTCTTATCGATAAATCGGCGTAGTTCTTCCTTTTCTATGGGACTCATGGCATAAATCTTTCCTTTTGGTAATTTGTGGCCCGGAAGGATTTCAATCGCACAGTTGGAGTTTCGGTGGGGAGGTAGTTCATCCGCTTCCTCCTCCTCAAACACCCTGGTTAAATACCGGTATTCTTTGGGGATGCGGTTAAGGTCCTCGGTGGCTAGGCAAGCCCTTGGAGGTTCATTGCATGGGGTTTTTCCCCACCCTGGGTCCCATTTATGCTCTGCACACTTTGGGGAGATAAATCGTACGCTCCCCTCTTCCCAGAGTATATAAGGATCGTGACCATGTAACCATGGGCTACCCAACACCAATGGGAACTGGGCTTGGGGGGCTATTACAAACGAGCGTAGCTCCCAGTGTTCACCAATGCCTACTCTCAAAGGAATAGTCTCAAATCGGCATGGTTCTTTCATCGGTGACCCATCCATTTGAGTAAAAGTTATCGGGTCTTTTAAATTGACAACGGTCGCCTCCAGCCCCATAACCATAGATGGGTTTATCAGATCCCTCCCGCACCCTGAGTCAATGAGGGCTCGAACCCTGATATGTGTCATCATCGCTGGATTCATCACAAGTACAGTCACAAAGAAGAGAGAGGGGTAATTGCTCACCAGTTTAGGCGCCTCAGGTATCGGGTCCTGTTGTGTAGCGCCATTCACAAACAGGACCAATTCGTTTCCCTGCATCTCACTCTCCTCCTCCAGCATCATGGTATCCGCTTGGTCGGGGCTGGCAAAAAGGGCTCGTGTGCTGCGTGGTTTCGCTGTTCCCTTTCTTGGGGTAGGGGTTGGCCATCGTCTGGGCTCCTCTTGTGGTAGGGCTCTGTTGGGATCCCCTTTCGGACAGGATGCGGCGAAGTGCCCCTTCTCTCCACACCGCAGGCAAAGGCCCTGTCGCAAGCGCTGATCTCTCACCCCGCTCGAGGTGGAGGTTGGTCTGGGTCTGGTCTGGCCTGCCGAGAGACTCGGACGGTTGTTACCCAGAGATAGGTCCAGTTTCATGACACACAAGCGGCTTTCAGCTTTTTCGGCCTCCTCCATCCAGCCCTGGAGAGTGCGAGGCTGCTGAGAGCTGAGGACATTATTGCGGACATCCACAGCTAGTCCCATTCGATATTGTTGAGCCAGCACAGCATCAGTCCAGTCCCGAATTTTCACCGCATGCCTTTGAAACTCCCTTGAATACTCCCGCACGGTGAGTTTGCCTTGTCTGAACGTGCGAAGGAAGGCTTCTGCCTTCTGGGCCGCCCCGGATCCTCGAAACGGTTCCTCAAGGCCCACATGAAGTCATCGACATTCCCCAGCTCCGCTGCCTCCAGATCATGAAGGGCTACATACCAACTGGTAGCACTCCCCCGGAACCTTGAAGCGATAAACTCCACCTGTTGCTCCTCGTCCGGGAACACATAGCCCCATCTCTGCACAAATTTCCCTACTTGCAATATGAAAAAGGACACAGTTTCGGGATCCCCATCAAAAGTGATCTCCAACATGTCCTTGGGGCGGATTACTGGAGGAGCAGGGACCATGATCGGTGCAGGAACTGGCTGCGGGAGGGGTGCTGGAGCAGGGGGTTGAGGCGGAGGCAGAGCTGGTGGCTGGATAGGTCCTGGTTGCCCTGGCCCGGGTCCCGGCGCTGGGCCGGCAGGTGGAGGTGGGACCGGTGCCGGCTGGCCCGGCCCCGGGGCCAGTGGAGCAGGAGGTGGCTGTCCCGGTGCCACCGGTGGTGCAGGCGCTGGCGCTGGTCTTGGTTGCGTCAGCGGATGGGCTCGAATTGCTTGATCCATCATCTGTGGTAAGGATTGCATTAGTTTGCCCATGTCCCGTACCAGACGTCGGGTATCCTCTTGAATAGAGTCCATGCGAGCCTCTGGATCGGAACCGGATCCTGTTCTGGGAGATCCTCGAGACATCCGTCCCTGGGGAAGTCCAAAACTCCCTCTGGGATCCAACAGGCTGTCCCGGCTCTGGCTCCCCGGCATGGACCAGGTCGTCTGGGTAGTGTCCAACAGGTTCTTAGTCCAATCGCGCGACCTGCGGTAGGTCACCCCTTTATCCCACGGTGTTGGGGCCCCCGGCACGTAGGTCCGTGGAACGGCTCCCCCTTGACTCTGCGTTGGCCCGGCCGGGCTATAGATTGGGAGAGTGTACGAAGCTCCCACTGTGCTGATCGATGGAGGGGTGACCAATCCTGCCGCGGATTGCGGGGTCGGCGCTGCCAATACTGAAGTTGTAGTCACTGGAACAACGGTGGTAGTCGGAGTGGTGATCGGTGGAGTTGCCACGGTGGTGACCGGGGCCGTGGCTCCCGAAGTGGTAGTCACTGGGACTGCGCCTGAGGCTCCCCCCCAGCTCCGCTCATCGTGGTTGATGGCAGACACTGACGGTGGGGAGATAATAGTGATTCCTGACAATATCTGTCAGTGTCAGAAGTCCTAACTTAGTCAGCAAAACACCAGGCCTTGTGATGCAAGCAAGGATAGTATTTATTATAATGCTGCAAGAGAAAGGTTCACTGAAGCAGGTACATTGTTCAGAATGACTTGGTTACAGAAAGCAAGCGGTTATACAGGGAAAGGGGGTGAATGGGGACCCCCCTTCTCCTAGTCACAGAGTACCATGCGATTGGGAATCGAAAGTTACTACACTAATGAAGTTCCCAAACACCCCCATTATTTACAGCAAAGCTGTAGCTTTGAAAGCGATAGAAAAGCTAGCAGCTTGATCCCTCAAGGTCAGAATGTCCCGTCTGCAGGAGATAGGGGTAACCAGAGCTACATTCCATTCTCACACCCTAAGCGTAAATCAACAACTCCCCAGATTCCAACCTCCCGCCTGTCACGCCACTAGGGCGCCCAGAGCCAACCTCCCCTCCCCTCCATCCATCATGGCAGGGCTACCTGACAGTCAGGTTCAATAACAAGTGGATCCAGTCATTCTTGTACAAAGAAAGGTTTTATTGGATTATCTTGCTAAAACCCACAGTAGGAGGTCATTGTCAGGAATGGGGGGCGAAGCAATGCAAGCTAACTTATAGTGTGATGCAAAAAGCGCCTAGCAAATGAAATACGAGCGCGCGCGCGGGAAACTCCCGGCAGGAGATATACTTCATGAGCGGGAGACTACTCCCCCTCCCTTTGCCTTCCCAGGACTGGAAAACTCTCAGTAACACAAGAATAGCCCAAAGCCTACAGTCAAGGCCACTGTGATAAGGAAAAGCGGCAGGGAAGAAGCTCCCACGTTTCTGCCTGCATAGCTACGCAAGCGCAAAGCAGGGGTAGGGAACACATAACAATGGATTCAGTGAGAAACATCAAAAAGCATTTCTGACAGTTTGGTTGCCTACTGTGGCAAAACGGGCTCCAGTTTACAACTCAGCTGTTCACCTCCCACCCTTGTCCTGTGGGCGTATCTCACTCCTTAAGTTCACTGCCATCATTCACTGAATTGCCACTGCCGTTTTAGAAGGACAGTGAGACCCCTCTGGCTGAATCTCCCTATTTGGAGATGGAATCCCCAATCTTTGGGGGATCCCTGGAAATTTGGCAACCCAACTGTCTGGCCTTTCCTTACTTCCTTGGGCTACCCCTCTCTTTGGTATTGTGCAGAGCAGGGGAGACTATATGGTCAGAGCACAGCACAGATTACTAGCCCAAATAAAATAATTTAACTATTTACACAATTATGGAGCACACACACACTAAATGAATAAGGCACAACCATAGGAGTAAGCACACACTATGAACCAACAGGGCATAAATCAACAGAGATTAAACGCAATCCTCTTTCCCTAGACACAGGGCCAGTCCTGACTAGGTTGCCAGCTCCAGGTAGGAGATTCACCTCTGGAGATTGTGGGCTCAGGATAGAATCTCTCCTTGGACGGGCCTCTGGCTCTGCTTCAGCCTCTCTCTCTCTTGCCCAAGAGAGCAGGGAAACTTCCATTCATTCCCCAGTCCAGCCAACTGTGGAGTGGCTGAATTTCTGCTGCCTTCCAGGGTTCCCTCACATCTCTGGCTTGTGGCCTGGACAGGCTGGACAGCACAGACAGCAGGAGCCTTTCCTAACCTCCTGTAGGACAAAAACTGCCTCCTCCCTGGATGGGCTGGAGTCTATATTAATGCTGCCCCACCCCTTGTGACAGTCCCTGTTTTCCCACACTTTTGGGCCTTGGGGCAGCTGGGATCTGTAGTCCAGCAGATGAGGAAGCCCCATTCAACCCAGTGAGTGATACCCCTGCAGGACCCTCTCTGGAACTACAGATCAATTAAACCATGGGAACATTTTAAACAAACAAACACAGACAGAGCCATCTTACAAACACAGGTAACTGCCATTTCGTTACTCCTACCAACAGCCACTGAGCGAAGAGTTACTCCCACACAGGAGGCAAGCAGGAGAAGCAATTTTGTCCCGAAAGAAAGCCATTTGCCAGTAATTCTGACAGGGCACAGTGACTGATGGGGGAGTGGGTAGGGAAGAGGAGCAGACCCAGCACCCGGCCAATGGTATGCGAGTACTCTTGAGTGGTGGCTGATGGGCCAATGGCTGAGGGAGCACATTGCACAGCCAATGGGAGAGCTGCAAAGTGCCACACCAAAACACATATTATATATATATATGCCATTTTACACATCCTGCAAAGGAAAACCCACATTTCTTACTGAGCCTCCCAACTCCTTTCCCAGCTCACTCAGCTCCTCCTCATCCCTCCTGCTCTTTAAAGGCTGGGGGGGGGGCTGTTAGTGTGTGGGGGTCACACTTTCCCTGATCTCCAAGGGATAATTTTGCTGCTTGGAGATCAGGCGTGGGCAGCACCTGCTAGAAAAACAGCATTTAAGGGAAACCTTTAAATGCTGTTTTTCTAAGGCGGAGGCGCCGCATGCTTTCCCTGATCTCCAAGGGGCAAAATGACCTCTTGGAGATCAGGGAAAACCTATGGCCACGCCTTTCCCTTGCAGGAGGTGAGGGAGAGAGGCAGCTGCCAGCTGCATGCGAGGGAGAGGGGTGGCCATAGGCTTTCCCTGATTTCCAAGTGGCGATTTTGCCCCTTGGAGATCAGGAAATCATGCACCCCCCCCCAGCATTTAAAGGGTTCCCTTTAAATGCTGTTTTTCTAGCAGGGGTTGCCTACGCCTGATCTCCAAGTGGCAGAATTGCCTCTTGGATATCAAAGTAAGCATGTGCCCCCCACTAGAAAAACAACATTCAAAGGATTCCCTTTAAATGCTGTTTTTCTAGTGGGGCGGCTGCAAGATTTAAAGGGCCGGTTCAGTCCGAGGGCCTTTTTAATGCCACAGGAGGGGAGGGGGGAGAGGGGCAGCAGCTTTTGTGGCGCATGTGTTGGGTTTGAGGGTGGAGTCTGAAGTGCCCCACGGGAGCTAGAGGCCAGCCAAGAACAGATCAAAGGAAGTCCTTCTTCACCCAAAGAGTAATTAATATGTGGAATTCCCTGCTGCAAGAAGTGGTGTTGGCTTTAAGCATAGACAGCTTCAAGGGGGAGCAGAGGTCCATCAGTGGCTATGAGCCACAAGGTCTAGATGGAATACTATGTCTGGGGCAGTGATGCTCTGTATTCTTGGTGGACCTCCTGATGGCCCCTGGGTTTTGCCCACTGTGTGACAAGAGTGTTGGACTGGATGGAGTATTGTCCTGATCCAACATGACTTCTCTTATGTTCTTATAAAGACACACACGATCTATTTTGTGAGGCCTGGATGGGGCATTGCCTTGCGAATACCTATTGAGTAAGCACAGAGAAAGCTCCTTCTTTAGCTGTAGCCTTAAATGTCTTTAGAAAACCTGACTCTCAGGCTTTATCCTCATTCTAACCTTGGTTTTACCATTGTTCTGATACGACCTGGCCCTTGAAATGCACCATCACCCAGCATCCCCAACACACCAAATAGGCTAATAAAACTTATTTCCCCATTTCTTGACATTTCCAAGCAGGGCCGGCCCCAGGTATCTGGGTGCCCTAGGAAAGCCAGCTTGTGGCGCCCACCCCACCGGGGATGCCAACCTCCCGGTGGGGCCTGGAGACTGGGGGAGGGGCAGCAGCGGTGGCCCGAGTGGGGAGACAGTGCCCAGAGGAAGAGTGCAGCTCCCTGACCCTCCTCCTCCCCCCTCCCCCCGAAGAGCCGCCTAGGACACCCGCCTAACCACACCCCTTCCCTCCCAGTGCCTGCTTGCCTGGGTGCTCCACAGCTGTGGGGGCCCCAGGCAAGCCAGGGAAGAGGCGGGGGGTTTAACCCCTGCCCCTTTCCTCCCAGTACCAGCCTTCCTGGGTGCTCCGCAGCTGCGGGGTGCCCAGGAAAGCCAGGGAAGAGGCGAAGGGGTGCAGTTTGGAGCCCCTGCGGCCCACGCGCTCTAGGTGAGTCAGCCCTGTTTCCAAGTAGAAAAAGCATTTCCAGATATTGTCAAACACAAGGAGTAAAAAAATCTCAACTGTTTATCATTGATGATGTAACAAGTACTTTCCATGTCACAGATTGGGTCAGATCCAAAACTTTAAAACCTTATTGATACATCGGGTCAATAGGTTGAGCAACAGCAGTTTTCCCACTGTAGAGAGGCAATCCCTTCCATTCACATGCAAGGAAGGTTGCTGTGCATGCACACATTGGCATGTATGTGTAATTAAAAAAAAATAATGAACCATTTGGATCAGGAACTAAACTCTGCCCATTCTTTGTCCTAGGCAGGGTTGCCAATCTCCAGATGGAGCCTGGCTGAAACTGTCCTGGGTGCCAGTATAGTAGATCCCGAAACAATTGCCCCATTGGTCCTTATTAGCCCATATTAGATCCTTTCTTTCTACCAGACAAGGACTTACCCACTTTCACATGTGAAGATTTGTTTTTTACACACAGTAGAAGTTATTTTTTGATGATTCACTGAGAGCTGCCCATGAACATCTCAGACTGACATTCAGCGTCCCGTGATAAAATCAGACCGCTCCCTTGGAATAGCGCTGGCCACAGTCACCAAACTGGATTCATGTCGTAAGCTGTCCCAGGTTATAGTCATCAGATTTAAACATCACAGTTTACTGGTTATAAATGTTTATCCCCCCCCCATATTAAATGTAGGGTACAAGACTACTGATTCAAGCTTGAAGAGTGTGCAACCAACCTTCTGTTGAAGTTTCTGAAGTCCTTGTTGTTATGGCAGGTAATTTAATGCCAGAGATTGCCCTGTGATGATGTGCTGTATTTACATTTAAATGCTGCCCCCCACACACACATATGAGACAGCAAATCTCCCTCTCTCCAGGCAGGCCAAAGATATAAAATCAAACTGTAAAGAGCTTTGTTTTGCTCAATTAGCAAGCAAATTAGACCTCTTCATTCTGAATGGTGCAGTCAGGGGTGGTATTCCTGGCGTGTTTCCATACTCGTTGGGTCACGGATCCAGGACCATTGATCCGGTCCTGGTTTCATGTGAACCATTAGACTCCACAGTCCATATAAAACTTGGGACATGTCAAGATAGCGACCATCACTCAATTGCCTTGGCATTAAAGATTAAGAACAAAATTACCCATCTATCTGAGAAGTTCAGTGCAGAACGGGTCCCAGATTCTGGCTATAAAAGAACTAAATGGACTAGGAAAGTAGACAAGCGTAGCACCGTTTTTCTCAGGACACAGAAAGAATCTCAGTTACACAGTAAGCTGACTGCTGTGAAGTCATCAGGGCCTGCTATGTGACCCTATTTGCTGCTATCTCTTGGGTGGCAAAGGAAGTTAACTCAAGATGCTTTCCTCATGTCTTGAAACTCTGGTGGGATCATGAGCAAAGAAACAACTAATAACACAGTTCAACCATTACAGGCAGAGCAATGTTAGATTTCTTCCCCCTGAATTACAAATGCAAATACAATATATATGGTTAATTAATAAAAACAGGGAGAATTGTTAAAAACAGTCTGATCTCCATTTATTCAGGCTACTAGATACAATGATTCTGCACTCTTTTGGTGCTTTGTCGCTGGTGGATTCCATACAGAGGCCCCTAGCTTGGTTTATGTTGTGCCTGCCAACTCTGGGGAGACTCATCTCCATGCACTATGTGTTGCACAGCCAAACAAGATGCTCCACCAGGTATTTATCTAGGAAATCTCTCCCCCCATTCCCCAGTTATGACAGCAGAAGAGCAGGCCCGTAGCTACAGCCCCCTCACTTACCACCACACCCCCTGACTTTCCATCCATCCCAGGCCCCCTGACTTCCAATTTTTTGTTTTATAGTGCTTGCTTGTGTGTGTGGGGGGAGAGGTTGTGTGTGGGGTGTCCCTGACTTATTTAAAGGACCCCCAAAGTAAAAAATCCTGGCTATGGGCCTGCTGGGCTGGTGGGTTCATGCCCTCCCCTGTGGCCTTCTGTAACCCAGTTGATGCCACAGAAGGCCACAGGGGAGGGCATGAACCCACCAGAGTTGATTAAAACCAATGGTGCATGGTGGATGCCAGTGCTGGCCACACTTTTTACACTCATTGACCAGACAGCAAAGGTCTCCTGTAACTGGGGTTTGGCCACCATTATTCCAATATTCAAGTCAAGCAATACATCTAAATCCTTCCAACTACTATCCAATTAGCCTGCTCAGCATAGTAAGTAAACTTAATGCTAGGCATTTATCCTGGAAGTTCTGGGATTGGCTCGACCAGAAGAACATTCTGCCTGAGGAACAAGCAGTCTTTAGGACTGGCTGCTCCGCTATAGATTAATGTTTGATTTTACACCATTTGGCAGAGAAATATAGAAGAGAAGAAGAAGGGGGATTGGATTTATACCCCTCCCTTCACTCGGAGTCTCAGAGTGGTTTACAATCTCCTTCCCTTCCTCTCCCCACAACAGACAGCTTGTGAGGTAGGTGGGGCTGAGAGAGCTCTGGGAGAACTTCTCTTGAGAGAACAGCTCTGAGAGGACTGTGCCTGGCCCAAGGTCACCCAGCTGGCTGCATGTGGAGGAGGGGTGGGGAACCAAACCCAGTTCTCCAGGTTAGAGTCTGTTGCTCTGAACCGCCACACCGAACTGGCTAGTGCTAGGTTCCACGGGTAGGGTTCTAATTTGCCTGCTGATGGCTGGAGACCTCAGCCTTTTAATTAAGAATGAATACAAATCTGAGGGCCAGTTCCTAAAAACAATAAGTGTGAAACATAAATATACCAATAATACAAAATTATCAAAAATACATTCATCTATTACAGGATTTAAAAACAATTATGGGCCCAGCTATAGCCTCAATGCACAATGAAATCATATGATGTACACAAAGGAGACCTAATGCATCCCAATGCGTTTTGGCCTAACTGGCCTTCTTCAGTGGTCAAGCATAGATAGTACAATATTGCAATAATAATACAAATAGTTAATCAATGAGGACCAAAAAGGAGTTCTGTTGAAAAAGAAAGGGGGAGAGTTAACAAATTATATTCCATACCTAATTATAAATGTAAAATAGAATGACATATTGACCAATTTAAATTACTTATTGTTATAGTCAATGACGTAAGGCACAGAAGTATTATGGAGGCCTCATATGATATCGCCTTGTGTCATAATCAGGGGCATATAACCTGAGTGATGTTTATGCAAATCGATACATCAATTTATGTACAGCTCACAGATATGTCTCCATAAAGATTTTCTTTCCCTTGGAAGCAATGCAATCTAAATCTCTCAGATTCATATTTGGTGTCCCAGTACCCCTCTCAGAGAAGAGCCAGAGGTAGCACCACTTGAAGCATGCAGCTGGTTCCAAGCGATATGCTTTTGGCCTAAGCTAAATTTCAATTCACTTGGATTAACTCCACTAATTCCTACAAACGATTTCCATTCAGGATGGATGAGAACTGTTGAGGAGAAGTTACAATTTTATGGGTTTACTGCTACAACCCTACAGCATCTTGGGTTTGGGGACAACAGCAGCAAAACACATTTAGGATATGGCCCTGAAAGCTGTTATTAATAACAGAAGCAGACCTCCCTGATTGCTCCTGTTCCTCTGTGCCCCCCACTACTGGCCAGGCACTGGGTACAAAACCAATGCACGATAGGGCTGCCAACCTCCAAGTGAGACCTGGAAAACTGGAATTACATCTGATCTCCGTAGACTTGTGTTTATTTATTTATTTATCACTTTGACTTTTACCCCACCCTCTGTGCCGAGGCAGACTCAGGGCGGCTTACGTAAGGAACCAATGAAAAACAGTAGTATAAATATCAATATAAAATACAGGATAAGATTATTAATATGTATATATGATTTGTACACAGTTCTTTCTACATAAAGCACTTGAAGATTGTCAAGTTATAAGAACAGATCACTTTTGGGTTTTCCATAATTTTTGTTTTGTATTTTTTTATTAGGTTGTATATAACAGGTTCCTGTTCCCACTTTACACCCTCCAAAGCAGACATTTTCTCTTGGGGAACAGAAATCTGTAGTCTGGGGATCAGTTGTAATCCTGGGAGAAGTCCAGGCCCCACCTGGTGTTTGGCAACCCAACAGGGACAGGGCTCGGGTGCCGGCATTGTATCACCCCTGTGCTGAAAGATCTACACTGGCTGCCCATCTGTTCCATGTACAATTCAAAGATCTGGGCCTCTGAACCCTTAAGACCCTGAAATACTTGGGTTGTGGTACTTGAAAGGAGGCTTACCCTTTGCCTGTCTAGGATGGGCAAGCTGCCACCCCAGCCCTCGTTCGCCCATGCCCAATCAAGTGAACAGGGGGAGAAACTCATGAGGGGGCATCACTCCTTGTGTGATGCTCTGAGAATTTCTATCATCTTTACTAGGGCTTTTTTTGTAGCATAGTAGGCCACACCCAGCAGCAGAAACTCATTAGCATATTAATGCACACCCCATGTCTTTCCTTGGCTTGCCCGGGTGCCTGTCAGGCTCAACAGCAAGTATGTCCAGGTGTTTTCTTAAGAAAGAGAACCTTTATTGGAATACAAGGATGTAGCCCACAGTAGTAACGCTGTTGTCAGGAATGCCCCTCTAGGCTGGGCCAAATGCAATTATAGTATGATGCAAAGCCAAACTAGCGAATGAATTCTTAGCGCACACACGGGAAAACTCCCGGCAGGGTGTTACTTAATGACCGGGAGAACTCTCCCCCACCGCCTAGTCACGTAGGACTGGAAACTTTCCCTAAGCTGAGAAACCGCTCCATAGCCTCTTCGTCAAGGCCATCCCGATAACAGACGGCAGAAAGGAGTTCTCCCACAGTTGCAGCTAGCCAACTAAGTGCAAGCGCAGAAGCAGGAAACAATACGAGAAACAATGAATACAGTGTACTTGGCAACAAAAGGCTCATGACTGTCTTCTGACAGTGCCCTGCAGCTGCGGGAATCCTGGGTAAGGCAGCCCTTGGACAGACTGGAGAAGGCACAGGGAGGCAATTAAATGGCTCCCCGTTCCTTCCAGGGCCCCCCTGGCCCGCCTGCCTTGGAGTCGCTAGAGGGGGGTCGCTCTGCAGGCCTTCCCTCTGTAGCCATGCACGCAGAGGTTTTGGCTGTAGTAGGCGTGGCCAACTCTGAAGCCAGCCGGAACTCTGCTCCCGTGCATTCCTGTCCCAAAATAGCCCTGATCTTTACCATGGAGACCCAGAGGAGCATCACTTGGAGGGAGCCGAGAAGTCACTATTCAGGGATTACCTAGAAGGGATCCCAGCATCTTTGACACACCTCCTCTCCAGGCTCCACCACCAAAGGCTCCCAGGCTTTGCAACTGGAGGCCTGGCAACTCCGCTTGAAGGACTGCCGCTCCTCCATCCAGCCCACCTTTTAAGATCTACCTCGTCAGCCTTCCTGCCTGTGCCTTAACCTGCAGAGCTGAGAGAAGTGGGGACGGGAGGCAGGGCTTTTTCAGTGGCCGCACTTTGCCTTTGAAATGCCTGAGACTGTTTTGGTGCCTGCCTACCTTAATGTCTGTTAGACACCAAGCCAAAAAAGCTACTTTTATTAACTTTTTTTAGTTGTTTTATGCCCTGCTTCTGGTCTGAGGAGTATTTTATGGTGGATGTTCTTTTCTGGTTGCTCAGTGGTTGTGTTATGATGTGTTCACGCCTTTTTTTTTAACACTGCTCATTCATGTTACTGTTTTTAGGGTTCTGTGGAATCGTTCTACCTTGTGAGACATCTCAGTCTAGTCCCTGGAGAGGCAGCCTCTGCAGTGCCTAAACGAATGCACTAGAAGAGGGGTCTGACGGCCGTCTTTATTGCAGCCAGAGTGTGGGGCAGGGGCTTCTCCTCTTGGGACGTCTTCACCTCATTGACCATTTCTTCTCTTTGAACCGGGATCTGGCAGCCTGCCTCTTCTCCCTCGGATTGCCCCAGGAGCAGGATCTGATGAGAGAGGGAAGCTTGCTGGGCTTCCGGGCAGCACCTGGGAAAAGCAGGGGAGGCGAGAGAGAGAGGATGCGAGTCTGGATTGAGGCAGGACTGAGGCTTGAACAGGGTGAGGAGTGGAGAAATGAAACCCATGCTGGGAAGAGGGCCAGTGCGGCAGAGTGAGATATGAAGGGAGGTGGATGAATGTGGGAGGTGAAAGACTTACACAGAGGAGAGAGGAATGAAGAATAAAATGAGAAAGCCATAAACCACCATGGCGCAGTGTTTTGATTCTTGGACTAGGATTTGGGCGGCCCGGTTTCGTATCTCCTCTCTGCCATAGATGCTTGCTGGGTGACCACGGGGCCAGTCACTCTCTCTTCACCTAGGCCATCTCTCAGGATTGTTGTTGTAAGAATAAAATGGAGGAGAGGAGAATAACGTTATAATCTCATCTGGGTCCTCATTGGGGAGAAAAGTGCTGTGCAAATAGATGAATAAAGAAATCAAAGCAAAAAAAGGAAAGATTAAGTTAAATGTTTGGAGGTAGTTATGTGGAGGGTGGACTGCACGTTGGAGAAAGGGAGAGCTACAAAGCAGGACCACCCAGACGTGGGGCAACCCATCTTAGGCCACAGATTTTGGAGGGGGGAACGTTGGCAGCCGCCTCTGCTATGAGGGGTGCCATTTTGTTTGTCTGCCTCAGGTGCCCGCATGCCCTGGGCTGTCTCTGATGAAAAGGGAGGGATGGCAAGATGATGGAGGATAAATGGAGGAATGTGAGGAGGAAGTTATGGTCGAAAGAATCACAGATTATTGCAGAAGCAGAACTGGTTCCCCAGAGTCAGATGCAGAGGCAAATTCATCTTTCTTCCCCAAACGGTGGGAAGGTCAGGGTCATCTTCATCTGCCAGTACTTTCCAAGATATATGAAATATATTCACTCATCATGCTGTTTCTTAGGGTTTCCTGTGTCCCTGGAGCAGCATTCTGGAGAGTATTTTGGGCTGCTGAGGTACGGGAGAGGAGAGAAAGTCCCATTCTCCTGGCAGAAAAGGCTTCCATTAGTGGAGGTTAACTGTGAGATCCTTGCCAGAAATGTTTCTGTAAAGTACTGGGTTTCGGCCCTCATGACTCGGACGACGACATAAGAGAAGACGCGTTTATTCGTACTTCACATAAGACAAGAACACACAGTAACGGCCGGAGGCCAACTATATACAGTTAGGGGGGACGGCCCTATATTCCTATTGGCGGGTTTGAATCGCCCGCCAATGCTGCCATTGGTTCACTACTGGCGAGCTCAGGAACCTAGTCCCTATTGTTCTCAGAGAGCGAAGCTTGGCTGTGTTTCGCCAGCTCAGCCCTCTGATCCCAGGACACAACACCCCTCCCCCATGGTTCGTCCCCTATCAGGTGACGTAGTCTTTTAAGTATGCTGGTGGCCTCCTTTCTCTTAGCGAACGTCGGGGGGCCGGTACCGGACTGGCGGGGCCCCTATCGGTTGGTCCGCCCGCGCAAGGAGCTTGGGCCTCTGGAAGTAGCCGAGGCGGTGACGGTGGCGGCAGCGGCGGCGGCGGTTCAGCTGCTACCGGGGCCAACGGTGGCGGCAGCGGCAGCGGCGGTTCAGCTGCTACTGGGGCCCCCTCCGGATTCCGTGGACTCACTGGCGCTGGCTCCGCTGTCGGTGCTTGCGGTCGATCGGATGATGGGGCAGGGGCGGCATTTCCCGGTAACTCGATCTCTCTATCGGGGTCTTGTCGCCTCCGGAGCTGGTCGATGTGTTTGCGGAGGACCCGGTCCCCATCGGTTAGGACCTCGTATGACACCGGCCCGGTGGGTTTTAGGATGCGCCCTGCCACCCACTGCGGCCCTGCTCCGTAGTTCCGGAAGTAGACAGGGTCTCCCGGTAGGAAGCTTCGGGGCGCCTCCCTGTTCTCGACCAGTTTTCTCTCGGGGGCTCGGTCCGGGTGGAGTCTGTCTAATAAAGTGGTAGGGCGGCGGCCCATTAATAGTTCTGCGGGGCAGTGGCCGGAGATGGGGTTTGGGGTGGTGCGGTATGTGAGAAGGAAGCGGGCCAGCCGGAACTCCCAGTCCCCCTCCGTTATGCGGCTCAGGGCCTCTTTGGCGGTGCGTACCGTCCTCTCTGCCTGTCCATTAGTTGCCGGGTGGAAAGGCGCGGATCGTATGTGCCGGATGAGGTTCCTTTCGAGGAACGCTTGAAACTCCGCAGATGTGAATGCTGCTCCGTTGTCCGACACGATTGTGTCGGGTAACCCGTGCGTTGCGAATATTTTCCGCAGGGCCCTTATTGCCGCCTTGGTAGAGGTGGTGGACACTGGGCTTATTTCCACCCATTTTGAATAAGAGTCTACCGTTACCATGAACTGGAGCCCCTGGAACGGCCCCGCAAAGTCTATGTGCAGGCGTGACCACGGCTTGTGGGTAGACTCCCAGCTTTGGGTTGGCGCTCTCGGTGGATTGGGGCGGACCTCCTGACATCGTGTGCACCCTCGGACCCAGGATTCAATTTCTGCGTCCACCCCGGGCCACCACACGTAGCTCCTTGCCAGAGCTTTCATTCGTACGATGCCCGGGTGGGCCTCGTGCAGCGTTTCTAGCACCCCTTGTCTCATGGGCCCCGGAATGATCACCCTGTCTCCCCATAGTAAACACCCTTTCAATGCGGACAGCTCTTCCCGCCTGGCCTTGTATGCTGTGAACTCTGGCCCTGTCTGTTCCGCTGGCCACCCCCTCACCACCCAGTTTAGGACCCGGGAGAGAATGGGATCTCGGGACGTGCGGGCGGCCACATCTGCAGCCTGAAGGGGGGTTTGGCAGTTCCTCCATCAGCAAGACAGCGGGGGCTGGGGCCGGATCTTCCCCTGTCTGCGGCAGCGGTAGGCGGCTCAAGGCGTCGGCATGACCCAGCGCCTTGCCCGGCCGATGCTCCAGTCGGTATTGGTAACCCGCTAAAAATAAGGACCAGCGCAACACCCGGGGCGACAAAACCTGCGGCGTTTGTTTGTCCGCCGCGAACAGTCCCAGGAGCGGCTTATGATCGGTTACGAGCGTGAAGGGCCGCCCGTACACAAAATTGTGGAACTTTTTACCCCCGCCACCAGTGCCAAGCCCTCCCTGTCGATTTGGGCGTAGTTCCGCTCCGCGGGGGACAGCGTGCGGGAGTAGTAAGCCACCGGGACCTCCCTCCCATCCGGTAGCTTGTGTGCCAAGACTGCCCCGACCCCATACGGTGATGCGTCGCACGCAAGGATGACCGGAAGCTTTTCATCGAAGTGCGCGAGTACCGCGTTTGAAATCAAGAGGACTTTAACCCCCGAAACGCCGCCTCCTCCCTCGCTCCCCATGCCCACGGTGTCGCCTTATCCAGCAGCCTGTGTAGGGGTTCGGCCACGGCGGCTTTGTGGGGGAGAAAGGAGTGGTAAAAGTTCAGGAGGCCTAAGAACGCCTGGAGCTCGGCCTTGGACTTCGGGGCGGGGGCCTCCACGATGGCCTTCACCTTGTCCCTCGCGGGATGCAGGCCTGATGCGTCTACCCGGTATCCCAAGAACTCCACCTCCGGCACCCCGAGGAGGCACTTTTCCCGCTTCACCTTCAGCCCCGCGGCTTGGAAGCGTTCCAATACAGTTCGGAGGCGGGCGGCGAAACTTTCCGGGGTGGTCGCGGCGATGAGGACGTCGTCGAAGAACGGCGTCACTCCAGGGATCCCTTTTAACAGATCGTCCATTAGATTTTGGAAGATCCCTGGGGCCACACTGACCCCGAACTGCAGCCTCTTCACCCGGAAGGCTCCCCGGTGGGTCACTATTGTCTGTGCCTCTGCCGTGGCCTCATCTACCGGGAGTTGCTGGTACGCCTGCGCGAGATCCAGCTTACCAAATATGCGCGCCCCCGCCAGTGTTGCTAGGACATGGCTGACCACGGGTACGGGGTATGCGTGCGCCTGAAGTGCCTGGTTAATAGTGCACTTATAATCCGCGCAGATGCGGATCTCCCCGTTTGGCTTGACGGGTGTCACAATCGGGGTCTCCCATCTAGCGTTCGGGACGGGCTCTAAGACTCCCTGGGCCACCAGCCGGTCTAGTTCGGTCTCTATTTTAGGGCGGAGGGCCAGGGGCACGGTGCGGAAGCGCCGGCGGATGGGCGTCACGGTGGGGTCTAAGTGGAGCGACACCGGGGGCCCTTTGTAACATCCCAGTTTCCCGTCAAAGACCTCCGGGAATTCCTTGCACACCGCCCCCAGTCCCGCACCCCACATTTATTTACTCCCCCAATCGATATGCCTAGG
Organism: Gekko gecko; assembly: GCA_029375565.1. Lineage (NCBI taxonomy): Eukaryota > Metazoa > Chordata > Lepidosauria > Squamata > Gekkonidae > Gekko > Gekko gecko. The sequence continues at coordinate 4,204,964 of JAPDNY010000011.1, forward strand.
GCCTCGAACCACGCCCGCCCCAGGAGACTCGCGAGATTCCCTTCTACCACCACCAAGTCCAAGTTCCCCTCAAAGTCTCGGTACCGCACTCGGAAAGTGCCGACTCCCCGGATGGGGACAGGGTTCTTTTGAAAGTCCACCAAGCTTAGTGGCGATGGACGTAGAGGGGTCCCCCTAGTGGGCAAAGTCTTTTTAAAGTGTCCAGGGAAATGATGGACGCCGCCGATCCCGAGTCCACTTCCATGCAACAGGGGGACCCCTCGATCCGCACGGTTACTTGGATCTTCGGGGCAGAGGAGAGGTTGGGGTTGGGGAGGCGAAGTACCTGCAGTGGTTGGTCGGTGAGGTGGTACAACTCGGCGACCTCTTCCGTTGTCTCGTGTGCGGTGGACGATGCGCGGTACTGGGGGACCGACGATCTCGAATTCCGGGGGCCCTTGGACCGGCAGACCCGTGCGAGGTGTCCCTGCTTTCCGCACCCGTGACAGACAGCATCCCGGAACTTGCAGGATTTCCGTCCGTGGCCCTCCCCGCAGCTGGCACAGACGGCTCGGTTGCCGGAATACTTGGCTTGCTCCCTGTTGGCCTGCTGGAACGGCGCCGGCCGGCGTTGTTGGGGTTTGAGGGCGAAGACCTCGTCCGTCCCTTCGTTTCCGGGGCTTGGGCTCCTTCCAACCACCTGCGCGGCCGCGACCGGGCGATCCCCTTCTGCGGCCTCGTGGGCAGTGGCGGCGTCGAGGGCCTCGTCCAAGGTGAGCTTCCGGTGTCCCACCAACTTGCGCCGCAGCTTGGAGTCCGCCAGGCCCCACACGAACTGTGTCAGCAGGTTGTCCTCCACCTTCGGAAACCCGCAGTCCACGGCTAGCGCCCTTAGCGCGGCTAGGAAGTTGGCGATGGATTCCCCTCGGGTCTGGACTCGCCTCTGGAAATCCATCCTCTTGGCCAGGAAGGTCGGCCGGGGGCTGAAGTAGCCATTGAGGACGTCCAGGATTTCCCCAAACGAGCTCTCCAAGGCCGTGCGGGGCACCAAGAGGCTCTTGGCGAGGCGGACGGTTTGGGTGCCGCAGGCGTTCAGGAGGATCGCTCGTTTCTGGTCGGGGTGGCGGATTTCGTTGAGCTCCAAGTAGCTGATGAGCTGGTCGACCCATGCGTCCCAGGTTTCTGGCTGCGACTGGTCGAAGTGCTCCAGTGTTACGTGGGAAGCGGCCATGGTTCTGTCGGGAACGGCGTGCGCCGGGGCGAGCGGTGCGGTGCTGCTCTCGGGGTCAGCGATGCGATGCTCGGCGAGCGGTGCGGTGCTGCTCTCGGGGTCAGCGATGCGTTGCTCGGCGGTGTCCGTTTCGTCGTTCATGGAGTCACGGAAGGCGTTGGAATCCCACCTTCGTCGCCACTGTAAAGTACTGGGTTTCGGCCCTCATGACTCGGACGACGACATAAGAGAAGACGCGTTTATTCGTACTTCACATAAGACAAGAACACACAGTAACGGCCGGAGGCCAACTATATACAGTTAGGGGGGACGGCCCTATATTCCTATTGGCGGGTTTGAATCGCCCGCCAATGCTGCCATTGGTTCACTACTGGCGAGCTCAGGAACCTAGTCCCTATTGTTCTCAGAGAGCGAAGCTTGGCTGTGTTTCGCCAGCTCAGCCCTCTGATCCCAGGACACAACAGTTTCTTTCCAAAATGCATTTTTTTTGGGGGGGGGGCACTTTGGCAAGATGGCGCTGTTATATTTTTATTGCCATTATAACATTTTGGTGTATACTAATCGCCTGTTAAGAACCTAAACATTGCTTTGGTGGATATGATGAAAAAAAATTGTCTAACTCCAACTAGATACTTCTAGGAAGCTTCCAAGCAGGCACAGTACGATGCCATGGCTAGCATTTCAGATTAAGGTCTGTGAGACCCAGGTCTGGACCCTCACTCTCTCCTAGAAGCTTGCTGGGTCAGGCACAGTCTCAGCCTAGCGTACCTCACAGGGTGGTCACAGGGGTAAAATGGAAGAGAGGAAAACGATGTTAGCCACTTTGGGTCCCCACTGGGGAGGGGTATAAATTAAGTAAACAATCATTTCCAGTTGCCTGCCCCCCAGGATCTGGTGATTGGAGGTATCCTGCCTCTGACCATGGAGGCTCCATTTTTGACTAATTGCCAGTGATGGAGCTCCATAAATTGCCTAATCCTTTTTCGAGCCATCTACATGAGTGGCCATCATGTAGTTAGGGTATCATACTCAACCTTTTCTGGCACATTGTTCCTTGGCAGGAAGCAAGGACTGAACAATGTTGCCTTAACTGTTTGGATCTGAAAATCCTAAAATTCAACATTTTGGATTTGAAACATGTCTGTTTTTTAGATTTGTACACGATTTCATCTCACCTCTGACTACGTGAGACCTTGGTGGCCTGCGGTGGCCACGTTCCTGCTGGGGGCGAGAGATCTTTTGTCCCAGGGGGCTCATCCCATGGCTGCTCAGCAGGGCAACGGGATAGAGATGAGAAGGGAGGGGAGGGGAGGGGAGGGGAGGAGTGAAGGCCAGGGTGGTGGCATGCTGGTGTCACTTCCAGCATGAACCCAATAGGTGTCCTCGCATTGCCAGCAATACTCTAGCCCTCTTTCAAGAATCCGTGGCTTCCACTGAGGGCCCCACCACAATTCTGGCAACCCTATATTTGTGGTCCAGTCATAGTTTGGAGACTTTTATGGATACCACAGATCACCAAAAAGACAAAGAAGTGGATTCTAGATCCAATCAAGCCTGAACTCTCCCTAGAAGCTAAAATGACTAAGCCGAGGCTATCATACTTTGGTCCCATTCTGAGAAGCCAAGAGTCACTGGGAAAGACAAGGATGCCGGGGAAAAGTGGAAGGCAGCAGGAGAAGAGGGAGACCCAACAGGAGATGGACATGGACTCCGTCCAGGAAGCCACAGAGGGCCTCAGTCTGCAGGACCTCAGCAAGGCTGTCAATGACAGGACGTTTGGGAGGTCATTGATTCATCAGGTATCCATAAGTCAAAGGCTGCGTTCAGACGGCCAGTCAATCGCGCCATGAGCCCTCCTAAAATTTTATCCCGATTTTTTTAATCCAGCCTAGCACGACCAGACGCCCCCCCATGAAATAGCCTCACGGCGCGTTGTTCCCACCGTGATTTGTCTACACGGCATCCACCGAGGATTTTTTTAAAAAAAGTTTTGTACATTCGCATAGGCAAGGCTGCGCCTCCTTGGAGAACTGAGGCAATCGCGGAGGGTTTTCAGCAAAGTCCCGGTCCTCCCCCTTGCCATTGCCATCATGATCAATGGAGGGACTATTTTGCAAATTAGAACAGTCCTTCCCCCCCTCCATCTCCCATCGCGATAACATCTTGTCCCTAAAAGAAATAAGCATGAATATTACATTCCTCGTAGCGCTTATCGCTGAATGCGCTTCCTCATTAAAGCGCACATGGGGTTTCATTTTTTAAAAAATCGCGCCCCCGTCGGCCCCCGTCGGCGCGCTAATGGAGTGACCAGACGGAAGAAAGTCTGCAGTTGTTGCGCGGGTAAGCGAAAACCCTACATTGAAACTGCTGCTTTTTAAATCAGGATTGGAGGCACAGCAGAACGGGATGCCTATGGGACCGGAATATTTCGCAGATGTTTCTGTCTGGTCATGCATTTTTGATCCGCAAGGGAGTCGTTCCTATGGCAGATCAAAAGACCCGTCTGAACACACCCAAAGACAACTTGATGGCACTTCACACACACACAACAAAGGCATGAGATTTTCTGTTACTGATGCCAAATAAAGTGTTCTGGGTGCCTCTTACCTCTAGACCTGCTTCGAGTAGAACGACTTTCCTTGGTGGCTCTTCTGACATGTAAGAGGGGCTGGGAAACATCAGAAAGTAATTTGTCAGAATCCTTTCCCTCTTTAATGTGTCTGAACAGCTGTACACAACCTATGCACAGAAAGTTCCTCAACCTCATGTCTGCATTTGTTCCACAATAGTTTAACTGAAAGTTTTTTGCCCATGTGACACTTAGCAACCAAAGAATCTTTTGCTGGATTTTCTGTTTGCACTGAGCACGGGTTGGAAGTCAAAACAGGTCTGGACATGGGACAACATGATGTACTCGATCCTGGACTGCCTTTGTCAATGGTAGCTTTGGCTGGAATCTTTCTCCCTTCTCTTCAGGTCTGCCTGGAGATATTGGGGGTGGAGTCTGGAGAGGGTGAGGTTTGGGGAGGGGAAGGCCTTCAGTGGGGTAAAAGGCCATAGAGTCCACCCTCCAAAGGACCCATTTTCTCCAGGGGAGGGGAGGTGATCTCTGTATTCTGGAGATCATAGAATCATAGAATGTTAAGAGTTGGAAGGGATCTTGCAGGTCATCTAGTCCAACCCCCTGCACTCTGCAGGAGCATAGCCGGAAGATAGCCCTACATACCTACAACATACCCGAAAGATGGTCATCCAGCCTCCACTTGAAAATGTCCAGGGAAGGAGCATCCACCATCTCCTGAGGCAAACTGTTCCACTGCTCAACCACTCTGACAGTCAGGAAGTTTCTCCTGATATCTAGCCAGTAACAACTCCCTTGGAATTTCCACCCATTAGATCTAGTCTCACAATTCGGAGCAAGACAGAATAGATCTGCTCCATCTTCTACATGACAGCCCTTCAAATACTTGATGAGTGGTAATTCCAGGAGATCACCAGCCCCAACTGGAGGTCGGCACCCCTATCCACCCCCCATAACATTTGGCAAGCTTTCCTGCAGTGTGGTCACATTCTTTGTTTTCTCATCCATCCCTGCCAGCATCAGTCAGGGACATGCATTGGGAGTGGCTGTGTGCACGCCTGTATCACAGCACATGAAAATAGGCCTAAGCATTATCCAAGATAGCAGGGTGAACTAAATAGGGGGTAACTGATTTTGACTGCAACTGCATCTCGAGAGCAGCGTGTCGCTCCACTTTGTGTGTGAAAATACTACAAGTCTCCCTCCTTAGCCCTGGACAGGAGAATGGGGTAGGGGCTAGGGTTTGCACTATGCTGACTGGCTGTGCTGCTGATAGAATGACTCTGATCGCTGCAACATCAGTAGATGGAGGAGATCCCGTGACACACACAACTTTATCAATGTTGCAAATACTTGACAGGGGCAAGGGCCGTGGTTTACGGGCAGAGCATCTGCTTAGCATGCAGAAGGTTGCGGGTTCAATCCCCAGCATCTACAGCTAAAAGGATCAGGTAGCAGGTGATGTGAAAGGCCTCTGCCTGAAACCTTGGGGAGCCGCTGCTAGCCAGAGTGGACAGTTCTGACCTTGCTAGAACAAGGGTCTGACAACCCAAGGCAACTTCATGTGTTGGCCAGACTTTCCTTGGAAACCTCACAGGAAGGAGCCTGCACGGCCTCCCCCCTCATACGTTTCCCGCTGTGCCCCCACACTCGGCTCCTCCTGGTACCTCCTGGAGGGGGGGCTGCTCCCACGCCTCCCCTTCTCCGCGGCCTGACTCCTGCGGGCGGGGCTTCTCTCCAGCAGCTCCTCCTCTGACGCTTCTGTCAGCTGACAAGACTGCGAGGGCACAGGCCTGAGGAGCTCTGCTTCCTCCTCTGCTCTGGGCGGTGGGGCTGCCTGGCTCGTGGAAGCCGGGGCCTTGCTGGTTTTTCTTTTGTCTTCCATGAGGCTTTTGGTGACTGCAAGGTCACTCCAGGCAGTCATACTGACAGTCGTGGGCTTAGGAGATGGAGCCTTGGAGGGAAAGAACGTGGTTCAGTCAGCAGGGGAGGACACCGAGGAGCTGGATTATTATTTCCCCCTCCCCCACCCTAACCCCTTAATCTGAGGATATATTTTTGAGGTTTAGCATCCCCGGCACAGCCCCCATCCCAAGGCTCTGAGTTACTCTCCTCAGTCACGTTTCCCCAACCCGAGACCCAGGCAAAGGACTCTTTGACCCTTTCTTCCCCAGTGCAGACAACAACAGAGGCTCTGTCCAAAGCCTCTCCTGACCTCAGTCACTTTTCCTCCACCTCTGGCCATGCCAAAGGGCTCTTTAACCCTTTCTTCCATAGTGTGGACAGCAACAGGGGTTCTGCCCAAGGCCTCCCCTGATACACCTCTGCTGCTTTGTGAGGGCCAGGGCAAGATCATCATCCGATGAGTGGCCCAGCTCACTCCATTCTCTCCAGGGCCTGTTCAGCTCCCCGTCTGTTCTCCAAGACTGCTGTGCTTCCTAGAGGACTCACTGTAGGCCTTGGAGGTGAAGAACTCCTGATGCGGTTGAACTCCTTCCTCTCAGATTTGGTCTCGGAGGGTGGCCACAATAATTGGATCATCCTGGTCCAGGCGTCAAAGAGTTCCTCTCGCTTGTACGATTCAGGGCACAGATGGAGGTAGAAGGTGCGGCCACTTGCTAGCTTAAACCTCAGCTGCTGCCTTTCTGCATTGTGGACTGATATCTTCACCAAGCGCAAAGGGAACAACCTGCCAGGACATGAGGTTTGAGATCAGACACATTTAGGGACTGGCTGCCATTAATTGCATACTCATTGTATGCATTTACATCCTGTTTTTCTTCCAAATTGGGACCCAAAGTGGCTTACAATATTCCTTCACAGGTCAATAGATTCAGGTGGAAGAGCCATGTTGGTCTGAAGCAGCAGAACAAAGTTTGAGTCCAGTCGGGCACCTTTTAGACCAACAAAGTTTAATTCTGGGTATCAGCGTTTATGTGCATGAACACTTCTTCAGATACAATGAAATGGAAATTGCCAGTCCATATATGTAGGTAGACGGTAAGCAGCAAATTAGCATATGGCATAATGAAGATGTTTAACAGCTTCAAGGACCAAACCGGAATAATAAGCTTAGTTTATATGGTTACCATTTGTTTCAGTTTAATTCCAGTGGAAAACACAGTGAAGGAAATAAATGTCAGAGATGGATGGGCAGTTCCTTAACTGTGGAATGCAGATAGTAATTAACTGAGACCCCACCATTACGTTCCATCCATCCCCTCTCAGGCATGCAGGTGACCTTCTTCTTTTAAGCGGGGCAACTGGCTGTGTAGAGTTATCTCCTCTGCCTCCAGACGAGCGAAATATGTTCCAGTCTACCATCTCAAATTACATTACAGTCTACTATTCATTATGTTACATTACAATCTACTATTCTAATCTATTATTCAAAATAAGAAATAAAATAAAGAGGTTAAGACACTGAGCTACAGACCGGAAGGTCTGTGGTTCAGCAGTTCAAGACCCGAGTGCCGCATGACGGAGTGAGCTCCCGTCTCTGGCCCCAGCTCCTGCCAACCTTCAAAAGCAAGAAATTGCAAGTAGATAAAAAGGTACCACTTCAGAGGGAAGGTAACAGCTTTCCATGCACCTCAGTGTCTAGTCATGCCGGCCACATGACCACTTCTGACAGCACTGGCTCTTTGCCTTGGAAACGGAGATGAGCACTGCCACCTAGAGTCAGATTCGACTAGCTTTCGAGCAAAGGAGACCTTTACCTTTATGGTCCTTCTGGTGGACTGTTGAGGATACAGATGTAAGGGAATGCAATGTATCTGTTGAGGTAGGCTATGTTCAGATAGGGTAACTGACTCAAAGTCACACAGTGACCTTCCATGGCAAAGTGGAGATTCTCCAGCGTACAGTCAAACCCGGGTCTTCCGGATTCTGATTGGACACCCGTCACAGTGTTTTGTGGGCTCAGGTAGGGAAAAAGGAAACCTCCAATCTTTTGGCTGCACAGAAGCAAAAGGAGAATTGTGCTTTCACTATGAGATCTGTCCTGCTGGAGTGGATATTGAGGCTTGGAGGAGGAGGAGGAGGAAGAAGAAGAGGAGGAGGAGGAGGAGGAGGTGGAGGAGTTGAATTTATACCCTGCCCTTCACTCAGTATCTCAGAGTGGCTTATAATCTGCTTCCCTTCCCCTCCCCACAACAGATACCCTGTGAGATAGGTGGGGCTGAGAGAGCTCTGAGAGGACTGCCCTTGAGAGAACAGCTCTGAGGGAACTGAGACTGACCCAAGGTCACCCCCAGCTGGCTGCATGTGGAGGAGGGGGAATCAAACTGCTCTTAACCACTATACCAAACGGGAAGGAAAATAAGGGCTCAGCTAGATTACATGCGTGATACAAGTTGGGCTGAGGATACCCTGATCTGACTCCTGTCACACAGAACATCAGGGGACTAAAGTTCCTAACTGCTGCAGGGTCAGATGGGGCTTGCAAGTGTGGTATGGGGGAAGGGAGGGGGTTCAGCCTCCCATCCCATGACATTTCCCTTGGAGGGGTGTCTTGTTTGTCCCCAGCCTGCCTCATGTAACACTGTTTGTCTAGCTGACCCAAAGGAGGCCTTTAGAAGTTGATATGAATCACAGTTCTTGGAAAATATGGTTCTCCTTAATTTCTATTGGTCAGGGCCCACAAACGTTTTAAGCTGGTAGTGTCAGGTGATCCTGCCATAAGATGGATGGGAGGGTAGGAGGGAGAGATGGTCTGTAACTTTTCATGCTTGGAATGTGGGAGATGGGTAGGTTGCCTAGGAGACAGATTGTTTCCCAGCCTGTGCAATCTCCTATCTGACCAAATGGCCTTGGTTGCACAGTTTCGCTTTCCGCTGTGCAGACAGCTTAGGCCTCTATAGTATTATTAACTGCTTAACAACTTTAGCACCTCTTCCCGCGTGTGGGCTAGGTAGCCATTGGTAGATGTACGGGGGGGAGGTTTAGCCCAACGGGGTATAACTGTAGATGCTTCTTTGTGTGCCTTATTCCTGACAAAAAAATGTTGACGTTGTCCCGACACGGGACTCGGGGAACCCCCGTGGGACGACCAGGCACAGGAGACAAGAGGCGCTCGGCCCCAAGAAAGCCTCGACGCCGCAGCACGGCGTCAAACACTCCCCAAGAACCCCCCAGCCCAGGGAGATTCCCCCGCTCGGCCTGCCGGCTTACCAAGGACTCCCGATGGTCCCGGGCGGGCGAGGAGACGACGACGCGCCCCGAGGGACGCCAGGACCGGCAAAGTGCGTGGCGAAGAGCCTGGAACCCCCGAGGGACTGCGGGAACACGCGAAGGCATCGGGCCGCGTCGGGCCGGAAGTGGGCCCCGCCCAGGAGCGGAGAATCGGCGAGATCGGGGAGGAGGTCCCCCGGAGGCACTGGAGCGCTGACCGAGCCAACCGGGAGGCTGCTGCACGGAGGGACGGGAGGGAGCACCAATGGGGGAGGCTGGGAGATGGGCAGCACGGGGCGGAGCACGATCAAGCTGGGAATAAAAGGGGGAAGACGGGAGGAGGCCGGGGAGGAAGAGATAGCCGGTAGAGTGGGAAGGTTGAGGAAGGCTCCGCTGACACCGAGTGAGAAGGGAGCGGGGTGCAACCCAAGACCCACAACCCGGCAGGGTCCTGTCCTGATCAAAGGGGCGACGCCCTTCTGAGAGAAGGCGGGACTCCCATATCTGAGGCCTCCAAAACACAAGACCCTGGTTTCTCAGCGACACCTTCGTGCTCCTCCCCCCCCCCGGGACGTCGCACCTACTTAAGCGCGGACAACAGCCCGCAGGGGTGCGACAGACGTGCCTTTAGAACTGCTTTCAATAAACGCTATCTTCTTTATGAAGCCTGGTGTTTGACTGACTTTCTGAAGTGCCTGATAGGTAGACACCTTTGGAATTCTGACAGCATGGTGGATGCAGCCTCAAAATGGCTGCTACACTAGGTGGTGCCAGCCTCAAAATGATGGCTGTAGCTGACTTGCCACACAGTAAAAATCCTTAACATAAGAACATAAGAGAAGCCAATGTTGGATCAGGCCAATGGCCCATCCAGTCCAACACTCTGTGTCACACAGTGGCCAAAAATACCAGGTGCCATCAGGAGGCCCACCAGTGGGACCAGGACACTAGAAGCCCTCCCACTGTTGACCTCCCCAAGCACCAAGAATACAGAGCATCACCTGCCCCAGAGTCCCTATCATACCTTGTGGCTAATAGTCACTGATGAACCTCTGCTCCATATGTTTATCTAATTCCCTCTGGAAGCCATCCATGCTCGTAGCCACCACCACCTCCTGCAGCAGTGAATTCCATGTGTTAATCACTCTTGGTGTGAAGAAGTACTTCCTTTTATCCGTTCTAACCTGACTGCTCAGCAATTTCATGGAGTGCCCACAAGTTCTTGTATTGTGAGAAAGGGAGAAAAGTACCTCTTTCTCTACCTGCTCTATCCCATGCATAATCTTATAAACCTCGATCATGTCACCCCTCAGCTGTCATTTCTCCAAGCTAAAGAGCCTCAAGTGCTTTAACCTTTCTTCTTAGGGAAAGTGTTTCAACCCTTTTATCATTCTAGTTGCCCTTTTCTGCACTTTTCCCAATGTTATAATATCCTTTTTAAGGTGTAGTGACCAGAACTGTATACAGTATTCCAAATGAGGTCACATCATAGATTTATATAGGGGCATTATGATATTGGCTGATCTGTTTTCAATTCCCTTCCCAATAATCCCCAGCATAGCATTGGCCTTTTTTATTGCAGTCACGCACTGTCTTGACATTTTCAGTGAGTTATCTACTACAAGACCTCTCTCTTGGTCAGTCCTTGGGCTGTGATGGTAGCTCCTGCCAAAGCAACATTTTTGAAAATCTGCACAGTCAATCAAATCTCCAGTGGCCAATCAGAACCTTTGCTGGGCAAAAGCTTCACCTGGTCCCACCCACTTTCTAAAAGCACATGATGGGCATTCAGAATGGTGTCAGCAGGTGCTGTGGTGCCAGTCGGCACCACGCTGGGGTGGGACCCCTACTATAGGGGAAGGGAGTGTCCCTCTCTCCTTCTCTTCAGCTGCAGATTTGACCCCTAAAACCTAACAACAGTGCCTGTTGTTCCAGGGCTGAGACTGAGGAGTTTCCTGTGAGTCCTGCTTCCCTGGTTCCCAGCCGTGCACCATTCTGAAGATGCTGTCCAAACCTGCTAGGGAAACAGGTGGAAAGACTCACCTGCTGAGCTCATACTTCATCTGGCAGCCAGGACGGAACTTGGTGGCACGCCACAGAGTGGGCTCTTCAGACCGGTAAAGGGGCCGTGCCAGAAGCAAGACATCGGGGATCAGGAGGAGAGGGCTGGAGGCGGTGAGGCCAACGGTCACAATTTGCTCCTGGTTGTGGATCTCTACTGGTCCCCCTTGCTTGCTGATCTGTGGGGCAGGGAAGAGGAAATGCCCAGCTTTTCAACAGGAGGAATGCCTAACCCATCTAGTGCTCCTTAACTGATCTGTGTGTGTTTCTGCGTGCACACTTGTTCACATGCAGAGGGAGCGATCTCCAACAGAACTGTGAAGGGTTTGCAAAATCCACAGTGTAGGGCTGCTTGCATCAAATGCAGTCCGAATGAAACTGTCTTCAGCTGCATGCTAAAGATGGGACGTGAGGGGGCCAGGCACACTTCCCCGGGAGGCTCTTCCACAACCACGGGGCTGCCAGTGAACAGGCCTCCTTTTGGTGTGTGTGCCAACGCACTGAGCACTGTGCCAGCTGTCAGTTATGCCCTTCTCTCACACTCCAGATAGAACACCCTTCCTTGGCAGTCCCCCCCCCAATATGCTCCCAAGGGTTTTGGTGCCCTAGGCCCCAAAGCTGCTACCCACCCTTCTCACCCCACCCCCAATGATTTGGGGCTGTGAGCCCACTCTCCCTCTTCAACCCCACCGTGGGGGGTGGGGAAGGAGCAACCTCCCTGCAGGATGCTGATGCTGCAAGCTAGTGGGGGGCTGGTTGGCATCTCTCCACCTCTGGTGCCCTAGATGTCGTGTTAACTGCCGGGGGGGGGGGATGGACTATGGTTTGGGAAACCTGTGTTCAAATCCCCACCTCAGGGAAGGTGCTCAGTGAGAGATTCTGGACTGGTCATTCTCCCTCTCAGCCTAGCCTCTCCCCCACAGGGTTGCAGTGGGAGGGGAGGGGCCGCACACCTTGTCCTGAGCTCTGAGGGGGGAGGGCATGATCCAAATGCGCTTGACGGGCTGCACTTGTAGCAGTGAAGATCTGGCATGGATTGTATGAACCGAAATCTTGGCTCAGGATATTCCGTGGCTCAAGGAATCAAGAAGATGGTGTTCCAGCTTCAATGTGGTAAGGGAAGGATGACTGTTTGGACCGGTACTGGAGCCTCACTGAGTGGATGGCTGAGGACATGCCCACAGCCACTCCTCTCCCTCCCCTCTGCAAAATTTAAAGGGCCCTTCAGCTGTCAGCTGGCAAGCCCCTTAAATCTCTCAAGGGAGAAGGGAGAGGGGTGGCTACAGGCGTTCAGGCTTGGGGGGGTTGCCCCGCCCCCAAAAGCAGGTAAACCCCTGCCCCGCCCGGGGGTCTGGCAGCCCTAGAAAGGAGAAAGTAAGTATGCAGTAAAACTACCTATGAGGCCAGGAGACAAGAGAGTATGTGCATAATTGGCAATAGGGAAGGGAGGATTCATGGAAAAGAACCAAAGTTGTTTGTAGTTTTGCTCGATCAAAAGCCATAGATTCTGCTGGCTGGAAGAAATACTGACTTGCATCTTCTGCATACCTGGAATGAGCCCCCAAGTTAGGTAGAGATCTTTTACTTGTCTCTATGTTGCCCCATTTTTAGGACACTAATTATCCTCACAGAGGCAGGAGGGGCAGGGGCTCGTTAGGGAACTGTACATGTGACCCATTGGTTCGTGTGTAGCCCATCTACACATCCGTTCCCCCAGAGAGGCAAACCGTGGTTCCCTGGGGTTGTTTCAGGCCAGGAAAATGGTGTGGGGACAAAGCTTAAGTCCCCTCTCCCTGTACATTGTGGTTGGAATCTGAATTGGGGCCCCTTATGCCTGAGAATTTAAGACTCACAGCTTACATCTGCTTGATATAGGTTTGCCATTTGCATGTTCTAGGGATCGCCACTAGTCTCTATGGCCTTTATGACAGAGATTGGAGGACACTCCTAGCGTCACCTGGAGAAGATGTCCGATCCTCCTGAAATGCCATCCTCCCAGGCACTGCCCCCCAAATCTCCTGGCATCTGATGGCAGAGGGCTGGGAACCTTCATTTGGTAGGACCTAGGGTGGACCTTAAACAGTATAACATGCAGCTGGGCCCCGAGTCTTTGGGAGAAATCACCAAGCTATCAGCTTCACAGCTTAATTTCTACAGTCCCTGAACACTCTGTCCTCTCAGTCCTTCCATTCAATTAAATCATCTCTAAAGGGCCATGCTGGTACTCCTTACAGGACCTGGTGGCTTGCAGTACCTTTCACATACAGAAAAGCAAACTTTTCACACTCCATATCCATCCTCCTTGAGTAGAGGAACTGCCACTTGCTTCCAGGATGAGAGCCCCAAGGCCATATTTTTCTACGGCAAAGAAATATCTTTAAGTAAAGCAGATGCCCTTTTTGTACAGTTATTCTCCAGCCCCGAATTCAGCTGCCAAAAACATAGAACTTTCATTCTCCTTATGTGTGTGTGTGTGTGTGTTTAAGCAATGCAATCTCGAATTGATTTTTGATATAAATTTGTTCACATTCGGGGCTGTATTGGCTTGGTGGGCCAGGCTGTTCAGGCAATGTGCTACCCCCACCCTCTGGCCCGTGCATGTTTGTGCGTACACCTTCCAGGCTGATCTGAGCCCAGGAAACCCCTTCTTCAGCTTTTCTGCTTACCTGAACAAAATCACTTTCGAACATGGGAGAATATTTGAATAACCCGTATTCCCCTTTCCGCAGCTGGCGCTGGAGGGGCCCCATTCTGGAGCCGAAAAAGCCTTTCTCATGCTGGGCTCCAAGGCCCTGAAAAGGCATCTTGGAATCATCGCTGGAGCTGGGGAGGAAGGGGGGGAGCAGATATCATCAGAAAGGTGGCCCAGATGCTGGTTCCGGTATTCATGCAAACTTTTCTGGAACCACTGACATCTCTTTCACCTTTGAAAAGTGTGTGTGCGTGGGGAGGGGGAAGTTCAAGCTAAGTGGGCTGGGGGGGAGAGTCTGAGCTGGGATTTGTTATTCCTGTGCAGAAGGTTTGTTTTGGGAGGAGGCAGAATAAGGCTGCCTGCCTCCAGGAGGGATCTGCCCCCCCCCGCCCGGAATTACAGCTCTTCTCCAGACTACAGAGATCGGCTTCTGTGCGTCAGTCTTCCATGGAGCGGCCCCTGCCCACCAGGACGTCCCTGACAGGAAAGGCTCCCCAGGATGCAGGTTTGGCCCCTTTTTTCCATGCCTAGCCTCAGACCTGGAACATATACAGCATCCCTGTAGGAGTTAGTGCCTCTGAGGATGTACAGAGTGCCTTTTGCTCCCCACTGATGAATCACAACCAGGTTTCAGATGCCTGGTTCTGGGGGAACATCTTCCAGGTCTTTCAGTGTGGTATTTAGGCAGATTTTGAGCCTCAGGACTTCTTTTTAATAAAAATTTAGCTCCCTATGTCACTTACCTGCAGGTCTTAGACTGGTTTCTGATTCCCATTGTCTGGCCCCTGAAGCTTCATAATCAAAGCCATTTTATGACATCACTGTTAGTTTTTATGACATCACCTTGGGTTTTGCCCTGACCTGGCTTGCCCAGGCTGACCTGACAACATCAGATCTCAGAAGTTAAGTAGCGTTGAACCTGTTTAGGCATTGGATGGGAGACCACCACGGAAGTCCAGGGTTGCTACGTAGAGGCAGGCAATGGGCAGACCATCTCTGCTCCTCTCTTGTCTTGAAAACCCTGTGAGCTTGCCATAAGTCGGCCGCCAAGTTGATGACACTTTCCACCACCACTGTCTGAATCACCACCACCACCATGGGTGTTTAAGCCAACTTTATGGTGCAGTCATTTTACAGGTTGTGAAACTGGGGTAAGAGAAATTGTGCCTTGCCCAAGAGCAAAACAGTGATTGGGACTCAGGACACTTTTCTTACAAAGTCTCATGACCAGAGCCCATGCTGTGGCTCCCGATGTGTTGGAGCTGTGAGAGTAAGAGAGAGGATCTGGGTGTCAGCGAGACCCCTGCGCAGTCCTGGCTGCCGTGAAGGTGGGAGGGGGTGGCTCAGGAATGTCTCCTTTCGATTCTGCTGGGCTTTTGCTGGTTTTTATTATCTCTGTGAGTCATGCTGTCTGACCTTGGGTGCCTCATGTAGTCTTTCTCTTGGGAATGGCAGCCTGTTACTTTGGTGGGCTCCTACCTGTCGCCTGATTGGCTGGGCGCCATCAGGGGACCACCTTGAATAATGTATATCTGCTTGCTTTGTGCACTTTATGCCAGTTCTAACACTAAAAGTGTTAAGATATCTGCATACTCTCAATGTCTCAATAAAATTTTACTTCTTTGAATTAAAGTTGTTGGGAACTGATTGCTACAGGAGTCTGACACTGGGCAAGGTCACATTGAGAGAGATTGGTAGCCTTTCCCTCAAGCCAGCAGTGGCCAGCATGTCTTTCCAAGTCCTCTGAACACCATGCAGAGCATGAGAGCAAAAGCCACCGTTTGCACCATACACAGACTCTGCTGGAAAGAGTGTGACTTCATCAGTATGATAAAAGTTGGGAAATTTCTACTATATTGCTAGTGACAGAGAATTTAATTTTCTGGTAGGCTGAAGCAGAAAACGGGAAAATATTTAAAAAGCATTCTGAAATTCAGCTTTTCTTGTCTTTTGAATTAATTACAATAGACGGAGACGTGTTTCCAGAGGCGGATTCTTGTCCAGCTTGGAGATTGGCTTCCTGGAGTGTTGTTGAATTTATGGGACTGCACAGTATAAACTCGAGATGCCAGAGGGGCACATTCCTAACTCATTTATTCACCACTAAATCCTCTGATGCATTTCCCAACACAGATTTTGTTTTACTGCAGAGTAAATTTTAATACATTAGATAACTAAAGAGTAGGATCCTTTTTACTGGCATTGGCTTCCTGCGTAGAAAACTGTGCAGTTAATTCCACCCGCGCAACTGAGTTATGAACTGCTTATTTTGCAAAGTCAGTCTCTTAACTTGCATCATTTGCACAGATGGCAATAATAGAGATTAAAAATGCAGCTGGAGTCTTGGAGAGATGACTCAGTGCTGAGATACGGAATTGTGCCTTGTCAGTGAAGTGGTGTGTGAGAGACAGATTTTATACATGTAGAGGGAAGGAGGACTCCTGGACAGAGGCAAGGAGTCCAAAGATGGGAAGCAACAGTTTGGGGTTGTGCCCATGAGCCATGGACAGAGCAACACATTGAAGCACAAGGAGGGGGGCATGACAAGACAGCCGTTCATTCCCCTTCCTAGGGATGCTAGTGATTTTCTCTCCAATCCAATTCCTCCTCCAAGTGAGCTCTTCCATTCCACCTTTGAAGGGCATGAACCAGCTTTTGGCTCTCTGATTCCTCCAGCCAAACTGCAGTGTGGGAGCCACATGTAGCTCTTTCACACAGTCTAATGTTAATAAAAAGCAAATTTGCAGTATTGTTCAACAAAAATGGGTGTAATAAGATTTGTTCATGTCTTGTGGCTCTCAAACACATGGCATTTATTCTATGTGGCTGTTATGTTAAGCAAGTTTGGCTTCCCCGGCTCTGGTAGAACATGGGTCCCCAGCTTGGTGCCCTGAGATACCATGGCACACACCAACAGCCAGGCCCGTAGCTACAGTGGGGCATTTCGGGGCCTGGCCCCCTGACTTCCTGCCAAGGCCCCCCAACGTCCAGCCTGCCCCCAGCCCCCCACGGCTCTCTGGCCCACCCAGAGGACCTCCCACTTTCTGGGCTACCTGGAGGATTGCTGGACCTCCTGAGGGCACCTGGTATTTTTGGCCACTGTGTGACAGAGTGTTGGACTAGATGGGCCACTGGCCTGATTCAACATCAGCTTCTCTCATGTTCTTATGACTCCCCGCCACCGCCCCTTCCCCTTCTCCAAGTGTGGCTTGCTTCTCCATGTAGGCAAGTAGAGCGGAACGCTGCAAAAGTGAGTTTTTAAAATTTTATTTTTATTTCATTTTTTATTTTGTGAAGTCAGTGCCCCCTGACTTATTTAAAGGCCCCCTGAATTACAAAATCCTGGCTGCAGGCCTGCCAACAGCTTCCGTGGCCCCCACCCAAGAAAGTGGACGGGGTCAGGTGGGGGAGTTGCCCAGCAAGGCTTGTGACTGGCCACCGGAGATTTGATTGGCTGTGTAGATTTTTTTAAATGTTGCTTTGGCAGCAGCAGCCACTGCAGCACAAGGATTCTTCACTGTGTGACTGAAGGTAAGCTGTGGCAGCCATTTTGTGGCTGGCTCCACATCTTGTGGCAGCCATTTTGTGACAGCCATTTTGTGGTGCACACTGTGCTGTGTCAGAATCCCAAAGGTACCTGCAGGCACCAAAAGGTTGAGGACCCCTGTGAGAGAGGCGTTGGGATCTCTTTGACCTCTTGGCCTCAGCAAAACAGAAATGTTATGGCAGAACAAATCAACTTCTGTGTCTGCTACAGCCTCCAGGTGTGTCTTTGTTGTTTTTATTCTCTGGGGAATTTCTTCCAGAGGCAAGTCTGCACATCCCTTGCCACGTGATGCATTCTCTGGCAGAAATAATCATTGCTAGCATTTTTGTTAATCTGCTTCTTGGCACTTTCCTTCCTCAACCACAACCCAGTTTTTGTGTAACCCGACATATTATTTGAAATGGGTCCATTCATCTGCCGGGCGATATCCTCCCACTGTCCTCTCTGCTGCTCTCCGGTCTCCTTGGAGTCCCGTCCAAAGAACAGGTGTACACTCATGACATGTTCCCATGGTGTGAGAACATAGACGGGGGATGGATCTCTTTCCCCACCTGTGTTTTCTACAAATAATGCTTATGGATAAAGAAGTTATATGTAATGGGTAATGGGACACATGTTGTATTCAGTGAGAGAAAATAATGTGTTCCACAAAATTTAATATAATTTAAATAATTTGGTTTCTCCAGGATAAAAAAGGCCATTTAGATGTATTTACATGCAAATGATGTTGTTGTGCAATTTTTTAAAAAAGGTTCTAATTTTCTCTGCCTGGATATAGTGCAGAAAAAAAGACTTTAAAGTAAATCTATTAAGAAAAGATTTTGGGAGAACCCCCGGGGGGGGGGAGATGTTTGGAAACTGAAACTCACATTATTTTATGGTACAACAACAGTGGGGAAGGGAAGGCGGCATCACCCACCTCAGCCTTGTCAGGTCTCCAGAGCTAAGCAGTGTTGGGACGTGGATGGGAGACCACGAAGGAGGGCTCTGCAGAGGAAGGCAATGGCCAACCATCCCTGCTTCTCATTTACTTTGCAAGCTCTATCTTGTGCTACCAGCAGATCCCAGGGAAGCTGTGGAAACCCTGAACAGGCGCCTAGAGGCAGTTTTGGAGTGGAGGAGAGTTAACTGGATGAAACTTAATTCTGAGAAAACTGAGTTGCTACTGGTGGGGGGAAGGTGTAACCCGGGAAGTGGGTTACCCCCTGTTCTGGACGGGGTTGCACGCACCCTGAAGGAGCAGGTTCATAGCCTGGAGGTGGTCCTGGAACCAGGCCTCTCTGGTGGGATAAACAGGTGGCAGTGGTGGCCATGGGGTGCCTTCCAGTGGCTTCTGCTGGTGAGCCCTCCCTGGGCAGAAAAGATCTTGCTACTGTGGTGAATGCCCTGGTAACATCTAGGTTAGATTACTATGATGCTCTTTATGTGGGGCTGCCCCTTAAAGACTGTCCAGAAATGACAGTTATAGATAATGCTGAGGCCAGAGTGTTGACTGGAGTGGGCCATGGAGACCGTGTCACTCCGCTCTTGTCCCAGCTACATTGGCTTCCAGGGAGAGCCAGTTTGGTGTAGTGGTTAAGTGCGCAGACTCTAATCTGGGAGAACCGGGTTTGATTCCCCACTCCTCTACTTGCACCTGGCTGGATGACCTTGGGCAAGCCATAGTTCTGATAAGAGCTGTTCTTGAAAAAAGAGCAGTTTCTGTCAAGAGCTCTCTCAGCCCCACCTACCTCACAGGGTGTCTGTTGTGGAGAGGGGAAGGGAAAGGAGTTTGTAAGCCACTCTGAGACTCCCTTGGGTAGTGAAGGGCGGGGTATAAATCCAATCTCTTCTTCTTCTTCTACCTCCCAGGGTGTCTGTTGTGGGGAGGGGAAGGGAAAGGAGTTTGTCAGTCACTCTGAGACACCTTTGGGTAGTGAAGAGCGGGGTATAAATCCAATTTCCTCTTCTTCCTCTTCCTCTTCCTCTTCCTCTTCCTCTTCCTCTTCCTCTTCCTCTTCTTCTTCTTCTTCTTCTTCCTCTTCTTCTTCTTCTTCTTCTTCTTCTTCTTCTTCTTCTTCTTCTTCTTCTTCTTCTTCTTCTTCTTCTTCTTCTTGTGTTACTGAGCTCAATTCAAGCTGCAGGCATTGATCTTTAAAGCCCCATTAGGCCTGGGACCAACATACTTTAAGACAGAATCCCCACCTGCCAGGTGGCATCTGTAGATCTCCCACTATTACAGTTGATCTCCAGGAAACCTGGATTAGTGCCCCTGGAGGAAATGGCTGCTCTGGAGGGTGGGCTCAGTGGCATTAGACCGCATTGAGGTCCCTCTCCTCCCCAAACCCCACCCTCCCCAGCTTCCATCCCCCCAATCTCCAGGTATTTGTCAGCCTTGTGGAAGGACCGCCTTCTCCCATACAAGCCCGTTCTGCCCTCTGATGGTGGAGGGGTGGCAACCCCCAAAAGGGCCTTCTTTGTTCAAAACTTTGGAAGTCCCTCCCGAGGGGGAGTCACCTGTCTCCCTTCATCACTCTCTTTTGCCAGCAGGTGACAGAACAGCAATTGGCCCATTAACAGTGATTGGCCCTCCTCCTAGCTTTGTTGTTTAGGTGTTTAAATTGAATTATTTGAAATGTGTTTTAACAGTTAAAATGTTTTAATGTTTTCCATGTTCACCACCCTATAGACCCTGATGGGTGGAAAGGTGCATAAAAATGTTTTAAATAAATAAATGGGAGCCCCTTGCTGGGGTTGCTGTGAGTTGGTTGGAATTAGACATCACTTCTGTCTATGTAACCTTGAGCACCGTTCAGTTTTATAGAGAGCATATAATTTATCAGTGTGTCGCCTGTCATCCTGTTTTGCTGTCCTGGTCCAACGTGTGATACAGTTGCATTTCTTCCCCAAACTGGCTGCTTCAGCTTGAAATTCCTCTTTTTCTGGGTTCCTTGTGTGGAATTTCTTCTATATAAATGGGAAAAAAGCCAGGGAGACACCACAATTATGAAAATGCAAAATATTTATACAGCTTCAATAATAATTAAAGACCTAATAGAATTTCTTATCAATATTATGGAATATGAATCAATCTCAACTACAATCCAATAATCAAAGTGCAATATATAAGGTAAAGTGTAACGAAGACTCCAGCATTTTCCTTCGTTTCATGGGTGGACTTCCTCAGAAGTAAATTTTCTTGACGTTGCACAAATGTGTTATCATATTCTTCCATAAACAGGTATACTATCAATCCTACGTATCATAACATTTTATAATACGAAAATCATTCATGAATGCATTAATAACGGGCACTAGTCATCATTGCAAATGCTTCCCAATGGCCAGTACTGTCTACACAGTCTGGTAATGGCTTTCCAGGGTTTCATGCAGCGGTCTTTCACATCACCTACTGCCTGGTTCTTTTTAACCGGAGATGGCGGGGGTTGAACTTGGGACTTTCTGCATGCCAAGTAGATATTCTGCCTCTGAGGAACAGTGCATGATGGATCTATTCTCCATGAATGTATCTAAGTTAGCTAATTCTGGTTAGTACCTGGATGAGAGACCACCAAGGAAGTCCAGGGTTGTAATGCAGAGGCAAACAATAGCAGGCCACCTCTTGCCTTGAAAACCCTACAAGGTTGCTGTAAGTTGGCTGAGACTTGACAGCACTTTCCATTGCCATAAAAAAGATGAATGTCATGATTGTGTAGGGTTAAAATTGTGTGGTGTGGTAGTATTGAACCAGAACTCGGGAGACCCAGGGCCAAATCTCTGCTGTGCTATAGAGGTTTGCTGGGCGACCTTGAACCAGTTCTAGCCTTAGAGCCTAATCTGCCCCACGGCAGTTTTGTGAGGACAATAATATATGCTGATTTGGGTCTCTACTGGGGAGAAAGGTGAGTGTAAATCAAGTAAATCACAAAGGAAGACATACAAAAGAATCTTGTTACTGAATGGAAATTGAGATATACAAATGTTTCCAAGCATGCCCATCAGAAAATAACAGAAATACAAACATCTAAAACTTAAGAGACAGAGCATAAAAGCATTAGGCAGATGTACCAGTTCCTCCCCTGATTATTTTCATTTATCTCTACTGTTTAGCCATCTGTGGGTGGATGCTTTTGAATGCTCACACTTCCACTTCAGCACCTGGGCACAATTTTTTCTTTCTTTCCTTGTTCCCAGAAACTTTGTTTACCACCTAACAGATTCTGCAGAATGGTAAAGGGAGCGAGGGAATCCACAGCCTCATCCCAAGCAGAGTTATACATTTCTGAGTCCATCCATTGAAGTCAAGGGGCTTAGAAGGATGCAGCTATGGCATTGCCATAAAGACCATCAGAACATCTGTGGCTAAACACAAGTGTGGGACTTTGCTGTGTTACTGCAGTGCCTTTGGCACCTGAAAAATGGAATAAAATCCATAGTTACTAATAACGCAGTGGCAACTTAATTCAAGATCTCAGCCTTTCACTTGCTGCAATTGCTATTTCTGGCCCAATCTGCATTTGCTATGTAAAGCTGTTCCGTGCTGCTGTGGCACCCCGGCTTCCCATTTGGCTTAGTATAAAGCTCTCCTCTGTCTGCATCAGGACACAAGCTGTTTCGGGACAGCGTGTGAGAGAAGAGGGAGGAGCAGCCTCCCAGGAGCACCGGCAGGGCACAGCACTGTGCTGCACTGCAGGGAGGAAACGGCACCTGCAACCCCCCCCTGAAAGTAAAAGGGGGCGACCTGGCAGAGGGGGAGGCAGGGGGGGCAGGAAAGACAGAACAAGCTGGGTAAAAAACACAAAACACCCATCAGTTGCCAGGCAGAGCATTCTGGAGATGGCCCCAGGAAATAACAAATGGTTCAGGGGTGGGCGTGCTTCCACCCCCCCCCCCCAATATGATTGCAGAAAAATGTTCCCTGGCTGCTTTTAAATGCAGACGACTGGATTTTCAGCTAACTTGTATCCTTTGTGACAATTTGCACATCTCCTTAGAAAAGATTGGGGGGGGGGAGAATTCAGCTCCAGTTCTCTGCTTTTTGCTCACAGCGGCTTGATGGTGGGGAGGAGCAGTTGTGCCACCTTAAAACCACATTCAGATAAGGCGGTGAGATGCCGTAGTGGCCTCGGAGTCACTGCTAAATGGCTGTAAAATGATGCAGACAGCCAATGCTGAGATGAAACAATAGGAGAGTGGAAGCAGCATGAAATCTAGATAGAAATTTGTGAGATGATGTGAGATCATTGGCACAATGGTGGGAAATACCAGTGCAGATTGGACCTCTGCCTGCCACATTAACTACTAGGGCATTACACATCTTGTTTTGATTTCATGTTTAGGAGAACTGAAAAGCAACCTCTCAATTTTCATAATTGTCAGCATTATACCAAACTAGGAGTAAGGCCCGTTGTGGGAAGAAATATAACAAGCTCTAGAAGGAAGCTCCAGGTGAGTGTCCCGGCTGTAGCTGGTGGGGCGGCAGGGGAAGGGGAAAATAGAGGGAGGCAAGCCATGTTTATTTCCTTCTGTTTAGCTATAAGGCAGGGCTGTCTCAAGTCATTTTGCTGTCCCAAGTGGGTCGTATGGGAGGACAGCCTCGTGGTAACAGGTATGGTTCCCTCCACCCCCTGACTTATGTTGATTTGGGGATGGACCCTGCCCTCCCCAGGCTCTACCTCTCAAATCTACAGGTATTTCCCAACCCAGGAGTTGGCAACCCTTGTAGAACTGTTTTCCAGACCCTTGGAACCCAGAAGACATGGCATAAGAGGAGGTGCTTCTCTACCTTAGCTCCCACTGCATAACCCCAAATCAACATAAGTCAGGGGGTGGGGGGAACCATACCTGTCACCATGAGGCTGTCCTTCCATACTACCCACTTGGGACAGCAAAATGACTTGAGACAGCCCTGCCTTATAGCTAAGCAGAAGGAAATAAACATGGCTTGCCTCCTTTTATTTCCCCCTTCCCTCTGCTGCCCCACCAGCCACAGTTGGGACATTCACCTGGAGCTTCCTTCTAGAGCTTGTTGTATTTCTTCCCACAACGGGCCTTACTCCTAGTTTGGTATAATGCTGACTGTTAAGTATGGAACTCAACGACGTTTTGATTTCAGCAAGTGATTTCAGTTTATTCGTAACAGCAATTCCAACTCAGAATACCACAACAACACACCACAAAACAGTGGAGCTTCCCTGAGCAGGGGGCTGGACTAGAGAGGCTGGCAGACCTCTTCTAACTCTGGGGCATTATGGGATGTAATAGCCAGATCTGTCCACAGTATTCTGAGTGTGGCCACTCCTGGGGCTGAGAAGGGCTCTGCTGTCCTGGCAGTTTTCTTCTGAGTCCCTTTCCTGGCACTGACTTTGTCTAGTAATTTTTTTCCACTTCATATTTGTTCTCCCCAGTGGGACCTGGGGATCTTGGAACAATCTGGGTGCTCCTTCCTTCCTTCCTTCCTTCCTTCCTTCCTTCCTTCCTTCCTTCCTTCCTTCCTTCCTTCCTTCCTCTCTCTCTCCTTCCCTCCCTCCCTCCCTCTCCCTCCCTCCTCCCTCCCTCCCTCTCCCTCCCTCCCTCTCCCTCCCTCCCTCCTTCCTTCCCTCCTCTCTCTCTCTCTCTCTCCTCTCTCCCTCTCTCTCTCCCTCTTTCCCTCTTTCTTTCTTTCTTTCTTTCTTTCTTTCTTTCTTTCTTTCTTTCTTTCTTTCTTTCTTTCTTTCTTTCTTTCTTTCTTTCTTTCTTTCTTTCTTTCTTTCTTTCTTTCTTTCTTTCTTTCTTTCCCTCTTCAGAGTCCTCCTGAAGGTGGCTTAATTTTTTTTTTAAAAAAACCCACATATCATTAAACGCCATATCCAAACACAAGCCATTGGACAACAGCAGCATAAAAGCTATCCATAAAACAGAAGCAGACCTTTAGAAAGCTAATAAGCTGGTCTTAGATTTTAAAAAGCTCTTTCTAATTTCCTCCTGTAACTTAATTCCACAATGCTTAGTACCCTTCCACATTCATTTACAATTATCTTGGCTTTTCAGAAATTTTCTTCCCCTCCCCCTATGACTGTAGTGCAAGAAATCACAAATGTCTATAAAGTCCTCCAGACCAAAGACACTGGGAATTAGTGTTTTTAAAATAATGTCTCTCCATCACCAAATTAAAACAAATTCTAAAGAGACATCAAAAGTATTGAAGAATATGGCAACCTGAACTTCTTTAGATGTTCTGTCCCCTGATGAGAGAGGTAGGATGGCAGAGCTCCTGAAAACCACCAAAGAACAAAGACAAAAACAGTAACATGGAAAATAAGGCAGCCCAGTTTGAGTCCAGGAGCCCTGTAGAGACCAAGAAAGGGTTCAGGGCAGGAGCTTTCAAGAGTCAAAGCCCTCATCAGACATGAGTAGAAGGGAGGCTCTACTTGGAAAACCTTGCTGGTCTCTAAAGGGGCTCCTGGACTCAACTATAACTCTTCTATTGCAGACCAACATGGCAAACCTCTGAAAAATAGAAATGTGCCAAAGTAGTGCAAGATGCATCAGCTTTTAACATCACCAAGGCCTTTAGTTAAAAAAATAAAAAGAAAAAAATAAATCAAAGCTGCCTGTGTCTGGGGCAGCAGAACAGCCAGAAAGGTTTAAATCAGGTTAGGAATGGGTGAATCTGCCCAGTTTGTGCAGACAGCAATAAAAAAGTCAGTGCATCCCAAATTCTGCCCAGGGTAAACGGCTGAAAATGCCCCGGCTCTCACTGTGGGGTCACGGGCAGCAGAGTCTCCGTACAACACAAGTTCCTGGCCACGGCAAAGTCTCTGCACTCCGGCACAGATACAGTTGAGAATCTGGAGCGTGTGTGGGGGTGTGTGTGGGAATAGATTTGAGATGTGGCAAGGAGATCAAGTTTTAATTCCTGCCTCAGTACATCCATATGTGTGGACACGTGTCAGTACTCTCCACCCCACTACAGGTACATCAAGGGGGAGATGAAACCCTTTGGCAGGAAGGGATCAGCACTGGGCTCAAACCAGGGTTGCCAGGTCCCCCCTGGCCGCCAGCAGGGATTAAGGGGCATAGGGTTGCCAGCTCCAGCTTCGGAGACTCCTGGCGATTTAGGGGTGGAGCCTGGGGAGGGGAGGGACCTCAGAGTCCACCCTCCAGAGCATGCATTTTCTCCAGGGGATCCCCCAGAGCTATAATTCCAGGGGATCCCCCGGCTCCACCCGGAGGCCGACATCCCTAAGCTGGAGTAACTCGGTCTGCACACTGTTAGAGGTTGTTTGTTACTGCTGATCTACAACAACAGTTTAGGAAGCACTCGCTGTATCCAAGACAATTCCAGAGGGGCAGCATTGTTAGTCTATTGTCATTCCCCTCCCTACTGCTATTGCAGCAAAATAAAACAGAAGGCCAGTGGATAAGGTTGCCAACTCCAGGATGGGAAATGTGTGGCGATTTGGGGGTGAAGGGTGGGGCTTGGGAGGGGGAGGTACCTCAGTGGGCTTTAATGCCACAGAGCCCCCCCCCCCGAGCAGTCATTTTCTCCAGGGGAACTGGTCTCCGGAGTCATAAGTCCAGATCTCCAGGTCCCACCCAGAGGCTGGTAACCCCCCCAGTGGCATCTCAGAGGCTAACACCATGTATTCCAGCATGAACAGTTATGAGTCAGAGCTCACTTCTTCCGATGCTATGAAGAGGAAAGAAATCATCCGCCACATTTTATAGGTAAAATTACCAGCGTGGGGGTAGAGTTGGGGGCAGAAAGAGGCTTGGTGTGACTCCCACCATAAATCTTTCAGGTGTGATTCCCTGTATTACGGACTGGAACAGACTGTGTTTTAACACATGATGGATGATCAGAGTGGTCAGAGGTTCAAGCCTCAGTTTCATAGGGTGCAGGATAAAGAAGAGTGTAATTAAGTAGGAAACAAACAATGCATCAAGAAAGAAGCAGTCTGAATCCTAAGAAAATTAATTGCTATCAGCAAAGGGTTATGGTATCATATGACATGTTAAGAAGAGCCAGTTAAAGTTTCTAAAAAGCAGATCATGTTGAGCAATTAGAAACTGTAGTGAGAAAGGAACCTCAAGTCTCTGTTTAAGTCAGGATAAGTGGTGTATAGTTTCTTGATGGTTTCTAACTCTGCACATTCATGTTGTATATTTCCTTTGAAGTTCTTTTTTTGGGGGGAGGGGAAGAACAGTGGTGTTCAGATCTGCAACAGTAGAACCAGGAAGGTTAACATTCCCACCTACTGGTTTATGAATGGCAGTTTCTTAGATCTGTGTTCATGGATTCTCTCACATAGGGATTCTCTCACATAGTGTTTGTCCAATATAGGTAGCAGAAGGGCATTGCTAAAATATGTATTAAATGGTGTCGTCGTTAAGTGTGTGGACTCTAATCTGGGAGAACCAGGTTTGATTCCCCACTCCTCCACTTGCAGCTGCTGGATGACCTTGGGCAAGCCATAGTTCTGTCAGAGCTGTCCTTGAAAGGGCAGTCCTCGAAAGAGCTGTCTGAGCCCCACCTCCCTCACAGGGTGTCTGTTGTGGGGAGGGGAAGGGAAAGGAGTTTGTCAGCCACTCTGAGACTCCGAGTGAAGGGCAAAGGGGTATAAATGCTTCCCAGGCCTGGCTTGCTGCTGCTTGGGGAGGGGGCAGAGGGGTGGAAGCTGAGCCGGGGGCTGAGTGAGCAGAGAGGCTGGAGGGCAGCAAAGAGGAGGGGGCTGCAGCAGAAGGAGGCCTTGCTCAGGGACAGGGCTTGTGGGAGAGCGGGAGACGGAAGCTGCCGGCCCAGAGCAGCGAGGGAGACGAGCAGGCTCATGTGATCTCCCAGTCCCGCCCTATGGAGGGAAGGGGCAGCCGGGTGGCTGGAAACAGGCGGGGGGATGCCAGAGAGGAAGTTGGGGAGATGCTGGCTGTGTTGGAGATCGAGGGCTTGAGGGGGCTTGAGGGAGGGGGGTTGCACAGGAGAAATGATTAAATTATCTAAAGTGGCTAAGGCCCCCCCGAGAAATTTAAATGCCCCCGACTTAGAAATGCCTGGCTACGGGCCTGCCATGGGTGCAGATGGGTGACAGGGGAGTTGCTTGGGTGGGGGTCAGCAGCGGTGGGCCCCGGCAGAAGTCCTGGGCCCTGGAAGCCGCTCCACCTCCGGCCATGCTGATGCCGGCTGTGGTGGCCAGAAGAAGAGGAAATGCAGGTGTGGAGCGGCCTCTCACATCTGCCCAAGAGAGAGAGAGAGACTGAGCCTCAGGAAGTGACTCTTCTTGTGAAGTCCATGAGTGGTCCTTGTTTCCTCTGTGAAATGGTGCAGGGTACAAAACAGTTAAGGATGTCAAGGACTGATTTTTACCTAAATACTGAAGCTTCTGCGAACTGCTGTGGTGCGGTTCTTTCCCGAGTCAGGGCATCTGTGTCCCGACGCTTTCTGTCTCCTTGCCCCTTTTAAATGAAATGCCATTATGTCCTTTAATCTTCCCTCACACTTTGCCAGAATACTCATGAGGCTATCTGTCATCTTGTTTGCTTTAAACTGCCACCTCATCAAAGCATATTTTTGTTAAAAAAAACACACCAAAAAACTGCAGCACTTTTATCCTCACCTGAGAGTGATCAAAGGCCAGTAACAGGAATGAGGAGAGCCTGAGAAGCAAAACATAATTGCAAGAGATTTTTGTCAATAAGGATGGCCAGCTAATAACGCACAGGAGTGCTGAAAAGGGAAGGGAGAAGAGAAGATTGGATTTATACCCTGCCCTTCACTACCGAAAGGTGTCTCAGAGCGGCTTACAAACTCCTTTCTCCTCCCCTCCCCTCCCCTCCCCTCCCCTCCCCTCCCCTCCCCTCCCCTCCCCTCCCCTCCCCTCCCCTCCCCACAACAGACACCCTGTGAGGTAGGTGGGGCTCAGAGAGAAACAGCTCTTTTTCAAGGACAGCTGTGCCAGAACTATGGCTTGCCCAAGGTCGTCCAGCAGGTGTGAGTCGAGGAGTGGGGAATCAAACCTGGTTCTCCCAGATTAAAGTCCGCGCACTTCACCACTACACCAAACTGGCTCCCAGGGCCACCTGAATTGCTCCTCTCCATACCCTGCTTCAGACAATGGGACGTGTGCACTGGGGTGTCAGTAATGGTTTGTTTAATGTTTCACACTGTGTCCATTGTTCTGTGTTCCCTATCTTGTCTCTGCTTCTGTGCTTGCGTAGGTATGCTAGCTGTAACGTGGGAGCTTCTT
Source organism: Gekko gecko (assembly GCA_029375565.1). Classification (NCBI taxonomy): domain Eukaryota; kingdom Metazoa; phylum Chordata; class Lepidosauria; order Squamata; family Gekkonidae; genus Gekko; species Gekko gecko. The sequence continues at coordinate 4,233,428 of JAPDNY010000011.1, forward strand.
CTCTGCTGCTCAGTGTTATCACGGTGGCCTTGAATGCAGGCTTTGGGCTATTCTTAAGTCTATGAGAATTTTCCATTTCTGTGCAGCTGAGGGGAGGAGGGAGTTGTCTCCCGCCTATTAAGTAACTCTCCCACCAGGAGTTTCCCGTGCGTGCGCTTGAAGTTCATTTGCTAATCGCTATTTTGCATCACACTATAACCATGCTTGTGCAGCAAATCCCGCTATTCCTGACAATAACCATTTCACTGTGGGTTTTAGCACTGTATTCCAATAAAGCCTTTCTTGGTCCTAAGAATGCTTGGATCTACTCGTTTTTGAACCTGACATGGGGTCTCTGCAAGAACACCACCTAATTTCTCTCTTTTGAGGATGATGAGTCATACATGTGGATCATCTGCTCATAACCCAGCTCACCAGTTATGGTCTTTCTGGTGGAAGGCAGGTTCCTTGTTTTCCCCTTGCAAACTCCCATCAGTTCAATAAGCCTGTGAGGTCCTGAGGTGATCTCCTGTCCACAAGTATCTTGGGCTGGGGCTCAGAACTGTGAAATTCTTGGAGGTTAGGGGTAGAGCCTGAGGAGGGCAGGGTTTAGCGGCCTCAGTGGGGTACAATGCCAAAGAATCTACCCTCCAAAGCAGTCAATTTGTCCAAGGGACCTGATCTCTGTTATCTCATAATCAGTTGTAATTTCAGGCAATCTCCAACCCCAGTGTGGAGGCTGGTAACCCTCACACCTGGCTTGGCTTCTTAGGCTGGTCAGGATCTAGTCATGGACATTAGCAGAGAGCCGGTGTGAGGTAGTGGGTAGGAGTGTCGGACTAGTATCTGGGAGGCCTGGGTTCAAATCCCCACTCGTACCATGGAAGCCTTCTGGGTGACCTTGGGAAAGTCACACTCTCTCAGCCTGACCTACCTCAAAGGGTTGTTGTGAGGAGGTAATGTAGGAGGAAGAGAATGGTGTAAGCTACTTTGCATCCCAATTGGGGAGAAAGGCCGGGCATAAATTAAACATACAAATAGAGGTCGGAGTTGCCTGTGTTTCCACTGTAGAAATGTTGGACAGCATTTAGGTTGCAGGCACATGCATGAGATAATGTGGGGGGGAAGAAGAGAAGAAAAGAAGAAGAGGTTGGCTTTATCCCCCGCCCTTCACTGCCCAAAGGCATCTCAGAGCGGCTGACAGACTCCTTTCCCTTCCCCTCCCCACAACAGACACCCTGTGAGGTAGGTGGGGCTGAGAGAACTTCTGACAGAAACTGTCCTTGAGAAAACAGCTGTGCCAGAGCTTGTGACTGACCCAAGGTCACATCAGCAGGTGCCAGCGGAGGAGTGGGGGAATCAAGCCCGGTTCTCCCAGATAAGAGTCCGCGCACTTAACCACTACACCAAACTGCCTACACCAAACTGGAAGCGAGGCTATTCCCTCCAGAGGAAATTGACCCGCAGCTGCATGATCACACCTCCCTTTGAAGCTGTGGGGGCAGCCCACCACTGCGTGATCAGACCAACTGTGGGTGAGTCGGGGAGATGAATCGCATCTCAGCACTGAGGGCTCCCTATGGAGTGTGCGATGATGCGCATACTGAGAAGGGGGGGAAAGCAACAGCACGGAGTCAGGATGGCCTGACCAGACCATCCCGACGCCATGGGAGCGCACTGGAGCGATTGGACAGGGGAAAGTCTATCTGTGGCCCATAGCAAACCTGTTTGCTACCAGACTTTCCCCAATGTCTTTTTGCTCTGCTTCTGAGGCAGAGCAAAACGGGTTGCCGACAGGTACGTGGGGCTTCCCCGATGTTTGCATCTGATCATGCCCTTTAAATCCGCCCGGCATTCGCATCTATGGCGGGGCTACTTGTGCGTGTGATCACAGCCTTAGATGGGTTTTTGGGGGAAGGGGTTTACCAAAATTGTTTTGTTTTCCTTTCCCTCTCTCCACATGACTGGGTTACGTGAGAAAGATGAAGAGGGTAACCGTCACAATGCGTCGTCAGGTTTTAAAAATTGCCTGCTGCTGCGTAGGACACATATGATCTGGCTGGTCCACCTCCCCTAATCCTTGTCTGTCTTGCTCATGACGGAAGCCTCGCATCTGGTGCAGGAAGCTCTGACTGACGGAAGCTCCTGCTGGAACAAATGCCGTTCGCCTCTCAGGTGCCATCCTGGTTTCATTGAGTCATTTTGTGCAGCTGTTCCTTTGCTCAGCACACGGCAGCCTTCTCGGCTGGCTTCGGCAAGCGTCTTCCCTCTCCTGCTAGCTTTGCAAAGGTGGCAGGCCTTCTGTGTCGCTTGACAGCTCCCTTTCCCCTGGAAGGACCCGGGGCTGAAATGTGTACAAAGAGAAGTGGTACTCGAAATGCAGCGGGCCCTGGATTAAGCCGTACAGCCAGCTCTCTCCGATGGCAAAGCTGCATCAGGAAGGGCTTGTGGCCCTCAGGACAGGGCACAGCTGAGTTAACAAGGGCTGAGACATCATTCCTCCATGTCCAGTGGCTGAATAGAAGGCAGCAAGAACCTCGGGAGAACGAACCCAGCCGGCACCAGCCCCAAGGAAAGGAGCAGCCTTCGGCCAAATGCTTGGCTATCGATTTGCGCATGCGCAGGGCCTGAGCCCCGTCACTGTTGCTGCCCTGCTTCCATGATTGCTCTTAGGATGCTTTGCATCAGGCGGGATCCGTGGAATCACTTGGTTCTAGTCCAGCCAGACTTGAGTCCCGGAGCACCTCAGGGACCAGCAAGATTTTTAGGGACATGAGTTTTTGTGAGCCAAGCTTCCTTAATCAGATACGAGTAAGAACGGAGATCCCTGAGCCTTTATATCCCAGTCTGAGGACTCTGGGATCTCCGTTCCTACTCGTATCTAACAAAGGGAGGCCTGACTCTCGAAAGCTCGCTGGCCACCAAAATCTTGCTGGTCTCTCAGGTGCTCCTGGCCCCGAATCCAATTGTTCTGCTGTGGACCGACACAGCTGCCTTTTGAAGCTGACTTGGTTTTAGTCCAAAAAGTTTTGATGGAGCCATTTTCCACTCTGCCCAAACTGAAGAATGGATGAGGTTGATAGGCATATGGGAACCATCCCACTGCCACACTGGAATCCGCCTGGCCATAGGGTCGCCAACCTCCAGGTGATAAAAACAAACAAAGAGAGAGAATCACGGAAGCATCTGTGCCAAATGGGATTAAACAATGATAACCTCACAGATTAATAATTCTTGCAAGATGTTGTCAAAGGCTTTCATGGCCGGAGTTCATTAGTTGTTGTAGATTTTCCGGGCTGTATGGCTGTGGTTTTGGCATTGTAGTACCTACCATTTCACCAGCAGCTATGACTGGCATCCTCAGACACAGAGAGAACTCCATCTTTCTGTGTTATACCTCTGAGGATGCCAGTCACAGCTGCTGGCGAAACATCAGGTCCTACAATTCCAAGACCACGGCCACGCAACCCGGAAAATCTACAGCTAATTCATACAAGTCCATTTTGTATTTTTATATATATATTAAATGAACAGTATGGGGTTGCGGCGGCTCAAGTGGTTAAGACACTGAACTGCAGGCTGTGGAAGGTCAGTAGTTCAGTAGTTCAAGACCCGAGAGTGTCGCATGACGGGGTGAGCTCCTGTCTCTAATTCCAGCTCCTGCCAACCTAGCAGTTCGAAAGCAAGAAATTGCAAGTAGATAAATAGGTACCACTTTGGTGGGAAGGTAACAGCGTTCTGTGCACCTCGGTGTTTAGTCATGCCACCCACATGACCACGGAAACGTCCTCGGACAGCGCTGGTTCTTCGGCTTTGAAACAGAGATGAGCACCGCAACCCTAGAGTCGGATTCGACTGGCTTTCAAGCAAGGGAACCTTCACCTTTACCTATGGGGTTGCGAAGAGTTGGGCTCGACTGTGCAACTGAACAACGAATAAACAGTGGAATACATATAACATTTGAAAATTACATAGAAAACTGCAATTGTTGTTTCTTCTTGTATAAAAATCCAAAGCCTTTCAAAAATTCATCAAACTAAGTCCTTATATGCAGAAAGTTCATCAAATGGGAAGAATCTTCTTAAACAGGAGAAGACACATTTCACACCTCATTAGTGTATCCTAATTAGAAGAACGTCAGGTCCCTCTTATTGGGAAAAATAGTCAAAAATACTTAAATACTCAGAGTTTGCAATGGATCTTTGCTTCACTGGAGAGGAGACATTTTTTCCCTGTGTAAATATTTCTAAGGAAGGGGTTTACATGGAAAGCTACAAAACAAAAGAGATATCTAGAGCTACATTTTACATCCTTACAGCAGAGAACACAGGGTCACACAACAACAATGGAGAATCTCCTTCTTCTTGACCCCTAGAAGGAAGTCACCTGCACACAGTAACCAATGATTGCTAGTGAACAGACTTAGATTTTCCCAGGCTGTCTTCCCATTGGCTCTGAGCCAAGTTTCCCTTCCAGGTCAGTCTAAACAATAGCACAGAAGGTAGAAGAGATTAATCTTATAATGACTGGAATCTAGACCTTGCAAGTCATACATTTCCAACACCTCTGGCACGGAAGCCAGCATAAAGCCATGTTTCAAAGATTTTTTTCAAAGCAGGAAAAATTCAGGATACAAGCATCATATTTTGCACTATTAAAAACATATCAAAATGTTAAACAAGGCTATGTATCCAACCTTACAGTGTTTTACAATATTTTATAGAATTATAATTACAATTAATAGCAGCAATTTAAACATGAGAACTTTCTCTGAAGCAGCACCACAAGACAAGATCATTTTCTCCATGACAGACAAGTATTGACTCCAGATCCGAGATCTTTCTTGGATTTCTTGGATTTAAAACTAGCTCAATCTAAGAAACCAGGGCTGGTGTTTGCAGGTGGGTCAATGGCTCAGGGAGGTGGCGTTCAGCCTCTCTGAGATGGGTTTGCCCTCATCCTAAAATAACAGGTAACAAGTTTGCAGCTGCAGGTGGTATTACATCTGTCGGGGGTCAGAGCATTTATCGCGGAGGGGCCCTGCCAGCATCCAGGGCCTGCGGTGCCTTTCAGCAGCTTGGCCTGGGTCACCAGCTGTGAACTCCCCTGGACAGAGACAGCATTGCCAAGTTGTCCATGCTCTGGGCACATCTCGGTTGGGTTTCTGTCATGAGGTATACGGGAGGCAGCCTTTGAAGAGAACTTGAAACTCTAAGGAGAGCAAAGTTATCGACTGGAATGCACCAGATTGCTCATGATAGCTCTGTGCTGGAAAAGCTGCTCTGTCTGTTAAGAGGCTTATCTGGAAACGCTGGATTTGGCCTAAGAAGCCTGTAACAGCTTTGAACCACAGCGCTTGAAGAACATCCCCCCCAATGTGGTCATTTCTTGAGATCCTCTCCTGGCTTCCTCTGCCTTCTGAGGCTAGACAGGAAGTTTCTCTAACTCTCCCCTCCCCTCATATGCCACTACTCTAGCTAGGAATCCATGTTCAAACCCCATTAACTCATAAAGTTTACTAGGCAGCCTCACGGGATAGATTAATCTTGGGACAAGGTAAATATAATGATCTGGGATGAATATTGAACAGTTGATTTTCAGGGATAGCTCTGATTCATAAGTGAGAGGATGGAAAAGTCCCTGGGAAGCAGCTTGCTCACTACAGCTGATCTTCACTGATGTGAAAACTGGGTGTGCTCTCTGGGCCACTCTCCGTGTCAGCGGGGCAAGCAAGAGGCCCTTCAAGTTTGGCCAATGAATGGGCTATGCTTCCTACCACATGGCCCGGAATCCTCAGCAATGAACAGGGACACCATGGCAGATATACGTTGATGTAGAAATGTTGGAATATATACAAGGGTGGTTCTTTTTGTTGTTTTTAATTGATGTACGCTGCCCTAAGTCCTGCTTAGCAGGGGAGGGCAGTTTAAAGCATCATCATCATCAATCATCACTTCTCCCTGAAGTCATGAAAGAGTTAATTGTGTGTTAACTAATCATTAGGTAGACTGCAGTGAATCTGTTGCACGAAGCCCCCTCCAAGGAAGAGGAAGTTCTTTTCCCAATGAGATGTGTTGTAGAACAATTATTGGTTGATCAATGTATTGGTGGGACGGAGTTTAGGGGCTTCTTTTCCTGCCTTCTTTCTAAGACCAGGGAACGCCTCCATCTTGAAGTAACTAGTAACCAGCTAAGATGTAGTTTAAATAGAATGTTTTTCTTGTTTTTATATCCAGATGTTTCCCTTCCCTCTTTTATAGTAAAGTGTTTATAAAAGCTAAACACACGAGGCTGTGCCTCTTGTGTTACTCTGCTTCAGAATTCCAACAGGGAAGGATTCCATGAGCACAGGGATGCCACAGTTGTAAAAAAATAAAATAAAAAATGTTTGTGACTCCTTGCTCGAGGTCTGTGACGGAGCGAGCTCTCAGAAAGAAAACAGCATTTGACTATCTAGACGTACACAGCTTTGTAAAACTGAGTTATCTCACCCTCCCATGTGAGTGGCTGGCTATCTTGGATTGAATCTCACTAGCAATGAACCACAGTGGTCCAGAAAACGGAGTGCAGCCAGGCGACTCAAGCCTTTATCTCATCCACTGCTCAAGGGGGCGGGGGCGGTCTCTGCCACTTATTTCCCCCCTTGCAAAGAGCCCAGTGGCTGTTTTAAAGCTGGAAGTAGCAGTGCAAACAGATTCTCCTGTGTGCCTTCACAAACCCACGGTGCAGACAAGAGAGAATCCCTCAAGTGTACGAGAGTTGATGCCAACCGAAAACGAGGCTATTTTGTCAGGCTTTTAAATTTTCAAGTCGGTCCCACCCACACTCTTCCCTTCCTGCAAAGCCCTCGGAGTTGCTGACATCTTAGCAGGCAAGTTCTCATCCAGACAGCATCAAGGGCTTGGACCCCTTTAGCTCACCTGCAGCAGTAGATTCCAGTCTGTGCCTGTTCTGGCCATTCGCTGGCAGGGTTGATTGTGTGGTCAGAGGCTGTTTTATTGTCGGCTGCTGTTTATATACTGGGACGTTTGAAGTGCTTCTTATTGTTACTCCACAACTGCGGAGAACTTGGAGTGCTTCTCATTGGAACAGGGTCTGCCTGATCATTTTATTTTATTTCATTCTGAGCTTTCAGGTGAGTCACCGGAAAATAAAAGACAAAGCCTATTAAGCCTTTGAGCTGGGCTCTGCCCCAGACACCCTCACTCTCACAGGACTCTGTCCAAGAATGTAGAAGGCTTTGGTGAAACCAACGGCCAGAGCATTCCCAGCACGGTCAGCAACACGCTGCTGCCACTTCCACTGTGCACAGGAATCGAGGCCAGTGTTTTGTTGGTGACATCAGCACATTGCCAGTGAGGGCCCCTCCCACCTGGTAAGTCACCCCCCCACCTGCTGCCGAGGAGCTGGCAACCCTCACCAGCTGTTGGCTGATGCCGCCATGGATTGTCTGTTGTGTCTCCATTTCTCACCTGGCCTGCCTCCTCCAGCTGGCCCCTCGCTTCCCCTCCTCCCCCTCCTTGGTATCTGCTTCTTGCCTCTGCCCCTTATCTCTACTCTGTCCTTGAAGCTGAGCACCATTTTTTTCCGCTGGGAGCCATTTTCTTTTGAGTGTGTGAGTTTACTCCCCTTATTGGTTTATGCCCTCCTGATACATAGCATGATCTGGGTATAATTATCTGTCTCCCCGCCTAAACCCCATTCCTGACATGGAATGTGTCAAATGATGACCCAAGTACCTTCCTCAATAAACTGCACTTCTCGGAAAGCCTGTTGATGAGTGTGAGTGACTGGGGACTCTGACACCTCTTTTTGTAGCAGGAACTCCTTTGCATATTAGGTGACATGCCCCCTAATGTAGCCAATCCTCCAAGAGCTTACAGTAGCCCCTGAAAGCTTTTGGAGGATTGGCTACATTAAGGGTATGCAAAGGAGTTCCTGCTACAAAAAGAGCCCTGTGCAAGCCTAACAACCAGGTGGCCACTGCACAGGTGCAGACGTGCTTGTCATGTTGTAGTAGTGCTTGTGCAGGACTTCATCAGGGAACATGGTGGCAGTCCGATCGGAAGCTTGTCTTGTATGTAACCGAGGGACTTCAGCAAGGTACTTTTGCCTAATGAGTGTGTTTGTGTTGAAATTCCCAGGATGCCTAGCTAGAACTGCTCCCCCCACCCAGTTGTCATAGTTGTACTTAACTTATAAATTGTCCTCCCTTCTGGACTCAGCTGATCTGGCCATGTTGATCCATGTCTATCAATAAACTGAACTAGTGTAACATGCTGTCCCTGGGACTGACCTTGAAGGCAACTCAGATGCTTCAGTTTGTTCAGAATGTGGCAGCCCAATTCTTGCTTGGAGTTAGTTATTCGGTTCAGCCTCAGACCTCTGTACTGGTTGCCTGTTTCTTTCTGCTTGTAGGACTGCCTCCATCTGCATGCAAGCAGGGGCAAACCAGTTCAGCTTATTCATGGCCTTTTTAGTGATAGCACCAGAAAAACATCTATTTCTGCTTCACTGGCTATGCCTTTGATTATGTGGATCACAACAAATTGTGGCAAGTCCTTAAAAAGATGGGAGTACCAGACCACCTCACATGTCTCCTGAGAAACCTGTATAAGGCTCAAGAAGTGACAGTTACAACCGGATATGGAACAACTGATTGGTTTAGCATAGGAAAAGGAGTACAACAAGGATGTATATTGCCACCTTGCTTATTTAATTTATATGCTGAGTACATCATGCGAAATGCTGGCCTGGATGAATCACAAGCTGGAGTTAAGATTGCTGGGGAAAAGATCAATAACCTCAGATATGCAGACGATACCACTCTGATGGCAGAAAGTGAAGAGGACCTCAAGAGCCTCTTGCTCAGGATGAAAGAGGAGAGCGCAAAAGTGGGCTTGAAGCTCAACTTCAAAAAAACTGAGATCATGGCATCTGGCCCCATCACTCCTTGGCAAATAGAAGGGGAAGTCGTAGAAGTAGTGACAGACTTCACGTTCCTGGGATCCCAGATCACTGCAGACGGTGACTGCAGCCATGAAATTAAAAGATGCCTGCTCCTTGGGAGGAAAGCAATGGCAAACCTAAACAGCATGATAAAAAGCAGAGACATCACCCTGCCAACAAAAGTCCGCATGGTCAAAGCAATGATATTCCCCGTAGTAATGTATGGCTGTGAGAGTTGGACTATAAGGAAGGCCGAGCGCCGAAGAATAGATTCTTTTGAACCATGGTGCTGGAGAAGACTCTTGAGAGTCCCTTGGACTGCAAGGAGATCAAATCAGTCAATCCTAAAAGAAATCAACCCTGACTGTTCCCTGGAAGGCTAGATCCTGAAGTTGAAGCTCAAATACTTTGGCCACCAAATGAGAAAGGAGCACTCCCTGGAGAAGTCCCTGATGCTGGGAAAGATGGAAGGTCAAAGAAGAAGGGGATGGCAAAGGATGAGATGGTTAGACAGTGTTATCGAGGCAATGAACATGAAATTAAGCAAACTCCAGAGCACGACGGAAGACAGGAGGGCCTGGCGTGATGTGGTTCATGGGGTTGCAAAGAGTTGGACTCAACTATGCGACTGAACAACAACCAGCCTTTGGAACAGCCTCCCTGTGAAGGTGAGGAAAGCACACACACCCCACCGCTGTGGAGGCTGAGGGGGTTATAGGACTGAGTTATCTGTGCTTTTAACAAATAACTCATGGAATAGATGTGGGGGAAATCCACTCATTCCTTTTCAGTAAAAGAATGTGGGGAAACTTGAGTTATAACATCACAGCTCACAGACATTCTAAGTATGCTTTTGAAACATAAGGGAAATGAGAATTATTTAACATCCAAATGAGCTCCACATTTACATTCTTCTATATTTAATGGATGCACATTTTATCAGGCATCAGCCCAGCAATTGCAACAGACTTTTTATATAACTTTATTCATTTTTACATAAAGATTCGTCCATTAGCAGATGTATGCAACAGAAGACTATGCAACTACAGTAACCTATGCACTGTGGCGCTCACCCCTCCACTCCACCACATGCCATCGACACTGCCACAACCGATGCCATGCATCTGCTGCGGGGAGCCCCATGAACGGCAATCCTGCTGTTTCTGGGATGCCACGTGCAGGAGCTGCGGAAAGGTCGGCCACATCACCTGAGCCTGCCGTTCCAAGGGAAATTAGAAGCAGCTGACAGCAAACCCAGCATCCACGCACACCATGGAATTGCACACCACCTCAGTCCAGCAGCAGGAGGTACTGAACTTGCCCCAGGACACTCCTGTCAAAATTACGGGAAACCCATATAAGACGGAACTTGACACCAGGTCCTCCATCTCCATAATTTCAGAGGACACCTTTAGGAGACTCTGTGCAAGGGGTGGCCCTCACCTTAGGCCTATTAGTTTCACCTTGAGGGACTTCCAACAGAACAAAGTGCCCGTGAAGGGGGTGAGCAAGTTCCGAGTACAGTACCAGAATTTTGATGGACTTTTTGACTTGCTGGTGGTGGGGACAGTTGCATGAGTCTCCTAGGACTAGCCTGGTTCACGCCCTTGGGGTTCCGAATGACTGGGGTGCACCACGTGGCCACAAAAGACTTTCAGCTTGTGTGTGATGAGTTCCCGGCTGACTTTGATGGGATACACAGTTGCTACACCGGACCCCCCCGTCTCACTCCAGCTCAACCCAGAAGGTGTCCCATACGACTAAAGGCTAGGCACATCCTGTTCATGTTGAAGCCTAAAATAGATGAGGAGCTGGATTGGTTAGTGGGCTGGGGGGGTGGAGCCAGTTCCACATGCCCTCTGGGAAACCTTGATTGTTACATCCGTTAAGCCCAATGGTGACGTCTGCACCTGTGTGGACTACAAATGCACCATAAACAAGGTGCTGCAGGACCACTCCTACCCGGTTCTGGTAGTCAGCCACATCTTGGCCTCTCTAGCAGGCACCAAGGTCTTCAGAAAGTTGGACTTGGTTCAGGCCTACCAGCAGCTACAGGTGGATGATGTGATCGCAGACGCCCAGACTATAGAGATGCACAGGGGTGCGTTCCAAGTGCAGCAACTGCAGTTTGGGGTCAGCGTAGCCCTGGGAATTTTCCAGAATCTAATGGGCTCTCTCCTTAAAGGAATTCCTGGGGTCCAACCCTTCTTTGATGATGTTTTGATTGCTGCACCCACGGATGAGGACTTTGCTAGTAGACTGTGCAGCGTCCTGCAGTGTTTCCAGTCAGCTGGACTCAAGGTGAAGTGGGAAAAATGCCTCCTGGGGGTTCTGCAGGTTGAGTTCCTGGGGTTCTTGGTTGACATGGAGGGCATCCATCCCACCCCAGATAAGGTGCATGCCATCATCAACGCTCCTACGCCAACCTCCAAGCCAGAACTCCAGGCCTTCTTGGGGCTCCTGAACTTTTATCACTCCTTCCAGCCCCACAAAGCTGCACTTGCGGAACCACTTCACCGCCTCCTCAACAAATAAGCCCTGCGGGTCTGGGGCCAGAAGCAAGCCACCACGTTCTGGGCCGTCAAGGAGCTGCTCACCTACAATGCTGTCCTGGCCCACTTCGACGAGATGCAGCCCATTTTCCTCACATGTGATTCTTCCTTATACAGTGTCAGAGCCATCCTTGGACACCAGCTGCCAGATGGCTTGGAGGTCTCCGTGGCTTATTACTGCTGCACCCTGTCTTCAGCCAAGCCCAACTATGCACAAATCGACAAGGAGGTGCCAGCTATCGTTGCCAGGTGAAGAAATTCCATTACTACCTCTATGGACAGCCATTCACCATCATTACAGACCATAAGCCCCTGCTTGGTCTGCTAGCTCTGGATCGTCAGACCCCCTAGATGCTCTCGCCTCATGTGCTGTGCTGGTCCATCGTTGGCAGGATACCAGCACTCCCTCTTCCACTGCCCAGGGAAGGCTATGGGACATGTTGATACCCTCAGTTGCCTGCCGCTCCGTTCCTACAATCCCAACCCTGCTCCCATGCACCAGATCCTGCTCATGGAGGAACTTCCCGACCACCCTCTGCAGGTATCTGATGTGTCCCACCACACCACAAGGGACCATGTCCTCTCTTGCATTTTGGACTGGGTGGGAAGGGGCTGGCCCACCAGCTGAGTGAGCCCAGAATTTGTAGCTTTCTCCTCCCACTGTGACAAGTTATCAGCCCACAAGGGTTGCCTACTGTGGGGGAGCCGGGTGGTGGTTCCTGCTTCTTAGCGCCAGCAAGTGCTAATGGCTCTGCATGACATGCATCCCAGAACTGTATGGATGAAAGCACTGGCCTGGAATTATGTATGGTGGCCAGGCATGGATAGCAAGATAGAGGCCTGGGTCAAGTGCTGCCAGGACTTCCAAGAAACCTGAACCGCACCGCCCAGGGCACCAGTGCAGCAGTGGGAGTCCACCCACAAAATGTGGTCTGAGTACACTTGGACTTTGCCCTTCCAAGGGCAAATATTCTTCATTTTGGTGGAGTCATACGCCAAGTGGCTGGAGGTAGTGACTGTTGCCTCCACCTTCTCCAATGCAGTGATCCAGGCCCTCAGAGGGATCTTCAGCACACATGGCCTGCCTGACATGATAGTGACTGACAACAGGACAGCCTTCACCTTGGGGGAATTTCAAGAATTTATGGACCACTACCCTATCAGATAATCAGAGATAATGGTGTGAACCATGAAGGAGTCACTCCAGCAGATCATGGAGAGACTGGGACCATAGACTCATAGCCTTCCTTTTCAGCCACCAGGTGACCCCGAGCACCAGCACTGGACGCAGCCCAGTGGAACTCCTCATGGGCAGGCACCTAAGTACCTGACTGGACATGCTGCACCCAGATTGAATGTCAGGCAACAGAGAACCAGGAAGTGTCCAGAGGATTTTCCCCTGGTGACTCTATGTGAGGAATTTTGCCGGCAGTCCTGCCTGGGTTCCCGCCAAAGGCATCAGAGTTACCAGGCCTCTGTCATACAAGGTATCAACTCACAATGGTCAGGTTCTACATAGACACATAGACCAGCTCCGCCGCCATCTACTTCCTGTTGACCCGGAGTTACTATCAGCAGTGGTGGAAGACTACAATGAGGGATTACCATGACCGCTGGAGCCGGAGACTGCGAGTGAGTTTCAGCCTGACAGCATACAGTCCAACCACCAGGAGGGCGAAACACCAGACTATTCAGCCATGGACTCCCCAGATGTCATGACAGCCCCACAGCCTTCTACCAGCACCATGCTAGCAATGGTGGGCTCAGATCCCATAACTGCAATCCCTCAACCAGAGCCATGACATTCAACCCGGGAACGTCACCAATCAGCATACTTAAGAGACTATGTCTGTTAAGGTGTTTTGGAACTTAGGAGGGAGGGGTGTTATGCATTGAGCCTAAGCCATCCCTGAATGTGGACCTTGAACTGGATGAGCTTGCTCCACAAGAACAATAGCTGACCAGGATCCTGGAATTGACCTATAGATAAGCAGTGTAATGTAAATAGCCTATCCTTGGGAGTGGGTATGGTGTTTGCATGCTTTATAAACAGGGCTCAAACCCTGATGGGGGTCCTTGTTGTGTTCCTGAAATCACTAAATAAACTAGAACTAATCACTGCAATGTGTTCAGAACCCAGTATTTAACAGCTACTTTGGGGTCAGGAAGCAATTTTTCTCCAGGCCAGTTTGGCTGGAGATCCCGGAGGTTTGTGGCTCCAGTTCTTATGCGGGATGGAGAGGTTTGGCCAGATGCCTAAGCCCCTTCCAAAATGACCACTTGCAACAGAATCTTTTGGAAAATAAGTGGATAAAATTGGCCACAACTTTACTGGTTACAGCTGTAATAAGCATTAGCACAGCATGGGTCCACCAGATCCAGTTCATCAGCTGACCCCACACCAGCCAGCATGGGTGGAGATTGCAGAATGGCAGGTTACCGGGGATCACATGGATCTCCCCTGCCATCTGGCAGTGAGGGCAAGCGCTGTTAGTCCCTGAGCTGATGTGCTCCCATCTGCCCTCATGCCAAGACCCCTTAAGGTGGTCCTCAAATCTGGTAAATGGTATGCAGGCCAGTTTCCATAAATGGATCCAGCCCCATGCTGTTACCACCCAACAGTTGTGATGAAAAGGCACATACAAAATGAACTATAACGCTAAACTAACAATGTCGACTATCACTGACCGGCTGTTCCCCTTCGATAAATCAGTGTACGGTATTGAACCCAGTCATCATGCAGAACAGGGGTGGGATGGGCGAGCAAGCAGCTCGAGTGCCGACTAAGGTTGGAGTGGGGCAGGTGAGCAGCCGGCTTCATCTTTTTAAACCTCCCCCTCCCCCAACTGCCCTGGGACTTTACCATTGGCCCGGGGAGGGGAGGGGGGTCCTGACTTTCCTACCGCTTACCAGCCCCACCCCCTCCAAGCATCCAGCCACCTCTCCCTCCCCCACCTGGCCCTGCAAATGGCGGGCTGTGCTGACTCAGGCCTTCCTGCCTTTTGTCACCTTCTGGGCATGGAACAGCAGTCACTGCAGGTGTGGAGGGGGAGGTATTTGTGAATTTCCTGCATTGTGCAGGGGGTTGGACTAGATGACCCTGGAGGTCCCTTCCAACTTTGTGATTCTGTGATTTACCCCATCAAGGTCAGTATTGTCTACTCAGACTGGCAGCAGCCCTCTGAGGGTCTCGGGCAGAAGACGCACAGATGAAGCTGAACAGCTGCTTTTAAAATGGCACAAGTGGGGTGCAACTGGATGCTCCCTGTTAGCGGCTGAGCAGCCAGCCCCATATTGCACTGGCAGAAGTCTCCTGGGCAGCCTAATCCAGCTAAAAGTCTGCGGGCGCATTGGTCAGCTGAGCAAGGAACCCCCTCCGCCAGGAGAGGCAGTAACCTGAGAATCTGCTGAAGACAGAAATGATTGGCCATATCTGCATTAGTCTTTTCCACCCGTGTCCCCGCCTCTTGACTCCATCTTCAAAAAAGCTGTCCACATTTGGGTCGAATCTTCATTTGCATTTTAAATCAGTTGCATGCTGCTATGACGCCGTCTTTCTCTATGCTTGTTTGAATGCTGTTTGGAGAAGATTCTTTTAAAGCAGTGCAGAGGGGCAATGGCAGTGGAGCGGCCCCAAAAGGATAATAAACATATGTGGATGTGCGAAAGGATGCTAGCATAGTTGAGGTGTGAAAACGACACCAAATGTGGACAGCTTTTTTGAATATGGAGTCAAAAGGCTGGGATGCTGGTGGTAAAGGCAAGTGCAGATACAGCCTTGGTGTCGTTTTCACACCTCAAAAGTGCTAGCATAGTTTCGCACGTCCACATATGTTTATCGCCTTCTTGGGGTGGCTCCACTGCCGTTGCCCCTCCGCACTGCTTTAAAAGAATCTTCTCCAAACCACATTCAAACAAGCATAGAGAAAGATGGTGTCACAGCAGCACGCAACTGATTTAAAAATGCAAATGCAGATTCGGCCGTAGTCTTTGTCACCTGGGCAATCTGTTTTTCCACCAGCAAAACAGAACTTATCAACATGATCTGCTTATGAGAACCACACGTTGTCCAGAAATAACAAACTAATACCTTTAAGACATTGGGCTTCTCTGCCAGCATCACCTGAAGCACAACTTTTCTGCCCGTTGACTGAGTTTATTTATTTAATTTACTTCATTTATGCCCCTGCTTTCCTCCCCGGTGGGGAACCAAGGCAGCTGACGCTACTCCCCTCTCCTCCATTTCAACCCCTCATCAACCTGGTGAGGTGAGTGAGACCAGGAGCGTCTGACTGGCCCAGAGGCACCCAGCAAGTATCCATGGCAGAGCAGGGATCCAGTCCTGAGTGTGTGTGTGCCCCCCCCCCCGCCCCCCGTTGTTTTTTACCTGGAGATGCCGGGGATGAACCTGGGAACTTCTATGAAAGATACTGAGTTCCGAGGTGTGGCACAGCGATCAGCTCATTGTTTATTTCATATCAGGAGTTGAAGACAAAACAGTGGGCTCGTAGGCCTGCTTAAATCCCCATAGCATGCCACACCCCACACCCGTGATAGGTTTATTTACCGTGCACCCCATTCCCCAGAGGTTCCCGCTTGGATGCTGACTGACCGATCGGTCCGTTCTAGGATCCGAGCTGGCTATTGTCTATGGATGCAAAGCTTTGGTCCTTTGTGCACAGGCGACCACATGTGCCGTCCGCAGCTAGTGCCCAGCACTCTGCTTCCAAGCCACAGCCCCTCCCCTAATCGGAGGGACAAGAACAGGATTTCTTTAAGAATGGCAAACAAAGCCATTAACAACGTCGGGGGTGAATAGCCCCGGAGGGCCTACAGGGAAGCCACTGGAGATGTTTTGGAACCGGAAGGGGCAACTGTCTGGAGGGAAGCCAGGAGGCTCCCACTCAGTAAAACAGTCAGCCAGGTTCAGGCAAGCCTGCGAGGGAGTTTAGGCTGTAGCAGAGCAGTGAGTCCCTTCGGTCAAGGAGACTGGCAGAGTCAAGGAGACCTTTAGAGAACCCGCTGGGACTTCCTGGCTGCCCTGCAAGCCCCCCCCCCGGCCTGCAGGGATGGCTGGTGAGGCGGCAAAGAGCTGCCCAGCAGTTCCCTCCCCAGCACAAAATGCTGCCACTCGGGTCCTGCTTATCCGTCTTCCTCCAGGGAGTGCAGGGTGGCCCCCTCCTCCATTTTGCCTCTGTGAGGTAGGTTAGGATGAGGAAGGTGACTGGCCCAGGGTCATCCAATCAGTTCAACGAGAGCCAGCAGGGTGTAGCAGTTAGACCGTTGAACTAGGACCCAAGAGACCCAGGTTCTAATCCCCACTCCAGCATGGCAGCTTGCTGGTGCCCTTGGCCCAGTCACACACTCCCAGCCTCCCTCACAGGGTTGCTGTGAGGATAACGTGGAAGAGAGGGGAATGTTGTGAGACACTTTGGGTCCCCACTGTGGAGGAAGGCAGGGTATAAGTGGTGCAAATGAATCATAAAATAGTGGCTGCCTGGAGATTTGGGCCTAAGCACCACAGGACCCAGCTGGGGACCCTGGACACTTTGCAGGCACCCAGGGATGCTGCGGGTGGAGAATCGATTCCTCAACCCAAGTTGCTTATTGGGGGTTTCCCTGCTGTCTCACTGCCATGGTGTGTGTGCATGGCTTAGCCTTGACAATATGTGGACTCCCAAGGACGTGTGGGGTCAAGGGAAGGGGGCAGCCAAGTCCTCCTGCCTTGAGAAGGAGCTTCCTGTATTTTGACGCTTGACGAGTCCATCAGGAAGTCTTGAGGGAAGTGGCTGTCACCTGTTATGGTGATTTGCTGGGAACAGCAGCAATCTTGTGCTTTCACTCAGGTGTTCGTTTTGAGCTCTTGCCTCCAGCAAAAATAAAACACGCACACCTTGGGAAATGACAGACTTGACCAGTGGGCTCCATCGGTCGGCACTCTGGGGTGGCCGGAGCCACAGAGGCACCCCGCACGGCGATTTTGCTGGATGGGGAAAAAATGACATGCTGTCCAGTGCTATTGCTTCCTTGAGCTGTGCTTTCACTCGCCTGGGGAACAGTTCGCTGGACTTTTAAAATATACACACAGAAGATAATCCTATTGGTGAGCATGCTGGCACTGTGAAAGTAACACTGAGTCAAAAGCCAGCACCGAGATTATGAATGAACACGTTCACATTTGGGTACTAATCAAGATGGGTAGCCATGGTTGTCCGGAGCAGTAGAAAAGAGCAAGAGACCAGGAACCCATTAAAAACTAGCAAAATTAGGGGCAGGAGATGAGCTTTCATGAAGAAGAAGAAGAATAGAAGAGATTGGATGCATACCCCACCCTTCTCTACCTGAAGGAGTCTCAGAGCAGTTTACAATCCCTTCCCCTTCCCCTCCCCACAACAGACACCCGGTGAGGGGGGTGGGGCTGAGAGAGCTCTCTTGAGAACTGCCCTTGAGAGAACAGCTCTGAAAGAATTTAAGTCTGGCCTGAGATCACACCAGCAGCTGCATGGGGAGGAGGAGTGGGGAATCAGACCTGGTTCTCCCAGATTAGAGTCCGCGCTCTTAAGTGAGCAATGACTCATGAAAGCTCACGCCCCACCATAAACTGTGATAGTCTTTAAGAGGCTCCTGGACTCTAGTTCTTGTCTACATTTGGGTATAAAAGTGACAAATCTTCTTTAGGATTTCTCTTTTATTTTAATATAACATTCAGCTTCTCATCATTCTAGTAAAATCAGTGATGTCCAAGGAAAGCACAACAAAGCAATGCAAAATAATTGCATGAATATCTGTCAGGTCTCCCAGTTAAGAAACTCTCCCCAACACGCTTAGTTTACTGAGATATGCTTGCTTCAGGAAACAGGCTCTGTGTCAGAACTAACAAAAGGTGCGCAAAGGCCTCTATTACAGGTAATACAAATTACACCCCACATCTCAAGCATATATCATCATCCAGGCCCTACAGTCACTATAGCAACCCTGACAGGTACGCGGTCCCTTATCTACATCCGAGCCCAGCAGAGAAGACTCCAAGGCCAGCTCCTTTGGGAACTAGCACTGGGGAACAGCTTGAAGAGAAGCTATGACTTTCTTGTTGGCATAATGTTTATAGTCCTCTTTAGCTTTGGTTAAAGTCTCTTTGGTGTAGTCAGTTTGGTGTGGTGGTTAGGTGTGCGGACTCTTATCTGGGAGAACCGGCTTTGATTCCCCACTCTTCCTCCACTTGCACCTGCTGATGTGACCTTGGGTCAGCCACAAGCTCTGGCACAGCTGTTCTTGGAAAAGAGCAGTTTCTGTCGGAGCTCTCTCAGCCCCGCCTACCTCACAGGGTGTCTGTTGTGGGGAGGGGAAGGGAAAGGAGTTTGTAAGCCACTCTGAGACTCCCGTGAGTAGTGAAGGGCGGGGGATAAATCCAATCTCCTCCTCCTCCTCCTCCTCCTCCTCCTCCTCCTCCTCCTCCTCCTCTTCTTCTTCTTCTTCTTCTTCTTCTTCTTCTTCTTCTTCTTCTTCTTCTTCTTCTTCTTCTTCTTCTTCTTCTTCTTCTTCTTCTTCTTCTTCTTCTTGGAGGTTTTCCCAACCCCATGTCACAGTGAACTACCACACCTGGGCATCTCCAGTTACAGGTTCATCCAGATTCAGTGTAGGTAGAGCCCCCCTTCATACCCATGGACCACCTTAAAGGGGGACATTCCTATAGAGCTATGCACTGAATTGTTGTAGCCATATTCTGCAAATGGTAACAGCTGCACCCAATCATTCTGTTGGTTGACCTGTTGGTTGGCACCCTTCACAACAGGTCCCAGCCTTTCCCTGGTCTTGAGGCCTCTCAGAGTCGCAAGAAGAAGTACTCTCCAAGGTGTCAAATTCTGCAGCTTGCAGGGCTTTGGGGGATTCTATGACCTCCTCCCTGATGACTTTGGTTTCTTTTCTTTGTAATCCTCATGGTGATCTCTTTCCACAGACAATGTTCTCGGTCCCCACCGTGCAGCAATCCTCTGCCCCAAGTCACCTTTGGCTCCCCATGTCTCGACTAGGCACTCGGTATTGATAGAGCCTCACCAGGTTGTGCTGATTTTCGGCCTCACAAGCCACTTGAATCCATCCCCCCAGCATCAGGGGTTGTCTTGGGCTAAAGCCTTCTCCAAGAATAACTGTATTCAGCCCAGCCCAGTAAAACTTGATCAGCACCTCCTCTGGCCACCCCTGTAGCTTGGCAGTGGTGGCTTTGAACTCGTCTGAGTGTTCTTGCACTGACCGAGTTCCCTGGTGCAACCCGCATGAGGTGGTTGTGGGCTTTCTCCAGGTCAAGCAGATCTTGGAACTGGTAGCGTAAGGCTTGCACGAAGGCATCCACATCCTGCAGTTCCGGGGCAGCAACATTATAAAGCCCCACAAACCAGTCCACGGCCCGGTCATGGAGTCTATGTGCTGCTCATCGGAGGCAAAGGTGTGGCCCCACTCCCTGAGCATCTTCCGCACCTGGACCTGGATGGAGAAGAAAGCCAGCTTCCCCAGGCTGCCATTGAAAGTAGCCTCTAGGGCGTCCCCGAGGCCGCTCTCGTTCAGAGTCAACCCCCTTCCTCATGGGTGGGGGTCTCCCCGGCTCTTCTGCCGCAGCCTCTTCACTGGACTCTTTGGATTTATCTTTAACTATAAGCTCCTTCACCACTTTGGGGAGGTTCTTGATCAGGAATTACAGCCCCTCTTTCAGCTGCTTCACCTCTGGTCACAGCCCCAATTGGTCCCCGTCACCTCCCAAGTCTTCCGCCCATTCCTCCATTACCTTGCCCAATTCAGGGTCATCATGGAAGGTGCAGGAGGCTCTCTGTCCTTCCTGGTCTGATCACCCACGGGCCCCACTGAGTGGGTCTTCCCAATGGTCAAGGCTGTCCCAACATTTGGGGGTTTGAAGAGGATGTGCTTCTTTGTCTTGGCACCCATAGTCTTACCGTCACCCTTCCTGTCAGGATCAAGCATGAGATTCTCGGTTTCAGATCTGGTGCTCGCACTTGCCCCACAGTCTTCATGTCCATTCCCCATGCCATATAGGGTTGGGGCCTCAGGTGAAGAGTAATTCAGGAGTTCTGACACTCCCTCAGGTCTCCCAGTTAAGAAACTCTCCCCAACACGCTTAGTTTACTGAGATATGCTTGCTTCAGGAAACAGGCTCTGTGTCAGAACTAACAAAAGGTGCGCAAAGGCCTCTATTACAGGTAATACAAATTACACCCCACATCTCAAGCATATATCATCATCCAGGCCCTACAGTCACTATAGCAACCCTGACAGGTACGCGGTCCCTTATCTACATCCGAGCCCAGCAGAGAAGACTCCAAGGCCAGCTCCTTTGGGAACTAGCACTGGGGAACAGCTTGAAGAGAAGCTATGACTTCTAAAAGCGTCCACTCCAAACACTCAAGCGCCCCCCTCAGGAATTCCCTCCCCCCATAACTATGGCAAGCAGTGAAGTGAAACAAGGTGAAACAAAACCAAAGCTTGGCAAGATCAGGTTCTTGTACAGAAAATAGATTGCTGCACACCCCATCTGCTGCTGGAAGCTGAAATTATTCAGGACGTATAAAACCAATGGAGGGAGATGTGGGTTAGCTGAGTGACCGGTTTTCTGTTTAAATCACCAGCTGTGGTCGTGGAAATTATTGTCAGGTTGCAGCTGACGTATGGTGTCCACATAGGGTTTATAAGGCAAGACATGTTCAGAGGTGGGTGGCCCTTGCCTGCCTCTGCGTAGTGGCCCTGGGCTTCATTGCTGCCCTCCCATCCAAGCACTATCCAGGGCTGACCCTGCTTAGCTTCCAAGAGCCAGGCTGGGCCATCCAAATCAGGTATGCACCAGACAGGTCACATTTAATACTCCAAAAGTCCACTCCAATTTGCTAGTGCTTATTATATGCTATCCAACTTGCTGCTATGCACAGAGGTTTTGCTTTAGAGGGAGACACAAAAGTACATTTCCCATGATGTTAAGAGGTCTCTGCCACCCAAAGTACCACACACGTTGTGAGGTGAAGCATCCTAATTTCCCTCAAGGGTTAACATGGATATTGGAAGGCCTCGTTCTGCTCACAGGTGTTTATGATTTCAGAGTTCCTGCAACTACCATCCTTATCTCCTTCAAGGCCGGACTCAGGAATATAGCTGGTATGTTTAGATACGCTATGCTTTACCATGATGAACTGCAAGATATAAAATGCTCTTATGCTTTCACATGGATTTTATGCTGAAGAGATCTGCCATCTAATACCAAGGTATTCAGTGTATTAAATGGAAAAGTTATCTTCTTTGTTTTCTTGTTGCTAAGTTATAGAGATTGTACTGCCCAGTGTGTCCTCTTAATGATTTAATAAAGCTTTATACATTTTTACAAGGACTGGTTTTCTTGGACTACTGTAATGCTGTCTACATGGGGCTGCCCTTGGCACAAATCCAGAAGCTGCGGCTAGTGCAAAATGCAGCGGCAAGGCTCCTGGTGGGTCTCCCTATGCGGGAGCATATCCAGCCTCTGCTAAAGGTGTTACACCAGGCCTGTAGCCAGGATTTTTAAAGTAAGGGGGCATTTAGATTTCTTAGGGGGCACTGGCTAATCAATTTAATCTGGGGGAGAAGGCCACAGCACCCTGGGCTAGATGGGAAGTCAGGGGGCCTTGTGAGCAAGTCAGGGGGGTCTAGCCACACGATGCCGCACTGTAGCTACAGGCCTGTGTTACACTGGCTGCTGATAGCATTCTGAGTTCACTTCACGGTGCTGGTCCTTACCTTTAAAGCCCTATATGGTCAGGGACCAACATACCTGAGGGACCACCTTTCCCCATATGTATCCCAGCAAGCACTGCGTTCAGGATCCCAAAATCGACTGACCCTCCCGGGCCCTAAAGACGTCAGACTTGCAACAACCAGGGCCAGGGCATTTTCGGTGGCAGCTCCATACTGGTGGAATGAGCTCCCACCTTTTACAGTTCCACAGGGCCTGCAAGATGGAGCTCTTCCACCAGGCCTTTGATTAAGGAGCCGCTGCCACCACCACCACCAACAACAACAACAACAACAACAACGTCATTAGTAAAGAGGCACTTGACTCCACCATTACAGCCTGTGCCAGTCGTGTATACATGACAAAGATCGAGAACTGATGAATAAAGTGACAGTTGCCACCATCCTTAATGTATTAGTTTACAACCAGCTAGCACCTTATGTTTGGAATTGTTTTAAGATGGTTTTACCTGTGTCATAACTGTTCTTATGTTATCTTTTGTAAGCTGCCCTGAGTCTGCTCCGGTGGGGAGGGCGGGGTATAAATTAAATAAATAAATAAATGTGTGTGTCTAACCTCAAGGACTCTCAGGTCTGGGAAGTTGTTTGGGGGTTTCAAGCAGGGAACCAGGAGCAATAACCCGGGGGGTACCCAGCTGGGGACTCCGACACACGCGCCAGGCCTATAACATGCAAAAGCATTCCCCTGCTTGCCCAGAAGAAACACATGCATTTGGGACACTCATATACTAGAGATCTTAAGCCTATGTATACTAAAGTCCAGATTCAGGTCAATATGGAAAAAATGAGGGAGACTAAGACTCTTAAACAGAAAGGGTTTTTATTTTATGAACAGAAAAAGAGGCCAAATTAATAAAACCTACAGAAAAGAAAATGCCAAGTAAATACAACACAAAAACTTTCCCTACTGAATATGCCTGCCTAGAGAGGGATGTCACGCCCGTGCTGCGGTCCGTGTTCTGCTACCCCGGTGGTCATGGCATTCGGAGGCGCAACGGGAGCGGCAGTCCTGGCAATGGGATACTCGCAGGGAGGAGGGGAGGGATGAGGAGCCTCAGACCAGCAGGGGACGAGGTTAACACCACCCCGCAGGTCCCTCTGCTAGCGTGTGAAAGGACTACCCTCAGCCCTTTTCTCTCTCAGCTGTCCGTCTCTCTCTCCAACATGGTCTCTTTCCACACTGCTCCTCCCCGGCTCCTCAGTTTCCCCGCCTTTTATTGCTCCGTCCCGCTCCCAGCACCCCCGTCCGTCCCACTGTGCCTGCCTCTTCCCTCGGCCCCACCCCCTTTATCTCCTACAACACCCAGGCGGTCAGCTGGGTGGGGCAGAGGCTGCACTGGCAGTGGCCTGGACGGCCTTGGGGCCACGCCGCTGGCCCACAGGGGCCCGTAGGGGCCCTCCTGGAGCTCCTGTTGTCCTGTCATTCTCACCAGCTCCTCAGGGAGCCTGGCACTGTTGTCGAGCCCAGCTGGCACCGCCCCTCCCTGAGGGCTGGCGTTGGGTGCCTTCGCCATGGCTTGCTCGCTGTGCCTCACTCCTGGCTCTGCTTCTCCTTGGGTAGGCAGCTCTTCGGATGAGTGGAGCAGTGTGGGTCACTCCAGCGGGTTGCCTGGGGATGGGGGCCTCTGTCCCAAGCCTGCGGGGATGGGACAAGGGAATAAATCTAAATGGGGAAATGAGACATATGAGCCTGCTCCTGAAAGGGGGGGTGCGATCTTAGTGGCAGCAAAATAGTGTTGGGGGCATTAAGGTGACCAGGCAAAGGTAGAGGGCGTGGAGAGGTAGGTCTGGAGAGCAGGTCAACTAATTGGGAGGCTATGGTAACAGGATTAGTCCACGTTAATCACAAAAGTTCAGACTGAGAGTTCATTTCTTTTATCCTTTTGCTGAGAATGAGGAAGGGAAGGGGTGTACCAATGTTCCCTCTAAGCCACATAACCTCGTGAGCCAAAATTCTACTTCATGAGCCAAAAGATTTACTAGGATTAAAGTTTTGAGTCCAGTGGGGGAACCTTTAAGACTAACAAAGGTTTATTCAGGGCATGAGCTTTCCTGTGCGTGCACACTTTTCCGAATACATTTTTCAGATACAAATACTTTACTCATTTATCTCCTATTCTGACATGTTTACTGCTTCACTGTTTTGCCCCCTTAATTAAATCTAAACAACTGTTGACCTTATAACCTTAGCTTGTTATTTAGTTTTGTCTTGGCATATCTTAAAATATCTTCATCATGTGACATGCCAGTTTGCTGTTCAACCTCTGCCTACAAGTTTGGACTGTTACCTTCCATTCCAATGTGTTTGAAAAAGTGTGCATACTTTGAATAAACCCTTGTTGGTCTCCAAGGTGCCCCCACTGGACTCAAAATTTGTTCTGCTGCTTCAGACCAACACAGCTGCCCACCTGGAACTAGGATTAAAGTTGTCAGTAAGCCTACATTTTTTAAAAAAATCAGTTTACAAACATATAAAACATACAAGTATAAGATATAAACTATAATAATTTGTAGTATATATTTATATGGAACTTATATTTGCTTTTAATATTTTATTTGGTTATCACATACATTAGTTTTTTAGAAGATTATTACCATAGCCTTGTAAAAATCCCAGAGTGAATGCTTTAAAACCATATTTTAAGAATGATTTAAACATTTTCAGTCAAAACAGAAGATGTATTTTCCGGAGATCTCCAGCCACCACCTGGAAGCTGGCAACCCTAATCTATGGAGGTCGGAAAAGCAAAATCTTGGGGAGGGGGGGGGTTTACCTCTCCCGAGCTGCTGCCAGTCAAAGTAGGCAATACTGACCTTGACAGGCTGATTCAGTAGAAGGCAGACTGTTGTGACCCGAGGTACCAGTACAATGAAAACACAATTCTACACAATATATATGCACTGTCAGCTCATAACAGGATTGTTCCTTTTGTTCCCCAATTAAAGAATCTTACATTTCCACAACAATCACACTGCAATATTTTGTCACTGGAAGAATATTTATTACCTTACTCACCCAGCTTGTTCCGATGACAGACAGACCCTCTGCAGTAGGAGTCTGGGCACTGTGTTGATGTGCCGAAAGCAACTCCATGACCTTCAAAGAGTGCTACGCAACTCCCCCATGTCCGTACTGTACTAAGACCCTTTCAAATGTTTTGAAGTTTAATTTTTAAAAACAACACCTCTGCAACTTTTTCAAATAATTGTACCACTCCAGTCGGAGCACTTATACCGCCTTTAAAATTTTGGAACAACAGAGCTTGGCCAACACCAGGCAACATCTACTCTCCCTCTCTGACCACTCTGCTGTCCTCTTGTGAAGAGTTTTCACTTTAAGATTTAGGCTATTCCCCCCCCCGTTGGTGCTGCAGCACGCATCGGGTCCTCTTGAAGTACAACTGAACAGCACTCATTCACACAACCCTCAAACAACCGCGCAGAAGATCTTTTTTTCTTAATCTGCAAAGACACTGACTGCCAAATCTATTAAATGTTTGTTCCACTGGACTCAAACTTTATTCTCTTACAATGAAAAGGAACTGGTCCCATTCAATATAAATCTAAATAAAACTGGCCAGATCATCTTGTCTTTATGGAGCATCTTCCCTATCAAAATTCATCCAAGGACTGGTTGGCTTAGCTTCAGGAGCCAGATTAAGTCTTCCTGGGATTTTAGAGGATTTTGTAGATCAAGAAAGTTAAATCCCACCTAGCTTTTCTGTCCTCCTCTCCCTGTTGAATCACTACAAACTTTTTAAAAAGTCATTATTTTCCAATCGATCTATCCATCACATTTTCACCCTGCCCTGCCTCCCAGGAGCTCAGGATGGCACAGGAAAAGTTCTCCCCACCTGCATTTTACCTTCACAACAACCCTGTGAGATGGGTTAAGCTGAGAACATGCAAGAGGCCCACAGTCTCCCATTGAGCTTCACAAGAGAGCGAGATCTGAACCTGGGTTCCCCTGTTCTGAGTCCACCACTCCAAACACTACACCGTACAAATTGCCCTACTTGGCTTGACAGCAGCACATGTGAAAGAGATCTAGGTGTTCTGGTTGATCACAAGCTCAACACGAGCCTGCAGTGCGATGTGGCTGTGAAGAAAGCTAATGCAATCTTAGGATGCATTAGC
Organism: Gekko gecko; assembly: GCA_029375565.1. Classification (NCBI taxonomy): domain Eukaryota; kingdom Metazoa; phylum Chordata; class Lepidosauria; order Squamata; family Gekkonidae; genus Gekko; species Gekko gecko. Next base: position 4,259,830 of record JAPDNY010000011.1, read on the forward strand.
AGAAGCATTGTGTCCAGATCACGGGAGGTGATAGATCCGCTGTATTCTGCTATGGTCAGGCCTCACCTGGAGAACTGGGTCCAGTTTTGGGCACCACACTTTAGGAAGGATGTTGACAAGCTCGAGCATGTCCAGAAAAGGGCAGCCAGGATGGTGAGAGGGTTGGAATCCAAGTCTTATGAGGAAAGGCTGAAAGAGTTGGGTATGTTTAGCCTGGGAAAGAGAGGGCTTAGGAGGACATGATGGCAGTCTTCAAATATTTGAAGGGCTGTCATGTAGAAGATGGAGCAGATCTATTCTCTCTGGCTCCGGATTGCAAGACTAGATCTAATGGGTGAAAATTACAAGGGAGTCGATACCAGCTAAATATCAGGAGAAACTTCCTAACCGTAAGAGTGGCTGAGCAGTGGAACAGCCTGCCTCGGGAGGTGGTGGATGCTCCTTCCCTGGATGTTTTCAAGTGGTGGCTGGACAACCATCTTTTGGGTATGTTGTAGGTATGTAGGGCTATCTTTCGGCTATGGTCCTGCAGAGTGCAGGGGGTTGGACTAGGTGACCTGCAAGGTCCCTTCCAACTCTAACATTCTATGATTCTATGATTCAAAAGAAGTTGATTTAATTGTTAAATTGCCGAAGTGCTCCAGAGCCGACAATGTGTGTCCACCTTCCGCCCCCTCGACATGACAGCCATGGGCTGGCAACACAGGTCAGAACTCCTCTGTGGCAAGCTGGTGGTCCCCAGACCCCCATCCCTGCCAGGGAGGTGTGCACAGTCTCTCCAATGGTGCTGCTGGTGGAAGGCCAACGGAGGAGTACCGGGTTGCATTGCTGGCCCTTTGCTGGTCTTTGAGGGCATTGCTGGTCTTTGAGGGAAAATCCAGGGTGGGGTGGGGAGGGGAGAGGCCGACAGATCTCCCCACAAGGACTTCTCATGCCTCTGGAGCATGGGCTGGGCCCAGGCCCCGGATTTCACAAAACCACTGGACTGCAAGATTCCCCCCAAGAGCTGGCATCCTCGACTCATGAAGCTGAAGGGCTGGGGATTCTCTGCCCCAGACATAGGCAATGCCAACAGAAAGCAGGGAAGAGGCAGGCCCCTTCATGCACCAGTTGTGCTTTAGCTCATTACCCTGCAGACAACCTAGGTGGGTGGGTGACCGTGTGCATGTGGTGGGGGAGGAAAAAACGTGCACCTTCAGGAAGCGGCATCACTATGCCACCCTCCCACCCCATGAGGTCCTTTTCCAGTCATGCGCATGACGGCTGGTGTGGCAGATGAATGGAGCTGCATGTGGCAAAAGCAGGAGTGCTCTCAGCATGCCACAGGGGTAGGAGGGCTTCATGACCACCTGTGAGAGAGACGACAAGTGAGACGTGAATGAGACCTGCCCACTTTCTCGTTCACCTTTTCTTCTCTTGTCAACACCTGACCCCTGGACACCATCCTTCCCAGTGAGAGGCCCACAGCCCCCCAATGGCACTAGTGGCAGGAGGCCCATGGAGAAATGCCAGGCTGTGTTGCCAGCCCAAGGCCATCGAGGAGGTGACTCACTGGCTGAAGTTTTGATGGCTGGGCACAGGGATGTGTTGTCAGAGGGAGGAGGAGGCAGCACAGGCCAGGTGGCAGGCAGGAGTGTCCTCGACTACCATCAGAAGGATAGCTGCCAGGAGTGGGCACCAGCACCACCCTTAGACTGCCCATAGGTGCTGACTGAGCAGTAGGGTAGGGCGCCCACTCCTTGGACCCATGCAATTAGATAAAAATCTCTGCACTGAGGACCAGAAATCTGTGGGTTTGCACACCCTAGTACACCTTAGCGAGAACCCTGGTTGGCACTGGAATATGGAGATAATAAAATGCAATCTCACTGGCGAGAAGCAAGCCTGCAAGAAAATCTTTTGTCTGTAGTGTGAAGTGCATTTACAGTGTCCAGAAATGTTCCCTTGGGGAGATTGGGAGGTTAATGTCAGGCTTTCAGCCCTTCCCTTTCATCTTTATGAGATCCGTGAGAGGTGAGCTCACCTGGGCAAAGTTAGCGAGAAAGGCCCTGTAGAAATTTGCAAAACCGAGGAACGCTTGGAGTTGCCTCTGGGTTTGAGGGGGTTCCCACCCCACCACATCCCGGACTTTGGCTGGGTCCATCTCGAAACCCTGGGGGAAAATATGGTAGCCCAAAAAGTCAATCTCCATACAATGGAATTCACTTTTTGACAGCTTGGCAAACAGTTTGTGCTTGTGCAACTTTTCTAAGACATCACAGACCAAAGCCACGTGGGACTTTTTATCAGGGGAGTACAACAAGATATCATCTAAATAAACGACAACACCCTTGAACAAGTGCTTGGGCAATACTTTCTTATCAGCTTCATTTTTTGCACCACTCGTCCGGGGACCTGCTGTTCAGTGCCACTCACAGCAGGTCCTGCCAATTTCCCGCTGGCTGGGACTCCTCCTCACTGGATGACTCCATCTCCCCCTTGGGAATGCTGGCTTGCAGAGCACGTTGAATCTTGGGACAGGCAGTCAGCTTTTTCACTGGTGTATCGGTGCATTTTTTCTCCAGGTCCTTCTTTGGGGTGCTGGATCCTGGGCATGCCGCCATGAAATGGCCGACTTTACCACATCTTAAGCAAAGCCCATGCTTCATCTGTTGCTCCCGCATCCCCTCCTTCTGCTTCAGTAGTGTCTTGGGTTTTGGCGTCACCAACACACCCTTACCCAGGGTAGCCACATTGTCAATACAGAAGGTTTGCAGGTAGCTTTCAGCATCCGTGGCCTCTCATATCCACGCATTCAGGAAAACGGGTTGCATGCTGTGGAGGACCATCTCCTGGACCTCCGGGTGGAGACTGAGTCAGTACTGCTCTGCCAGGACACCATCAGGCCACCCTTGGATCTTCGCCGCTTGCCATCTAAACTCCTCAGAATACTCCTGCACAGACTTCGTCCCTTGCTGGAAGGTGCGCAGGAAAGCTCGGGCGATTTCACTGGCATTCAGGTCTTCATATTGGGCCCTGAGAGCCCACATGAAAGTGTCCACTCCCTGAAGTTCCAGGCCATCCTCATTATGGAGACTTACGTACCATCAGCCACGCCATCTCACAACCGGGAGGCAACACAATCCACTCCTCATCTGGGAACAGGTGGCCCCAATTCAGGACTAACTTCTCTGCACGCACCACAAAAGATGCCAGTTTTTCGGGCATCCTGTCAAACATGGCGTCTAACAGCTCTGCTGGCTGGGGTGCCTCTCAGGGTGGTTGCCTCAGGACTCGGTCCTTTGGGGGTGGGATGGTGGGCTGTTGACCTATAGGAGGTACCTGCTGCCCCGGAGGCGACTGCTGCCCCAGGGGTGGCTGTGCCGGTTGCTGGAGAGGTGGTAGAGCTGGCTGTGCCAGCAGCCGGAGTTCAAGCTCACCATGCACCACCTCTGTCATGATTCCTGGCAGGTTGAGGAATGACTCTTCAACCATTCAAAAGAGACAATCCTGCCCACGTTCAAGCAGGTCCAACCGAGTGTCTACGATACCCTTGGCCTTCCCTGTCTCTCTAAAGGTGGCTCCCGCCCCTGTCTTGACACTCAGTTTATGCACAGGCTGGTCATAACAGCTTTCCTGATACAGCCCCAGGATGGGTGTCCAAGTTTCATGGGTATCCGCACGAAACTTTCCCCAACGTAATCCCTTCTGCCTTGTGGTCACCTGTGTGCTCACTCCCCCAAGGGGTCCAGGAGGGGTGCACCCACACCCGTCTCTTCCTCTAGGGGAGAAATGGTCATCACGGTGGTCATCACGGTGATCGTCATGGTGATCGTCATGTTTCCCCAGATGTAGTCTGGGTGGGAATCTCTTCCTTGCTTCTGCTCATCTCAGGATGGAGAGATATGGGTTGAAAGGATGATGGATTCCTGACACTTTGTCAATCTCCTTAGTCAGGTCACACGATGCAGGGTTTGAGAAGAAGAATCTCTTCATTGATGAATCATAACTTGTGTCAGGAATGCCTGGGTACAGCAGGGCTCCCTAAATTACAGTGGAATCAAACACCCCCCTAAACGAGCTTAAGCCAATGAATACAGTTTGCGCGCACGGGCAAAGCAAGCAGGCAAAGTGGGCAAAACAATTTAAAAGCCGTTTATTCCCAGCAGAGGAGTTCTGCAGCTGGAGACACTACAAAGTCAGGAAGATGATAACATACAGACAGTAGAACAGTAATGGTCAGAGGCTGGTAGACTGAGAGTCCTCCCCTTGCATTCCAACTACATGACAGGGCTCCCTAACAGTTAAATATGTAAATATAATGGCCTGGTACTTGTTGTGATTGACAAAGGGCAGTTTCCTTCCTGTCCGGCCATCAAGATATGAGGGAAATCACTAGAATCGGCCCATTCTCTGTTGTTTGGAGATCTGGGTCCTTCATTAAGATCAAATTATCTGGGGGAAGGCTCTGAAGTCCTTGAGGGGATATGGGCCTCAACTGAGTCCCTCTTAGGGTGGATTTTTGCATGATTGTGCATGATTGATAGAGGAGGTACCCTGCACTTCTTTCTGCCCCAGCGTGATTCAGTGCCTTTTGAAACCACTTTGATTCAGGCTTCTTCTATCATTTCTAGACCAACACTCAGGTGTACGTGTGTACAGAAACGGAGGGATCAAACCATACCAAAAATGGGGCCACCTGGGGGAGAGAGCCTCGGGCCATCATCTGCACCAGCGTGTATGGTCAGAGATCCTTTGGTGTGTTGGTAAGCAGACTTGTAGTAGTTTTGAATCTGCATATAGGGTTGCCAGGTCTGTCCTGGCAACCACTGGGGGCTGGGGGGGGACTTCCCTGGAGAAAGAGAAATACTCAGGCATTGTTGGCATCACACACAAGTGATATCATCACACCAGCAACATCCAGATGACACTCTGATATTGGGCAAAAACTATAGGGTAAAACCAGCTTCTACCATAGAGTTTTTGCCCAAATACCAGAGTGTCACCTGAATGTTCCTTGGGTGATGATGTCACTTCCTGTGCAATGCCGGTAATGAGGCCCAGGCCTTTCTATTTCTCCAGGTAAGTCTCCCTGCCAGCCAGCTGATAGGCAGCCAGGGGTGGGGCCTGTCAGCGGGGGACTCCACCATTCACTGGGCGGGGTGTGTGTGTGGTCTGGCAACCCTATCTGCATAGGTTTCTGTGTCTATTAGGAATCAGGAGTATCCTGAACAAAACTGCTGGTTTTAATTTTGCTTTTGTTTATGAACAAAAGTAAAGCAAAACTGTTACAAACCAGATCAAGCAATTGCTCCTAACTTGTCTCCCTTCCCTCTCTCCCAAAGAATTGTGACCAGAGTTGGAGCTGCAACCTGTAACCCACTTTTAGACGAGTTGACAACCTCCAAGTGGGGCCTGGAGGTCTCCCAGAATTACAACTGACCTCGAGTAGAGAGAGAGCTCAGTTCCCCCAAAGAAAACGGGGAGGTCCGGAGGGTGGAATCTGTGGTTATCCTGCCCTGCTGGGGCCCTTCCTCTTTCCAAACTCTGCCCTTCTTAGGTTTCTCCCCCAAAACTCCAGGAATTTCCCAATCCAGAGTTGGCACCCATAACTTTTAGGTTGAAGGCCCTGGAACCCATTTGCAGTATCAGGATGCCTGGCCTATTTTGAAGGAATGATTATCATTACATACAAAGTGAAAGCACTTCAAAGCCCGCAGGAGAGGCACCGCTTAAATACAATCTGAACAACCAACATTAAAACAATTGCTTTTAGACAATTAAGTAACCTGCAGCAAGTTTGGCAGAATGTAATTAGTAAGCGTTTTCATTTAAGGATTCATTAGAAATTAAAGTCACCCAAGCAGTATCGCTGAAAGGTAAATGCCAGGGAATTTATTTGATAAAATCTAGTTCTCCTTTCTGCAGCACTCCCAACAATGAATTGCAAAGTATTGATAAAAGAATGGGGTGGAATGGTGTGTGTTTTACCAACATGGTCTTGTTCCAGATATACCTAATGATAATATATCTTTTTAATGGCTCCTTTGTTATGGAGTGAGGAACACTGCTATTAAAAAGGGGACAGTTATGGGCTGAAACACAGTTCTTGACTCAGAAGGGAGCTTATTTATTTTTACAAGACTAATGCAATATGGAGGCCAAATTAAGGAGAGCTCTGGTGCCACATGCTTGGAAGAAGGCCCAAGGAACCTTAATACATATCCAACCTAGGTTTGCCAGCTTCAGGTTGGGAAATACCTGGAGATTTTGGGGGTGGAACCTGCGGAGGGCAGGGTTTGGGAAGGGGACTTCAATGAGTATAATGCCATAGAGTCCACCTTCCAAAGGGGCCATTTTCTCCAGGTGAATTGATCTCCAGTCACTACCTGGAGGTTGGCAAACCTTTCCCAGCCTTAGTCTATTTCAACAACATTGATCAATGATGTGTAATGATCGGCAAATGGGAGGTAAGGGGTAAAAGTGCTTTCAAGTCACAGCCAACTTATTTTGACTCCTTATGTGGTTTACAAGGAAAGAGAGGTTCAGAGGTGGTGGCAGCTACAAGCATGGATGGCTTCAAGAGGAAATTAGATAAACATATGGAGTAGAGGTCCATCAGTGGCTATTAGCCACAAGGTACAGGTAGTGATGCTCTGTATTCTTGCAGCTTGGGTGGGCAACAGTGGGAGGGCTTCTAGTGTCCTGGCCCACTGGTGGACCTCCTGATGGCACCTGGTATTTTTGGCCACTGTGTGACAAAGTGTTGGACTGGAGGGGCCATTGGCCTGATCCAACATTGGCTTCTCTTGTGTTCTGAGATCTGACAAGGTCAAGGTCAATGTCTGGCTAGCCTAGTCCATCCAGGTGAAGGAAAGATTGCCTTTGCAGAGTGACCTTCATTGCCTTGTTGGTCTTCCATGGAAGTACTAACCCAGGCTGACCCTGCTTAGCTTCCTAGATCTGACAAGTTTGGTCTAGTTTCTGCCATCCAGGTCATGGCTTTGGCAAATCAAGCTGTGAAATATTTCACATGAATTTTCCTTTTGAACTACTTTGGAACTAGAATAACACCTGTCATTGTGGTCAAAGGATATACACAAGAAGGATAAGACCCATGAATCAGATTAGCATTGTCAACTGAAAGCAGTAATTTCAGACTGCACATTTCTGTCACTTGTAATGATCAGAAGTATTGCAAAGTGGGCATCATTCCCTGAAGTGGTTTTACTCTGGATGCAAATGGAAATTCGACACATCTGCAGAAAGCACGTGCTGTTTAAACCTATTTTAGCCTATGAGCTTAGCAAGGAGGCAAAAAATTAAAGAACATTAAGGTGGTGTGAGGAGGTGAAAGGGGAAGGAAGAAAACAATGGAACATTTTGACTCTCTGTCTGGACCAGGATGTTTCCTGGGTTCTTGAGTTGCAGTCTCATTCTGAATACGTGTGATCTAGCCCCACTGCTTGCCACTAAATGCTTTGAATCTTGATTGCCTGAGGATCCAGAACCCCATGCCTGGGCCTACACAGATGGAACAAAAATATATTAGGGTTGTCAGGTCCCCCCTGGCCACTGGTGGTAGATGGGGGAAATAGGGTCGCCAAATGCAGGTCTGGAAATTTGGAGGGAAGACAGGGTCCTCTGTGGGGTACAATCTACCATCCAAAGCATCCCTTTTCTCCAGAAGAAACTGATCTCTGTAGCATGGAGATGAGCTGTAATTCTGGGGAATCTTCAGGTCCCACATGGAGGCTGGCATCCCTAGTAGTCCATGTTTTACCCTTTTGCTCTACTTCTTGCCTCCCCCTCTTGAGTGTTGTATTAATGCCTTAAAGCCCTGATGTATTTTCCCTTTGCTTATTGTTTTAACCTTTCCTTCCTGCTTCCCTTTAGAGTGTTGTTTTAGAGCCTAGCCCTTATCACCTACCCCCACCTGCCACCACATTCCTAGGTGGGGTGGGGTGAGTGTATGTATGTAGGAGTAGAATCGCTTGCCTCTGTAACTCTTCTATGCTGCCCCTAAGAGACATCTTTCACAGGGGAAGTTGTCCTTGGGAGAAACTTCTTTGATTAGCTAGGGATGGATCATATATCTCTTATGGTCTGGGTAGTATTGCTGATGTATAACAATGAAATGTGTGATTGTAACTACATGCACCTTTTCCTTCTTAATCTCCCAGTTCTGACAAGGAATCCATTCCCTGAACATCTCATATCTTCTAATAAAACTTTCAACCAAGAAAGTTCGTGTGAAGAGTGATTTGACTTAACCTACTTCCAGCCGATGCATTCATTACACATCACGTCTTTCTAGAGCTCGTTGTATTGCTTTTACAATGGGCTTTACTGCTTTTGTGTGTGTGTGTTGCACAATCACACCTCCCTTTGAAGTTGTGGGCTCAGTCCATCAGTGCATAAACCCTATGGAGTTTGCAATGATGTGCATACTGCAAAGGGGGGGGGGGACAATGACATGGCCTGATCAGACCATCCCGATGCCATGAGAGCACACTGGAGCAATCAGACATTGGAAAGTCTGTCCATGGCCCATTGCAACCCATTAACTACTGGATTTACCCCAGTGTCTTTTAACTCTGCTTCTGCAGTGGAGCAGAACAGGTTGCCAATGGCTGTGGGGCACTTCCCAGATGTTGTTGTCTGATCGCGCCCTTTAAATCTGCCCAGCATTCACACCTATGTCAGTGTCCTGGTTCCCTGATCCCGGGCCTGCACCCCCCGGGGAGCCAGGGCCCCACCCCCTTGCCCGCAGAGCTGTCCCCCTTACCAGCCCAACTACCTGATCCTGAAGCACTCTGAGGTGACAGACGGGAGTGGAGCCCCAAGACTGCTAACGAGGGAGTGGTGCCAGTGGAGATGCAGCCCGGCCATGCCCGGCCAAACCCCCGCGGGCCCTGTGGCCAGGATGGCATGGTCAAGCACACCGGTGAGGAGAGGAGGCGCAGCTTGAGAGATGGAGGATGGCCCACTAGAGCAGCCAAGACCTTGCTCACCCTTGCATCAGAGAGCTCAGCCCCGGAGAGACACGCCTGGAGCTTGGCCACGCCTGGGACACTAAATGGGTGTCCCAGGCTCTTAAATGGGGGGAGGAGCCATGGGAGGAGGGAGGAGGACATGGCCAGGGGTTGGTGCTGGGAGCCAGGGGGGAGTAATAAAAGGTGGAGGTGGAGGAGAGGATGAGGAGGAAGCAACAAAGCCAAGACTAGGAGGGAAGACACGGTCACGGACAGTGAGAGAGAAGGGTGTGGCCACCCTCCCCTCTCTCTGGTAGCCAACGCTGAGTGGGCAGAGGGACGACTGGGGAGATGGTTGAACCCCATCCCCTGCCATTTCTGAGTCCTCTCCAAGCTAAGTCCTCTTTACGACCTCCCCAGCTCCTGGGACCACCCGAGGAGCATGGCCAGCGGGCCCCGACCCCTGGGGAACGTGGAGGGGCCCCGCAGTCAGATCTAATTGTACATATGATTGCAGCCTATAGCTCAAAGGCAATGGCTGTTTTTTCTCCATGCCAGAGACTGCACTGCAATTTTCCAGGCCTGAATGATGATGCCAGCATTAAAATTTAACACAGTGATTGAGAAAAGCATAATGCTTCATTTTACCTTTGTTCGCCTGCCCCCCCACACCCAGCCAAGGCTATTCACCTTGGTGAAGGCCAGGAACGATTAATTTGCATTGTCTTCTTTTCAGTAGGAGCAAACAGTCGTTCATAATAATTCTCTTCCCATTCCAGAGTGATTTTAATTTGCAGGAGATTTTTAATCACTCTGGAGTAGGAGGAATGGTAATGAGGTCAATAAATTACCTTAAAAGGAAGGCAATTATGGCCCACATTGTAATGAGGGTGTTGATGTCAAATATTGTTACAAGAGTAAAACCTCCCCTTCCTTTGATTATTGAAATAAATTATAATAAAATCTGTTACTACAAACAAGGGGGGTATTTATTAGAAAACAAGCTGATGATATGGTGATAAGAGTCAATCTTCACATTGGCTGGTGTTGGTTCTGTGAGGTCAGATTAAAGCCAAAAATAATTGTTAAGAAGCATCATAGTTTACTGTCAGCAAGAGCAGGGCTCTCGTGGGATGAACCCCAGTGGCCAGGAATGCCGCTGACACAGCTACCTGTTCAGAGTCACAGTTATCATGTCCGACTACTATTGACCATGACTTGCCTCATTATGGAGCTCTTATCTTCCACCAGTCTCTATTTTAGCCCCCCACCCCACAGTGTTTAAGACTATGGCTCACAGAAAGCATGGACTAAGCAGGTGAAGTAACAGTTACAAATTGGGAGACAGGAAATGCCAACGTGGTTCTCATGGGTGGCATGGCACCCACCAATACTTTTCCTGGTGCCTACCAAGTGTTTATAGAAGGTTTTGCCCAGCTAGGCTTCTGATTTGCCTCTGGAGATCTGATTGGTTGTGCAGATTTTTAAAGATGTTGCTTTCGCACCACAGCACATGGATTTTCACCGTGTGACGGAAGGTAAGTGGCAGCAGCCATTTTGTGTCAGTCTCCGCCTCCTTAAGCAGGCATCTTGTGGCAGCCATTTTGTGGCTACATCTAGCACACTGTGTCAGAATTCCAAAGGTGCTCTCAGGATCACAAAGTTTGGGGACCTCTGTTCCAGCAGATGAGAAGCAGCTTAGAGTGTCTTGATGATGGCTCTCTTCTGGGCTAGACTTTTCAGAGGCTAGCACACTGGTGCCCACTCAGCATGCCAGGGCTTCAGAAATATGAGAGAAGACTCACAACAACCATGGGAAAGCTCTTCAAGCCTCTCTCTGCTTCCTCTGCTAGAGTCCCCCAGCATGCTGAGGAACCTGGACAGCATGCTGAGGAACCTGAAACATATTCTAGAGGTCACGTCCTCATTCAGAATGTTAGTAGAGCAGAAGAAATGGATTCTGCATTTCTTTGGATTTTTTAAAGAGCAGAATCAAACGGTTCTGCTCTACTCTTACTCATCCCGTGTACACTCGTTGTCCATTGTGTCAATCATACACCTTTGGCCTATTTCGAGGGGGTGGGGAACGGCACAAACAAAATGGCTGAAATGACCTGGGGGGACATCCATAGCGGAAGGGGAGAAAAAGAGACCATGAGATATAATGTATGATTTTTATCACACCTCCTTCCCTCCTTCCCCTTTATCCCTTCCTTTTTATATTGTTCAGTGTAGGTGAGGGTTTTTTAAAAAGGGGGCGGAGAACAGTCTTTGATACTCAGCCAAATGCTCAAGAGGAAGTATTCAGGGGTAAAAATGTCTGCTGACCCGAGTCCCCACAATGCTTGCCTCCTTCATGCCTGTTCCTCCCTCCATTTCACGTTTCTCCAGCCCAACGCAGACCCCATCAGGAACCAGAGGTCTAACCCATCTACAGCCAAAGTCCCAAGCCATAAGCCACAGATAGGATCATAAAAGACGTCTTGCACAGCTATTTCACAGAGAGAAGCCCAGACTCATATGAACATTAAGGTAGCACTGACCTTCTCTAGAAGCTTCCGTGCTAGTTTTGACCAGTTTTAAACTAAACTGAGAGGAAGCCTCTCTGTGCATGTGCTAAAACTGTGGTCACACTTTTTATTGTCAGTGTTAAAAACAGTTGTGTCAAGAAAGGTGACCAGTCTGATAACGTTTTCTTTTAGTTTCAATGGGAAAGACATTTCTGGGTGTAATTCCCCTCTCAGCCAATTGCGATGAAATTCCCGGGGGTTCCACCCATCAACTCTCTGCTACCACCCTCCACAGTTCCAGATAGACAGAAGCAAAGCATTTCTCCTTGTCTCCAAGAGAGCATGCAGGATGGTTGCTGTCTCTTGCCTGTCATAAAGGGGAGGATGATACAGTCTCTTGTACGCCTACACCCCCATGTGTGCAGCCCATTTGCTGGCTGGGGCTGCCAGCTTCAGGTTGGGAAATAATTGGGAGAGTTTGAGGGAGGGTGGGGTTTGGGGAGGAGAGGGACCTTAGCAGGTTACAGTGCCGTAGAGTCCACCCTCCAGTCATTTTCTCCAGGGAAAGTGATCTCTTTTGTCTGGAAATCAATTGCAATTCTGGGAGATCTCCAGGTTCCATTTATTTGTTTGTTTGTTTGTTTGTTTGTTTGGATTTGTATCCCACCCTCTGGAGGATGGTAACCCTACAGCTGGCATGTTGTTGGGCGAAATGCTCTCTAGGGGTAGAGCACCTCGCAACAGGTATAATTAATTTCGGGATCTTTTGGTCTATGTCTACGAAGAATGGGCTGCCGCGGGACCTTCCCAGTGAAGAGGCTAGAGACAGGACTCAGAATAATGTTTTAGTTTACTTAAATACACAATACACTCAACAATAGCAAATCATACACACATACATTCAAGAGTTAGGAAATACAGATAGACATAGCACAGTTGCATGAGCAGGTAAACGTTGGTTCGTTGAGGGCGATATTTACCTCCAAGGTGCGGCTCCTAAATCTTCCAGCGAGTGGGGTTAGGTAGGGTAGGAAGGATGGAAGAAGGGACACGTGGTCTAGACCAGCTAACAACACATGTGTATAATTCCAGCTGCAGACTGGAACAAAGCGAGGCAAGGGTTCGGGTACAGGATGGGGGCGTAAGAGGATAAAGCAGACAGACAGAGGTCATGGTTTCAGCAGCGGCAGCAGGGGAGCAGCAGGGCAAGGGATGAGAGACCACCTGAGCTAGCCCAGAGATCGCGTTATTGGGTGCTGGGCATGGAAGGCCAGGCGGTGTACACCTACTGACCCTCCCAGCCGGCTGTGTCAGTGACAATTTCAAATCTTATTGGCTACACTGTCCGTTGGATACCTGGGGGCTGGACAGAGGAAGCTGGCTGGCAGGCAGATGGTTTCTCCAGGTAGCTGATGGCTCTTCTATTGTTCATGTGTATGGCTCGGGTGGGGAAGGCACTTAATCTCATCATGCAAACGACTGGCAGAGGAAAAGTCCTTTGTCTGCTGTATGGCCCTTAATCCATGTATGTGACATGCGGAAGGTATGCAATGGAGTCCCTCAGAGTAAAAAGACAGCTTTTTCCCTTCTCTATGGGCTTCTCCTTTGGCATCCATTTTACAGTCTAGCAAGTACACAGACCATGTGGCAACAGCAAACAGTCCATAGCAAAGCCCTGTAATGGCGTCGGGGCTAACAATGTTCAAAGCCTTTTCCTTTGTTCCCTGCAGGGCAAATGGCAAACCACTGCTGAATGCCTTAACACTCTGTCAGACTCCTGCAGCAATCAGAATCAACAACTCGCTTCTTCAGAAGGAAAGTTTATTGATACAGTATTGGCAGAGCATCTCTACTTCAGGTTCTGTGTTAAGACTAAAGTGGATGGATATACATGGTTCAAAGGGGTCACTGGGAGGCATGGAGCCAATCAAGGTAAAAGAAAGGGCCCGCCAGAATGTAATGGTCCCGCGTTCTCAGAGATGGTGTTACACCTAGGAACCAAGGTCAAGCACATAAAACATATAGATAAGGGAGCATCACCCAGACAGCAAGAGAACAGACACCAAAACATTCCAAGTTGCTCCCCCCCATACCAGCCTCTATGGCAGCGAGCTGACATCTCGGGCCTTGAAAACCCCACAGGGTCACCATAACTCAGCTGTGACTTGAAGGCACTTTCCACCGACAGCATCGTCAGCCTACTTTGAAAATATGTGCATCAGAGGGCCATCACTTGGTCCAGGAGATGCTTAAAATATGTTTACAGAAGAGCAAAAACACCAAATGCCCCAGTCTCCATCTGTGCCCCTCCCTTTTCCACACAGGCACAAGTTGGGTGCTTAGAGAGTTCAGCAAAAATTAAGCCTTGAATTATTTAATGAAGCACATGCATGGTAATCACTGTTCAGTGTCTACATTACTCTCTCTAGTTAGTAAGGCAACAGAATAATTTATCTATTATTGTTCAACAACAATTCTGTATTGGTCTTTATTAAAATACACACACCATTTGAGACAGCTATGCTCTAGTCTGGAGATTACCATGCAGCCAGGATATCACTTGGGCAACATGGATAGTAAACATCACGGTTCGGTATGTTATATAAGGATCATCTGTTGAAAAACAAAAGCCAGAATATTCCAAAGTGGATCAAAAGGGGCACTTTTTGTGGGGCAGTAGTGTTTATTATTTGTTAAACTGTTGGGCAATTTGTAATAATTCCCTATTTTTATGGAGCTGGTGATTTTTAATGCCGCATAAATATTGATGGGATGGTGCATGACAGGCTGCATCAAGGCCTATAAATAAAACATTTCCTAAAAGAAAGACTCGTGGCTTCATTTAACAGGGCCTCATCTCAGCCATGCTAATTGAGAATCATTTTACTGTGTTTATAAATGTTGGGAAGATGTTCTAAACTGCATAATGAAAAGTAATGCCTCCTGATTTTTATTTAACAGGAAATATTTTAGATGAAATGTGAATTCCTAATAACATTGGCTTCAAATGCTGTACTAATGCAGGTGGTGTTTTGTCCTGTAAATAACAGCACCTCTGTCCAAACAGAGGCTGCCCAAGTGAAAGAGAATGAGCCCCTTTTTGAATGAGGAACCACATGTAGTCCCTCTCCCAAGCCAGGAACCAGAGCTGTGTCGGCAGAACTCTGTTTAACAAGGCATGACCATGCTAACCACTTTGTTCGAATCTTCATTTGCATTTTTAAATCAGTTGCATGCTGCTGTGATGCTGTCTTTCTCTATGCTTGTTTGAATGTTGTTTGGAGGGCCGAATCTGCATTTGTCTTTTCCACCAGTGTCCCCGCCTTTTGACTCCGTCTTCAAAAAAGCTGTCCACATTTGGTGTCGTTTTCACACCTCAACAGTGCTAGCATCCTTTCACATGTCCACATAAGTTTATCGTCCTTTGGGGAAGCTCCACTGTCATGGCACCTCCGCACTGCTTTAAAAGAATCTTCTCCAAATAGCATTCAAACAAGCATAGAGAAAGACGGTGTCACAGCAGCACACAACTGATTTAAAAATGCAAATACAGATTCAACCAAGAAGATTCTTTTAAAGCAGTGTGGAGGGGCAATGACAGTGGAGCCGCCCCGAAAGAACAATAAAGATATGGGGATGTGCAAAAGTATGCTAGCACTGTTGAAGTGTGAAAATGACATCAAATGAGGACAGCTTTTTTGAAGACAGAGTCAAAAGGCGGGGACACTGGTGGGAAAGACAAATGCAGAGTCAGCCTTTGAGGAGGGAACCCCAGAACACTTATAAACCCATGTACTTAACAGTACAGTGGCTCAGAAGACGTGCTTTTTAAGGATGTTTCCATCCAGAACAGTTAGCTGATCTTCCTGCCAAACAGGATAGGGCATTTCTATCGAAAGCATTTCCACTGTCTTTTGGACATCTCACCATCTCAGGTTTTAGGACGGCTTTCTCCAGATGCATGGACACCATTTGTTTGAATAGTTTATTCTTTGGGGTTTTCCTGCCTGTTTGGAAAGTTTTTGCTTGAAGTCACTGGCAGGCAGGCAAGGCTTATAAGTATGCAGAGAACACATGCTTGGGAGCCTTCCTCCCATAGACAAATCTCCTGGTTTGTAGACCGAGGGGTGGGATGAAAGAAGCAGAGGTAATCACGCTACATCACATCCTCCCATGATAGAGAAATATGTCAGAGGCAGAATTGTTGCTCACATTCTCCGGAAGGCCAGCAGTGCGTATGGGGGGGGGGGGCAGAGAAAGAGGAAAGCCGGGCTGATTCCACACAGATGAGTGTCTTTCTTTAAGGGTCCCCAGCTTCAGGCCTTCCTTCCTTTCATCTGCATCCGGAACAGGGAGGAAGGCTTTGGAGCAGACAGCTCTGCCATGCCTCGGTGCTGGAGGATTCACAGTAGACTGACCCACTGAACGCTGCTGTGTTCTGCCATAGCTTTGGCAGGGTGGACATTCTAGCAGTGCTGGTTGACATCTCAACTTTGTTTTTGAAATCAGTCTCTTCACCAGAGGTGACTGTGATCTGTTGTGCCAGGGTGTGCCAGTGAAATGTCCACCAAACCAGCTGCTGCAGAAACGCTTTCCTCTTGTAGTACCTTTTGAGGTCTTTTTTGCATCCAGTATCAGGACAGCGCTGGCTCTTCGGCTTGGAAAGGGAGATGAGCACTGCAACCCTAGAGTCGGATTCAACTGGCTTTCAAGCAAGGGAAACCTTGACCGTGACCTATCAGTGCACCAGCATTGGTAGGCACACGAGGGAGGGCGTTTCCATGGCAGCCTCACAATTATGGAACAACCTGGCCAGGGAGGTGCACCCACCCCCATGTCAATTTTCCGCAGGCAGCTGAAGATGGTTTCATTTAAGACCACGTCTAGTTACGTTTACTAGCAGTCCTGAACTGTGATTTTAAATGCTGATATTTATGTTTTTATGTATTTAAGTATTTCATCTATGTTGTGAGCCACCTGAGCTCCATAAGGAAGAAAAGAGGCTAATAAATGTTGTAAATAATTTTTTAAAAAAAACACCCTTCTTTTGTTTTTCTTGGCTGATGTGTGATCTTTCTTTCATCTTGGTGATTTGATGAACCTGTGTGGATAAGCCAGACCTGACTTTCTGTGGTTTGCGCCCTCTCTCTCTCTCTCTTTTTAGGGTCAGGAGCCCACCTTGAATAGAGAGTCATTTGGCATCACCCGCCCCCAACTTGCACCTTTTGCCACAGGGTCATGCCTTGCTTCTCTCTCCTGCCCCCACCCGCTAACTGACTTGTACTGGAAGGGTTCTGCTAATGAAGTAGCTGCTCTGTAAAAGGAAGAGGAACGGAAGTTCTGTCTTTGATATATTTAAAGCCTCCAAGAGCAGCTCAGCAAGCAGAATTAGAACCAAACAGGTTCAGTGGAAATGTGTGGCGTAGTTTAAGTGCTAGAGGGAGAGAACGTTTGCTGCCTATGAATCCCCAACCTTCCTATCGGCTGATAGCTATAGGTTAAAAAAGAAAAACCCTCTAGTCTTGAGATTTCCCCACCAATATTTATTTGGCTGGCTCACAAATACCCAGAGGCAGCACTGAGAATGGGAGCCTGCGGCCAGGAAACTTTGTACCAGTCGACACTCAAAGGCAGCCTGCCAAAAGTCACAAAAAAGAGGCAATCCCCTTCCAGGGCACAGCAGGGGACTGATAAATGCCTGCGACTGGCACTGCTTCAGGCCCCTGGTTGTGGGACTCCCCCCTCCTTTTGTGGTCTTGCATAGCCTCTCTTCCGTGAGAGACCAACCCCCTGTGGTATCTCCTTTCCAGGGAGTTTTGTGAAAAGTCCACTGAGCACTTTGTCTTTTATTACTTTTTTCGCAGTGTTTGCAGAGGACATAAAGGTACTGTACTGTATTTGTACAATTTCAAAAGAACGCCAATCTGCCAACACAGTAGAATCATAGAGTCACAGGGTTGGCAGGGGACCCTGCAAGCCATCTAGTAGTCCAACCCCCCCTGCCCAGTGCAGGATCAACCTAGAGCATCCCTGACAAGTGTTTGTCCAGCCACTGCTTAAAGTAATTCTGATTTGGAGGCAAATCGCCTGATCCACTTGTGCAGAGCTGAGGATACGGTAAACCCCACCCCAGTCCCACATTCTCTTTGGAATTCATCCAGAGGAAGGGCTGGTTGTTGGTTGGGTGTCCAGAAAGCAGTTTGGAATTTGGGTTTTGTTTATGAACAAATGAAGCTCCCTTCTAATAAGTCAAGGAATGGACCCGCCTGGTAATGGAAAACGCCATCAAGTTACAGTGAATTAATAGGGTGACTTTCCAGCACCACCAGCAGTACCGTATTACTCTGACCTAGATGGCCCAGGCTAGCCCAATCTCATCAGAAGCTAAGCAGGATTGGCCCTGGTTAGTACTTGGATGGGAGACCACTAAGGAAGTTCAGGTTGACTGTGCAGAGACAGGCAATGGCCAAGCCACCTCCAAACGTCTCTTGCCTTGGAAGCACAATTTTCACCACCACATGGTTCCCCATTGGTGCAGCACACCAGTATAGTAACACAGAATACTGTGGCATGAAAGAAGCTCTACTAGAGATAATGGCTGAAGAAAGGGAAAATAGAAATATGGCAAACGTTTTGGAGAAAACCCGATACTTGTGTGTGCAAAGTGCCGTCGATTTGCAACCAATTCATGGCAATCCCATTAAGGGGCTTTCAAGGCAAGTGAGAAGCAGGGGTGGTTTGCCATTGCCTTCCTCTGCAGAGTCTTCCCTGGTGGTCTCCCATCCAAGACTTATGGTGACCCCAGCAAGGGGATTTCAAAGCAAGTGAGGGGCAGAGGTGGTTGGCCATGGCCTTCCTCTGCAGAGTCTTCCCTGGTGGTCTCCCTTCCAAGTACCAACCCTGCTTAACATCTGAGATCTGACGAGATGGGGCTATTTTCAGAGGCACGGCATTTGCTCAGTGGTACGGCATTTGAAGCAGTTTGAAACCCTTCCAGATGCTACCAGGTCATCCCAAACAGTCCAGTCCTCAAGTTAGATACATTTTCATGGACAAGAAGAACTTTTACCCAGGCTGTAGTTAAATGTTCAGTAAAGATGGCTAATGTTTCCAGGGGTTATTTAACTTCTCACCCCTAATGAATGCAATCAAAAGCTACAAATCCAATTACAGTTTGGAAAACACTGGCATAATGTAGCTGATCTTGTTAGGTTTTGCCCACGTTGTTGGACTTAATTTAGGAGGATTAATGAGCACATTGGAGGAAGAATCACATTGTATAATGCCAGAGCAAAGGTTTTAAAATTAAAGCCATTTGTCATGAAGAGTAATTCCTATTTGATTGGCTGAACACCATGATATAAATTGCACAATAGCTGCTCAGACTTCAGTTGACAACAGTGCTGATTAATTTATACCAAGAAACACTATTTATTTAGCAATATTTGTATTCTCAGTTCAGTCTGGAAGCCTCAGTTGTAAATGGACGGATCCAAAATGTATTTGAACTGGGGCTGATTTTTAATTTCTCATCCCAGGCATTTCACTCTAAAAATACCTTCTTTCCTTTTGATGCTCCCTCACGCGAAGGACACCCATGGTATTTGGTGCCATTTTTCTGTTCCTTCACACCATTTCCTCCCAATAAAATGTAAGCATTTTTTAAAAAAATTCCTCATTAATAACTCAGCATTCTATACTGTTCATATATTATTCATATAAATTACATTATGATTTGGGACCAGCATACCTGAAGGACTGTCTAATCCCTTATGAACTCACCTGACCACTACATTTTTGGAGGCTCTGCTTTGGGTGCCCCCACCTTCTGAGACTAGATGGGTGGCAATCCGGGAGAGGGCATCCTTGTTCCCTCTAAGCTGAGTTAGTGTGAGCTAGCTGTCAGGTAGCCCCGTCCTTGGGATGGAATGTGAGGGAGTGCTTTCTACCTCTCAGCTTTTCATCAGTACTGTTTTACTGTTCGCATGTTATCATTACTCCGGCCTTGTGGTGTCTCCAGCTGCAGGACACTATGCTGGGAATCAACAGCTTTTAACTTGTTTTCATGCTTTGCCCGCTCGCTTTGCCCACATGCGCGAATTGTATTCATTGGCTTCAATTAGTATAGGATGTGTGTGTTTGAATTCACTATAAGTCGGGGGCCTCTATTATCCACGGCCTTTACTGACACAAGCTGTACATGTGTCTTTAGTTATGATTCACCAATAAACAGATTCTTCTTCTGAAGCCCTGCGTTGTGTGACCTGACTAAGGAGCCTGACAAATGAAGTATTACACAAGCACGGGTTCAAAGATGTGGTCATTTATTTAGACAATACCTTGTTGTACTCCCCTGACAAAGAGTCCCACATCGCTTTGGTCCATGTGCACAATGCGTGCAACATCCCCCCCCCCGGATGGTGCAAGGTGAACCGCATTATGAATTTGCTGACACTAGCTCACAGTTTCTTAGCCTCCGGCTCACACATTTTTGTCTTAGCTCAGGCAGAACGGCTCCAGAGCAAACTAACTTATGCATTAGATAAATTGCTCACTCACAATTTTAATGCCAGTAGCTCACAAAGTGGAATTTTTGCTCACAAGACTCCACAGCTTAGAGGGAGCATCAGAGATCTGGAACTGCCTCTCCAGAGAAATTCATCAGCCCCCTTCTGTTGATGTCTTCTGCCAGCAGGAAAAGACTTTCTTGTTTTGTTTGGCATTCCCTCAATGATCCCTCCTGCCTAATCAACATTTTTATGTTTTGTATATATTTTAACTCTGTTTCTCTAACTCTGTTTTAATGATATATATTTGGGTGGGGGTTGATCTTAATGTTTTACAATATGATTTCATTAGGTATTTTTAAAAATTGTTAGCTGCCTTGGGGACCCTTGTAAGGACAGTAAGGCAGATACAAGTTTTGTAAATAATAATAATGTGCTGAACAGATAAAATACAATATAATTCGCATATAAAAGTACAGGCGTAGAAGCCATTAGACTTATCCCAAATCTAAATGCATCAGCATTACAAAAAAGTAGCTAATCTCAGATAGCTGCAAACTGTCACCAAGCTACCAATAGAAGTCTGAGCACCCACCCAGCTCAGTAGCCCTGTACAGTCCAAGAATCGACAGACCACACAGGGAAGGAGAACAGACATGAATCTGCTGGCTCCCCACCCTCCCTCCCTGTGATTTAGCAACTCTTCTTTCCTAATGTTGCTGATCATGTGGAGGAAATGTACGCACAGACACTTTTTCTAAGTGTCTGCGCTGTACAGACAGGGCAGCCAAGAGAGGGAAGGGGGGGGGTGTCAAAATTCCTGGGGCCCAACTCGGCTGGAGGGCCCCTGAAGTCAGCATCACACGGCATCTCAGTTGATTTTACTTCTAATGCAGTTCCACACAGCAGCCAGTGTTATAACTCAACTCTTTTTCAACTCTGGCTCTCAGGGTTAAGGCTAAAGTTGTGGCTCAACTACTATACCCAGCTCCAATTTGGACTGAAACAGTTAATGAAGATTTTGATAACCCACTGCTGAAATTTTTGTGCTCAATCTGTGGAGTCCCTAAATGTGTCAGGAATTGCACTGCAGGTTGAATTTGGTCTGAAATGCCTTAAAGCTCAAGCTTGGATCAGAACTCTCAAACAGAAGCTCAAAACTCTAAGAGCTACCGCCTCCGAGGGGCAAGACAGGATAAATCTTACAGCACCTGGGACAGACTGTTGGACTCCAGATTATATTATCTTAAATTCTCCCTGGATATGATCTAGTATTGGGACCTTTCAATATAGTGAAGGAATTCATCAAGAAGCTCAATTATTTTAGTACCACTCTGAGGTCCAGGTGTATCTCTTCCTCAGCTGCAATTGGAATACCAGCTCCCCCCAAATGCTGGATTATATGAAAAAATTAACTGTTTCAAAATACAGAATAGCTTTTACCCTTGGACATATAAATGTATTGCCTTCAGTGATTACCAGTGGGCATTATGTAAAGCAACCGTATTCAGAAAGGTTACACCATAACATAACAGAAGCCAATGTTGAATCAGGCCAATGGCCCATCTAATCCAACACTCTGTCACACAGTGGCCAAAATATACCAGGTGCCATCAGGAGGTCCAGCAGCGGGGCCAGGACACTAGAAGCCCTCCCATTGCTGCCGCCTCCAGCACCAAGAATAGAGTGCATCACCTGCCCCAGACTGAGGGTTCCCATCTATACCCTGTGGCTAATAGCCACTGATGAACTTCTGCTCCATATCCTATATTCTAATAGCCAAACTATTTTTTCTGTGCGGATACCTATTCCCACCAACAGGGGCCTCACTGTCCCCCAACAGCTTTTCCTGCATAGTCAGTAGACTTCCTAGGTTTGTAGAAAAATCCGAAAAGTGAAGAAATCCCTTCAGGAACAGTTGAATTCCCCCAAAAGCCTTTTGAAATGGCCTCTGCAGGGACCTGACTCCAGGCAGCAACGGTGAGAGATTAGAACGTTGGGGGGAGGGGAGAGAGGCTTCTAACTGGCTCTGTCAGTCAAAGGGTGGGGGAAGGGCCCTTCTTCCAGGCCTCTTTCGGCCTTGGAGGGAGGGGAGGGAGGGAGGAAGCCTTGGGGCCAGGCCGGGGATTCACAAAAGTTTTGGCGCAGGGCCAGGCTGGGAGGATTTCGTAGGAGAGGTTTTAGCTGGTGGATCTGCTACAGGATCCGCCTCCGAGGCAGCTGGGTTTCCAGGGAGGGAGATCCTGTGTCCTCAGATCTCTGGGTTCACTCCACATGCCACAGAGGTGCCACCCTAGGCCTAACAGCAGCCTAGGTTGTCTGGTCCCCCACGGGCACTGACAGGGACAGAGCGGCTGCTAGCTCCAGGTCTAGAGTCCTGAGATTTGGGGATGGAGCCTGGGGAGGATAGGGACCTCAGTGGGGTCATACCAGAGTCCACCTCCAAGCTCCATTTTCTCCAGGGAAGTTGGCTCACTAGTCTAGAGCCTGAGCAGCAATTCTAGGGTTGCCAGGTCCCACCTGGAGGCTGGCATCCTAGGCAGCACCCTCTGATGACTTGATACCACCCAATTTGCATGACTCAGCTGCTTGCTACCATTGCTATTCAGCAGCCACCCTATGAAAGCCAGTGAGGTGCAGCAGTTAGAGCTTCAGAGTAGGATCTGCAAGACCCAGGTTCAGATCCCCATCTTGCAGTGGAAGGTGACTGTGTGATTTTGGACCAGTCACATACTTTCAGCCTAACCAACCTCACAGGGTTGTTGTGCAGATACAAAGGAGGAGGGAATAATGAAAGCTGCTTTGGTCCCTCACTGTGGAGAAAGACTGTAATTTTCCTAGGTAGAGGCTGTGGGAGGGGGTGGAGATGAAAAGCAGGAGACAGACAGAGGCAGATAAAGGTTAGGTTGGCTGTTGGTTGGGAAAGAAATAGGGTTGCCAACTCCAGGATTGGGAAATCCCTGGACATTTGAGGGGTGAAGCCTGGAGAGGGTGGGATTTGAGGAGGGGAGGAACTTTGG
This sequence comes from Gekko gecko, assembly GCA_029375565.1. Lineage (NCBI taxonomy): Eukaryota > Metazoa > Chordata > Lepidosauria > Squamata > Gekkonidae > Gekko > Gekko gecko. The sequence continues at coordinate 4,282,821 of JAPDNY010000011.1, forward strand.
ACTGGTGTAATGCCATAGACTCCACCCTCCAGCCATTTCCTCCATGAGAACCACCATTGCCAACCTCTGGGTGAGGACTGGAGATCACCCAGAATTACAACTGTTGTCCAGGAGACAGAAATCAGTTCCCCTGGATAAAATGGCTGTTTTGGAGTGTTGAGTCTATGGCATCATACCCTGCTGAGGCTGCTTGCCTCCCCAAGCCTCACTGTCCTAAGGCTCCACCCCCAAATCTCCAGGAAATTCCCAACCTGGAGCTGGCAACCCTAAGGTGAATTGATCTCTGTAGCTGGGAGATCCATTGTGATTCCCAGAGTGCTGCCACTGCTGCTGTGGGGGGAGAGGAAGCAAGTGGGTGGCTGAGAGTACTGCCACCACTGCTACTGCTGCTCTGTGGAGTGGGGGAAGAAGCAGGCAGGAGGCTGGGAGAGTGATGGGGGCAGAAAGAAAGAATGATGGGGTGGGGCAGAAAGAGAGAGAAAGAGTGATGAAGTGGGGAGGCAGGAAAACAAAGAGAAAGATGACAGGTCAGAAAGAGAGAGGAAGTCACATGCATGGAGCAGAAATAGAGTAAGAAAAGGGGGGCAGAGGGGAGAAATAGTGTGAGAGAGGTAGGGGGTGAGCAGAGGAAGCAAAGGTGTGACGAATGAGATAACCATCCCGCAAGTTTCTTGCGGGTCTCCACTTGTGTTTATCTAATTCCCTCTTGAAACTGTCCATGCTTGTAGCTGCCACCACCTCCTGTGGCAGTGAATTCCATATGTTAATCACTCTTTGGGTGAAGAAGTATTTCCTTTTATCTGTTCTAACCCGACTGCTCAGCAATTTCATGGAGTGCCCACGAGTTCTTGCGGCAGTGAGAAAATAGAGACCGTAGACCCTATTTGACTGCTGTATCCATTCAGAGTACAGAAATTAGTTGATTATCTCTCTTGAAGTTCTGTCCTCTGTGTCACCCTGGTTAGGGTGATGTGGCTTCTGAGAGATAAACAACAACAACAAAAAGAATCATTCTGGCTGTAGCCAAATCCCTTTCAACTGTGGTGGCTCATCAAGCACATTATTTTTAAACATTGGCACATTCTCAATGACATTCCAGGTTTCCAACAAAAAACAATTATAGGTTTTCGTAAGACCACTATCCTTCACAACACTTTGCTTCATGCTGATTTATGTTCATCTCAGAAAATCACTGGCACTACAGTGGGACACTTCTTTTGTGGCAGATGTTCCATATGTCCGTGGGCATGGCAAAGTAAGAGCATTTATTTATCAGAAATTAATTTTCAACATGAAGAAGTTTTTTTTTTTCCTGTTATTCATCAAAATGGGTCATGTACCTGATCAGATGTTCACATAACCTTTATTATGTGGGTATGTCAACACGTTCTGTGCGCACACGCATTATAAAACACAAATCGCATATTAGAAAATGCCAACTGGACTCTCCTTTAGTGCAGCATTTTACAGACAACAATCATACTGTTAACGACTTTAAATTTTTAGTCTTGGAAATTGCAACTGCCAATAGATACAATAGGATTAATGCACAGAAAACAGTCCTTCAGAGAGAGGCATTCTGGATCCATCGCCTTAAAACTTACCATCCTTATGGTCTTAACCAAGAATTGGAATTATCTTGTTTTTTATAGTGCCCATGTCCCCTTTAAATATGACTTAAATATTCTCTCTCTATAGGTGCTTTTTGCTAGCTTGCAGAGGCAGTAACTATGGAAGGGTGTGTGATGTAAAGCCTTGAGCTTTTCCTGAGATGTGTTGTTAATAACTGCCCATTTATGTAAGTTTCATGCTACTTCTTGTCGTCATTATTCTTTTATACTTTAGTTTATATCATGTTTATACTTATGGTACTTTATGCTTACATCTTTTGTAAGTATACTTATGTCATGTTTATACTTCTGGTACTTGACTTACATGTTTTAATACAGGAGATGTGTTTGCTGTAACTCACAACAGTGCATATAACCTATTTGAAGATATATTATTTCAGGTGTTTACACATTTTGTTACTGCTGTAATCATTTTGCCTTACACTGTATGTGTCATTATTGTCATTATGTAATCTCTTTCATGTTCAGTTACTGAGGAAGTTCTTTGAAACAGCGTTCTTAATATCCGGATTCTTCATATATTATTCTTCATACATTTTTGCCTCAAGAGAAAACATTTCTACTTTAAGATTGGACTTGATTGTGCTTATATTCAAAGTTTTTGTGCTTATAACCAAAGTATTGTGCTTATAACCAAAGTATTTGTATCAATACTTCAGTTATTATTGAACTAGTGTCAGCATCTTTTTCACACAGATTACTATTCCCTTGTATACCTACACTGTGTGTTCCTCTTTGGTTGCTGCTTGTGATGCAGGATGACATTCTCTGAACATACAACACTTTGACATGGGGCAATGGCTCAGAAAGACAGATGCTTAAAATGTCAAGTATGTCAGAATGAATAATTTGAAGTACACCTTTAGTACACCTTTACCTTTAATGTGAAAGTTATGGCTCAGTATGCCACACGTAACAAAAGTACAAAAATAAATGTCTTCAGCTAACTGTAGAATCATGTATCCTATTTACCTGCCTTTGGAACCCTCCAAAACTGATGTTCCTCTTCTTCCCATGCTCTTCAAATGGGTGAGATTCAACTAGTCACTTGCTCTTTGCAGGATTTCAAGATTCTCTTCTTAAGGAGCATCACACATCTTTGATCTGTCTGTTTCAACATAAGAACATATACACACAAAAGAGCCCAGCTGGAGCAGACCAGTGAGGGTCCACCTAGTCCAACTTCACACAGTGACCAACCAGTTCCTCCAGGGGGAACAACAGGGCATAGACACCAAGGCCCTGATGTCACTTCCTAGCATTGGTATTCAAAGGTTTATTGCCTCTGAAAGTGGAGGTTCCAGTTAGTCACTATGGCTAATAGTCACAGATAGACTTATTTTCCATGAATCAGTCTATTCCCTCTTTAAAGTTGTTTACTCCTGTGACCTTCACTACATCTTCTGGCACCAAATTCCACATTTTAATCACTCCCTGTATAAAGAAGTGTTTCCTTTTATCTGTCCTGTATCAACTGCCCATCAGCTTCATTTGATGCCCTCCAATTTTAGGATTTTGGGAGAGTGCGAAAAAAGTCTCTTTGTCAACTCTCTCCACCACATGCTTTCTTTTATAATCTTGCATATCACGAACCCCCTCAAATGTCTCCTTTCTAAACCGAAAAATCCCATGCTGCAGGCTATTTTCTATGAGATCCATTTCATTATGATTGTCTAGGTGCATTATGATCGTCTAGCTACATTCCCCATGTATTGCTCTGAAAACAGATAAGGACCTAATTGTATTTGAAGATTAAACTGAGAATATGCTGTAAATGCATATTCTAAGTTTCATTATGGAAGAGTATTGAAGTTAGTAGGTATATTAGGTCTTTTCTAGTTAGTTATTTGTTAACTGTTGAATTGTGGATTGGGTCATAATATGTGGGGGAGGGGAGGGATGAGGACATGAAGACAAGATTTAACAACTTCTGGAGTGCCAGTACTGGGTCAGGGATCCTGGAGACTGGGGGTGGAGGGAGGTATGGCGGTGCAACAAGGTATTAGAATGGAAGGAAAGGAAATATTGGAAGGTGTCAGGCACTTCAGAAAGTCAGTCAGTCAAACACCAGGCTTCATAAGAAGATAGCGTTTTATTGAGCAGCAATTCTAAAGGCACACTAACATTCTATTGTCAGGAATAAAGCACACAAAGGAACATCTACGGATATACCCCACTGAACTAACCCCCCCCCCTTAGCATCTACCAATGGCTACCTAGCCTGCACGCGGGAAATAGGTGCGAAAGTTGTTTAAGCCATAAAGGGGCCCAGCCGTCTACACCGGAGAAACCGAAACCATAGGACAAGGCCATTTGGTTCAGATAGGAGATAGCCCAGGCTGGGAATCACCCTGTATCCTAGGCAACCTACCCACCTCCCACATTCCAAGCATGAAAAGTTACAGACCATCTCACCCTCCTTCCCTCCCTCACATCTTATGGCAGGATCACCTGACAGAAGGGAAGGAGACAGAGACACAAGTATGCTCGGTGTCTTTCCAACCTTTGTCCCATCCCAACACACACGCCTGTTGGTGAGGTAGGGAAAGGTAACTCTTCTCTGACATAGATGTGCAATATCAGGTCCATTAATAATAAGATCATGACTCTGCAGAACTATTTTGAAGAGCAGCAAGTGGACCTGGCATGCAGGACCAAGACCTGGCTCAGGGAGTGCAAGATAGTCACCTTAAAAAGCTGCCTCCGAGTTTCTTGGTCCTCTGTCGATCCCAGACAAAAGGGGACTGAGAGTCATTTCCCTTCATCTGAGGGTCATTTTCCTTCAGGGCACTCCCCCCACTCCAAAGATCGCCAAAGACTGATTGTGTTGGCCTGATGTGGGATACTGAGGAGAGTTTGGCTGTCTGGCTGGTGTACTGACCACCTAGTGCACCAGCAGACAGCCTGCCAAGCCTGCTGGAGGCAGCAGTGGGCTGGGCCTTGGAGTTCCCAAGGCTAACAATTCTCAGGGACGAGGCAGCCTCCAGACAGGCTTCAGACCTGGTGACTTCCATGGCAGCTCTGGGACTCTCCCAGATTGTATCAGGTCACACACATCAAACAGGCCACATACTGGATCTGATCTTTGGCATGGGGATAGGTATGGATTTGATCATTGTTGGTAGGGTGCCATGGTCAGATATTTATGCTCTGAAGGTCCATCTAGGCAGCGAGCTGATTCATGCTTGCCTTCAGAGACTAATGGATCCAACTGGTTTCCAAAAACTCCTGGAGAGTCATTAGATGGGCTGATAGAGGACTGTAATACCTGTCTCTCTGAAGCCATTGATGAGCTCGCTCCCCGATGCCCTCTTTGCTCCCACCCCAAACCAGCCCCATGGTATACCATGGAGCTTGGGGGGGGGGGGTGAAACAGAAACTTAGGCAGACAGAGCATGTTTGGTGGCAGTCTCGTGACGAAGCTGCAAGAACATCCTATAGGTCATTTATGGAAACCTATGAGATGGCAGTGAAGGCCTTCAACTCATATGCCAGCTCTTGCCCAGTACAATTATTTAGGACAATCAGGTCTTTAACTTCTTTCATAGAGAGACTTCAAAATGTTAATAAACTGACTATTGGCTGTGAGGCCATTGCAAGCTTCTTTGTGGACACAGTCTTGTCACTCTACCACAAACTGCCCACCAGTATTGATACAGTGTGCAAACTGAAGGACCCTTGGCTGTCTTTGGATTCTGTATTTGACAACTTCAGCTGACTCTTCCAGGACGGCGTTGACAATCCTGGGCGCTGTTAAGCCAACCACTTGCCTCTTGGATCCATGCACATCATGATTGGTGAAAGCTGGTGATGAGGGAATATGGGAACCCTGGTGGACATTATCAATCTGTCCCTTAGTTCAGAATTCTATCCAGGATGATTAAAAGAAGCTGTGGTAATACTACGCTTTGGATCCTTTAGATCCTGCCAATTACTGCCCAGTCTTGAATCTTTCATTTCTGGGTAACATAATTGAGAGAGCAGCAGTAGAACAGCTGCAGAGTTTCCTGGAGGACAGTGGTGCCTTGGACCCATTCCAGTCCAGCTTCCGCCCTGGGCATGATATGGAAACAGTGCTAGTCATCATCCTGGACAATCTTCACAGATGGATGGATCAAGGTGGGTCAGCACTACTGTTATTAATAGACCTGACAGCAGTGTTCAACATTCAACAGGGTTGACCATGACCTATTGATCCACAACCTCACCAGTGTAGGAGTTTGTATGGTGGCCTTGAAGTAGCTTACCTCATTCCTCCATGGTTGGAGACAGAAGGTGGTGCTAGGAGAGAAGGTGTCACCCCAATACCTCCTAGTATGTGGGGTCTCTCAAGGGGCAATCCTCTCTCCAATGCTGTTTCATATCTATATATGCCCCCTTGCCCAGCTGGTGCACAGTTTCGGGCTGAGTTGTCATCAGTATACTGATGACATCCAGCTGTATCTGTTGATGGATACCACCCCATCTATTTTCGCACAGTGGGTTGGAGGCCATAGCTGGTTGGTTGAAGCAGAGTCAGCTGAGACTGAATCTTTCAAAGACAAGGGTTCTGTGGCTGGGTAGGGGGATTACAGGGCTGGTGTGTTAACTCCCAGCTCTTGATGGTGTACCTCAAACACTGGTGCTGACCACCAAGATCCTCGGTGTGTCCCTGGATGCCTCCTTATTTATGGAGGCCCAGGTCACAAATGCTGCTAGACTAGCATTACTCTAGCTGCACTTGATCAAGCAACTGCCCCCCTTCCTGTCTCATGCTGACCTAGCCACAGTAATCCATGCAATAGTCATCTCCAAGTTAGACTACTGTAACTCACTCTATGCAGGGCTGCCCTTGAGACTGACCTGGAAATTACAGTTGGTCCAGAATGCAGTGGCCCAGGTCCTTACTGCAACCCCACTGACAGCACACATCCAACCAGTGCTTTGCCAGCTGTAATGGCTTCAAACTGAGTTCTGGATCAAGTTCAAGGTTTTGGTATTAACCTTTAAGGCCCTAAATGGTCTGGGACCAGTGTATCTATGGAACTACCTCTCCCAGTATTCCTCTCAAAGAGCATTATGCACTGGGAAGAAGAACCTCCTGGTGATCCCTGGCCTGAAAGAAACCCAGCTGTCCTCAACCAGAGCCAGGGCCTTTTCAGCCCTCGCACTGGCCTGGTGGAACTCTCTGCCCAGTGACATCTGTGCCCTGCGGGACCTGGTGCAGTTCGGCACGGCCTGTAAGACAGAGATGTCCCACCAGGCCCGTGGTTGAGGACAGCAGTGGTTTGCCATCAAGCCTGGCCTCTCTGCCTCCCCCCCACACACACATTTCCTTAAGGAAAGGCTATATACTGTTTAAATGTCATCTGATTAGTTCTGATTATTACTGTTTTATTGTTTTAGAATTTTAATCTGGATATATGTATTTATTGAAATGTATTTATTAAATGTTGTTAACTGCTCTGAGCCCCATGTGAGGGAGGGCAGTCTACAAATCAAATAAATAAATTATTGCTAAAGGGGGTTTACCATAAACACAGTGGGTCTGCCTCTTTCTGGCCCTCCTTGAAAAAAGGCCTGAGTGGAGGTTCAAAGCTTAAATGGGGACAGATATCCTGAACACGGGGTCTCCAAAAGAGATGTCACATTGCATGTTATATGCTGTTTTTCTCCACTGTTTGTAAAGGGGCGTAAGGGTCAAGCATGTATTCAAATTGCTTTGTGTAGCAAACTGGGTTGCAGGTTGATTTACAAACTAATTAAAAATCAATACATAAACTCCTATTCATTCTTTTTTTTAAGGTAATGAAGACATATGGGAGTATCAACAAAAGAATGAATGTCTGTCAAGGTTTCGGTTTTGCTTCTCTTCATGTTGCTTCACTGCTTACCTTGTCATGTATTAGGGGGGAGGGGGGAGACCCTCCAGAAAACCCTTGATGAAGCCAAAGAGGACTACAAATGCTACGCTGACAAGCATCGTGGCCCAGAGTGGGACTTCATTCCTGGAGACTTCGTCTACATTTCCACAAAGCACCTGAGGAGGGTGCAACCGGGCAAGAAGTTGGGGTGGAAATATATTGGTCCTTTTAAAGTGCCTCCATTGATTAATAAAGTGACTGAAAGTGAAATTGCCAAAAAATCTATGTAATGTGCACCCTGTTTTCCATTTTAGCCTGAAGAGGGACCCTGGACCTTGGACTTGTCATCCTCCTGCTCCTCCCCCTCTTATGGTTGATGGCAAACCCCACCAGGAGGTGGAGACTATTCTGGATTCTAAATTGGAGGCCGATTGTACTATCTACTTAAATGGAAAGACTTTGGGTCAGAACATAATGAATGGGTTAAGAACGCTAATGTCAGAGCCTCCTGCCTGATTCAGACTTTCCATAAGCATAACCCTCAGAAGCCGGGTGGTTGAGGTGGGTTGGGGGGCAGAATGCCAAGGTTTCGGTTTCACTTCTCTTTGTTTTGCTTCACTGCTTGCCTTGTCATGTATTATGGGGAGGGAATTCCTGAGGGGAGTTTGTGCGGGTTGAGTACTTCCTTTAGTAGCCATAACCATTTCTCAAGTTGCACCCCTCGGCCTGTTCTCATGGAATTTGGCCTTGGATACTCTTTTGCTAGACTAGAATAGATAAGGCACCATATGTCAGGGTTGTCATAGTAATGCTAGGGGCCAAATGCTGACGTATGCATGGGGTGTGGGGTTTTACCTATAACCTCTGAATTTTGCACGCTTTCTTCAGTCCTGACAAAGATCCAGTTCCTGTAGTAAGCAAATCTCTAATAAAGCATCACTGCCAAAAGTGTTGTGGAGAGTGTCTTAACTGGGGATCCAACAATGTCCCCCATTATTTTGCAATGGAAATCAGTGAACACTTTCAGAAGGATAAAATAAGGTAATAAATACATAGAGAGGTTTTTTTAAAAAAAAGTTGCCAATGATGTGCTCTTGTATAAGAAACAATATACAATGTCCCCTTTTATTGTCTTACTTGGCCATTTGATGGAAATGAAGGCTAGACTTCTTCGTCCATCAAGAGAATTTATGTTGGGTGAGACAATGTAAGTAAACACATGCTCTGTCAGCATATTAGTCTTCTGTGCACATGATGGCATGAAAATCTTTCTAGAGAAGGGCATGCTTCTTTCTTTTCTGTTTTTTTAGGGTACAAAATTAAGAAGGAGAAGAGACTGCATTAGGAAGAATGTATGTTTTCCGGGGGCTTAAGAGTACACTGAAAGCTGAAGAAGAGGAGGGTAGGGAGGGGATGGGATAACATTTTGCAAATATTCCCCCTTTTTTAATTTTGCTTTTCCCTTGTGCAAATAACAGCAATGGCCTTGTGTTTTCATGCCAGTGGCCCTTTCTCTGCACCAATCTGTGTTTGTAAAATGGGCTCACTTTGGACATTATTTCTGCGCTGATAAATTACTCAGTATTGCACATTATATGCAACATTCTACATATACAGCATATAAATTATCTAAAAGAAACAAACAGGTTATCGATACCAGCAGCAAACACAGTGCGGAGCATTCTGGGCTGCCCAAAGCCCACAATCTGAAAAACCAAAAGGCCGGAAGCCAGAGGAAGTCAGACATGGAGATGCTCACACCTCTTCTGTGAAATGTTCCTTTGTTTCTCCAAAGGAAGAAAAACTCTTTGGGAGAGTATAAATCAAAGCCTTCTAGTTTCCAACAAGCTTTCTGCAACATCATAATTCAATAATGTTGTGAGGTCAGGCTGTGTGTGAATTACTCTGTATTAGATACCCTTGTCTTCCTAGAAGCACCAAGATTGAAAGATGGTTATTAGTAGATAGATAAAGGTGGAGTGAAAATTGGCAGAAGGAACGTTAACAACTTGAGATATGTAGATGACACCACATTATTGACAGAAAACAGTGAAGACCTGGAACGAATTCTGATGAAGGTTAAGGCAGAAAGTTCCAAGGCAGGATTACAGCTGAACATCAAAAGTAATGAGCACTGGGAAATTACACAACTTTAAGGTTAATGATGAAGAAATTGCAGTTGTTGAACATTTTCTGGCCCCCTTGCTCCATCATCCGCCAAAAGGGCGATTGCAGCACCGAAGTCAGAAGGAGACTGAGACTAGGAAGGGCAGCCACAAAGGAGCTAGAAAAGATCAAACCAGTTGGTGGGCTGGAAGCTCGCTCTTAGAGCTCCGTATTTTTTTTATTTTAGATAAGCCTTTGGCCTTTTATCTTGAACAATTTAGTACAGAACTTTAAAATGTGTTTTGCTGATGGTTGGAGGCAAACTTGTATATTTTGATTTTGAAGCCTTGATTTCATCATGAAGCTTTAAGAACTGAGCGAATAATTAGTTGAAGCAGTGGTGCAGGGTATTGGCCTGGGAATTTTCTCCTCCCGAACCTCCACATGGCCTTGAAGTGGACAAAAAATGAGGCAAGAGTCCTGATCTTTTAACTATGGGGATGAAAAGAGCTTATCCATTTAAAGAGGGATACTCAACTCCTCTGAGCAAGCAAACTAAGCTAGAGGACTTCTTCGCTCCTTTTAAACATCCAAATAGATTTCATTGTGTACCTCAGGATGAAACTGCCTGCTTTCCAGAGCAATTAATGACCACCAACAATGATACAGTGATTCACAATCTGTGCTCAGCATCTCCACTGCATCAGCATGGTAGATCAGAGGAACTTAGTCTTCTAGCAGCTCAGACACATCTAATTGCAGAGACACTACAGAAAATGTATTAAAAACCTGACATTATAACAACTTATTTCTCTGGAAGTGAAAGAAGCAGCCTACTACCAAACACCCCCCCACATCCACCCATCCAATGAACCTGAGAAGTCCTAGGAACAACTGTGAGCCAGTTTGGTGTAGTGGTTAAGTGTGCAGACTCTAATCTGGGAGAACCGGGTTTGATTCCCCATTCTTCCACTTGCTCCTGGCTGGATGACTTTGGGCAAGCCATAGCTCTGGCACAGCTGTTCTTGAGAAAAGAGCAGTTTCTGTCAACAGCTCTCTCAGCCCCACCTACCTCAGGGAGGGGAAGGGAAAGAATTTTGTAAGCCACACTACCTTTGGGTAGTGAGGGGTGGGATATAAATCCAATCTCCTCCTCCTCTTCTTCTTCTTCTTCTTCTTCTTCTTCTTCTTCTTCTTCTTCTTCTTCTTCTTCTTCTTCTTCTTCTTCTTCTTCTTCTTCTTCTTCTTCTTCTTCTTCGAGCCATGCTTGAGACATGAAGGGACAGCTAAACTTGTTCCTGGCTAGTGGCCAAATGGGTTTGCTTCTTTAATCTATGACCCTAATTACATAGCTATATATGTTTTCCCTGATCAAGAGAGGTGTATTAACTGGTCCACCAAACATCTAACATTTTGCCTTAAAACTAGTCCAACTTCTACTGATCTCATGCTGGTTGAATGGATCCCTGGACCTTCTCATTATGAATATTTCATTTTACTATTTCATTCCAATCAGATTCCAACGTTGCTCTGATTCTGCTAAATTTGGGTTAAATTCCAAATATATTTTTAGAATTCTTTAGTTCCACAATTAATTAATCTGAAACCCCAGCTACTGGATTCAGAATTAGGTCAAACTAAAACTAAATATAGCATAGTGAGACCTGTTGGATCCTCTGAAGTTCTGATGCTCCAGTGTTAAGTGACCTCTCCTCTCCCCCTCATTCACAGGCCTCTTTAGCTCCCGATAAGCCTCCTCCCTCCGGTCTTGAATTGGGATGTGACAAAAAACAAAACAAAACCCACCTCTCTATTTTTGGGGTTTGGCTATATTGAACCCCCAAAATATCATTATTTCCTGATATTTCTGAATCCCAATACTGTTATGACATTCAGGATCAGAAAATATTTGGGAAACCTGATTTTTTTCCAGCCCCATTATACCCTATGGGGACCATTATAGTCAATGGTCCCCACAGGGTATAATGGAGACTTGATCTGGGGTTATCTGGGGCTCTGGGGGCTTTTTTAGGTAGACACACCAAATTTTCAGCATAGCTGCTGGTGCCTTTTCTCCCCCCTCCCCCCAAGTCTCAAAAAGATTGGATTGGGGATTCAATTCTATGAGCCCCCAAAGAAGGTGCCCCATCCTCCTTTGACACCAATGGAGGGGGGGGAAAGACATTTAAAGATATTGTGGATCCTTTAAATGCCTTCTCCAAGCTGCACAACTCCATGGCTTGGAAAACTCCAAAGGCATTTACATGGCTTGCAGTCCCTTTAAACACTTTCTGGGTGAACTTGCCAATTCAGGATTGGCAAAATTGGATCAGCTGGGGTTGAGCTGCAAGACTGGATCAGCTGGGGTGGCATGGAGCTAAGAGCTCCACACACCCTCGGTTGGGGTTGTTTCACAGTATAGCTGCCACACCCAAATAAAAGCAACAAAAAAATCAGGCTCAACTATATCGGTAACCAAATACAGAACTCTGATCTGTATTTGGCTTAAATAGGATTTTTTGAGTATTTTTTGTTTCAGTTTATGCCAGACACACACCCCTTGTTCTGAATCTGTGGGAGTTCTTAATGATCTGGATGTTATTGGGAAGGAAGATGAGGTAGAGGCTGCTTTGCTATCCTCTTCTGGTGCTCTCCCTCCAGTGGAACAAGATGTTTTGATTAACCATCTTCAGATTTTACAGGCTTCCCTAGAAAATATTGTTGTTGTTGTTCAGTCGCACAGTCGAGTCCGACTCTTCGTGACCCCATGGACCAGATTACGCCAGGCCCTCCTGTCTTCCACTGTCTGCTGAAGTTTGCTCAATTTCATGTTCATTGTATCGATGGCACTATCTAACCATCTCATCCTTTGCCGTCCACTTCTTCTTTGACCTTCAATCTTTCCCAGCATCAGGGTCTTGGACTGCACCTAGCCAGCGTATCCTCTTCTGGAGCAAATGAGAAGGCCCCTATAACTGAAGACCCTCTTCCCCAAAATTCAAAGCACATGCCTCTGGAACCAATAATTTGAACTAACCCAGAAAACTCCAACCCTAGTGCTCATGTTTGGCCACTGAAGCCTTTAGAGTCTGTAGCTCCATCTAAATGACTGTCTCCAAATCGTGGAATAAAATTCTTATCCTGGAATATTGTAGGTTGGAATAATAGGCTGAGGGACCCTGGAGTTAGATCTTAGCTATTAGATTTCCAGATTATTTTGATTCAAGAAACTTGGGCTAGGGAAGCTATTAGTCTATCAGGTTTCATTGCTTATGTAGTGGATGCCCACCCTAGTTTTTCTAAGTCAGGACTAGCATGCTTAGTTTCAACAGCACTTAATTGCTCCCATATAACTTTAATTGCCTCCTCCTCACAGTTTTCCAATGGGATTTTTGAATGAGCTGTAGTACCCATGCCTATAGGAAAGACATCTAAAGACTCTAAGGTGACTGTTGTTGGCAAGCAGCTATTTAAGTGTGGATTAAACCATGGCCTAGTGATTTTAAATGGATGCAATGAATTAGATCCTGTAGGTGATTATACCTGTGTGACATATAAAGGTCCTAGCGTAACTGACTATGTGCTGGTCTCACTGGGTTTGCCTCCTCAGATCTGCGACTTTAGGGTGGGTGATCATTTTCCTTTGCAACTTGTTATTTTACTCTCACTAGATTGCTTGTTGTCATCTGGTCCCTCGTTTGAGCTACCGCAAGGAGAAAAAACCTTGAGGCCACTTAGGTGGTCATCAGAGTTAATCCCTGTAGCAATTCATATTATGTATTCCAGGAACTGTAGGTTCCTGCATCAGGAATTTACAAGACAGAGGGATACTGTAGGAATGATAGACGTATTAATGTCAGGTAGCCCTGCCATGATGGATGGAGGGGAGGGAGGTTGGCTCTAGGCGCCTTAGTGGCGTGACAGGCGGGAGGTTGGAATCCGGGGAGTTGTTGATTTACGCCTAGGGTGTGAGAATGGAATGTGGCTCCTATTACCCCTATCTCTTGCAGCCTAGACATTCTGACCTTGAGGAGTCAGGCTGCGCGCTTCACTATCGCTGGCATAGATGTAGCTTGCTGTGAATAATGGGGGCGGTGGGAATTTCATTAGCGTAGTAACTTTCGATTTCCCAGTCGCATGTTATTCTTTGTATGGTAGAAGGGGGGTCCCCATTCACCCCCTTCCCTGTATAACCGCTTGCTTTCTGTAACCAAGTCATTCTGAACAAGATACCTGTTCCAGTGATCTATCTATTGCAGCTTAATAAACGCTATCCTTGCTTGCATCACAAGGCCTGGTGTTTTGCTGACTAAGTTAGGACTTCTGACAATTAACTAGTATTCTGGATTAGTTCAAGCCAGTCAGTACAAAATGGCCAGCAGCTTCTAGGACTGTGTGAAAAAACTGTTTTGTGAACCATTGCTTTCTGCTCCCTACGGCATTTCACGGGAAACAGAAAGCAGGGGTTTCCAAACAGCTGAGTGGCAAGGAGTTCCCCTCCACTCAGCTGGGGTTTTTGTGAAAAGCAGGGAGAAGGGTAAACCCCTGCTTTCTGCTCTTCGTGAACAGCCATGAACTGCATTCAAAATTGTGGAAGTTCAAGGTGGCTCCTCAGTTTGTGAACATTACTTCACAAACTACAAACTGGCCAAAATTTGTGAAAAACTTTAGTTCATTAGCAAGTTCATGCCCATCCCTATTTCTTACAAAGGGCCACCTCAAAGGAGTGAGACCCAGTGGGGTACGGTGGTTAGAGCATGAGCCTATGACATAGCATTATGGGCGCAGCCACAAAATGGCTGCCACACAATGACTTCCACAGGAGGTGGAGCCAACCAGTCAATGGCTGCCACAGCTTACTTTCAGTCACACAGTAAAGATCCTTGTGCTGTGGTGGCAGCTGCTGCCAAAGTAATTTTTTTAAAGCTCTACACAGCCAATCAAATCTCCAGGGGCCAATCTATAGTGGGCAAAAGACCTACCTGGCCCCACCCACTTGCTAAAAACACTTAGTGAGCACCAGGAAAGCTGTTGGTGGACCCCATGGTGCCTATGGGCTCCACATTGGGGATTCTTAGGTTAGAGTGTTAGACTAGCATTGGGGAGACCTAAATCCGGCCCCTTGAATCTGGCTGAATCACTTTCTCTCAGCATCATCTAACTCACAACATTGTTATGAGGTTAAAACTGGGATGGAAAGGACCATCTTTGCTGCCCTGAGGTCCTTGGAGGAAGTCCAGGGTAAGGAATGTACTCAGTAGATAGTGTTTGGTATTTGTTTATTTATTTGCTTCATTAATTGCCCAATCCCTGCTATTGCTGGGCTCTGGGTGATGTACAGTATCCATAAAACACAACCAGATAAAATCATTAAAACATTAAAAGTACATATTTGAAGAAAAGAGATGGTGAATGCTAATTTATCAGATTTCAGAAGGGTTGGCTACTTCAGGTACATTCCAGAAGCCATTCTGTTAGTTCACACAGTGCGGCTATGCTGACCAAGAGGTGAACCAGACACCTCCAGTAGAACATGTTTTGTGATTCTCTGCCACGTGCTGGGCTTCCCTTGCCAAAACTGTGGGAATCCTGAACTGAAAGAAAGTTTGAAAAACATCAGACTAAACAGTTTGCTTCCCCCAACCCTGTAGTTTGAAGTGTTATTTCAAGAGCCCGAGGGACCCAGTTGTTCTTCTCTTTGAAATAAATGTGAGGAGAAAGCATGACAGCCAAGCAAATCTTCCACATCTCTTTTCTCCCCTCGAGGTTCCTGATGTCCCCAGAGGCCCATATTACAGAACTTGAAGGAGGGCTTTGAACTTTTGAAAGGTTTTTACTTATAGTGCAAATGGGTAAATGAAAACATTTGGAATGAGAAAACCATTTTCTCTAAGTCCTGAAGTGATGTATGAACTTTGAGGGGTTTTGTCTAAACAGCAATGAGTAGGGGGTTCTTGAATAAAGGCTGGCCAGATATTAGGAGAGTGTAAAAATGGATGGTGGAAACATTGGTGGTATGGCATTTTTATACAGAAATTTACAACAGATTATATTTGGAATAAGATACTATGTTCACAAAATCAAACAATTATTGGGAGAGTGAGAGAGTGAGAGAGAAGAGAATAAATCAGTGACTTATTCATAAAAGTGGAAAAGAGCAAGAGTCCGGTGGCACCCTAAAGACCAATAAAATATCCGGCAGGGGATGAGCTTTCGTGAGTCACGGCTCACTTCTTCAGACACAGGGAGCTGTTCCTGTTGGCTGCAGAGGAGAGGACTAATAATGATGCTTTTAAATTAAGGGCAGGAAGGTACCGTCTAGACATTAGGAAAAACTTTTTGACAGTAAGAGTTGTGCAACAGTGGAATCAGCTGCCTAGGGAGGTGGTGAGCTCCCCCTCACTGGCTGTCTTTAAGCAGTGGCTGGACAAACACTTGTCAGTAGGGTTTTTTTGGTAGAAAAAGCCCAGCAGGGACTCATTAGCATAATAGGCCACACCCATGACAGTGCCACTCATTAACAGATTAAGCCACACCTTCCCAGAAGTGCTACCTGTTCCACGCACAGAGTTGGAGAGACAGGCACAGATCAGGAGTCTCAATGCATGGATGAGATGATGGTGTAGGGGAGAAGGGTTCAAGTTTGTTAGGCACTGGGATGCTTTTTGGGACAAGAGGGAGCTGTACAAAAGAGACGGTCTCCACTTGTCCCGAGAAGGAACCAGGCTGCTGGCGCTCAAAATCAAAAAAGGTGGTAGAGCAGTTTTTAAACTGAATATTGGGGGAAAGCCAACAGGAGATGAAAAGTCTCTGGTTTGGGATGGCTCATCTCAAAGAGATGAAGGGGTAGCTGTTACTTTTCTACAAGGAAATGGATTACAATTGTCCACTGAGACTGTGGCTAATGATAGGGACTGCCTGGCAAGGTCTTGAGGCAGCAAGAGGAAGGTTATGGGCTTATCAAGCATGAAAAACTATAGGTGTTTATACACAAATGCTAGAAGTCTCTGAGGTAAAATCATAGAATTGGAATGCTTGGTGTTGGGGGGGAGAAAATAGAGATTGTGGGTATTTCAGAAACATGGTGGGATGAGGAAGATCAGTGGGATACGTGTGATTCCTGGTTATAAATTATATCAGAAGGATGGGGGGAAGGGTTGGAGGTGGGGTGGCTCTGTATGTCAGAGAGGGTCCAGTAAGTCCAGTAAGATTGAGAGGGTAAGAGAATTGGATTCGCTTCTGGAAATGCTATGGGTTGAAATAGTGGGTCCAAAAGAGGGAGTTAACAGTGAGCAGTTTGTTATCGCCCACCAGATCAAACGGTAGAGGAGGATTATAAAATGATGAATGAATTAAAGATAGTGGCTAGATGAAATAACTGTGTCATAATAGGTGACTTTAACTACCCACACACTGATTGGGTCAATATGAGTTCTAGTTGGGAAAAAGAGATTGAGTTTTTAGACACTCTCAATGACTGTGCTATGGAACAGATGGTCACAGATCCTACCAGGGGAGAGGCAATCCTGGATTTAGTCCTAAGTAATGCCCAAGACCTGGTAAGAGATGTAAAAGTGATTGCACCGCCTGGGAACAGTGACCATAATGTCATTGAGTTTAACATTTGTACAGATAGGGAGTTACCCAAAAAGACTGATGCAATCACTTTTAATTTTAAAAGGGGTAACTTCTCTGGTATGAGGGGACATGTGAGGAAGAAACTGAAAGGAAGAGTGGAAAAGGTCAAAACCATTGGGGAAGCTTGGAGACTATTTAAAAAGACAATCCTAGAAGCTCAGAAAAAATATATACCTCAGGTTAGGAAAGGCACAAACAGGTATAGAAAAAAGCCTGCATGGTTAACAAAGTAATGGAAGCTGTAAAAGGTAAGAAGGATTCCTTGAAGCGGTGGAAAGCTAGTCTCAGTGAGGTTGATAAAAGGGAACACAGGCTGTGGCAAATAAAATGCAAGTCTGTGATCAGGCAAGCAAAAAGGGAATATGAGGAGCATATCACAAAAAACATAAAGGCCAACAATAAAACTTTCTTCAAATACATTAGAAGTAGGAAGCCAGCCAGGGAGGCAGTGGGGCCCTTAGATGACCAAGGGGTAAAAGGAGTAGAGAAGGATGATAAGGAAATGACTGAGAAGCTGAATGCATTTTTTGCCTCTGTCTTCACTGTGGAAAATAAATGCTTGCCCACTCCAGAACTGCTGATTTCAGGAGGGGTGTTGAAAGACCTGAGTGAGATTGAGGTGACAAGAGAGGAGGTCCTACGACTGATAGACAATTTAAAAACTAATAAATCACCAGGCCCAGATAGCATACATCCAAAAATTCTGAAAGGACTCAAACCTTTCTCCCTTTCTCACAGTACAAGAACTCATGGGCACTCAATGAAGTTGCTGAGTGGTTGGGTTAGAACAGATAAAAGGAAGTACTTCTTTACCCAAAGAGTGATTAACATATGGAATTCACTGCCACAGGAGGTGGTGGTGGCTACAAGCATGGACGGCTTCAAGAGGGAATTAGATAAGCATATGGAACAGAGGTCCATCGGTGGTTATTAGCCACAAGGTATAGATAGGGACTCTGGGACAAGTGATGCTCTGTATTCTTAGTCCTTGTGGGTGTCAACAGTGGGAGGGCTTCTAGTGTCCTGGCCCCACTGGTGGACCTCCTGAAGACACCTGGTATTTTTGGCCACTGTGTGACACAGAGTGTTGGACTGGATGGGCCATTGGTCTGATCCAACATTGGCTTCTCTTATGTTCTTGTGTTATCAGAAGTGTGGTCATCCAGCCACACCCACCTTTTGCTTCTTATTCTGTTTATCTTGTTTGTTGTCCAGAGCCAGGGCTTTTTTTGTAGCAGGAACTCCTTTGCATGTTGGGCCACACACCCCTAATGTAGCCAATCCTAATGAGTTTCTGCTGTTGGGTGTGGCCTGTTATGCTAATGATTTTCTGCTGTTGGGTGTGGCCTGTTATGCTAATGAGTTCCTGCTGGGCGTGGCCAACTCGGGAGCCAGCTGGAACTCCGTTTCTGTGCGTTCCTATCGAAAATAGCCCTGCTTGTCAGGAATGCTCTAGGCTGATCCTGCATTGAACAGGGGGTTGGACGGCCTGTAGGGCCCCCTTCTGACTCTGTGTGATTCTATGGTTCTGTGATGCCATGTGTCTGATGAAGTGAGCAGTGATTTCCACATATTTTAAAATAGTCCTTATGGTGCTGTTGGACTCTTGCTTCTTTCTGCTGCTACAGACAGACTAACACGGCTGCCCATCTTGTTCGTAAGAGTAGGGGATGGATTGTAGGGAAAATTCAGATTCTACATAGGAATGCCAAGAGTCATTGGTGGGTTTCAAACTCTCTTCAATCATGTGGAAGTGCTGATTTTATGAAGTGTGGGACACAGACTATTATTTAAAATATTTATATGCTGCCTTTCCACTCGATCGGGATCCACAATTTGGCAAACATAAAAAGTATTAAAATATTTGAACAATTAAAATTGGTTGCCAGGAAGTTCTCCGGGACAACAGCACACCAAGCAATTCTCCTGTAAGTGAATGGACCAGACTGTAAGCAAAAGGACCGTGTGCAGTGAAAAAGGGAGGTTATTTTTGACAGACACAAGACGGAAGAAGTTATATAAGAGGCATGAGGTGTATCAGCTGTACAGAAAAGCCCAAAAGAAATAACCTACACACCTTTCTGATGCATCTCCCTTCCAATGTGTTATGGATTTACTTAATAATAGATTTGCAAAATTCGATTGTACATCAAATTCTGAACTTGGCTTACAGCGTGATTGAAAAAAACCTGCATAATGGGGCCATGTATAGAAAGGGGGAAATTTCTAAGAATCTGGAGGAATCCCCAAGATTGTAGAAAAATCCCAAAGGAATTTTTTTAAGGAGTTTACTCTCTACCTATATATATACTGTAACTTGAAAAAAGAAATCAAGATCAAGTTATTGCGTGATCATTGATTTATGGGGTTACCTAGACACTTTACACAACCTGGCATTTCCCAACAAGTGATAAATGGCTAAAAAGAAGAGGAGAAAGGGTTGAGGAGAGAGAGAAGGTAGTGGGGGAAGGAAGAAAGGGAGGGTTGGGGGAAGGAGGCGGCCAGGGGGAGGGTAATGGTGAAATTGTGGGGAGATCAAGAGCAGTGGAAGAGGGGGCCATTGAGGCAAATGTAGGATGAGATTTCCCTTCCCCCACAAGTCTTCACAGGTTCCCATGTTGTTAATTCTATTAGAATTTGTTATTCCCTGCTAGCTAGATTTAATAACTATGTGCCACCGTTATAAGATACCAACAATGAAATCTGACACGGTCAGTGATCAAAGGGAAGCGTTTGCCAGTTAATCATTTTTATGGGCTGTTCAGGAAGGTAAAGATGGATTGAGTTTGTACATACCTTAATCAGGTCTTCCATCAGTTTTAAAATTATATTGCAGGGGAGGAAAGGGGAGTTTTGGAGACAGTTTTTTTTAAAGGAAATATGCCCAGGGAACTATTGTTTGTACTTTGGAAATTTAGTTTGACAGACCCACTGTGGAAACCGAAATTACAATGTCAAATGATAATGTCTGTCAGGAGCAGTACAGCCGGAATTAGTGATCTGTCTTCTGATCCTTTATTTAATGCCTTTTTAAAATCCCACCAAGGAACTGAGAAGGCACTCATCATTCTCCCGTCCCCTTTTTATTTTCACAACAACCCTGTGAGGTAGATTAGGTGCAGAGAGGCAGTGTGACTGTCCCAGAGTACCCAAAGTCATGCAGCAAGCTTCCATGGGAAAGAAGGAATTAGAACCTGGGTCTCTCAGATCCTTTTACCACCCCCCAGCTATATATTTTTTTCCGAAAAAAATGACCAATGTTTATGTACACTCCCTTCCAATTCCTGCCCCAGAGTCTTTGCATATAGAGAGGAAGCCTGTCAGGCAGTGAAGTTACCCAAATCACTCTGGCACAAGTAGCTTTGTAGCTTGCAAAAGCATCTTTATGCTAGCAAAGAGAAAACGCATGTATCGTGGAGTATTAATTGCAGAGACTTGTGTATTCAGGGGTCAAGATACAGACCAACACTCAAAAGAAATGAAGGGAAATAAGCTTCTTCAACAAGAAAAGAAATTTATTGAATTAACAGAAAGAGAATCAAGTTAACTCAAGTAAATAAAAAATCGGGGCACTACAGAAAGGAAATAAATGCACATGTGACAAACAAACACGGTTTAAACCAGGGATGTCAAGCATAAGGCCCAGGGGCTGGAACCGGCTCTTCCAGGGCTCTTATCTAGTCCACAAGCAACTGGTGTAATGGCGTGAACAAGAGGCTGCTCAGGGGCCGGGGTGGGGGGACGACGACGACGACAAAGCCACTCCAATTGTGGCTCCAGCCAGGCAGAACAACCTCACCTGCAGCATCCAGATCCAGAGAGGCAGCCTCACTGGTCAGTTGGGAGCCACCACAGTTGCATTCATGCTGGCAAAGGGTCCAAGGTGAGGTTGCACACCTTTCCACTCATTCTACAACTCTGGGGCTATTGTCCCAAATGGCCCCAGAGATCAGCATTTGCACGTGGGGGTACAGACAATCCTCTACTGAGGCCTGATAACAGCCAGCACTGCTGCCATATTCACACACACACACCCCCGAGGATTGCTCCTGGTCCCCTGAGTGGAACTTCTGAACAATTCTCCATTTCTGGAGGCCCGCAATATTGGATGCACACAAGAAAACCAGGCCTTAAAAAGACATATAAGGGTCTATTCAATGATTAAAAGAATTCACTACACAGTGCAATCTCAACAGTTAAGTAACAAAAAAACAAAGCAGCTAACTTTTCTATCTCATAGACTGCATACCTAAGTATTAGATGGCAAATCGTTGGGCAACATAAAATCCAAGCAGTAGCATGAAAGCCTTCTATATGTGGCAGTCCATCACATACCAAAGCTTCATATGTAGCAGTCCATCACATACCAAAAGCTTATTTACATGGCATTACCATGACTTCCTCTGGCCTATACCCTTATTATTAGGGTTGGGTCCAAATTGGCTCATGAACCTTTGTTCATGGTGAATTTTGGTCGGTTTGTGGTTCATAAATGGAAGTTCATTAACCGCAGCTGGGCCACAAACCCCCATGAACTTTTAAGGCAGTTTGTGGAGATTCATGGGGAGCAAAAAGTAGGGATTTAAACCCCTGCTTTCTCCTTCCCATGAAATCATGGGCATTGACATTAAGAACACCTGTGAGCAGAACTAGACCTTCTAGTATTCATGTTAAGCCATGAGGGAAATTAGGGACATTGAAGAGAGATTGGTACGTTCGCCTAGCACACCAGTGGAGAGTCTGCCACATCTGCTAGAGGTTGTAGCAGGCTGGGCCTTGGAATTCCCGAGAATGATAGTTCTTGGGGATTTCAACATCCATGTTGATGCTGCCATCTCCTCACAAGCGATCGCCCTGGTGTCTTCCATGGCAGCACGGGGACTCTCTTAGGTTGGATCAGGTCCCACACATCAAGCAGGCCACACACTGGATTTGATCTTTGGTATGGGGATTTATGTTGATCGGATAGTTACTGATGTATGGTCAGATCACTCTGCCCTAAAGGCTCAGATATTCCAACCCCCACCTGTCTAGGCAACGAGCAGATTTACGCTTGCCCACAGAGATTAATGGGCCCAGTTGGGTTTCAGAATGCTCTGTAGGATCTGATGCCCCGGCAATTCATTGAATGAGCTAACAGAGGACTGGAACCAGTGCTCCCTCTAAGTGGTGGAGTCTTGTGAGCAAAACTTCTACTTTGTGAGCTACTGGCATTAAAGCTGTGAGCAAGTGATTTGGCTACTGCATAAATTAGTTTGCTCTGGAGCCCCATCCTTCCTGAGCGAAGACAAAAATGTGTGAGCCGGAGGCTAAAGAACTGTGAGCTAGCTCACACTAACTCAGCTTAAAGGGAACACTGACTGGAACTCCCATCTTTCTGAAGCCATCAATGAAATCTCCCCCAACATTCTCTTTGCTCCCACCCCAAGTTGTCTCTGCGGACCTCAGAGGGATGGAATGGGAACTGAGATGACTAGAGCGAATTTGGTGGTGATCTCATGATGAAGCCTCAAAAGCATCTTCTAAGATGCTTCTGAAATCCTATGAGATGGTGGTGAAAGCTGCGAAGAAGGAATTCTATGCAGCTTCCATCGCATCTACTAGTTCTTGCCCAGTACAATTATTTAGGGTAATTAGGACCTTATCTTCTTTCACAGAGAGAACTAAAAAGACTAGTAATTTGGATATAAGCTGTGAGGCATTTGCAAGCTTTTTTTGGGAGAAAGTCTTGTCACTCTGCTGCAACCTGCCTGCCAACTTTAGTACAGTATGTGAACTAGATGCCCCTTCGCCGGGTACTCTGTGATTGCACTGGTACTGCTGGACACTTGTACTAGTTCTGCTGGACTTGCAAAAAATGCTTCCTCTTGCTCAGATTGTGATTGAGCTGGCATTGCCACATTGGCACGGGGTTCTACTGGACACTAGTATATTGCACTGTTTCTGCTGGGGTTGCAACCCCCCCACATACAAATGTGGAGTGTGATTCTGTGCTAGACATCAGTCCTGTTGAACTGACATTGCCACACTAGCACTGGGTTCTGCTGGGCACTCGTACATTGCACTGGTTTTGCTGGGCTTGCAAAAATGCCCCCCTCCCACCTTCAGTTTCTACTGCAGAGATTCTCTTGGACTTTGGTTCTGTTCTGCTGGGCTTCTATTGCCCCTGCTTTTTTTGCTGTTTCCCCCCTACATTGGAAACAATGTGAAATGGGGGCACCTTCTTTGGAAGACTGTAACTCGGACCCTGTAAATCTAATCCTTACCAAACTCGGAGGGCAGGTGGAGATCTCCTGAGAGTTTGGTGTCTCTAGCATGCGGGGGGGGGGGCATACTACCCATCACAGATCTCATGAACTGAACCAATTTGTTTAGCCCTCAAAAGTTTGTGACGGTTTGTGGTTCACGAATTGGCCATGCCATGGATTTAACCACATTTTCCCAGTTCATGCCCATCCCTACTAATGTCATCCATCTGGATGGGTAATCCTGAAGACCCCATGTGAGCCACGGAGGGAATAATCAGAGGCCAACTAAACCCTCCTCCTAACTCACTGCCTTTCAGTGTGAGGGGAGCCTTTGTCAAGGGGAGGGTTCAAACACACAATTCCCCCTCAGAGAAACACAAACCTTGTACCAGAAGTGGCATAGAAAAAGTATTGATTCCACTGATTAACTAGATTGGCCTGTTCAATTCTGAGAATAAGCTTGTGCAGGTACATTATTGCTTTTCAAATACAAACACAATGTGAAACATTTTCATTTTGCTGGATCTATTAATATTTTAATTACCCCAAGCTTTTCATAGTGAAAGATTGCATTCTTTTTTCTTTACGGCTCATTTTTTAATTCAAAGCTCTCTGGCTTTGTCCCATATTCTGAAGTGCTCTTCCCAGCCTTTATTTAAATAAAATACAAGGGAAAGAAATAAACATCAAAGCAAAGAGAGACTCTTCTGTGGAGTACTATTGTGGATTTGTTCCCCAGCCCACCCTGGTCTCATGACCCTATTTGGTTTCTGTGAACTGCTAGCATCTTGCCAGAGTTATCCCACACCGTACAGAGAATGAGTACTTAGGGACTTTTGAATCCATGCATCATGGCCTTAAAGACAGTTATGGCTTCTCCAAAGCCATTACCATCTACTCCATAAATATACACTTATGGACAGTAACCTATGTGCTGCAGAAACAATGCAATGTGGAATGCCTCTGGTTCTCCGTTTAATGTCCAGCTGACATCAGAGAGAATGAGCTATTTAGGTCTCCAGTCCAAAATAACTTGGAGAAGCAGATATGGTTTTCCTGGGCTGCATTTCAGAGCAAATTAAATGTGAGCAGAAACTCCTTTCTCTCCTCTCCCCCCAACACAAAAACTCTCCTCAAGACTGTGATGTGAAATGTTCTCCCGGTATTCTCCAAGTGTTCAAATATTTGCAAATATTTCACTTCTGTGTTTGATCAATATTTGAGATGAGACAGCATATTTAACATCTGGTCTACAATAGTACAATATCTGATGGGTATTTAGTACATGACAGCTTAGGAAACCTGCTGTTTTATTTACCTGCTAAAAATGCTACAAGATAAAAGTGCTCAGATTTGAATTCTGAGACAGTTTTACATTCAAAATGATAATTTAAATGCTGGTTCCAGAACTGCAGAGTCACATTTTGGCTAGTGAAATCCACAGTAGTACTCCAGAAGAGTCTCTTGCTTTGATGTTATTTTTCCTTGTATTTATTTAAATAAAGGCTGGGAAGAGCACTTGGAATATGGGACAAAGCCAGAGCTTTGAATTAAAAATGAGCCGTAAGAAAAAGAATGCAAGTTCTGTCAAGTTGCAACCAACTTATGGCGACTCCACTGGATTTTCAAGGCAGGAGAGGAGCAGAGGTGGCTTGCCATTGCCATTGCCATTGCCAGCCTCCAGGTCGCAACCGTGGACTTCCTTGGCGGCCTCCCATTCAAGGACTAACCAGGGCCGTCCAGGGCAGGGCAGGGAAATAAAACATTTCAGCAAATTTTGAATATTCATAAATACCCATTTCAGTTTCCTACTTCAGTAAGAGAAGGAGTTGAGTCTTAAGGTGTATAAAAGCCCATCACTGACCAGAAAATTGAAGGACTTCGATTACATCAAATCATTCTGGACAAGTCATGCCTGAATTATTTTCTGAAAACCAGCAGATTCCGAAATGCTGAGGAGTACCACACTGTACCCACCAGGGTTCCCCAGTGTGGTGCCCGTGGGCCTCATGGTGCCTGCAGACCCCCATCACGGTGCCCACCAAGTGGGTTTAGAAAGTGGGCAGGGCCAGGTGGGGCTTTTGCCCAGCAGGGCTTCTGATTGGCCGTTAGGAATCTGATTCAGAAGCTGCTCCAGCAGCAGCTGCCTCCGCAGCACAAGGACCTTCGCTGTGTGCTACCGAAAACAAGCTGTGTGCAGGCAAGGGAAAGTTTTAAAACAGTACTTCATTTTAAAAGGCATCCTGTTAAACAGAGCTTTTGCCTGAAATGCTGAAGAGTTGCTATTAAAGTTATGAACATTCTCATTCCCTGACATTTGTCGCTGACACGGCCTTCAGTTACAGTCAGAGTTGTGGTTGTGCCCATCGCCCAGGGCCAGAATCCCAAAGGTGTGGCTGAAAGAGGTTGGGGACTCTTGGTATAAAGAACTACATGTGTACTGAAGACAGAATACACAATATGTGACACATATTTAAACATTAGAGTCATAGAGTCACAGCGTTGGAAGGGGCCCTGCAGGCCATCTAGTCTCACCCCCTGCTCAATGCTTGATCAGCCGAGAGCATCCCTGACGAGTGTTTGTCCAGCCGCTGCTTCAAGACTGCCAGTGGGGGGAGCTCACCACCTCCCCAGGCAGCTGATTCCACGGTTGCACAACTCTTATTGGGCGGGGGGGGGGTCCTAATATCCAGCCGGTACCTTCCCGCTCTTTCCTCTCCTTTGCTGCCAACAGGAACTGCTCACTGCCCTCCTCCAAGTGACAGGCCTTCAAATACTTCAAGAGAGCCATCCTGTCCCCCCTGAACATTCTCAAGTCCCTCAGCCTTTCCTCAGAGGGCTTGGTCTCCAGGCCCCTGATCATCAGCCAGTTTAGTGTAGTGGTTAAGTGTGCGGACTCTAATCTGGGAGAAGCGGGTTTGATTCCCCACTCCTCCACTTGCACCTGCTGATGTGACCTTGGGTCAGTCACAAGCTCTGGCACAGCTGTTCTCTCAAGGACAGTTTCTGTCAGAGCTCTCTCAGCCCCACCTACATCACAGGGGTGTCTGTTGTGGGGAAGGGAAGGAAAGGAGTTTGTAAGCCACTCTGAGACTCCAAGTGAAAGGCAGGGTATAAATCCAATCTCTTCTTCTTCATCCTGGTCACTTTCTGCACGTGCTCCATTCTGTCCACATCCTTTTTCAAGTAAGGCCTCCAGAACTGCATGTAATACTCCAGATACATGTAGGAGAAGTCCATCTATTCAGCAGCTGTGCTGATTTTAATCAGAGACATAGCCAGAGAAATTGCACCTAGCCAGAGAAACCTCACATCAACATTATACTTTTGTGATGTAGACATGTCCAAACAGGACACAGAACTGGAGTCATGTGTCGGTCACATGTTGTACAATATACACTATTCTCTCTTACGTGCTCTATTGTGCTATGGTTTTGTAACGTATGTGTATATATTGCATTTTGCAACATGTATATGCTCTAATCCAAATTACATAACATCCAGATCACAAGATGTCATAGTCTCCCTGTACACACTGCAATATCTGTCTAATCCCCTTTTAAAGCTGTCTGGGCTAATGGCCATCACTGCATCCCCCTTTCATTCCACAGTTTAGTAACTCACAGAGTACAGGAGGGATTTCCTTTTGTCCATCGTGAATCTGTTGCCCATCAGCTTCATTGGGTGCCCCTCAGATCTACTGTTAAGGAAAGGCAGGCACATTTCTCCCTAACCACTGTCACCATCCCGTGCCCCCAAATCCTGGTATTACAGATGTGGAACTCTGTGCTTATTTATTACTATAGAAGAACAGTAATGCTTCTCTAGGCTAAATCGTTACTTATGATCTGTATGTTTAAAAAGAGAACACAACGCTATAGCCAGGGCAGGTATTCTTACATGTGAACTCAGTGGATATATTTCTGATATCAGCAAATCAAAATAATTTTCTTTTATCAAAAAGCATGTTATAGAACCTGATTATGGCAGTTTGATCTTAAGAGCCTGCTGTGTTTGATCACCCCTGTCTTTCAGTCTTTCTTTTCCAAAACCGTTACCCCCCACATGTACTATCTTACTATCCCACAATACTGCAGAGCTTCCTTATTCTCAAGATTGACTATTATATCCTCCATGGTTCTACAGAGGAGATTTCTGAACAGGCCTTATTCTGATAGAATGTCAGGCCCCCAGCTAATTCACTCTCCACACACACAATTGGCAGTGTAATGCTTTATTAGAGATATGATGCTGTGGGTTCAAGAGCTTTCGTTAGGACTGAAACAATTGTGGGAAATTACAAGATATAGGTAAAAGCATAAAATTCCACATCCATCCATGTCACACCTACCCCTGGCGTTACTATGGCAACATAGACAGATATATGGTGCCCTATCTAAACTAGGCTGGCAGAGAGATACTCCAGTCAGTCCCACGGGAACCAACTTGGGGCACATCTTCAGGAAAGTTACAGCCTCTACTCCCATGCACTCCAACAGCACACATGCAGCCCTTCCTTTGACCCTCCAAGTGTGGCAATTAGCATATAGGTATGTTTATAGCCCAAAACAGCTGAGCTGTGGGAGCAGGCTGCCCCCACAGCTCTGCTGTTTTGGCAGCTTCCATGGGGAGGAGAAAAAGGGGGTTTAAACCCCTGCTTTTTGCTTTCCATGAACCTACAAACCTCCATGATTTGCTCTAAAAGTTTGTGGAGATTTGTGGCCAGGCTGCAGTTTGTGAACCATGAACCAGCCAAAATTCATCATGAACAAAGGTTTGTGAGCCAGTTCATGTCCATTCCTAATTCTGGAGCACTTTGAAGAAACTCTCACTCCCTGTATTTAGGTGTATCCAAACAGGAAAACATCATAAGATGGTGAGATGCAGTTAGAGGAAATATCAGCGAACCTAAAGTCCCTCTCCACATAGTCAGCTGAATTTGGCAGTAGAATTACAAGGTGGTAGAATGAGAGGTTTCACTTCAGAATGTTAGCCAAATTGCCTTATATTTTAATAAAATGGAGGAATATGAATATTAAATGGCAATGGTTATATAAAGGGAGCAATGACCTTTGTATACCAGAGTCCAATTTATTCAGAACCCCAGAAACAGGCCAGGAGACAAGATCTTAAATATGATTTCTTTTACTAAACAATTCACACACAATATGAAATAAAACAATCACATACTCAAGCAATACAGAGCTAGGAAATTAGATAGAATAGGAAGTATCGTTGGTGGGGTGATTCCCTACCTGTCTGATGTGACAAGGTGATCCTGCAGTGAAAAATGGGGAAAATACTAGAGAAGGGGATCATGTGGCTAACCCTAACCAGCAGCACATGTGGTAGACTCCAGACAGTGCTACGAATGGAGTAAGCTATAATAGGGTGGGGCTAGGTAGACAGGAGAAGAGAGAGCAAACAATCACGGGAGGTGGTAGTTCGACTCTATTCTGCTATGGTCAGGCCTCACCTGGAGTACTGGGTCCAGTTTTTGCCACCACACTTTAGGAAGGATGTTGACAAGCTTGAGCATGTCCAGAAGAGGGCGACCAGGATGGTGAGAGGGTTTGAATCCAAGTCTTATGAGGAAAGGCTGAAAGAGTTGGGTATGTTTAGCCTGGGAAAGAGAAGACTTAGAGGGGACATGATGGCAGTCTTCAAGTATTTGAAGGGCTGTCATGTAAAAGATGGAGCACATCTATTCTCTCTTGCTCCAGATTGCGAGACTAGATCTAATGGGTGGAAATTACAAGGGAGTCAATACTGGCTAGATATCAGGAGAAACTTCGTAACTGTAAGAGTGGTTGAGCAGTGGAACAGTCTGCCTCGGAAGGTGGTGGATGCTCCTTCACTGGACGTTTTCAAGCAGAGACTGGACGACCATCTTTTGGGTATGTTGTAGGTATGTAGGTATGTAGGGCTATCTTTTGGCTATGCTCCTGCAGAGTGCAGGGAGTTGGACTAGATGATCTGCATGGTCCCTTCCAACTCTAACATTCTATGATTCCAATGGGCAGATGCTCTTCTTATATACCCTAAAGAGGGGCTTAGTGTATGGGCCACCAAGACACATAGTCCCCAGGAAGATACTAGAAGCTGCCAGTTCCTTAATGGGTTAAAAGAATAAAATTAAGTGCTGGGCAATTGATATAATGTTTGCTAACAGTAACACCTCTTAGACTGGACGGCTTAAAACAAAGAGGAAAAAAAGGTAGTAATTCCAGGTGCTTGACCAGTCAACAATCCATTGATCTGCATCTGCGTTATCTTGGTGGGTGGTGGGTGTGTTTGGCTGCTCAGATAATCTCATCATGGCCAAGTTCTGTTGTTTAACTTGAGGATGAGCATGTGCAAAATGCTAGAGAAGGTAGGAGGGAGGCTGCAAGCATGTTGGAGAAGAAGTCCTTCTATGGAGTCTTTTACGGAAACATGTAGGCTTCTGGTGTAAGGCATGGCTACTGTTTGCTGGCATCAGAGAGGTTGATTTGCCTCCTGTATGGGAGCAGGGGTGAAGAGCACCATGAGTCCACATCTGCCTGGCACACAGCTTCAGGGTGAGGCTTCCCTCATCTGGGCATGTGTCTACAGTCCGGGAGGTTGGCACCATCATTGGGCTACAGCACAGTTCAGTCCCTGGCATATTTATTATCCAGTTCAGCTCACAACCATAGTCCATAGCCTTATAAGTGCTGCACAAGGCTCTTGCAGGGCCACAAGACTGCTTGTGGGGACTCACATTTTTAAGTTTCCTCCATCTAAAAACTCTCTAAGAACATAAGAACATAAGAGAAGCCAATGTTGAATCAGGCCAATGGCCCATCTAGTCCAACACTCTGTCACACAGCGGCCAAAAATACCAGGTGCCATCAGGAGGTCCAGCAGTGGGGCCAGGACACTAGAAGCCCTCCCACTGCTGCCCCCTCCAGCACCAAGAATAGAGTGCATCACCTGCCCCAGACTGAGAGTTCCCATCTATACCCTGTGGCTAATAGCCATCCAATTCCCTCTTGAAACTGTCCATGCTTGTAGCTGCCACCACCTGCTGTGGCAGTGAATTCCATATGTTAATCAATTTTTGGGTGAAGAAGTATTTCAATACAATACAAGAAATGGAAATGTTTAAAAATACTGTATTGAGAAGAAAGAGCCATTTGCCTGCTGAACTAGTTTTTCACTTATAGGGAGTTATTCAGTATAAGGAAACACTTAAAAATGTTTCTTCCCTGCAATCTGAACTGGTAGAGTCCATTCTGCCACCTCACTCCATTCTGTTGCCTGTGCAGACCAGTCCTAAATTTTCTGCAGTCAGGTTGCAGGTGTAGGGACTAACCCAGTGGCCATGCCTTCCATTGTATCGTTGCTACATTGAACTAACATGTACTGACCACATACCACCATTCAGTTTAGGACTGTCAGCCTCCAGGTGGAGCCTGGAGGTCTCCCAGAATTACATATCCCCAGATGACAGAGATCAGTTCTCTAGGAGCAACTGGCTGCTTTGGAGGGTGGACTCTATGGCATTAATACCCTGCTGAGGTCCCTTCCCTCCCCAAGCTCTGCCTTCCCTGAGCTCCACCACCAAATCTCCAGGGGTTTCCCATGCAGGAGTTGGCCAACCTAATTCATCTAGAACATCCATTCATTTAGAACATCTAGATTTGGTGGTCCAGGAGTAGCTTTTGGGGATTATGCATCAGCATGACTCCCTGCCCCATATTCCACGCCACCACCTTGTCCTTCAGTGGCGGGGAATGAGGGGGTAGAGCCCACTACCATAGCCTGAGGGGACATATTGTGGTCCTTCATTCTATTAGCTTTAAACTTATTATACCCTTCCTGAGATTTTTTAATTTATTTTAGCAAATGTTTAAACATGAAAAGAATGGAGCTTGTGGCTTACCTGCTAGGAATACAAATGAATCTAATTTTTTAAAACAAAATATAATTAGATGGCTTTGAAATTATCACCATCATAACAATTCATTAGTGAACTATGGGAAATAATAACCCAATTTTGAATTTATTGAAAAAAGAGCCCTAGGAGAGATGTCAGTTCATTACATGAGAAATTGTTTAAGACCAGTTGCCATAATCTATTGGAAGTTTACTAGTTATACTGTGGAATCTCTGGCTTCATAATTTTAAAATATTAGAGATATTTTACAGAATTGCTGTATCTCTCTGAATAATAGATTACTGTTGCAGGACCACAAAAACACTGTTGTTTGCCAACCAGAAAGAAATAATAAGATTTAAATGCTACATCAAGGTTATATGGGTACCACTGATTAATAATGCTGAAAGTTTTTCTTTTCTTTTAGAAAGTGTTGCCTGGAGATGCAGAACACACACACACAATTTTCTAGTATCTGGTTGTTGCTCAATGGTATTGCAAGTATCCATATTTCAATCTTGGAGTATGTGCTACAGAAAGAGAAGGTTCACGGTTCTGTCCTTGGATCTTGGCTTGCAGGTAGGGATACCACTTACATGCTGGTGGCGATGGGGGGGGAACTTCATTGTTCAGGCCTAGGGACATCAGCCTCCAGGTGGGACTTGGGGATCCCCTAGAATTACAGATAATCTCCAGACTACAGACATCAGTTCCCCTGGACAAAATGGCTTCTTTGGAGGTGGACTTTATGACATTGTACCCCACTGAGGTCCCTGTCCTCCCCAGGCATCATCCCCAAATCTCCAGGAGTTTCCCAGCCTGTATCTGGCAACCCTACATCCCACCCCTGCTGGTGGTCATGGTGATTTGGCAACTCTGTTCAGGTCTCCGCTCTGACCCCTGCTCCCCAGACCAGGAGGAGAAAAGTCCAGGGTGGAAATGATTTTGTGTGATGTCAGTGTGTTGATGGATTCTCTGACTGTCCCAGAAAACTCCATGATTTTTACATCACATCTGAGTTTGGGGCTGGATATAATGTCATGCATCACATAATGTCACTTCCACCCCTTGCCTCACTGCCAAATCTCCCAGGTATCCATGGCTGCAGGGCTGGGAAAGAACTTGGCCTGAGGCCTTGGAAAACTGCTGCCAGTCCAAGGCAAACCATTCAACATCACAGTAATCCAAGTCTATGCCCCAACCACTTATACAGAAGAGGCTGAAGTGGACTGGTTCTATGAAGACCTACAATGCCTCCTAGAAATAACACACACAAAAAATGCATCCTTATCATCATAGGGGAATGGAATGCTAAAGTAGGAAGTCAAAAGTTAACCAGAATAACGGACAAGTTTGGCCTTGGAGAACAAAATGAAGCTGGGAAAGGCTAACAGAGTTTCATCAACAGAGCACTTTGGTCATAGCAAACACCCTCTTCCAACAACCTAAGAGGCA
This sequence comes from Gekko gecko, assembly GCA_029375565.1. Lineage (NCBI taxonomy): Eukaryota > Metazoa > Chordata > Lepidosauria > Squamata > Gekkonidae > Gekko > Gekko gecko. The sequence goes on from JAPDNY010000011.1 coordinate 4,315,642, forward strand.
ACTTTACACATGGACAACATTGAAATCAGATTGATTATATAATTTGCAGTCAAAGAAGGAGAAGCTCGACACAGTCAGTAAAAACAAGACCTGGAGCTGACTGTGGCTCAGATCATGAAGTACTCATTGCAAAATTCAGGCTTAAACAGAAGAAAATTGGGAAAACCATTAGGACATTCAGGTTTGACCTAGATCACAAAACTATGGCAAACCCTGACAGCATAATAAAAAGTAGAGACATCACCCTGCCAACAAATGTCCATGTGGTCAAAGCAATAGTATACCCAGTAGTAATGTATGACTGCGAGAGTTGGACCATAAGGAAGGCCGAATGCTAAAGAATATATGCCTTTGAATTATGGTGCTGGAGAAAACTCTTGAGAGTCCCTTGGACTGCAAGGAGATCAGTCAATCCTAAAGGAAATAAACCCTGACTATTCCCTGGAAGGCCAGATACTGAAGCTGAAGCTCAAATACTTTGGCCACCAAATGAGAAGGGAGCATTCACTGGAGAAGACTCTGATGCTGGGAAAAATTGAAGGTAACAGAAGAAGGGGATGGCAAAGGATGAGATGGTTAGACAGTGTTGAGCAAACTCCAGAGGACAGCAGAAGACAGGAGGGCCTGGCATGAAGTGGTCCATGGGGTCATGAAGAGTCGAACTTAACTGTGCAACTGAACAACAACCAAAACAGCTAAAAAGATCAAAGGTCTGACTGAGAACAGCATTCCTCACCATATTGTGGTCTCCATGGGACAAGTAATGAGATCTGCTGCACATGTTTTGCCACAGCTGCTGGTTCAGGTCAGTGTCTCTCAAACTCTTCAAGCTTGTCTCCCCACCACCAGCTTTATTCAAACTTCTGGAGGCATAACTCAACACCAATATCTATGCAGAGATCTTTGCAGGCGGCATGGATAGAAAATTAGTATGCCAGAGAAAGGATTAAGTAGGAGCTCTTCTCCCTGACATCTGGTGTTCTACACGCAGGAGGACTTGTTTGGTTGGTTTGGTTATCTATACTGCACTTTTCTCTCCAGTGGGAACCCAAAGCACCTTACATCAGGGCCATAGCCAGGATTTTGTCTTTTGGGGGGCCTTTAAATAAGTCGGGGGCTCTGACATCATGAAATAAAAAATAAAAATACATTTTTTAAAACTCACTTTTGCAACGTTCGCAATCTGCTTGCCTACGTGGGGATGCAAGCTGTGCTTGGGGAAGGGATGGCAGTGGGGAGACCTCCAGGTGGCCCAGAGAGTTGGGGGGCCTGGGGCTGCATGAAAGTCAGGGGGCCTTGGCAGGAAGTCAGGGGGCCAGGCCCCAAAATGCCGCACTGTAGCTATGGGCCTGCCTTACCTCATTTTTCTCTCCTCCGCTTTATCCTCACAACAGCTCTGTGAGGTAGGCTAAGGCTGAGAGTGTGTGACTGGCCCAAAGTCACCCAAGCATGATTCCATGGAATAATAGGGATTGGAATCTAGGCCTCTCAGAATCCTAGTCCTGTGCTTTAACCACTACACTTCATTGGATCTCTCTATTTGTTGTTCCTTTCTGAATATGGAAGAGTGTTCCATTTCGAATCTGACAGTGGTGCAGTCCAAACCCAGGTTTACTACATCTGTGAGAACTAGGCCAGAGAATCCTGCAGCACCTTAAAGCCTAACAAATTCATTGTAGCTTTATAGCTACATATTTCTTTAAAAATCTAACATTTCTAACATTATGATTCTTTTTTAAGATAATATACAGTGCAATCTCATGTGGTTACTGCAGTCTAAGCTCACTGAAATCAAAGAAATAATTAGAAAGGAATACATTTGAATTGGATTACACACAAAAACGTTCTAGCAAACTATATATATAAAATACAGTATAAAGGGGGCATTAGTGAGAGACACAATCCACCCGAAACGAAGCCTTTTAAGATGCCCATTGTCTTGAAGGGGAAGTAGCGTATGTTTAACTCTCCCACAGACTCCTCACCATGTTTACTCAGAAGTAAGCCTCATTGAGCTTAATGGCACTTATAGGTAATTGTGCATAGTCTTGCAACCTTCAAGTATGTGATTAGCAATGAAGCACCCACAGGCACCAGAGCTGCGCAAAAGATAAAGCCCCATACTGTCCTCCAAGGAACTCCCTGCCTCCAAACTCTACAGCCTTCTCCCCCACCATGACCTCCCAAGATCTCTTTTCACTTTTCTTTTCCTAAAACATTTCTATAAATATTTTAATATTGAACATAACAGAACAGTAACATCGAAATACAGTTTAGAAGTCAATAAAATACAAAATATATAGCAAGTAAATTAGGGAGGATATAACAACTCGGTCAAACATTGTTAACCATATAATAGGCAGTACTGAAGTGATTAATGAGGTAGAGGTCAGTAATCTTAAATAAAGCTATATCTCTAAAGAAAATCCCAAAAATATATGTTTAGTAGGAGATTTTAACGCGGTACTAGATCCCAAAGATGATAGGAAAAAAACAAGAAAGACACATAAGTCGGGAGCAGTTTTGACGAAAAATTTCCTAAAATTAATGGAAGAATTCAACTTGTTGGATCTATGGAGAACTAGGAACCCACACAAAAGAGATTATACTTTTTTTCTCATAGACATAATTCTTGGTCAAGAATAGACATGATGTGGGTCAATATAAACATAATAAAAATATTTTCAGAGGTTGAAATTCTTGCAAATACATTTGCAGACCACAATCCTATGTGGGCAGCTATACAAGAACCATATAGTTGTAAGAGATGGAGATTAAATGTAAGTTTAATGAGGGATAGAGATGAGAGGCACGCATGCGCTAAACCAAGTCGGACGCTGAAACTCCGAGCTCCCCCGTAAACTAAGGAATTTACAGCTCAAAGGATTGTAAACAGCCAAATACTGGCATATAACCAGGTGGGAAGATAAGAAGGATCCAAACAGCAGCAGAGTCTGGAAACAGCAAGTAAAAAACCCTTTATTTACAACCACTCAGTGAGATAACGCTCACACAGCAAGAGCCTAGCTCATTAAGCCTTAATTAAACAGCTAAGGATGGCAAAAAATATCAAGGAACTGTCAGAACAGATAGCAAACCTCCAGAAGATATTCCTAGCATCTCAGGAAAAAATTAGCGAAGAAATTAAGGCTGTACGAGTAGATATGGCTAAGATAGGGAAAGAAATTGCCGACATAAAGCAAACAGCAAATTTTGCCAGAGAAAAGGCTCTGGCTAATGAACAGAGGATTGGCTCCCTAACAAAGCAGATAAATGACCTCTCAGACAGGAATAGGAGAGCAAACTTGATTTTGACAGGAATCTCTGAAGAGGTTTCTAACAGGAACCTGGAAGGCGTAGTGACAGAATGGCTGACAACTAATGGAATCAGGATTCAGTCAGAAGACGTCGAAAGAGCTCACCGCCTGCAAAGAAAAGGCAAGGGAGGAGCCCCTCGTGACGTTATTATCAAGTTCTCCAGAGAAAAAATACAACAACAAATATATAAGGAGCTAAAAAAGAGGAAGGACTTGAGCTTCAGGGGCAGGAAAGTTTGGGTGAGACAGGATTTTTGCCAGGAGACACTTAGGCAAAAGAACTTAATGCGCCCCTATGCCCAAAAACTATATGCAAACAATGTAAAATTTACCTGGGGCTATCCTGCTTCAATCATAATATTCCAAGAAGGGAAGAGGCTCATGGCACGGAACGCCCTTGAGGCCAAAGAACTCCTTAAACAACTCAGAATAAACGCTGAAGACATAAGGGAAGAGGGAATGGAAGAAGAGCCAGAGGGGGAAGCAGACCCAGAAGAAGGAACTGCAGAGAGAGGAGAAAAGCGCCTCAGGACAGACTCACTAGAAGAAGACACCTAAAGGGAAGTATCCAAGTATAAGTTGAGCTAATGTTAATATTACAAGTATAAGGGGGAGGAGGGGATGTGTGCACCTCATGAAGTGGAGAGGGGGAAGGTTTCTTATCCCCACAAGTCTACTCTACCACAGGGATGGGAGGGAAGGGGGAGGGGTAGTTTAAGAATATGCTTAAAAATCCCAGGGCCACGGGAACTCAAAGTCCAGAATCATAAAGAATATGGATAGAACAATAAGATTACTTACACTGAATGTCAATGGATTAACGTCAAACCTTAAAAGGTACAGGATAGCTAAGCTGGCAAAAGATCAAAAGATTGATGTTTTATGCCTCCAGGAAACACATAAGAAAAAAAAAGATAGCAAGCCATTGCTAAACGATCCGACTTGGGAGATACTAGCAGAGGCCAGAGGTGATGCCAAGGGTAAAGGAGTAGCAGTACTGATTCATAAGAAATTTAAACTAGAGGTTATGGGAAAAAAAGAGGATAGGAATGGTAGATATCTGTTAGTAAAGTTTAAAATGGATGATAAGAAGTATACCATAGTAAATATATATGCCCCAAATAAAGGACAAAAGAAATTCCTGGGTAAAATATTTAAAAAAACAAAACAATTTTCCGAAGGAGAAGTGATTATAACAGGTGACCTAAATATAGACATAACAAAAGATAAATCATTCAAGTTAGGAAATTGGGGCCTGATAGAGGCACATGAGTCTGTGGGGAACCGGCCTAAACCCACACATATATCTAGTAGGCATAAAACAGTATCATGTATAGACTACATAATTTTAGAAAAGAATAGTAATATGATTATCAAAGGAATTACAACCCACCCAATATGGATATCTGACCATGCTCCAATAAGCGTTGAAATAGAATTCACTCAGCAACCAACAACCAGAACATGGAGATATAATAACTTAATAATGGCCACAGAAAGGGATAGACAATACATGTCTGAGCAGATAAAGCTATATTTTGAGGAAAATAGAGGAACAGTACCCACCAATATTCTATGGGATGCTGCAAAGGCAGTCATAAGGGGGCACTGTATAAAGAAAGAGAAGAATATAAAAAAGGAGTGGCATCTAGGAAGACAGGCCAAAATCCAAGAAATGGAGAGGCTACAAAGTAAACTAATGCAAAAATACAATCCTATGATACAGAACCAAATATTAACAATTAAAAAACAATTGGAGGCCTTAGACTCAGCAACAATATGGAAAAGGGAAGCCATGGTGAGAAACGAATTCCAAAGAAATAGCATAAATTCAGCAAAAAGACTAGCAAATTACCTGAAAAATAGGAAGGAAAGACAAAGGGTGAAAAGTATAAAGGTAAATGGTCAAAAATCTCAACATCCCATTGAAATAAGGGAGGCGTTCGAGTCTTTCTATAAAAAATTATATAAGAAAAGGGACACAACAGACTTTGTAGAGGAAGTTAACATAACACTGAAGGAGGATGAGCAAGCCAAATTACATGAGGAAATTACAATACAAGAGATAAAGGATGTAATTAAAGAATTGAGAAAGGAAAATCCCCTGGGCTAGATGGGTTCACAAGTGAATTTTATAAGGAAATGATAGACATTCTTGCCCCAGAACTCCAAATGATCTTCAACGAAATCTTGAGGGGGGAAGGGCCCCAGATTCATGGAGACAAACAGAAATAATAGTAATTTTGAAACCAAATAAAGACCCTGAAGAGGTAGGTTCATACAGACCTATAAGCCTCCTTAACCAAGACTACAAGATCTTCGCAAAAATGCTGGCAAATAGATTAAAGAAGTTTAGTCCCAAAATAATAAAAGAAGACCAACATGGATTTGTAAAGGATAGGAACATAGCCCACCCTATTAGGAATATAATAAACGTATTACAACACGGTCAAAAAAAAAAAGTTAGGTCTTTTAAAATTGGATGTCTATAAAGCCTTTGACACCCTATCTCAGGAATACTTGTGGCAGATTATGAAAAAGCATGAGATAGGAGATAATTATATAAGAGCAATTAAGGAGATATATAGAGAGGGAACAGCAGTGGTAAAGGTCAATAATGCCAAATCACAAACTTTTCAGATCCAGAGAGGGGTCCGACAGGGGTGCCCGCTCTCACCGGTCTTATTCATTATAGCAATAGAACAACTAGCTGAAAGGATAAGAAACTGTGTAAGGATAGAAGGTTATAAGGTAAAGAAGGAAGAAATAAAAATTAATTTATTTGCAGATGATATTATAGTAGTTATGACAAATCCCAAAGAAGCGATAAAAGAAGTAAAAATTATCTTAGAGGACTTCGAATGCTGTTCAGGGTTAAAGGTTAATATGGCTAAATCAGAAATCATGTACCTCAATGTGAACAAAGAGGAAAGAAAAGAAATAAACAAAATTACAAATATTGGAATGGGCACCAAAAAGTTCAAATACTTAGGTATAGTGTTACAAAAGAAGATCGATAGAATATCGGAGGTGAATTATAGCACGATATGGAAGAAAATAAAGAATGAAATGAGAAAGTGGAAAAATAAAACTCTTGGTATATCTACTAGAATTAGGAGTGTTAAAATGTTCTGGTTACCTAAACTAACATACTTATTCCAGACGATACCATTAGAGGCCCATAACAAAAGGTTAGAACAATGGAATAGGGCAATTAGAGAGTGGATATTTGGCAGTAAAAAGTGTAGAATTCAAAAAAGGTTGATACACGGTCTCAAGGAGGAGTTGGGTTGGGGAGTCCCAGAGCTGAATAGATATTATGAAGCCTTTCAAATAAAGTCGCTATTAGAGATAGGTGAAGGAGAGGAGCAAAAATGGGTTAGATTTGAAAATGAGATAAACAACAATATAGGAAGATTCGGGATTTTCTCTAAAGCCACAAAAAAAGATCTCAAATTGATTAAAGGCCCCAGACATTCAGCATTAGAATCTTGGAGCAAGTGGCAAGCGAAATGGCTAAGAAGAAACTCAAGATGGACACCACTAGAATTAATATACAGCGAAATAAAAGAGAATAAATGGTGGGAATATCTTAAAACTAAAGGGTATTATAGGTTGGAAGACATGTTTAGAGGACGTAACTTAAAACCGGTGCACGAGATAGTGGAAGAGGTAGGTAACCAACACTGGTTAAAAATAACAGGCCTATATAGTATGGTTAATAAGATCAAGGAAAAAGAGAAAATATGGATAGAGGAACCGATAGAAGAACTATACAAAGGGATGCAAAAATCAAAACAAGGATTAGCAGGGAAAATCTATAGGAAAATGATATCAAATACAGACACGACAATATCTTACCTACAGAACACTTGGACCAAAGAAGGTCAGGTATCAGAAAACTTGGCAAACAAAATAATGAAAGGAATAGAGGGAATTAAAGTGATCAAATTTAATGAAATGGAGCATAAATTCTTTACAAAATGGTACAAAACACCAGCGCAAATAGCAAACATGATCCCAGGAATGAGCCCCATGTGCTGGCATTGCAAACTGGCTAAAGGATGGTTTTCCCATATGTGGTGGGAATGCCCAGAGGTCAGTGTCTTTTGGACAAAAATATTGCAAATTATAAGGAGAACATGCAAAGTTTCACTGTCCATTAACTTTAATTTAATGTTAATGGGCATAATAGGGAACCCAGGAGTAAGTAAAGAGAACCAAGCTATATTCAAAGCAATGATACTAGCAGGAAAAGCAGTGATTGCTCTGGGTTGGAAGGACAAGAGTAAATGGACAGTAGAAATCTGGCATAATTATTTGTTTGATTTCATACAGTCAGACATAATAGAGAAACTGAACTGGAAGACCAAATGGGCAGACAGGACTACAGCAATCAGCACGAAATGGAAGACCTACCTGGAGTGGCTACCAACAGAAGGAAGAAAGGACATTCAGTGCAAGATTCGGACCTTGTGCCCGTGGCTGGGATCAAAGGACTAAAGCATTGGAAAAGCAGAGGGGGAGGAGGGAGGGAGAAGGGATAAAAAACCGTTACGAAATGTACGGGATAAAAGATAATATGTAATACTTACCAAAAACTATATAAAAACTATATTAAAAAAAAAAAAATGAGGGATAGAGATTTTGTTAAAAAATTGAGACAAGACATAAAAGTATTTATTGAGATAAACAAAAGGAGTTCACTAATTTGAATATCATTTGGGATACCCTTAAAGCATATATTAGGGGCATATTCATAAATCAAGAAGCAGGGAAAAATAAACAGAAAAGAGGAAAATTTAAAAAATTAACGACAGAATTAAGGGAATTAGAAGAGATAAGCCATAATAAAGAAAACTTAAAGGAGATAAGACTAAGGATAAAAATGAAGCAACATCAAATAAATTTAGGATTAACACAAGAGATAGCACAAAAAATCGAATACACAAAAGCGTATTTCTTTGAAAATGTGAATAAGCCCTCTCGTTGGTTAGCCTATAAACTTAGAAAAGAAAGAGAAAAAAGATTTATTGTGGCATTAGAAGACGAAAAGCATGAAATAAAATACAATAGAGAATTAATACCATTAGACTCACAAGAGATCCGAAATGCAAATTTAACCCCCTGGGAAAAAATACAGCTAAAATCTAGATTTGCTAAAGATAAAAAAATAAATTTCATGAATAAGTACTCCCAATTAGACAAAATCTCGCTTTCATCAGCAGATAAATTAATACAAAAACTGTATAATTTCCTTTTAACAGAGGACCTACTGGATGAAATTGTAAAACCTAATATGATTTGGTGGATGAAAGATATAGGGCAAAACATTACTCTAGAACAATGGTCCAGAATGTGGAATTCTCTTAAGCTGCTCAGAGCTACAAAGTATAAAGAAAATATTTATAAGATGTTTTTTAGATGGCACTGGATGCCGGAGAAAGTATCAAAATGCTATAAAAAAGCATCGAATGTCTGTTGGAGGTGCAAAAAAGAAGTGGGAACGTATCTGCATACCTGGTGGAAATGTGAAAAAATAAGAAAATTTTGGAAAATGATTAAAAAAATAATAGACGATTCCACCAAAGTGAAGCTAGAATTGGAACCAGAGGTTTTTTTGCTAAATATGATACCAGTGAGAATCAATAAAGAAGACCAAAGAATTATCTTATATATAATTACAGCAGCGAGAATAAAAATAGCAAAATTTTGGAAAAAAGAGAATATCCCTAACGCAGAAGAAATTATAGATTCTATACTGGAAATAGCTGAATTAGATAGACTAAATCTTATACTTTCCGGAAAAGAGGATTTAGTTTATGAAAATAGATGGAAAAAAATTTATCATTGGATAGAAAAAAAGACATGAAACATAAACAAATAAACACATCCTCCCAATGCCACTCCTATTTTATCTAGACAGTGTAACAGAAACAGACTTAATTAAGGTATATGCGCGATAATATAGTAAGAAATTATGCAATGTCTCGCAATTCTGGTTGTAGACCAGGATTTTGTTTTTGTGTATATATGCTGGAAAATTTATAAATAAAAATATTAAAAAAATAATAATAAAAAAAGTAATCTTAAAGAATAATAAAATGCAGATCTCAAAGATCACAAACAGAGTCACGGCCAGACAATGCAAGAGTTGAGATGGAAAAGAAGTTAAAGGTAGAGCAGTTTTAGATATATAGGATTGTGAGGTCGGAGGTCTGTAACGGCAATGAATTCCGTAAACAGGAACCATTTCTCTGTGAAAACGGAAGGATTAGGATAAAACTCTGACCTCTGCAAGCGATCTGTGATCTTTTCCAGAATGAAGTGATCCCAGACCAATAGGAATGTGTGGGGGCCTGGCTGGATTTCCATGAGGAGGCAATCAAAGATTTAGCCACTACAAGGAGGCTGGCAATTAAGTCTCATTGAATTTTTGGAATGTCATTGTGGTCCCAGATGTCGAGGATCAGTAAGGTTGGCTCAAGAGGAATTGTGTAGCCCCTGATTAGATGTATCTGAGAGAGGACATCTTGCCAAAACTGCTTTATGTGTTTACAATGCCACCAACAATGGGCAAAGGATCCCACTTCACCACATTTCTTCCAGCACAGAGAAGAGTGTGAAGAAGACATTTTGGATAGTTGTTCAGGTGTGAGATACCAGTGAGTGATGATCTTATATGACAGCAATTTGGTTGAGAAGACAGGTGAGGACAATAGCCGGGATGACCAGATTTGGGACCACTGATCTTCGGAGATTATAATATCGCAAACTTTTTGCCAATGCTGTTGAAGTCCTAGAGGCTTGTTTCCTTCCAAGTGAATCAGTGTGTTGTATATTGTGGAAATTAAACCCTTGGAGCCTTGATCAGTGGAACTAATAAGTTTCTCGAAAGGAGTGAGAGGTACTCTCAAGATACCCTGGATGTCTAGGTGCTGCAGCAAGTGGTTCAATTGGAAGTAAAAATACCATGGAATGTTGTGATTTATTTTTTGTTCCAAGATGTGTTTTGGCAGCAGGCCGTCTCAAGACAAAATATCTACAAGGCATGATGTATTAGTACTTCTCCATATATTGGCTAACTTCATGTCATTCCTTGGAGGGAACCAGGGTTGGGAAAGGAACGAGGAAAGATGAGAATACTTTGGTACTAGCATTGATCTGCATTGGTCCCAGTTTTTTAGGATAGCCTCAAGGAATAGATTATTTGTAGTAGATTTCAGACAGATTGAAGGATCTGACCATATGGCTTCTTGTATTGTTAAAGGGTCTATGAGAGGAGTGAAGGTTTTAACTAATCAGGTTGGGTTTCAAGCCTGACACTATACTGAAAGCTGACAGAGTCTTTTGTAGGTGGATCAGGGAGTCTTCTGGACTAGACAGGTACAGAAGCATGTCATCTGCTAAGAGACTGATCCTGAAGGAGTGAGTTCCCACAGGTATGCCTTGGTTGTTGTGGTTATGTCGAATGATTGCAGCTAGAGGCTCTAGGGTGAAAGTGAAGAGAACTGGAGATAAAGGGCAGCCTTGCCTGGTGCCCCTATTGAGCTGGAAACTACCAGAGGACACACCATTCACTTTTATTTGTGCAGACGGCTGGGCATAAATTGCATTGATGGCTTGTAGAAAGTGATATCTGAATCCCATGTGGCGTAGAAGGGCCATAAGGTAAGATGTTTCAAGAGAATCAAAGGTCTTCTTGATGTCAAGCAATAAGAGGAGTGATGGAATTCTTGATTTTTCACAAGCAGAGAGGATATAATCAAAGTCTTAAGGATGTTTATCTGTTAGATCCCTACCTGGCATGAACCCTGACTGATTTTGGTGGATGTAATGAAGTATAAAGGAGTTCAGTCGCTTAGCAAGGATCACCGTGAAGATTTTATAGTCCTGATTTAAAAGTTAGATGGGGCGATATGAAGCCAGATTTAAAGAGTCCTTGCCTGGTTGCAGAATAACTATAATTGATGCTGAGTACCAGGATGGGGGTAGTGTGCCAGAGGTCAGGATCACATTGCAAGCTGCAGTCAAAGGCTGTGCTATAAGAGGTGCAAACCTTTTATAAAACTCTGGAAGAAACCCGTTTGGGCCAAAGGATTTATTGTTTTTCAAATGTTTGATGACTTCGAGAACCTCTTGGAGCTCAACCGGTTTCTCCAGAATCGCCTGATGGGAGTCAGCAGGTCTTTTAATGTGAAGATTTGAGGACAGATACAATTGGATATCTTCAGTGGTTGGATTAGATGATGAGTACAAGAACTAGCAGTAGTCTGCATGGAGATTATTTATTGTTGAAGAGTTGGTGTGCAGCTTCCCATTGGGATCGAGTGCCATCACCATTCTAGAGGATTGTTTGTCTTTAACTTACCAGGACAAGAGTCTCAAGTATTTGGGTGAGTTAACCCAGTATTTCTGTTTCACATATAGAAGGTTTTTCTGGATTTGAGAGCTTTCAAGCATTTCTAATAATTTGCACTGTGTGATAAGTTTTCTGTAAGTTTGTTTGTTTCCTGTGTCTTTGTGTTGTTTTTCCAAGATGGATATCTTGTTTGTCAGCTCAAGCCTCAGGGTGTCAGGTTTAAAATCAAGTAGATCCAGTCATTCTTGCACAAAGAAAGGTTTATTAGGATTATCTTGCTAAAACCCACAGTAGGAGGTCATTGTCAGGAATGGGGAGCAAAGCAAAGCAAGCTAACTTATAGTGTGATGCAATGAAGCGCCTAGCGAATAAAACTTGAGCACTCGCGCGGGAACTCCCGGCGGGAGAAATACTTGATGAGCGGGAGACTACTCCCCCCCTCCCCTTGCCTTCCCAGGACTGGAAAATTCTCAGCTGAACAAGAATAGTCCAAAGCCTACATTCAAGGCCACCGTGATAAGGAAAAGCGGCAGGGAAGAAGCTCCCACGTTTCTGGCTGCATAACTACGCAAGCGCAAAGCGGGGTAGGAACATAACACAATGGATTCAGTGAGAAACATCAAAGGCATCACTTTCTGACATTCTGCCCTTCCCAAAACACCACCCACCCACCACTCAGGAAGGAGCGAACAAGGGCCCCCAGGTTTATTAGGGTATCTAGCGTGAAAGTCTTTCAGGTGATCAGGTGCATTGATATCAGAAACTTTCACCCATTCCCTGTATTGGGGCCCAAAGTGTACCCATTGCACAAGGTACATAAGTTGTCCACGAAGTATCTTAGAGTCCAAAATATCAGCGATTTCATAGTGCTCTTCACCGTCAACCATCAGAGGGGGGAGAAGCCGACGTCTCGGGATGCCATTTAGTTGGGGGTAAAGCCGGCTTGAGAAGGCTGTAATGGAAAATTGGATGTATTGCTTTAAGAGATTTAGGCAAGTCTAGCTGTACAGTTACTTGATTCACACATCTTAGCACTCGGAAAGGACCAATATATTTCCACGCAAGTTTCCTGGACTGCTGTGCTAGTCTTAGGTTCTTAGTCGACAGATAGACAGTGTCTCCCGGGTGCAATTTCCATCCCCCGGCCCTTTTTTTATCTGCTTGTTTTTTATACTGTGCCTTGGCCTCATTCAAAGTCTCGACAATTAGGGGCCAGGAGTCACGGAGAGTTTGACACCATGCCGAGGCTTTACCACCATTCTCACCAGGTTTTAAGAAGGGAAGAGGGGGCTGTCATAGCCCATGGCAGCTTTGAATGGTGACATTTTCGTGGAAGCGTGCCATGAGTTGTTGTATGCAAACTCCGCCAATGGTAACAAATCTACCCAATTGTCTTGTTGATAATTAGAAAAACACCTCAGATATTGTTCCAACGTCTGGTTCACCCTCTCCGTCTGGCCATCAGTCTCAGGGTGATAGGCAGTACTAAGAGCACGTTCAATACCCATTAGAGTCATTAGCTCAGACCAAAACTTGGAAACAAACGGAACCCCCTGTCGGAAATGATCTTGAGGGGCAACGCATGCAATTTGGCAATGTGTTGAATAAATGCTTTGGCCAAGACTTTTGCTGTTGGCATACTGGGGAACGGTATGAAGTGAGCCTGCTTAGAGAATAAATCCACTACCACCCAAATGACCGTCATATGTTTAGAGGGGGAAGATCAGTGATAAAGTCCATAGAGATTACTTCCCAGGGTCTACTCGGGGTGGGTAGTGGTTGCAGGAGGCCTGGAGGTTTTCCTGGTCTGGCTTTACAACGATTACACGTTGGGCAGGACTGTATATAGCGAGACAACTCTTGTTTCATTCGGGGCCACCAGAAGCTACGTTGTAGAAGCCTTAAAGATTTTACATATCCAAAGTGTCCCGCAGCTTTTGAATCGTGAACTGTGTGCAAAACCTGGGCTCGGGTAGCTTCTGGGACAAACATTTTATTTCCCTTGTACCAGCAGCCATTAGGACCACAATTCACATCATCCCTGGCTTGTAACTCACTCGTTTCTGGTGGGGTGATGTCAGATAAAAACTGTTTTTCCCAAGTCAATGTTTGGATGGGACTCATTGGTGCTTGTTTAGCTTTTCGGGTTACAACTGCACCAACTAATTGTTCCGGGGTGAACATAGATTCCCGAACTTCGACCCTCTTTGAAAAATGTTGGGGAAGGCGGGAGAGAGCGTCCGCCAAATGGTTGGCTTTCCCTGGGAAATGGTGCAGGGTAAACTGAAATTTGGAGAAAAACTCAGCCCACCTGAACTGTTTAGCATTTAGATTTCGAGGTTTTCGCAATACCTCAAGATTTTTGTGATCAGTCCAGATTTCAAAAGGTATTCGGGACCCCTCTAACCAATGTCTCCATGTGATCAATGCTAAACGGATAGATGCCGCTTCCTTATCCCAAATGGGCCAAAATCTCTCTGTGTCATTAAATTTTCTTGACACATAAGCCAGGGGTTGTAGCTGCTTTTTAGCATTCTCTTGCAAAATCACCCCACCCATAGCAGTGTCTGATGCGTCTACTTGCACTACAAATTTCTTTGTCTCATCAGGGTGTGCTAGTATGGGCTCAGACGTGAACAACCGTTTAAGTTGTTCAAACGCTTGCTGACACTGCGGGGTCCAGTCCAAAGGGGCCCCTGGGACTGAAGCCTTAGATCCCCTCCCCTTAGTTTTTAGCAGTTCCGTGAGGGGAAGGGCTACTTGGGCGAAGTGTGGCAGGAATTGACGGTAAAAGTTGGCGAAGCCGAGAAAACTTTGGAGCTGGCGCCTGGTTTTGGGGGGCTCCCATCTCAATACATCCTGGACCTTTTTTGGGTCCATCTCCAACCCCGCGGAGGATATACGGTATCCCAAAAAGTCAATGCTCTCTTGGTGAAATTCACATTTTGACAGTTTAACAAACAGTTTGTGTTCTAAAAGCTTTTCCAATACTTTCCGCATAAGGGTAGTGTGGGATTCCTGATCCGGGGTATAGACCAAGATATCATCTAAATAAACAACCACTCCCTTGAATAAATAGGGGTGTAACACTTCATTGATTAAGTTCATGAAGACCCCTGGTGCCCCTTGTAACCCGAAGGGCATTACCCGGTATTCAAATTGCCCCAGCGGGGTATTAAATGCAGTCTTGTATTCATCCCCCTCTCTGATACGAACCCGAAAGTAGGCATCTCGTAAATCCAGTTTAGAGAACACTTTCCCCTTAGCCACCTCTGCCAGTAAGTCTTTGATGAGGGGCATCGGGTAGGCATTAGTTGCAGACACTGCGTTAAGTCCCCGGTAATCCGTGCAGAGTCTGAGCCCCCCATCCTTCTTTTTACAAAATAATACAGGTGCTGCAAAAGGGGATGATGCTGGTCTAATAAATCCACGGGCCAGATTTTTATCAATAAAACGGCGAAGTTCTTCCTTTTCACTTGGGCTCATGGCATAAATTTTCCCTTTTGGTAATTTTTGACCCGGAAGAATCTCAATTGCACAGTCGGAGTTACGATGGGGGGCAATTCATCTGCTTCCTCCTCCTCAAACACCCGGGTTATATACTGGTAATCCTCAGGGATGCGGTTAAGCTCCTCCGTTGCCAAACAAGCTCGTGGAGGTTCATTGCATGGGGGATTTCCCCACCCGGGGTCCCATTTGTGTTCTGTACATTTTGGGGAGATAAATTGTACCTCCCCTTCTTCCCATAAAATGTAAGGGTTATGTCCATGTAACCAGGGGCTACCCAACACCAAGGGAAACTGGGCTTGCGGAGCTATTACGAATGAGCGCAGCTCCCAGTGGTCACCAATGCCTATTCTTAAAGGAACAGTCTCAAATCGGCATGGTTTTTCATCGGAGACCCATCCATCTGTGTGAAAGTTATTGGGTCTTTCAAGTGAACCACGGCTGCCTCCAACCCCATAACCATAGAAGGGTTTATGAGATCCCTCCCGCACCCTGAGTCAATGAGAGCCCGGACCCGAATGTGAGTCATCATTGCTGGATTCATCACCAAAACAGTCACAAAGAAGAGAGAGGGGTAGTTGCTCACCAGTTTAGGCGCCTCAGGTGCTGGGTCCTGCTGTGTAGCGCCATTCACCAACAGGACCATCTCATTTCCCTGCATCTCACTCTCCTCCTCTAGCATCAAGGTTTCCACTTGGTCGGGGCTAGCAAACAGAGCCCGTGTGTTGCGTGGTTTGGCGGTACCTTTTCTCGGGGTAGGGGTTGTCCACCTTCTGGGCTCTTCTTGTGGTGGAGCTCTATTGGGATCCCCTTTCGGGCAGGCAGCGGCGAAATGCCCTTTCTCCCCACATCGCAGGCAGAGCCCCTGCCGCATACGCTGATCCCTCAGTCCACTTGGGGTAGATGTTGGCTTGGGTCTGGCCTGGCCCGCCGTACTACTCGGACGATTGTTACCCAAGGATAAATCCAGCTTCATCATTTGTAAGCGACTTTCGGCCTTCTCGGCTTCCTCCATCCAACCCTGGAGGGTACGAGGTTGCTGAGAGCTGAGGACATTATTGCGGACGTCAACGGCTAGTCCCATTCTATATTGTTGGGCCAACACCGCATCAGTCCAGTCTCGAATTTTCACAGCATGCCTTTGAAACTCTCTTGAGTACTCCCGTACTGAGAGTTTGCCTTGTCTGAAAGTGCGAAGGAAGGCTTCAGCTTTTTGGGCCGCCCCGGATCCTCAAAACGGTTTCTCAAAGCCCACATGAAGTCATCTACATTCCCCAACTCCTCCGCCTCCAGATCATGAAGGGCTACATACCAGCTAGTAGCACTCCCCGGAACCTGGATGCAATAAACTCCACCTGCTGTTCTTCATCTGGGAATACATAGCCCCATCTTTGTACAAATTTTCCAACTTGTAATATGAAAAAGGACACAGTCTCTGGATCTCCATCAAATGTGATCTCAAGCATGTCTTTGGGGCGGATTACCGGGGGGCCTGCGCCATGATCGGTACCGGCTGCATGAGGGGTGCTGGAGCCGGAGGTTGAGGCGGAGGTACAACTGGCGGCTGGATAGGTCCTGGTGGCCCTGGCCCCGCTCCCGGTACTGGGGCAACTACTGGAGGTGGGGCTGGTGCTGGCTGGCCCGGCCCCGGCCCTGGGGGAGCTGGTTGGCCCGGTCCTGGACCCGGTGGTACTGGTTGGCCCGGCCCCGGACCCGGAGGAGGAGGAGGTGGCCGTCCCGGCACCAACGGTGGCGTCGGGGCTGGAGCCGGTGCGGGTGCAGGTCTGGGTTGTGTCAGCAGATGGGCTCTAATAGCTTGATCCATCATCTGGGGTAGGGACTGCATTAGTTTACTCATATCCCTCACCAGCCGTCGGGTGTCCTCTTGGATAGAATCCATGCGGGCATCAGTGTCTTGGCTGGACCCCGTTCTGGGAGATCCCCGGGACACCCGCCCTTGGGGAAGACCAAAACTACCTCTGGGATCCAGGAGGCTGTCACGGCTCTGGCTTCCCGGCATAGTCCAGGTGGTCTGGGTAGTGTCCAACAGGTTCTTAGTCCAATCGCGCGATCTGCGAAAAGTCACCCCCTTATCCCAGGGTGTTGGGACTCCTGGCACATAGGTTCGTGGAACCGCACCTCCCTGACTTGGTATCGGCCCAGCCGGGCTGTAGATCGGGAGTGTGTACGTGGCTCCAATTGTGCCAATCGATGGTGGGGTAGCCAACCCGGCTGCTGAATAGATAGTCGGTGTCGTCACCACTGTAGTTGTAGTCACTGGAACCACGGTGGTAGTCGGAATAGTAACCACCGGAGCAGCCACAGAAGTAACGGGAGCCGTGGCTCCCAACGCAGTAGTCACTGGAACGGCACCTGTGGCTCCCGCCGTAGTGATCGCTGGAACTGCCCCGGAGGCTCCCGAGGTAGTAATCAACGGGACTGTGCCCGGGGCTCCCTTTCCCGCCCCGCTCATCGTGGTGGATGGCGGACGTTGACGGTGAGGGAAAGATGTGATTCCTGACAATTTCTGTCAGGTTTAAAATCAAGTAGATCCAGTCATTCTTGCACAAAGAAAGGTTTATTAGGATTATCTTGCTAAAACCCACAGTAGGAGGTCATTGTCAGGAATGGGGAGCAAAGCAAAGCAAGCTAACTTATAGTGTGATGCAATGAAGCGCCTAGCGAATAAAACTTGAGCACTCGCGCGGGAACTCCCGGCGGGAGAAATACTTGATGAGCGGGAGACTACTCCCCCCCTCCCCTTGCCTTCCCAGGACTGGAAAATTCTCAGCTGAACAAGAATAGTCCAAAGCCTACATTCAAGGCCACCGTGATAAGGAAAAGCGGCAGGGAAGAAGCTCCCACGTTTCTGGCTGCATAACTACGCAAGCGCAAAGCGGGGTAGGAACATAACACAATGGATTCAGTGAGAAACATCAAAGGCATCACTTTCTGACACAGGGCTTCTTTCTTCTTCTTCTTTTCTTCAGATATGACGCCATCGAGATAAGTTGACCACAAAGGACTGCTTTTAGAGCATCCCAAATCATAGAGGGAGAAGTCTCATTGTTTCCATTGTCCTTTAAGTACTGTTGAATGAGTAGTTCAATGGATCCACTGTATTCATCTTTGTAGATAATAGATTTGTTTAAAGACCTGCGCTTTACAGATTCTTCAGTAGATGTACAGCTCAAATGATGGGACCAATATCAGATGCAAGGTGTTTGTTAGTCAGATTGCCAGATGTAAGTTTGAAGTTGATTCATGTGTAAGTATTGTGGCGAGAGGAATAGTACGTGTAGTTTCTGTCATTTGGCTGAGTATGTCTCCAGATGTCAGTTAAATGGTAGTGTTGGAGAATGCCTGCTAATTTCAAGGTTTGGTGGGTCTTCTGGGGTCTATCATGAGATGCATTGGAGTGATCAAGGTCATGTCTTAGGCCAAGGACAGACTGGCAATTTGCCCCGGGAAGGGACCCGGGCCGACAACGATTCAATACCGGAGTAAATGAAACGTTCACACAGGCACATCTGCCTGGCGTCCCCCACCCGTAGCCTACCAGTGCTCTTGCGCTTCACTGCCGGATTAAAAAAACACCTGATAAAAGCCGTCGCAAATCCGAAAGCCCACGTTTGTCGCGTGTTTCTCCGCTTCCGGGGAGTCTGAATGCGCAGGCGAAAAGCCAGGAGCAACCCACTTTGGGCATGAGGCAGCAGTGGTGTGATTGGCTGCGCTCCGCTCCACTGCCCAATGCGGTGCGCACATACACCCATACACCCACAGCTGAATTAATGGGGAAACGGCGAATATAGCATGCCTCTGGTGCGGCAGTCTGAACGCTCCCGTGCGCCTCCGTCCCGTATCTTCCAGCAGCGGCCCCCGCTGTGTGGACAGGAAAACCCGGTATAGTTTAATCCGGGGGTTTTTTTCGACGACTGGCTACCGGGGCAAACTGCCAGTCTGTCCTCGGCCTTAGTATGTGATTAAAGTCACCACCTATGATTACATCTCCTTCTTGAAATGTGTCTAAGATGGCCAGGGTATCTTCTAGGAAAGTTAACTGGTTGGGATTGGGAGCATAGATTGAAGCTAGTGTGACCAGACATTCATCAAGAAGACCTGTAATGAAAATGAAGCAACCACGAGGATCAGTTTTCATCTTCTGAAGCTGGAAGTGAATCCTGCATGTTATCAGAATAGCTACGCCTTGTGATTTGGAATTGCCTTTAGTATGACATTGTTGCTGAATCCATTTGGCCTTCAGTTCCTGTTGAGATATCAAATGAAGGTGTGTCTCTTGCAATAGAATCACATCAGAGTTTAATTTAGCTACATTGGAAAGTACTGTCTTTCTTTTAATTAAGTTGTTAAGACCTCACATGTTCTGTGTAATGATATTCCAGGAGATGTTCATAGTTAAAAGGAGAAGAACAGAAGATAAGAGCATGAATGAAGACAGTGTCGGTCATGAGACTGGTATAATCAAGTAATCTAGGAAAAAGCGGGAGATTGCACAGCCTATGTAGGATACAGAAGACTTCACAGAAAAAACTGCAAAAAACAGTGTTCAGATAATTATTTATGATATAACTATGGCTTTGCATGACACTATATATTCTGTATGGAAGTAAGAAACAGTAACCAAAGAATTTATAGATGGTAGACCATATAGTATTTTCAATCTAAAACTTATTGAGATATAATTGATGACTAACTAAGTAAAATTCTAAACAGAATTAATATAGCTACCAGTAATTAACACTGCCTATTAAATTAAGCAGTTGATAAATTCATTCAGTCAAGAAATCAATCAAATGATAATCAGTTATGACAACAAATTAATTATTGGAACTTATATAGTGATGATATCAAATTCTGTAAAAAAATAATTGATATAGCTTAAGGAAGTCAACTATCTAAACTGCTTATCAAAGATGAATCAAGAATGATGTTACTAATTATAATCCATTATTTAAGGTAAGATAACAAGGACTAGTGAACGAAACACCAACAATTTATAAGAACAGTAAAAAGTTAAACAGTTACACAATGGTGATAAAACAAAGGAGTATAAAAAGCAGTCCCACTTAACCATGAGAGCACTATATGTTGCTGAGGTTAATGGAGAGTACTCCAAACACTAAAGACTGCCAAACAAGAGGAGAGTTTTATTAAGAAACTACCCATCCCCCCAAACCATAGATTCAAGAGGATGCAAAGTCATTAGAAACATAAGACGAGAATTAATTCATTAAATGATATCACAACCTAGAGCCAAGAATATTTAACTAAACAACAGACAGAAACCTCTCAGTGTTTAAAGTGCAAATAGATGACAGTGAACCTAAGCATGTCTAAATAATCAGTTTACTATCCTTATCTGTTGATGGTGGGTGTTTCTGTTTTTGTGATGGTTTGCCAGGATCAGACATGGGCGATATGTAGACAGGGTGGAGCAGCTTGGTACCTGCATCGAGATCTTCAATAAAATGATACCCTTAACTGAGACTCTTAGTTTGATTAAGTTTACCCATTTATATCATATTTTTGCATGCCAAACTGTTTCCGTTATAGGGCACAGTTCATGGCACCGAGAGAGGACATTGCGTAGCAGGTCCAGGTAGACTTGAATGGAAGTACCTTTATAGTGCAGGGACCCTTGAAGTCTAGCCATATCCAATATTTTCTTTCTAGTGCGAAGATCGTGGATGATTGCCAGTATGTTTCTCAGTCCCTTTAAGTGGGAGGGGTCTGTTGGGCCCAAGCGATATGCAGCCATAATTAGTGGAGCAATGCCTTCTTCAAGAGTTAATTCTCTCACCAGCCAGTCTGACAGAAGAACTGGTAAGTCCGTAGAAATATTGAGTTGCTCAGAAAAACCTCTGTATCTAAGGTTAGATCTATGTGTCAAAGCTTCTAAGCTGAGGACACAATCACAGAGATTTCCGTTGTCCTGTTGCAGTGAATGCGCCTCATTTCTCAGAGAAAGGCCCAGATTGTTTCTGTGCTCAGCGGTATGACTGACTTTTACTAGAGCTATTTTAAAGTCCACAAATAGTTCTGTCAGTGGGGAGATAAGAGCTGACATATTCTTTAAGATTCCCCCCCACCCATATTTGCGAGCAACACCAGTAGGGATGGATCTGAAGGTGGGCGTTCCAGCAGGAAGGAGGCTGCATCATCAGTCACCATCTTGGCAGATTCCTCAAGATCCTCCTCAGGGGATTTGTCTGGAGACGGCTTCAAAAAGAAGTCTTGAATCCCTTTAGATGTGGGTATGGAAGGTGGTGCCTTTCCGGAGTCCAACTTGCCCATAGTTTTAAAGGAGAAAAGAAGGCTCTAGGTCATCTATTTTTGCGATCTGAGAGTATGGGGGTCGCACTGAAGCTTCTAGGCATCCACTTCCATTGGCGCTGACGCCACACCCCCTTTTCACTTTTCTTTAGAAGATTCAGCCCTGCCACAATGGACCCCCGCAGTCATCTGGAATCAACACGGAAAGCTATTGGTTGGCCACGGAAGTCTCTCCCTTTCCAGCTTCCTTCAGCAGAACCAACAGGATTTCTCCGGGAGCACCCTACCTGGCCGCAGAACGATGGATCTGGTGCTTTTTGAATCTTGCTGGCTGTGATGGAGAACCAGCAGACCAGGGTGTTGCTGCTTTATCAAGTTGGAGGAGAAAGAAAAAGTGCATGCATGGAGCTTGGCCACAGTGGTTGCAGGCCTACTTCATTGGAAAATATCAGACATTTAGATGTCTGGTATTTTCTCAGTTTATTTAATAGACGTAGATCAAGATGGGCAGAGCCGTGTTCGTCTGTCTGTAGCAGCAGAAAAGAGAAAGGGTCCAGCAGCAACTCACAGACTAACAAAATTTGTGGCAGGGGAGGAGCTTTCCTGAGTCACGGCTCACTTTTTGGACAGAAAGGTAAAATACCAGACTGTCCAGGTAAAAACTGGACACCTGGCAACTCTACTTCCCCTCCCCAAACTCCTCCTGCTCAGGCTCTGCCCCCAAATCTCCCGGAATTCCCAGAACTGGCAGCCTTATGCCACACAATGTTACTCTGAAGATTTCATTTAGACCACAGTACTAAGTTCATTTTATTGCATTTGCTCAAAGGCAGATCATGAGAGGGAGGGCAGGAAGGGTTGCATCAGTGCTCAGTTCTCGTGGCCCTTTCTTACACACCCGGGGGAATGCTGATTGCCACTTTGGGGGTCAGGAAGCAATTTTCTCCAGGTCAGTTTGGCCAGGGATCCTGGGGGTTCCCCCCCAACTTCTGGGCATGGAGCAGGGGTCACTGGGGGTGTGGGGGGAGGTATTTATGAATTTTGTGCCTTGTGCAGGGGGTTGGACTGGATGACCCCGGAGGTCCCTTCCAACTCTGTGATTCTATATCACATTTAGATAATAAGAAAATAAAACATTATTGGATAAGTCCAAAGGCCCATTACCATCTTAAGTCAAGAATATTAGAATAAAAAGGTTAACAACATAACAGCAAAAAACTAATCAGAAAAAAAAATTAGTAAGGAGCACGATAGAGACATCCTGGCCCACAAACAAAAATCAAGGTGCAGCAAAGTAGGCCTCAACCGTGGCTTTGGCTTGGGTTTTCATAGCAGCCAATGTCAATGTTGGGATTGTTAGAGAGTAGGGTTGCCAACCTCCAGGTGGGACCTGGAGATCTCTCAGAATTACAATCGATCTCCAGAGGAAGGGGTGGCTTTGGAGGGTGGACTCTATGGAATTATGTCTCACTGAGGTTCCTCCCCAAACCTTTTCCTCCCACACTCCACCCCCCCAAATCTCCAGGAATTTCCCAGTCTAGATTTGACAACCCGACAGATGCAAGTCTATGTCTGCTAGAAGAGCAATAATTTTCCCTACTGCTGAACCCCGTTCAAGGCCAGCTAAGACTGCTGCAAGCGCTCCAGAGAAAGAGAGAGGAAAGAATAAAACTTAGGGAGGAAAGTCCTCTACTTCATAGGCTCCACAAGGACACAGGCAGTGGGCAGCAGATTTTGGGGTGTTACAACCTTTTACTGTGGTTGTTGGCATAGTTAGAAGCAGATGATTTCATTTAAAATATTTATATCCTGCCTTTCCTGTTTAGCCCAAGGCCACTTACAAACATGACCGCAGGCCAAAACAGTATAAAATGAGGGTATAAAAAATTCACCAAGCTCTCCCAAATCCTGGCCTGCCAGAAAGCACTCTGCTCCTCTTAAGACACAGCCCTCCTGGGACAAGTGCCTGACCAAAGGACAGCTAGATTAGCAGGCTCTGAACTGCCTCTGCTAATGCATTGTGCAATACAGGAGCAGCAAGTGAAACAGCCCATGAAGGGACAGGGACAGAGAGGGCCACTGCAGCAAGCTCATGCCTGGGAAGAGGGAGCAAAAGAAGGGAGATGCCTAGAAACACTAACTGGGCACCAGGCAAGGTCTTGGCAGGCACCCACGGGCACCATGCTGGGGACCCCTGAAGTAGACAGAGAGATGCACCAGATTCCCTCCTGGCATTATCAATCATCCATCAGATTCTCCAGTTATCAGCCCCTCACAGGTCCACCGACAGACACCCCCCCCATTCGAAGGTGTCCAGCTCTTGCCTGTACTGCAGCAATAAAGGCCATTCAGCCTCTGAATGCTGCTGAAAAGAAGGGGAAACCCTGGAGCCCTGATACTGGGCAGCACCAGCCATGATTTTTTGCATCATATTTTAACACACAGGTGGAGCTGAGGAACCTTGGAGGAGCAGGCAGGTTTCACTGCAGCACCCTGGGATGACTGACGGAATGAAGTGCTTATATCCCGCCTTCCTGCATAGCTCCTGCCCAGGTAGCCCAAGGCTATGAGGTAGGGCTGCTCACCTCTGGGTGGGACCTGGAAACTGCTCAGAATTACAGCTGATTCCCAGGCCACAGAGAAGAGTGTCTGTAGAGACCATAATGTTTGGTTCAGAGGGCGGACTCTGGGGCATCACCTCCCTGCTGAGATCCCACCCAGCCACAATTCCACCTTCCTCAGGCTGTACCCTAAATCTCTAGGCGTTTCCAGACTTGGAGCTGGCAACCCTAGTATGTGGGTTAAACTAGGTGCTGCCCTGAGATGCAGAAATTCTCTTCTCTTCTCTTCTCTTCTCTTCTCTTCTCTTCTCTTCTCTTCTCTTCTCTTCTCTTCTCTTCTCTTCTCTTCTCTTCTCTTCTCTCTCTCTTCTCTTCTCTTCTCTTCTCTTCTCTTCTCTTCTTTGCATTACAGGAGAACGATGCCGGCTGCTTTGGGTCCCCACTGGGGAGTATAAGCTGAAGACTAGGGGTTGGATAAAAAAAGGTTGTGGGTGAGTGGGAAGAAGGAAGCAGGGGAATGGAAGAAGATCTAGGGATTGCCAGAAAGATTGAAAGAGAAAAATGTATAGGGAAGGGGATATAGGGGGCCAATCACAAAAGTCCTTGCAGGTTCCGCCATCTCTGCACTCTCACATCTCATCACTACCTCATCCTAGAAACTGGACCCGTGTCTCTTCACATTTCATGAACAGATTGCATTCTAGATGCTATGACATCTTCCCCCATTTTTTTGTTTTTCAGATTCACAACTTTTCATTTTAATTTTCTATACACACAGGACTCGGTCTCTTATTTCCCCGAAATTTATCAGAGATGATTCTGTGCATGACCGGTGCTGTCTCTGAGAACTTCTTCCAAATTGAATGGATAACAAAGATATTACAAACTGAAACATGTTTTGTTGCTGGCTGACCATAAAAGCAGAAGGCCTTGCTCTTGACGTGTAGCAGAATGGATTCTTCGTTTGCGTGGTACAATCCTAGTGAATTTCCTCCAAATTGGCTAGAAAATAGAGAAGACAGACCTGGAAGTCTGCGTTCCTTGTTGAAACCAATAGAAACAAAAATGGAAGTAATACGAGAAAATGAGCAGGTATAATACTGAATAGAAGGAAACCAAAAATAAAGCTTTTAGAACAAAGATGAAAATCTAACAAACACACACACGCACCCCGAAACTGCTTGTCTGCATGGGCAGCAGTATCCTCTGCATGTTATGTATTGGCTGGAGCCCAGAGCAGTCTTCTTGGTGATGCTCCCAGTTGTCGATTCCTCCCGACCATAATTCCTGATTTTCAAAGCACCTGTTTCAGAGGAGAACCCCGGTATGTGTCCCATTGGTAGGTTGCCCCCCTCTTGGTAGCAGATGCCCCAGCTTGGCGGAGGGTGGGGGGGAGAGAGACTTTAAACAAACCAAGACTATTCTGTCTTTGCACCCTAAAGAACTTTTCCCAATCTTTTAGAAAAACTGTAATAATACTTATTTTAGACACTGCACACAGCCAATATAAGGGGAAAGTTTTGGTGAGTCACTCACTCGAAAGCATTTTTGGATTCCCAACTTGATCGGCATGAGGCACCCAAGGTTCACTGACTGTCCGGACCATCTTTTAGGGGGTCACCAAGGACAGCAGCCGGAGAGGGCTCCAGAGTGAGAGTGCAAGTGCTCTGCAATGCCAACCACAGCTTACCAGATGTTTTGGGGGTCTTCTTAGCCCATGCTGCTGCTGCTGCTGCTCCTCCTCCTCCTTGGATTGCCAGTCCTGGTCCAGCAAATGCCTGGAGATATCGGGCCAAATGCCTGTGGAGGATGAAGATTGGGAGGTGACATCACTTCTGTGCCCCTCTAGGAAATTATTTTTACCATAGAGATTGGGGGACTTTCTGGAGCCTTATCTGGAGGTGAAGTGCAGGGGGTGTCACTGGCCATGACATCACTTCCAGTTGTTGCTGTAGGACTTCCCCAAATTTCTATGGTTTTTACCACAGAGATTGGGGAAAATTCCTGGAGCATCACCACCAACGACAATTCCTACTCATTTTTTCTCCCACTGCTAAATTTTAGCAACACGGGGGGAGGGGGGACTGAGCCACTGGGTTGCTCACTGCTAGCAGTAGCCGTAGCTCTCTTCCCCCCATTCCTTTAACTCCTGTTTTGTCATAATATTCAAACACATTTAAGTTGGTTGCTGTGTCCTATCTTTTTCCCACATGCTAGTCATGAGTGACTAAGAAATGGAATGCAAAAGGGAGAGGGAGAGGTTCTTTTGGAAATGTAATTTGGCTGCATTGTACAAGAATGTTTGGGAGGCACTTACTTCCCCCAGGGAATTGGGATCACTTGGAGCAGGGGACACTGCGTGACTTAGGTCCAATCTGCATCTGCTATATAAAGCTGTTCCATGCTGTGGCGCTGGCTTCCCATTTGGCTCAGTGTAAAGCTCTGCTCTGTCTGCATCAGAATGCAAGCTGTTTAGGGAGAGCATGCGAGGGGGGGAGGAGCGGCCTCCCAGGGGCACCAGCAGGATGCTGCACTGTGCTGTAGTGCGGGGAGGAAACGGCACCTGTGACCCCCCCCAAAGAAAGTAAAAGGGGTGACCTGGCAGAGGGTGAGGCGGGGGGGGGAGCAGGAAAGACGGAACGAGCTGGGTAAAAAACACAAAACACCCAGCAGTTGCCAGGCAGGGCGTTCTGGAGACGGCCCCAGCAAATAACAAATGGTTCAGGGGTGGGCATGCTTCCAACCCCCCCCATATGATTGCAGAAAAATGTTCCCTGGATGCTTTTAAATGCAGGCGACTGGATTTTCAGCTAACTTGTTTCCTTTGTGACAATTTGCATATCTCTTTAGAAAAGATGGGGGGAGGGAGAATTCAGCTCCAGTTCTCTGCTTTTTGCTCACAGCGGCTTGATGGTGGGGAGGAGCAGTTGTGCCACCTTAAAACCACATTCAGATAAAGTGGTGAGACCCCGTAGTGACCTTGGAGTCACTACTAAACGGCAATAAAATGATGCAGACAGCCAATGTTGAGATGAAACAATAGGAGAGTGGATGCGGCATCAAATGGAGGCAGAAATTTGTGAGATGATGTGAGATCATTGGCACAACGGTGGGAAATACCAATGCAGATTGGACCTTAGTATACTCCATGACTTGTCTCCCACATAAGCAGTAGTAACAACTACTCATTTCAGCAGGGGACACTGTGGGGAAGCAAAGCCCACTTCCTACTGTTGCCCAAATTGTTACACCTCCATTTTTGTTGGCCTTGGTTCCTCTCCACCGTGGATTGCTGGCCAGCCTGCCTTTGCTCCTCACACAGGGCTCCTGAAAGCCAATTTCTGGGCTGTTTGCAGAACAGGAGACAAGCTGGCAGAACAGGTCAAAGTGGAGACACCCAGTCTGATCACATTATAGCTGTGGTGGAACAGCGGCGTGCGAGAGAAGTATTTACTGAAAGTGTGGTGGGCATGAGAAACATTTCCTCAGAGGAAGCTCAGAGAGAGATTGCCCCCAGTCACAACCTGAGAGCTCTTAGACGACTGGGAAAGGTATCTTGGTTCTGTCCGAATGCTTTTTGTCCTGCCCCTTTTTTTTCCTAACTAAAGAGATCCCAGTGACATTCGCCTCTGACTTGTGATGTTTTCTCTTCTCACATGACGCCCTCTACATTCCAATGAGGAGACTGAGCCTGTGCAGTGCAGAGGTTAGAGCCAGCTTCCCCAACATGCTGCCAGCAGGCATCTGGGCACCTGATAGTACTTTTCCTGGCACCCAACAAGCTTTTCAGGAAGTGGGCAGGGCCATTGTCAGGCAGAGCTTATTACTGGCTGCCTTTATTTCACGGGAGGGGTTTTCCAGGGCTGCAACAGCAGCTGCAGCAGCTGGAGGTTCAGGAGGACCGGTGAGCACCCAGGCCTTCCTCAGTCAGCACGCAGGTCCATGCCCCCCCTCGCCCTCCAGGCTTTCCTTCTTTTTATTCCCCCTTCACTTTCTCCTCTCCTACCCTTTATTTCCCTTCTGAAACTCTGTGGCAGAGGGAGGAGGAGAGAGGTATCCCATTTTGGGTTTGGCTTTACCTAGGGTTGCCAGCCTCCAGGTGATACCCCACCAATGTTCTGACAAAGCATTGAGGGAAACAGATTGTTTACCCGGGAAATCTGTAGTCGCTTGGCAGTTGTTGGAAGCAGCAGCACTGCATGACGTAAAATAAAGAAACAGAAGAAGAAGAAGCAAATTCATGGACTGTGATTGGACTAGAATCATTTTTGCACAGTGAACATTGGTGGAGTGCAACCTTGGTTGAGTCACTGTGGTCCATTTGTGGCTGGAGCCTCCAGGTGGTGGTTGGAGATCTCCTGCTGTTATGACTGATCCCCAGGTGATAGAGATCAGTTCCCCTGGAGAAAATGGCCGCTTTGGAAGGTGGACTCTGTGACATTAGACCCCATTGAAGTCCCTCCCCTCCCCAGACTCCACCCACTTCAGGCTCCACCCTGAAAATGTCCAGGTGTTTCTCAGCCAAAAGCTAGCAACCCTTGCTCCACCTCCTGTGCCAGCTATTTTGGGCTTGGCTTCACCTTCTGTGGCAGGGATGGTTCTCATCACCTCAAAAAGGTGGGGGAACCCCTGGGTTAGAGCAGGGGTGTCCAACATGTGGACTGGGGGGCAGATCAGGCCCCTGGAGGGCTTCCATCAGGCCCGCAGTGGAACTGGCCATCTCCTGCTTCCAGTCCTGCTGCTCCTGCTTGCTGCTGCAGCATAGCTTGCTTCGCCAGGCTCTCTTAATCACTCAGCCATTTCATGTTGTAACCTGCATCCTAGACTCAGAACTCTGAGCGTGAGATTTCAGAGGTGAATGTCAAAAAATCAAAAGTTGGTTTGCAGCTTACAGGTACACACCTGAACAGCATACCCAAGACTACAACGGCACAGACATTTTGAGCCAATAATTCAGAGCAAGAGGTGCCAGTTATCAGACACTGTTAAATAAACAAAATATTGCAAGAGTGCTGATGTTCTAAGCATGTTTTTATTTTAAGGGGAAAAAAACCCTTTGTGTTTGTGTCCTTTATAAAGTTTATATCTCCGCTACCTGGCATTACCTTTTACGACACACGTGGCCCGGCCTGGCAAGGTCTCAATCATGTCAGATCCAGCCCTCCTAACAAATGAGTTCGACACCCCTGGGTTGGAGTGTCACTCTGGGAGACCCAGGAAGTCCGGCTGGGTGACCTCGGGCCAGTCATACCATCTCAGGCTAATCTACCTCACAGGGTTGTTGTGAGGATAAAATGGAGGAGGGAAGAATTGTGTAAGCTGATTTGGATCCCGATTGGGAAGAAAGGTGTGGTACAAATTGAGTTAGTAAATAAACAAATTAATAAGTCTTCTTGTAACTGCCCCAAACCTTCTTTCTATATTTTGGGGAGTTCCCTGGGCACAGGAATGCCCTCTGATATTCCCACATGCAGTTCCCACATGCAGGTCTCACATGCTATTGTCAATCCCCCTCCACATCAAATACTTAATTCTTCTTCTTTTCCTCAGGAGCTGCCATGATCCACCCAATGTGCGTCTGGAGATCCAATTTTGCTGCATTTCGTTTGGAGTTTCTGCCCTTTTTGTTACCCAAGGACCCACCCAGGACTGTAATGCCAAGAGCCAAGCAGACTCCATCTTACATTGAAGCCAGTCATAGCTAGAAACGTATGAAATGCCAGCCCAGAATGACAAAACCAGGTCCCCGTGGGCATGAAGCAAGCACCCCTGCCCCCTTGCACCAAGAGGTCTCCTGGGATCTCAAGACCTCTCCTTGTGTCAGAGCCCCAGCTAGAACACTCTCCACAACACTTTTGGAAGTGCGGTTTTATTGAAGATAGGTTTACTTATAGGAACTGGTTCTTTGTCAGGACTGAAGAAAGCACACGAACTTCAGAGGCCATAGGTAAAACCCAATGCACCCCCCCCACACCCCATGCATACGTCAGCATTCAGCCACTAGCGTTTCTATGGCAACCCTGACAGTTATATGGTTGTTATCTATTCTAGCCCAGCCAGAAGAGTCTCCAAGGCCAAATCTCATGAGAACCGGCCGAGGGGGGCAACTTGAGGAATAATTATGGCTACTACAAGCAAGCTCTCATCCCACACACTCCCCCCTCAGGAATTCCCTCCCCCTGAATACATGACAAGGTGAACAGTGAAGCAAAGCAAAGAGAAGCAAAACTGAAGCCTTGACACCTTGTAAAGCCCTCGACTGATGTTCATATCTGCTTATCACATGTCCAGAACAACGGGGCAGATCCTACTCCTGTCCTGACAATCCAGCGAGCAAACTTCATTCATTCATTCATTCATTCATTCATTCATTCATTCATTCATTCATTCATTCTTAAAATACTCCTACCTCACCTTTGCCTTTGGCTCTGGTTTGAAGGAATGACAAGTCCTGAGGAGGGCATGTTTGAGCCCTTACAACTGATCACGCAACTGACCACAAGAACCACCACCCACCCACACCCACACAACCTGCTAACATTCATAAATACCCCAGGTCCCAGCCAGCATTTTGAGTTAGGTTTCTCTCCCCAAACTGGGTTCCGTCACCTTTGAGACCATGCTCACAATTCACAACTGATATCTGTGCATATAAGGCCTTCTCTGCACTCTCCTCTTAATCCATGCTCACTGCACTGTCCTCCAAGTAATTCTGCATAAAATAGAATTCGACCTTCTTTTTTATTCCAGTTTTTTTTCCCCATTCTGCATTATATTACCTCCCTTCAGTTGTCAGCCCAGTTTTAGCCTGCTGTTGCCCCAGGTTATTTGGATGCTGTTTTGCTGTGGACTTAAAGAACTATTTCTAGACCACTATTTGGATTTTTACTTGGATGTTTGCTCAGGACACTGCTGGGACTCCAGCCCCTCTCCTGGAACTCCAGACCTCCCTGACTGTGTAGCTCCGAGGTCTACTTGGATAATTCGTTCCTCCTAAAAAATCACCTCAAACAACTGCCCTAAAGCTGAAACCCTGTCAGATAAATCTAATCCTCTGCATGCATGATCTCTCTCTCTCTCTCTCTCTCTCTCTCTCCCCCTCTCCAGAGGGAATAATTTTAACATCTGTGGAGAAAAGTTAAAGCAGTTGCATCACATTGTTCATTGTATGTATTGTTTTGTTGTATTGCAAGTTTTCTTTTTAAATTTAACGGCTGTTCCTGTTGGCAGTCTCAGTGAGAAAGGCAGATCATAAATGAATAACAAAGTTTGAGTCCAATGGCACCTTTAAGACCAACAAAGTTTTATTTAAGGTGTACACTTTCATGTGCAAGCGCACTTGGAAGCATCTTTACTCTGACTGGTCCTTCCTGATGCTTCCAAGACGCCCCCCCCCAATCTTCCTGTGTGTAAGGCTTGAAGACATTTTGTTCCAGTGGCTGAGTCTGCACCTGCTGCGTAATGCAGTTTTGGTCTGCTGTGGCGCTGTTGTAATGTGGTTCCCCCTTTGCCTCACATGTTGACTCGGGATGAAAGACAGCCATCTGCATCAGACCGCACAACGGCAACCACAGGGGCACAGGAGGGAGACCGCGCAAGAGAAGGGGGAGGCCTCCCGGGGTGCTGTGCTGTGGAGAGGGAACGGCACCCGCAACCCCCTGCAGAAAGTAAAGGGAGGTGACCTGGCAGAGGGGGAGGGGAAGGGAGGCAGAGGGGGCTGGAAAGTGAACGAGCTGGGGGAAAACATGAAGCACCCAGCGGTTGCCAGGCAGGGCGTGGGTGGGCATGCTTCCTAAACCATGGCTGGGCTTGCTGCCAACCCACCAGCAAAAAATATGATCACAGAAAAATGTTCCCTGGCTGCTTTTAAACACAGATGACTGGTGGGGGGGTGGGGGGATTCAGCTCCAGTAGCCTGCTTATTGCTCACAGAGGCTTGAGGGTGGGGAGGAGCAATCCGTCCAGCTTAAAACCAAATCCAGACAACACGGTGAGATGCCACAGTGACCTTGGAGTCACCACTAGAGGGCAATAAAATGATGCAGAGATGCTCATCAATGGTGAGATGAAACAATAGGAATTTTAATTATTATGGGGTTTATGGAAGTTTTTTCCCATTTTAAAAACTTGTTAAAATAGAAGCAGA
The DNA here is from genome assembly GCA_029375565.1 of Gekko gecko. Lineage (NCBI taxonomy): Eukaryota > Metazoa > Chordata > Lepidosauria > Squamata > Gekkonidae > Gekko > Gekko gecko. The sequence goes on from JAPDNY010000011.1 coordinate 4,347,829, forward strand.
ATTTTTAAAATTCTGCTTCTATCTTAATGTCATATGTATCATTTATGTTGCAAGAGATGCCATCGGTGTATTATGCTGGTCAATGACTGTGAATAAAACTGTTACTGTTACTGATGCAAGATGAGATGCAGACAGACATTTGTGAAATGATGTGGGATCGGCAGCACAGCGGCCAGAAAGACCAATGCAGATTGGGCCAGTGTGTCTGAGGAAGTGTGCGTGCACACAAAAGGTCACACCTTGAGTAAAACTTTGTTGGTCTTAAAGGTGCCTGAGTGGACTCCAACTTAGTTCTGCTGCTTTAGACAAACACGACAACCCACCTTGATTGGTCTCTGTGATGTTCAGGAAGAGGCCAAACTTCTGACTTTCCTCTTTGATTTTCTTGATCAGGTATTCCAGGCCTTCTTTAGTTTCTGAGAGGAGGGTTGTGTCCTCAGCATATCAAAGACTGTCGAAGATTGGGAACTCCTAATTTAGCCGGTGATGGAGGAAATATTACAGTTTGGGGTGGGGAACAAGGAATGAAGGCAAGCCAGGTTACTTATCCATGCAGATGCTTTCTTTCAGGTGAGAGCAGAGAAACTGAGGCCAAAGCTTCTCAGACAAGAGAGATTTTAAGTTGGGGTTTAAAGGAAGAACCCCAGGCAAATAGATACCAAACAAGGAATGGTTCCTTGAAATAAGGAACATATGGTGAATCTGGTGGGCAACAGGAGCCTAAGCTCTGGCTTCAGTGGAATGGGGTGGGAATGAGCTGGTAGCTTCCACCAGTGGCAAAGGGACACGGGGCCTATGTTAATGATGTCCTCTGTGAGTACAGAATCGTAGAATCATAGAGTTGGGAGGGACCTAGTCCATCCCCCAGGACAAGGCAGGAAATTCACAAATACTTCCCCCTCTACAACCACAATGACTGCTGTTCCATGCCCAGAAGATGACAAAAAAAGTCCAGGATTGCTTCCTGACCCCAAAGTGGCAGTCAGCATTTCCCTGGGCGTGTAAGAAAGGGCCACGAGAACTAAGCAGTGAGGCCACCCTTCCTGCCCTCCCTCTCTCATGATCTGCCTCAGTTCACAGAATCCACATTGCTGTCAAATGGCCATCTAGCCTCTGCTTGAAAACCTCCAAAGAAGGAGAGCCCACCGCCTCCCAAGGAAGCCCAGTCCACTGAGGAACCGTTCTAACTGAACCATGAATTAATAAGTAAATAAATATTTTTGTTTATTTATTTGTGCCCCACGTTCCTCCACAGTGAGGACCCAGAGCTGCTTACCTCCTTCTCCTCTACTCTGTTTTATCCTCACAACAGGCCTGCAAGGTAGGTTAGGCTGTGAGCATGTGACTGGCTCAGGCTTCCATGGCATGAGTGGGGACTTGAACCTGGGTATCCCAGATCTTTGTCTGACACTCTAACCACTGTACCATGCTGCTTCTATATAAGCTTCCCTCTTGAATTGACAAGTGGAATATTTGCATTTTCAGTCAGCATTCTAGTATTTGGTGCTATATGCGGGCACAATAGCATACTGCCCATCTGGATGTATTTTGTTCTGTTTAAATAAACCACCTCTGTTTCCCAACATTTCTGAACTATCTCTGATTTCCAGCAGATTCAGCTGCCAATGCCATCCTCCATCATCCTCTGGAGTCTATTCAGCTTCATGTTCGTTGCATCAGTGACACTGTCTAACCATCTCATCCTTTGCCATCCCCTTCTTCTTTGACCTTCAGTCTTTCCCAGCATCAGGGTCTTCTCCAGTGAGTGCTCCCTTCTCATTTGGTGGCCAAAGTATTTGAGCTTCAGTTTCAGTATCTGGCCTTCCAGGGAACAGTCAGGGTTGATTTCTTTTAGGACTGACTGAATCGATCTCCTTGGAGTCCAAGGGACCCTCAAGAGTCTTCTCCAGCACCATAGTTCGAAAGAATCTATTCTTCGGCACTCGACCTTCCTTATGGTCTAACTCTTGTGCCTCTTAATTTCATGGCTACAGTCAGGGGTCACTACGTAGAAAAAGAGGTGCAGAAGCTCATTAGCATAACTCATTAGCATAACTCATTTGCATATGCCACACCCCCTGATATCACCAGAAGTATGTCAGAAGGCAATACCCACCGCTCAGGCTCCACCCCCAAAATCTCCAGGTATTCCCCAACTCAGATTCAAACCTGGGTCTCCAAATCCTTGTCTGGAACACTAACCACTGCACAACATTTCATGGGGCAGTGGCTGTTGAGCAGTAGCAAGCAGCTGAGCCTGCATGAGTTATGCAAGTTGCAGGGTGCCAAGTTGTCCGGTGGCTGCTGTCAGGCCTGACATGCTCTCTCCCCCTACATTTTACTGACAGAAACAAATACTTGAAGGCTGGAAATACTGCTGTGGTTGACAAGGAATGGCCGCTGAAAGAATTCCTTTCATATAGCTACAGGTGCTGCTTCTATAATGAGTGCGGGCTGACCCAGTGTATTTTCAGTTGCCATGGATGATGGCCAGCAGTTGGCTAGGTACTTCCCTACTGGTCCGAATCTTCCACAGCTAACAATGTTTTCTCATGAAGATGTTTTTGGCTGACAAATTCAAAGTATAAATCAATCATAATAAATCTATTTAATTCTTGACATGACCAAATTCGTGGATGGTTGGATCCATAAACAAACAAGACAGATGTTTCTACAAAAACTCTGAAATTAAAAACGTTGTTGTTGTTGTTGTTGTTAGCCATTCAGTCATATTCAAATTGCCGATTCTGACACGGGGATTTTAATGGAAGGAACTTGCTGCATGGTACTGCGCAGCTGCAATTGGGCAATTGAGTACATTTTTAAAAACTTTGAATGCCACCCCCGTATGTCACAAATGACATTCCACCCCAATTTAGAAATGTACATTAAAAAAAAATATAGCTGCAGAATAAATACACTGGAAGGAGAAGAATGGTGCTTAAGGTGAGCACAGAATCCAAAGTGAAGATTAAAGGCTTACGGCTCTGAAAATCTGCCGTAAGATGTGCGTGCATAATGGGCCTAAGTTGACATCATGAAACCTGCTAATCATTGACCTGCTCTTGCTTCCCAAAGAGCCTGTCTGTGTTCTGTTAGGAAAACTGAGATGTAATTAAGTTATTATGATAGCTTAAGTGAGGTTCCTTTTCCTTCCATGTTTCTCTGTCCATCTCCTCAAGGTATTTGTTGAACTCTTTAAGGTATACTAGAGATGTATGTATATATGATTCTCATTATTCCCAGCCTCAAAAGAAAAAACAAACACCCATTTCCCTTGTTAGGGGCTTTTGGGCAGTGACTCCTGTTGTTCGTGTAGCTCAGAGTGGTTTGTTTTCAAGGCCTTTAGACTGTGAACTTCACGGTCGTCTTGATCTCAGGTCCTAGTCAATATCTATACTGCTTTCGGCTGGTTGGAACAGCAGAAGGTTTCATTCAATTTCTCTTTTGAAAATGGTTTTTATTAAAAAAAATGGCTTTAGGTCCATCTTGTTGGTTTTAGGCCTTCCTTAGTCTAATAGACTCCCCCCTTCATACAAGATCAAATCCTTTTTATTGAGTAAGAACTTCCACAAAAGGACCAGACTTGCTAATCTTCTCCTTATTGTTCCAATTTTAGTATATGTGCTGCCGAAACAAGCACCACAAATGGGCCAAACCTGTCGAGGCTTGTGTTATTTAGGAAGGGAATCAAGGGCCGCAGACTTCAGGCTGGGCCTCTCAGATCTTTCAGATTTGGTTTATCTTTATCCACACCCAGATGATCGCTGCAATGGTAAGGATGAGGATGAGAGACTGGGCTATGAGAATAATAGTAATGGGATGGGTTATTAAACTAAGAAAACCTGCTGCAGATGAACTGAGATTATAGAAGAAGGAAGACCACCAGGAAGCCCCTCCCACCATCTCTATAGTTTCTGCAATGTCTAAAATCCTTTGGTTATTGTGCTTTACATTAATGGCCACTTTTTCTCCTGTTCTGTTCACGTTTTCTAACTGCGAATGTAATTCTGGATGGCTTATTAGCTTTTCCAACATTTCCATGTCCATTCCTAGAGTTACAGGTTTAACATGGTCAAACAGCTGAGGCTTTCGTTTCATTAATTCTACTGTCCACTGAGGAACATGATATCCAAAGCTGCAACCTTTAACTCATGTAATTTGGCAAAAGCACCTGTTTATCTGTTTTGGCACATAAAACAACTTCAAATCATCTGTGTGCACCAGTGAGCCTTCCTGTGTATGCCAGTCCGTACACACACACACACTTTCCTGCGTAAATGACAGAGCTTCCCCATTCAGACATGACTTCAAATGAGCATCTCTGTGTGCCATTTTCCGCTTCATAAAGATATTCATTCTGTTGCTGAGGATGCTTTCAAGGTTTCAGTAAATTGTTTTCTCCTGCTAGGATTTCAAATTGGAGGATCTTTCCAGGCTGATGTAGCCGATAAGTCTTGGCTTCTCCAGACACAGACTGGAATTGGTAATGGCATCGATATCAGGAAACTGTGTTCTCTTTCCTGCTTCCAGGAAATACGATATCCCATGCATGTGTCAGAAAGTAAGCTTGATCCATGCACTGTTTCTAAACTTGCAGGGCATCTCTCTGTTACTTGTCCTCCTTCCCTTGGTATTATTCCAGATACCTTGGTCACTAGGTTACGAGCATTTTGCACGGGTTGTTGAGCTGGCAGTGCTTTTGGTGTGTCTGTGGGGGGGGCAGCTCCTGCATATGTGTCACTTCCCATTGAATCAGCCGATCCTTCCTTCTGGGTGTTTAAGAACATAAGAACATAAGAGAAGCCAATGTTGAATCAGGCCAATGGCCCATCTAGTCCAACACTCTGTCACACAATGGCCAAAATATACCAGGAGCCATTAAAAGAGGTCCAGCAGTGGGGCCAGGGCACCAGAAGCCCTCCCACTGCTGCCCCCTCCAGCACCAAGAATAGAGTGCCTCACCTGCCCCAGACTGAGAGTTCCTGTCTATACCCTGTGGCTAATAGCCACTGGTGGACTTCTGCTCCAGATGTTTATCTAATTCCCTCTTGAAACTGTCCATGCTTGCAGCTGCCACCACCTCCTGTGGCAGGGAATTCCATAGTGTTAATCACTCTTTGGGTGAAGAAGGACTTCCTTTTATCTGTTCTAACCCGACTGCTCAGCAATTTCATGGAGTGCCCACGAGTTCTTGTATTGTGAGAAAGGGAGAAAAGGACTTCTTTCTCAACCTGCTCAATCCCATTCATAATCTTATAAACCTCGATCATGTCACCCCTCAGCCGTCGTTTCTCCAAGCCAAAGAGCCCCAAGCATTTTAACCTTTCTTCATAGGGAAAGTGTTCCAACCCTCCTATCATTCTAGTTGCCCTTCTCTGCACTTTTTCCAATGCTATAATGCAATTCCAATTCAATGTTTCTTCTCTCCCTCCACCCATCTACCTGTACTCTAATTTCTCATTTAGGATTTCAGCCTCACATTTCAACGAATTTGTTTCCTAACCACAACATTATCTCGGTTTTTTGTATTCCTGTCAAATGAATGAAGGTGTGGAGTGTTCTAAATTCTGGCATGCTCATTTGACGCTCTGTACTCCCATGCTGCAATTTCAATGCACAAACCTGATTTGAGAAATCGATTCTCATTTCCTGAGAAAGGTGAGGCCAGGCTCCTGTACAATTAAAACCATCAGCTTTTATCCCCCTCCTTGTCCTGTACACCATGAGTGAATTCCATGCACACATCCACCTTTTAGGCAAATCAGTTTGATTCAACTTTGGCCCCATCCACACGGAGCATTTGCCCCGCTGAAGTCACGGGAGCCCTGCGGACTTTCCGTGCGCATTCATACGAGCACATCTGGGAGGCGTAGGGCTCCCGTGGACAACCCGCAGCTTCCCTCCAAAAACGCGGGGTAAAAAACTAGTAGGTCCGAGGTACTAGTTTCTGGAAACCCCAGGGCAAAGGCTGGCGTCTGATCGCGGGAGCGCCGGTATCCCACGGCTTCCGACGCCCGCCCATGTCCCCGGGGTTTCCGGATGTTGTAAGTTTCCCTGGGATGCGCACCAATGCTGGACAGAGCATGCGCACATACAAGTCACCGACAGCAGCCCGCCCCCCCCAACGGCGCATGCGCACTTCGCACTTGTGTGGTGGTTTGCTGTGCTGCTGTTCTGCTACGCTGCAGCAGCGCAGTGTGATCGCGGCGCGGAGCTTGTGCGTGGCAACCCGGTGGCCTGTGAGATCGGGCTACCGCGCCTTATTTAGCTCCAGGGCAAACTGCCACGCCTCCCCCGCGCGTTTTCTGGCCCGTGTGACCGGGGCCTTTGTTGGAAATATGTGTGAGTTGCAAGGTCTAATTCAGTCATTATAGGATTAATCTGTTTGCCTTGTGTGCTATTGTTTAGACTGACCTGGAAAGGAAACATGGCTCAGAGCCAATGAGAACAAAGCCCGGGAAATCTAAGTCTGTTTACTCACAATCATTGGTTAATGCATTCAGGTGATTTCCTCCTAGGGGTCAAGAAGAAGAAGAATCTCCATTATAGTTGTTGTTGAGAGACCATGTTTCTGTAGCTGTAGAGATCTAGCCTTAGATCTTTTATTTTGTAGCTTCTCCTGTGTACCCTTCCCTTTAGAAATAAAGATTTTTACACAGAAAGAAATGCCTCCTCTCCAGTGAAGCAAAGATCCATTGCAAACTCTGAATATCTAAGGTTGCAGTCACACGTGACAGATAATGTGTGTGTGGGGGGGAAGCGAGGCTATTTGCTCTATAGGAATTTGACCCACATTTATGTGATCATACAGTCCATGGGAACTGCGGGGGCAGCCCACCACTGCGTGATCAGACACAACCGCGGATGAATCGGGTTTTCTTTTTTTGCCGCGTGTTTCCACTGCACTTCAACGAGGGATGAATGATTTGCATCTCCACACTGAGTGCTCCCTATGCAATGATGCACATAGAGAAATGGGGGGGAAAACAATGGCATGGAGTCAGGATGGCCTGATCAGACCATCCCAAGGCCGTGAGAGTGTGCTGGAGCGATCACACAGGGGAAAGTCCATTCCTGACCCATAGCAACCAGTTTGCTACCCATCTTTTCCTAGTGTCTTTTTGCCCCACTTCTGTGGCAGAGCAAAACAGGCTGCCAACAGGTGCGGGATGCTTGGCAGATGTTCTCATGTGATCACACCCTTAAAATCTGCCTGGCATTCGCACCTATGGCACAGCTAAGTCTGCATGTGATCGCAGCCTAAGTATTTTTGCCAATGTTTCCAGCAACCTTAACTCTCCTATCCTGCTCCATAGGCACAGTTTCAGGTCTTATAGATAGTTCCCCTTCAGGTGGGTTTAGTGGATCCACTGAAACTTTTTCAGCTGCTCTGGGTGAATTGGAATCTTGGTCTCTTCCTAACTCTACATGCCTGTCTAAACTACTTACCTCATCTTCATCTTCTTCACTAGGGGCACACATCAACATAGAAGTTTCCCAGTCACATGCTTGTTTCTGGGATCGATGACCAATGACTTTTTGACTTTTGTCTTATTCTGGCAAAGCATATTCCCCTATGGGACTGAAAGGTTATTTGTACTTTACCTTTTAGAAATGTCCATGGTTCATGCACTTAAATTCCACAATTCAGTCTACTTACTCAAATTTCAGGGGTAATCAGTCCTATACTTTCTAAATTCCAGACACAATCCCATTATTTATCTGTGAGTTGTCATCCTGATTAGATGGGAAATCCAATGTGATGCTTGCGTTGCTTCTGGAATATCTGGTGGGGGAATGATCCAAAAGAGGAACAACAGGGAAAATAACAGAACAGATCAGCACAAAGAGTACCCACATTTTGGACACATTGTCACTCATTTGTCACCATGTCCAGTTACTTTGCGAATTTTCCTGAAAATAAATTACAAAGACAACTTGGCACTTATTATGGGTGCTAGTAGCTATATATTGCTGCATTGCTATATATATATGTATGCTTGCATATATACTTACACATTCATAGAAGTGGATTACTTATCCTCAAGAAGTACCATTCTGATAACGACCATAACGTGAATAATACAGCTGGAAGATTGGCTTGTTCTTCTGCCAATTCCTTTCCACATTCTTGAGCATACCTACCATTCATTCAGATGAAGGTTTCCACTCTCCACCTCTTCCTTGGATCCATTCCCTTATAAATGTCTTCTGAATTCTTATTCTAATAGCCAAAATGTGTGGATACCTATTCCCACCGACAGGGGGCTCACTCTCCCCCAACAGCTTTTCCTACATAATCAGTAGACTTCTTGGGTTTGCAGAAAAATCCAAAAACTAAGAAAATCCCTTCAGGGATGGTTGAATCCCCAAAAAAACCTTTTGAAATGTCCTCTGCAGGGACCTAACTCCAGGCATCAACGGTGAGAGATCAGAATTTTCGGGGGGGGAGGGGGCTTCTAACTGGCTCTGTCAGTAAAAGGGTGGGGGAAGGGCCCTTTCCAGGCCTATTTTGTCCTTTCAGGGAGGGAGGGAGGGAGGGACCCTTGGGGCCAGGCCTCACTAGAGTTGCCAGTGCCAGGCTGGGGGATTCCTAGAGATTTTGAGGTGGACTCTAAGGAGGAGGGCTGGGTTTGGGGAAGGGAGAGGCCTCAGCTGGGTATAATGCCACAGAGTCCACCTTCCAAAGCAGTCATTTTCTGCAGGGAGACAGACCTCTGCTGTCTAGAGTCCAGTTGTAATTCTGGGGGCTCTCCAGTTCCCATTTGGAGGTTGGCAACTCTAGGCCTGGCAGCAGTCTAGGGTTGCCAGGTCCCCCCTGATTTGCATGACTCACCTAGCCTCAGCTGCTTGCTACCATTCATCTGCAGCCACCCTATGAAAGCCAGTGAGGTGCAGCAGTTGGAGCTTCAAAGTAGGGTCTGCAAGACCCAGGTTCAGATCCCCATCTTGCAGTGGAAGGTGACTGCGTGATTTTGGACCAGTCACATATTTCAGCCTAACCAACCTCACAGGGTTGTAGTGCAGATAAAAAGGAGGAGGGAATAATGAAAGCTGCTTTGGTCCTCACTGTGGAGAAAGACTGTAATTTTCCTAGGTAAAGGCTGGGGGGTGGAGATGGAAAGCAGAAGACAGAGAGGCAGATAAAGGTAGGTTGACCGTTGGTTGGGAAGGAAATAGGGTTGCCAACTCCAGGTTGGGAAATCCTTGGACATTTGAGGGGTGAAGCCTGGAGAGGGTGGGATTTGAGGAGTGGAGGAACTTTGGACTGGTGTAATGCCGTAGACTCCACCCTCCAGCCATTTCCTCCACAAGAACCACCATTGTCAGCCCCCTGGTGAGGACTGGAGATCACCCAGAATTACAACTGTTGTCCAGGCAACAGAGATCAGTTCCCCTGGATAAAATGGCTGTTTTGTAGGGTTGAATCTATGGCATCATACCCTGCTGAGGCTGCTTGCCTCCCCAAGCCTTACTGTCCCAAGGCTCCACCCCCAAATCTCCAGGAATTTCCCAACCTGGAGCTGGCAGCCCTAAGGTGAATTGATCTCTGTAGCTGGGAGATCTGTTGTGATTCCCAGAGCACTGCTACTGCTGCTGTGGGGGGAGAGGAAGCAGGTGGGTGGCTGAGAGCCCTGCCACCACTGCTACTGCTGTTCTGTGGGGAGGAAGCAGGCAGAAGGCTGGGAGAGTGATGGGGGCAGAAAGAAAGAATAATAGGGTGGGGGGCAGAAAGAGAGAGAAAGAGTGTTGAAGTGGGGAGGCAGAAAAACAAAGAGAAAGATGATGGGTCAGAAAGAGACAGGAAGTCACATGCATGGAGGAGAAATAGAGAGTAGGAAAAAGGGGGCAAAGGGGAGAAAAAGTGTGAGAGAGGTAGGCGGCGAGGAGAAGGAAGCAAAGGTGTGACAAATGAGATAACCATCCTGCAAGTTTCTTGCAGGTCTCCACTTGTATTTTCTGTTTTTGATTCCCATACTATCAAACCCATTTTATCACCAAACCTGTGAGGTGGACTCCTGCCAGCACCATTAGTGGAGCTCTCACTCTGAGGTCTTGCATAGAACTCCTAGAAGGTTCTCCAGTTGGCTGTGCATTGTGGAAAGGAATCTTGGGACCTCCCAAAGTCAGTTGGCTGAGTGGGGAGGTATGATGGCTCAACAACTCCTCTTTACCCAGCTCACCTATTTTCCTTCCTGCTTTATCAGGATTACAAATATGTTCCTAAATTCAAATTACACATACACTACTATGTATAAAGTTCACTGTAGATAAACATTCCATCTGTATATCTTCTTTGTACACTGTGGTTTTGAATTTCCATTCTAGTCCCCTTTCCAGACTTTCAGTCAGGAAGAGTGGAACCACTTTTTACATTTCCCTTCTTTATTTCTACCAGATACACTGTGGGAGACGCCCTATCTACTATGTAGCATGGTCCCTGCCAATTTGGGATCAGGGAATATTCCTTTTTAGAAAAATCCTGACACATCACTTTAGTTCCTATCTGTGGGATTCTTACCCATCCCAAGTACTTGTCCAGACTTTTTATGTTCACACCCAATTGATTGGCCAAGTCTCTGTGAATCTCCTTGAGCCTTTCACTTAACTGTGGTATCCACTGATCTGTTAACACCTTAGGTTGCCACTTATCAGGGATTTCAATATCTAATCACCATTGTTGTGGGGTATTCATTAACCTTCCTGTCATAGCTTCAAATGGTGAATACTCATGAGAGGCAGTGAATGCTTGAAGAGTCATTAGAATTATGGGTAGCTTCTGATTTTGATCTTGTCCATCTGCCTTCACCATTTCTTTTCAAAGCTCCTTTAATAACCCTGGACTTCCTTGGTGGTCTCTCATCCAAGCATCTGAGAGTTGACAAGATTGGGCTCGCCTGGGCCATGCCATGAAGGTCATACTGGAGAAAGCTGGAGACCTTATAGCCGAAGTGAAAATCAGAGAAGGCCCCTGGTTCAGATGATACTCCCCAAGTGAAATATATGTAATGGGAAGTGGTGGGCCCCTGTGTCAATCGTTTTGATTTACATGCGTCAATAACTATGCCAAACACCTAAAATCTGGGCTGAAGCAATAATTGTATCAATCTGTAAAAAGAACAACCAGAAGGATCCTTCTAGTTATTGCCCAATTAGATTCAGGTGGGTAGCCACGTTGGTCTGAAGTAACAGAACAAATTTTGAATCCAGTGGCACCTATAAAAGCAACGAAGTTGAATTCTGGGTGTAAGCTTTGGTATGTTGGCCTTAGAGGTGCCACTGGACTCCAGCTTTGTTCTGTTGCCCAATTAGTTTGTTTTCTTTAATGTGGAGGCTGTGCACTAGGTACCTTTGTGAGAAGCTGAATGTTTGGGTAGATGGAGCCAGAAGTCCGGCTAAAAAGCAAATTGGTTTCAGCTCAGGGCCCTCTGCTTTAGTGCACTATTTGGTGTGGCCACATCTAGAAGAGAAACACAGGCAATGGAGTAGGAGGGAAGCTGTTTGTAGATTGATCTTAAGTCAGCATTTGACTTAAGGATGTCATCCCCCAGGCGGGAGCTGGGGATCCCCCGGAATTACAGCTCATCTCCAGACTACAGCTTATCCCGTGGAGAAGATGAATATTTTGTAGAGTGGACTCTCTGGCACTGAACTGCTCTGAGATCCTTGTCCTCCCCAGGCTCCCTCCCCGAATCAATCAGTCAGTCAATCAACCAGAACCTTTATTGGCATATCGACAGAACATACAGCAGGGAGACAAGGATACATCCTTTATCCTTGCAGCTGAAACAATCTCCTCTTAGTAGCACAACAGAGAAATTTAGCTACAGATTCTATGTTCTCAGGATTATGGGAAGATAATAGTGAAACGATCTCATAATCATCAGATTGCCCTACTTGACTCTGATAAAGAGTTTCTGGAAAAAACAGCACAAATATCACAGCAAAAAGAACAATACAGGAGAACATGTTTGATACTTTCGATCTCTCCCAAGCCACAGGCACAAAACCTAGATGAGTATAGGATTTTCTTGAACCTCCCATATAATACAACAGAAGGGAGAACATTAAAACAAGCTAACATGAATGCTCTTTGCAGATCAGGGGTTGTCAGACAAGCAAAATATTCAGGCAAAGAACTGTTAGAGGGCATCACCCACCTCAGAGGTGAGCACCTACCAGAGGCAAGACTTCTAAGTTCCCTAAATCTCCAGAAGTTTCCCAATCTAGATTCCAACCCTACCCCTTCCATCCCCCACCAGTGGCCGGGGGTGGGGGTGGGGACCTGGCAACCCTAGTTTGACTCCATTTGAAAGGAAGTTCACCAGATGAAGCCAGCAAGATCTATACTGGAAAGGAGAACGTTATGCCTGATAATAGCTTTGTTCAAGTTTGTTGCTCTAATAAAGGGTTCCTTGCTAATTCAATCTCAACGACTACAGGTTTATGGCAAGGTTGTGTACTTGTTCTTTTTGCTATTTAGCCTTTCAGCAATCTGATACCCATTCTTAAAAAAAAATATTATCTACCAAAATTAAGACTTTCTTTATTGTACCCTGATGATACATTAATTCTTTACCAAACCAGATTTGGTCTTTCATAAGCACTTGAGGAATTTGCCAAGTATTGCAGGAGTGAATATTTGGAAATTAATTATGATGCAACTAGAGTTATAGTATTCTCAGACAGAAGAGCTACGTTTAGATGGCTCATGGATGGTCATCTGCTGGAACAATGCATGTTGTATTTCACTCTCCTGGTAAATAGATTAGCCATCTGCAACATGCACAAATGAACTATCTCCTAGAGCAATTATTCAACTCTATTATGGTCATGGAGGACATTTTGCTCCGGGTTCATGGGGTGGTGGCAGCGGAAACTGCCATCAAGTCACAGCCAACTTATAGTGACCCCACATAGGGTTTTCAAGGCAAGAGATGTTCAGAAGTGGTTTGCCATTGCCTGCCTCTCTGTAGCAACCCTGGACTTTCTTGGTGGCCTCCCATCCAAGAACTATCTAGGGCTGGCCCTACTTAGCACAGTGGTTCCCAACTTTTTGGGTAGGGTGACCCACAAGTCCAAATTTACTTTGTACACTGACCCATATAGACCTGGCCCAAATATTTTTTTGCACCCTAGGCAAATGATGACCTTGGCACCCTTCTTTTCCAGGATTCCATTTTCTTTAGTGCCCAAACAGATGTTTCTTGAGAGACCAACAAACACTAGCGTGGATTTTTTAGGTGCCAGATGGCGCCCTCCACAGACACACTATTGTGACAAAAATTGAGGGGAGAATGTGAGAAGCTCACAAGAAGGAAAGACAGAGAAGGATGCAAAGGGTAGGATAGTCCATCAGGGACGGCTGACCTGTGACTCACTTTCAGAGGCTTTATGATCCACTTTTGGGTCCCACAGCTTGAGAAGCACCAGCTTAGCTTCTGAGGTCTAATGAGATTGGGCTAGCTTGGGCCATCCAGGTCAGGACAAAATATCTCTGGTGGTGGTGGAAATTCTCAGCTAGTTGCAGCCAATTTATGATGACCCTGCAGGATTTTCAAGGCAAGAGAACCTTCAGAGGTGGTTTGCCATCGCCTCCCTTGCCTAGCCCCCCTGGACTTCCTTGGTGGTCTCCCATCCGAGTAGTGGCCAGAATTGTCCTCGCTTAGCTTCTGAGACAGGACAAGATCAGGCCAGCCGGGGCCATCTGGGCCAAGGTGGTGCATCAGCTTCTAGACACCTTCAAAATTGCAAAAAAAAAAAAAAAAAGTTTCTTCTGTTTCTCAGCCCTTGCAGAGAGGTGTGACTTGTGAGTTCTAGGAACACGCTGACATCAGAAGGAGAGAAAAGATTGGATTTATACCCTGCCCTTCACTTTTGAGTCTCAGAGTAGCTTACAAACTCCCTTCCCTTTCCCTCCTCACAACAGACACCCTGTGAGGTAGGTGGAGCTGAGAGAGCTCTGACAGAAACTGCTCTTTTTCAAGAACAGCTGTGCCAGAGCTTGTGACTGACCCAAGGTCACATCAGCAGGTGCAAGTGGAGGAGTGGGGAATCAAACCCGGTTCTCCCAGATTACAGTCCGCACTCTTAACCATTACACTAAACTGGCTCTCTCAGCAAGTCGGGGGCGGGGGGGGCTGAAAGTGCTCTGGGAGCCAGCTTACCCCTATGCTGATGTAAATAACACTTACAGTGGTGTAGGGCCCCATTGGCACTCCGCTGCACATGGGCACCAGTGGCCACCCAGCAGCACAACTAGGGTTGCCAGCCTCCAGGTGGGGCCTGGGGATCTCCTGCTTTTACAACTGATCTCCAGCTGACAGAGATCAGTTCCCCTGGAGAAAATGGCTGATTTGAAGGGTAGACTCCATGGCATTGTACCATGCTGAGGCCTCCCCCCCAACCCCCCCTCAAATTCTCCAGGTATTTTCCAACCCAGACCTGGCAACCTAGTGGCACAACAGAGGTGTAGGCCCTTGTGCCAGTATTGTTGTAGGCAGTTCTGTTCAGAGTTTTGCAGCTAGCTAGAGAAAGCTGTACAGATTCACGTGTGTGCTGTTTGACAGGGTGGTGGAGGAGAGCTCTCTGCAGAGCCTGAGGACTGCATTTGTATTATTCACATATACTGTAGTTGTTACTTCTGCACTTCAGGATAGAAAGCCATCAGCTTGACAAGTATCTATTTGCTGTCAGGAATCTTGACATGCGTCTTACACAGTCAAATTGGATCCCAAGTGTGTACCAAGGATTTATTGCAAGAAGCGTGGTCTCGATTACGCTCTCCTGTTGACCTCCTCCTTTGTTTACAGGCTGGAAATATAGTTTCAGAAATGACTCCACAGTTCTGCACAGAAATAGGCCACACTCCTGTCATTCTATTTCCCAGCCTTGCTAAATTAACTACCACGAGGACTCAGAATATTGGGGGATACTATAAGATGGAGCCCGTTAACTAAGAGGAAACAAGAATGGAGATGGGGGAAATAAAGACAGGAAAAAAATCAAATGTCCACTTCAAAGAGCTTGAAAATGTTCTACATTTTCCATCATGGTTGGTGGACTCCTCATTTCAGAAAACTCTGCTGTACAGTCTAGGTTAGGAACAATCAACTTCCATTTTCTCAGGGATGTTTCTATTTTCCAGACAGGTGCCCAAGGACAGGAAGTGTATTTGGCTGCGCAAAGGGATCCTCCCCTATGTGGCCATGCTCCACAATAAACTTTGTGCTCTGTAGCAATATCTGCTTTGGAGTAGCAGAGCTCCTTTGGTTAGACATAGTTAGACACTCATAAAGAATGAGGTCACCACTACCCACCCAGTCCTCTCTGCCAATATCCCCTCCCTTCTCAAACTTATCTTTGCAGCCAAAAGGAAACCAGGGCAAGAGAAAAACTGGTTGTGCAAATAACTAGATAGATAGATAGATAGATAGATAGATAGATAGATAGATAGATAGATAGATGATAGATAGATAGATAGATAGATAGATAGATAGATGATAGATAGATAGATAGATAGATAGATAGATAGATAGATAGATAGATAGATAGATAGATAGATAGATAGATAGATAGATAGATAGATAGATAGATGATAGATGGATGGATGGATGGATGGATGGACGGACGGACGGACGGACGGACGGACAGACAGACAGACAGACAGACAGACAGATAGAGGTGTTTTTAGTTAGGTCCTTTAATACCAGTGCTAATTTTGTTTTATCTGGTGTACTCCCAATAACAGTTACTGGCCCTCCTTCTAGTGCTGTTTGTTCATGTGGTTTTAATTGAATTATTTTATAATTTTAACTGTACTTTTAATTGTTCAAATTTTAATGATTTTTGTTTGCCACCCTGTGATTGGTTGGTTGGAAAGCTGGCATAAGTTTTTTTAAAATAAATAAATAAAATAAGTTAGCTAAAACAATGGGAAAATGCATATTTGTAGATTTGCACAAGAACTGAAATGCAACCTCTTGGGCCTACTGTGTCAAAAGATCCTAAAATATTATTTAAAGTTAAAATCGGCAACATGGGGACAAAAACAGCATGAAATCATAGTGTTATCTTGAATACTTTGTCTTTCCTGCCTTTGAAGTGAGCACAAAGTTAACCTACAAATAGGGAGATTCCTCAGCTATATTTTGGCAGCAATACACAACACGATGGCTGGAATCCAGAGAACTGAGTCAGACTAGGTTTGCGAGGCCACCTGGTGGAGGCGGGGAGATCCCCAGCTGCCAGGCCCAGCCCCCCAACCGTGGATCAGCTGACTGGCAGGGGCACTTACTGGGGGGGGGGGCAAGACTTCATGCACGAGCTTTATTAATAATTTTTGAATAAAGAATAAAAAAGATACAAAAGCTAGAAAGCTAGAAAGAGAGAAAAGAGGGGGGGAAACCCTCAGACAATCCTAAGGAAATACAAAGGGGAAAGCTTCTGATTATCTCTGTGACAGATACAATTCACATACTTCACACTTACTCTGTTACAAAAAATAAAAATACCCCTCCTTTTTCTATAGTTTATTTTTCTCCCTGCCCACATTCTTCCCACAAAAAGTCAATTAGGGAATTCCAGTTAGCAGTAGAAGAAGAAGAAGAGAAGAAGAGATTGGATTTTTATCCTGCCCTTCACTACCCAAAGGTGTCTCAAAGCGGCTTACAAACTCCTTTCCCTTCCCCTCCCCACAACAGACACCCTGTGAGGTAGGTGGGGCTGAGAGAGCTCTTTAGAAACTGCTCTTTTTTCAAGAACAGCTCTTATCAGAACTATGACTTGCCCAAGGTCATCCAGCCAGGTTCTCCCAGATTAGAGTCTGCACACTTAACCATGTACATAATGTCTTTTTCCTCTTCAAAAAAGTAAGTTTAGCCATCTGAGCCAATCCCACCATCTTCACCAACCATTCATCTATTGTAGGTAATATAATACAGGTAAATTTTGAGAGCATAATAACCCCTCTGTTGTTGTCACATACAACAACAGAGATCCATGTGTACATTCTAACTATTTGTCCATTAACCCAAACAAAAAAGCCACTGGTTTAAATTGTACATTAGTCTTTAAAATTTTCTGAATAATTGAATGAATTTGTATCCAAATTGTTTGTCTTTATCACACATCCTGAAGAAGTCAGGACCACACCGATAGTTAACAGCAGAAGAAGAAATAAAGATTTTGATTATTATTAATCAAATTGATAGTTGTTATTATTTCCTGATCCAGACATGTTTCACCTATGGCTTTATCGAGGGATCTATTAGAATCATAGAATCACAGAGCTGGAAGGTGCCATGCAGGCCATCTAGTCCAACCTCCTGCTCAATGCAGGATCGGCCTACAGTACCCCTGACAAGTGTTTGTCCAGGCACTGCTTAAAGACGGCCAACTAGTTCATGGGCTCAGAACTCTGAGATGTGAATGCCTTCATGTGGGTGCTCTGACATCAATATGAGGACCCCTTGTAACTAGAGAATGTGTGCACCTACCTGAGGGGTCTACACCAGAGTAGGTACTCAGTGTGGGAATACTCTGATGAGTTCAAAACACATGCTGCAAAGCTCCAGGGGTGGCCCGAAGAAGTCTACATCAAGTTCTACTGGGCTGGGCTGAGCCATTCAATTCTGGATCGGGCCCTGGCCCAGGGAAACCCACTAACCCTGAAGGGGTGGATACAGGTGGCCTGCAAGGTGGAGAACTGCTCCAACCTTTTGCAGATGTACCAGTTCCAGGCTCCCACGAGGGCAGCAAAACAATGGGGGATGCAACCCAAGACAAGGGAAGCTGTCAGAGACCAATGGATGTGACAGGTCCTGTGCCTAAGATGTGGGGCCCCAGGGCACTTTGTGTCTACTTGCCCTCTCGACCAGAGCCCCTGGGATGGGAAGGTAAGTGAGCGCAAGACCTCTGAGAAAAAGCCCAAGTCGCAAGGGGCGTAGTAACTCAAAGTGCTTCAAGCAGGGGAGCAGGGAGAGTCTGATGGCACCTTCTCCAGCGGAGACAAGCCTAACGTGCTGCTGGGAAAAGATTGGGACCTGCTGTGAAGGGCGCAACCTGGCAGGTCCAAAGATCCCATGCGCCAAGTGCAGTGAGAACCTCTCCCCCTTTTTTCTATGTAACTGTGACTGTAATAAACCCCGAGCAGGGCATCCAGATATGAGTGAGAGCCCTAATTGACTCTGGGTGTTGCCGGGACTTAATCAGTCCAGCAATAGTCACCAGGCTAGGGGTACCTGTCCAAGTATTGCCAGAACCTACAATTTTCACCCAGATGGATGAGCCCCCAGTGAAGGAGGTGTGCAAGTATCAAACCATGCCCATGGTGATGGGGATGGAGCCCCATTGGGAGCAATGCCCATTCATTATTAACCCTGCTGCAAAATTCTCGATGGTGCTAGGCAACCCCTGGCTCTGAGATCATGATCCATACATTCAGTGGAGTGGAGGGGCCCTGCGCTTCCCAGACCCCTGATGCAAAGCTCATGGGTGGAATCCCGAGTGGGGAGAGGCACCAGTTCCTGTTCTGGAGTGTGTCTGCTTTGTGCAAGGAGAGCTCGATCTCATCCCTCCTGAGTACAAAGACTTGGCTAGAGTGTTCAAAGAGCAGAAGACAAATGAGCTCCCCCCCAAAAAAGTTGGACTGTGCTATAGAGATTTTGCCAGGGCACAAAATGCCCAAAGGGAAGTTGTATGCAATGAGCCTAGCTGAGAAAGAGGAGCTGTGCAGGTTTATAGATAAGAACCTTCCTTGGGGTTTCATCTGCCCGACCTCCTCCCCCTTTGCTGCCCCTGTCCTGTTCCAAAAGAAGGACAGTGGGCTGCGGCTGTGCACAAACTACTGGGGCTGAAACACAGTGTCTATGTCCAATGCCTACTCCCTCCCGCTCATCAAAGACCTCCTGGCAGAAGCTTCCCAGAGGGGCATTTTCACCAAACTTGACTTGCGAGATGCTTATTTCAGAGTGTGCATTCGGGAGGGGGACGAGCATAAAATAGCTTTCAATGCCCCGTTGGGACAGTTTGAATACCCTGGTAATGAGTTCGCGGGGCCCCCCGGGGTTTTTATGAACTTAATCAATGAAGCGCTACAGAAGCATTTATTCAAGGGGGCACTAGTTTATCTGGATGATATCTGGCTCTATTCAAAAGATAAAGACTTGCATGTAAAGTTGGTCAGGGAGGTGCTCCAAACACTTTACAAGCACCAGCTCTTTGTCAAACTCTACAAGTGTGAGTTTCATAAGGATGGACTGGATTTCCTGAGATATCAAACTCCAATAATTTTTCAGGTTCACCAATTTCTACCATGCATTATCCCAAACTTCACCCAGGTGGTTTTGCCCCTTACTGACTTGTTAAAAACAAAGGAGGAGGGTTTTGACAATAGCAAGCCAAGTACCAGAAACCTTCATTGAAGCTGAACCCTGGATTTGCAAATTTAAAACAGCTTTTACAGAGGTGGACATAGAGGGTGTTCGAACTGACCATTCAGTGAAGCTGAGTGGGGATGGCTGTTGGTAAAGGGGCAGGAGGCTGTTTGTGCTGAAAGCATTGAGGGGGGGAAACCTGACTTTGGGGCACGAAAATAGACTGGTGGGGCATTATGGATACCTGAAAACACTGCACCGCCTTCAAAGGCAATTCTGGAGGCTGTGTATGAGGGCAGATATTTCAGAATATGTGGGTTCCTGCCAAACCTGCCTAATGGGGAAATGGAGGCCAGGAAAGCCCCCTGGGACCTTACAACCCCTTGAAACACCAGAGAGACCATAGGAAGGGATTTCAATCTTTATAACTGATTTACCACCCAGTAAAGGTAGAATAGTGATTTGGGTGGTAGTCAACACGTTCTCCAAGCAGGCACATTTTATCCCTTGCAAACAACTGCCCTTGGCCAAGTCACTAGGCAAGCTTTTCATGCACCACATTGTGAGGCTGCATTCCCTCCCCACAAGATCATTTCAGATCAAGGGTCACAGTTCATCAGTAAGTTCTGGAAGGAACTTCTGCAGGTGTTGGGGTTGAACAAGGTCACAGCAGTTCCTATCACCAAGAGATGGACGGGCAGACTGAAAGGGTGAATCAAGTGGTGGAGGAATTCCTCTGGTGCTTCACAAATTACCAGCAGGACAACAGGGCTGAACTCCTCCCTTACATGGAATACAGTTATAATAACTCAGTGCACAGAGCCACTGGCCCCTCCCCCTTTAAGGCTGTGCATGGGTATGAAGCCCCCCCCCCAGTGACTACCTAGGAGCCCAAATGGGGAGATTTGCAATCATGGTGGGGGGACTTAAAGGATTAATGGTCCGTGATCCAAGAGACTCTGAGAAAGGCGAAAGAGGACTACAAAAAGCAAGCTGATAAAGGGAGAGCTTCTGAATGGAAGTTGCAGCCTGGGGACTCAGTGTATTTCTCCACAAAAAATCTGAAGGGGCTCCAGCCGGGGAGGAAATTGGGATGGAAGTATATTGTCCCATTCGACATGTTGAGAGTCTTGAATAAAGTGGCTGTGGAACTTGATTTATCCAAGACTCTGAGGCTTATTCACCCTATATATTTCATTTCAGTTTACTGAAAAGGGATCCAGGCCTGAACAAGTGGAGACCTTGTCCAGCTGCTTCACCTCCTGTAATGGCGGATGATGAAACCCACCAGGAAGTATGCATTTTATAGTTTGCTGGCCATAAAGGAAGAAGGAGGGGGAGAGGGGTCTGAAAACCAAATGCTTTCATTTTTCCGAAATGCTTTGATGTACCAAACACTGCACCACAGAGACCTGTTGTTTTGCTTTATTTCTGTAGAGGGGTGTGTGCTTAGTGGGGGGGTAATTGACTTATTTCTGGTGGGCAAATGCTGTGGGGTGATTGGGTCCTGATCTCTAGTGCCTTTGCTTGAACACAATATATCTGCAATCTTCGCACTTTCACCTTCAGTCCTAACAAAGGTCGTGTTCAGTATGGTATCCATCAATGTCACAATAAACTAAGGCCCTGGTCACACGGCAAGGTAATTGTGCTGTGTTCTGGCTGTAATTTAATCGGGAACATTTTTCTTCTCTTTGGGCTGACTAGATGCAGCTAGCCCCTCTTTTCCAGCACCCGCTTGCCTGCTGCTGCGCCGTCCCTCCAGGCGATCCTGCCGGCCACGGGGAGGCTCGGGTGGCTGCTACTCCTGCTGCCACTGTGGGGGGGGGGTCCCCTGCTGCTGCTGCCACCATTGCCCCATGAAAACAGGCTCCGTTGTCTCCGCCATCCTCCTTGCTGTTCCCGTCCAGGCTGCCGGAGCCCCCGCCTCTCGTTCCCGCCTCCAGGGCCGTCTTTGTGCGTTTTTTGTGTTTTTTTTAAAGCTTCCAGTTTGAGCACTTGACTAAACATGCGCTTAATAAATCCATTATTAAACATTAAATGGATTTATTAAGCACATGTTTCTCAAGCACTCAAACCAGAAGCTTTTTTAAAAAAAAGCACAAAGAGTGTTCAGATGGCCCTAATCGCAATCATTGCAAAAGATGGGCTGTCCAGATAGGTGAAATCACGCATTCAAAGCAGAAGTGCCAGGAAAACACTTGATTTTCCAGAGGTCAGGAAAACCCGGCATCATTGCAGAAGTGAGCCTGCTTCGGGCGGGAGGCGGATTGGTGCGTGTGAACGTGAAACTGACAGCGCAAGGGAACAGCAGCGAACCCCGATCAAAATGGCAGTGTGACCGGACCCTAAACTTTCTTTGAAGTGAGTGGTGTTGAGAACTGATTTAACCACGATTCTGACACTTACACATATGGTTACGAACTTCCTTGGTCCCCCACAGCAAAAGGAATTCTAGCAGAACATGGTTACTTCCCACTAAGGTCTCCACCACCTTCACCCCATCTACCATCTCTTGCCTGCTGGGCAATATTAAGTTGAGTATGGCCGAGCCCCTCGTAGCTTCCTCCACCATTTGATGAAGGAAGTTGTCAGCCAGACAGGTCAGGAAGTTGCATGACTGTGGACGCTTTGCAGAGTTTGTCTCCCAGCACACCTCAGGGAAGTTGAAATCACCCATAACTACCAGGTCATGTTGTTTCGATACCCTGTCAAGCTGTTCAAGGAGGGCAGCATCCACCTCCTCATCCTGGTCAGGAGTTCTGTAGCAGACTCCAACCACACTACTCTTTGTTCTCCCTTCCCTTATCCTCACCCAGGTACTTTCCACTGAGCTGCTGCCCTCCTCCTGCAGTATTTCCTATCAAACCCTCTCTTCCTCCTCTTCGACCCTTTCGGTTTTTCTTGAACAACTTGTATCCCTCCACTGCTACATTCCAGTCATATGAATCATCCCCCCAGTCTCTGTAATGCCTACTAAATCATATCCCTCTGACTGCATTTGATGCTCAAGCTCCTTCTTCTTATTACCCAAGCTTTGGGGATTGGAACATAGACACCTGAAGCCCCAGAGCTTTGGCTCCATTAGACCTGGCCCTCCCAGGTGGGCCTCTGTTGTTTGTTCCCCTCATTTAAATCCCCATGTTTGTCATCTCCTTTCCCTTGTGGTGTCAGTTTAAAGCCCTCCTGATGAATCTCTCCACTTTTCGACCAAACACATTCTTCCCTGACCTTGACAGGTGAAGTCCATCATATGCTAGTAGGTTGTCATCCAGAAAATCTAGCCCTTGGTCCCAGAACCCAAATCACTCCTGCTGGCACCACCAACACAGTCAGTGGCTCACCTCCATTATCATCTGTTCTCATTGTATTCCCCTTCCTATGACAGGAAGGTTCGAAGAGAACACCACCTGTACCCCCATTCCTTTCAACCTCCTCTCGAGAGCTTAATAGTCAGCCTTAATGTTTTGATGTTGTTCATGGCCATGTTGTTAGTTCCCACATGGACCATCACAGACCATCTGTACGTTTGATCAGTTTAGGGATCCTCTCTGTAATATCTTTAATCTTTGCCCCTGGCAAGCAACATACCTCTCGGGCCAGGGGGTCAAGCCTGGAGACATGACATTCCATACCCCTCAGCAGGGAGTCATCTATCACCAACACCTTCCTTTTCCTCCCAGTGCCATTTCTTTGTATCTCCCTGTCCTTTTCTCTCTGTCTCCCTTGTGTTGTGATACTTCCACTGGCAGCATTTTCATCTCTGCCTCCACCTCAAGGGTCTGGAAGTGATTCCTCAGTTCTAATGGCACGGAGTGCCGTCTCGCTTGATGCCCTTTGGAGTCCTGCTGTAGCACTCTGAGGAGTCTTGTTGGGGCAGTCAACCCACACTGTTGTCCCTTTGACTGGTCTCTCCTTCCCTATGCAGGACATCAGTTCTTCTGTTAATGAACTCCTCCCTTTCCTTGATCTCATGGAGAGTCGTAATCCTTTCCTCCAGCCTTCGAACCTTCTCCTCTAGGAGTCCTATCAACCCACGCTTCTGACGAGCGCAATCCGTCTTGTCTGTAGGGAGAAAGACAAACATGGCACACTCCCTGCAGGTGGCTGGAAGTGGTCCATGCACATTCATCATCACTTCCCCAAGTGGATACCTTCATGTAGAAATGCCAAATGGCTACCTGAGCCAAAAGGAGAAACAAGCACAACAATTTTACAATTTTAACTATTTATGGGGTGCCCAGATCTGAACCCCAGGCTAAGAGTCCTTTAGCTCTTGCCCTTCAGCTCACGCCTCTGGCAAGGAGGAGCCTAATATAATCAAAGGCTCACCCAGCAGAGGGCGGGGCCAGCAGTCAGCCCCTGGGAAAACTGCAGAAAGCTGCAATCAGTTACAGCCTGGCAAAAGAGACAAAAAGAAACCACATATCCTCAAACAAGCACCACGCTCCAACAGACTGTACACACTCACACACCCTCAAACACTGTCCTCCCGCACAGTAACCTCAGCTCCTTCTCCTCAGCAGTTAAGGAAAGGCGAATAATAACACACTCCAGCAGCAGCAGCAGCAGCAGCAGCAGCAGCTCCCTCTCCTGCCCCTTCTCAGAGCCCAGCTGGCTGCGGCCGGACTCTGGCAAGGAGGAGCCTTACAGAATTACAGGCTCACCCAGCAGAGGGCAAGGCCGGCAGTCTGCCCCAGGCAAAACTGCGAATAATCAAGGAAATACTCTCATAAATTAAAAACATTTATGAAACATATATAATCAATACAATTTAAAATAATGATAGAAAGCAGGAACCTACAATCTGAAGAAGTATTTTTTTTTAAAAAAAATAAGATATTATTTTAAAGGATTCTATAATAATTTAATCCTAGAAAACTAGCAGCAAAAATCATTAATAATGAATAATATATAACTGAACCACTATTCTGTTTATCTGCCATAGCATAAATCTCCAGTCTCACCTTGAGCATTACAGGTGGAATCAAGCTCAGGGGATGATATAATCTGATGTAATTGGAGTTCTTTAACTCCTTAAAAGGCCATAGTTCAAAAACATTTTCAACATCATTGTATATATATTGTAATGAGCATCAGTTCTTTATACACCTTAAATTGAATTAGTTCCAAGTTATATATTTATCACTAAATTAATACAATATTATAACTTTAGCTTTGTCAGTATATTATAAAATATCACTAAATTATAGGATATTGAACTTTAGCT
Source organism: Gekko gecko (assembly GCA_029375565.1). NCBI lineage: Eukaryota > Metazoa > Chordata > Lepidosauria > Squamata > Gekkonidae > Gekko > Gekko gecko. Next base: position 4,372,438 of record JAPDNY010000011.1, read on the forward strand.
TTAAGGATCTTAAATCAGTTGTTTAAGTTCCAGGTTTTCATTTAGCCCAGACAGCACCAAAGATTTTAGCCTTAAAATCCACTCTGCCTCTTTCCTCAGAGTCAAACTCACTGTTCATTTTACATTTTACAGCTCCTTCACCATAGTAATTGGGGAGGGGAGACTGGAAGAATACAGAGCCAAAATACTTTCACTTCCTGGGGTGTTTTGATGTGCCAGACCCCTTACCTTTCCGGAGAGCTTTTAGTGTCTTTGAGTCTCATCTTTCTATGCTTGCTTTTGTCTTACATGTTGGGGGGATGGCTCTGAGAGGGAGATGGCTGGCAGTTACATTTGGCTGGTGAAATCCCAGGGGGTGGTTGTTCTGAACTTTTTAGGGCCCTTGCTTGAACCCTGTATATCTATTGCTTTTGCACCTTTAACCTCAGTTCTAACACAGCCAGTGCACAGGCTGGATCCTATCAATATCTCAATAAACTTATCATTCTTCAGAGTGAATGTCGCTGGAAACTGATCCAGGAATCTGACACTCAGAAGTGTCTTATCATTATGGTCTGATACTTGTTGTATTACCCAATTTTTTGACATGGGCATGAGATGACATAAATAATGCTTTAGAATTACAGTTTGTAAAATTCTTCAGTTGATACTGTTTGTCATCTACTGGATTTATGAAGGAGTTCATGTTGCATGTAAATCTGCAATAGGAACAATGGCTACACTGTAATGCCCTTTAGGTAATGGGTTAGTACCTGGTAAAAGTTTCTGTTCCTTGGTTAGAGAAGTGTCACTGTGAACCAATTGCTCTTTAAAGTTATAAGTTCTTTTAAAAGATATAATAGGTTTCTGTTCACAACCAGTTATCTCATTTAATATAAGCCAATTACATTTAATACTTTTTGTGAGGCCAACCATGATAGGGTTAAAGGATATACTAAAGGCAAATCTCTCAAGTTCATTTTTTGTAATTATTGCTTCTATCTCTGGCAAGTGCTTTTTGATACGCTGACTGAAGCAGTTGTTTTGGGTAACCCCTGCTAGCTAAGTTGTTAATTAAAATGGAGGATTCTCTCTTGAAATCAGTGTCTTCAGAACAATTCCTATGTAGTCTATGAAAATGACCAAATGGTAAATTCCTCCTAATATGTAGTAGATGGCAACTATCAAATCTTAGGAAAGATTAGGAAATCTTAGGAAAGAGCAGGGGGTTGGACTAGATGGGCTGTATGGCCCCTTCCAACTCTATGATTCTATGATTCTGTACAAGCTGGTAAGTAGTTTGATGTCATTAATCTTAATCATAATATCAAGAAAATTAATCTGTCATTTGTCACTGTGTATGTCAAATTTTATATTAGCGTCCTGTTGATTCAACCACCCATAAAATTCAGTTAATTGATTTTGGTGGCCTCTCCATAAACAGAAAATATCATCCAGATAACAGCACCATTTTCAGATAGGAGTAACAAAAGGATTATTATTAGAATAAGCATATTCTTGTTCAAAAGCATCCATATATAATTTGGCAATCTCTGGAGCCATTGAACTGCCCACAGCAACTCCTTTCATTTGCCAATAAAATCTATGATTGAACTTAAAATGGTTTATCTTCATAGAAATTTCAGCTAATTCTAGCAAAACATGAGTAATTGGAGTATGTTGTTGCCTTTTATTCAAAGTATTCTCCACCACCCTTAGTGCCTCATCCTGAGGGATGTTGGTATATAGGGATGTTACATCTAGAGTTACTAATATCATTCCTGCCTCCATTGTATCAATTGTATGTAGTTTGTTTATAAAATCCTTAGAGTCCTTGATGTAAAATTTCATCAAAGCTGTGCAGGGGGAGGAGGCAGGGTGGATGAAACCTCTTGCCAAGTTTTTGTCAATGAACTGCCTCAACTCCGCTTTTTCTGCCGAGCTCATGGAATACAGTTTCCCTTTGGGGAGTTTTCGGTCTGGCAACAGTTAAATTGCGCAGTCAGAGTTTCGATGGGGGGGCAGCTCATCCGCTTCAGCCTCCCTAAACGACAGAGCTAAATCCCGATACTCGTACAGGATCTGGTTCAGTTCAGCCTCTGCGAGCCCCACAGTTACTCTTTGAAGTGGGGCCAGCTCCCCCCAGGAGTCAGACCACACATGCTCTTTGCAGCAGGGGGAGATTAATTTTACAACCCCTTCCTCCCACAGGATATACGGGTCGTGACTGTAGAGCCAGGGGCTACCCAACACCAGGGGTAAGTGGGCTGCTGGGGTCACCACGAACGGTCTGAACTCTCAGTGTTCCCCTACTCCCATGCATAGTGGTACAGTCTCGTATTTGCAGGGGTCTTTCATGGTGGACCCGTCCATCTGAGTGAAAATCAGTGGGCCCGGGAGTTTAACTACCTTCACCCCCAATCTCGTTACCAAAGAGGTGTTGATTAAGTCTCTCCCACACCCTGAATCAATTAGCCCCCTTACTCTAACGTGGGTATTGAGCTCGGGGCATATCAGAGTCACAGTCACAAAGAAGAGGGAGGGGTAATTGCTCACCGGTCATAGCGCCTCGGGGTTGGGGACTTGCTGTTCAGCGCTGTTCACAGCAGGTCCTTCCTGTTTCCCGTCGGCTGGAACAGGTCATCTCCTGAGGACTCGCTGTCCTCCTCAATAGGGCTAGCCTGCAGGGCCCTCAGTCCTTTTGGCTTTGCAGTCGGCTTCTTGGATGGCATGTCGACCCTTCTCTTCTCTCCTTTTGGCACTGACGGTGCTGGGCACGCCGCTGCGAAGTGGCTGGATTCTCCACATTTGAGACACAGCTCTTGCTTCATCCATTGTTCCCGGGTTCTGTCTTTTGGATGAGGTGAAGGGGCCGTCACCTTAGCTTTCCTTTAGGTAGTTATAATCGAGGTGGCTTTCCCCAGGGTAACTGCGTCATCGATGCAAATGGTGTGAAGCCTGCTCTCAGTATCCATCGCCTCCTTCATCCAGGCCAGCAGGGACCACGGTTTTCCTCCACGGAGGATCATTCCATGGATCTCTGGGTCTAATCCCAACTGATAGTGTTGGGCTAGTACTCCATTCGGCCACTCCCTGATTTTGGTGGCATGTCTGCGGAATTCCTCGGTGTACTCCCGCACTGATTTCTTTCCTTGCCGGAAAGTGCACAGGAAGGCCTGAGCCGTCTCACTTGCGTTAGAGTCCTCGTAGTGAGTGTGCAAAGGCATCCACCTCTCAGAGCTCTCTGCTGTTCTCATGGTGCAAGGTTACATACCAATCCACTGCTGCGTCTCGTAGACTGGAGGCTATCGCATCCATAATGCGCTCTTCATTTGGGAAGAGATGGCCACAATTCTCTATTAATTTCTTGGCCCGTACCAAGAAGAAAGAGAGTTTCTCGGGTGTCCCATTGAACGTGGCATCCAGCAAGTTGTCAGGGTTTGGGAACATCCTCCCCCATCCCCGCAGGTTGCCCCAGGGTGCGGTGCCTGGAGGTCCCCCCGGCGGTGGTACTGCTGGCTGGCCAGGGGGCCCTCCCAGAGGTGGCACTGCGGGGATCACCAGCAGAGCAGGTGGGGCTGCGGTCTGCTGCAGCAGCCGCCACTCAAGTTCCCTTTGGATCCCCTCTGTGATCATCTCCGGGATCTTTTGGAGAGACTCCTCCACCATTCACAAGAATGTGCTCCCATCCACGTTGGGGTTCTGTCAACTCCTCCGCCTCCAGCAGTTGGAACCGGGGTCCCTCTGCTCCAGTCTCCTTGCTGAGCCGGTAGAGGGACTGTTCACAGTGGCTCTCCCAGTGGGGCCCACGAGGGGTCAGCGACTATGTTTCAAAAGTCTCTGCTAGGGGTTTTCCCCAGTCCTGTCTCTTCCAAGGTCTCATAGTCACACTCACATAAGCCCCCCCCCGAACGGATCACTGAAGAGGTCGTCCTCGGGATCCCAAGGAAGCAATGCTGTCATCACTGGCCCCTCCATGGAAGTTGGGGCTGAAGTTGTGGGCGCCGTTGAGGTGGGGACCGTGTCTTGTGACATAGACACCACCAGAGGGTCTTCTTCTCCACTCATCTCAGAGGTAGAGAGAGGTGGGGGTGTTGAAGGCCCAATTCAAAGATCACTGACAATCTGTCAAGTCCTCCAGATAGTCAGACAAACACCAGGATTCATAAGAAGATAGTATTTATTAAAGACCAGTCTTAGAGATGCATGAACCAGCTCTTTGTCAGTGATGCTAGAGAATACAAAGCATGGTCAATTATAGCCCATTCGAACTAACCCCCCCCCATAAGCCAATGAATACATTTTGCACGCACGCTAACTAGGAAAGAAAAACACCTAGATCAGTATATCTCACACGCCAAGGCAGTATGGGACCCAAGGTCAGGCGAATTGATAAGACACACAGCAGAGTCACTAATTTACAGAGAGTGGAGACTCTGAGTTCCTTCCGCATTCCAGAACAGTGAAAGATGTCTCTTCCCCCCCACTCACAGCTATGGCAGGGTTACCTGACACAATCCTGTGACTACAAAAAAGAAAAGAAAAGAAAAGAAAAGAAAAGAAAAGAAAAGAAAAGAAAAGAAAAGAAAAGAAGAGCCCAAGTCTTATTTTCCTAATTAATTTAAACACCTGATGGATTACATCTAGGGGTTGGAATGAAAGACCTTTATTTCTTAGTTCAAGTTAGCCTTTTCTGGCATGAATTGTTGATACCTTTATTTAATACCTCTTTCTCGTATTCAGAGAGGTTCCTATTAGATAAATTGTAAATCAAAGTCTCTGATGCCGTGATCTGAACTGGTAGGGAGTTCTTTCCTTTGGTTGCTTCTTCATTTTGTAGATAAAATTCCTTTGGTGTTCTGTGTATCTCTGCCCTTCTCTAGAAAAGAAGATGATGTAGAGGAACATCTGCCAGCATCAATGTTAATAGAGTAGAAATGGAACTGTTTGGCTCTTCAAAATTGTTGGAGGAGTCCACAAATGAAGCTTGGTGTCTTATTGATCTTCTAGGATTAAAAGGCCAGGGATACATCTTAGTGTTACCATAAACCTATTTATCATGGATGAATTTCTTGCGTCGGGATCAGGACATAATAATAAGAAAGGATTTACTCATCAACTTGATTGCTGAATTACAAGTTATTACAACACTTGGAACAAAAACCTCCCCAGGACTCAACAGGGTATTAGTTTCTTATCAGTCAGTCAACCTTTATTGGCATAGATAAAATACAACCTGGATCACATTTTAAGATGCGTATAAAATATATAAAAATGTAATACAAAACAGTCAACCCACTGGGACCTTATATCCTCTTACCCTTATAGCGATAGAAAGAAATCACGCTACTGAGAAAGTAACGTGAGGACGAGTTATATATGCTAACTCATTCACTCTCCACATATATATTCTCAACAAGAAGGATTATACATCCTCTGTATTTTAATGTCTTTCTTTTTCAGAATAGTAATAGGAATATTGGAATGTTTTGCTAACATGACATTGCACCAATCTCAAAAAAGAAAGAAAGAAATGCTGTTAAGTTACCTCCACACCTGAGAGGAGATGAATGGAGAGTCTCAGGCTGAGTTCAGACTGGCAGTCTGAAGCAGGAGCCAGTCGTGGCAAAAAAGCCCCGGAACAAACTGTTCCAGGTTTTCCCAGTCACACTGCGCTGACTGATGCGGGAGGCACGCTGGAACGTTCAGACAGCTGGCTTAGAGGTGCGGCTGTAAACAGCTTTTCCCTGGTAAATATGCATCCAGCATATTTACCAGGGAAAAGCTGTTTACAGCCACACCTCTAAGCCAGCTGTCTGAACGTTCCATATGCGTTCCATATGCATATGCGCTCATACACACATAGGCATCCAGCCGATTTGGGGAGGATCCCATTGCACCGGCACCGCATTGGGTGGTAGAGCAGAGCACAGCCAATCATATCGCTGCTGCCTTATGCGCAATGTGGGTTGCTCCCGGCTTTTCGGTTGACTGTTCACACTTCCAGGAAGCGGAATGCAGCGGGACAAAGGCACTCTCCGGGATTTGCTACCACTTTCAACAGGTATCTTTTAAATCGGGAGCAATGTGGAACAGCACGGGTTGCCTATGGGTGTGGAATGCCAGGCAAATGTGTGTCAGGCGCTTCAGTTAGTCAGTCAACACCAGGCCTCATGAAAAAGGATAGCGTTTATTATACTGCAAAGCTAAAGCACTAGAACATAAGCATTGTCAGGAATGACCCATACAAAAGAAGCATCTCTGGTTATACTCTACAGAGGTGGAACCCCCTTACCTTCTACCAATGGCGACAGAGCCCACGCGCGGGAAAAGAATCAAAAGTTGCTACAATACTACATTCCCATAAAGCAATAAATTCCCATGCCTAGCTGTTGTCTTAGAAAACAGAAAGGAGACAAACAGCCTGGCTCTCAAGGCCATTTGGCCCAGTTAGAGATAGCCCGAGATGGAAACTGCACCGTCTCCCAGGCAACCCCGTCACCTCCCCACATACCAGAGAAAACACAGATACATCCATTGACACCTCCTCCCCTCCCTTCACCCCTATGGCAGGGGTATCTGACAATGTGTCTGTGTGAACACCCCCTTTAATCTGCTTGGGAAACATGGCTGAAACGTGGCTCTAGCGGGGCAAATTGCCAGTCTGAGCTCAGCCTCAGTTTACTTTCCACAATTAGGAGAGATACCTTTATATGTTTATCCCCTATTTTGACAAATGTATTGCTTTACTGTCCTTTCCCCCCTTAATTAAATCAAAATAACCATTGACCTTATAACCTTAGCTTGTTATGTAATTTTGTCTTTGCGTGTCTTAAAACATCTTCATCATGCTACATGTTAATTTGCTGTTCAGCTTCTGTCTATAAGCCTCTGTCTATAATACATTCCAATGTATTTGAAAAAATGTGCATGCACATGAAAGCTCATACCTTGAATTGGTCTTTGTTGGTCTTAAGGGTGCTGCTGGAGTCTAAATTTGTTCTACTGCTTCAGACCAATATGGCTGACCACCTGGAACTAACAAGCAGCAGAATATACTTTACAATCAGGTAACCTCAAATCTCTTCTTTCCTTTGCATCTTGAAATATTTTATATTTAACATGTGTTTTCCCCCTTGTCACACAAATTTTGATATAGAATCATAAAATCATAGAGTTGGAAGGGACCTCCATCTAGTCAACCCCCCTGCATAACACAGGAAGTTCACAACTACCTCTCCCCCACACCCCCAGTGACCCCTGGGGCAACAATCCTCCAGGATCCCTGGCCAAACTGGCCTGGAGAAAATTGCTTCCTGATCCCAAAGTGGCAATCAGTTATTTCCCTGGGCATGTAAGAAATGATCACAAGAACTAAGCAGTGAGGCAACCCTTCCAGCCCTCCTTCTCATGATCTGCCTAAGTTCACACAATCAGCATTGATGTCAGATGGGGCCATCCAGCCTCTGTTTGAAAACCTCCAAAGAAGGAGCATCCACCACTTCCCGAGGAAGCCTGTTCCACTGAGGAACTGCTCTGTCAGGAAGTTTTTCCTAATGTTTAGCCAAAAACTCTTCTGATTTAATTTCAACCCATTTGTTCTCGTCTGACCTCCTGGGGCAACAGAAAACAACTCTGAACCATCCTCTATATGAGAGCCCTTCAAGTACTGGAAGATGGTTATCATATCACCTCCTCTCCAGGCTAAACAATACCCAGGCTCCTTCAACCTTTCCTCATAGGACTTCATCTCCAGACCTCTCACCATCTTCATTGCCCTCCTCTGGACACATTCCAGCTTCTCTATATCCTTCTTAAATTGTGGTGCCCAAAAGTAAACACAATACTCTAGGTGAGGTCTAACTAGAGCTGAGTAAAATAATACCATCACTTCACATGATCTGGACACTGTACTTCTGTTGATACAGATCATCATCATCATCATCACCATCATCACTACTACTACTACTACTACTACTACTACTACTATTATTATTTAATTTATACCCTGGCCTCTCCCATGAGTGGGCTCAGGGTGGCTTACAACACAAGATTCATAAAACAATAAAAGTGATAAAACCAATAAAACAACACATGGCACAATAAGCAATAACAGAAAGGACCCTTGCCTCATGTCAGGTGAATAAAAGCTCCAGTGCCCAAGTAATGTTATCTAAGCAGCAGGGCACTGGGAAGGGGACATGAATTGGGGAGGTCAGAATGCCTGAATATCCTCTGCCTCAACCAAAAGCCTGGTGAAACAGCTCCACTTTACAGGTCCTGTAGAACTGTAATACGTCCTGCAGAGCCCTGATCTCGGGTGGGAGCATGTTCTACCAGATTGGGGGCAAGGGCTAAAAAAGCCCTCGTCCTGGTTGAAGCTAAGTGGATGTCCCTTGGGCCAGGGATCACCAGGAGGTGCTGACTGGAGGTAAAACTCTCCATGGCTCATATGGGGAGAAGTGGTCCCTCAGGTATGATAGTCCCAGGCAACATATGGCTTTAAAGGTCAAAACCATAACCTTGAACTGGATCCAGTATTTGATTGGCAGCCAGTGCAGTTGGTGCAACATCATCTGAATGCATGCCCACAAAGGCGTTGCCATCGGTAAGCATGCCACCACATTCTGCACTATCTGCAATTTCTGGATCAGGCCAAAGGGTAGCCCCATGTAAAGCAAGTTACAGTAATCTAGCCTTGAAGTGACCATTGCATGGATCACTGTAGCTAAATCCTGAGAGGTAAGAAGGGAACCAGTTTCTTGACCAGTGGAAGATAATAAAAGGCTGATCTGGCAGTTGAAGTGATCTGGGCCTCCATAGTAAATAAGGAATCCAGTATCACCCCGTGACTCCTTTCCTGCAGCGCTAGCACCAATGGTGCCCCACTGAAGACTGAGAGCCTGATTCCTGATTCCAGTCCCCCATGACTCAGGTACAGGACCTTCATCTTTGTTGGATTCAACTCCATCCAGCCATGGCCTCTAATGCCCTGTACAAAATATCTGGTGGCAGCATCCAGCTGGCTGTCCATCAACAGATAGAGCTGGGTGTCATCTGCATATTGGTGACAACCCAGCCCAACCCCCTGGACCAACTAGGTGAGGGAGTGCATGTAGATGTTAAATAACACTGGAGAGAGGATTGTCCCCTGTGGCACTCCACATTCAAGCATCCTCTCCCCTAGCACCACCCTCTGTCCCTGACCATGGAGAAAGGAGGACAGCCACTGTAAAGCAGTCCCTCATATCCCAACATCGGCAAGATGGTGGGTCAAAATATAATTGACCGTGTCGAACACTGCTGTCAGATCCAAAAGCAACAGCAGCATGACCCACCTTGATCCAGGTGCCTCCGAAGGACATCCGTGAGGGTGACCAGCACAGTCTCCACCCCATGACCAGGACAGAAGCCTGACTGGAAGGGGTCCAGAATGGAAGCATCATCTAAGAAAACCTGGAGCTGCTCAGCCTCTCAACTACCTTACCCAGAAATGAAAGATTTGAGATTGGGTAGTTGTTGGCAAGGACCGCAGGGTTTTTGAGAAGTGGACATACCACAGCCTCCTTCAAGCATTTGTCTTTTTAGCTACCACATCACACTGCTGATTCATGTTCAGTGTTTGGTCTACTAAGACCCCCAGATCCTTTTCGCACATTCAACTGCCAAGACAAGTCTCCCTCATTCTATAATTATGCATTTGATTTCTCCTACTTTTTTTTTTCACTTATCCCCATTGAAATTAATTTTGTTTTAGCCCAGTTTTCCAGTCTGTCAAGATCATCCTGTATCCTGACTCTGTCTTTTACCATATTCACTACCCCTCCCAATTTAGTATCATCTTAAAATTTAATATGCATTCCCTCTATTCCTTCATCCAAATCATTTCTACTTTCTAAAAACACTTAGTGGACCCCAGAAAAGGTGTTTTGATGGCCACAAGTAGCACTTTGGGAACCCTGAGCCCAACATCATGCAAGGAGCTTACATAAACCCAATAGCATTCTTTGCTTGGATCCAAGGCTATGTTAGCAAACTGAACTTATGCTTCTGTGTTGTGGTGTTTGTGTTAATGATAATCTATGTATCCCTGAGCCCTACAATCAGCACCAGATGACCAGGGAGGCCCTCCGGAATAAGTTTTCAAAAACTCCAAAGTGTGCAACCTTCCTTTTTGGTCAATAGAAGTGAAATCTGCTCAAACAGCTAGATCTTTGGATCCAAGCATTTGATCATTTCCTTGAATAACTGACATCCTCAATATCAGGGGTCCCCAAACTTTTAAAGCCCACAGGCACCTTTGGAATTCTGAAGAAGTGTGGTGGGCACAGCCATAAAATGATTACCACAAAATGGCTGCCATGGGAGATGGAACTAGCCACAAAATGGCTGCCACACCTTACCATCAATTATATAGTAAAGATATTTAAGCTGTGATCGGACATTTTAAAAATCTGCACAGCCAATCAGCAGCCTTGCTGGACAAACACCACACCCCCACCCTCTAAAAACATTTGGTGGGTGCCAGGAAAGTGGTCCACAGGTGCCATGGTGCCCATGGGCATCACACTGGGCTCCCCTGCCCAATATCATATCTAACTGCTTTTTTATGCTTTCCCAATGCCACATTGAGGGAGAGATAGTTTTCGGAAAAAGCAAATTATAAAGCTTCATTGCCTGCATGGAATTAGTTTCATGGTTCTTTGGATCTTGGTTGATCCTTTATTAGTTCCTGACAGATTATTTAAGATTCCATTTAGAGATGTGCAGGAATCCCCTGGAGAAATCTTGCTAGTCTTACTAACAATCACTTTTCTTCCCACTGAATTCTGCCAGGGAGTCTTCTGAGCAGGAACATCTAATCTGCCTCAAATGTTGCTTTCGTAGTAACTTAGGAGTCTATGGGACTCCTCTCCTCAGAGACAGTCTTCTCAGAAAGATTTTTGCTTCGATTGGCATTTCTTAGATGTCTTGCAGAGAAAGGACTCTCTAAATTCAGCTCAAAATTTTGCTTGAGATTAAATCCATGGGCAATTTGAATTGCACAGAGGCTGGTTATGATGGGTGTGCCTCCCTCACTGGACCTGTTAATAAACTGTTTTTACCCTCTGAACTTTCTCTAGGCACACTTGGAGAAAGCTTGGGGTTTTCCAAGCTCCAGAAGAGCTCAGAATAATAAGGCTTTCCATTTCTTTGGTGCTATTTCTTAGGCTTCCTTTTCCTTGAACAATCACAGTCAGTCAATAATGACTCAGGGACTCCTCGGATGGCCACATCTGGCTATGTGTTGCTGAAGGCAAGTGAAGCCAACAACTTCTCCTAAGTCTAAATTAGTGTCAGGGTGTTAGAAAACTTCTTCACAGTTGAGGTGCTATGTTGGTAAAACGAAGGGCCTTGTTCCCTTACGGACGAGAATATCTCCATGGAATTTTGGGGCCAAGGTCTTCTAAGTAGGTTATTGTTACTCGGTTTCCCATTCATAAAGAAGAAAACGGTTCTGGATGAACACTTGTCAGGGATCCATTAGGTTGATCCTGCATTATGCAGGGGGTTGGGCTAGATGGCCTCTATGGCCTTTTCCAACTCTATGGTTCTATGACTCTTGTACACTCTCACAAATCCAGTACTACCAAACCAGAATCAAACTGGGAACAAAGATTAAACAAAGAAAGCTTTGGGAAATGCATATTCTGATTCAAAGATTTGCTACAGTCACCCAGCCTTTGGCTTTTGAATGCTCATAAATGTTCACGTGGCATTTAACTTAACCTAATGTGCTTGGTGCACTTGTTTAATGAAGTCAAAATCCATTTGATTAATGTGAGTGAATGTTTAATTCATCAATTTTTTTTCCTTGAAGAGAGAGCAAACTGAAGGAATTAATGTAAATCAGATTGGACTGATTTAACAAATGCTGACACTTTCAACAATGTGGAACAAGATGCTTTGTTTTCATGGATTCTTCTGAGACACAAGAGAAACAGCCAATCAGTCCCAAGTTGCATAAATATTAAGGAATCCTGAGTGAGCAAATGAAGTTGTACAGAACAGGGAAATTAACACATATCTCCTAGTTATTTATTTATCTTACGGTATAGTTACACACAGGAAGCATATAATAATATAAAATACGTGACCAAGTTGATACAACAGGTATGCAGGCCAATTGAGTAATCTCCCTAAATACCAATATCTAATTTTTCAATCCACTCAGTTGCAGCTGGGGGGCATTCAAAGAGCTCAGTTGGATCTCCCTGGAAAGCACAGCGCTCACATTCCTGTGACAAATGGAAAATAGTTCAGTGGGCTACACCACAATTGCATTCAGGCCAGGCAAATCAGGATACCGAAGCCCTCTCTCTCCCCCCAGGACACAGCTATGGTGACCCATGCAATGGTCACTTCCAGGCTTGATCACTGCAACTCGCTCCACGCAGGCTTACCCTTGAAGCTGATCCGGAAATTACAGCTGGTACAAAATGCGGTGGCATACCTGCTGACGTCAACACCTGTGTGGGCCCACATTTGGCATGTGTTCTATCAGCTGCACTTGTTGCCGGTTGAGTACTGGATTCACTTCAAGGTGTCGGTAATTACCTTTAAAGCCTTATACGGCTTGAGACCAACATACCTAAGGGACTGCCCCTTCCCATATATGCCTCAGAGAGCGTTACGCTCTGAGAGTCAACATCTCCTGGTGATCCCTGGCCCAAAGGATGTCCACCTAGCCTCAACCAGGACCAGGGCTTTCTCCGCCCTGGCCCCCACCTGGTGGAACATGCTCCCTATTGAGATCAGGGCCCTACAGGATCTCATTCCATTCCGCAGGGCCTGCAAGACGGAGCTGTTCTGCCAGGCCTTTGGCTGAGCCGGCAGGCATCCTTATAAAGCCCCCCCCCCGAGGTTGCTGTCACCCACCTATTGATTACCGGCCATACTTAGTTACATCAATGGGCCGGATTCTCCCTACTGCAAGCATGCCTACTGATTTTATATGTTTTAATGTGTTTTAAATTTTATTGTATTTATTAAAATGTTGTAACCTGCCCTGAGCCCATTTATGGGATGGGCAGGATATAAATGTGAAAAATAACTAACTAACTAACTAACTAACTAAATAAACAAATAAATAAATAAATATTCTCTTAGCCGTCTCTTCCATATCTTACCTGGCAAGTAAAATCCTGCGAGCCTCTCATTGGTGTTTATCAGGTTATGGATATTGGGTGGAACTGATAGCATCCATGCTTGCAACCACCCATTCCCTAAATCAAAATTTTGTGATTGCAGGATTTGTGCAGATCTTATTGCTAGGTGTTGGGATCTTAGACTGGATAGGCTCACATCAGTCATATCTTTCTGGATAGGCAACTCTCTGTTTTCAGTGATATTTCTATATTCACAAAGAAGAGCATCTTGTCCTTGGTAAACATGAGCCAACAAGCATTCAAGAATGTTACATTGAAAAAGGATAAGATTCATATGTGAATGTGTTGTTTCCCTAAACAATATGTATACTTACAAAGCTCCTTAAATATTTGTCTGCTTACAATATTAGTTTTAATTCCACAGAATGAGTCATGAGTGACGCCTTTTGGACTTGTATCCAATCGTTGGTCTAGATGAGTAATTAATTCTTCACGCATGCTGTTCAGCAGCCTGAACAGCCTGACTTAGAATCATAGAATCATAGAATGTTAGAGTTGGAAGGGACCTTGCAGGCCATCTAGTCCAACCCCTTGCACTCTGCAGGAACACAGCCGAAACCCCTACATACCTACAACATACCCAAAAGATGGTTGTCCAGTCTCCTCTTGAAAACATCCAGCGAAGGAGCATCCACCACCTCCCGAGGCAGTCTGTTCCACTGCTCAACCACTCTTACAGTCAGGAAGTTTCTCCTGATATTAAGCCGGTAACGACTCCCTTGTAATTTCCACCCATTAGATCTAGTCTTGCAATCCGGAGCAAAAGAGAATAGATCCACTCCATCTTCTACATGACAGCCCTTCAAATACTTGAAGACTGCAATTATGTCCCCTCTAAACCTTCTCTTTCCCAGGCTAAACATACCCAACTCCCTCAGCCTTTCCTCATAAGACTTGGACTCCAACCCTCTCACCATCCTGGTCGCCCTCCTCTGGACCCGCTCGAGTTTGTCAACATCCTTCCGAAAATGTGGTGCCCAAAACTGGACACAGTACTCCAGGTGGGGCCTGACCATAGCAGAATACAGCGGAACTACCACCTCCCGTGATCTGGACACAATGCTTCTGCTAATGCATCCTAAGATTGCATTCGCTTTCTTCACAGCCGCATCACACTGCAGGCTCATGTTTAGCTTGTGATCAACCATAACACCTAGATCCCTTTCACATGTGCTGCTGTCAAGCCAAGTCCCTCCCATTCTATATTTGTGCCTTTGATTTTTTGTACCTAAGTGTAGGACTTTGCACTTATCTCTATTGAAATTCATTTTATTTGTCTCAGCCCACTGTTCCAGCCTATCAAGATCCTTCTGAATCCTGACTCTGTCTTTTTCAGAATTAGCAATCCCACCCAGCTTCGTGTCATCTGCAAATTTGATAAGCATCCCCTCTATGTCTTCATCCAGGTCATTTATAAAAACATTGAATAACACCGGGCCTAGGACCGAGCCCTGTGGTACTCCACTCAAGACTTCCCTCCACGTAGACGCAGAGCCATTTACAAGCACTCGTTGGGTATGATTTTTCAACCAACCATGAATCCACCCAACGGTTGCGCCATCCAGCCCACACTTAACCAGCTTATCCTCAAGGATATCGTGAGAAACGTTGTCAAATGCTTTACTGAAATCTAGATACACTATATTCACGGCATTGCCAGAGTCAACCATTTTAGTAACAGTCAAAAAAGGAGATAAGGTTAGTCTGGCATGACTTATTCTTCATAAACTCATGCTGGCTATTACCAATTAACTCATTTTGTTCAAGGTGTTCACAGACAGAGCGTTTAATAATCTGCTCCAGAGTTTTCCCAGGTATTGATGTCAAACTGACAGGCCTATAATTTCTCGGGTCCGTCTTTTTCCCCTTCTTGAAGATTGGGACAACATTCGCTCTTCTCCAGTCTTCCGGCACAACACCCGTACTCCAGGACCTCTCAAAGATTATAGCCAGAGGCTCTGAAATAACATCTGCAATTTCTTTTAGCACCCTCAGATGCAAGCCATCCGGCCCTGGAGATTTGAAAGTATTTAAGGCAGCTAGATGTTCTCTAACCATTTCCTTACTTATTCTGAACTGGCAGTTCCCCTTTCCTTCATATGCCCTGCATTCTCCAGTTTGTATACAGCTCACTTTACGGTTAAAGACTGACGCAAAGTGAGAGTTGAGTAATTCCACTTTGTTTTCATCCCTTGTTAAGGCTTGACCATCTTCCCCTAGCAATGAGCTTACTCCATCCCTGTTCCTCTTTTTGCTCCGAACATAGGCATAGAAATTTTTCTTGTTATTTTTTGCATCCCTTGCAAGCCTCAGCTCCATCTGTGCTTTAGCCTTTCTGACACCATTCCTACAGATTTGTGCTCGTGTCTTGTATTCACCCTCAGTAATCTGACCCTCCTTCCATTTCCTGTACATTTCCCTTTTTAGTTTCAGCTCCTCAGAGAGTTCCTTGTTCAGCCACCTTGGCTTCATTACCCGTCTCCCACCTTTCTTTCTTACCAGAACAGTTTGAGATTGTGCCTTAAGCACTTCATTTTTCAGCATCACCCATCCTTCCTGTGCAGATTTTCCCTTCAGCATTTCTAGCCATGGGATCCTACCTATTAGATCTCTGAGTTTATTGAAATCAGCTTTCCTGAAGTCCAGGATATGAGTTCTGCTATGTCCTGGTTTCACAGTCTTCTCTATGTCAAATTCCAAGCTGACATGGTCACTATTCCCCAAGGAACCCACCACCTTCACTTCATCAACCAGTTCTTCCCTGTTAGTCAGAATTAAATCTAGGATGGCAGATCCTCTGGTTCCCACCTCCACCTTCTGAGAGATGAAGTTGTCCTCAAGGCTATTCAAGAATCTGCGGGATGTCCCATGTCTAGCAGAGTTAGATTCCCAGCAAATATCTGGATAGTTAAAATCTCCCATAACCACTACATCCTGTCTCTGTGAAAGTTTAGCAAGCTGCTGTACAAATGCATTATCCTGTTCCTCCGGTTGATTTGGAGGTCTGTAGTATACCCCCACAACAATATCCCCTTCTTTCCCCCCTCTATCCTTACCCACACACTTTCAACAGGGCAACTCTCAAAATCCTGAATTTCAGTGCAAGCATATTCATTCTTGACATATAGTGCCACCCCACCCCTTTTTTGTTTATTCTGTTCCGTTTGAACAAGGTATATCCTTCAATCCCTGTGCTCCATATATGAGAGTCATCCCACCAAGTCTCAGTGACACCTATCAGATCATACCTATTTTCCAATATTTGGAGTTCAAGTTCCTCCTGTTTATTTCCCCTACTCTGTGCATTAGTATAAAGACACTTCAGATTACAGACATCCCTTCCTACCGTAGGTCCCTTCAAATTTACCTGAAGATTACTAAACTCACCTCTCTCTTGTTCATTTATTCTCTGGTCATTCCCCTTCCTGAACTTAGTGTTGGGGATGCCGCTTTTTCTTCCCACCCCCAATGTCTTTAGTTTAAAGCCCTCCTGATCAGGTTCACAAGTCTTCCAGCGAAGACATTCCTCCCATTCTTTGTCAGGTGCACCCCATCAGTCGCCAACAGTCCTTCGTGTTGGAGGTACATACCATGGTCCAGGAAGCCGAAGCCCTCTCAACGGCACCATCTACGTAACCAGCCATTCACTTCCAGTATCCTGTTCTCCCTTCCAGCACCATGGCCCTCAACAGGTAAAATGGAGGAGAACACCACCTGAGCCCCCAGATCTTTCACCTTCTTGCCCAGAGCCTCATAATCTTTGGAGATCCATTCAAGGTTTCTTCGGGCCATATCGTTTGTTCCCACGTGGATCAGAAGGAGTGGGTAGGGATCAGAGGTCTTGATCAGTCTTGGAATTCTTTCCATCACATCTCGGATGGATGCTCCAGGAAGGCAACAAATCTCTCGAGATTCCTTGTCCGGTCTGCAGACACCTTCTTCCGTCCCTCTCAGTAGGGAGTCACCAACCACCACTACTCATCTCTTCCTCTGTGGGATGGTTTGGTTCCCTCTCTGCCTATGTGCTTGTGTGCCAGTCACATCCATTCAATCATGAAGTGTGCCGTTCCGGTCTTCCATCAACAGAAGTGGCTGGTATCGATTTTGCTGCTCCACTGGCTGTGATTGTTTTCTGCGTATCTTACTCCCCAAAGTTACTTTCTTCCACTCACCCATGTGGTCCTTGTTACTTCCTTCCTCTTGCTGTCCTTTCAGGGGCCCTTCTTCTGTCATGTCTGAAAAGCTTTCCACCTCCTTGGTGTTCTTCAGTGCACAGATTTGTGCCTCGAGTTCTCCCACCTTCTCCTCAAGCATTTTTACAAGCTTGCACTTGCAGCATGTATAATTCATTTCTTGGCGTGGCAGAAAAGTAATCATGGCACAGCCCAGGCAGGTCACTGGAGTAGATCCGTCGCTATCCATTATCCCAGGAGCTATGCTTTCTTCTACAGCTTCAGGAACTTCTCTCAAACTCTGATGTAAACTCTTCTTTTTGTGATGTACCCTGAAAACTTTGAGACTGACGAAATGTCTATCTCACCAGAACGTCAACCTCCTGAACTCAGAAGCAGCGCTTTACTCAAGAACTTACAAGGCCTCCAAGTACGACCCACAGGCTGCGACCCACAGGCTAAGAGCCACAGGGCAAGAGGCCCCTTGCTGCTCAGCAGAGCAGAGCCCAGCACAATAGGGGGCGGGGCCTGCAATCCACTCACAGTAATCCACTTACAGCAACACACTCAGCCACCAACAGCCCCCAAAGCACAAACAGTCCCTCACAGACTTACACAGAACCACTCTCTATGTGACAAGGCTGTGACAGCTCTATATGGCTGTGACAAGGGCCAGGGCCTTCTCTTTTTTTTTATAACAAAGATTTTTATTGGAATATATTCAACATTGTTAAACACAATTTCCAAAACAACTTATAAGCTATATCCCTTCCCCCTTCCCCCCTAAAAGGCTTCCAACACTGCTATTGCCAATAACAAAGAAAATTTGAAAGTAATCAGGTTTAGACTTATAGCAATCGATAAACCAGGTAACATATTTTTTGTATACAGAAATCTGACTCATCTAACATATTTCCATTTTCAATAAGAATCAAGGTTATACATTTTCCCTTTCATTTTATATTCAGTTTCCATATATATATTTTCAAGTCTTCCCATTCATTTAAATACTGTTCTGCCATTTGTCCATTTAATTTTTTAGTCATTTTTTCCATTTCAGCTAAAAATAGCAGTTTTCTTAACCAATCCTGTATATCCGGTACTTTATCCAATTTCCACTGCTGCGCAAAAGCCATTCTTGCCGACGTGATCATGTACCATAATACTGTTCTCTTTTCTTGCTTGATTTTTTCCATTGTCAAACCTAAGAGTAGAAGTTCCGGACTTTTTCTAATAGGGATTTTCAATATTTTCTGCATCTCACAATGAACATTTGACCAGTGGGCCAGGGCCTTCTCAAGGGTGGCTCCGTACTGGTGGAATGAGCTCCCGGAAGACATCAGGGTGCTACAGGACCTTTTACAGTTCCACAGGGCCTGTAAGATGAAGCTCTTCCACCAGGCCTTCGACTAGGGAGCTGCACCATACAACTGAGGCCCTGTTCCCAATATCAATGTCAATATCAACATTCTTATTAATAGCCAATATAACCCAGACTACAATGGGAGCTGATTTCTGTTTGTTGGATGCTCTTCATGCCCGCCATTGCGTATGAATCATCTTAGCACTAACACTCTGTAATGTTCTATACTTATATTGCTATGATTTATCTAAATTTGTTTTAGCAGTATAATATCCTATGTAAGCTGCCCTGAGCCTGCTATGGCGGGGAGGGTGGGGTAGAAATTAAATAAATATACATAAATTAGAGCCTGGAAGGTCATCAGGCTAGTACTTGGCTAGGAGACCACCAAGGAAGACTGGGGTTGTTACATGGAAGAAGGCACTGGCAAACCGCCTCTGGATGTCTCTTGCCTGAAATGGACACACATGACGCTGCCTTAAAAAAACATAAGAACATAAGAGAAGTCAATGTTGGATCAGGCCAATGGCCCATCTAGTCCAACACTCTGTCACACAGTGGCCAAAAATACCAGGTGCCATCAGGAGGTCCAGCAGTGGGGCCAGGACACTAGAAGCCCTCCCACTGTTGACCCCTCCAAGCACCAAGAATACAGAGCATCACTTGCCCCAGAATCCCTATCTATACCTTGTGGCTAATAGACACTGATGGACCTCTGCTCCATATGCTTATCTAATTCCCTCTTGAAACTGTCCATGCTTGTAACTGCCTCTACCTCCTGTGGCAGTGAATTCCAAGTGTTAATCACTCTTTGGGTGAAGTAGTACTTCCTTTTATCCGTTCTAACCCGACAGCTCAGCAATTTCATTGAGTGCCCATGAGTTCTTGTATTGTGAGAAAGGGAGAAAAGTACCTTTTTCTCTACCTGTTTTATCCCTTGCATAATCTTATAAACCTTGATCATGTCATCCCTCAGCCGTCAGACGGGTCCACCAAGGGCAGTCTTGTCTACTCAGACTGGCAGTGGCTCTCTAGGGTCTCAGGCTTAGGCCTTTCACATCATCTACTACCTTCACCTTTTACTGGAGATGCCAGAGATTGAACCTGCGACCTTCTGCATGGAAAGCAGAGGCTCTTCCACTAACCCACAGCCCCTCCCAAAAGTCCCATGGTCCTGGATGAGGTTGCCATAAATTGATTGCAACTCAGTGGCATATTCTTCATCTTCTTCCATGCTGGTTTTTGCAAAGGGGTAGCAGTGTGTATGTGTTGAAGAAAACCAAAACGAAAGTCCAGTGGGACCTTCAAAATTAACAACACTTACTTCAATGGGACCTTTCATGAGTCACAGACCATTTTGTCAGTAAGTTTTTGCCTGTAAAATTTGATGTCACTTCTATTCTGTGTTGCATGATCATTGCTATGATCATTGAGGGGGATCCCCTGGAATTACATCTCATCTCCAGCCTACAGAGATCAGGGGGATCCCCTGGAATTACAGCTCATCTCCAGCCTACAGAGATCAGGGGGATCCCCTGGAATTACAGCTCATCTCCAGCCTACAGAGATCAGGGGGATCCCCTGGAATTACAGCTCATCTCCAGCCTACAGAGATCAGGGGGATCCCCTGGAATTACAGCTCATCTCCAGCCTACAGAGATCAGGGGGATCCCCTGGAATTACAGTTCATCTCCAGTCTACAGAGATCAGTTCCCATGGAGAAAGTGGCCTTTCTGGAGGGTGGACTCTGTGGCGTTGCACCCCACTGAGGTCCCTGTCCTCCCCAGGCTCCTTCCCCAAATTTCCAGGAGTTTCTCAATCTGGATCTGGCAACTGGAGCCTCCATCCTCCACCTGGCAACCTCATCTGATGTGCAGACTGTATCATCATCGTCGCCATCATCATCATTGTCATCATCGGTATTGTTGTTGTTATTAAATGTATAGACTGCCTGTTCACCACACACACTCTGGCTTTGGCAACAATTTCCAACACTGCTGCCTCTCACTCATTGATGTGCACTTTTCAAGGGGTTACATTCTTCGAATTCTGATTCATACCTTATAGGAGGACTGTGAGACCCTGTCTGGGTCCTTCCCTTCTCAAGGAATTTCTGAATTAGGAATCAGCCATCTCCAAGGAGATGTCTTGCTCTCACACCTTGCAGCATGGGAACTGCCTGCTGTACCTTCCCAATTTTACCAGTTCTTGCTGATTTGTTTATTGTTTTGTATGATACGAAGGGTTGACATTCTGACAGCTCGTCACCTAGGAGTGCGTGAAACCCCTTGGAGAAATTACTTTCGTCTTGTCAAAACATTTCCAGCTTGCCAAGAAATCCCTCCGACATCTTCCAGAAGCTAGAACAACTAAATCCTTTGATCTTTGCTGTAGGTGACACAATCAGTAGTAGACACTCGCTCTTTTGTTTTCAGCATTTGCTCCAGCTACCAATGGAGCGAAAAGCAGAGTGTATGGCTGAGTTCAGACTGGCAATTTGCCCCGGTAGGGATCTGTTTCAGCAATGCTTCAAACCCACAGTAAACAGGGCATTCACACAGGCACATCTGCCTGGCATCCCCCACCTGTAGCCAACCAGCGCTGTTCTGCTTCACTGCCGCGTTAAAAAGATACCTCATGTAACAGGTAGCAAATCCTGAGAGCACGCGTGTCCCACATTTCCCCGCTTCCAGGAAGTCTGAAAGCTCCGCCGATTAGCTGGGAGCAACCTGCATTGGGCAGAAGGCAGCAGCGGTATGATTGGCCGTGCTCTGCTCTACTGCCTAATGCGGTGTCGGTGCTGTGGGGTCCTCCCCCAATTGGCAAATGCACTTATGTGCATGAACGCATGAGCGCTCATGCGCACATACCCCATACACCCACAGCTGAATTAATGGAGAAACGCCAGATACAGCATGCCTCTGGGGCAGCAGTCTGAATGCTCCCGCGCAGCTCTGCCCAGTATGCTCCGGCAGCAGCCTGGGCTGTGTGAACGGGAAATCCTGGAACAGTTTGTTCCGAGGCTTTTTTGCCCCAACTGGCTCCCGGAGCAAATTGCCAGTCTGTCCTCAGCCTATATGTCTGACACAGGATTTCTGTAGTCTGCTCTCTGTGCATTGAACCCAAACCTGGCCCAATCTAAACAAGACCATTGTCACCCTGCCAAGAGCCCTTCCCACCACCTTTCCTTTCCCAGTTTATTGAAGTTGGAAAAGTATAGCTCCTGGTAAGTTGCAGGAAGGTGTTCACTGAGTCCCTGAATGTGTACTTCTCATGGTAGCAGTCACATGAACACACACACGGACACACCTTCATACTGAATCAGACTCTGACTGGCAGCAGGTCCCCAGGCTCAAAGGCAGAGGCCTTTCACTTCGCCTACTACATGATCCCTTTATCTGGAGATGCAGGGACTGAGTCTGAGACCTTCTGCGTGCCAAACAGATGCTCTGCCACTAAGACGTGCCCTCTCGATGGGAACTGCCCCCACTATGGTGTCTGGCACCCCGGATGCTTCTGTAACACAACATCCAGGGCCACAGGAAGTCTCTGTGAGCAGCCCTAGAACACGGGCCCCCTGTCATTTTGGTAAATTAGAGAACATGTGTGTGTTTGGGGTGGGGGTCTTCATCTTCAGGCTGCCAGAGTACTCCTGGGGTCTTGCATGTGACCAGGTCTCAGAGGCCTCATCAGTTTGGAATGGACCTGCTGAAAGAACAGACTAACCTCCAGTACCCAGTGAGCACCCGACAGATAAATTCCTTTGTAACAGATTTGTTCCTAATTGAAGGGGGGGGGGTTCACCTGCTACTGATGTTCAATGAGTTGTAGGGCAACATGTTAATGAAGAGGGGGCAAATAATCAACTTTGAGGCTGCAGATGGGGGCAGGGTGAGTCACTGGCTGAGTTCAGACTGGCAGTTTGCTCCAGTAGCCAGTCGTAGCAAAAAAGCCCCGGAATAAACTGTACCAGGTTTTCCCGTTCACACAGCCCAGGCTGCTGCCGGAAGATATGGGGCGGAGCCGGGCAGGAGCGTTCAGACCGCCACGCGCAGGGGCGTGCTGTATTCAGCATTTCCCCATTAATTCGGCTGTGGGTGTATGGGTGTATGTGTGCATGAGCCGGCACCACATTGGGCAGTAGAGCGGAGCATGGCCAATTATACCACTGCTGCCTTCTGCCCAATGTGGATTGCTCCTGGCTTTTCGGCTGCGCATTCAGATTTCCCAGAAGCAGAGAAACGCGCAACACATGGTGGGCTTTCAGATTTGCTACCAGTTTTATGAGGTATCTTTTTAATTCGGCGGTGAAGCGCAACAGCACAGGTTGGCTACAGGTGGGGGATGCCAGGCAGATGTGCCTGTGTGAACGCCCAATTTACTCTGGGACTGAACCGTCGCTGGCCCGGGTCCCTACCGGGGGAAATTGCCAGTCTGAACTCAGCCACTGGATCTTCATTCAAAGCATAAACAAGTTCCCTCATATTTCTCATCTATCTGGGAAAAAACCCTCTTCTTTCTGATTGACTGGATGGAATAGTCTTTCATTTCCATTTAGGGTTGCCATTCCCCCGGTGGTAGCTGGAGATCTCCCGGAATTACACTTGGTCACCAGGTGACAAAGATCAGTTCCCCTGGAGTAAGTGGCCCCCTTGGAAGGTGAGCTCTATGGCATTGCACCCCACTGAGGTTCCTCTGCCCTCCCCAGGATCTCCCCCCCCCCCAAATCTCCAGGAATCTCCCAACCATGAGCTGGCAACCTCATTTCCATTTCTTAAAGTGGATCTATGCAGAGTGTTGGCAAATGTATCAGGAAAGGGACATTTCCTCCCCCACACCCCACCGGAAGTTTTTGGCAAGCGTTTGTGCCTATAAAATCTTGCGGTTGATCTCTCCGCTGTTTATCGGCTTGACTCCATCTCTTCTACTGCAGGAGGCATCCGATGACAGGAGCTTTGGCTCTCAGAAGCTGGAGCCCTGAATGCGTTGCTGGTCTCCAAGGTGCTGCTGGGTCCAGACCGAGGTGGTCCACCGCAGCCCAGCACAGCAGCCCTCCGAATGTATCCTCCATGCCTGTTTGGTTTCCAGTGTTTGGTTTCCAGTGGAATGGAACGTACCACGTTGTGCAAGAATTCTTCTGCATAGAATTATATGTATAACCCATTTCTTACCTTCTTTGTTTTTTCATTATTGACTTATTTATTTACCAGTCTCTGACCAGAATTTGTTGAGCAGCCTCTAAATCTCTGCTGAACAATCTCCGTGCATAGACAGTGTAATTTAGAATATAGGTCTCAAGTTGATCTTATTTAGGCATGTGAAAAATCTGCACATCCTTGAGGTCTGTCAAGTTCCTGGCTTTCCTTTCTGAGTTTGCAAACATTTTTGTGACAGCCGTGGCCTTGAAAAACTAATTGAAGAAACTGGTGTACCCATTATAGTAGGAGACGGGTACGTGCCATTTTCCATCCACCAGTGCTGCAATTTCCATTCCATTTTGCTTCTTGTTGCTTTGATGCATGGCCACATGTGACATGCAGTCTTATGCAATGGTTAGAGTGCTGAGCCAGGACTTGAGCGATCTGGGTTCTGATTCAACACATCCAGCGCTGATTACTACCTCTCCAACTGTAAATAAGACAAGGAAAGATTTGGCACTCTAATCCACATCAGTCACACAATAATATCTTCATCAGAAATCAGAAATGGGGCATCACTAACATTAGCATTTTTGGTGGTACAGTGCAGCAAGGGCTTTGGGGGCCAACATGCCTTAAGGACCGCCTCCTCCCAAATTAACCTACCTGTATACTCTAGTCATCTTTGAGGGCTTGCTTTGGTTGCCCCCACCATTTGAAGCTAGACAGTGGTGACCCGAGAAAGGGGCTTCTTGTTCATGGCTCCAAAATTTTGGAACTCCCTCCCCGGGGAGATTTGTCTGTCCCCGTCTATTGGTGTCTTTCGTCAGCGGGTGAAGACTTTTTTGTTTCATGTGGTATACTCCCAATAACAGTTACTGGCCCTCCTTCTAGTGCTGTTTGTTCATGTGGTTTTAATTGAATTATTTTACCATTTTAGCCATGTTTTTAATTGCTCAGATGTTCTAATGTTTTTTAAGTGCAAGGCCCTCTGGACCGATTGGGTGGAAAGGTGGCCTAAAAATGTTTTAAATAAATAATGTATTTAGAGACCAAGCCCATAAAAATTTAGAGAACAATTCTTTGAATTGAGCTGGAAGAACAACAGGGAGCTGATGGAGTTGTGGAAGTCATGGCGTAGTGCGCTTTCAGCTCAGCAAGGAGTTCCTATGCGTCTTGCTATTCCCACAGAACTCCTCTGGCTTAGCTAAGAAAGGAGAATTACTATAATGAGCTGAAACTGGGTCGTTCCCCCCCCCCCAAGGGCAATGGAATTGTACTCTGGCTAGGCAATTGGATTTACTGGTCAAGGAAGCAAACCCTTTTTAGATGATGCTCCAGGCCCTGAGATTTCCCTTTTTCTCAAAGGAGTCATGAACCTTTCAAAGACACTTTTCAGGACAACCACAGGAGACGTTTTAGCACAAACAGACCTGTTCCTCCCCCCCCCCAAAAAAAAAGAAGAAGAAGAGAATTCAGCTGTTCTTGCTGTCTTGGATTACGCCTTGTTATACAATGCAGGGGTCATGACATTTGACCCTCCAGCTTGAGCTTCCCCTAGCTTAATTTTCCTTGGATCCTTTTACATAACCTGCCCCTTTTGACAGCCACTGCAGAAGATCCCTGTCAGCTCATGTGCCATATAAGAAAATGATCTTTATTTTAAACACAATAAAAGATAGTAAAGTTTCCCTACTCAGCCCAGAAATACTTTTCCAAGCTGGAAAAAGCAGATCTTAAGTTAATTGTCAAGTGCGTTTTTTCCTATAGCTCACTAGTCAGGAAACATTTGGGTGTAAAAAGGTCCCAGACAGACCCTGGCACTGCTAGTTAAAGAAGGGCTGTGGTGAGTGAAGACACGAAATCAGCCCTTATGGCAACACCACAGTGTTGTCCTTCTGTGTTTGACTCAAGGACTACAAGACCAGACAGCTTTGTATCTGCAAAGTAACTGCTTGTGTTCCAGGGCTCCTGCCTGGCTGTGCCATGGGAAATAAGAAGCTACCTTTGTAATGAATCCCTTGCAGCTCTGGGCTACCTTTGCCATCTACACAGTCACCAAATTGAATGAAATAAGTATTCCCTTCTCAAGCCCCTGCCTGGCCACAGCACATTCTTCATGGTTGTAGGGTTGCCAGTTCTTACCTGGCTGCTGGTGTGTGGGGGGGTCCCTCTCTCCCTCCGGGATGCCTTTGGCATTTGCGCTTTGTGTGTATGCCACAATGACATCACCCAGAAGTGACGTCATTGCACAGGTCATGTTGTGGAGGGACACTCTATTGTTTGAGGGAAGGTTCTATGGTAACCAGAGTTTTTTTCTGTTATGATAGAGTGTCCTTCCCGCAATGTGCCCTACACAATGAACACAGAGTTCCTGGTGATTCCTAGAGCTACACAGAAATGACAAGGGTAGCAATTGTCAGAAACTCTATGATAAGATTACAATAGCATTTCTAGTTATTGCTAAAACTACCCTTTTTAGTAGTCTGTATTATTTTTTATCCACAATCCACATCAAGTCTAAATGTTTCTTAAGAACAGAGACTATTAGGGTGTAGTGTTACATAATCAAAGAACGGAAACCATTTTTCCAGGAAGATGTTTTGTTTAGATGGCAGTTCTACAATAGTTATCTGCATTGGCAATTTATCCATAACTGCTATATCTCAAATCTTTAAAAACCATTGCTGTAAAGTAGGAATATTTTTAGATTTCCATTTTTGTGCAATAAGAGTTTTTGCTGCTATCAATAAAAGAGATGCTAACTCTGATCTATATTTCAATAAATTCTGGGTAGGCCAATAACTGGAAGAACTGGGTACAAGGAAATGTTTGGCATGATTTTTTTCCATAGCCTTTAAAATAGTTGTCCAAAATTTAGAGATATAGGAACAGTGCAACCAGCAGTGTTTAAAGGTACCCTGCAAACCACATCCCTTCCAGCACCGTGGATCAGAAGTAATTTTAGAATGGAACAATTTTTGTGGGGTTAAGTACCATTGAGTGTAAAGATTATAACTTTGTAGTTTAATAGGTAGAGAGTTAGTAGTAATAGGCTTGAGGACCAAATGGTCTGCCACTGTTCTTCACTCAAGATTAGGTCATAGTCCTTGTGCCACAATTGCTGTAAGTTAATGGTTTGAGTCCAAAGTTTTTGATTTAGAAGCTGATACCATAGAAGATTGTGTATCATTATGAATAGTGTAAGTGGTCTGTCCACTTGGGTAATAATGTTTGGATTATAAAGCATATGATGGATTTGAAAGTGTTGCATCCATGGAATTTCAAAGTTCAAAGGTAATTGTTAGTGTACATTTGTTCCTTGTTACAAAGATTGCCTATTCTGAACATTTCAAAAAGTCTGTAGTTTGTCCACCTGGGGGAAACCAGGACTGTCCCCAAAAGGCTGCTAGGTGCCAAAACCAACTTGTACTTATCCCATAAATCTAAAGTAAGTTTTAAGTAAGGATTGGTAGGTATTTTCCTATCTTTAGGATGATTCCAAATGGCTTCACGAGGGAAACTTGAATTAAAATAGGATTTCTCAATTTGAACCTAAGCTTTAGGTGTGACTGGTAGGGCATAGAAAACTATGTTCTTGAGGTGTGCTACTAAATAGTATTTTTCCAAATTGGGAAGGGCCAATCCTCCCCGTTTGGTAGGTCTAATTAACAAAGCAAATTTTATCCTTGGTCTTTTATGTGACCATATAAATTTTGATAAAAAGTCTTGGCAGTTCTGTAGTTCTCCAGTCGGTATCTTAATAGGTAAGTTTTGAAAAAGAAAAAGAAGCTTAAGAAATACGAACATTTGTATTATGTCAATTTTTTCTAGCAAAGTCTTATTTAGCTTGCTCCACTCTTTCAATGAATTTTTTATATCACTAACCATCAATTTATAATTATAATTATTTAATGGAATATTAATGCCTAAATATTTCCAGGATTTTGTGACCCATTGAAATGGGAAGTCTTCAATCAATGAATTCTTAATTTCTTGCGATAAATAAATAGATTTCTGATTTTGAATAACTGATTGTAAATCCTGATCTCATACTGAAAGTATTAATCTGTTCCATCAAATGAGTTAGGGACACTTTGGGGTTGGCAAGATAAAAAACTGCATCATCTGCAAATAAACTAAATTTATAAACCTCTTCCTTAATCTCGATTCCCTCAGTCATGGGGTCATGTCTAATAGAGTGGTCCAAGGGTTCTAAAGAAATAGCAAATAGTATAGGAGAGAGAGGACCACCCTGTCTGGTTCCCCTCGTAAGATTTAAATTCTCTGATCTATAATTATTTACACTAACTTGTGCTGTGGGATTTTGGTAGATTGCTTGGATAGACTGCAAAAAATTAGGGCCAAATATAATGTATTTTAATACCATCTGAAGGTATAACATTTCTACTTTCTTGAACACTTTTTCAGCATCCAGAGCTAACAAGATTGAAGTTATATGGTTTGAATTACCATACTCAATTATATTTAAAGACTTTCTAATATTGTTGGTTATGGATCTATTTGGAATAAATCCAGTCTGATCTTGATGAATATATTTTGCTATTATTTTATTCAAGCATGTGGCTAGTATTGAAGAAAAGATTTTGAAGTCATGATTTAAGATTGATATTGGCCTGTAAGAGGTGGATTTAATTTATCCTTAGCACTTTTATGTATTACTATTATTCTTGCATCTGACTATGTTTTAGGAATTATATCCTTTATCATAACATTATTGAAGGTTTCTACCATAGCAGTCAGTAATGAGTCTTTAATTTTTTTATAGAATTCGCTTGGCAGACCATCACTGCCTGGGGCTTTATTGTTCTTAACTTTCTTTAAAACATCATTAATTTCGGGGGGCGGGGCAAGGCACCAAAGGAAATGGCTGCTTAGACGAGAAGCTCCGCACCTTCCCTCTCTCTAACTCTGCTTAAACTGCATCACAGTTTGAATATCAAATCTATTATATGGAGATAATTGGTCCTAAACAACAAAGACAAAGCAGACATCTTTGGAAATTGGTGACAGACTATTTTTAGCCAGTTACAGACTGCTCATTACAACAGGCTGCCACACCAACCAAAACTAAAATGGTGGACATAAATATCATCGAACAAGCTACGATGCCAGAAACAGGGCCTCAAAATATTTTAATGGAAATGAGCAATATGGAGAACCGATTAACAACTTTAATGAGGCAGATATTTGAACCTATACAGTCCCAATTGAATAGGATTAAATAAGTGCTTAAAGAAGTAGATCAAAAACTAGATCAGGCAACGGTGACAGCACAACAAACAGAAGACGAACTAAGATATTTACAAAAATAAGAGAAACCTACTCAGGGCAGGGTCTTAGCACTGGAACTAGAAACACATCAATACAACCTGAAATTTAGAGGCTTTCTGGAACAACCAGAAGAGAATAGCGAAGTACAAATATTTATAGCACACTGGCTAGTCTCTGCTCTCAAGATGGAGGATAATTTATCTCCAGTTATACTTAAAGCATATCGTTTGGGACAGAAAAATCTGGAAAATCGGAGCAAGCCTAGAGACATTCTAGCTACCTTTCAGGACAATACAATACGATGCAAGATCCTCATAGAAGCAAGATCCAATACCCATCTATTATTCATGGAAAATAAAATAGAAGTCTTCCTGGATTTACATCCAGAAGCCATCACTCTTCATAGATCTTTGAAACCAATCACTTTAAAGCTGCAAGAGGCAAATATACATTACCGCTGGGCTGTGGCTGCTCGCATACAAGTATGGTATAAAGTATCTTTACTGACTGCTACTGACTTACCTTCGGGTCAACTACTACTCAACACACTGGGATTACTGCAACAACCAATGGAACTAGACAAAAAATCATGGAAAAGGAAAATAGACTTTGATCTAACACCTTCTAGAGAACATAAAGTCTCCTCAAAATCGTCTACATCGTAACTGCGAAATCATTATACAGTAACTGAGTATTGCACTGTGATTTTTTATTATTAATATTATGACTATGCTTTTGAGTGCTAGATGTTTAGTTATATAGATAATAAGTTTTGTTAGTATTATCGGCACTTAAAATCTTGAAATGTTAACATGTACTTTCTAATATGGGGATTGAGAGGGGGGAGGGCGGGGGATAAAAAATACTCCACACCAACTCCAATTGTTATTTTATAAGTTAATAAATTTTATTTTAAAATATTGTGGTAAGTAACCTTGGATACTTTTAGTAGGAACTGATTCCTACCCTCTTTCCCAAGCAGCATTGGGATGGGAGAATAAGGTTTTTTGAGTGGGTCCCCCCCCTTTTCTGTTTGTTTTATAACAGTATATAGAAGGGGGAAAGGGAGGGAAGGTAGTTTTTTACAATAGTTTAGAAGTGTAATTAGGGTTAATTTTTTGATAGATACAGTGTGTAGGGTAAGGTTGTTTTATTTCATCTTTTGCTTAGACAACTATTTGTGGTAGAGTACAATTCAGTGTGTTACTTACAAAATATACAAGTTGTATTAGTAAACTGCTATTTGTAGAATTATTTGTAATTTGCAATTATTTATTAGTAAGATAGTCTATAGTAAACTATAGTAGAACACGTAGTGTATGTTTTTTCTTCTCTTTTTTCAGTGTATAAGGATAGAGAAAATAGAAATAGTTATTTAAGAATAGGTGTCAGTGTGAGTTATAGAGTGTAACTTATAAAGGCTACTATTCATTATGATAAATTCTTTAAAATGCATGACATACAACTTCAGAGGATTAAAAAATCCTATTAAACGTAAACGCATATTTACACAAATAAACAGAGAGCAACCTAACATAGTTTTCCTGCAGGAAACACATAACACATCCAAATACCCACTCATTTTTAATTCAATGACATTTAAACATCAGTTCCAATCCTATGGTACATCAAAAGCCAGAGGTGTGGCTATTTTGATCTCTAAGGCTACAAATTTTGCCCATATAAAAACACTCAAAGACCCACTTGGAAGATTTCTTTTTGTAGTAGGATGCATAAACAACATAACTTTAACATTAGCTGCATTATATGTGCCAAATTCTGAACAGCTCACGTACTTAAAAGAGACACTAAATACCTTGATAAACTTTAGAGAGGGTGAAATTATATTGGGAGGAGATCTGAACTATATTGTGGATCAAACCCTAGAGAAATCTAATGTCACAACAACACAAATTAAAACACATAAGAAAAATAAGAAAATTAGATTCACTCCACTTCCAGAAATTTTGGAACAATCTCAACTTATAGATGTCTGGAGGCAACTCCATCAAGGCGAAAAAGACTTTACCTATTATTCAGCTTATCATAAAACCTATACACGTATAAATTTTTTATTAATTTCACCATCCTTACTTAGTAAAGTTCAGCATATTCAAATTGGGACCCTTCAATTGTCTGACCATAACTGTGTGAACTGTGAAATACTACTAAACAATGAAAAAAGACAAACTATTTGGATTTTAAAGAAATTTTTATTAAATGACCAAATGACAGAAATTAAATAGAAGCAGCTATAAAAACTTATTTTTTAGAGAACAACTCAGATGAGGTATCTCCAGTGATGATTTGGGATGCTTTTAAACCTGTTCTTAGAGGACAGTTGATATCTAAAGCTTCATACCTTAAAAAACAAAAACAAAAAAGAGTTCAGTAGTAGCAGAAATAAAAAACTTGGGAAAATTACATAAACAAACTGGAAATTCTAAAACTTATAAAAAGACCTCAATGGCACGAAGAGAATTAGATTTGTTAGACACAACATGCATACAACAAGATTTGCTATACCTAAAATAAAAATCGTGGCAAAACTCAGCTAAGGCACTGAAAAGTCTTACTAGAAGGGTAAAGAAAAAAAAAGATTCAAAAATAATAACTGCTATTAAAGACACTGAAGGAAATTTGACACAGAAAATATTACTAAAACATTTTTAGAATATTACAAGCAATTATATGACTCTAAAGGTATAAATTTAGGCAATATCAACACCTAACTTGGTAAAAATTATAATGACATTAAACTCTCTAAGGACCATAGATCCCTAGTGGAGGAACCTATATCTGAAAAAGAAACCTTAACTGCTATTAAAAAACTAAAGGCAAATAAAGCACTTGGGCCTGATGGCTTTATTTTTAAGTTATATAACCAATATAAGGAACTTATAGTTAAACCTTAAACCACAGCATGCAATTATGTTACGCAAAAAGGAGTTCTTCCTCCATCATGGTTGCAGGCTTCTATTATAGGTCTCCCTAAGCCAGGTAAAGATCTAACCAACGTCACCGCATATAGACCAATCTCATTTCTTAACAGTGACTTTAAAATATTTACTTCTATATTGGCTTCTCGTTTAAATACAATAGTGACACAGTGGCTGAGTTCAGACTGGCAATTTACCCCGCTATAGCCACTTTTCAGCCACGTTTCCTTAGCGGATTAAAGGGGACATTCACACAGGCACATCTGCCTGGCATTCCCCACCCGTAGGCAACCTGTGCTATTCTGCTTCACTCCCACATTAAAAAGATACCTGACAAAAGTGATAGCAAATCCCAGAGACCGGAAGTGTGAATGTGAAGCCGAAAAGCTGGGAGCAACCTGCTTCTATAGTGTGCATGGGGCTTTTCCACACATAAGGCAGCAGCAGTTGGATTGGCTATGCTCCGCTCTACAGCCCAATGCGGTGCCAGCACAATGGGGTCAACCTCAAATTGGCCAGATGCATTTATGCGCATGAGCGCATATGCACCCATACACACATAGAGGAAAAAGCCATTTACAGCCGCACCT
This sequence comes from Gekko gecko, assembly GCA_029375565.1. Classification (NCBI taxonomy): domain Eukaryota; kingdom Metazoa; phylum Chordata; class Lepidosauria; order Squamata; family Gekkonidae; genus Gekko; species Gekko gecko. Next base: position 4,405,122 of record JAPDNY010000011.1, read on the forward strand.
CCGGGCCAGCAGTCTGAACGCTCCCTCGCACCTCCCTCTGGTATGCTCCCGCATCTGTCGGCCCCGTGTGACTGGGAAAACCTGGAACAGTTTATTCTGGGGCTTTTTTGCCACGACTGGCTCCCGCTGCAAACTGCCAGTCTAAACTCAGCCAGTACATTCCTCCAGATCAAGCTGGCTTTATGCCAAATCGTGATCTAACAGACTGTACATATAAGACTTTAAGTTTAATACACTATTGTAAATTTAAACATCAAAAGGCAACATGTCTGGCACTCGACATAGAAAAAGCCTTTGACTCAGTTAGTTTTTATTATTTAAAGGAAGTTCTACACCACATAGGATTTGGAGAATTTTTTTTTGATACAATAAACACTATATATAATCAACCAAAGGCATACTTAAAAATTAATAGTACTATCTCTGAGCAATTTGTCTTAAAAAGGTAAACAAGACAGGGGTGTCTCCTATCCCCTAAACTATTTGCTTTAATAATGGAACCATTGGCATCTAGTATTAGGAAACATCCTTAAATATGAGGCGTTCAAATTCAAAAGAAGGGATATAAATTATCCTTATTTGCAGACAATATGATTTTAATATTATCTAAGCCTTTAAGTTCTTTGCCAGCCTTACAACAAACATTAGTAGATTTCAGCAGCATATCGGGCTTACAAATAAATATATTAAAATCATATTTGTATCCTATAAACCTAGATGCTAAGACAGTAGATCACATCAAACAAATTATTTCCTATAAATGGGTATCATTGCATGTGACATATTTAGGATTTCCATAAAATACAAAAATTTATGATATTCAGAATTTTTTTTTGTCAGTGGCATAAATTAAATTTAACACGGCACGATAGACTAAACATTATTAAAACCTATGTGTTACCAAAATTTCTTTTCTTATTTAGAGCATTACCATTAATACTACCTTATAAAGAACTAGACAAATGGCAAAAGAATTTGTTGATTTTTGGAGGGGCCTATAAAAGACAGAGTGAACCCACCTACATTATGTAGACATAAAACCTAAAGAGAATTGGGTTTTCCTAATCTATACAAATATTACCATGCTACGCATGGTAATGTATTAAAAATTAATGTATTAATGTATTAAAAATGATGCAAGATCACCAAAAAACCAGACTGGATAGAGGTACAGCAACAATATACTTACCCGTACACCATCCCAGAAACCATATGGCAAACTCCATCAGAACGATCAAAAGATATACAAGACAGCTTTATTCTTTGGACATTCCTTCAAACCTGGGGGAAAAAAACCAAAAACTTGATATCAGGAATTTCAAAAGTTCAAACATTTTTAAATCAAAAAGCATTACTACCACCAAATATTTCATGTAATTATGATAAGTGGAACAGACTAAATCTTAGCACACTAGAAGATATTTCACATAACTATTCAATAATGGACAAATCTAGGTTAGAGGAGAAATTAGGTTCTGAAATATCATGGTTTCAGTACTCACAACTTAGCCATTTATGCACTCAAATACAACTAAATGTAATTCTTAAACATCCACTTGAACAAATCTATAGATCAATGCAAATATCTAGAAAACATTTAATTGCTAGAATTTATTTAGTGCTCTTTATGTCTGGAGGAGAAAAACTGTTACCTTATCAAGTTAAATGGCATAAGCTTACTAACTCCATGCTAAGAGAATCAGAATGGGAACAAATCTGGTTGGTATTTCTGTTTAATTCTTTGTTGTTGTTGTTCAGTCGCACAGTCGATTCCGACTTTTCGCGACCCCATGGACCAGATTCCGCCAGATTTAATTCTAGTATTGTTGATATTAAATTACAAACATTGAAAATATTTACTTTTTGGTATCTCTTTCCACAAAAATTATCTTACATGGCTCCCTCAGCAAAACCATTGTGCTGGAAGGATTGTGGACAACTGGGGACATATATACATTGTTGGCTTGAATACCCTAAATTGGAAAGCTTTTGGAAAGACATAATTAATCAAATAACACATATAACTGGACATACGGTACCATTTACACTGGGATATATTTTGCTAAATAAATGGAACTCTCAAGAATACTCATTATTTACGCACGAGTGAATAGCTATTTTATTAATGGCTGCCAAAAGTACTATTGCTCTTTATTGGAAAAAATACTATGTGTCCATTAAAACAACACTGACACACAAAATTATGGAACATGTATATAATGGTTAAGATTACAGAAAATATTATATTATAATATAAATCTTATAATATAAAATATTATAATAATATTAATACTGCTATGTCAAATTTTGTATCATTATGGTTTCCTATTGTACAATATCTAATTGAACAAAGTGAAATCCCAACACTAGTGGATATACTGTACCTTTGGTAGAAGCTTTGTTAAGAAAATATCGTTATTTTTACTCTATGCTGGATTGAAAATTGTTATTATGAACTTAAACAGTTATGTAAATGCATATACTTACCTGTTACTTGTTGTATAAGTTAATTTTAATAAACTGTTATTAATATAAATTTCAGTAGAGGTAATAGGTTGTTCCAAAAACCCAATATGTTGTTCAGTTAATTTCATATTGAAATTTATAGATTGCAGATATTTCTGTATTGATTCCTGTTGTGGGTTATCTGATTTATAGAAATGTGGGGGGACATAAAAAGTTGAAGTACTTCCCTTCAATGTTGTCTCAGGAGACAAATCCAAGAGGATCTGGATTTTTTTCCATGAAAATTTAATGATCCTCTGAATCTTGTTTCTCTAAGCCCTTTTTCTCAGGATCTTAGGTATACAAATTGGAATAAAATGTCCCTTGGACAATTTCTCCTTGCTCTACTAAGTGGTCTCAGCCTATGTGCTCTGGCTATGGCTGGTGCCACACCATCTTCTAAGTTTAGTGCAGTACTTAGCTATGTGGAGATAAATGTTGCAAGGTCCTGTGTACCTTCCACGTTCTCCTCCAACCCACAGATCTTCAGGTTTAAGGCTCTCCACTGTTTTTTCAGGGCTTGTATCCTAGTAAGCATTTTCTCTTCTGAATTCTGAAGGTCTCTGGCTTCTCCCTGAAGTGTAACACTTACTTCAGAGGCATTTTCTGTCAACTTCAAAGTTTCTTCGAGGTCTGATGTAAGTTGAGCCAGTATAATGTTAATTGATTGTAATAAATCTGCCATAGAGTCTTTTAAAAAAGGAATAGGTCATCCTTTAGCTCCATTAAATCACTTCGGGTCAAAAAGGGCTTCATTTGGAAGATTGCCTTCAATAGCGTCCTTCATGCCTGGTGCCATTTTAGGTGTGGCAGGAGTCCCAGAGCCGAGGACTGTGTTGTCTCTCTGGGTGAAACGTATACCTTTAGTGAAGTCTTATCTTTCAGGTTTTGTTTGTTCTTTGCTCCTGAGGATTTCCCCATCTTTCAGGAGCAATGTTTTTGCCTGCATCATAGGGTATGATTTAAGGCCAGAAAGCTGGCGTTGGAGCTGTTCTAAATTGCGACGGCCATTAATGAGCATTGCTTGCCCCCCCCCATTCAAAACTACCCTTGTCAGCTCCAGGTAGCTATAGGAATCATCAGTAACTCTATGGTCAGGACTTCCTGTAAGTAGAAAAAGACTTATTTTCTTTTTAATTCTTCTCTAATTCTTTTTACTTTCTTTTTAATTCTTCTCCCCTCTTTGGCCTCAATTTCCAACTGCTTATCATCTGAGCATCAGCTGACAAGGGCTGCAATTGGCTGGAGGTCTCCCACCAGACTTTGCCGAGAACTTCTTTTGCCTTGAAAACCCTATGGAGTCACCATCAGTCAGCTGTGACTTGATAGCACTTTACACACAGAGAGAGGCTCTAATATTGCTAGGTTTAAAAAAATCCACAGACAATAAGTCAGATATATCAGTTTGTGTGCCAGACTAAGGCCCAGGACAGACTGGCAATTTGCCCCGGTATCGAGTCGCGGCAAAAAAACCCCGGAGTAAACGATACCGGGTTTTCCCGTCCACACAGCAGGGGCCTCTGCCGGAAGAAACGGGACGGAGGCGCGCGGGACCGTTCAGACTGCCGCGCCAGAGGCGCGCTATATTCGCTGTTCCCCCATTATTTCGGCTGTGGGCGTATGTGCGCATGAGCGCATGAGCGCTCATGCGGTCATGCGCATAAGCGCATTTCGGCAATTTTTGTTTTTTTGCCCTGCAACGCCGGCACCGCATTGGGCAGTGGAGCGGAGCTCAGCCAATCACGCCGCTGCTGCCTCATGCCAAACGCGGGTTGCTCCCGGCTTTTCGGCTGCGCGTTCAGACTCCCCGGAAGCGGGGAAACGCGCGACGATCGCAGGCTTTCATGATTTGCGATGGCTTTTATCAGGTGTTTTTTTAAACCGGCTCTGAAGCGCGAGGGCTCCGGTAAGCTCCGGGTGGGGGACGCCAGGCAGATGCGCCTGTGTGAACGTTCCATTTACTCCGATATTGAGTCGCTGTCAGCCCGGGTCCCATCCCGCGGCAAATTGCCAGTCTGTCCTCGGCCTAAGACTGGGCAGCTTTGCTCCAAATCCCACTGGGTCACCCAGGGCCAGTCAGTCTTATCAGCCTAACCTACTGCCCATACAGTTGAAGGGCCATGAAAGAACACATGTTTGGCATGCAGAAGGTCCCAAGCTCAATCCCCAGCATCTCCAACTAAAAATCCAAGCAAGAGATGCTGTGAAAGACCTTTCTCTGCCTGAGTCCCTGAAGAGCTGCTGGCAGTCTGAGTAGACAAGACTGCCCTTGAGCTGAGCTCTGCTGTGCTTGGCAGGAAGTGACCTTTTGAGACAAAAGGCTTCTCCTCGCCAGAGGTGTGAGCCTTGGCATGAGCCGAAGGGCAAGCTAAAGTGCTCTTGGCCTGTGGCTCTTTGCCTGAGGGCTCCAAGAAACAGATGTGGATGAACCGAGAGCTTCAGAATAAGCTAAGGGAGAAAAAGGAAATGGAGGGAAGGTCAGCCCTCTAAAGAGGAGTATATGAAAGTTACTAGATACTGCAGATCACCCATCAGAGAAACCAAAGCTCAGTATGAGTTGGGTCTGGCCAGGGGGACTCACTACAATAAGAAAAACTTCTACAGATATGTGAAAAGCAAACACAAGGTATAAGAGGCAATTGGATCGCTTTTGGGAGTAGAAGAAGAAATTCTGGTGGAGGACAGAGAAAAAGCAGACAGGTTTAATGACTTTTTTGCCTCTGTTTTCTCCCAGAAGAACTCGAGGCCATCTAGAGATGGTATAGGACATAACAGGACACCTGAGTGTCCAGCTGACATTGACAGGGAGGTTGTGGAGAGGCACCTGGCTGCACTGGATGAATCCAAATCCCCTGGGCCAGATGGTGTGCACCCAAGAGTGCTCAAAGAACTTTCTAAGGAACTTGCAGAGCCTCTGTCCATCATCTTCAAGGCCTCCTGGAGGACAGGGGATGTGCCACAAGATTGGAGGAGAGGCAATGTTATCCCAATCTTTAAGAAAGGGAAGAAGGATGACCTGGGAAACTACAGGCCAGTCAGTCTGACTTCTGTTGCTGGGAAGGTATTAGAGCAGATTTTAAAGGGATCGATCAGCATGGTTTTGTCCCCAACAGAACTTGTCAGACTAACCTGGTTTCCTTCTTTGATCGTGTGACGAGCTTACTGAATCGTGGGAACTCTGTTGATGTGATTTACCTGTATTTCAGTAAAGCTTTTGATAAGGTTCCCCATGACATTCTGATGGGCAAACTAGAAGACTGTGGACTGAACTATAGGACAGTTTGGTGGATAGGGACCTGGTTAGAGGACTGCACTCAAAGAGTGGTGGTCAATGGCGTTTCATCAGATCGGAAGGAGATGTTCAGTGGGGTGCTGCAGGGCTTGGTTTTCAATGTTTTCATCAATGATCTGGATGAAGGGGTAGAAGGGCTACTCATTAAATTTGTTGATGATACCAAATTGGGAGGAGCAGCAAACACCCAAGAAGATAGAGTAAAAATTCAACAAGACCTGAATACTCTGGAGAAGTGGGCAGTTGCAAACAGGATGCAATTCAACAAAGATAAATGCACAGTACTACATCTGGGCCACAAAAATGTCAAGCACAAATACTGGATACATTTCTGGGGAGTAGTGTATGTGAAAGAGATTTCGGGGTACGAGTGGACTTTAAACTAAATATGAACAGTCAGTGTGATGCGGTGGTTAAAAAGGCAAATTCAGTCCGGGGTTATATTAAAAAGGCCATAGCATCAAAATCACAGGAGGTCATAGTCCCCCTGTATACTGCCTCACCAGGAGTACTGTGCAGTTCTGGAGGCCTCACTTCAAAAGTGATGTGGACAAAATCAAGAGGATGCAGAAGAAAGTGACAAGGACGATCAGGGGTCTGGAGACTGAGTCCTACAAGGAAAGGCTAAGGGCCCTGGGAACGTTTAGTTTGGAGAAGAGGAGATTGAGGTGGGACAGGATGGCTCTCTTTCAATATCTGAAAGGCCGTCATTTGGAGGAGGGCAAGGAGCTGTTCCAGTTGGCAGCAGAGGATAGAACCCAAAGCAACAGGTTTACATTACATGCAGAAAGGTATCGGCTGGAGATTAGGAAAAACGTTTATCACGGTCAGAGTGGTTCAGAGGTGGAATCAGCTGCCTAGGGAGGTGGTGAGCTCAACTTCACTGACAGCTTTCAAAAAGAGGCTGGATGAATATTTGTCAGAGATGCTTTAGGTTGGTCCTGCATTGGGCAGGGGGCTGGACTAAATGACCCCTTCTGACTCTATGATTCTATGACCGAGGGTGTGATTTACCGGAAGGTAGCTCTATGTGTTCCTGTGCTCCATAATGTTGTGACAGTAAAGCTCCTTTATTTATTCTACTTTATTCTGCTCTCAACAGTGTGTTTCAGGAGGGTTACAATAAAATGCCGTCAGAAAAACAACACTTGCCAGGCTAAGAGGACAGTTATCAGCCACCTGCTGCTACAACATGTGCCAAGGAGAAACTGAGTCACTCAGCCGAGCACTTGCCTGATTGGGTGGGTAGGAGAAGTGCCATCAACTTGCAGCCGGCTTGTGGTGGTGACCCTGCAGGGTTTTAAAGGCGAGAGACAGACAGAGGTGGACTTCCTGGGTGATCTCCCATCCAAGGACTAATCCTGCTTAGCTTCCCAGGCCTGACAAGACTGGGCTAGCCTGGACCACCAGAGAGGGTGGGCAACAACAACAAAAAAGTTCTGTGTCTTCTGGTGACCGTCCTCACTTCACTCAGGGAGACAGAGCAGAAGGCGTGGGAGTTTGTTTGTTGGTTTTAATTCTTAATTTATTTTACCATTTAAAGGGATACAAAATGAAAAAAAACAAAGGGAAAGGTGAGAAGCATAAAACATCATTTGCTAAACACATTTCAAGGACATTGCATAATAAATGAATATAAAACAGGAAAGAGTATCTTAGCAAAAGAGTATCATAATAATAATAAATATGGTGAAATAACCAGTACCTCAATCCTGTCCTTATTAATATTTGAATTTTGGTTCCGCAACATTCTATGCTTGCTATAACTGATTCGGCTCAAGAACTGGCAGTCAGAAGACAATGGCCAGGGCTGACTGGCTGCTTGGTGAAGTCCCGCCCACGTCAGCCCCGGTCAGTGTCTTCGGCTCAGTCTGCTCCAGTCCTCCGACAGGAGAGGACCATCTGCAGTGTGAGCACAGGGACAGGACCTCAAGGCTGAGAGAAGCCCTTTTCCGCCTCCCCCACCATCCCCTGGGCTTTCTATGGGGGCAGTAGGCCCAGAGAAGTCCTTTTCCGCCCCCCCACACCATCCCCTGGGCCTTCTATGGGGGCAGTAGCCCCAGGGATGCCCTTTTCCGCCCCCCACACCATCCCCTGGGCCTTCTATGGGGGCAGTAGGCTCAGAGAAGCCCTTTTCTGCCCCCCCCAACATCCCCTGGGCCTTCTGTGGGGGCAGTAGGCCCAGAGAAGCCCTTTTCCGCCCCCCCACACCATCCCCTGGGCCTTCTGTGGGGGCAGTAGGCCCAGAGAAGCCCTTTTCCACCCTCCACACCATCCCCTGGGCCTTCTGTGGGGGCAGTAGGCCCAGAGAAGCCCTTTTCCACCCCTCTTCCCTTCCCCCTTCAGGTATTGCCTGACGTAATGGATGGAGAAGGGAGGGAGGATGGGACTGTATGGATGAAGGGAGGGAGGATGGGATTGTCGGGTGTTGATTGATGCTTTGAGACTGGTGGGATGGAATGTGGGGACCCTGCCTGTCAGGGTCCTTAGTTAGTCAGCCAAACACCAGGCCTTGTTCAGTGAAACAAGAATGGTATTTATTAAGCTGCAAGACTAGGTCACATAAAACAGAAGCATTGTTAAGAATACCTTGGTTACATGAAGCATAAAGATATACCCTAAAGGGGGGGGAAGGGCCCCTCCCTTCCACCAATGGAGGCTTCTCGTGCGCGCGGGAAGCACAGAAGCTGTAACTAACAGTTCACCCTCCATCCCACCTTTCCCAGCCTAGCTGTTGTCTTTAGAAAGCGATATGGAGACAGGCAGCTTGGCTTTCAAGGCCATTTCTGGCCTGGGATCTTAAGATACGGCCCGGTTGCCCGGGCAGCATCGGCAGCTCCCCACATTCCATCCCACCAGTCTCAAAGCATCAATCAACACCCGACAATCCCATCCTCCCTCCCTTCATCCATACAGTCCCATCCTCCCTCCCTTCTCCATCCATTATGGCAGGCAATACCTGACACCTTTCTTCCTCTCTCCTTTCACTCTTCCCCCTCTTCCTTCCTTCTTCCTTCCTTCTTCCTTCCTTCTTCCTTCCTTCCTTCCTTCCTTCCTTCCTTCCTTCCTTCCTTCCTTCCTTCCTTTCTCCAACCTTCTCTCCCTTCCACCCTTCCTCCCTTCCTTTCTATGGCCCATTGTCTTCCACCACAACGGGCTTTGCTCCCTAGTAAAATATATTTCTATGTATATTCCCATTATTTCCTATCTATAAGGGGCTAGGTAGGAAAACATATAAACAAGAAACATAAGGAAAGAATAAGAAAACATTTTTCCTTATACAAGGTTAATACTATCATGCAATAACTGGTAAATGTGTAACTACAAAAGATTAATGAATATAACTATGAGAATATAATTATATGGTTTGGAATATTAATCAATTCCAGTTTCTTTATAACTCCTCTAACAGCTTTATCTAATCTATGTAGTTTGTCTCTAGTAATTATAAAAGGTTCTCCACTTATTCTTGAATTCAGTGATTGGCTTTTTTTAAAATATAGTTTGTCATTTTCACTACAACAGCATATTCTTCCATTTTGTCTCTCCAGTTCTTATAATTTGGGCAGATTTCAGACTTCGACTTGGTTGCAAATACTAGTGGTACCACGGTTCACATATATCTGCACAGTTCATGATCTAATCTGTTTATATTAGATGGTAAAACTCCATGGTTTCAAGGGAAATTTTAAATTCAAGATTTTCTGCATTTCAGTATGTATTTCTACCAAGAATTTGTTAGTATTTTTGCAGGATCACCACGTATGGTAAAAAGTACCATCTGTCTCTTTACATTTCCAGCACTTTCCTTTATATTTGTTATCCATCTTCTCAATATCTTTCAAAGTAATGTACCAATGATAGAACATCTTGTACCAATTTTCTCTGACTGTTTGACTCACTGTAGACTTTAAATCTTTCATCCATAAGCTTTCCCACTGCTGGAGTGAAATTTCTTCATCAAAATTCTGCATCCATTTCACCATACATGTCTTAACCTGTTCCGTTTCTGTATCATATTGAAGTAGAAGTTTATAAATGGTTTGGGTCAGGGTTTGGAGACAGAGTTTGGGAGGGTTTGGAGAGAGAGAGACAGAGCTAGGGTTGCCAGGTCCCCTCATCAATCCAGTGGGGCGATCTGGGGGGTGTTCCAGGGGTGGGCAGGGATGCCCCCAAGGCCCATCTGCAAGCCCTGCCCCCAAGCCACAGCCAACCACAGACACACCTCTCCCCCCCCTGCTAAAAGATTAAAGGGCTTCAACTAGGGAGCACATGGCCTGCCAAGCAGTTGGAGAGCCCTTTAAATCTTTTATCAGTGAGGGAGGGGACTGTCGCAGGCCACAGCTCCACTAGCAAAAAGGTCCTTTAAAGGGTCTTTTTGCCATCAGGGTGGGGGTCGTGGTGAGCTCCTTTCCCAGTGGTGATTTGCTGCTGGGGATTCAGGCCCGCACCACCACCTCTTTAAGAACTCTGGTTCAAGGTTGCATAGGTCAAAAACAGTACTTTAAATTGGACCCAGCAACAAACTTGTAACCAGTGAAGCTCTTTGAAAATTGGAGTGATACATTGACAGGAATTTATCCTGGCCAATAAACGTGTAGCTGAAATGTGCAAATCTAACATCATTTTGCCACATTAATCATAGATCATGTATAACAGATAGGTATGCCAGACCCCTCAGTGGGGGCAGGGGTGTCCCGCTGCCAGGCCCCACCTCTTCACCCTAACCCTAACCTCCCCAGAGGGGAGGGATGCCCAGCATGTCAGCAATGTGCTTATGTGAGCCAGAAGTGACACAGGCATGTCATGGACATTGGGGGTGATGCTCTGGTTTTGGGGTAAAAACTCTATGGTAGAAGATAGTTCTACCATAGAATTTTGCCCCAAAACTAGAGCATCACACCACCACCACCAATGTCCCTGAGGTGCCTATGTCACTTCCAGGTCATGTTGGAATATCACATTCCTCCCTACTCCCAGTAAGAACCCCCCATCCCCCACCAGCTGCTCTGAGGAACCTGACAACCCTAATAACAGATGTCTTACAGAGAGTCCATCATGGGATCACCATTAAAAAAATCAAATTATTAATAGGTGCATCTATACAAAGTGAAATATGAAATACAAAAATATATAAAAACTAAAAATAAGGCCCATTGTGCAAATAAATACAACGAGCTCTAGAAGGAGGCTCTGGGTAGGTGCCCCAGCCTTGGGCACTCAGCATCAATTTGCTGTGGTGACCTCAGCCAGGTATAATGACACAAAATCCACCATTTTCTCAAGGAGAACTGATCTCTGCCATCTGGAGAGCAGTTGTAATTTTATTTATTTATTTATTTACTAGGAGTACGGCCCATTGTGGTAAGAAATACGAAGAGCTCTAGAAGGAAGCTCCAGGTAAGAGTCCCGACTGTGGCTGGTGCAGCAGCAGAGGGAAGGGGGAAATAGAGGGAGGCAAGCGGTGTTTATTTCCTTCTGCTTAGCTATAAGGCAGGGCTTAGCTATAAGGCAGCTATAAGCTCAAGTCATTTTGCTGCCCCAAGTGGGTAGTATGGGAGGACAGCCTCATGGTAACAGGTATGGTTCCCTCTGTCCCTGACTTATGTTGATTTGGGGCTATGCAGTGGCAGCTAAGGTAGAAAACCACCTCCTCCTATGCCATGTCTTCTGGGTTCCAAGAATCTGGAAAATGGTTCTGTAGCCAGTTACAGGGTTGCCAACACTGGGTTGGGAAATACCTGTAGATTTGAGGGGTAGAGCCTGGGGAGGGCAGGGTTTGGGTGGGAGGAACCTCAGTAGAGTATCATGCCATAGAATCCACTGGCCAAAGCAGCCATTGTCTCCAGGAGAACTGATCTTGGTCATCTGGACATCAGTTTCAATAGCTGAAGATCTCCAGGTGCTGCCTGGAGGTTGGCTTATGTTAATTTGGGGCTATGCAGTCACAGGAAGGTAGAAAAGCACCTCATCCTGTGCCATGTTTTCTGAGTTCCAAGGGTCTGGAAAGCATTTCCATAGCCAATTACACGGTTGTCAACTCTGGGTTGGGAAATACCTGTAGATTTGAGAGGTAGAGCCTGGAGAGGGCAGGGTTTGGGATGGGGAGGGACTTCAGGAGGGTATAATGCCATAGAGTCCACTGGCCAAAGCAGCCATTGTCTTCAGGAGAACTGATCTTGGTCGTCTGGACATCAGTTGTAACAGCTAGGAAATTTTCTGTAGGTAAAATGATGTGCTGTAGCTGGGGAACACAGTGATTTCTGGGAGATCTCCAGGCCCCACAGGGAGATTGGGATATGCGTTTTACCTCAGGACTCCCAACAGCAACAGCAAACTTTAGAATGTTAGAGGCAAAGGCCAATCAGGCCACATATACAAATGACCTCTGTGTTCCAACTGGCTATTGGGGGGAGAGGAACAGCAAACTGTTTAGAATATTGGAGGCAAGACTCAAGCAATGCAGCCAGTGGATAGGGACAGCTTCTGAGTGACAGATCAGGGAGCCAACTGATTTGGGAGCATGTGGAATGTTCAGCAGTGTGCTACCACCAAAACAGAATTATTATACAGAGAGATTGTATTCAACTTACATCCCACCCTCCCCGCATGGCAGGCTCAGGGTGGGTTACGCCAAATTTGATAAAAATACAATATACACAGTTAATACAGTTAAAACACTAGTAAAATTCCACAATGGCCTTCATCCAGTGCCGTTGTCATTGACATTAAAACCTCACAGGTGCCAACTCTGGTATTTAGTTCTGACCCATTGAGGGGAGGTCCAGTAAAGAGGGAGGGATGTCCGTCAACCCAGTTAAAAGCCTGGCAGAAGAGCTCCATCTTGCAGGCTCTGCAGAACTGTAAAAGGTCCTGCAGGTCCCTGATCTCATATGGGAGCTCATTCTACCAGGGAGGGGCCAGGGCTGAAAAGGCCCTGGCTCTAGTCAAGGCAAGGTGGATGTCCCTGAGGCCAAGGACCATGAGAAGATGTTGATTGGCTGATCATAAAGCCCTTGGGGGCTCATTAGAGGGAGAGGCAGTCACACAGATATGTGGGCACCTGGCTACATAGAGCTTTAAAGGTAAGCAACCAGCACCTTGAAATGGATCTGGTACTCAATAGGCAGCCAGTGCAATTTGCACACTGTTGGCCTGCACAGGCAATGACATCAGCACTGGTGCTGTTGCATTTTGCACCAGCTGCAGTTTCCAGAGCAGAATCAAGGGCAGCCAGAGCAGAATCAAGGGCAGCCACATGTAGAGAGAATTACAATAATCTAACCTGGAAGTGACCAGATCCTGGGGAGTGAGATATGGGTCCAACTCTCTGATCTGTCTCAGATGGAAAAAGATGCAGACCTGGCAGTGAGGTATCCAGGAATACCCCCAGGCTCTTCACCTTCAGCACTGGCACCAATAAGTTCCCGTCAAAGGTAGAAGCCCGATCCCAGTCCCCTGTGATCCAGGTACAGGACCTCCATCTTCAATGGATTCAATTTCAGTCTGCTTTGTTGTAACCAACCAGCCATGTCTTGTAATGCCCTCTCCAGATTTTCTGGGGCAGAGTCTGGGTGGCCATCCATCAGTAGTTAGAGCTGGGTGTCATCTGCATATTGGTGACAACCCAGCCCCTACCTCTGGATAATCTGGGCCAGGGGGTGCATGTAGATATTAAACAGCATTGGGGAGAGAATCGACACCCACGGCACACCATATTCTAGCAGGTGTCACTGAGATAATTCCCCCCAAGTGCCACCATCTGCCACCAACCTTGGAGGAAGGAGGTCAGCCACTGCAAGGCAAGCCCCCATATCCCCACATCAGCGAGGCGGTGGGTCAACAGATCATAGTCAACTGTATCAAATGCCGCCAAAAAATCAAGGAGTATCAGCAGCACCAAACAACTTTGATCCAGGTGTTTCTGGAGGTCATTCACTAAGGTGACCAACACCATCTCTGTCCCATGGACAGGGTGAAAACCGGACTGGAAGCTGTGTTGCTACTGCCTTCTCCACTACCTTACCCAGGAACTGTAGATTAGACACAGGGCAGTAGTTTGTAAGGGCCATAGAGTCCAAAGAAGGTTTTTTTTAGGAGGGACAGATTGATAATCTCCGCACCTCATGGCCGTAGGCTTTTACCAGCCACGATGGGCAAGGAGGCATGTAGTGCGCTTCACAGCCATCAGGGTCCTGTCAACTTCTTCCTGGAAGAGCAGACTGAAATGGTCCAACACTGGACCAGAAGACAGCCAAGGGGCTTCCAGTTCCCTTATTGTATCAAGTGTGGCTGGAAGATCACGGTGGAGTGACAAGACTTTATCTGCAAAATGACTCGCAAATGCCTCACAGCCAATAGACAATTCTCTAGCACTTGGAATGCCCTGAGGCAATGTAGTTAGAGACTGAATTATTCTAAATAATTGGGCCAGGTGTGAGCTTTCAGACGTAATGGAGGTCACATAGAAATTCTTTGCAGTCTTCACTGCCATCTCACAGGTCTTCATAAATGACCTAAATGATGCCCTTGCCACTTCGTTGTGGGCTTGTCGCCACTTTCTCTCTAGCCATCTTAGCTCCTGTTTCATCCACCTTAGCTCTGGGGAATACCACGGTGCCAATTTGGTATGAGGGCAAAGAGGGAGCTGGGGAGTGACCTTGTTGATGATTTTAGAAAGATGGTGCTGCCAGTCTTCCACTAGCTCACCTGAAGATTGGCAACAGTGGTTCCTCAGGAGGAAAAGTACGGTCTTTCTCCACAGTGGGGACCAAAGGAGCTTACATCATTCCTCTCTCCCCCTTTTGAATTGCACAACATCCCTATGAGGTAGGTTAGGCTGAAAGTCTGTGACTGGTCCAAAATCACACACTCAACTTCCACAGAAAGAACCTGCATCTGGCAGACCCTGCTCTGAAGCACTAACTGCTATGCCACACTGGATGTCTTGGGAGGCGGCTGGTGAACAGGAGCAAGCATCCAGGACTAGTTACATCATGCCAGTCAGGTGTCATCAAGTTAACCTGCTGCCAGGCATAGGATAGCCAACCTCTAGATGGAGCCTGAAGAGCACCTGGTATCACAACTGAACTCCAGACAACAGATCACTCTCCTCCTGGAGAAAATAACTGCTTTGGAGGGTGGACTCTTTGGCACTCTGTTCAGCTAAGGCCTCTCTCCTCCCCAAACTCTCGGTTCTGTAGAATCCACCACAAAATCTCCAGGAACTTCCCAACCTGGAGCTGGCAAACCTAGTCAGGATTGGCCCTAATGAGTTCCCCACAAAGGCCAAAGTAGGCCTTGAAAGGGCCTCCTGCCCCTGCCTTTTTACTTGGTTGCCTAGCAACAGCCACTGAGGGGAAAGTGAGCCCCACAGCAAGAGGAGAAGAGATTGGTTTGACAGCCGGTGGCTCACCTCAGTTGTGGGAACAGTTGTTTCAGTAGCCAGCCAGACATGGAGGAGTGAAACAGTGGCAGTAGAAGCATCTTCATCAGGAGAGAGAGCCATTTTGGCAGTTTATTCAGACAGGGAAGAGTGGCCAAGCCAGCAGTAGGTGGGGGAGAAGACAGACCCAGCACCCAGCCAATGGCACATGAATACACTTGAGTGGCGGTTGACGGGCCAATGGCTAATGGAGCTCAAAGCACAGCCAATTGGAGAGCTGGAAAGTGCCAATACCATAGGGCTTTTATATATATACTAGGGAGCAAAGCCCGTTGTGGTGGAAGACAATGGGCCCTAGGAAGGAAGGGAGGGTGGAAGGGAGAGAGGGTTGGAGAAAGGAAGGAAGGAAGGAAGGGGGAAGAGTGAAAGAGTGAAAGAAAGGAGAGAGGAAGAAAGGAAAGGGGGGAAAGGAAGGGAAGAGGGGTGGAAAAGGGCTTCTCTGGGCCTACTGCCCCCATAGAAGGCCCAGGGGATGGTGTGAGGGGGCGGAAATGGGCTTCCCTGGGCCTACTGCCCCCATAGAAGGCCCAGGGGATGGTGTGGGGGGGCGGAAAAGGGCTTCTCTCACCTGCCTCAGCCTGTGCTCACACTCCAGACGGTCCTCTCCTATCAGAGGACTGGAGCAGACTGAGCAGAACACACTGACTGGGGCTGATGTGGGCGGGACTTCGCCAAGCAGCCAGTCAGCCCTGGCCAGTGTCCTCTGACTACCAGTTCTTGTGCTGAATCAATTATGGCAAGCATAGAATGTGGTGGAACCAAAATTCAAATATTAATAAGGACAGGATATATGATACAGGGCTCAAGATAAAAATATAAAACCAAACTAAACATTGCTACAGTCTCTGAAATTTACAATGAAACAAATTGTATAAACCATTTGTAAATGAAATAGGAGGCTAGGGTCCACAGTAATAATTCACCTAGGTTTAAATAACTACTTAGATTAAATAACTATCTAGGGCCTCAGGTATGTACAGTATTTACAAAAGTGTAAGGCTAACTAGTATTTCCAGATGTGCCATCAAAAAAGAGGGGAATACAAATACATGTACAAGTTATAGTTCTGTCCTGCCTAACCTACCTCACAGGGTTGTTTTGAGGATAAAACAAAGGTGGGAAGAATGAGGAAAGATGCTTTGGGTCTCCATGGGGGAAAAGGCAGGGTACTAATGAATTAATTAAATAAATGAATGATTGTTTTTGCATGTATTAGGGGTGTTGTCTTACATTCAAGGTTTATCTTACTTCCAAATAAACACAGTATTTGGCAAGCACCAGGGTGACATATCTATCATTACCTGGCAGAAGATTAAGCAGATAACCGGGGGGGGGGGGGGGGCGGAGAAGGACACTAAAAGAGGAGGAAGCAGAGGTGCTCTTGACTCTCCAAACAGCAGCCTAAAGAGAGAGGAAAATCTCAGATAGCTTTTGGAGTCTGAGAATCACAAGGGCAAAACCTTTGCTCACATGGTGTATTACAAAATCTTCCTATGAATTGTGTAATTGGCAAAAAATATTGAATCGTGCCAAAGGGGATGAGGTGTGGGGGATGGAAAAGGGCTTCTCTGGGCCTAGTCCCCTCACAGAAGGCCCAGGGGATGGCATGTGGGGGACAGAAAAGGGCTTCTCTGGGCCTAGTCCCCTCACAGAAGGCCCAGGGGATGGCATGTGGGGGACGGAAAAGGGCTTCTCTGGGCCTAGTCCCCTCATAGAAGGCCCAGGGGATGACGTGTGGGGGACAGAAAAGGGCTTCTCTCCGCGGCCTTGAGGGCCTGCCCCTGCACTCAGAAGGTCCAGACGGTCCTCTCCTGTCGGAGGACTGGAGCAGACTGAGCTGAAAACACTGACCGGGGCTGACGTGGGCGGGACTTTGTGAAGCAGCCAGTCAGCCCTGGCCTGTGTCCTCTGACTGCCAGTTCTTGAGTCGAATCAATTATGGCAAGCATAGAATATGGTGAATCCAAAATTCAAATATTAATAAGGACAGGATAGGCAGAGTGAGGTCAATCACTAAGAATCTACACTGCTTCACCATAATTCTTCTTTCATAACTGCTTTAATAACTGGTTCCAAATCACCTCATTTACACCTCTACCAGTTCATCTTCTCAGGATTTCTGAAGAGGAAGTAAGGCTTTCCACTCTTTAAGTCCTGGTCTTCTAGTTTGTTAGGTGCCGATGTAAGTTCACCCTCTGTTTTGGCATCAGAACACTAGTTGGAAAACATCTTGGGAAAACAGTTTCCTCCTTCAAATTCTATCCCATTTCCTAAATAAATTAAATATGGCGTGTTTTGAAAATGATACATTTATTTTGATTTTGTTGTGATCTGCTTGTGGGCTGCCCTGAGTAGAAAACATAAACCATTCCTAGGACAGCTAGAGAAATTCCTGAAGATTTGGGGGTGGAGCTTCAGAAGAGCACAGTCTGGGTTGGGAGGTCAGCAGAGGTGTGATGGGAGAGAGCATGATGGCCAAAGCTCCCATTTTCCTAGGGTTGCCAATCTCCATGTGTCACCTGGAGATCTTCCACTATTACAACTGATCAGATTACAGAGATCGGGGGGGGGGGGTTGTAGAAAATGGTTGCTTTGGCTGGTGGACTCTATGGCCCTATACCTCACTGAGGTATCGCCCCTCCCCAAACCCCACCCTCCCTAGGCTTCACCCCCATAATCTCCAGGAATTTTCCCAACCCAGAGCTGGGAATCCTACATTTTCTTCAAGGGAACTGACCTCTGTAGTCTGGGGATCAGATGTAGTTCCTGGATAACTCCAAGCCCCACCTGTAGGAAGGTAGCCCTAGGTGACAGAGAGAGAGAGAGAGATGATAGTGGGGCTTTTTTTTTTTCTGGGGAAACATGCCAGAATGGAGTTATGGAACTTCTTTGACAAAATTCATGAGTTTTCAATATATAGACTGAGAACTTCATTTCCCTCTTGACAGTTCCAGAACCTCTTTTTTTTTTTTTTTTTTTAAAGCAGCCCTGGATTATAGAAAAAAATCCAGCCTCTAAGATCAACCCCCAGTTTTTCTGTTAACCTCCCCACCCCCTGCCCCCTTTACCTCAGAACTCCCTTCAGTGACCCCTGTAACAGCCATTATCCTTCCCTGCTACGACTCTCCTCTGTTGGAAGGAGCGCCTTCCCCAGCCTGTAGGCAACTTCATTCTTCCCAGGGCAGTCTATATGACACGTTTTGAGCATTTGAGTATTAATATTATTTATGGATGCCAGCCTCCGGGTGGGAAAATGCAACTGTCCCTAGAGTATCAGCTGATATTCATGGCTCAGCATCTAGGGATTCCAGCCTCCGGGTGGGGACTGAGGATCCCCTCGAACTGCAGCTCATCTCCAGGCTACAGAGATCAGTTCCCCTGGAGGAAATGGCTGCTTTGGTGGGTGTAGTGTAGTCTTTGGCACAGTACCCCCCTGAGGTCCCTGTCCTCCCCAGGCTCCATCCCCAAATCTCCAGGAGTTTCCCATCTTGGATCTGGCGACTCTACCCCCCCTCCATCCACCACCGGTGGCCTGGGGGGACCTGGGAACCCTAATTGGGTTTTAGTATACTTGTTATTCTCTGCCAAAGCTTTTGTAGGTTGTGGGGTGGTTTTGGTTTTTGGGGGTTTTTTTGGCAAACCCAAGAGAAAATGTTGGGGAAGTTTAAAAACTAATGTCTATTGTGTAATTTCCCCAAGAATCAGCACTTGCTTTCTAACACTTGGTAGCAGCCCCAGTCAGTCAGAGGGGCTCGACAGAGCTCATGAAGTCCACAAACCAGCTCCAGAAGAATGAGACCCTCAGAGTGCCCCTTTGCAAGATGTGGTGGTGCTTCTGAAGTGCATGTTGGTACTCCATCAGATGGCACACATTGCTTCATACATAACTGGAGCCCACTCTTCTTGGGGAGCAGGAGGGTAAAGTGTTCTCTCGTGACATTGTGCACGTTGTTGAATCAGACTTCTAAATGGTGTTCCTTAACCATGAGTCACTATCATGTTCGAGCAGATGCTCTTCAAATCAACCTCAGGAAGGCTCCGGGCCACTTTCAGACTCAACAGCAAGTAACATTCCTGTTGAGTAAGGAGGAAATTTAATCTCTGGGGAAGGAAATGGCAGCTCAGAAAGTGGACTCAAGAATATCTATCCAATAATAGAACTGACAAGGAATTCTAAAATTTGCAATATTCCTCATAAGTATTGTGCAGAATACGACAGCCTTGGAATTTTCACCCAGCTGGATAAAAATGTCAACTGTGCCATCATAAGCATTCTAATTATAAGTATGAACCATATTTTTAAAATCTCAATCAGCAGTCAAGGACCAACCCAGATATAAGCCTGGCATGAATGAAAATTTGACATACTAAAATGCAAAGTGCACTCTGTTGTGTTCATAATGCACCAGTTGTCACTCTTGAACAGATTTGCTCTCAGCAACACTCTCTGATCAGTGATTTGTTTATTGAGAGTTGTACATGTTTCAAGCTAAGACTGTGTCAGAATCCTGGTTAAATCAGTTCTCAACACCAGTCACTTCACAGAAAGTTAACTTTATTGAGATATTCATAGATACCGTACTGGACACGAGCTATTGTTAGGACTGAAGGTGAACACACGAAGGCTGCAGATATAGTGTGTTCAAGTAAAGGCACTAAAGACCAGGACCCAATCAGCCCATGGTATTTGCCCACCAGAATGAACAGCCAACTACCCCCCACTAAGCATGTACCCCTCCTAGAGCATCCCTCTCGTCAGAATTAAGACTCGTCTACCCCCCCAAAGGCACATAGTCTCTACATTGCAAGGAAAACAGAATAACAGACATTTGAGAAGCCAGGACATTTGGCCTCACTAAGGTGACAAGCCCTGGCACATCAAAGAGAGAGAACCTCCTCTCTCAATGTCAGGTGAGCTGTAAAATGCATAGGGAGCCTGACATTCTGCCCACCCCCAAGACCCCTTACCCTTCAGTTTGTGAGGGTATTTGTTATGGAATGCACAGGTTAGAGATGGGATTCTAACATATTTACATTCCACCCACGCATTATGTGATTCATCAAAGTTCTTCCATTTAATTAAATAGTACAGTTGGTTCCATCTCAACTTAGAATCAAGGATCTCTTCCACTTCTTGGTGGGGTTCACCATCTATCATCAGAGGAGGTGGGGCAGCTGGAGGTGGTCTCCAGTTGTTCGGGCCCAGATCCCTTTTTAGGAGACCGAAATGAAATACAAGGTGAAAATGCCTCAGAGTCTTGGGTAAATCAGGTTCCACAGCCACTTTGTTCAATACTCTCAACATCTTGAATGGGACAATATACTTCCACCCCAATTTTCTCCCCAGCTGGAGCCCTATCAGATTTTTTGTTGAGAGGTACACTGAGTCCCCATGCAGGAGCTCTCCCTTTATCAGCTTGCTTTTTGTAGTCCTCTTTTGCCTTTATCAGAGTCTCTTGGATCATGGACCATTGATCCTTTAGCCCCCCCCCCCACGCTTGCAAATCTCACTGTTTGGGCTCCTAGGTAGTCACCATGGGGATGGGGGGCCCCTTCATACCCGTGCACAACCTTAAATGGGGAGAAACCAGTGGCACTGTGCACTGAGTTATTATAACTGTATTGCGTGTAAGGGAGGTTGACCCAGTTGTCCTGCTGGTAATTGGTGAAGCACCGGAGGAACTGCTCAACCACTTGAATCACCCTTTCAGTCTGCCCGTCCATCTCTGGGTGATAGGAACTACGGAGACCTTGTTCCACCCCCAACACCTGCAGCAGTTCTTTCCAGAATTTAGTGAGGAACTGCGACCCCTGGCCTGAAATGATCTTGTGAGGAATGGAATGCAGCCTTACAATGTGGTGCAGGAAAAGCTTGGCTAGTGACTTGGCCGAGTGCAGTTGTTTGCAAGGAATAAAATGTGCCTGTTTGGAGAATGTGTCAACCACTAACCAAAGCACGGTTCTACCTTTATTGGGTGGTAAATCCATTATAAAGTTAATTGAAATCACTGCCCATGGTATCTCTGGCATTTCAAGGGGTTATAAGGTCCCAGGGGGCTTTCCTGGCCTCCGTTTCCCCATTAGGCAGGGCTGGCAAGAACCCACGTATTGGGAAATATCTGCCTTCATACACAGCCACCAGAATTGCCTTTGAGGGAGGTGCAGGGTTTTCAGCTATCCAAAATGCCCCACCAGTTTATTTTCATGTGCTAAAGTCAGGATTTCCCCTCTCAATGCATTAGGCATGAACACCCTCCCACCTCTGTACCAACAGCCATCCACCTTCTGCTCTGCTAAATTATCAGTTTGAATGTCCTCCATGTCCCCTTCTGAAAAAGCTGTTTTAAATTTGCAAATCCAGGGTTCAACATCAATGGGGACCTCTGTTTTTGCCCTGCTGCAAGTTATCCCCCCCACACACACACACTGGGTGGTTGTGAACATTGAGTTCTTCTTGCTGGCTGTCATGTTGTGGGAGGTGGAATAGTGTGTCAGCCAGAGAGTTTGACTTCTTGGGAGGTGCTGGAGGGTGAATTGAAATTTAGAGGGAAAATTTCGCCCAGCATTGCTGCTTGGTGTTCAGGTGCCTGGGTGTGTGTAATGCCTTCAAATTTTTGTGATCCATCCACACTTCAAATGGCACTCTCACCCCATCCATCCAGTGCTTCCAGGTCGTAAGGGCCAGTTTGATGGCAACTGCCTCCTTATTCCAAACAGCCCAATTACGCTCCATAGGGTTGAACGTCTTAGACACATATGCCATGGGGTGGAGCTTTCCATCCTCCCCCTGTTGCAGCATTGCCCCTCCCATAGCCACATCAGAAGCATCCACTTGGAAAAGGCTTATTTTCGTCAGGATGATGTAAAATGGGCTAAGAGATAAACAACCCCTTGATTATTTGAAATGTCTGTGGGCACTCTGGGGTCCATTCCAGTCTGGTACTTGGCTTGTTACTGTAGGACCCTTTCCCTTGGTTTTTAAGAAGTCAGTAAGGGGCAGGACTACCAGGGTGAAGTTTGGGATGAATGTGCAGTAGAGATTGGCAGATCCAAGAATTGATTGGAGTTGGCACTGGATTCAAGGAGCCTCACACCCCACCACATCCTGTACTTTATGGGGGTCCATGCAAAACCCCTTCCCCAAAATCCAACAGCCCAGGAAATCTAGTTCCTCCCAGAGCATCCCACCCACCAGAATTAACAGTCGTCTGCCCCCCCCCAGGCATGTAGCCTCTACATAGCAAGGAAAACAGAATAACAGACATTTGAGAAGCCAGGACATTTGGCCCCACTAAGGTGACAAGCCCCTGGCACACCAACGAGAGAGAACCTCCTCTCTCAATGGCAGGCGAGCTGTAAAATGCATAGGGAGCATGACAGACCACTCAATGGCGCCAGCCCCAGAATTATACATGATGCAAACAAGCCCCCCCGTGACTTATCCAGTCACCCTGTATACTCAGCCTGCCTAAAATCAGCACATACCATCAAGTCTCCTCCCCCCTCACCTGCAATTCTACAGTTATTTTATCTAAGGCAGCAGCTAGCAGAGTGACAGACACCCAAGGACATTCACAAACTTCCCAGCTGAGAGGTGTCTTGAGAAACTGTTACCAACCAACAGAGCAAAGCACCTACGCACCTACACACTCACACCAGACAACCCGCCCCCATGCCAAGATAAAGGAGATGAAGATGGAATATGGCAAATGAGGCCCCGAATTTGACATTCTGCCCCCCCAAAGACCCCTCACCCCACTGGTTTGTTAGCATGGCATTCATGGTAGGAACAAACAAGCTTGGGGGGCTTTGACATGATCTTGTCGCACCCATTCATTATGGCTCGGGTCAAAGCATCACCATTTAATGTGATAAAACAAGTGTCCCCTTTTTTATTCTAGAGTCCAAAATCTCCTCCACGTCCTCCACAGGATCTCTCATTCATTGGACTTTTTTCTTTGTCACATCAAGTCACAGCCAACTGATGGCAACCCTGTAAGGTTGTCAAGGCATGCAACACATGGGAAAGGCCATGGCTCTGTAATAGAGCATCTGCTTGGCATGCAGAAGGTCCCGGGTTCAGTCTCCAGCATTTCCACCTAAAAGGATCAGGCAGGAGGAGATGTGAAAGACCTCTGCCTGAGACTCTGGAGAGCTGCTACCAGTATGGGTAGACAGTAGTGACCTTGATGGACCAGAGGTCTGATTCTGTATAAGGCAGCTTCTTGTGTTCAAGTATTCAGAGGTTGTTTGCCATAGTCTGTCTCCGCATAGCGAACCTGGGCTTCCTTAGTGGTCTCCAAATACTAACCAGGGCCGACAGAGCTTAGCTAGCCTGGGACATACCTTACTCGGCTATTAAAAACATTACTTGGATCACTTGAAATATGCAACATAAGGGTCTGTTTTGACGATGAACAAATATGAATGCAAGCTGCACATACAGCATCAGAGAAATGTAATGGGAAGCTACCTTTTAAACACCACATTTTAATGTACTATAGCTGGAATGAGCTGCAGATGTCTCCTTTCTTGGAGACATTTTCAGGGTTCTCTCGCACGTATATTTGTCAAAGATCCAGCTGGTGAGTAATAATGTTTCATGGGTGATATAATTGCTCATTAGATGCTTTGCTACGGTGTCATCAACATGGCCAATTGTAAAGGCAAACACATTTAAAAGTGATGGTAATTTCCCATCCCTCCTGGTAATGGGTGACATCTAGCTATTTGTAAAGTCTGTTGTAGGTGACACTGGCATTAATTTAGTTTATGTTAGAAATGTTGATATTGCTCCTTTCTGTCTGGAATAAAGCCTCTAGGTGGTTTGCAAAAGAAAACGTAAAAATAGCACAAAAGGATCAATTTAAAACAAGATGGACAATCAAGTAACAGCATCCAAAAATGCTTCAAAAGCACCGAGAAAGAGCTTGGCTAAAAAAAGACCCTCTGGAATAAGAAAAGTTTGATGCAGGCCTCAAGGGAAGAACTCACTCGCAGAACAGGGGGAGCAGCCAGAACATCCACAGTTGCCATTTCCTGGTTGGAAAATTCCTGGAGATTTGGGGGCAGAGCAAGGGAAGGGTGGAGTTTGGGGGGGGGAGTTCAGCAGGGATGTGATGCCACAGAGTCCACCTTCCAAAGCTTTCCATTTCATCCCAGGGAACTGAACTCTGTAGTCTGGAAATGAGCCGTTATGCCAGGAGAACTTCAGGCCCCACCTGGAGGCTGGCAACCCTAAGGACAGCAGTCAATAGCAAACCCTTTCTGAATGTCCCGTGCCTTGGAAATCCTGTGGGGGTGCCATAAATTGGCTGCATCTTGATGGCACTTTCCACCCACCACCCCCAGTCCAAAAGACTCCATGTTAAGCATTTTCCCCAAGAGTGCTAAGAATTGCTTAAAACAAAGAGGCCAGGGATGTTAATCCAAAAATAGGTACAGAAATATATGAATTCTTTTGATTGTGTGCTAAAATAATCTGTCCCCCTGACCTGGATGGCCCAGGATAGCCTCATATAGTCAGATCTTGGAAGCAAAGTGGGGTAGACCCTGGTTAGTACTTGGATGGGAGACCACCAAGGAATACAGAGGCAGCCGATGGTAAACCAACTCTGAACGTCTCTAGCATCGATAACCCCATGAGGGGATGCCACAAGTCAGTGGTGACTTGACCGCACTTTCCACCACCACCCAAGCATTCATTCAGAAGATCAGAATTCTGCATTTTGGCCCTGCTTGTTGCTTCCTTTGTCTGGCCTTGAGGTGCTGCCTAGCCCTGGCTCTTCCATAATCGGAGCCCAACAATCCTGAGAGTCTTCAAAGAAGGACACCCAAGCCAGCTTTGAGCATTCAAGCTAAACTCTGCACAACTATGAGAAGGGGGACTTTGTTCTGTCAGCACTCAGGATCAGGAACAGAATCCAAAATGAGACTGAGCACAACACATGTTAAATGTTTTGGCAACTGGTGAGCCCAACTAATGTCTGTATGCAAATAACATTTACAGATAACGGATAGGTAACTGCGTGTCTGGGAAAACAAAGTTAAGAACATCTTGAATAACATATTCCTCATCCATCTGGATTCTGGTGCTGCATTTAGTTCCATGATAATCACTTTATTTTGAATTTTTTAAGTAAGATTCTCTGCTGTGTAGTTAAAGATATTTGACTGAAAGCACATGCTTGGGCGCATGAGGATGCTTCAGAGATCTATTGCTACATTCAGTGTATATTCTTAAAACCATTCTGCTGATGTCTGTTACATTCTGCTGGTCTGCGACCAAACTAAATTATTGACCGATTTTCACACATGACTTTTCTTTCCAGCTCAGAACCATCCCCACCCCCGGACTGTTTTTTCAGCTGTGGATTAAAGGGGTTAAAATAACTTCTCCCCTTTGCCGAGACTTGCAGTCTAATAATTTTTAGGATCCTCCCCTACAAAAAAAGAATTGGAGGGGAAAGAATGCTGGAACTCCACATCACATGCTTGAGCCTTGAACTTCCACATTTAGCACAGGTAACAGGAATCCATCTGAACGGAAGAAGCAGAACTAAGAACCTTTTTCTCTCCCTTGCCTTGGCCACAGTGCCAGAGTGATTTGACATGGAATTGCACAAGAAGTGCTGGAGGAGAAGCGTGACAGCTCCTAGGTGACAAGCATAGGAAACAGAAATGCAACCTGACAGAGAGAGCTTCCCAAGCAACTTTTGCAACAACAAAAAATACAGCATTGCTGTTATTCATAGCAGAAAGGCAGTAGAATAGTGTGTGTGGGGGGGAGGGTCGAGTCCAGTTGCTAATCATTCAGTGGACAGATAAACCCTACCAATATCCGCAATCCCATGTAATATAACTTGGATCCAGGCATGTTGTAGAGTTGGGCTCCCCCACACGGTGCCCTTGGACCACATGGCGTCTGTCGAAACCTTTCTTGACACCCACCAAGTGGGTGGGTCCAGGTGGTGCTCTTGCCCATAAAGGCTTTGGATTTGCCACTGAAAGCCTGATCGGCTGTGCAGATTAAGATAAAACTGTTTCCGTGGCAGCTACCACCACAGTGTTTTATTCTTTCTCACCCCTCTTCCCCAGTGTATTTTTAATTACCCCTCATCTTCCCTGCCCTTGGCCTTCTGTCAGTGGCTCTGCCTCCTGCGGCAGCCATCTTGTGGTTGCGCCCACTACTCTGTGTCAGATTTCCAAAAGTGCCCACAGGCTCAAAAATGTCGGGGACCCCTGGTGCAGAACTCCCACCCCCAAAGAAATTTTGCTAGTCTTCCCAAAATGTTTTCCAAATTTGCTCAAAATTTCACTTGTGGTGACATTAAATAGCCACCAAGAGGAGTGAGGAAACATCTCCCTGGAAGGTTCCCCCCTAATATTTTCTTGTTGCTGTTGTTGTTGCTGTTGTTGTTTCCTCAAAGTCATGAGATATCTTGTCTGAGGAAGAACTTCAGCATTTTTCATTTGCTCTGGGCAAAATCAAGTGACTTCCTTGGGATATACAGACATATTCACACCCTTTTGCTATCTCATCAGAACACTCTGGGCTTTCTTTGAAACCCCCCGGATACTTTGTCTGGGGAGGAACTCCAAACATGCTTCACATTTTGCTTTTGATGGCAATGCTGGTGAATTACAGCACAATTTCAGCTTTCAACCCAGTGCAGTTTTCTCAGGTAACCCCAGCATAGTTCCATAAATCAGTGTAGAAATCCAACATATTAAAAATGAGAAGGGTAGAGTGGATGAGAAGGGGAAGCCTGATAATTGAGCTGCCAGTATAATATTGTTAAGCCAGTTATGAATATGCATGCAACTCTGTTAAATGAAGCGAACTGAAATATATTCCAGTTTATTATTACTCTCAAGAAGTCTGAAGCCCTCCTACAAGTTGGCCCCTTGTCTTTAAAATGAATGGGGAGTTTTTCAAGCCAAAAGCCATTTTTTTTGTGTATTCTCTAATCTACCTCTCCCTGTTCTGCCCCATATCTCTGTTGGAAATATGTGTGTTGCAAGGTCTAATTCAGTCATTATGGGGTTAATCTGTTTATCTTGTATGCTATTGTTTAGACTGACCTGGAAGGGAAACCTGGCACAGAGCCAATGGGAAGAGAGCCCGGGAAACTGAAACCTATTTACTAATAATCATTGCTTAAGGCATCCTTCTAGGGGTGTCATGATGGGGCCTGGGGGGCCGGGTGCAGGGGGCCTGTCGGGTGCCGTAGTCAGAGGGAGTTCCAGGGATCAGTCAAGGTATCAGTCCAGTCCAAGCAAACAAGGTTCAAAGTGAAGCACAAAGCCATCGTCAGGTATACCATTAGCCAGAGGTCGAAGCGGAGTCCAGAAGCCGAGCTGAGGTCTGGAGCCAGAAGAGCATTCAGAGATGTGCCAAGGTCGGGAGCCAGAGAGTCAAGATGAGGGAATGAGGATGGGCGCAAGGCGAGCTGTCTTTCGACAAGTTTGCCAGCACGGTTTGCTTGTGGCTGGGGATGTTCTTAAATACCGTGCTGGTTCATTAACTCATTAACCGGTCACTGTCAGGTCCCTGCTCCGGTTAATACTCGGGGCTCATTGACCATCGCTCCCATGCACGTGCCCCCTTTAGTTGAGCCACTAAGTCTTTGTGCCTGCGCTCTCGTAAACAATCGGCACGTGGGGGCAAGTCAGGTGAGGAAGCATTCACCCCAGGTGCTTGCTGACTCGTAGCTGGGAGCTCATCCCTCCCAGCACTTAGATCCTTTAAGGACTCTGGTGCCTCAGAGGGACTTAAAGGTGCCATGTCCCTGATCCCTGGCGCCGGGTCTGAGGAGGTCGTGGCCAAGCTGTCAGGTGCCAAATCGGGGGTAGAGCTCACTGGTGCCGGGTCTGGAGGTGTTTCTGAGCTCACAGCCAAGGCTTCAGGTGCCGAATCGGGGGCAGGCAGGACAAGGGGTCAAGAAGAAGAAGAATCTCCATTTGTCACATTCCCAGTCAAATCACTCTCCACACATGCTTTCTTTTGAAAAGTTTATTTAGAGATTTGAGATGCTGATGGGTTCAGACTGAGGTGCAAAGGCAGGAAAGCAGTGTATAATTACAACCCCAAAATTCCATTCATATACATCAGCAACACTACAAAGACCATGAAAGATGTACGGTCTATCACTAGCCAAAATCAGACTCTGCTCAAGGACACTTCCCATGTGAAAAGATGTCTTTGAGGCACCATAGAAAAATTACCAAAGCTAGCCTCCCTAAACTCTACAGACATTCACTCCCCCCCCCCAAAATGCAATTGCAGGCAAGGGCAAGCGATAAGAACATAAGAATAACAAATGGTTGGGAGCAAGGAGTGAACGGGATACATAGGGCATGATTATACTGGGCTGAAACATAACAGGTGTGACTGCACCGGGTTGGAAGACAACAGGTACCGTTGGTCAAATGCCCGAGCCTGACACCATTGTTGTTATAGTTTTTGTTGTGCATAAGAACATAAGAACATAAGAGAAGCCAATGTTGAATCAGGACAAAGGCCCATCCAGTCCAACACTCTGTCATACAGCGGCCAAAAATACCAGGTGCCATCAGGAGGTCCAGCAGTGGGGCCAGGACACTAGAAGCCCTCCCACTGCTGCCCCCTCCAGCACCAAGAATAGAGTGCATCACCTGCCCCAGACTGAGAGTTCCCATCTATTCCCTGTGGCTAATAGCCACTGATGGACTTGTTGCTTGAGCAATTAAAGAAGGTAATGGGGACTTACAATCAATTGAAAGATCTTGGGAAGACTCCTGACCAGTTAGACATGATTGCTGCTATACTGAACGGCCTCCCTATGAGTTACAAAGTTACAAACAATTACTCTAAGACACCAAAAGGATCTATCACTTGATAGCTTGTTGATGATTTGTTGATGATGAAGAGCATGACTCCAGAACTAGCCAGGATGCTTTGTCTAATAAGATGTCTGTTCTGAGTTTGAAACATGTGCACAGATTTAAAACAGAAAAGAAAACTGAATGTTTTATATGTGGTGAAAATCATCTAGCCAGGGACTGTGAATTTAAAAATGCCAGAAATTGTGAATTTAAAAGGGATGCTAGAAAAAGACTACTGGTGCATGTGTTCAGACTGAAAGAGTAACACCTGGTGGAAGAGGAAATAATAGCAGAGGTTTTAGAGCTCAGATAAAGGGAAATTTTCATGCAGGCAATAGAGGCCATGTTTTAGAATCTGTGGTGATAATGTTGATGATGAAAATAAGAAAATATTTTTAGTAGACACTGGATCCTGTATACACATTTGCAAATATGAGGGCTTGTTTTGTGAACTTGATACTAACCATAGACCTGAAGTATACCAGGCTAATAAGAAACCTCTCAATGTAAAGGGTGTTGGGACAGTGCCAATCAAATTCCTCATTACAACTGGAAAAGTAATGAATGTTAAATTAAAGAATGTGGCTCTGATTCCTGAAGCAGCTGATAATTTGATTTCAACCAACAGGCTTATGGAGAGTGAGCATAATATGTTGCTTAAGAGTAGGAAAGGAGCTAAGATTGTTGCTGAAATGTCTGGAATTGAATTTGAAGTGGAGGAGAGAAATTGATTTCATTATCTTGTGGATGTTAGTAGAGACTCAGAAGTTGATGATACTGATGAGAGACAAGTTTATCAAATTGGCAATGGTAGTCATCAGAATTGCTTGTATGCATGGCATTTGAAGTTTGCGCATTGCAGTATGCAGAGTGTTGAAAAAATAATGTGGAGTTTCTGCTGTAAGTTGTGACAAGGCAAATAAGAGATGTGACACATGTCTCAAAGCGAAGAGAACTGCTCCAAAGTACCCTGGCAAGTCCACTAATCACAATGGGAAGTTTCTAGAGACTGTGTGTAGTGATCTTGTAGGCCCACTAGCACCATCCTGTGGCAGGAACAAATACTTTGTCTTTTACTGAAAACAAAACAAAATATATTTTTGTGCGTATGATGAAGAGCAAGGTTGAGATGCTGAATAAATTCAAATGCTATGTGGCCGTGATTAAAAACAAATTTGACCAAGCACCCCAAAACTTATGCACCAATGGGGGTGGAGAATATTGTAATGCAGAATTTAAAAGATTTCTGGAACTTGAAGGGATTGAACACAAAGTGTCTATCCCACACTAGCCTCCATAAAATGGATCTTCTGAAAAGCTGAAGAGAACAATCCAGGACACGTGTAGGGCTATGCTAATACATTCTGGTCTACCAAATACCCTATGGGGTGAGGCTGTCAACACAGCAGTGTATTTACACAATAGAATACCCTCAAAGGTTACTGGAACCACTCCTTTCGAGGCCTGGTTTGGAAAGCGGCCTGGACTAAAGCACATCAAAGCTTTTGGCTCCAAAGGGTATGCTCACATATGAAAGGGAGAATTCCTCTAGATGCCAAAAAGGTTTTCTGTCATAAAATCATCGTAGACATCTTTCTGCTTAAAAGTAATCTCTGTACTTGGTTGAAATGGGATAATGGCTCTAATGAGATTAAGTCTATTGGAGCATTATACTTCAGAAAGAGTGACCTCAGATGAGAAACAGCTTGTTTTTTTTTCCCCTCCAGCTGCGCACCCAGTTCTTATGTCAATACACTGTTAAGGTATCCCTTTTTAAGACTAGAGTAGTAAGAGGGGAAGTATCACAAGCTGTTGTAACACTTGGTCTTGTTAGATCTGATACCATTTTCATAAGCTGTTCAAGACTTAATTTAATTTCACTCAGTGCTGCAAAAGTATATTTAACCGTCTTAGCAGTTAGTAGACAAAGTTCTTTCAGAGTATTATCTACTGTTTCTGTAATCATTTCTAACTGTAGCAAGGTATCAGTTTCCCCCATAGTAGTTCTGTCAAAGTTCTTTATTTCTGCCAGAGGAGCACAGCAGTTTGCAGTAGGAAGATTAAAGAGAGTCTCTTCCTTGGTGCCAAAATAATCCATTTTTTTTTCTGCTTACTAGCATGAGGTGTTGTTATGTCTTCTAAATCACACATCCTTTCATTTGGACTCATTTCTTATTCCTATCATTGCAGCTGTACTATAGCCTTATGCCCTGGTCAGGAATTACTATTTAAAAAAGTAACCCCTAAAGTTCACAGAATTTCCTTCATCAACCCACAGCCTCTTTATTAACAAGCCTGTATTATTTGCAATGCTGAAGTAGTGAACTCTTATGAAGTTTGTGCCACTGATTGTCTATAGTTGAAGTTGGCAGCAGCCTTAATGACTCAGCGTTCCAGGCTTATCTCAGTGACAGTAACTTGTAGCAATTTGAGGCTGATTACAAGAAACAGATTCTTCAAAACAGCAGCTGCTTCAGACCTCAGACAGGAGAAACAATTATATTGTGCAAATTACTAAGCAGAAGGCTTTTTGTAAGATAAAAAGCAAGGAAATAAAATCACTTGCAGAGCGTTGTAACCAGTGCTGTTGTTCTGCCGCCATCTTGGGTCTCCTTTGAAGGAATATAGTCATACCTATGTAGCTGAACAAGCATCTCTTTTGGATCGCCACTTAATAGACTCTGTAATTAGCAAATCAGGCCTTAAATTTCTAAAGTTGCTCTCCACGTTTAATCTTTATGTCCTACAAGGGACAAGTTTTGATAAGTCAGGAGGTCCTTACACATACCTATCCTCATTACATTCCAGCACAATTGATTATTTAGCTGTTTCACCTGCAGTTTTAGACCAAGTCAACTATTTTGAAGTGATAGTCCAACTAGTGATTATTGTCCCCTAAAGCTAGTATTAAATTTTAATAGTTTGTATTATTTTGGCCTCTACATCTGACCCTACTGTAGAGTTAACCCATGGCTACAGGAGACATAGGTGGCCAGAACAGCTACAAAAAACAGTAGAGGTTGCTTTGGAGAGTGCTGATATTAAGGATAGGAGACAAATTCTATTAGAATCAGAAGCAATCATTCAACACTACAAAGAGATTGTACAAGTTATAAAGCCATTGCTTATCAAAGATAGACCCCAAAATACTCACCCCTGTTCTACAAATGGGTGGTACGACTCGGAATATAAAAGCTTTAAGAAACAAATAACCAAACAAATGAGATTAACTAGACACAGTAAAGAGCCCCACCCAACTCCAACAATTAAACACACTTAGACCCCAATATGAGAGCATGCTTAAAAAGAACAAAAAAAACCCCTGCTTATGCTAAGCATTTGTGGAACAAACTAGTTCAGGATGTGTCTGAGAGGAAAGAATCATGTTTTTTTGGAAATTGTTTCTAGTTTAGGCAGACCTTGTCAAATGATGGATGCACAGATAAGTGGAAATACCTGGTTTGAGTATTTTACAAAAATCTATGAAGCCACCCCATTTATGTCAGAATCAGCAGAAACAGGAGAATGGGCTGTTGCTAATGAATTGCAACCATTGCCAGAGTGGCCTCCAGTGACAGAATCTGAAATTGGAACCCTTATTAAATCTTTGGCTTCAGGTTAATCACCCAGAGAGGACTCAGATTTAATAAAACCCTTTCCCAGGTGGTGGACCCCAATACTCACTAAACTATTTAGCCAAATAAATAACACAGGCATAGTCCCTATAGGGTGGAAAACCAGTATAGTTGTCCCCATACATAAAAAGGGGGACAAAACAGACCCAAAAAATTATCACACCATATGCCTCCTTGATACAGCATTCAAACTGTATGGGAAATATGTTCTGCAAAAACTGGAGGACTGGATTGCTGATTATAACATCATATATCCCCAACAGGCAAGATTTAGAAAGGGCCAAGGGACAATTGACCATTGCCATATCCTTTATCAGCTGGCTCACTTGGTGATAAAAGGTCCAACTAAAGTCTTATATGCTGTGTTTGTTGATTTGGCCACAGCTTTTGATTCAATTGATAGAAACCGACCCTGGAACAAGCTAATGAAAATTAATACAGATAAAAGACTGTTGTTC
Organism: Gekko gecko; assembly: GCA_029375565.1. NCBI lineage: Eukaryota > Metazoa > Chordata > Lepidosauria > Squamata > Gekkonidae > Gekko > Gekko gecko. The sequence goes on from JAPDNY010000011.1 coordinate 4,438,323, forward strand.
CTTATTCGTGAGCTACATACAGACACATATGCAAAAAATTAGAGTAGGTACCTTGGGCTCGATGACCAGCAAAATACCAACTTGCAAAGGAGTCAAGCAGGGCTATGTGTTAGCCTCTATACTTTTTAACTTCTATATAAATGATATTGTAGCAAAACTAAATGGCCCTGAATTTGTCCCACCAACATTAGGTCAACAAAAATTATCAATATTACTGTATGTAGATGATATGGTTCTCATTTCTCTAACCAGGATTGGATTAAAGAGGCTTTTGGATAATTTGGGGGATTAGTGTACAGAAGAAAAACTTACCATCAACTACTCAAAAACTAAAATAGTTGTCTTTTGAAAAAAGCCTAAAAAGTATTCTTGGAGTATACAAGGTACTCCAATAGAACAGAGTAAAAATTACAAATATTTGGGTCTAATATTCAGTGAAACCAGATATGCATCTATGCACTTATGCACATGTGCAAAAAAAAAATTATTTTAAAAAAATGTGCCACACTGCCACTTGGGCAGCGTGGCTGTCTGCGACCACACAGAGGAAGTCCGTCTGTGGCCCATAGCAACACGTTTGATAGTGGACTTTCCCCATTGTCTTTTATTTCCACTCTTGCGGCAGAGTGAAACAGGTTGCTGAAAGGTGCAGAATGCTGGCCAGATGTTAACATCTGATTGTGTCCATTAAATCTGCCCAGCATTTGTCCCTTTCACACGGCTAATTGTGCGTTTGATTGGAGCCTAGTATATACTATATGGTATAGAACTTTGGGGGTTGAAAAAGCAAATGCTTTCTAGCTTGGAGGTAATCCAAAACCTTTTTTAAAGGCATATCTTGGGACTTCCAAAAGGGAAACCAGCAGCCCTATTAAGGGCAGAAATTGACCTCCCCTCAATTAGGACTCACACTCATCTAGCTGTATTAAAATCATGGAAGAAATACCAATTGATGCAAACTAAATCTCTTGATAAAATTAGCTATTGTTTGTCATTAAGTAAAGATAAAATTCACTCTGATTTTGTTCATAAAATTATCTCCTGTTATACAAGTCCAGATGATTTACTGAGATCTTTGGGGAACAACCGCGATTTGAGGCAATGGATGTTTAATAGAGATGCCATAATAGATTGTTCTTTAATCATTCAGTTAAAAATTGCTCCCAAAGACATAAAAAAAGATCATTTAAGAGTGGCATACCTGGTAAATATTACCGTATACAAGCTTAGGTAAGCATTTACAGCACTGAGTTTCCAGACTTTGCCAACAGAATTACTCCTGTGATGATACTTAAATATACCCCAGGAACAGCATATTTGTATTTATAAAACTTCCATGGAGGACCTTTTTCATTATGTCATGGTCTGCCCATTGTACTGGGAACTGAGATGTAATTTCTTGAGTGCAATAATAGATCAATTGTAGAATTTTTCTGACATTGATAAATTAATATTTCTGCTCTCAGATGCAGACCCTACAGTTTCTTATAGGGTAGCACTCTTTGCCTTAACAGCTAGTAAAATCAGGGCCAAGAACATAGTAAAATGAAACTGAACTGTAAAACAGCGATGTAGAATGGCAATGTTTGGGGCTGTGTATGTGTTTCTGGAGGTGGGTATCTATATTTAAGATATTAATTAATTTAAATACTGAATGAGCAGATTTTTAGAAGTTGTTATAATTTCAATCTAACTCAAATTCTAGTGCTGTAAGTTGTCTAATTTGTACATTTTTTAAAATTGTAATGGCTAATGGCTACACAATAATTGTTACTATCTATCTATCTACATACCAAAGGAGAAAAGGGGAAAACTTGACCTCAGAGCTGAAATAAGACTTGTAGTAGGGTATCCTGTTAGTGGAAAAGGATACAGGATATACAACCCCCAAATTTCACACAGTTGGGGAACAATGTTGTGTATGTAGATGAAAGCAATTTGCCATGTGATTCCAATGCAATGGCTCCAAAGAGTTCTGAGACTGCTCCTGAAGAATTGGTTGCATGGTTACCTGTGGTGACCACTGGGGAACCGCCAGGTCTGCCTTCTGAAGAAACTACCAGAATAGAAAGGGAAGTACGAACCGTACCAGAGGAGGCAGCAGAACCCTTGACAAAACTCACAACCAGTGTGAGACGATCAGAAAGAAGCACTAAAGGGCAACCAACACAGAAATATGGATTTTGTGAAACTGTACAATCCGCAAAAGAACCTAAGAACTGGAAAGAAGTATGCAACCTGCCTGCGAGTGAAAGAGACAGATAGATTGAAGCAATGGAACAGGAAATACTATCCATATATGAGAAAGCCTGTTGGATGCAAATGGGTATTCAAAATCAAGTATAGAGATGATGGGACTGTAGAACTATACAAAGCACTCCTAGTAGCCAAAGGCTATTCACAAGAATATGGGACTGACTACTTTGAGACTTTTGCTCCAGTTATCAATCAAACAATGTTCTGAACACTTCCTAGTGTCGCAGCATCAAGAGACATGATAGTAGAGCATCTGGATATAAAGACAGCATTCCTCAGTGGAGAACTATCTGAAGAAATATTTATGGAACAACCTGAGGGTTTCAAAGCCAGACAAGAAAGTTATGTTTACAGACTCAACAAAGGACTCTATGAACTAAAACAAGGAGCAAAGGCTTGGTATGACAAAATTACAGGACTATTGCAGAAGCAAGGCTTTGAGCAAGGGAAAGCTGAATCTTGCCTGTACACTAGAATTAAAAATGAATAATACCAGTACGTTCTTGTTTATGTTGATGACTTGATCGTGTCTTGCCAAAACAGAGAGGATATTAAAGAAATAGCTGAACAAGGAAATAGAAGTCAAGCAGCTTGGAGATGTAAAACACTACCTTGGAATACAAGTTGAAAGACTCGAAGATGGAACCTTTCTTCTATGCCAGAAACAAAAAAAATATGGACTTTATAAGAATCTGTTGGTATGAAAAACTGCAAAACATCATCCATACCACTTGAACCTGGGTATCTAAAGGAAAAGGATGGAAGACCTCTTAAAGACATTGGAGAATACAGGGAAGCAGTTGGAAAACTTCTCTACTTGAGCAAAACCACGAGGCCTGACATCACAGCAGCAGTTGGCATCTTATGCAGAAAAATGAGTTCACCTACCCATTGGAGCACAATAAAGAAACTAGCAAGGTATCTGAAAGGAACAATGGACATAGAACTGAGAATTGCACCATCTCAAAGGCCAAGACTAGTTGAATATATGGAAGCCAACTGGGGAGAGCAAGCAGATATCTATTCTTCTATGGAGATGGACTAATAGACTGGATTAGTAGAAAGCAAACTGTTGTGGCACAGTCTACAGCAGAAGCTGAGTGTGTTTCAGCAGCAAGTGCCTACAGTAGACCTGAATGGATTTTTCAATTATTGAAGGACTTTGGAATAAGAGAACTTGTACCTGTACTTATATTGGAGGACAATCAGGATTGTATTACTATATGCAGGGCTATTTTTGTAGCAGGAACTCCTTTGCATATTAGGTGACACACCCCTAATGTAGCCAATCCTCCAGGAGCTTACGGTAGCCCCTGTAAGAAGAGCCCTGTAAGCTCTAGGAGGGTTGGCTACATTAGGGTTGAGTTCAGACTGGCAATTTGAAGCACGAGGGAATCGTGGCAAAAAAGACCCGGGACAATGTGTTCCAGGTTTTCCCAGTCACACTGCACCAACTGATGCGGGAGCATACTGGGGAGGATGCGCAAGGGAGCATTCACACTGTTAGCCCACCCCGGTGGAGGTGCAGCTGTAAGTGGCTTTTTGTAATGTAATCTGATGATATGTGCTTATGTGCATAAGAGCATCCCTACTGGATCAGTTTGTTTGCGTTCATGCGTCCCTGAAGTGGGATATATGTGGTATAAACACGCTTTCCAGGGTTTGCTACCACTTTCACCATTTTTTAAACTCAGGAGGGAAGCGATACAAGACGTGTTGAGTATGGCTGGGGAACGCCTGACAGATGTGCCTGTGTGAACAGCCCCTGTAATCTGTTTGTGAAATGTTTCTGAAACTCGGGGCAAAGTGCCCATCTGAATTTGGCCTAGGGGTGTGTTGCCTAATATGCAAAGGAGTTCCTACTGCAAAAAGAGCCCTGAATATGTAAGGGAGAAAGCACCACAACAAGAAGTAGATCTATTAGTATTAAGCGTGCGCTTGCAAAAGATTTGTACCAGAAGAGGCTAACAGGGATTGTCGCACAGAGGAAATGGTGGCTGACATTTTGACTAAGCCACTGACCAAAGAAAAATTTGAACGTCTTTGTAAAATTTTGAATATGGTTGATTCGAACGTTAAAGTGAATAACGAATGATGACATTTGTATGTGCATGTATAATGACTTACATGTTAGACCTTGAGAAGGGGTGTTGGAAATATGTGTGTGTTGCAGGGTCTAATTCAGTCATTATAGGGCATCTGTTTACCTTGTGTGCTATTGTTTAGACTGACCTGGAAGGGAAACCTGGCACAAAGCCAATGCGAAGAGAGCTGGGGAAACTGAAACCTGTTTACTAATAATCATTGCTTAAGGCATCCTTCTAGGGGTGTCATGACAGGGCCCGGGGGGCCGGGTGCAGGGGGCCTGTCAGGTGCCGTAGTCAGAGTGTGAGGTCTTTGCTGTGCTCAAGCAGAGGTTTACTGATATAGAACTGCAAGATCTCAGAGCCCTTGCTTCTGGTAGGTGTTCCTCTCTAAGATGGGCCTATCCCCTTTCTGGAGCTCAGTATTTTTTCTGTCAGACTTCACCGCAAATGTGCAGAGCTTATTTGCTGGCTCATTTCAATGTTCTCCCCTCTGCTATTCTTGAGGGGAGATATAAGAAAATTCCTTACTCAGCCAGGTTTTGTGGATGTAATAGAAGAGAAATAGAAATGGTTGAGCATGTACTCTTACATTGTAAACTGTTTAAGGATATTTGAGCGAAATTTATAGAAGCCCCCCTTAGGATGGTAGCAGGCCAACCTGATGAAATTTAGTCATACCATCTCCTTGCTTCACGAGATCCGGAGATCATTGAATTGACTGCTAAGTTTCTTCACTGTCTTATAAAACGGAAGAATGACCTTGATTATATTAAATAACTTCTGATTTTAAACCTTTTAAATTCTTAAACTTAATTTTAACTTTTAAAATCTTAAAATTTTAATGTATGGCCCAGGTTTTGTTGTTTTGTTTTATGGCCAAATTTAGCGTGTTATAAGTTAACTTATTTTTTAGGCCTAATATACTCCTTGTAATGGTTGTACGGTGATTATTTAATTTTATATTTTATTGGAGTGTATCCATTTATTGGGAATTTTTTTTAATATTGTATGCCAATAAAAGGTGGTTGTTGTTGTTGTTTTACAAAGGTGTTAGCAAATCTCTGTAGCCAATGAGATTGTTTAGCAGCCACTCCTGGATAGCTGTGGCATCCCAGTTCCGGTGTTATAGATCGCAGTGCCTGTTGGGGGCTTGGAGTTTTGTGCTCCTGTGATTCAGAATGTTCTAAGAACAGAGATTTATTTTTTTCCAGACTATTTCTGTACTGCTGCTGCTGCTTCAGAGTTCTGCTTGAGGCTGCTTTCCATTAAAACCCCCCAATATAAAAAGGCATTGAAAACAAGCCATTAGACATAATCAGCATTTTAAAAATCCATACGACAGAAGCAGACCATTAAAAAGCTGATAACATAAGCCCCAATTAAAATCCTGGATAAAAATCCTGGTTTAGTCTGGCACCTAAAATGAAGCAAAGTAAGTGCTGGGTGAGCTTCAAGGTGGAAGGCATTCCAAATGAGAGGGGCCACCACAAAACGTGCCCTGTCGCTAATCACCATCCACCTCACCCGTGAAGGGAGGGGTGCAGAGAGCAGGGCTTGTGAGGCAGATCTTAACAGGCAAGCTGGGCAATTTGGGAGGAGGCAGCCCTTCAAGTATGCTTACCCCGAGCCATTTAGGGCATTAGAGTTAAGAACCAGCACTCTGACTTGTGCCTGGTAACAGATGAGTAACCTGTGGTACTAAAGAAGTGTCCTGAATTCCTATTTAACTGTAAAGGTGATACAAAGGTTTGTGCAAAAAAATAGGAATTGAAATAAATTTATATTGCTGTCAGCAGGCTCTATTTTTACATGTTCATTTTATTTGGCCAGTTATTAAATGCCTAATGCTGGGAAAGCCCAGGAATACCGTTAATGATTTGCAGTTTCCCATTATTATAGATGCTAAGGCTGTGAGATAAGTTTTTCACATTTCAGTTAAAATGCTTCATCGGGAAATTTTATAATGCTGTAATTAATCTTGAGAGCCACAAGGTATTTTTGCATTAAGCATTAGCATCTAAAACACACTCTCTGAATTATACCCACAGTAATATTCTCTTAAGTTCACTGGGTACCCTCCAGCTATGGTGATCAAGTATTCTGTATTAACTTGCTCTAAAATGAGCATGACTTCATATATAAATATGAAATAATGTCATCTCTCTTAATTATGTCTTTTCAAAGTCTAAGAGTTTCTGATCTTTATTAGCCGCTTGAACGGAAGACCTGCCACAGGTTGGGCGATCTGTCTGCTTCCATTCTTGAACCACTCTCCCAGAGTATACAGGAAAGGGAATGTCTGAAATCAGTGAGAAACGGGAAACCGAACTGGTGATGGACAAACTGCCTGCAGCTTAGGGTTGCCAACTCCCAGGTGGGGCCTGGAAGTCTCCCATAATGACAACTGACCTCCAGACCATACAGACCAGTTGCCCTGGAGGAAGTCGCTGCTCTGGAGGTTGACCTCTGTGGCATTATACTCTGCCGGCACCCCTTGCCGCTTCAAACCCCAACCCCCAGGCTACACCCCCAAATCACCAAGATCTTCCCAACCCAGAGTTGGCAGCCATATGGCAGCACCGCTTGATTCTGAATGAGCTCAGTATTTATGAGCTTTCTGAGCAAAACTTGTGGGAAAACTGTACCCACACCTCTGAGGATAAGGATGTGTTTCTATTAAGCTATGCCCTGCGGGACGTGTTTACTTTCCTCAGGGCTTGCAAGGCCAAATTGTTCAGGCTGGCCTTTGGAGGATGACCAGCTGATTGGGGCTGGTTTATAGTCATATGGTATGGAGTTATTTAGTTACTATCTTAATATTATAACATCTTAAATCTTATACATATTATTGGCTTTTAATTTATCCCGCATGAAAAGAGCAAGGGTCCAGTACCACCTTAAGGACTAACAAAATTTGTGGCAGGGGAGGAGTTTTCGTCATGAAAGCTCCAACCCTGCCACATATTTTGCTAGTGCTTGTGACAGAACAGGCCTGCTTTGATTTGCAGGTCCTGCTCTGCCCACCTACTCCTAGGCGTTGCCAACTCCTAGGGAGGTTTACCACTTCCTCCCACTAGAGTACTCACTGCCACCACCTGCTCATTTTAGGGATTTCCAACTGGGAGGAACAGGACTCCCAGCCCCACTTCCTAGTTCTGAGGCCTGGCCTTGGTGTTTCCTGCTACCCAGCAACTATGGAGACCAAGTACCACTTTGGGTCTCTTTTGGGGAAATAGCTATGTGCCCACTGACCACTTTCATCCCAACCTGGGGGCCCCTCTTTCACTAATGTGTCCAAGATGGTGGGGGAATCTAGGTGGTACAGAGACTGAGAACCAAACCTCCAAAGTTAAAAAAAAGATTTATTGAAAAGAAAATATTTACAAGCATCTTTAAGCACCGCACTAGATCAGCAAACAGATTCCAAAAGAAAATTGGTCATAAACGCAGTCCTCTTTCCCTTTTCTCAACATACCCTCACTGATAAGCTAGGGCAGGGAGTAATGATTTAGAGAGCCAGTTTGGTGTAGTGGTTAAGTGCGCGGACTCTAACCTGGGAGAACCGGGTTTGATTCCCCACTCCTCCACTTGCACCTGCTGATGTGACCTTGGGTCAGTCACAAGCTCTGGCACAGCTGTTCTCTCAAGGACAGTTTCTGTCAGAAGTTCTCTCAGCCCCACCTGCCTCACAGGGTGTCTGTTGTGGGGAGGGGAAGGGAAAGGGGTTTGTAAGCCGCTCTGAGACGCCTTTGGATAGTGAAGGGCGGGGTATAAATCCAAACTCTTCTTCTTCTTCTCTTCTTCTAAAAAGTTACAATGCGCCATTAACTGGGAGACTACCTGGTCAGCAAAAGATGGCCATCACAACTTACCATTGCTCAGAAGTCTGTTCCCTTCAAAGAATCAGCACCAAGAGGCCTTCTTCCTTGGAGCAAGGGCTTTTATCAAACCTGTGTCTCCACCCCCTTTACATCACTCCCTCCACCTTCTTGACACAGTCCGCCCAGGTTGCAGGTGCATCCTGGGAACGCTCCTGGAAGGCATTCTGGGAAATCTCCAGGAATCACATGGAGACTTCCTAGCACCAAATTCCTTAGTTGGCTATTAGCATATATATAGATGTACTCTAGCAAGCAATTGAGCTGGCTGCCTACCACTTCCAGAGATTAAAAAAAAAAAAAACACTTTTAAAATTCAGTGTGGGTGGTTTCTCCACAGTGCTAATGCTGCTTGCTCTTTTCTACTGCTACAGTAGACTAACATGGTTACCCATCTTGATCTATTTCCATTATGAAGTTGTTTTAGTGTTGTAAGTCACAGCAAGATCTTCTGGGTGAGTGGTTCCTAAAACTCCAGTAAACATACATTCATAAAAAGTGCCTGGCAAAGCTTCACCTGCTCTCTGAACGATCTCCCCTGGCTTGCAAGACAGCCCTGCAAATACCCCTTCCTTCTAGAAGGTGGGTAGAGAAATTGCCCTGCTCCCACTTGCATTAAGGATTTCTTTTGACCAATGGTAGCTACTGCTGCCTCACCTCAGGTCTATCTGAATGCTTAGCAAATAGCACCTCACACCGTGCAAAGCGGCTTACTGTTGGCAGAGTTCAGAAATAATCCAAATCACACTTTGGAGTTTCAGTTAATTTATTGCAACAGGATTTTGCAGAAAGACAAGAACTCACTACAGGCCATTAATACAACAGAGAGGCCTAAAGAACACAAGCACAAGTGCTGTGAGATGAATTCCTGGTTGCTTTCATGTGACTTGTGGTGCCTGAATCAATGTACCACGCACTTGATGGGTTGCTCTGTGTAGCTTTTAAACATCCATTCCATTCTTTATCTACAGATTCACTTGCAGTTTTCTTTGCCTTTTCTTTGGGTGATTCTGTGATATGTTTTATCTCTTCAGCTATCCAAATTGAACAATTATTTTTTCAGATGCCTGGCCCTTTTGCAGCAGTAACACACTGGTTTCTGTCACATGCTTTATCGCCTCATTTACCTTAAGAGCTGTTTTTGGTTTTTCAGTGCCTTCACCTGCTTGTAATTCTTTTCTATGATTATATTCACCCATTAATTTGTCCTTAAGATATTCAAATGATAGATCTGCTTCTGGTCTAGTCTCAAGGGCATTGATCCATAGGACTCTGGAAGACTACACAGTAATAGTGCCACTATCTGATTGTCATTCATTTCTTCTTCAAGCCCATGCAGCTGTTCCACATTTTCTAGCATGGCATTTACATGTCCATGCATATCCTGCTCTCTGCCAACTCTCATTTTATGCAGTTTATGCAGAAGGTATAACTTGCTGTTTAGGTTTGAATGCTCATGCACTGTCTTGAGTGCATTCCACATACCTTTAGCTGTTTGTTCTTTCCTTATGTGGATCAGCTGATCATCTTCCACTAACAAGCTTATAGTTGCCTTTGCTTGCCTGTTTTTCTTGTCCCATTCTGCAGTACCATTGACTGCTCAGAGGCCATTTTTGCAGAGCAGCATTTCCAGTTTGAACTTCCACAACTGATAACTGCTATTATTCAGTGTGGCCACTGCAAACTTAATATCTGCACTGCTTGCCTTCTTCCACTGGATTAGGCGTGCCCCTCCTTTTTCTTACTGACTCTTTTTGGGGGCTGGGCCCATAACCTGTTGGCAGAGTTCAGAAATAATCCAAATCATGCTTTGGAGTTTCACTTAATTTACTGCAACAGGATGTTGCAGAAAGACAATAACTTGCTATAGGCCATTAATACAACAGAGGAGCCTACAGAGCACAAGCACTAATACATATTACTACATAGCAGAGAGAGAAAAAACAACAAGAGGTAGGCCGAGCTACAAGAGTAAACATTCAATAAACCTTAAACACTGGAGAATGCTCCACAGCTCCCCCTAGGCTACAAGTGGACTAAACCACTCTATCAGCTGTGTTTACAGTAATTAAATTCTTTATTTAAACTCCCCTAAAAAGGAGAGAATTTTATTACTTTTATATATAGAAAGGGGGACGGGTATATAGAGGGATAAAGAAAAGAGTTGAGTGAATTCTCTGTTAGTACATTAATCTTTTTGTTAGTACAAGTAAAGTTCTTGGCTTCCACCATGGTTAAAAGATCTTCTTTTCATCTTATCGAAAGTCCAAAATCAGCCTGTTAAATAGGTTAGTAAAGTCCTTTGGGGTTAATTATTAAACTGCTCCTTCTTGTTGCCTCACGAACCAATGTTATATCTTGGGGTGTCTTCCTTTCAAATCTCTCAGATTATAAGATGGCCCTTTCTTCGCTCCTCCATCTTCCGATTCTGTACCTCCCTCTTCCGGGCCACTGTCTTCTTCGCTGCTTAACATTGTCCATTTAGCGAGTTCTGCATCTTCCTTTGAACTGGCGTGTCTCTTCAGAAATTCTTGGGCTTTGAAGACAGAGTCGATCTTCTCTCTCCTATCATTGTATTTAAACAATAGTCCTTCGGGAATCACCCATTTATAACCAATTTGATGCTTTTGTAGAAACAAGGTCAATCCTTTGTATGCTTTCCTTTTCATTCGAATTCCATATGGAACATCTTTTAAGATCCTGATATTCTGCTCCCCAATCTTCAAGGGCATTGCTGAAGTTGCTCTTAAAATTTGATCTCTAATACGCTGCTTAGTAAACTTGACAACCACTTCTGCTGGCAGATTATTTTTCTTGGTAAAGTTGGAGTAGGCTCTGTAGGCCACATCCATTTCCTCGCTTAATTTTTGCGCTTCTCTGCCAGTTAGAGGTGCCAAGGCATTCGCCAACATACTTCTGAGATCTTCTTTTCTTCCTTTATGCCCTGAAAGCGGAGAGTCAAATTTGATTTTTCCATCTGAAGCATTAAAATTCTTTTTTTCTGCATCTCTTGATGTTTTTCTATTTTATTGACCTTTTTCTTAATTTTCTTGGTGTCTTCCGTCGAGACCAAACATTTCTCCGCAATCTCCTCCATCTTCTTAGTCGTGTCTGTTAACTGCTTCTGCTGACTATTGAGCACACTTTCCATGTTACAAAGGGTTTCGCTGATCTTCTGCATTTGATCCAGCAGAGGGCGCAGTGACTCACTTTTCTGCTGATTGACAGCTGGCTCCAGCGGGAGCTTGCTAGGACCGGAAGTTCCCAGCTTCTTCATCGGCTTGTCTGGAATTCTTTTTTGCCCCGATGTTTTTATTGTTTATTTTAAAGAAGTCCGTGCTGCGCACCTCAGGAGACAAGCTACTTTCTTCTCCTTCGATAGAGCCCCAAAAGGTAACTTCACTAATCCACTTTTTCTCTCCCCCCCTTTCCTTTCTTGTTTGTACACTCCGCTTTCTGAGGGGGGGGGGATTCCTCCCTCCTCCCATGTGCTTGTATGATTGGGGGGGGGATGCATTTAAACCGCTTCCAAGCAGATCTTCAACTCACGGTTTGCTGCCGATTCTTTCTTTTTTAAATCATCTTCTGCTGCTTCACTCCGAGAAGTCGGTGGCGTTGCTGAGTCCCATCCAGGCACCACACAGCGGGGCCACTGGGGCTGGGGGAGAGCCTCAATCTCCTGGCCGTCAGGCTGGCAAAGAGGCTGCTCCCCAAAGCGCCTCTGGTTCGGAGCCTTCAACAAAGGCTCACTAGAGTCCCTGCTTGTGCAGAGACCCCCCCACCCGTGCGTGGGCTGGTCGTCTCTGGGAGAGTCCCAGAAGCTCGATCGCCATTCGCAACACCGAAACCGAAACCTCCCTACAGTAATTAAACTCTTAGCAGGCGGTCACTTCTCCAAAAAAGAGACAAGAACCAGCGGAGGGCATGCAGAGGCAAGCAACCGACAGCTTGCCATGTTCCATTTGGGTTCCACTCCCAACTTGCCAGATTCCTGGTTTTGAGATAAATATTTGGCAGCTGTTGATATGAGGCATGTCAAGAAAAGGAGAGAGGAGAACAGGCCTGTGGGTTTTTTCAAATGGCCGTGGGACTTAAGAGGATCACAGTTGATGGTTTCAATATTGTGCAGGTGTTTGTTCTTCTTTTCCCCAAGGTATATTGTATTTGAAAGCTGATTCATTTGAAATGTGTTAAAAGAGAGTTCTATGGCTAAGTGGGTTCTAGATCACATCAAGCCTGAACTGTCCCTAGAAGCTCAAATGACTGAACTGAGACTACTGTGCTTTAGTCACATTATGATAAGACAGAGTTACTGGAAAAAATAATAATTCTAGGACACATTGAAGGCAGCAGGAAAAGACGGAGACCCAACAGGAGATGGATGGACCCAATCAAGGAAGCCCCAAAGTCCCTCAGTTTGCAAGACCTGAGCCAGGCTCTTGATGAGAGGATGTTTTAGTCTTGATGGCACGACCACACACACATAGATTGCATTCATACTTTCACCATTTGAAGATGATTAACAACAGCAAGCCGCAAATCCTAGCACAGCACCAAGCCAAAGGCAAAGAGCTTCTTTGCATAATGTCTTCCCTAATCAATCACTGTGTTGACAAGCTGAAAAAAATGTGATTTCTTCTCTGCATAAGAAGAGAATGTTTGTCTGTCACTTAATGTCTCTTGCACTGGCAGAGGCAGGATTTCATCTAAACGCCACCCGTGATTGAGGTACTAATTAGTCATCAGTCTTATTTCCTATTTCACCTGGGGGGGGGGGCAAAAACCCTGATTTCAGCATCTTGGATGCAAATTGTCATCCCTGGGCTTCAGCTGGCTACTGTCAGTAGCTCAGTGATAGAAGAGCACCTGCTTTGCATGCAGAGCAACTCAGATTCAGTCCTGGGCATTGCCTGTTGATAGGATCTGAGGCGGCAGGACTGAGAAAGGTGCTGTTGGAAACTACCAAGTTGCAGCCAACTCACGACAGCTGTACAGAGTTTTCAAGGCAAGAGACACACAGAGGTAGTGTGCCCTTGCCTGCCTCTGCATAGCAACCCTGGACCTTCTCAGTAGTCTCCCATCCAAGTGCTAACCGGGGCTGACCCTGATTAGCTTCTGAGACCTGAGAAGATGGGGCTGTTCTGGGCCAGCCAGGTCAGGGTGACTGAGACAGACCTTCACCCATCGTCTCGGAAAGCACCTGCCAGATAGAATATGTTCTTCCAGGCTAGGCGGGTCAATAATTTGAGTCAGAATAAGGCGGCTGAGATGGCATTAATAGGGAGCAGATGTATTTGTGTAGGATAAGTCTATCAAAAGCTATTTGCCGTGATAGGAGCAATATGGCACTGAATGCCAGTTGCTGGAGGCCAGCCAAGGAGAAGCAGCTGTTGTCTTTGTGCCTCCCGCACCAGCCTCTCAGAGGCATCTAGCTGGCCCCTGCGTGACACACGATGCTGGTCTGGATTGCTCTGATCCATCAAAGCTCTGCTATCTATTTATTCATTATTATTAATTGGATTTATTAATTGGATTTTTAGACCACCCTTCCCCATACTTGGGGCTGAGGGTGATGTACAGCATTCAAATTACAAACATAATCAAATTTAAAATAATTAAAAACAGTGAAATGTTTTCCGTGACAATTTCAGATGGTGTCTGAATCCATTTACTTTCCCCAGGGGGGAGTGAGTGGAGAAGGAGCCCAGGATAATAAAAAAAAAAATTGCTGTTGTCAGCCATATACCTGGTGGAACATCTCTGCCTTACAAGCCCTGCGGAACTGAACTAGGTCCCGCAGGGCATGGATGTCATTCGGCAGAGAGTTCCACCAGGTTGGAGCCAGGGCCGAAAAGTCTTTGGTCAGGGACAGCTGGATATTTTTCAGGCCAGGGATCTCCAGAAGATTTTTCTCAGCTGAGCACAAGGCTCTTCGGGAATGTACCAGGGGAGGCAGTCTCAAGGGAACATTGGTCCCAGACAATTTAGGGCCCTAAAGGTTAGTATCAGAACCTTGAAACTGATCCGGTGCAGCTGGCAGAACACTGGTGTAATGTGTGCTGTTAATGGGGTTCCAGTAAGAACTCATGCGGCCGTATTCTGGACCACTTGTAACTTCTGGGTCAGTCTCAAGTGTAGCCCTGTGCAGAGTAACAGTAGTCTAGCTTAGAGGTGACCGTTGCATGGATTACTGTTGTTAGGTCAGTGCAGGACAGGAAGGGGGCAAATTGCCTAACCTAGCAAAGCTCGAAGAATGACATCCTGGTAACATTTGTGATCTGGGCCTCCATCGATAGGGAGGCATCCAGAAACACACCCAGGCTCTTAACAGTGGATGCTAGTGTAAATTGCACACCATCCAGGATCGGGAATTGGCACGCCAATCCTGACTCCTCCCCCAGCCACAGAACCTTCATCTTCGATGGATTCAGACTCAGCCAGCTCTGCTTCAACGAACCAACCACAGGCTCCAGCCCTTTGGCCAATTTTTTTGGGGGGTGTCTGGCCATCTGGCCATCAACAGCTACAGCTGTGTTTCATCAGTGTATTGATGGCACCCCAGCCCAAAACTCTGCACCAGCTGGGAAAGGGGACACATATAGATCTTAAACAACATTTGGGAGAGAATTGTCCCCTCTGGGACCCTACACACCAAGGGGTATCAAGGTGATATCTTCTCGCCTAGCACCACCCTATGTCCCCAATCTTGGAGGAATAAGGTAAGCCACTTCAAGGCCACCCCACAGACTCCTACTTCGGGGAGGCAGTGGATGAACAAATCATGGTTGAACGTGTTGAACACTGCTGTCAGATCAAGCAGTAACAGCAGCACTGGCCTGCCTTGATCCAGCGGTCTGAGGAGATCATCTGCAAGGGCAACCAGTGCAGTCTCCATCCAGTGGCCAGGACAGAAGATAGACTGGAAGGAATCTATGGCTGATGCATCTTCTAGGAATTTCTGGAGCTGCTCCACCACCACTCTCTCAATTACCTTTCCCAAAAACAAAAGAGTCGAAACTGGGCAGTAATTGGAAAGATGTGTAGGATCCAAAGATTGTTTCTTTAGGAACAGTACCACCATAGCCTCTTTTAAATCCTCTAGGTAGACTCCTGAAGTAAGGGACAGATTGATAATGTCTACCAAGGGGTCCCATATTCCATCACCATCAGCTTTTACCAGCCATGATGGGCATGGATCTAAGAGATAGTACTCAGAATCCTGTCAACATCTGCCTGAGAGAATTGGCTGAAGATGTCAAATACAGAATTCAGAGACAGCGAAGGGGCCTCTGGTTCATGTATTATATCAACATTGGAAGGAGGGTCATGGCGGAGTGACAAGATTTCACCCACAAATAAAGATCACAAAAGCTAACAGCCGAATCTCTAACTTTCTGGGTTCTCTTATCAAGAGAGGTAAGAGACCTAATTATCCTAAACAACTGAGCTGGGTGAGAGCTTGTGGATGTGATGGAGACAGCATAAAATTCTCTTTTAGCCATCTTCACCACCATCTCATAGGATTTCATAAATATCCTATAGAATGCTCTTGCAGTTTCATCGTGAGACTGTCACCAAACTTGCTCTAATCGTCTAAGCTTCTATTTCATCTCCCTACCATGGAACGGGTTGGGAGCAAAGAGGATGTTGGAGAGCAATTTCATCAATTACTTCAGAGAGACAGATATTCCAGTCCTCTATCAGCTCATCTAATGAATCACTAGGAGGTATCAGATCCTGCAGAGCATTCTGACACCCAACTGGGTCCATTAGTCTCCATGAGTGAACATAAATTCATTCACTGCCTAGGCAGGAGAGAGCTAGGGCATCCAATCAGGCCTTTGTGGCAAAATGTTCTGACCACGGCACCACTTCAATAGTTGTCAGGCAAATAACTGTCTCAATACCAAAGATCAGATCCAGTGTGTGGCCTGCTTGGTGTGTGGAACTTGATACAATCTGGGAGAGTCCCAGTGCTGCCATGGAAGACACCAGGTCTGATGCCTGTGAGGAGGTGGCAGCATCAACACAGGTGTTGAAGTCTCCCAGCACTATCAGTCTTGGGAACAGCAAGGCCCAGCCTGATACTGCCTCCAGCAGGCTCAATAAGCCAAACTCTCCTCAGTATCCCAGACCAGGCATATATAACAATCAGTACTGGAGATATTTGGGATATGGAGTGACCTGAAGGAGAACAACTCTTGGATAAGTAGTGCCACCCCTCCCACCAACCCTTGGTCTGAGACTGATGAAGGACCAAGAACCCGGGGGGGGGAACTAGTTCTTTCAAGGCAACTGTTTTGCCCTCCCTTACCCAGGTCTTGGTCACATGCGCTAGGTCCACTTCTTGCACTGCAACGTAATTTTACAGTTTTATGGTTTTATTATTAATGGCCATGGCATTACATAACATCAGTGTTGGAGAAGGCTTGAGTTTCCGAGCCCCCACACCATCGTCTCTCAGGATGGGATGACAGTTGGAAGGAGACTGAGCATAACTGTATCTCTGTCTCCTTCCCTTCCAGTATTTTCTCCCACCACCATACCTCCCTCATCCCCCAATTACTGGGATCCCTGACCCAGCACTGATGTCATAACTGCTAGTGGTCTTCACTGAGTTTCCTGGGAAGTTTTGATGGAGATGCTTCCAACTGTAACTCTGCATTTCCGCTGTAGACAAAATTTAGTGGCAACTCAACAGGGCTGTGGAGCTTTAAGTCATTGGACTTCAAAGGGTCTCAGTCAGGGACTGCTTGGCAGTGGTATTAAATGGGGATGAAATCTCCTCAGCAGAGGAGGATCTTCCCACAGCTCATGAACCTAAGGCTCCAAGCACCTCAGAATACCTCGAGTCCAGTGCCCACCACACAACAGAAAACCGTATCAATGGAGCTGCTGTAGGTAACCTCTAAGAGTATACCTCCAGAAGCCCCATGTGCTCTATAACTTGGCATTTCAGTTTAGCTGTCCACAAGATATTTATTTACTTACTTCATTTATATCCCCTTTTACTCCTCAATGGGGACCTAAACCAACTTACGTGGTTCTCTTTTCCTCCATTTTATCTTCACAAGAGCCCTGTGAGTAGGTGTCGTGTGGGCAGCAGCTAGGAAAGCTCTCTAATGGCTGCCACCACTCCAGTACAGGTATCCTCAGAAGGGCCCAGAGCACCCACCCAAACCCTATAAGTTCCACTCTATAAGTGACAGAATGAGGTGTGAGGACCCAGGCAGTGTAACACATTTTTATTAAAGAGGAATAATAACAGCTGTAATTCAAGTACTATGTTGAATAAAGAGAACCATAAAGGCAGATACACAGACAAAACAAAATACCCTAACATGTCTATTTTTCCTAGATTGCTGGGAAAAAGATCAACAACCTCAGATATGCAGACGATACCACTCTAATGGCAGAAAGTGAAGAGGATCTAAAGAGCCTCTTGCAGACGATACCACTCTAATGGCAGAAAGTGAAGAGGATCTAAAGAGCCTCTTGCTAAACATGAAAGAGGAGATGTTGAAATTCAACATCATAAAAACAAAGATCATGGCATCCAGCCACATCACTCCTTGGCAAATAGAAGACAAAAGTCGTGGAAGCAGTGATAGAGTTCACATTCCTGGGATCCAAGATCACTGCAGATGGTGACTGCAGCCTGCTCCTTGGGAGGAAAGCTATGGCAAACCTAGACAGCATAATAAAAAGTATGGCCAAAGCAATGGTATTTCCAGTAGTCATGTATGGCTGTGAGAGTTGGACTATAAGAGTTGGACTTCTGGTGTCCTGGCCCCGCTGCTGGACCTCCTTATGGCACCTGGTATTTTTGGCCACTCTGTGATAGAGTGTTGGACTAGATGGGCCACTGGCCTGATTCAACCTTGGCTTCTCTTATGTTCTTATAAGGAAGACCGAGCGCCAAAGAATAGATTCTTTTGAATTATGGTGCTGGAGAAGACTCTTGAGCATTCCTTGGACTGCAAGGAGATCAGATCAGTCAATCCTAAAAGAAATCAACCCTGACTGTTCCCTGGAAGGCCAGATCCTGAAGTTGAAGCTCAAATACTTTGGCTACAGGTGAGAAGGGAGCACTCACTGGAGAAGACCCTGATGCTGGGAAAGATGGAAGGTCAAAGAAGAAGGGGACAGCAAAGGATGAGATGGTTAGACAGTGTTATCGATGCAACAAACATGAAATTGAGCAAACTTTGGAGGATGGCAGAAGACAGGAGGGCCTGGAGTGATGTGGTCCATGGGGTCACAAAGAGTTGGACTCGACTGTGTGACTGAACAACAACAACATGTCTATCTAGGCTGTCCCGAGATGCCTCTTGGAGACTGGCTTCAAGCTAACTCATCTCTTCTGGATGAGGATCCCTACATCTGCTCAGCTCTGCTCCCTGCGAGTGACCCCCTCCCACTTTGGGCAAAGCCTTTTATCACTTCTACCCAGGCAACACTCTCTACTATTCTACTGGTGTAAGTTTTCCCTCCAAATCCCCTGTTAGCCAATCACAGGGTCCAAAGGGTGACCTGGGAAATGTAGTCCCTGATAGCTACTCTACTACAGGCTTCCCTGGAGCCACTAGGCCTCCCTAGAGCCTGTAGGCTGCACTACTATAGTAGTGACAGTAGATATACCAATTTTGAGTTGGTATATTCCTGAAGATTTGGAGGTGGAACATGGGGAGGACAGAAGTTGAGGAAAGGAGGCAGCTCAGCTGTCATTTTCTCCAGGGGAACTGATCTCTGAGATCTGGAGATCAGTTATAATTCTGGGAGGCCTCTAGCCCTCCCCACCTGGAAGTTGGCAGCCCTATTTATGAGGTAGGCCAGGCTGGGACTGGAGTGTATTACGGGCCCAACAACATCCTGCAGCATTCCATGACAGAGTGGGGATTCAAATTCGGGCATCCCAGACCCTAACTTACCACGCTTACCACTGCACATCACTGCTTATTCAGTGTGTCCTGTCCTACTCTGGAGGAAAAACACTAACCTCTGGATCTGGGCAGAACCTGGGATCTCACTGAGTTAACAGGAAAGGTAGGATCATTGAGTCCTTTAAGTCTCCTTGCTTGGAGTCACATCTGTACTGGTTCAATACTCCTTAAGACCAGCTTGTGTGCTTCATTTTGAACAGTGCCTTGGCTGATTGGGATCTAGCTCACCAGGACCCTGATGGCCTCCCCTGTTTCCAGCCTTTAAAGTATGAGCTCCTGATAGAGCCAAAGTGGAACAATCTTCTGCATTCAGAAGACAGAATGTATTCATAAATGTATTTAACCAGCCTGTCTGGCCACGAGGACCCATGTTATTGTAACCTCAAGGCTAGACTACTGTAACACACTCTACCTGTATCCAGTGGATACAGAATGCTGAAGCACATTTAGTATTAGAAGCTGGGCCGGGTAGGCGTATCACTCATTCTGCAGACACTTCACATGAACATACATGAAGCTTCCTTATTCGGAATCTGACCATTGGTCCATCAAGGTCAGTACTGTCTACTCAGACTGGCAGTAGCTCTCCAGGGTCTCAGGCTGAGTTCTTTCACATCACCTACCACCTAATCCTGGAGATACCAGTGATTAAACCTGAGAACTTCTGCAAGCCAAGCAGATGTTCTACCACTGAGACACAGCCTCTTCACCATCTTCCCATCAGTTACTGGGTTCAACTCAAGGTACTGGCTATCATGTACAAAGCCCTTTGTGGGATTGGACCTACATATCTGCAGGATTGGCTCTCCTCCTACTATCCATCAGGAGAGTTTCTCACATCTGAGCAAAGCCTACTGAAGGGTCTACCATGCAGATGGGTAAGATTGACAGGTGCCTGTACACATGCATTTTTTGGCAAGGTTGTCTGGCAAACAAGTTTGATAAAATGTTTGGGTTCCCTACTATAAGCTTCTGCCTGTGTGTGTGAGAGAAGGAACTGTAGGCATTGCTTTCTGCTCAGAATGCTTTCTGTCCATGTGCTCTTTAATCTTGAATCTCAAATCCAAGTAAAGTATTCTGTTTATTATTCCAAGACTGTATGTACTTGGCCACTCTGGTGGGCTCTGGGGCTCTGGCTAACAGCTCTCTCCCTTGGAGTGAGAATGAGTTTGCATGGGAGGCTTTTCATTGCATTTGCTGCTGGTGAGCAACCTCTTGTGCTGGAGAGAAGCCCATTGGAATATTCAGACCAACAAGGTGGAAGGTGAAGCAGACTGTATTTTTCCTTTGTAACCAGGAATATGCCAAAGAGAATGTGTAAATTTAGCCATGAACTTGAAATAAAATGTCCTTGCTTTGGTGCTGGCAGAAATGAAAATGAAGCAGAATGCACTACATGCAAGAGTTTTGTATCTGTGGCAAACAAAGGAAGTAATGATTTGGAAGGACATGTCAACAGTGACAAGCACAAAAAAAAGTCCAGAGCTGTCTTAATCCCTCACAAGGCAGTGATTTTTTTAATAAAACAAAATTCAAAAACAGAAAACCAAGTTACAGCAACGGAAGGAGTACTGTCATTTTATACTGTAACACACCACCTAACATATAGGTCTATGTATTGCACTTTAAAATTAAATCAAGTGATATATTCTGATTCAGACATAGCTAAAAAGGTTTCCTGTGCAAGAACAAAAGCAGAGACCATTGTCAGTAGAGTGCTTGCTCCACACTCTGTTGCTATGGCAATTTAGGATTTAAATGAAATATTCTGCTTAGGTGTTTCCACAGATGGCAGCAACCAAGGGTCACAAAGACTATTCCCTGTTGTGATACAATATTTTCATAAACTTCATGGTATTAAATCAAAATTGAGCAGCTGAATGGCCCACAAAATAAAAAATGGGAAACAACAGTGGAATCGTGTTACACAAACACTGAAAGACCATGGCCTCCTTATGAAGTGTGTTGCATTCCCTGGTGACAACACAATTTTGTAGGAATAAATTGTTCTGGAAGCAAAAATGTCTTCCATGCCTTGAACCATGAATTAAAGAAAGAATTAGTTGGTGTTGGTTGTCCAGCACACATCCTTCAAAACTGTGTACAGCATGGTACAGACACATTGTCTGTATACATATGTAGATTTACAATTAATTCTATACGGACTGGAGAAATAAGTTGGTCTGTTTATGGGAGAGGCTTCTTACTTGTACAAAGTGTGTATGGAATATCTGCAGAAATGGACAGTTTCTTTTAATTAAGGACATAAGAACATATGAAGAGCCCTGCTGGATTAAACCAATGGTCCATCTAGTCCAGCATCCTGTCAACCAGTTGCTCTGGAGGGTCATGAACAGGACATAGAGGCTGAGGCCTTCCCCTAATGGTGCCTCCTGGCTCTGGGAAGGTTCCCCTCAGTCACCATGGCTAGCAGTCATTGATAGATTTACCCTCCATGAATCTATCTCATCCTCCTTTTAAAGCTGTTTATTCCTGTGGCCGTCTGTCATGTCCCCCCCTCAGTTGTCTCTTTTTTAAGCTGAAAAGTCCCCAGACTATTCAGCCTTTCCTCATAGGGAAGGTACTCCAACCCCCTAATCATCTTGGCCGCCCACCTCTGTACTTTTTCCAGCTCTGAGATGTCCTCTTTGAGATAACGGTGACCAGAACTGTACACAGTATTCTAAATGAGGCTGCATCATAGATTTATGCAGGGGTATTATAATATCAGCCACTTTATTTTCAATCCCATTCCATATAATCCCTAACATAGAGTTTGCCCTTTTTACCACTGTAGCACACTGGGTCGACACTTTCATTGAGCTATCTGATATGAATGACCCCAAGGCCTATATAGCCTACAGTGCAAACTTGCCATTTCAGTAAAAATAAGCAGTTATGTATATAAATTTATAGTAAACTAGGAATAAGGCCTGTTGTGGAAATAAATACAATGGGCTCTAGAAAGAGGTTCTGGGAGAGTGCCCCGGCTTTGGGCACTCAGTGACAATTTGCTGTGGCAATCTCAGTAGGGTATAATGACAAGAGTCCACCATTTTCTCCAGAGGAACTGATCTTTGCTACCTGAAGAGCAGTAGTAATTTTGAGTGATCTCCAGCCCACCCCCAAAACTGGTAACAGTGGTTCCCCAGGAGGAGTGGCTGGTTTGGAGGGTGGAGTCTATGGCATTGTACCTGTCTGAGGTCCCACCCCTCCTCAACACTCACCCTGTCCAGGTTCGACCCCTCAAATCTCCAGGAACTTCCCAACCTGAAGTTGATAACTCTATCTCCCTCCCAGCCAACCATCAACCTACCTTTAGTTTTCCATCTCCTCCCTCCTCCCTCCTAGAGAGCAGTTGTAATTTTGAGTGCTCTCCAGCCCCCACCTGGAGATTGGCAACAATGGTTCCCCATCAGGGAATGGCTGGATTGGAGGGTGGAGTCTATGGCATCATACCTGTCTGAGGTATCAAACCTTATCAAATCTCCAGGAATTGCCCACCTGGAGTTGGCAACCTGATCAGGTTTGGGCCCAATGTGTTTTCTCCCAAAGGCCAACATAGGTGTGGAAAGGGCCTTTTACTGACAGAGGAGAAAGTAGAGGTGCCAACTCTGATTAGGGAAATACCTGGAGATTTGGGGGGGTGGATCCTGTGGAGGGCAGCATTTGGGGTGTGTGTGGAAGGAATCAGCAGGGTATAATGCTATAGAGTCTACCCTCCAAAGCAACCATTTTCTCCCAGGGAACTGATCTCTGTCATCTGGAGGTCAATTGTAACAGTGGGAGATCTCCAGGTCCTACCTGGAGACTGGGAACCCTAGGGGAAAGTCAGCCGCACAGCGGGGAGTTGAAGAAAATGGTTTGATGGTCACTGGCCCACCTCGTTAGCCAGCCAGCCATGCTGAAGCTAAGCAGGAGAGAGCCTTTTTCCATTTATTCTGACAGGAAAGTGGCCATTGGGGAGGGCATTATGGGCAGGAAAGGGGGTTATGCTGAAAGTCCTTTGTTTTTTTTACTCACAGAACCAAGCTTGGTTGCCTGCCAACAGCCACTGAGGGGACAGTCCCTCACAGGAGTCAAGAGAACTGTCTTCAGACAGATTTGCATGTCAGTCAGTAAATCTGACATGCAAATCTGTCTGAAGGGGGAGTGGGTGGGGAAGAGGAGCAGATCCAGCACCCGGCCAATGGCACGCGAGTACTTTTGAGTGGCGGCTGATGGGCCAATGGCTGAGGGAGGGCATTTTACAGCCAATGGGAGCGCATGGAATCTTACAAAACCAAAAGATAATTATTATAAGGAGAGATTGTTTCCCCTACAGATGTGTGTGTGTGTATATAAAACCATCCCATCCACAAAGGCTGGGTGATTTCTCAGGCCCATAACCAGGATTTTTTTGTTCGGGGAGCATTTAAATTTTAAGGTGGCAGTTAAATTACAGTTAATTAAATCAATCTGTATTCCTATCTTTAAAAGGGCACGCTTCAAGCCTGTTTCTTGCTCTTCCTTTCAAGGGCTGCAAGCACATCAGTTCCTAGGGAAAAAGCAGCTCAGAGGGCATTTAATTGCCCCCAGAAGGCATTTATATGTCTTTTGAGTTCCCTTCCATAGGGCAAGAAAGCTTAGAAGGGCACCTTCAATACATCTCCAACAATCCTCCATTCTGCTACCCCAGGACCACCTAGGTCATCATGGTCAAAAATAAGGTTTATGGGATGGCTATTTGTGGGGTAGGGCTTTTAATTAAGGGGGCTGCCCCCTCAAAAGGCTCCACTATAGGTACAGGTCTGTGATTTCTGCAGTCAGCTGCGTTTCTTGGGAAGTTACAAGGAAGGCGTACTTGAAGGATTGTCTCTTCCCATATTGATAGGTACAGGTGGGCAGCCTTGTTGGTCTGAAGCAGCAAAACAAAGTTGGAGTCCTTGGGGGCGGGGGCACCTTTAAGGCCGACAAAATTTTTACTCAAGGTGTGATCTTTCGTGTTCAAGCACACTTCTTCAGATGCAGTGAAACAGAATTTCCTCAAATGTTATATAGTGTGTGTGTGTGTGGGGGGGGGGGGTTAGGTGCCAGGAAAGGCCAATTAAAAATCAAGACACAGACAGAAACAAAATTGGAAATTACCAGTCCATACATATAGGTAGAGGGTGAGCAGTAAATTATCATACAGCACAATGAAGATGTGTAACGGATCCAGTGATCAAACAGGATTGATATGCTTAGTTTATATGGTATCCATTTGTGTGGAAGGAAATAAATATATCAAAATTGGAGATTGATGCATCCTTATTTGTAGAAAGCTGAGAGTAATTAATCGAGACGCTGCCATCTGTCTCCTCTCAAGCATGGAGGCGACTTGCTCCAGACCTGCCTCCCACGCCCTGCTCTCCTTGGACCCCCCTTCAGAGGGGAGGCACATGGCAACCAAAGAAAGGGCCTTTCCTGTGATGGCGTCTCATTCACGGGATCCGCCTTCCCCTTGAGGCCCGGTTGCCAGGCCACAGCCAGAAACCCCCAGGAGGAATTAGAGGCAGGTCCTGGTATTCCAGCATCACACTGACACACTGATGTATCTTCTGGTAAAAACTGGAAGTGATGTCATTAGGTGCGCTATCATTTACAAAATGTCTATGGTTTTATCATAAAAGTTTTTGCACAATGCTGGAGTGTCACTCCCGCTTTTACCAGAAGCAATGTGAATGCAGCAGTGCAAGGCTGGTGCCTGTGCTCCTCCCTCAACAAAGAGCTTAGAAGCCAGCAGCCTCTGCTGTAGTGGGAGGTGGGGCTCCCAATTTCCAGGTGGGGCCTGGAGTAGTCCTGGGATTAACACCGATCTCCAGACTAGAAGATCACTTCCCCTGGAGAAAACTGCTGTTTTAGAGAACGACCTTTATGGCATTACACCCTGTTGGGATCTCTCCCCACCCCAAAACTCTGCCCTCTGGCTCTACCCCCCCCCCCTTAAATCTCCAGGAATTTCCAAAATTGGAGTTGGCAACTCTAGTGAGTGACCTGGGATCCTGCCTTAAGGCACTTTCCTGGAACCTGTGTTGTTTTATTTTAAGTGCCAGGCCAAAATGTTTCTGTCCACTCAGGCTTTTAATTAGGGAGGGAGTTTAAAAAAACACTCCATTTGAATCTGAAAACTGCTCTTTTAATCTATGTGGTCTGTTTTCATGTTTTTTGCTTTATGACAGGCTGGGTTCTCTCTCTAATAGAGTTTTGCCTGCCTGCCAGCCTGCCTCCTCTTCTTCTTCTTCTTGCGTTGGCAGGTTCCTGGAGAGGGAAGTTAAAAACGTTCCAAAGAAATAAAACAAATTAAATAATGATGGTAAACAAGTGCTGATTGTCTGCAGCATCTGAGGCCCCCCCTCCCTTGCAATGTAGATCCCCCCTCCTTTTTTTCCCCATAACCTTTGGGTAGGTGGAGCAGACAAAAGGGGTGGCGGGAATAAATTGGCAAGGTGGGTGAGACTTGTGACACCCTCACTTGGGGGAGGAGCTGACTTGGCCAAAATGGGAACTCCAACTCCCAGCAGCCTCGAAGAGCATTTCCTGTCGGCAGGGATCCGGCAGCAGCTTTGTCACTGGCCACAGAGATCAGAGACAGGGCGAGTGGCAGGCGGGAGAAAAGGGCTGCCGTCTCCCCCAAACCAAGCCCGTGGAAAGGAAGGAGGGCAGGAGAGAGAGGAAGCCAGGCCGCGGCCCCCCTCCCACCTCTGAAGCAGCGAGCATGGGCCTTTTTTTCCTTTGAAGCCTTTGATCCAATATAGCTTCCTGTTTTAGAAGTTATTTAAGATGTTATTTGAGGTAATTTTTGAACCATTTGCTCATCATAACGAAAATCGGACTGAAACCAAACATATTTCACGCCTAATTGCTTCTCCACAGGGAATGACAGTTCAGTCTGCAGTAGCTCCACCATCTGTAGGTTTTGATGGAGTGGAAATCAAGGGTGTGCTTCAGGGTTTGTTAGTGTTATGGGGCATGCGGCGATGTCACCCGGCACAGAGGGATCGCCTTCTCCCTTCGCAGCGGTGTTGCTGAGGATGCTGGCGGCTCATCCCAGCCACATTTCTGCTGCATCCCCTGCAGCCTGAGGAAGACGCCTTCGCATTGTGAATATGGCCAGAAGAAGATGAAAGGATATTGTGGAAGCAGGTTGGCAAGAAGTCAGGATGCACAAATATCCCCTGCTTTGGTTCCTTTTATACGTGTTGACGTTCTTGGTACTTGGATGCAATTCTCTGCTTTCTGCTCTGGCTTCTGTAGTTTGCTTTGTATTGTGTAGGCCTGGTTTTTACATGCACTTTATGCCGCATACACACACACACAGTGTAGCCACTGGAGACCCCGCCATTCCCTCCAGGGGAACTGATCTCTGTCATTGGGAGATAAATTGTAATTCCAGGAGATCTCCAGGCTCCACTTGGAGGCTGCCCACCTTCACCTTCACCAACCCCAGCCTGGCTTCCTCTCCTTGGCAGGCGGGCAGAGGAGGAGGCAGGGGAGTGGCCACCGCCCCTTACTCTGTCTCCTGGCTCCACGTGGAGCCGCCAGATTGGCCAAGGCTCTTCCCCACATCAGTCCTCTTCTGCTTGGAATCCACCCATCCTGGCTCGGCCTCCTGGCCTCCTCTACGGGACCCGTGTTTTCAAGTCAACATTTGACAACTGCGTCTTGAGCAAGAGGTAGTCAAGTTGTTTGTTATTTCTCCATGATAGTATCTCTGCCCTTTTGGATTTGATGTGTGATAAGGGGAACCTTGCTTGACTTTTGACACCACACAAAACAGATTTATCTACTGGAAGTGTAATTTGTTTTCTGTGTCCCAACAATGCCACTCTTGTCTTGATGCCCTTTGATCAGCACTGTGTGAGTTGTTTTATTTTTCATGGAATGTGTTTTGACATCCCAAGATGATATATAAAAATCATAGATATGGAGAATAATCGGGGGGGGGGGGAGCTAAGGAAGTATTGTATCTGCCAGAAAATGAATTCTTAAAATCCACACTATGGGCAGGTATTAACCAGGGCAAACCATGGACTGTGTTACTCCAGCTTTGAAGCAACTTTACAGGCTGCTCATTTCTGGGTCCAATTTCAGGTGCTGTTTTGGACATTTGCTCTGAGACTGAAGTACCACAAAGTCTTCCTTCGCATCTATGAACATTTCTGAATACTCAAGGCCATTGTTTGGATGTTCCTCCAGTTCCCAAGGTTCAGTAGGTGGTGACAGGGTAAGGTTCCCAATGCTGTTTGAACATAAGAACATAAGAGAAGCCAGTGTTGGATCAGGCCAATGGCCCATCCAGTCCAACACTCTGTCACACAGTGGCTAAAAATAGCAGGTGCCATCAGGAGATCCAGCAGTGGGGCCAGGACACTAGAAGCCCCCCCCACTGTTCACCCACCCCCAAGCACCAAGAATACAGAGTATCCATTGCCCCAGCCTGAGAATCCCTATCTATACCTTGTGGCTAAGCCACTGATGGACCTCTGCTCCATATCTATATAAGGTTGCCAAGTGCAACTTCGGAAATATCTGAGGACTTTGGGGGTGGAGCCAGGAGACTTTGGGGGCGGAGCTGGGAGACTTTTCTGATGTCACTTCCTGTGATGTCACTTCCAGATCAAACGGCAGGTAATGTCACTTCTCAAGCTCCACCTTTTCTGATGATGTTCACTTCCAGCACACTGCACCAAACTAAACTTCTGTCACGTGGCTCTTCCCTAATGATTGTGGCTCCCAAGAACAGGTTAGAGATGATAACCTGGGAGGCCCCCACACAGCAGCCCTGCCTACATAACACCATGTCATGGACTCAGATAGTTCAGGTTAGTCTGATCTCATCAGATTTTGGAAGCTAATCAGGGTCAGCTCTGGTCTGTAGTTGGATGGGAGACCATAAAGGAAGCCCAGAGTTGCTATGCGGAGGCAGGCAAGGGCGAACCACCTTTGAATGTCTCTTGCCTTGAAAACCCTACAGGGTCACCATGTGTTGGCTACGGAACTAGTTTTAAAATTGTGAGCAGACAGACTTTGTTTTTTTTTAATTAATTATAGAAACTATTCAAATATAATCTCTCTTCCCTTAAGAAAGAAAGACCCACCAGACAAAGTTGGAGAGGATAAATAGGCAGTTTAGTCTTCAGTAGCAATGATCAATTTCAGCAGAAAATGGGGATCAGGCAGTTGTTCCAAACAATTCATAGAAAAGATGGACTTTAAGGAATCATCTGGAAGGGGTGACAGAAGGGGCATTCTGTGTGTGAGCTGAAGGCATTTTGCACCAAAAGAAAAAAAATGGACTGAGAGAGAGAGAGAGAGAGAGAGATAGAAAGCAAACACAGAAAGAGAGAGAAAGAGAAAAAAGACAAAGTAAGAAAAAGAAAGGAAGACAGAAAAACAGAGAGAGAAAGAGAGAAAAAGAGAAAGGAAGGGAGAGGTAGAAAAAAGATGGGAAGAGAGGAGTGAAAGAGAAATAAAAATGAAAGGAAGGAAAGAAGGAAGATAGAAAGACAGGCAGGCAGACAAATGATAGGAAGGAAGACACAAAGAAGCAATTAGAAGTCTCCCTTTGGCTCCTTCCTGCTTTGGGGGGGGGGCAAAACCAGAGCTCTGAAATGACTGCCTGTGCTTTTAAAATGAGCAGCTGAAAGGTCGACCTGGACTGCCAGACAGCTGGCTGTAAAGAGCAGGCAGCCACTGCAAGCCTCCCTTCGATCCTTCCCACTTTTTTGGGGGGGCAGGGAACGGAGCTCTGAAATGACTGCCTGCGCTTTTAAAAGGAGCAAGGGGACCTGTGCTGCCGGGCTGCTGGCTGTAAAGAGCAGGCAGCCACTGCAAGCCTCCCTTCGCTCCTTCCCACTTTTAGGGGGGGCAGGGAAGGAGCTCTGAAATGACTGCCTGCTGGAGGAAAAATGGAAGGAAAACCCAACAAGACCATGAGGCAGAGCCCTGGGCCAGCCCAGACCTTACTTTCCTGGACCCTTGACTCTTCTGGGCTCTGAGAACTGCTCAGGCTGCTCCTGCTGCAAACAACAGGGGTGGGACTGGAAGGAGGAAAACCACTCAGCAGCGCACACTAGAGGGAAGTGGAACTGACGCTCTGGCCCTCGTCTCTATGGCTTTCATAGCCATAGAGACTTGGAGGACTAAAATGCCAGAGCATCACTCTTCTGACCGCCATTTTGTCCCCCGGTACCGGATTTCAAAAAAGTGGGTAAGGGGGGTCAAAATCGGGGGTTCCCCCGCCCCCAGTGGGGGCTTGGCAAGCCTATATCTATATATCTAATTCCCAAGGGCTCCCTCCCTGTGCGGATACTTATTTCCTCATACTGGGGCTGCATGGAAGCAAAAGAAATTATCCTGCACACGTGGCTCGCTCCCCAGGTGTGCACAAAAATCTAAAAACTTTAAACTACGTAGGGGGAAGTTTAAAAACAACCAAAAAGTAAAACAGAGTTCACTGCAGCTGCGCAGAGAGAGGACCTTCCAAGGCAGAGGAGGAGGAGCCTTCTCTCCCTGTCCCTCTCTCCTCCCCATGGCCACGCCCCCTCCACCAAACGGTCTTCAACGGACAACGTTGCGATTTAAAGCAAACTACAGTAACTCTCGGCTTTCTTCACTGTGCTCGGGCAGCTCCTTCCACTTTGCAAGAAGGAAGCGCACACACACTCCACCCCCACCCCCGGGGAAACCGGAGCAGGCAGAAGTTCCCGGTGCCTCTGCTCTTCCTCTTTCCCTTGCCTCCTCCCCACTAATTAGTTTTAGGTTTACTGATTAAAAAACAGAAAAAAAAAGAGTGGGCAGGGAGGAAAACCTTTTTTCCTCGGAGAATGCAAGAGTGTGTGTGCCAAGCTTCTTTCTCAGATACTAGATGGTAGAGCCAGCGTGCTTTTCCATGGCCCTTTGCAAAGAAGTCTGGAAGAGAAGGATTTTGCCCAGAGGTGGGTAAGCCTGCCCAGTTCCTTCCCTGCGCTGGAATGCCAGAGGCTTCAAATGTAGGGGGGGGGGGGCAGCGGTGCTGCTCTTTGGTGCTTCATCCTGACCAAAGAGGTATTGCCTAAAGTTTAGTCATGGGAATGCTATTTAAACTGCAGCGCTCTGATAACAATGATTAATTTTAAACCGTGGGGTTTCTCTGGACTGCAGCCACCAGTGTTCCCTCTAAGCTGAGTTAGTGTGAGCTAGCTCACAGTTTTTGAGCCTCTGGCTCACACATTTTTTTAGCCTCTGGCTCAGGAAGGGATGGCTCCAGAGCAAACCGATTTATGCAGCAGCCAAATCACTTGCTCACAACTTTAATGCCCGTAGCTCACAGAGTATAATTTTTGCTCACAAGACCCCACAGCTTAGAGGGAGCATTGGCAGCCACCTCCTTCCCCTACTGCTCATCTGTCTGTGGGGCTGGCGTAAGACCTCTTTCAGTGTTTGTGCCACAGGGTATGTATATGTCAGAAAAGGGCTTCCAAAATCATACAGCTCCCACTGATTCATACCTTCTTCCCTCTCCAATAGAGAGGTTACATATGCCCCCCCCCAACTGCATTCCCAAATGCTCCAAGTGACTGGGAAATACTGGCAAGATCATATCTGGAAAAAGAGACTCTTTCTGACTCTGATTGGTTGTTACTGGGATTCCAACTCTAGGCAGGGTGCATCTTCTCTCCCAGGAAGAGGAGCAGGAGGTGGTGATGAATGCGGGTCATGCAGCAACCCCATCACACAAGGGTGGGGGCGTGAGCTTGCTGGAACCCAGTGAGAACAAAGAAGGGGTGTTCAGTAATAACGCTGGGGTGAGGGATGGGTTTGGGCAATGGTGGGGGAGGGGACCTCTAGGTGATTCTCTTTATCCAAACATCCTGTTCCCAAAAGGAGCTAAATCCCTCTGTGTGGGAATGGACTGATTTGTGCCTATAAATACATTATCACCCCTTGCTCAAAATTGTGCTCCTCATTTTAGGCATAATAAGAGTCTTGCTCTTCTCTCTTTCTTTCACTCTTTCCCTTCTTCACTTTCTTCTTCTTTCACAGGTTTGCTTGCATGCATAGAATATAAATGCCAGGCAATGATCTTTGGAAAAGGAAGAAGAGAAGGAGGAGGAAGGCAGGCAGGCTGGTAGGTAGGTAGGTAGGTAACCAGCAATTACAAGTTAAAACTAGTCAGAACACATTATGCAACATTTTGTTGCGGGGCCCCCTCTTGTGTTTATCTAATTCCCTCTTAAAGCCATCCAGGCTTGTAGCCACTACCTATTATGACACAGGTTTTTTGTCTAGCCGCTATCTTTAATTCATTCATTATTTTGTAATCCTCCTCTATCTTTTGATCTGGTGGGTGATAACAAATTCCCAGTGTTAAGTTTCCTTTTGGGCCCACTATTTCAACCCATAGCATTTCCAGAAGCGAATCTCAATCTTACTGGACTGTATACCCTCTCTGACATACAGAGCCACCCCACCTCCAACCCTTCCCCCCCTATCCTTCCGATATAATTTATAACCAGGAATCAACGTATCCCACTGATTTTCCTCATCCCACCATGTTTCTGAAATACCCACAATCTCTATTTCCTCCCCCCAACACCAAGCATTCCAATTCCCTGATTTTACCTCAGAGACTTCTAGCATTTGTGTATAAACACCTATAGTTTCCCACGCTTGTTAAGCCCATAACCTTCCTCTAGCTGCCTCAAGACCTTGCCAGGCAGTCCCTATCGTTAGCCACAGTCTCAGTGGACAATTGTAATCCATTTCCTTGTAGAAAAGTAACAGCTACGCCTTCATCTCTTTGAGATGAGCCATCCCGAACCAGAGACTTTTCATCTCCTGTCAGCTTTCCCCCAATATTCAGTTTAAAAACTGCTCTACCACCTTTTTGATTTTGAGCGCCAGCAGCCTGTTTCCTTCTCAGGACAAGTGGAGACCGTCTCTTTTGTACAGCTCCCTCTTGCCCCAAAAAGCATCCCAGTGCCTAACAAACTTGAACCATTCCCCCCTACACCATTGTCTCATCAATGCATTGAGGCTCCTGATCTGTGCCTGTCTCTCTGGCCCTGCGCGTGGAACAGGTAGCACTTCCGAGAAGGCTACCTTGGAGGTCCTGGCCTTGAGTTTCCTGCCCAGCAGCCTAAATTTCTCCTCCAGGACCTCATGTCTTCATTTCCCCACATCGTTGGTGCCGACATGCACCACGACCACTGGCTCCTCCCCAGCACTATCTACCAGCCTATTTAAAACACGCGTAATGTCCGCTACCTTCGCACCAGGCAGGCAAGTCACCATACGGCTAGTGCGCAGGTTTGCCACCCAGCTGTCTACCTGCCTAAGGATCAAGTCACCAACTACCAAGAGCCCCCCTCCCACCCTTCCCAGGGACAGTTCCTTGGTACGAAAGGATACCCATTCACCAGCTGAAGAAGAGGTCCCTTCTGAGGGCACATTCCCCTTGTCCTCAGCACGGTGCCCCATTTCTCCTTGACCCTCATGCTCCCTGGCAGCAGCGGGGCTGCCAGATCCAGAGTGGGACATATATAACATGTCCCCTGATAATAGTTGGGAAAATAGGCAAAAATACTTAAATAAATGCAATGGATCTTGGCTTCACTGGAGAGGAGACATTTCTTTCCATGTAAAAATCTTTATTTCTAAGGGAAAGGGTTCCCATGGAAAGCTACAAAACAAAAGAGATATCTAGACCTACCTCTTTACATCCTTAGGGCACAGAACACAGGGTCACAACAATGGAGAATCTCCTTCTTCTTGACCCCTAGAAAGAAGTCACCTGATTGCTTTACCCAATCAACGTTACTCAGTTTTGCAGGCTTTCTTTACATTGACCCTGTGCCAGATCTCTTTCCAGGCCAATCTAAACAATAGCACAGAAGAAAAGACAGATTAACCTTATAATGACTGGAACCTAGACCTTGCACCTCACATATTTCCAACAATAATCTCTTTGACATGAATGGATTTGGAAGCCAGAAACTCTGCTGAGGATGGCACTGCTGATAATATTCATGAGCAATTAACACGGCATTATGTAGGCAGGGCTTCCAGGATGACTTTGGCATTGGCCTTCCTGATTTCTAAATTAAACGTTTGCAGTAGTTTAAGCGAGCTAATGAGAGGCCACACTGAGCACTACAAACTGTCCCGGTTCCCCGGGCCTTGAGGGGAAGCCTCCACACCCAGCCGTGCCCCCCCCCCCCGACATACTTACCCACCGGCAGGTTTGGGAGTGGCGAGGACAGGCTGGAGAGTACCAGCCGGGCCGGGGAGGAGCCTGGCGGGGCTGGGGAAGAGCCTGGTGGGGCCTCCGGGAGGAGCCCCTCCCCAGAAGCCGAAGGGGCGAAGACAGTGGCGGGGTGGGCGAGGTCCCAGACTCGCGCAGCACAGACGGCGCCGGTAGGAAAGGCCATGGCCAATGAGGTCCCAGACTGCGGCATCAGCGGTGCGGCCTCCTGGCCGACAAGACCACCACCAGCCCAACACAAACCACCTTCCCGGAAGACTGAGGGCATCCCTGAAGATAAAGGGGGCGGGGCCTAGGAGGGTGTGAGGTGGCGGGGAAGAAGGGCGGCACTGGGGGGAGAGGCCAGAGGAATAAAGGGCGGGAAAGACGGAGGGGCCGGGGAGGAAGTTTGGCGCAAGGACTCGCTCGCTGGAGAGACCCACGAGAGAGAAGGCACTCTTGCGAGTGGTCTCCCGTGGCCGGGGGCCGAGGGCACCTGGGGGTGGCGCTAACCCCCAGGCCCGGCCGTTCTGAGGCCCTTAACATCAACCAGACTTATTTTTGGCCTCCACCCCAGGGCCTCCACCCCGCCTCAGGACCCTCAGGCTACGGGTGGGACACCTCCGGGGCCTCGGCGGGAACTTGACACAAGTAAGGCTTTCTGTTTTGTGGAAAAGGTGTCTCCCACTGTTCTCTGCTTCTTTCATCTGTTCAGCTTTGCGGAGTTAAGATAGAAGGAAATTGTCTGCACGATAGCACGGCGACCTTTCCAGCACTGCGTTGTTGAGGTTGTTCTTGGACAAGCTGTGGCTTCCTTCATCCTTCACAACACACAGTGGGCCTCCACACTCCGCCCTTCTCCTGTCATCTATCGTTTCCCTCTTCCCTTCATCACATCTATTTCCCAGCCCCCAATGGGGCATTCCCATCCGTTCTCCCTTCTACGGTTTTAAATCGCAGAGCAGCCAGAATCCTTTGGGGACTCCTTTTCTTGACAGCCTGGGCTCATAAATATGCACAGATGTTTGGGATCATGGGCAGATGCACCCAAATCTAGACCTCGGAAGCAAGTTGTCCCGCTTGAGGTTTCTGAGATGTCAAGACAGAAAGCAGCAGGTGTTGCTCTGGTGTCACAGAATCATAGAGTCACAGAGCTGGAAGGGGCCATACGGGCCATCTAGTTCAACACCCTGCCCAACGCGGGATCAGCCTAGAGCAAGTGTTTGTCCAGCAGCTGCTTCCAGACTGCCAGTGAGGGGGAGCTCACCACCTCCCTAAGCAGCTGATCCCACTTTTACACAACTTTTACTGTAAAAAGTTTTTCCTAATATCTAGCCCAGGGGGGTCCAACATGCGGCCCGGGGGCCGGATCAGGCCCCAGGAGGGCTTCCATCAGGCCCGCAGTGGATCTGGCCATCTCCTGCTTCCAGTCCTGCTGCTGCTGCTTGCTGCTGCAGCATAGCTTGCTTCGCCAGGCTCTCTTAATCACTCAGCCATTTCATGTTGTAACCTGCGTCCTAGTCTCAGAACTCTGAGCATGAGATTTCAGAGGTCAATGTCAATAAATCAAAAGTAGGTTTGCAGCTCACAGACACACACCTGAACAGCATACTCAAGACTGCAACAACACTTTTGATCCAATAATTCAGAGCAAGAGGTGTCAGTTACCGGACACTGTTAAATAAACAAAATATTGCAAGAGTGCTCATGTTCTAAGCATGCTTTTATTTTAAGTAAAAAAAATCTTTGCATTTGTGTCCTTTATAAAGTTTATATCTCTGCTACCTGGCATTACATTTTATGACACACGTGGCCCGGCCTGGCAAGGTCTCAATCATGTCAGATCTGGACATAACAAATGAGTTCGACACCCCTGCCCTTATATGCCTCTCTCCTTCCCTCCCTTCGTACACCCCCTTCGTTTAAGGAGGGGAAACTGCCAGAGATCCTGAGAATCAGATTTTGGAAGTGCAAGCCCATCTGATCTCTTCAGCAATAGAGAGAGGGTGGGCAGGAACCTAACAGACATCTATGTATGACTGTTCTTTCTGTTTCCATTTCACTGTATCTGAAGAAGCGTGTGTGCACACAAAATAAGCTCACACTAGGGATGCCAGGTCCCTCCTAGCCACTGGCGGGGGATGCCAGATCCAGGCTGGGAAACTCCTGGAGATCTGGGGAAGGAGACTGGGGAACTCCTTCCTAGGGAACTCCAGTTCCTGTCCCAGCCTGGAAGCTTGAAACATGACGTTTAAAAGATATTTTGGGCATTTTGTACAATGTTTCCTTTTAGCAGTGGGATCCATGTCTTTTTAAATCACAAAAATTCAAATATCAATGGCAGTCTTATGGCTCCCCTAAATCTCGAGGTGTAGCCATCCTAATTTCAGCTAATACTAACTTCACGCTTAAGAAAATACTCAAAGATCCTGTAGGTAGATTTTTATTTGTGGTAGGAAGTGTTGATACAACTGTTGTAACTCTAGCTGTTTTGTATGCACCAAATGCAAATCAAATAGCTTTTATGACTGAAGTCCTAAATAAGCTGGCCAACTTTCAAGAAGGTGATTTAATAATTGGGGGAGATCTAAACTGTACGATGGATTATTCCTTGGATAGAGCCTCCTTCAATAAGATGCAGAAAAAACGCATACAGATTGAGAAGAAAGAAACCCCCTTGCGAGGTTGATCCAACAATATTCTTTAATAGATATCTGGAGACAGTTACATATAGGAGAATGTGACTACACATATTATTCACAGAGACATAAAACCTATACCAGAATTGATTACTTATTAGCTTCATCATCTCTCCTTATAATATTTATCTTTTGGTTTCATAAGATTCCATGCGCTCCCATTGGCTGTAAAATGCCCTCCCTCAGCCATTGGCCCATCAGCCGCTACTCAAGAGTACTCGCGTGCCATTGGCCGGATGCTGGGTCTGCTCCTCTTCCCCACCCACTCCCCCTTTTGCATGTCAGATTTACTGGCAGACCAACTCTTTCTCCTGAGGAAGACAGTTCTCTTGACTCCTGTGAGGGACTGTCCCCTCAGTGGCTGTCCGTAAGCAGCCAAGCTTGGTTCTGTGAGTAAAAAAACAAAGGACTTTCAGCATAACCCCTCCCCGCCCATAACCCCTCCCCAACAGCCACTTTCCTGTCAGAATAAATGGAAAAAGGCTCTTTCTCCTGCTTAGCTTCAGCATGGCTGGCTGGCTGGCTAATGAGGTGGGCCAGCGACCATCAGACCATTTTCTTCAACTCCCCGCTGTGTGGCTGACTTTCCCCTAGGGTTGCCAATCTCCAGGTAGGACCTGGAGATCTCCCACTGTTACAATTGACCTCCAGATGACAGAGATCAGTTCCCCGGGAGAAAATGGTTGCTTTGGAGGGTAGACTCTATGGCATTATACCCTGCTGAGTCCTTCCACACACACCCCAAATGCTGCCCTCCACAGGATCCACCCCCCAAATCTCCAGGTATTTCCCTAATCAGAGTTGGCACCTGTACTTTCTCCTCTGTCAGTAAAAGGCCCTATCCACACCTATGTTGGCCTTTGGGAGAAAACTCATTGGGCCCAGTCCTGATCAGGTTGCCAACTCCAGGTGGGCAATTCCTGGAGATTTGAGGAATGGAGCCTGGAGAGGGTGAGGTTTGAAGAGGGGTGGCACCTCAGACAGGTACGATGCCATAGACTCCACCCTCCAATCCAGCCATTCCCTGATGTGGAACCATTGTTGCCAATCTCCAGGTGGGGGCTGGAGATCACTCAAAATTACAACTGCTCTTCAGGTAGCAAAGATCAGTTCCTCTGGAGAAAATGGTGGACTCTGTCATTATACCCTGCTGAGATTGCCACAGCAAATTGTCACTGAGTGCCCAAAGCCGGGGCACTCTCCCAGAGCCTCTTTCTAGAGCCCGTTGTATTTATTTCCACAACGCGCCTTATTCCTAG
Source organism: Gekko gecko (assembly GCA_029375565.1). Taxonomy (NCBI): domain Eukaryota; kingdom Metazoa; phylum Chordata; class Lepidosauria; order Squamata; family Gekkonidae; genus Gekko; species Gekko gecko. The sequence continues at coordinate 4,475,690 of JAPDNY010000011.1, forward strand.
TCTATAATAAATAAAATTAAATCAGCCCAAATTGGGAATCTGCAATGGTCTGACCATCATTAGGTCACCTGTGATTTAGAATTAGGTATGGAAGTAAGACAAACAACATGGAAGCTGAATACAAATTTATTAAAAAATCAAATCATAGCAGCTGAGATAGAATCAGTCATTAAAAATTATTTCATAGACAATAACACAGAAGATGTATCCCCAGCAATTATTTGGGATGCGATGAAGCCTGTCGTAAGGGGTCAGTTGATATCCAAGGCAGCTTATCTAAACAAACAAAGAAAGCAAAAAAGAGAAAAACTGTTAGCAGAAATAGCTGTGCTGGAAATGAAACACAAACAAACAGGCAATAAAAAAGCATACAAGAAATTATTAGCCATAAGACGGGAGCCAGATACACTTGACATCAATCAAATACAGCAAACCTTGCTCTACTTGCAACAAAAATCATGGCAAAACACATCGAAGGCACTGAAAGTTTTGACTAGAAGAGTCAGACAGAAAAGGGAAGCCAGGTTAATTACCTCAATAAAGGACAGACAAGGTAAACGACAATTTGAAACACAGCAAATAACAAAGGCTTTTTTAGAATATTATAAACAATTATATGAAACAAAAGAAATAAATGTAACCTCAATTAAAATATATCTAGAAAAATACTATAATAATATTAAACTGTCAGAGGAACATAAAGCAGTAATGGAGAGTCCTATTACTGAAAAGGAAGTGATTGCAGCTATTAAAAAATCCAAGTGTAATAAAGCTCCTGGCCCAGATGGCTTTAGCTCAGAATTATACAAAAAATATCAGGATATCATAGCTTTACCCTTTACTAAAACCTGCAACTATGTGATGCAATATGGAATTTTACCCCCTTTGTGGCTGCAAGCCTCAATAATAGTTATTCCAAAAGCAGGAAAAGATTTGACTGATGTTGCCTCTTACAGGCCAATTTCCCTTTTAAACAGTGATTTTAAGCTCTTCTCCACTATAATAGCATCACATCTAAGCTCATTTGTGACGCAATACGTCCATCAAGACCAAGTTGGCTTTATGCCCCATAGAGACATTACGGACAGTACTTATAAAACACTGAGTTTAATTAATTTTTGTAAACAAAATAAATTACAATCCATTTGTGTTGCCTTAGATATACAAAAAGCCTTTGATTCAGTTAACTTTATATATTTAAAACAATTGCTAAAACATTTAGGCTTTGGTGAAAGCTTTATACACATAATTAATGCAATATATGATCAACCTACAGCGCAACTTTGTATAAATAGCTCTATTTCAGATAAGTTTAATTTAAAACGGGGCACTAGGCAGGGATGCCCATTATTTCCTCAATTATTCGCTTTGGTAATGGAGCCTTTAGCCTCAAGGATTAGAACGCATTCAAATCTACATGGGATACATATAGCAAATAATTTTTTTAAAATTAGCTTTATTTGCAGATGATATTTTAATATTTTTGACTAAACCTACAATTTCTTTACCATCGCTTCAAAAACTATTGAAAGTTTGACAATGTATCAGGATTACAAGTCAATATTGCCAAATCCTCTATTTTTCCCAATATACTTAGAGGATGATACTGTGAAAAAACTTAAAAAATCAGTCCTATATAAATGGACCACAAAATATTTGAGCTATTCAGGGCTTAAAATTCCTTTGCAACTTAAAGATATACTTTCAGTTAACTATGATTCCTTAATAGAAGAACTCAAGAGAAAATTTACTCAATGGCATAAAATGTCTCTTTCTTGGCATGATTGCCTAAACATCATTCAAACATATTTATTACCTAAGTTCGTATTTCTTTTTAGAATTCTACCAATAACAATATCTAAGAAACAAATTGAGGTATGGCAAAAAATCTTATTAAACTTTTTTGAGCTTATAAACGCCATAGGGTTAGCGTGGAAACATTAACCAAGCATAAACTTAAAGGGGGACTAGGCTTTCCAGACCTATATAAATACTACCAAGCCAATCACCTAGCCAACATTCTCAAAATGCTACATGATTACCAAAATAAGGATTGGATTATAATACAAACACACTATACCTACCCATATGATGTTCCGGAAACAATCTGGCAAACACTTTCAGAACGTTCCAAAAAAATAACTGATAGTCTGATCCTGCAAACCTTCTTAGCCACCTGGGAAAATAAAAGAAAACAATTGATCCCTGGACTTTCAAAATTCCAACATCTCTTTAATCAAAAAAGTTTATTACCTTCAAATTTCCCAATACACCAGGAAGCATGGAAAAAAGCAAACATTACAAAAATTGAAGATATTGTAGAAAACAATATTTTAATGAATAAAACTCAATTAGAAGCAAAACTGGGTTCTACTATCTCTTGGAAGGCAATTTCTACAAATATCCCACTTTTGTTCTCAAATACATTTAAATAATATCATTAAGCGTCCTTTATCAAATTTTGAAAAAATATATAAATGGATGAATACCTCTAGAAGACAACTTTTGGCTAAAATATATTTAGAATTAATGGAAATAGAGTCTCACAACTTACTGACGTATCAGAAAAGGTGGCATTCTATCTGTAATTCTATTTTATCTGATGACGACTGGCACTACATATGGAGGACGTGTCCCTTAAATACGAATATTATAGAAATAAAATTACAAACTTTCAAAATACTTACTTTTTGGTATTTAATACCTCAGAAATTATCGCATATAACATCTGCTGTTTCTCCTGCATGTTGGAAGAAATGCGGAGGTGTGGGAAATTATGTCCATTGTTGGCTTGAATGCCCGAAACTAGAGCTGTTCTGGAAAGAAATAATAACTCAGGTTAAAAATATAACTGGTTATGAATTGCAATGCACAGTGGAACATACACTACTAAATAGATGGCAAATGCATATACAATCTAGTAATACTATGAAAAGAATAGCCATTTTGTTGGCAGCAGCTAAAAATGCAGTAGCCTTATTTTGGAAAGACACTAAAAGTCCTCAACAACATCATTGGCATGCTAAACTTTGGAAGTTCTATATAATGTCAAAAATAACGGAAAATGTAGATGGAAGAGATGTATACAAATCTTCTTTAGATCACGCTATGATTTGGTTCCCTATTGTGGAATATTTAATTGATCAGGTTGAAATCCCTACTACAGTTAATGACTTAAATTTATGGTAGGATGTGAATGTCTCCTTGATTTGAAAAATGTAAACTGATACTGTAACTTTGAAAATGTAATACTCTTTTTAGTAACTCTAACACTCTTTTCGTGTATATTCCAACTTACCTGTTTTGTTAATTGCTATTTTTCTTTTTACATTTATTCATAAAATGTTATTAAAAAAAATAGAAGCACAATAGACCAAAAACCTGTATCATAACGTTCACCATCCACCAGGAGTTCACTTTTTTACCTTCAAAGGAACCTTAGAGCTTGGGCACAATGCTGTGGGAAAGGTTAATTAAAGACTGGAATTATATTTCTGAATGGCAGCATTACATACATTGAGTCAGAGAAACAACAAGAATTTTAAAACCATAACCATAAAACCAAACCACACAAAATAAAAGAGAGTTACCGTGATACCCATATACTCACGGATGTGGTCTTCTTTTTTGTCTCTGTCGTCATCGTTGTCTGGGTCGTCATCTGCGTCGTCATCTGGGTCGTCATCTGGGTTGTCGTCTGGGTCGTTGTCTGGGTCATCGTCTGGGTCGTCATCTCCGTCGTCATCTTGGTCGTCGTCTGGGTCGTCATCTGCGTTGTCATCTGGGTTGTCGTCTGGGTCGTCATCTCCATCGTTGTCTGGGTCGTCGTCTGGGTCATCGTCTGGGTCGTCATCTCCGTCGTCATCTTTATACTATAGCGAGACAACCTACATTATTGGTCTGTTATTATGGACATGCATAATCCTCAGATTATCTGGCCTGCTTTAGATTTCTCCAGTGTGTAGAAGAAATGGTGCCTGCCGAACTCTTAACTCCATGGATATAAAATGGAAAGTTCATTGTAACCAGGAACAGCCCTCCCCCCCGATTCAAGACAGAGCCTTGCGAACTGCTATGGGGGGGGGGATCTTGTGGGGTCTGAACTCATGTGACACACGTACTTGGCCCTAATTCCATCTACAATATTTATCTTTTATGCACTATTTATTCCCGCTTTTCCTAACTGACGAAAAGGAAGAAACGGTTACAGGCTGTAAAGGTCTGTGGTTTGCTGCTCTGCCTTTGCGGCCACACACAATAATGGTTCCATGTGCTAAGTTATACAGACTGGATTTTTACATGTAACTGAGTCCACGGTAATCCATCAATAGCAATCAGATCTATGTCCATCCCCATGACAAAGACCAAGTACAGTGTGTGGACTGCTTGATGTGTGGGACCTGAAACAATCTGGCAGAGTCCCACGGCCGCCATGGAAACCATGGAGTCCAATGCCTGCATGGAGCCGGCAACATCAGCATGGATGGTGAAATCCCCCAGAACTATCAGCCTTGGGAATTCCCAGGCCTGGTACTGCCTCCTCCAGGAGGCCCGGGAGGCTGCCTGCTGGGGCACTAGGCGGTTGGTATACCAGCCTGAGACCCAAACTCTCCTCAGCATCCCAGACCAGGCCAGCACAGTTGATGCCAAAGAGCTCTGGGGTGGGGAGTGCCCTGAAGGAGAAAGATTCACGGATGAATATCACCACTCTCCCCCAATCCTGCTTCCAAGATTGATGGAGGGCTGAAAATTCGGGGGGGGGGGGCTGGTTCTTTCAGAGTGACTGTCTTCCCCTCCCTCACCCAGGTGACATTTCTACAGTCCATTCTGGCTCCCTCCCCCCACCCTCACAAATCACAGTCCAAAGTACAACAACTCCAATTCACTAACCATTGAAATGCCACACCAAAACCTACAATTTCCTAATCAAGCACCCTCCCATCCTCCCTAATAATAATGATGTTAACCCTATATAATATACCCTATATCTACTCTGCTAGTTGGAAAGAGAAAAAACCATATATTTGTCAAAAACTGGGAGGGAGACCATTGAGAAGCCACCTGGGTGGATGTTTTACGGCCTTGAGTGATTGAAAAACCCTCCTCGGCAGGAGACTCCCGGCCCGTCAGTGTCTGGTCTCTGTACGGCAGCTCACTCCTGGAGGAAATCACCCCGGGAGAGGTCGCCGTTTTTTTCAGCACAGCAAAAGCTCTGCCGACTGCTGGATCCACAATGGGGTTAAAGCGAAGGAAATATCCCTCCGGCATTTAAACCTGCCTGGGCTCCCTGTCTGCCCTTCTCCAGCCATCTCACGTCCGTGGAACTGCAAGAGAAGTCCAGGCAGAGACAGGGCAGGCAGTTTAAATGCCTTTCTTTCCCACCCTGGGCTTGGAGAGGGAAAGAGAGGCATTGAAATGTGCCTGCCTGGTGTTTCCCTTCCCTCCCTGTAGGGCTCTTTTTGTAGCAGGAACTCCTTTGCATGTTTGGCCTCACACCTCTGATGTAGCCAGTCCTCCAAGAGCTTACAGTAGCCCCTGGAAGAAGAGCTCTGTAAGCTCTTGGAGGATTGGCTATATTAGGAGTGTGTGGCCTAATATGCAAAGGAGTTCCTGCTACAAAAAGAGCCCCGCCTCCCTGAGTGTCTCTGCTGCAGCAGAGAGGCTCAGGGAGGGAAGGAGGCATGTTCCCCTGCCTTCCCTTGGCTTCCCCAGCCAAACCACGGAGACAGGCCGGCTGGGAAGCCAAGGGCAGCCACAGGAACACGCCTGGACTCTGGGGGGCAGTAAGAGAAGGGGAGGCAGGGAGAGGTCAGTTTCATTCCCACCGCCTGTCCGCTGTGATGTTGAAATGGCGGAAAGTGAGAAATTGAGGAGGGAGGCCCCAGGGGGAGGGCAGCTGGCATTTGGCTACCTGAGAGCCAAAAAAGCCGGATAAATACCCGTAAGACACACCCCTAGCCATTCCTTTTCTCTTCTCGATATTCACCTTGGTACGTTCTGGGGCATGGATGGAGCAACCCCAGAACCCTCCGCGATGTTTAGCGCCTTCAGTTGTTCTGGGGCCCCGGAAAGTTCTCCGGGGCCCCCTGGGATGCCCTCCAGCTTCCCTGCAGTGGAACTCCCTGCCTTGGCTGCAGCACCCCCCGGTGGCCTTTGAAGCCCGGGTGGGCCTTGGAAACCAGCGGTGTGGTTTCCACTTGGGGAAAGATGGTTGTTTTCTCCAGAGGTGGTTCTCGGGGGGTTGGCAGGGAGGTGGGTGGCCGGGGACTCTTTGATGGTTTTTTGAAAGGCCTTGATGGTTTGTTGTCTGGCTGGTCAGAGGCCTTAGCCCCCGGCCGGAGAAGAGGTGGTAGCTTCTCCCCACGTTTGGTTCCACTGCTGTCTTCTGCTGCTTCAGGTGTTTTTCCTCCAGGTTGAATGATGCTGAGGCGCCATGTATATCTACGCCCGTGTTTTGGCAGCATCCTTTCTTCTCCGCTTGGCTGTGCTAGTGGTCCTGGCCGCGCCGTGCTGTTATTGCTTTCATCTAGACATTATTTTTTTTACAAAGAAGAAGAAATGGATGGGGCATTCAGGTTACAAACCTTCCAATGACCATAAGCAGCAGTCAGCTCACAGATAAACCTCCAGCTGCCTTAACCCTCTGCTTTTCGAGGGCTGACCCACTGGCTCTTAGCAGTCCCTACCAGGGCCTCGTCAAAGTCCGTTCATATCATTAAGCCCCCGTGGAGCAGCGGGACTCCCTCAGGCAGAGTGAAAAATGGCTCACTTAAGGCCTCTGAGTGAGTTTGTGGCGCTGGCCAGATCTGGCCCCAAGTGTCCTGTTCAGGGCTCAGGTCATAGCCACGGTGCTACCCCATCTCCTTGATGGGTTGCTCATGCTGTTCCTGGAAAGGGCTCTCTGAAGAACCCATGGGGGTTTTCTTGGGGACAGTCCGTGCCCCCCCCCTCCTGTTCTCCAGGATAAGCTGCTGCTGTCCCCTTTCCTAGTGCCTAGCATGGTGGGCCCTTGAGAGGTGAGGTCTATGGGCAGAGCTTCTGGGTCTGATGTTGCTACCGATCTGGACAGCTTGCTGCTAAGCTCCATTTGCTCTAAGCATGTCAAGCTAAACCTATTTGTTTTTCCGGCCCCCAACTGGAAATCCCTCCTTTCTTAGCAATCATCCCTCTGGCATCATGTGCCCACTTGGCTGAGCACTTGTGCTATGGCAGGTGCTCTCCATGGGTTCCCTCCCCAACGCTTCCTGCCAAGGCCAGCAGCCACATGGGTTTCTCTGGGTTTCTCTGGTGGCTTACCGAGGAACACGTTCGGGTAGTCTTGTCTCGTCAACAATGGAGGCAGTGTATATTGTAGACTATATCGGGGGCTGGTTTTCCCTGCAGAAAGAAGTTGGTTTCTTCTGCCTTTTGTCTGTCCCCCGTATGGCTCTTAATCATTCTGCAACGTGCTGGGAAATTTTTGCTGGACTTCTCTAGAATTTAAAAAAAACCACTGGGTTGTGAACTTTCAAACCGGCATAAGCATAAGCAAACCACCGTAAGAATTGATTTATTGAAGGGAAAAGAATTTCAAGCCCCTACAGGTCGGTTTGCATTTGGAGTTTGCTCTATCACAGTGGGGAAGGCTAAACGGACGCCTTCGCATATTCCCCCGCCAGATAAGCCAGTGAAGACGATGCAATACCGCTTGCCAGGAGGACACAGATTCAGGGGCAATAGACAAAGGCTGGAAGAGGGAAGGCTTTACCATTCACAATTGCCCATCATGGGGACGGGACTTATGGCAATGCACCAATGGGCCCACAGATAGCAGTGGATGGACACACTTTCGGCACCCCTGCTGCCTTATATGACCAGGCTGTAGATCAGCTACCCCGCGTGCAGGCTGCTGGGCCCACTCAGGAAGAAGAGGATGAATTGTTGATTCTTGCTCTATGGGCTCATGAGAGATCTGGACATTTGGGTGCCAAAGCCACTCGAGAATGGGCATTGCAGTGAGGCATTCCTTCTCCTGAACCTTCTTTCACCTGCTGCCAAACTCCCCCACCTATGAACATCCACTCAAGATGGCACCCTGCTGACTAGGCTGGGAAACGGAGAACTGGGAGAGACCTTTGGAACATGCAGTTCTACGAATGCCCTACCTGCCATGAGGCATGAAAAAATGCATCCCAATTAATTCTCTTAATTGCAATGCACTTCCTCACTCCCCCAGATATGTGTCTGGCATGTACTACACAATGTAAGTGCTATGAGGCAAGATTGTGCAACTGAAGGATGATGATGTAAGAATGTTTATTGTCATCCCCATGGTAACCCTGCATCCTGTGATGTAGAGACAAGATGCGTTTCAGGTTTTGCCCCAAGCATATCTTCATATCCCTATGGTCCCAGGGCTCTTTTCGTAGCAGGAACTCTTTTGCATATTAGGCGACACACCCCTAATGTAGCCAATCCTCCAAGAGCTTACAGAGCTCTTCTTACAGGGGCTACTGTAAGCTCTTGGAGGATTGGCTACATTAGGGGTGTGTCGCCTAATATGCAAAAAGAGCCCTGCCCCTACCCTATGACATGGGCTTGTGGCAAGACACCCGAGTCAAATTACTTTGAGCCCTGCTTTGTTTGTTGCCCATTTCATTGATGACACTGGGATGATGTCAGGCCCTACAGAGCAGGAGGTGCTTTCAACAGTATCCTACCTCTGGCCTAACTAGGCACATGAACTAGGCACCAGGATGGAAGGGCTGAACAGTGTTGGTTTTTTCCTTCTGAAGCAATTGCACCTGGTGCTGAAATGTAGGTGATGTTTCCTCTCACTTTTGGAATGAGTCCCAGCTGGATTTAATTGTTTTGTTAACACTCTAAGTTGAGAGGAGAAACCTCACTTCAGCCCAGCCCACAGCCAAGCATCTTTTGTACCAGGCCAGTGCTGAGTGACCTCCAGACGATACTCCTGAATTGACCTGCCGCTGATCTTTTCAGGGCAGAAAGGGACATGGGTATCCTTTTCTTATCCATCTGTTTTAGGTTTGTGATTTATATACAATAAAGTTGCTTCCCCTTCCAACACTAGTTTGGTCATTGCTTCTTGAAATCCTTAAAAGAACCATTTGCCAGGAATGGGCAACGCAGCCTAACCTCCGCTCTCTCACGCTTCTTCGGTCCAACCCCCCCCCTTTGGTATGTTGTTTCTCAACGTTGTCATAATTAACATTTTAAAGGATTACCTAAGATACTGTAGGCAAACAACCTGACTGAGTCCCACTGGAATCCATTGAGTGGGTCTTGGCCTTCCCTCAACTAAGAGCCATTGACTTTACTGAGACTTAGTCGTGACCTGTTTTGCTTGTGTCTCTCAAGTTGCAGTCTTAACATTCTATTTCTATTCTCTCAGCCATAATTTCTCCATGAATTTGTTTCACCTTCCTTCACCTGCTGCCAAACTCCCCTGCCCTTGAACATCCACTCAAGTTGGTCCTCTGCTGACTGGGCTGGGAAACGGAGACCTGGGAGAGTCCTTTGGAACAGGCCCTTAGAAGTCAGGGACCTACATACCTTCGGGACTGGCTCTCCCAATATGCCCCTGGAAGAGCACTATACTCAGGACATAAGAACTTCCTGGTGGTTCCCGGCCAGAGAGAAGTCCAGCTGTCCTCAACAAGAGCCAGAGTTTTCTCGGGCCTGGTGGAACACTCTGCTGGAAGACATCTGTGCCCTGCGGGAGTTGTTACCGTTCCGCAGGGCATGCAAGGCAGAGATGTTCCACCAGGCCTTCGGTTGAGGACAGAGACAGGGTGTCGTTGGCACTCTTAGAGAATTCCCCATCCCTCATAACCCCTCCCCCAGGGAGGCTGGGCAGCTGGAATCCCTTCCGCCTTCTCATATGCTGGATGTCTACTGTTCTTTCTTATTGGTGATTATTGGGTTATTTTAACTTAGTTTTAAATTGAGATTTGTTTTCAATTTGAGATTTGAGCCCTGTTTTTAGAGAGAAAGGCGGCCTAGTAAATCTAGTTGAATGAATGAATGAATGAATGAATGAATGAATGAATGAATAAATAAATAGCTGCCCGGCAAGGACTGCACCGCTCACATGCTACGCGGCAGGATTTATCACCCGAAGGATGATGAGGCAAGAATGTTCATTGTCATCCCCACGGTAACCCCGCAGCCAGTGATGCAGACCAAGAAGAAACCTTGGACAAGCAGGTGACGGTGAAAGTGGACGTCATCGTGGCATGCAGAAGGAGCGACAGGGACTGCGAGTGAGAAAGAGGGAATCTTAGGGAAGTCTGATGGGGATTTGTTCCGTCTGCCTGCTGGAGAATTCTAGATTGCCAGCCCCCAGGTGGAGCCTGGAGATCTCCCAGAATTCCAACGGATCTCCAGGCAGCAGAGATCCGTTTCCCTGGAGAAATGGGCCGCTTTGGAGAGTATTCTCTATGGCAGGGGTGTCAAACATGTGGCCCGGGGGCTGGATCAGGCCCCCGGAGGGCTTCCATCAGGCCCACAGTGGAACTGGCCATCTCCTGCTTCCAGTTCTGCTGCTGCTTCTGCATCATAGCTTGCTTCACCAGACTCTCTTAATCACTCAGCCATTTCATGGGTCTTTTTTAAAAAAAAATATTTTAAAAAAATGTAAAGAAACAAGCCATTTCATGTTTTAACCTGGGTCCTCAGAAGTCTGAGCATGAGATTTCTGTGGAGAATGTCAATAAATCAAAAGTAGGCCTGCAGCTTCCAGAGCTAATGTTTTCAGATTATTTTAAGTAAATTAAAATCTTTGTGTTTGTGTCCTTTATAAAGTTTATATCTCCGCTACCTGGCGTTACATTTTGTGACACACGTGGCCCGGCCCAACTAGGTCTCACTTATGTCAGATCCGGCCCTCAGAACGAATGAGTTCGACTCCCCTGATCTGGCCGGTACCTTCCCACCCTGAATTCAAACCCATGATGGTGAGTCCTCTCCCCTGCTGCCAACAGGAGCAGCTCCCTGCCCTCCTCGAAGTGACACGGCCCTTCAGATACTTCAAGAGAACAATCATGTCCTCCCTCAGCCTCCGCTTCTCCAGACTGAACACTCCCAAGTCCCTCAGCCGCTCCTCAGAGGGCTTCTTGATCTCCAGGCCCTGATCATCTTTGGTCCTTTCCGCACTTGGATCTCATCCCTGGTTTTATCAGAGTTCGACTCGCGACACAATCCCTCGCATTTATCCCTGGTTATAACAGCATCCATGTATCCCAGGACAAGTGGGGGCGAAACCGGGGTGACCTCAATGTAACGTGGAAACAGAAAAATACCCTGAGATAATTATAGGGCTGAACTCGAGTGCAGTGTAGGATGTAAGTTCGGGGACAGGGTTGAACCAGGATTTAAGGTCTAGTCTGGAATCACCTCCCCGTTGCTCTCCTCTGCACCCACTCCATTCTGTCCACCACCTTCTAGAAGGCAGGCTTCTAGAATTTATATCACGCTTGGCCAATTCAGAGCCTTCAAACTGTCTGCCTCAGGCCCGTAGCTACAGTGTGGCATCACGGGGCTAGGCCCCTGACTTGCTCACAAGGCCCCCTGACTTCCCATCTAGCCCAGGGTGCTGCGGCCTTCTCCCCCAGATTAAATTGATTAGCCAGTGCCCCCTGAGAAATCTAAATGCCCCCTTACTTTAAAAATCCTGGCTATGGGCCTGGTCTGCCTGCCTCCACACCCCTCTTTCTTTCTGTGCCCTGAGCATTCGTTCTGAGGCCTGACCCTGAGCATTCATATCCCCACATAGCCCTCTGGGCTAGGTTCCAGCCTCCAGCAGCCCTGAGTCCCTGGCAGTAGGGACAGTTATATATCTCACAATTTATTCTCCTCTGGTTATTTTAGGAATGATTCTGTCCCGTTAACTCAGCTGAAGACATCTGTTATTCCAAAGGGACAAGGCGAAGGCCGAAATTTCAAAGGAAGGATTCCATGGGCTCCTATTCTCCCCCCCCATACACACTTTCCAGGGTTCAGTCAAAATGAACACACATGAAGCCTGCCTGACCCTGACTCAGACCCCTCTCGGTCCAGCATGCAAAGCAGGTGTTCTCCCATTGAGTCACAGCCCCTTCCCAGGGATAGTTCTTCCATTTAAAGCCACAGAATTCTGAGACTTAAAGGAACACTTCTTCACCCAAAGAGTGATTAACACATGGAATTCACTGCTGCAGGAGGTGGTGGTGGCTACAGGCATGGATGGCTTCAAGAGGGAATAAGATAAGCATATGGAGCAAAGGTCCATCGGTGGTTATTAGCCACAAGGTATAGATAGGGAAACTGGGGCAGGGGATGCTCTGTATTCTTGGTGCTTGGGGGGGGGGGGGCAACAGTGGGAGGGCTTCCAGTGTCCTGGCCCCACTGGTGGACCTCCTGATGGCACCTGGTATTTTTGGCCACTGTGTGACACAGAGTGTTGGACTGGATGGGCCATTGGCCTGATCCAACACTGGTTTCTCTTATGTTCTCTTATGTTAACACCTGTTCCCATGCAAGTGTGCCTGGTAGTTAAGTTCTGCCCCTTTTCATGGCCCTTTTGGAATGTGTCGGAGGTAAAATAGGCTTTAGGGTAGGACTCGTGGCAGCCTGACTACGCAATGCCCTCCCCATAGCTAGCCCAGTGCCACATCTGATGACCTTTCAGTGCCCTGCTAAACCCTTCCTGATTGTGATGCTGCCGTCTTTTGCTTGGTACCTCTTTTGTATGTGCTACAATTCAATTTGTCTTCTGGCTTTTAATCTCGTATTGTTATTTTGTGGTATCTAATGATTTTATTGCCCTGACCTAGATAGCCCACTCTAGATTCATCTCACTTGATCTCAGAAGCTAAGCAGGGCCAGCTGTGATCAGTATTTGGGTGAGAGACCTCCAAGGAATATCAGGGTCATGACGCAGAGGCAGGCAATGGCCAGCAACCTTCCAATGTCTCTTGCCATGGGAACCCCACCAGGGGTCGCTCAAAGTCAACTTCGACTTGATAGCAAACAAAAAAATAATAATAATTTTATGGTATTTAGTATAGCTAGTTGTTTCTGAGAGTGTGTTCATATGGGCAGCTAATCACACCATTATGCTGGCTCAAATTTGATCTTGATCTTTTTAATCCATCCTCGCATGACCAGACATTCCCTAGGGGAATTGCCTTACCGTGCGCTGCCTCCGTTGTGAATTGTCTAGACGGCGTCCACTGAAGGAGGCAAAAGCAGTGGTTTTTTTTTAACTTTTTGTGCATGCGCATAGGCGTCACAACGCGTCCTTGTTGAAGGAGTCGCGCGGTGGGCTTTTTTTAAAAAAACTTTTTGCGCATGCGCATAGACATGACAGCATGTCAGGTGCCATGTTTCTCCCCTGTTTTTTCCCTGTCTTGCCTCTGACACTGTGTTCATTGTTTTGTTTAATTAATTGGCTCGCATGCGCGTAGGTTGCTTGGCTGTAACTCATGGGAGAAGGAATCTGCTGCTGCCTGCTATCTCATGTCCTTGAGCTCAAGACACAAGTACCTTTCCCAGCCAGTGGAAATATTCACGCCTTAGATAGTGGGTAGGGAGGGGGCCCCTTCTCCCGGTCATTATGTATTCTCCCGCCGGGAGTATTCCCGCGCGCGTGTTCAGAGTTCATTCGCTAATAGAGATTATGCATCATACTATATCTGGAAGCCATTGTGCCTGGTGGAGTATTCCTGACAATAACTCTGCTAATTAAGGGCAACTTACTGGTATTTCAATAAAGCATATCTTTTATGAAGAGTGCCTGGACTTACTTGCAGTTGAACTTGACACAGCGCACCCTTGTGGATCTGCGCATGTGTAGAGATTTTTTTAAATGGCACCCACTCGGGATGGTCTGATGTCAGACCACCCCAACGGGAGGATTGCGCGCTGGTGGAATGGCCAGATGGATGAAAGTCCGCAGTTGTCCCACAGGTAATCAAAAACCCCAGATTTAAAGTGGTATCTTTTAAGTACGGCTCCGCAGCGTGGCAAAACAGGATGCCCATGGAAGAGGGACATCTCCCAGATGTTTGTGTCTGGATGTTAACTTTAGATCCGTGAGGCAATCGTGCATCACGCGGATCTAAAGAGCAGTCTGATCGGACTCTAACTGTTTTAATTGTGCTGCCTCAGGCACTCTGTTAAGAATGTGGCATAAAAGTCTGCTAAAGAAAAAGAGGGGGATTCTGCACTAGACCTTAAATCCTGGTTCAGCCCTGTCCCCAAACTTACATTCTACACGACACGCGAGTTCACCCCTGCAATTGTCTCGGGGTATTTTTTGGTTTCCACGTTACATTGAGGTCACCCCGGTTCCACCCCACACTTGTCCCAGGATGGACCGATGCTGCTGCAACCAGGGATGAATGCAAGGTACATTGTGTCACGAGTTGAACTCTGACAAAACCAGGAATGAGAACCAAGTGTGGAAGGGACCAAAGAAAGAGATATGGAGCTTATGGGACTCACTGACCCAATATGTGGTTGACAGCCACTAGCTTGGTTTTAAGAAGGATTAGAGGAAATCATGAAGTGGAAGGTAAGGCCATCAGTGGCTATTCATGACATTACCTAAATGAAACTTGTTCGGTGGCAATATAACTGGAGAGCCAGGTTGGTGTAGTGGTTAGGAGCATGGACTCTAATCTGAAAGAACTGGGTTTGATTCCTTAACTCCTCCACATGCAGCTGCTGGTGTGACCTTGGGTCAGTCACAGTTCTCTAAGAGCTGTTTGTTTGTTTGTTTATTGAATTTCCACCCCACCCTTCCAGCCAAGGCCAGCTCATGGCGCCTTACATAAAATCCAAATAACACAGCAGAAACCTCCCAGTATATAAGAATCAATAAACACAAACTAGGGAAGTCGCTATCATATGCAAGAGATATATATTAGAATAGTAAACACATCTAGTGTGCAAATGGAAATACATTTATAGAACATCCAATATTATAGAACAACAGTTCACAGTCCAACAGTGTCAACAGTTTTCCAACAGTTTACAGCATCAACAATTTTGTCGTTTTTGGTTTCAACTGACAGGGCAAATGTTCTTGTTCTAACCACTTCTGTACGATAATACTCTGCAATACAGCATTTGAAAACCATGAACCACAAGAAGTCCAAACTGGTTCTCCGCACACCAGTGCTGGCTGCTTCCAGAACTGTAATGCTGATCTGAAGAGTCCCTGTGGGATTGTCCGTCCATGCATTTAGGAGTCCTCCTCAGATGTTGCAGGGACTACCTCGAGCATCACTGGCTGTTGTCACACACAATCAATAATCCACTTTTAGTGCACTTTCCAACTGGATCAGCCCCGTGTGAACTGGCAAAATCCAGTTGGAAAGTGCATTGAAAGTGGATTGAAGGTGGATTGTTTAGTGTGTGTGACCGCAGCCACTGTGTGGTATCAGTGTTCAGTGTCATCCATGTGGGCTAGCTGCATTGCCTCTAATACACAGTGCATAGTTGTTCCACGGGAGGGCCACTTCGAAGAGAGAAATGGTGGTAGACTCTGGTCCATGCAGTTTCCACTTCCCCAAATGGACTTCAGACACAGCCACTGCCACTACTCGCTCCACACATACTGCTGTTCTCTTTGAATTTGTCACTGTGGACCATGTGGTGTCCCTTCGAGAGCCAAATTTGGCTCCTGAGCTTCCAGCTGTTGGTTCCTTGTGTAAAAATTATCTCAGATGTTTCGCATCAGAGTGACACATTAATCATGTTTACTCCTCCTTTCCCTTCCCCTCCCCACAACAAACACCCTGTGAGGTAGGTGGGGCTGAGAGAGCTCTGAGAGAACTGTCCTTGAGAGAACAGCTTTGACAGAACTATGGCTTGCCCAAGGTCATCCAGCAGCTGCAAATGGGAATCTGGGTTGTGGATGCATTGCAGTGATCAACTCTAGTATATTTAGTGATTTCAGGAACACAACAAGGACACCCAGCAGGGTTTGAGCCCTGCTTATAAAGCATGCAAACGCCATACCCACTCCCAAGGATAGACTATTTACATTACACTGCTTATCTATAGGTGTCAGGTATCCCTGCCATAGGGGTGAGGAGAGGAGATGAGGGGTCAATAAATGTATCTGGTTTTTCCATTGGTATGAGGGGAGGTGACGAGGTTGCCTGGGAGACCGGGCTATCTCTCATCTCGCCCAGGCCTGAATGGCCTTGGAGCCAGGCTGGATGTCTACTTTCGCTTTCCTAAAGACAACAGCTAGGCTTGAGAACTTTTGTGTGGTGGGAACGTAGTAATTTAGCACATCTTAGTCTTCCCGCGTGCAGGCTTGTTAACCATTGGTAGAAGTAAGGGGGCTCCTTCCCCCCCTTAGAGTATAACCCCAAGTGCTTCATGTATTCAAGTTATTCTTAACAATGCTTCTGTTCTAGTGACCTAGTATTGCAGTCTAATAAATACTATCCTTGTTTCAATGAATAAGTCCTGGTGTTTTGACTGACTAGCTGAGGGCCCTGACAATAGGTCAATTCCAGGATCCTGGTCAGCTATTGTTCTTGGGGAGCAAGCTCACCCAGTTCAAGGTCCACATTCAGGGATGGCTTAGGCTCAACATGTAATACCATACATAACAGAAACAAACCCAGTTCTCCCGGATTAGAGTCTGCGCACTTAACCACTACTGGCTCTCACTACACCAAACTGGCTCTCAAGAAATCCATGAAAGCACAGTAGGGTAGTAAACTCACTGTTACGTGTTTGCACAGCCTGGTGTTTGAAATTCTGCTTGCCCCCAAGGACAGAGTCCTCTGAAATCATACTCAGCTCCTTTCGTACAAGCGCTGGCTTTCTGCAGACAAAGACAAATTTTATCATTCCAGGCAAAGACTGATTACTGGATTAATCGTGCAAGCGTGCATTTAACTAGCTCAGAGGTGAAAAAGATTTGTTCTGCAGAGGCGATACATGTTCTGTGAGGAAGTAACTGAAGCCTCAGTATGGGCCACTGTGACCTGTGTCGGCTGGCAGGCCCCGCTCTGCCCACCCCTCCTTTGCCTGACCTGGCACCTGAGGGGGCAGTTTTGTTCCACTGCCTCCGGGTAACGCTGCCACCACTGCCCCTGTCTTGGGCTCTGGTTAGGTGGGACAGCCTCCTAACCTCCCTCCAGTGTCACTAGGAACCCACCTCGGGGCTTCCTGGCGATCTTCAGGGCTCCCCTGGAGAGTTGGCAACTGACTGTTTGCCCTAGTTCTCCTCCTCAGGGAGTCCCTGACTCACCCCTAGCGTACCCAAGCAACTGAGGGAACTATGCGCTACAGAGGGACTTCTCAATGTTGATGAACAAAAACTCATTGATGAACAAAAACTATTGAGGCAGACTCAGCACGGCTTCTGTAAGGGAAGATCTTGTCTCACTAACCTGTTAGTGTTTTTTGAGGAGTGAACAAACATGTGGACAAGGGGGACCAAATAGATATTATTTACCTTGACTTCCAGAAAGCTTTTGATACAGTTCCTCATCAAAGGCTCCTATGTAGGCTCAATAGTCATGGGATAAAAGGACAAGTCCTCTTGTGGATCAAAAACTGGCTTATAAATAGGAAACAGAGAGTGAGTATAAATGGGAAACTTTCTTAGTGGAGGGTGGTAAGCAGTGGGGTACCACAGGGATCAGTACTCGGTCTGATGTTTTTTAACTTGTTTATTAACGATTTGGAATTGGGAGTAAGCAATGAAGTGGCTAAATTTGCAGATGACACGAAGTTGTTCAGGGTGGTGAAAACCAGGGAGGATTGTGAGGCACTCCAAAGGGATCTGTCGAGGATGGGTGAGTGGGCGTCAATGTGGCAAATGGGGTTCAGTGTGGCGAAGTGCAAAGTGATACACATTGGAGCCAAAAATCCTAAATATAAGTACACATTGAATACACATAAATACACATACACAATCCACCCATTGGGAGAAGTGTTTCCCAAATAATCACTTCACAAGATCCTCTCTCCAGGATCTCCAGGTACACAATGGAATAATCTGTGGGGTGGATCCTAACCATGTTTTTCAATGACAAAAGACTCTTCAGTCAATGGTCTTTGACCATTGGTCTAAATCAATGTTATATCCTAAATTTTGTGCTCATATAACCATGGAACCACTTCATCTTGTGTTTTCATTTCTAACATTTTAATGAGTTTTTCATCAGTGTGAATCAATATTTTATCCATCTCTATTAACTTTTCATAAAAATCTATTTGTTTGTCCTTAATGCATCTAAATTCTAATTGTGCTCTTTCCCACCAACTCATATTTTGTTTCTTGAGATTTTCTGTTGTCTTCAACTGATTTTTATTGTCTAGAAAGTCTTCATATCTCTGCATTGAGTTATTTTTTGGAATAGGTTTGGATTTGCAAAAGCTTCAGGTGGAGAGATCACTTTGGTATCTTAATATAAAAAAGTTTTTTAATTTCTTCCCATGCTTTCAATAAGTCTCTTCTAAGAATATGCTGTTTAAAATATTTATGTGTATCGAGTCTACCATACCAAATAAATGCATGCCACCCACATGTTAAATCATGACCCTCTAACTTTAATATTCTTGGGTTTTCCAATGTAATCCATTCTTTCACCCACATCAGTGAGGATGCTTTGTAATATAGAGACCAATCTGCAAGGGCAAATCCTGCTCTTTCTGTTGCATCCTGCAATGCTTTCAATTTTATTCTTGGTTTTTTGCCTTGCCATATAAAATTCAACATCAATTTGTCCAGTTCTTTAAAATATTGTTGGTTTTGAAGAATTGGAATTGTTTGAAATAAAAAGATCAGCCGTGGTAGAATATTCATTTTTATGGTGGCTATTCTTCCCATTAATGATATTTGTAAGTCTTTCCACTTTTCCAAGTCTTTTTTAATTTCTGCTAAGAGTTTCATGTAGTTGTCCTTTATTAATGAGATGAATCTATTTGTCAAAGTTATTCTTAAATATTTCACCTTCTTTGGGATTTCAATACCTAAAATCTTTTGTAAGATTTGCATCTGCTCTTTGGTAATATTTTTCATTAAAATTTTGTTTTCTTTAGATTAATTTTTAATCCAGCAACGCAACCATATTCTTGCAAAATTATTAAAAGTTTCAAAAGAGAGTCGATTGAATCTTCTAAAATAAATACTAAATCATCTGCAAAATGCTTGTTGTTTGTATTCCCCTCTTATTTTCATTCCTTTAATCTGTATATCTTCTCTGATCATGTTATTCAATGTTTCAAGCACAAAAATAAACAAAAGTAAAGAAAGTGGGCAACCTTGTCTTGTTCCTTTATGTATCTCTATATTTTGTGTTAAGTCTCCGTTGACCAAGACCTGTTTATTTGGGTGTGCTTCAAAGTGTTCGATTAAAGTTAATATAGTTCTTACAGAGTTTCTGATTTGTCTTTTTGGTAAGAAGCCAGCTTGATTCTTATGAATTATCTGTATTAAAACTCTTTTCATTCTTGCAGCCAAAGTAGATGCATATATTTTATAACCCACATTCAATAATGAAATTGGCCTATAGTTCTTAATTTCTCTCTCATCTGTGTTTTGTTTATGTACCAAAGTAATTAAAGCTTCATTCCAAGTCTCTGGTATTTTATTTTCCATTATGATGTTTTGTATTACAGCGTGTGATACAAGTGAACCAACTCTGAAAGTCTTTTAACAAGTTTATTCATTTCAGTTTCTCTTGACTCGCTTTCACTTCTTTGGAGACAGCTTTTAACCCCTCTACAAGAAAACAGAACACATTATTAGACAATGCAACAAATAGCTAGATATATCTACACTGCCCCATAGCCATCATTCACTATTTTAAAGATTAAAAAAAAAGAAATCTGCAATTTCACAGCTGGATTTTCTTCTTCTTCTCTTCCAACCCCAAAGTGTTGAAAGTAAACAACCAGTTCAGCTCTCCCATATCTAAATTTCCATCCCTGTTTTCCGGATGTTGGTTCATTGGCTTGTTTTCTAGCAGTTAACTTTGGCCCTCATTTGTTGTTTCTCTTTGTCCCAATCTGCCTGTTGGCCACTGTGTGGTGCAGGATGCTAGACCAGATGGACCCAGCAAGGCTCTTTTCATGTTCTTATGAGAAAATCAGTAGAAATTCCCCTCTCCTCTTAAGGAACTTTAAGTATTTGGAATTGCATGGCTGGATTCAGCCCAGCCCAGCTGAATTCCTAGAAAATAATCTGACAGGCTTGGGTCCTACAGGAAAGTCTTGCTAATGGAAGGCATCTGCATCAGCAGAATAGTACCTCCTCATCTGTCCCTTCCTTCTGCACTCAGAAAGGCTCCCTAAAGACACTGCTCAGGGGGACAGGGGACCCCAAGGAGTACCATAAAGGTGGGGGAGTCAGAGGTCTGTGGCAAGGTGGTGGTGGGGAATCAGCAGCCCCCTCTCGACTGGTGGAAGTTCACCATGAGATTGACACCTGCGTTTGTCACCAGATGAAAACATTATCAGCAAAAGCTTATATTTCCAAAGTTGAAAGACCATTGGACAAATGATCAAATTTTACAGTGCAATAGTATTACATACTTCATTTCTCTTTTGGGGTTCTTTGACATCTTCCTCTGGCTGTTTGTATTTCTTCTTCCCACCATCATTATGTCTGAAACTAGCAAAAGAGGAAGCAATTTCAATGGCTTACATCCTTTTGGATTTTTTTTTTTTTAATTTAAACTGTTTGTTGAAGTTTGAAATAAAATACAATGCAGTACTGAGTAAGCATGAATGAAAACAGTTACAAAATTATCATTAAGTCTATGGTGAATCAAGGATTGCCATTACAAGTTATCTGTTAATTTTTAGCTTATCATTCAAATAATTAAAAACAAAAATCAATGGCGTTCAAGCCAATTTTAAAGATCCTTCAACTACTTACTGATAAAGATATAAGATGTGTGAATCAATTAAGGGTGCTTTCTGCAAACTTCACTCTGGGACAGCAAAAGCATCTAGCCAGAATGACCATTTGGTCATAATACTAGTAGCAGTAACCTGCACAATCCAGTCTGAGGATTTTGATTTTAATTAACAGTCCCATAGAATGCTGAACAGATGCAGTTCACATTTATAAAAGGGAGGGCACAAATGATCCTGATCTCTAAGTCCTGGTTTAACTTGTACATTTCCCCTGGATGCTGCTAAAGCACACCTATTCAAACCTAGCAAATGATGTGCATTTTAACCATCTCTTTGGTTCTGTTAGCAAAGAACTCCAGTCTTGATTTGGAACTCTTAACTTACCATCAGAAACAATCTCTCCGTCTTCTCTGCTGTCCAAAAGCACAGGTTCCTCTTCACTTTCTTCTTCAAAGGAAGGAAGGTCAGTGGTGTGTACAGAACTGTGATATGACTATCTCCATTTCAGAATCCTCCAAAACTACTTTGGAGAAATAGAAAGAATAATCAATACTATTCCTAAATACCTAAAAACCATAGAATGGGAAGGATGAGAGATCTCTTCAAGAAAACTGGAGAAATCAAGGCAACGTTCTGTGCCAAGATGGACATGATAAAGACACAAATGGTAGGGATCTAACAGAGGCAGAAGAGATTAGGAAGAGATGGCAAGAATAACTCCGAGGAATTATACAAGAAGGAGTTAAATGTCCTTGATAACCCCAATGGTGTGATCACAGACCTCGGGCCAGACATCCTGGAGTGCGAAGTCAAATGGGCCTTAGAAAGCATTACCAACAACAAAGCCAGCAGAGGTGATGGTATCCCAGCTGAGCTATTCAAAGTCTTAAAAGATGATGCTGTTAACGTGCTGCATTCAATATGCCGGCAAATTTGGAAAAGGCAACAGTGGCCACTGGATTGGAAAATGTCAGTTTACATTCCAATCTCAAAGAAGGGTAGTGCCAAGGAATGATAGAGGAACTAGAGGTCAAATGCCAACATTCGCTGGATTATGGAAAAAGCAATGGAGTACCAGAAAAATATCTACTTCTGCTTCATTGACTATGCTAAAGCCTTTGGTTGTGTGGATCACAACAAACTTTGGCAAGTCCTTAAAGAGATGGGAGTACCAAACCACCTCACATGTCTCCTGAGAAACCTGTATAAGGCTTAAGAAATGACAGTTAGAAGCAGATATGAAACAACTGATTGGTTTAGCATAGGAAAAGGAGTATGACAAGGATGTATGTTGTCACCCTGCTTATTTAATTTATATGCAGAGTACATCATGTGAAATGCCAGCCTGGATGAATCACAAGTCAGAATTAAGATTCCTGGAAAAACATCAACAACCTCCAATATGCAGACGATACCACTGTAATGGCAGAAAGCGAAGAGGACCTAAGAGCCTCTTGCTTCAAGTGAGAGAGGAGAGCGCAAAAGTTGGCTTGAAACTCAACATCAAAAAAACTAAGATCATGGCATATGGACCCATCACTCCTTGACAAATAGAAGGAGAAGTCATGGAAGCAGTGACAGACTTCACATTCCTGGGATCCAAGATCACCGCAGACAGTGACTGAAGCCATGAAATTAAAAGACGCCTGCTCCTTGGAAGGAAACCTATGGCAAACCTAGACAGTCTAATACTAAGCAGAGAGATCGCCCTGCCAACAAAAGTCTGTATGGTCAAAGCAATGGTAATTCCAATAGTAATGCATGGCTGTGAGAGTTGGACCATAAGGAAAGCCGAGCTCCGAAGAAGAGGTGCTTTCGAATTATGGTGCTGGAGAAGACTCTTGAGGTTCCCGTGGACTGCAAGGAGATCAAATCAGTCAGTCCTAAAAGAAATCAAGCCTGACTGTTCCCTGGAAGGCCGGATATTGAAGGTGAAGCTCAAATACTTTGGCCACCAAATGAGAGGGGAGCACTTACTGGAGAAGACCCTGATGCTGGGAAAGATGGAAGGTCAAAGAAGAAGAAGGGGACGGCAAAGGATGAGATGGTTAAACAGTGTTATCACCACAGTGAACATGAAACTAAGCAAAGTCCAGAGGACAACAGAAGACAGGAGGGCCTATTATGACGTGGTCCATGGGGTCATGAAGAGTTGGACTTGACTGTGCGATGGAACAACAACAACAAAAACAAAACACACAGAAGCCCACGTACTCACGGGTGTGGGCTTCTTCTTCTTCACCAATTTCCCTTCCCGGGTACAGTCTGCAATTAATGCTTTCCCACTAGAGTTAGTGACATGAATGAGAAACAGATGGGCTAAATTGAAGCACAATAGACCAAAAACCTGTATCACAACGTTCACCATCCACCAGGAGTTCACTTTTTTACCTTCGAAGGAACCTTAGAGCTTGGGCACAATGCTGTGGGAAAGGTTAATTAAAGACTGGAATTATATTTCTGAATGGCAGCATTACATACATTGAGTCAGAGAAACAACAAGAAATTTAAAACCATAACCATAAAACCAAACCACACAAAATAAAAGAGAGTTACCGTGATACCCATGTACTCACGGATGTGGTCTTCTTCATTGTCGTCATCGTCGTCTGGGTCATCATCTGCGTCGTCGTCTGGGTCACAGAATCATAGAATCATAGAATGTTAGAGTTGGAAGGGACCTTGCAGGCCATCTAGTCCAACCCCCTGCACTCTGCAGGAACACAGCCGAAACCCCTACATACCTACAATATACCCAAAAGATGCTTGTCCAGTCTCCTCTTGAAAACGTCCAGTGAAGGAGCATCCACCACCTCCCAAGGCAGTCTGTTCCACTGCTCAACCACTCTTACAGTCAGGAAGTTTCTCCTGATATTAAGCCGGTAACGACTCCCTTGTAATTTCCACCCTTTAGATCTAGTCTTGCAATCCGGAGCAAGAGAGAATAGATCCACTCCATCTTCTACATGACAGCCCTTCAAATACTTGAAGACTGCAATCATGTCCCCTCTAAACCTTCTCTTTCCCAGGCTAAACATACCCAACTCCCTCAGCCTTTCCTCATAAGACTTGAACTCCAACCCTCTCACCATCCTGGCCGCCCTCCTCTGGACCCGCTCGAGTTTGTCAACATCCTTCCAAAAATGTGGTGCCCAAAACTGGACACAGTACTCCACGTGGGGCCTGATCATAGCAGAATACAGCGGAACTACCACCTCCCGTGATCTGGACACAATGCTTCTGCTAATGCATCCTAAGATTGCATTCGCTTTCTTCACAGCCGCATCACACTGCAGGCTCATGTTTAGCTTGTGATCAACCATAACACCTAGATACCTTTCACATGTGCTGCTGTCAAGCCAAGTCCCTCCCATTCTATATCTGTGCCTTTGATTTTTTGTACCTAAGTGTAGGACTTTGCACTTATCTCTATTGAAATTCATTTTATTTGTCTCAGCCCACTGTTCCAGCCTAACAAGATCCTTCTGAATCCTGACTCTGTCTTTTTCAGAATTAGCAATTCCACCCAGCTTCATGTCATCTGCAAATTTGATAAGCATCCCCTCTATGTCTTCATCCAGGTCATTTATAAAAA
This sequence comes from Gekko gecko, assembly GCA_029375565.1. Lineage (NCBI taxonomy): Eukaryota > Metazoa > Chordata > Lepidosauria > Squamata > Gekkonidae > Gekko > Gekko gecko. Next base: position 4,500,165 of record JAPDNY010000011.1, read on the forward strand.
CATTGAATGTGGCACTCCACTCGAGACTTCCCTCCACGTAGACGCAGAGCCATTTACAAGCACTCGTTGGGTACGATTTTTCAAACAACCATGAATCCACTCAACGGTTGCGCCATCCAGCCCACACTTAACCAGCTTATCCTCAAGGATATCATGAGAAACTTTGTCAAATGCTTTACTGAAATCTAGATACACTACATTTGCCTGGGTCATCGTCTGGGTCGTCGTCTGGGTCGTCATCTGGGTCGTCGTCTGTGTCGTCGTCTGGGTCGTCGTCTGTGTCGTCGTCTGTGTCGTCGTCTGGGTCGTCGTCTGGGTCGTCGTCTGGGTCGTCGTCTCCGTCGTCATCTCCGTCGTCATCTCCGTCGTCGTCTTTATACTATAGCGAGACAACCTACATTATTGGTCTGTTATTATGGACATGCATAATCCTCAGATTATCTGGCCTGCTTTAGATTTCTCCAGTGTGTGGAAGAAGTGGTGCCTGCCAAACTCTTAACTCCATGGATATAAAACGGAAAGTTCATTGTAACCAGGAACAGCCCCCCCCCCCGATTCAAGACAGAGCCTTGTGAACTGCTATGGGGGGGGATCTTGTGGGCTCTGAACTCATGTGACACACGTACTTGGGCCCTAATTCCATCTACAATATTTATCTTTTATGCACTATTTATTCCCGCTTTTCCTAACTGACGAAAAGGAAGAAACGGTTACAGGCTGTATAGGTCTGTGGATTGCTGCTCCGCCTTTGTGGCCACACACAACAATGGTTCCATGTGCTAAGTTATACAGACTGGATTTTTACATGTAACTGAATCCACGATAATCCGTAAATAGCAATCAGATCTATGTCCATCCCCATGACAAAGACCAAGTCCAGTGTGTGGATTGCTTGATGTGTGGGACCTGAAACAATCTGGGAGAGTCCCATGGCAGCCATGGAAACCACGGGGTCGAATGCCTGCATGGAGCCGGCAACATCAGCATGGATGGTGAAATCCCCCAGAACTATCAGCCTTGGGAATTCCCAGGCCCGGTACTGCCTCCTCCAGGAGGCCCAGGAGGCTGTCTGCTGGGGCGCTAGCAGAGACTTTCAGGGAGGCGGGGCTCTTTTTGTAGCAGGAACTCCTTTGCATATTTGGCCTCACACCTCTAATGTAGCCAGTCCTCCAAGAGCTTACAGTAGCCCCTGGAAGAAGAGCTCTGTAAGCTCTTGGAGGATTGGCTATATTAGGGGTGTGTGGCCTAATATGCAAAGGAGTTCCTGCTACAAAAAGAGCCCCGCCTCCCTGAGTGTCTCTGCTGCAGCGGAGAGGCTCAGGGAGGGAAGGAGGCATGTTCCCCTGCCTTCCCTTGGCTTCCCCAGCCAAACCACGGAGACAGGCCGGCTGGGAAGCCAAGGGCAGCCACAGGAATACGCCTGGACTCTGGGGGGCAGTAAGAGAAGGGAAGGCAGGGAGAGGTCAGTTTCACTCCCACCACATGTCCGCTGTGATGTTGAAATGGCGGAAAGTGAGAAATTGAGGAGGGAGGCCCCAGGAGGAGGGCAGCTGGCATTTGGCTACCTGAGAGCCAAAAAAGCCGGATAAATACCCATAAGACACACCCCTAGCCATTCCTTTTCTCTTCTCGATATTCACCTTGGTACGTTCTGGGGCATGGATGGAGCAACCCCAGAACGCTCCGAGATGTTCAGCGCCTCCGACTGCCCTGCAGTGGAACCCCCTGCCTTGGCTGCAGCACCCCCCGGTGGCCTTTGAAGCCCGGGTGGGCCCTGGAAACGAGTGGTGTGGTTTCCACTTGGGGAAAGATGGATGTTTTTGCCAGGGGTGGTTCCCGGGGGTCGGCAGGGAGGTGGGTGGCCGGGGACTCTTTGATGGTTTATCGGAAGGCCTTGATGTTTTGTTTTCCAGCTGGTCAGAGGCCTTAGCCCCCGGCCGGAGAAGAGGTGGTAGTTTCTCCCCACGTTTGGTTCCACTGCTGTCTTCTGCTGCTTCAGGTGTTTTTTCTGCAGGATGGATGATGCTGAGGCGCCATGTATATCGACGCCCGTGTTTTGGAAGCATCCTTTGTTCTCCGCTTGGCTGTGGTGGTGGTTCTGGTCGCGCCGTGCTGGTATTGCTTTCATCTAGACATTATTTTTTTTAAGAAAGAAGAAGAAATGGATGGGGCATTCAGGTTACAAACCTTCCAATGACCATAAGCAGCAGTCAGCTCACAGATAAACCTCCAGCTGCCTTAACCCTCTGCCTTTTCGAGGGCTGACCCACTGGCTCTTAGCAGTCCCTATCAGGGCCTTGTCAAAGTCCGTTCATATCATTAAGCCCCTGTGGAGCAGCGCAACTCCCTCAGGCAGAGTGAAAAATGGCTCACTTAAGGCCTCTGAGTGAGTTTGTGGCGCTGGCCAGATCTGGCCCCAAGTGTCCTGTTCAGGGCTCAGGTCATAGCCACTGGGCTACCCCATCTCCTTGATGGGTTGCTCATGCTGTTCCTGGAAAGGGCTCTCTGAGGAACCCATGGGGGTTTTCTTGGGGACAGTCCGTGCCCCCCCACTCCTGTTCTCCAGGATGAGCTGCTGCTGTCCCCTTTCCTAGTGCCTAGCATGGTGGGCCCTTGAGAGGTGAAGTCTATGGGCAGAGCTTCTGGGTCTGATGTTGCTACCGACCTGGAGAGCTTGCTGCTAAGCTCCATTTGCTCTAAGCATGTCAAGCTAAGCCTGTTTGTTCTTCCGGCCCCCAACTGGAAATCCCTCCTTTCTTAGCAATCATCCCTCTGGCATCATGTGCCCACTTGGCTGAGCACTTGTGCTATGGCAGGTGCTCTCCACGGGTTCCCTCCCCAACGCTTCCTGCCAAGGCCAGCAGCCACATGGGGTTCTCTGGGTTTCTCTGGTGGCTTACCGAGGAACACGTTCGGGTAGTCTTGTCTCGTCAACAATGGAGGCAGTGTATATTGTAGACTATATCGGGGGGCTGGTTTTCCCTGCAGAAAGAAGTTGGTTTCTTCTGCCTTTTGTCTGTCCCCCGTATGGCTCTTAATCATTCTGCAACGTGCTGGGAAATTTTTGCTGGACTTCTCTAGAATTTATAAAAAAACCACCGGGTTATGAACTTTCAAACCACCATAAGCATAAGCAAACCACCGTAAGAATTGATTTATTGAAGGGAAAAGAATTTCAAGCCCCGACAGGTCGGTTTGCATTTAGAGTTTGCTCTATCACAGTGGGGAAGGCTAAACGGACGCCTTCGCATATTCCCCCGCCAGATAAGCCAGTGAAGACGATGCAATACCGCTTGCCAGGAGGACACAGATTCAGGGGCAATAGACAAAGGCTGGACTACCTGGCTTCCCAAGTGGAAGAGGGAAGGCTTTACCATTCACAATTGCCCATCATGGGGACGGGACTTATGGCAATGCACCGATGGGCCCACAGATAGCAGTGGAGGGACACACTTTCGGCACCCCTGCTGCCTTATATGACCAGGCTGTAGATCAGCTACCCCGCGTGCAGGCTGCTGGGCCCACTCAGGAAGAAGAGGATGAAATGTTGATTCTTGCTCGATGGGCTCATGAGAGATCTGGACATTTGGGTGCCAAAGCCACTCGAGAATGGGCATTGCAGTGAGGCATTCCTTCTCCTGAACCTTCTTTCACCTGCTGCCAAACTCCCCCACCTATGAACATCCACTCAAGATGGCACCCTGCTGACTAGGCTGGGAAACGGAGAACTGGGAGAGACCTTTGGAACATGCAGTTCTACGAATGCCCTACCTGCCATGAGGCATGAAAAAATGCATCCCAATTAATTCTCTTAATTGCACTGCACTTCCTCACTCCCCCAGATATGTGTCTGGCATGTACTACACAATGTAAGTGCTATGAGGCAAGATTGTGCAACTGAAGGATGATGATGTAAGAATGTTTATTGTCATCCCCATGGTAACCCTGCATCCTGTGATGTAGAGACAAGATGCGTTTCAGGTTTTGCCCCAAGCATATCTTCATATCCCTATGGTCCCAGGGCTCTTTTCGTAGCAGGAACTCTTTTGCATATTAGGCGACACACCCTAATGTAGCCAATCCTCCAAGAGCTTACAGAGCTCTTCTTACAGGGGCTACTGTAAGCTCTTGGAGGATTGGCTACATTAGGGGTGTGTCGCCTAATATGCAAAAGAGCCCTGCCCCTACCCTATGACATGGGCTTGTGGCAAGACACCCGAGTCAAATTACTTTGAGCCCTGCTTTGTTTGTTGCCCATTTCATTGATGACACTGGGATGATGTCAGGCCCTACAGAGCAGGAGGTGCTTTCAACAGTATCCTACCTCTGGCCTAACTAGGCACATGAACTACAGCCTACAGTTCAATTACTCAGAACTACAGTTCAATTACTCAGAAGCGCTGAGAAATAAAACAATTCCTGCGGAGACCCTTATGAGAGGGAAGGCTTCACCATTCACAATTGCCCATTATGGGTTCAGGACTTCTGGCAATGCATCAATAGCCCTTTGCCACGCATAGCAGTATGTGTAGAACTGGTGGGTGGAAACACGTTTGGCACTCCTGAAGCCTTATACAACCTGGGCAGCTATGGCATGTGGATTACGTAGGTCCTCTTCCCCATTTTGGAAGATGGCAAGATTTGCTGAGAATGACTGATACTTAATCTGGCTATCTGCTAGTGTATCCTGGGCCAGGGCTACCCAGCAGAGCACCATTAAAGGGCTAGATCTCCTCATCAGAAGATATGGGTGCCCCTGATGACCCGGACTGACAATGCACATCACTTTAGGGGAGCACAGGTGCATGACTGGGCTAGTGAATGGAATATTCAAGGGGTGTTCGATATCCCCCACCCTCCCCAAGCAGTGGGGTTGACTGAAAGAATGAACGGGCTGTGTGTGTACACTGCTAATGTCTTCATTTTTATCATTTTTTTCTTTAGGATAGGGTGACAGAGAAATGTGTGATGAATAGAGTGCGGGGGGGGGGGATGTGGTCACCAAGGGGTGGATTGTAGAGATCTATTGCGGAAGAACTTTGTTAACCCCAGGAGACAGTGGTGACCACCAATCTCTCTCTTCCTCAGTGTGTCTAGATGACAGCACCAGGATGGAAGGGCTGAACAGTGTTGGTTTTTTCCTTCTGAAGCAATTGCACCTGGTGCTGAAATGTAGGTGATGTTTCCTCTCACTTTTGGAATGAGTCCCAGCTGGATTTAATTGTTTTGTTAACACTCTAAGTTGAGAGGAGAAACCTCACTTCAGCCCAGCCCACAGCCAAGCATCTTTTGTACCAGGCCAGTGCTAAGTGATCTCCAGACGATACTCCTGAATTGACCTGCCGCTGATCTTTTCAGGGCAGAAAGGGACATGGGTATCCTTTTGTTATCCATCTGTTTTAGGTTTGTGATTTATATACAATAAAGTTGCTTCCCCTTCCAACACTAGTTTGGTCATTGCTTCTTGAAATCCTTAAAAGAACCATTTGCCAGGAATGGGCAACGCAGCCTAACCTCCGCTCTCTCACGCTTCTTCGGTCCAAACCCCCCCCCCTTTGGTATGTTGTTTCTCAACATTGTCATAATTAACATTTTAAAGGATTACCTAAGATACTGTAGGCAAACAACCTGACTGAGTCCCACTGGAATCCATTGAGTGGGTCTTGGCCTTCCCTCAACTAAGAGCCATTGACTTTACTGAGACTTAGTCGTGACCTGTTTTGCTTGTGTCTCTCAAGTTGCAGTCTTAACATTCTATTTCTATTCTCTCAGCCATAATTTCTCCATGAATTTGTTTCACCTTCCTTCAACTGCTGCCAAACTCCCCTGCCCTTGAACATCCACTCAAGTTGGTGCTCTGCTGACTGGGCTGGGAAACGGAGAACTGGGAGAGGCCTTTGGAACAGGCCCTTAGCAGTCAGGGACCTACATACCTTCGGGACTGCCTCTCCCAATATGCCCCTGGAAGAGCACTATACTCAGGACATAACAACTTCCTGGTGGTCCCAGCCAGAGAGAAGTCCAGCTGTCCTCAACAAGAGCCAGAGTTTTCTCGGGCCTGGTGGAACACTCTGCTGGAAGACATCTGTGCCCTGCGGGAGTTGTTACTGTTCCGCAGGGCATGCAAGGCAGAGATGTTCCACCAGGCCTTCGGTTGAGGACAGAGACAGGGTGTCGTTGGCACTCTTAGAGAATTCCCCATCCCTCATAACCCCTCCCCCAGGGAGGCTGGGCAGCTGGAATCCCTTCCGCCTTCTCATATGCTGGATGTCTACTGTTCTTTCTTATTGGTGATTATTGGGTTATTTTAACTTAGTTTTAAATTGAGAGTTGTTTTCAATTTGAGATTATTTATAAATTATATAAATATAAATATATAAATATATAAATAAATAAAGTAGTTCCAAGAATGTCCTACCTGTCATGATGTTTGGAAAAAGACAATTCCGGATAATGCTCTTAGGCACACTGTTTCTCAGTATTGTCAAAGGCTGTTTAACGTACTGTTTGTCTGCTGTAAGCTCGGTAGATAGCTGCCCGGCAAGGACTGCACCGCTCACGTGCTACGCGGCAGGATTTATCACCCGAAGGATGATGAGGCAAGAATGTTCATTGTCATCCCCACGGTAACCCCGCAGCCAGTGATGCAGACCAAGAAGAAACCTTGGACAAGCAGGTGACGGTGAAAGTGGACGTCATTGTGGCATGCAGAAGGAGCGACAGGGACTGCGAGCGAGAAAGAGGGAATCTTAGGGAAGTCTGATGGGGATTTGTTCCGTCTGCCTGCTGGAGAATTCTAGATTGCCAGCCCGCAGGTGGAGCCTGGAGATCTCCCAGAATTCCAACGGATCTCCAGGCAGCAGAGATCCGTTTCCCTGGAGAAATGGGCCGCTTTGGAGAGTATTCTCTATGGCAGGGGTGTCAAACATGTGGCCCGGGGGCTGGATCAGGCCCCCGGAGGGCTTCCATCAGGCCCACAGTGGAACTGGCCATCTCCTGCTTCCAATTCTGCTGCTGCTTCTGCATCATAGCTTGCTTCACCAGACTCTCTTAATCACTCAGCCGTTTCATGGGTCTTTTTTTAAAAAAAATATTTTTTAAAAATGTAAAGAAACAAGCCATTTCATGTTTTAACCTGGGTCCTCAGAAGTCTGAGCATGAGATTTCTGTGGAGAATGTCAATAAATCAAAAGTAGGCCTGCAGCTTCCAGAGCTAATGTTTTCAGATTATTTTAAGTAAATTAAAATCTTTGTGTTTGTGTCCTTTATAAAGCTTATATCTCCGCTACCTGGCGTTACATTTTATGACCCACACGTGGCCCGGCCCAACAAGGCCTCACTTATGTCAGATCCGGCCCTCAGAACGAATGAGTTCGACTCCCCTGATCTGGCCGGTGCCTTCCCACCCTGAATTCAAACCCATGATGGTGAGTCCTCTCCCCTGCTGCCAACAGGAGCAGCTCCCTGCCCTCCTCGAAGTGACACGGCCCTTCAGATACTTCAAGAGAACAATCATGTCCTCCCTCAGCTTCCGCTTCTCCAGACTGAACACTCCCAAGTCCCTCAGCCGCTCCTCAGAGGGCTTCTTGATCTCCAGGCCCTGATCATCTTTGGTCCTTTCCGCACTTGGATCTTATCCCTGGTTTTATCAGAGTTCGACTCGCGGCACAATCCCTCGCATTTATCCCTGGTTATAACAGCATCCATGTATCCCAGGACAAGTGGGGGCGAAACCGGGGTGACCTCAATGTAACGTGGAAACAGAAAAATACCCTGAGATAATTATAGGTCTGAACTCGAGTGCAGTGTAGGATGTAAGTTCGGGGACAGGGTTGAACCAGGATTTAAGGTCTAGTCTGGAATCACCTCCCCGTTGCTCTCCTCTGCACCCACTCCATTCTGTCCACCACCTTCTAGAAGGCAGGCCTCTAGAATTTATATCACGCTTGGCCAATTCAGAGCCTTCAAACTGTCTGCCTCAGGCCCGTAGCTACAGTGCGGCATCACGGGGCTAGGCCCCCTGACTTGCTCACAAGGCCCCCTGACTTCCCATCTAGCCCAGGGTGCTGCGGCCTTCTCCCCCAGATTAAATTGATTAGCCAGTGCCCCCTAAGAAATCTAAATGCCCCCTTACTTTAAAAATCCTGGCTATGGGCCTGGTCTGCCTGCCTGCACACCCCTCTTTCTTTCTGTGCCCTGAGCATTCGTTCTGAGGCCTGACCCTGAGCATTCATATCCCCACGTAGCCCTCTGGGCTAGGTTCCAGCCTCCAGCAGCCCTGAGTCCCTGGCAGTAGGGACAGTTATATATCTCACAATTTATTCTCCTCTGGTTATTTTAGGAATGATTCTGTCCCGTTAACTCAGCTGAAGACATCTGTGATTCCAAAGGGACAAGGCGAAGGCCAAAATTTCAAAGGAAGGATTCCATGGGCTCCTATTCCCCCCCCCCCATACACACTTTCCAGGGTTCAGTCAAAATGAACACACATGAAGCCTGCCTGACCCTGACTCAGACCCCTCTCGGTCCAGCATGCAAAGCAGGTGTTCTCCCAATACAGCATTTGAAAACCATGAACCACAAGACGTCCAAACTGGTTCTCCGCACACCAGTGCTGGCTGCTTCCAGAACTGTAATGCTGATCTGAAGAGTCCCTGTGGGATTGTCCGTCCATGCATTTAGGAGTCCTCCTCAGATGTTGCAGGGACTACCTCGAGCATCACTGGCTGTTGTCACACACAATCAATAATCCACTTTTAGTGCACTTTCCAACTGGATCAGCCCCGTGTGAACTGGCAAAATCCAGTTGGAAAGTGCATTGAAAGTGGATTGAAGGTGGATTGTTTAGTGTGTGTGACCGCAGCCACTGTGTGGTATCAGTGTTCAGTGTCATCCATGTGGGCTAGCTGCATTGCCTCTAATACACAGTGCATAGTTGTTCCACGGGAGGGCCACTTCGAAGAGAGAAATGGTGGTAGACGCTGGTCCATGCCGTTTCCACTTCCCCAAAAGGACTTCAGACACAGCCACTGCCACTACTCGCTCCACACATACTGCTGTTCCCTTTGAATTCGTCACTGTGGACCATGTGGTGTCCCTTCGAGAGCCGAATTTGGCTCTTGAGCTTCCAGCTGTTGGTTCCTTGTGTAAAAATTATCTCAGATGTTTCGCATCAGAGTGACACATTAATTGCGTTGACCCCTCCTTTCCCTTCCCCTCCCCACAACAAACACCCTGTGAGGTAGGTGGGGCTGAGAGAGCTCTGAGAGAACTGTCCTTGAGAGAACAGCTTTGACAGAACTATGGCTAGCCCAAGGTCATCCAGCAGCTGCAAGTGGAGGAGTAGGGAATCTGGTTTCTGGATGCATTGCAGTGATCAGCTCTAGTTTATTTAGTGATTTCAGGAACACAACGAGGACACCCAGCAGGGTTTGAGCCCTGCTTCTAAAGCATGCAAACGCCATACCCACTCCCAAGGATAGACTATTTACATTACACTGCTTATCTATAGGTCAATTCCAGGATCCTGGTCAGCTATTGTTCTTGGGGAGCAAGCTCACCCAGTTCAAGGTCCACATTCAGGGATGGCTTAGGCTCAACACGTAATACCATACATAACAGAAACAAGCCCAGTTCTCCCAGATTAGAGTCCGCGCACTTCACCACTACTGGCTCTCACTACACCAAACTGGCTCTCAAGAAATCCATGAAGGCACAGTAGGGTAGTAAACTCACTGTTACGTGTTTGCACAGCCTGGTGTTTGAAATTCCGCTTGCCCCCAAGGACAGAGTCCTCTGAAATCATACTCGGCTCCTTTCGTACAAGCGCTGGCTTTCTGCAGACAAAGACAAAGTTTATAATTCCAGGCAAAGACTGATTACTGGATTAATCGTGCAAGCGTGCATTTAACTAGCTCAGAGGTGAAAAAGATTTGTTCTGCAGAGGCGATACGTGTTCTGTGAGGAAGTAACTGCAGCCCCAGTATGGGCCACTGTGACGGAATTGACCTGTGTCCGCTGGCAGGCCCTGCTCTGCCCACCCCTCCTTTGCCTGACCTGGCACCTGAAGGGGCAGTTTTGTTCCACTGCCTCCGGGTAACGCTGCCACCACTGCCCATGTCTTGGGCTCTGGTTAGGCGGGACAGCCTCCTAACCTCCCTCCAGTGTCACTAGGAACCCACCTCGGGGCTTCCTGGTGATCATTGGGGCTCCCCTGGAGAGTTGGCACCTGACTGTTTGCCCTAGTTCTCCTCCTCAGGGAGTCCCTGACTCACCCCTAGCGTACCCAAGCAACTGAGGGAACTATGCGCTACAGAGGGACTTCTCAATGTTGATGAACAAAAACTCATTGATGAACAAAAACTATTGAGGCAGACTCAGCACGGGTTCTGTAAGGAAAGCTCTTGTCTCACTAACCTGTTAGTGTTTTTTGCGGGAGTGAACAAACATGTGGACAAGGGGGACCAAATAGATATTATTTACCTTGACTTCCAGAAAGCTTTTGATACAGTTCCTCATCAAAGGCTCCTAAGTAGGCTCAATAGTCATGGGATAAAAGGACAAGTCCTCTTGTGGATCAAAAACTGGCTTATAAATAGGAAACAGAGAGTGAGTATAAATGGGAAACTTTCTCAGTGGAGGGTGGTAAGCAGTGGGGTACCACAGGGATCAGTACTCGGTCCGATACTTTTTAACTTGTTTATTAACGATTTGGAATTGGGAGTAAGCAGTGCAGTGGCTAAATTTGCAGATGACACGAAGTTGTTCAGGGTGGTGAAAACCAGGGAGGATTGTGAGGCACTCCAAAGGGATCTGTCGAGGATGGGTGAGTGGGCATCAATGTGGCAAATGGGGTTCAATGTGGCCAAGTGCAAAGTGATGCACATTGGAGCCAAAAATCCTAAATATAAATATACATTGATGGGGTCTGAACTGGCAGAGACTGACCAAGAGAGAGATCTTGGAGTCATAGTAGATATTTCAATAAAATGTCTAGACAGTGTGTAACTGTGATAAAGAAGGCCAACGCTATGCTGGGGATTATTAGGAAGGGAATTGAAAACAAATCAGCCAGTATCATAATGCCCCTGTATAAATCATTGGTGCGACCTCATTTAGAATGCTGTGTACAGTTCTGGTCACCACATCTCAAAAAGGATCTTATAGCATTGGAAAAAGTGCAAAGAAGGGCAACTAGAATGATAACAGGGTTGGAACACCTTCCCTATGAAGAAAGGTTAAAACACTTGGGGCTCTTTAGCTTGGAGAAACGACGGCTGAGGAGTGACATGATCGAGGTTTATAAGATTATGAATGGGATTGAGCAGGTTGAGAAAGAAGTCCTTTTCTCCCTTTCTCACAATACAAGAACTCGTGGGCACTCCATGAAATTGCTGAGCAGTCGGGTTAGAACAGATAAAAGGAAGTACTTCTTCGCCCAAAGAGTGATTAACATATGGAATTCACTGCCACAGGAAGTGGTGGCAGCTACAAGCATGGACAGTTTCAAGAGGGAATTAGATAAACACAAGAGGCGGGACCCGCGATACTCGCACGGGGGGGAGTATTCCGCCCGTCAAGCCTCCCCCTCCCTCCCCCCCAGCAACGGCGGCGGCAAGGCCAGTCGGCCCGCCGAGATTCCCCCTCCCCAGCAGCAGAAGAGGGGCGGCGAGGCTGGCCGGCCCGTCAAGCCTCCCCCTCCCTCCCACCCACCCACCCACCCACCCAAGCAACAGGGCGGCGGCGGCGGCGGTGGGGGCGGCGGGGGGGAGGCCGGCCGGCCGGCCCGCCAAGCCTCCCCCTCCCTCCCTTTCAAGCAGCAGAGTGGTGGCGGCGACAGCGGTGGGGGGGGGAGGCCGGCCGGCTGGCCTGCCAAGCCTTCTCCCGCCCTCCCATCCCTTGACGGCGCGGCGGCAACGGCCAGTCTTACTTTTTGGGGGATTTAGATATTCCCCTTACATTTTAAAAAACTTTTTAGATTTTTCTGCACACGTGGGGACTGCCCGACGTGCGCAGGAAAATCTCCCTGCCCCCAGGTGCCCCCGATGTGCGGATTTAGATATCCGCACACAGGGGGCCACTTGGGAATTAGATATATAGATATGGAGCAGAAGTCCATCAGTGGCTATTAGCCACAGGGTATAGATGGGAACTCTCAGTCTGGGGCAGGTGATGCAGCGTATTCTTGGTGCTTGTGGAGGGCAGCAGTGGGAGGGCTTCTAGTGTCCTGGCCCCACTGCTGGACCTCCTGATGGCACCTGGTATATTTTGGCCACTGTGTGACAGAGTGTTGGACTAGATGGGCCATTGGCCTGATTCAACATTGGCTTCTCTTATGTTCTTATGTAATGTCAACAGTTAAAGGATTTATTTGAAAATGCTTTAACTATTTGCAGGCATACAGTGTGCTGAAGAATCAAAAACAAAGGTGACGAAACCGCTCCATCGCTCCTTTCTCGACACTCACACCCTGTCTAGAGGGACTGCAGCTGCAGCAATCCGAGCTGAAGTGTTGGGGGATTCAAGGAGGTGGCCAGGTGTCCGCCCCCGGCGGGGGCAGGGAAACCCCCACTCGAGAGGCCCATTCCCCACCATCCCGGATTGGGCCGCCGGGGGGAACCCCACCCTCAAAGTGCGTGACGTGCGTGGCATGAAGACGCTGCCCAAAGGTGACATCATCATGTCGGGCATGTTACCGGGGGACGCTCTATCATTTGAGGGAAAACTCTATGTTTTTCCCTTGAACGATTGTGGCCCTGAACTCAATGTCCCCAACGCGATGACGTCACTTCCGGGTGGCATCACCGTGGGGCGTGCGCAGAGACGACTGCCAGTTGGGGACGGGACTCCCCCCGCTTTCCAGTAATTCCCACTTCGCAACCTTAGATTCAAGTAACAAATATATATGCCGCAAAAACCCTTTTGTATAAGTGAATGTGTTCTATTTATAACGAATATCTTATAGATGGCATTGTGTGCCACTATAATATCCTGAAACAGGTACACATACTCATTACATGCAATAAACAATAACCATCAGTCCATTCAGTATGAAAACTACCAGTCAATTTGCATCATTATTTCCAAAGTCAGACTCCTGCCTTCCTTACAGGGCGGGCGCAGGCAGGGCTTCCTTTCCTTTCCTTGGAGATGGTGAGATCAGCAGGGCTCCCCACGTGGCCTCCTGCAGATTCCAGCCGACGGCTGGACAGGCTGCAGACTTTTCCTAGACTGAACTTGCTTCCCACCCAAAACTCCACTCTACAGAACGGCCGTTTCCCGCCCAGGAAGTGGCTCTCCCTCCCTCCAGCATTCTGGGGCCGATCTCCTCCTAGCCTGGATGGACTCCCTGTCCTCTCTTAGGGAGCTGCCCTCTGACTGCTGGTTGGAGACTGGGGGGTGGGGGGATGGAAGGGGGAATGAGGAGGAGACCAGGCCCAGGCCTGCCTCCAGCTTGATGGCCTCCTGCCAGGGGCTACTGCAAGCTCTTGGAGGACTGGCTACATTGGGGGGGGGGTGTCGCCTAACATGCAAAGGAGTTCCTGCTACAAAAAGAGCCCTGCCTCCTCCTCTCTGGCCCACACCAACTTAGGCACATGCATACAACGGGATTTCTCCACAGCCACAAATACACTTGACGTGTGAATTCCATCCCATGGTTAATGGAATAGATGTTTGCAGTCTAAACCAATTGCCCGGACCTGGGTGACCAAGGCTTGCCTGATTCTGTCAGACCTCGGAAGCTACGCAGGGTCAGCCCTGGTCAGCGTGTGGATGGGAGGCCGCCGAGGAAGCCCAGGGCCCCTACATAGAGACAGGCAACAGTAAACCACCCCTGAGCCTCTCTAGCCTTGGAAAACCCCGCTGGGCGGCCAGAGATCAGCTGTGACTTGACAGCAAAAAAAGAACAAAAAAAATGGAAATCAGTGGGCTTAAGCGGAACCCACGATTAAGGACATAAGGACATAAGAGAAGCCCATGTTGGATCAGGCCAATGGCCCACCCAGTCCAACACCCTGTGGCACACAGTGGCCAAAAGTACCAGGTGCCTTCAGGGTCCCCTAGATAGTCCCTAGATAGTGAGGAAGTTTGTGTGTGGACTCTGGAGGCATTTTCAGTGCCGTAATCTGGGATTCCTTTCCAAAAGAGCAGGGTTCTAGGACTGAGCCCTTCCTGGAAGCCATCCCTCAGGCCGAGAACTCCAGCCTCAAATGCTAGTCCACGCGGGGGCTGGCTTTGCTGCAGTCGGGAGGAAATACTAGCGTGGCTCACAGACCTGACCTTCTGTTGCTGAAAGGAGTACCTGGGCCATAATAGTGCAGTTAGGGGGTGCCCCTCTGACACTTTACGGTGCAGACCTAATTGATCTGCCTTTGGTGGCTGCAAGCCCAGTGGCAGCTGTCATTTTGACACCGGAAAGGCCAGTGTTCCCCCTAAGCTGAGTTAATGTGAGCTAGCTCACAGTTTTTTAGCCTCCGGCTCACAATTTTTCATCTTCGCTCAGGAAGGATGGCCCCAGAGCAAACTAACTGATGCAGGAGCCAAATCGCTCGCTCACAGCTTTAATGCCAGTCGCTCACCAAATAGGATTGTTGCTCACAAGACGCCACAGCTGAGAGGGGGCATTGGACCCAGCAGGAGGCCGGTTGACTCCATCCAGGAAGCCGCGGCCCTCCGTTGGCCAGACCTGAGCAAGGCTGTTCACGAGAGGACATTTCATGGGGTCGCCAGAAGTCAGAAGCGATGTGACGGCACTTAAGGCACACACAATAAAAGGTATTCATTGTGCCTGGTGGGCCTGGAGAGTGGCCAGGTTTGGGTTGAAAAATACCTGGAGACTTTCGGGGTGGATCCGGGAGGGGGCAGAGTTTGGGGTGGGGAGGGGAGGGGCCTCAGCATGGTCCAGTGCCACAAAGTCCACCCTCCAAAGCAGCGATTTCCCCAGGGGAATTCATCCTGGAGGTCTGGAGATCAGTCGTTTCCTCTGCTTGGTGAAGAGCCACGCAAGCATGACGGTGAACAAAGAGCTGCTGTCTGGCGGGTTGGCCATCTGCCTCCTGGTGTTGTCCGGAAAGAGGAAGCTGCGTGGTGGTGGTGAAGATGGCTGCTGGAGTTGCAGTGAGGAGGGCCTGTAGGTCCAAATAAGAGATGTGCAATGCCTTCACAACCACCTAGCGTCACTTCTTTGTAGAGCCCAGTTGGGGGCGGAGGATCCCCCAGTCTGGAGCCCCTCCCCCATTTCAGGGCTATCGGGAAGTGGGGGGGAGGGACGCCAGACCCTCACCCCAAGCCAGAAATGAACACAACTTACTGGAAGCAGGGAGGGAAGAAGCAGGAAGTAAACGTGATGTGCCTATGTCAACAGGAAGTGATGCAGGCACGTCGGTGATGTTGGGGGACAACGCTCTGGTTTTGGGGCAAAACTCTATGGCTTGAAGCCAATGTTACTGGGTGGTATGGGCACGTCACATTTATTTCCAGGTCCATTGCTCCCAGAATGCTCCCTCCATCTCCCCACCCATGGGTCCGATGGACCTGGCAATTCTACTTCTTGGGGAAGCTGGACCAGTATTGATTCCAGATGGGTTGCTGCGGTCGTCTGTCACTGCAAAAATAAAGTCCTGCAGCATCTTAAGGTTTAACACAATTTTAAGCACTTTTTCAGGTACAATGAGTGGATTTTTACTCTGCAGATGAAAATAATGGATTTCAAAGCAAAAAACAAACCTGGGAAACATTTGGCTCAGTGCGACAAAAAGCACTCTGGGGCTTTAGGAGGGCTTCCCCCTGTACTTAACCTGATACACACACGCTTCATTTCCAGCAAGCTTGCTGGAGCCTGAGAGGGCCCAGTGCTGCTCACCCGCCGCCCCCCACATCTGCCACTTTACCCGTAAATCAAAGGATCCAGTGTCCAAAACAAGAGAGTGCTAAAGTGCTCACTGTGGGGTTGCAGCCAATCTGATTAATTTTTCATTTGGGCCTGATGTATTAGAGACCAATCAATTGGGGATTATGTTTACAGCACCGTAGGAGGAGAGGAGGCCTGGGCCTCATTTGTTGTCTGGCCGGTCCAAATCAGTTACTTAAATGACCCCAAGGGAGATCATAAAGGATATGAATAAGGTTCGTGTAAGTAACTTTCTTTTAATTACAAAGCCAATAGCCAACACATCCTGAAGATAAACCTTGATTTCCTCCAGGAAGGACAGTGGCCATTCTTGGAAGACTTTATCGTCCTGCCCATTATCCCCTTGAAATTATTCATGCTTGGTTAGTCTGATACTGTCAAAAGTCTAACAACGTGTTCTTATGAACTCCCTAACATTTCTGTGCTGAGGTCCTCAATGTGCTCATGAGAATGCAACTACAATTAGGTGTCAAGCACTTCAGAAAGTCAGTCAAACACCAGGCTTCATAAGAAGATAGCGTTTATTAAACAGCAGTTCTAAAGGCACGTTAACATTCTATTGTCAGGAATGAAGCACACAAAGAAACATCTACAGATATACCCTCCTGGGTCGCCACCCCCTAGAGCCTACCAATAGCTAACAAGCCCGTGCGTGGGAAAGAGAAAGGTGCAAAAGTTATAAAGCTGTAAATATCCCAACGGCCTAGCTGTCTTCTCAGGAGAATAGAAAGAAAACAAGCCTGGGGAAACCAAGGCCGTTTGGAGCATCTGTAGATAACCCGGGCTGTGAATCTCTGTGTTGCCCGGGCAACCTACTCACCTCCCCACATACCAGACATGACAAAATACAGACCAACTGGCACCTCCATCCCTCCCTTCTACCCTATGGCAGGGTCACCTGACATTAGGGTATTTCACCTTCAATGCCGTTGAAGGTATTTCAACTGGCTCCTTCCAATGCCAGTTGAAGACCGATTCTATGGTTCTATGATTTCTTAATTCAGGATTACCATTTTACCCATGTTGACCCCCACTCACCCATCCTTGACAGATCCCTTTGGAGTGCCTCACCACCCTGAACAACTTCATGTCATCTGCAAATTTAGCCACTTCACTGCTTACTCCCAATTCCAAATCGTTAATAAACAAGTTAAAAAGCATCGGATTGAGTACTGATCCCTGTGGTATCCCACTGCTTACCACCCTCCACTGAGAATGTTTCCCATTTATACTCACTCTCTGTTTCCTATTTATAAACCAGTTTTTGATCCACAAGAGGACTTGTCCTTTTATGCCATGACTATTGAGCTTGCTTAGGAGCCTTTGATGAGGAACTTTATCAAAAGCTTTCTGGAAGTCAAGGTAAACAACACCTATTGAGTCCCCCTTGTCCACATATTTGTTCACCCCTTCAAAGAACACTAACAGGTTAGTGAGACAAGATCTTCCCTTACAGAACCCATGCTGAGTCTGCCTCAATAGTTTTTGTTCATCGATGCACCTACTAATTCTTTCTTTAATAACAGTTTCCACCAACTTACCTGGTATCGACATCAGACTGACTGGCCTGTAATTTCCCGGATCTCCCCTGGAGCCCTTTTTAAAGATGGGAGTGACATTAGCTACCTTCCAGTCCTCACGAATGGAGGCAGATTTTAAAGAAAGATTACATATTTTTGTAAGGAGATCCACTAGTTCACATTTGAGTTCTTTCAGAACTCTCAGATGAATGCCATCCGGGCCTGGTGATTTATTAGTTTTTAAATTGTCCATCAGTTGTAGGACTTCCTCTCTTGTCACCTCAATCTGATTCAGGTCTTTCAAACCCGCTCCCGAAATTGGTGGTTCTGGAGTGGGCAAGCACTTCTCATCTTCCGCAGTGAAGACAGAGGCAAAAATTGCATTCAGCTTCTCAGCAATTTCCCTGTCATCCTTCAGTAGTCCTTTTACCCCTTGGTCACCCAAGGGCACCACTGCCTCCCTGGCTGGTTTCCTACTTCTAATGCATTTGAAGAAAGTTTTATTGTTGGCCTTTATGTTTTTTTGCGATATGCTCCTCATATTCCCTTTTTCCTTGCCTGATCACAGACTTGCATTTTATTTGCCATAGTCTGTGTTCCCTTTTATCAGCCTCACTGAGACTAGCTTTCCACTGCTTAAAGGAATCCTTCTTACATTTTACAGCTTCCATTACTTTATTTGTTAACCATGCAGGCTTTTTTCTATACCTATTTGTGCCTTTCCTAACCTGTAGGTATGTATTTTTTCTGAGCTTCTAGGATTGTATTTTTAAATAGTCTCCAAGCTTCCCCAATGGTTTTGACCTTTTCCACTTTTCCTTTCAATTTCTTCCTCACATGTCTGCTCATATCAGAGAAGTTACTCCTTTTAAAGTTAAAAGTGGTTGTGTCAGTCTTTTTGGGCAACTCCCTATTTATACAAATGTTAAACTCAATAACATTATGGTCACTGTTCCCAAGTGATGTAATCACTTTTACATCTCTCACCAGGTCTTAGGTGTTACTTAGGACCAAATCCAGGATCACCTCTCCTCTGGTAGGATCTGTGACCATCTGTTCCATAGCACGGTCATTGAGAGTGTCTAAAAACTCAATCTCTTTTTCCCAACTAGAACTCATATTCACCCAATCAATGTGTGGGTAGTTAGAGTCACCTTTTACGACACAGTTATTTCATCTAACCGCTATCTTTAATTCATTCATTATTTTATAATCCTCCTCTACCTTTTGATCTAGTGGGCAATAACAAACTCCCACTGTTAAGTCTCCTTTTGGACCTACTATTTCAACCCATAGCATTTCCAGAAGCAAATCCAATTCTCTTACCCTCTCAATCTTACTGGACTGTATACCCTCTCTGACATACAGAGCCACCCCACCTCCAACCCTTCCCCCCCTATCCTTACAATATAATATAACTGGGAATCACCATATCCCACTGATGCTCCTTATCCCACCAAGCTTCTGAAACACCCACAATGTCTATTCCCCCCCCCCAACACCAAGCACTCCAACTCCCCGATTTTACATCGGACACTTCTAGCATTCGTATAGAAACACCTATAATTTCCTATACATGTTAAGCCCTCAACCTTCCTCTTGCTGCCTCAAGCCCTTGTCAGGCAGTCCATATCACTAGCCACAGTCTCAGTGGACAATTCCAATCCACCTCCCTGTAGAAAAGCAACAGCTACCCCCTCATCTCTTTGAGATGAACCATCCCGAACCAGAGACTTTTCATCTCCTGTCAGCTTTCCCCCAATATTCAGTTTAAAAACTGCTCTGCCACCTTTTTGATTTTAAGCGCCAGCAGCCTGGTTCCTTCTCAAGACAAGTGGAGACCGTCTCTTTTGTACAGCTCCCTCTTGTTCCAAAAAGCATCCCAGTACCTAACAAACTTGAACCCTTCCCCCCTACTCCATTGTCTCATCCACACATTGAGATGACTGATCTGTGCCTGTCTCTCTGGCCTGTGCATGGAACAGGTACCATTTCTGAGAAGGCTACTTTAGAGGTCCTGGCCTTGAGTTTCCTGCCCAGCAGCCTAAATTTCTCCTCCAGGACCTCACAACTGCATTTCCCCATATCGTTGGTGCTGACATGCACCACAAACTCTGGCTCCTCCCCAGCACTATCTACCAGCCAATCTAAAACATGCGTAATGTCTGCTACCTTCGCAACAGGCAGGCAAGTCACCATACGGTCAGTTCACGGGTTCACCACCCAGCTGTCTACCTGCCTAAGGATTGAATCACCAACTACCAAGAGCCCCCCTCCCTCCCTTCCCAGGAATGGTTCCTTGGTGTGAAGGATACTCGTTCACCAGCTGAAGAAGAAGTCCCTTCTGAGGACCCATTCCCCTTATCCTCAGCATGGTGCCTGTTTCCCCTTGACCCTCATGGTCCCTGACAGTGGAGGAGCTACCATATTTAACAAGTCCCCGAGAGTCTTCTCCATGCACCTAACTGACTGTCTCTGATTCTCCAGGTCAGCCACCTTGGCCTCAAGGGAGCAAACTCATTCCCTGAGAACCAGGAGGTCCTTGCACTGAACACACACCCAAGACCTCTGACCAGTGGGCAGATAGTCATGCATGTGACTCTCCATGCAAAACACTGGATAGCTCCCAACCCCCTGCTGGCATTTTGGCTTCATAATTGCTTTTAAAGTCCCCTTTTTAAAACCCTTTGTATTTATGTGGTTCTCCTTGTAGAAGTCTACTTACCTTACTGAGAACATAAGGAGACTAGGGCTATTCCTGAGCTTCTTGAAGAGTCCCTAGGCTAAGAGCCACAAGCAAAGAGCCCTTTAGCTCGCCCTTTGGCTGGTGCCAGAGGCTCGTGCCTCTGGCAAGATGCTTCCTTAAATAGAGGCCTCCCCCAGGAGAGGGTGGGGCAGCAGATATTCAAATTCACCCAGGCAATCAATTTACATTCAAACAATAACCCTTTCTCACACTTTCTCAAGCAGTCAGGACTCTGCAACAGCTCTAATCTTGTCCACACACTCCCAAACACAGCCCTCCCACACAATACCCTCAGCTAAATCCCCTCAGCTGAAAACAAATTTTAAAAAAAAAAAAAAACAGTCACCCCTGCAGCAGCTCTGTCTCCTGCTCCCGGGGATTTGGAGCTGGAACTTGGGGAGGGTGGCATTTGGGGAGGAAAGGGATCTTAGCATGGATGTGATGCTATAAAGGCCAACCTCCAAAGCTGCCATTTTCTCCAGGGGACCTGATCTCTTTAGCCAGGGAATTATTTGTAACTAGGAACAGGGTCCATTGTGGAAATAAATACAACAGGGTCTAGAAAGAGGCACTGGACCAATGCCCTGGCCTTGGGCACTCAGTGTCAATTTGCTGTGGTGATCTCAGCAGGGTATAATGACGGAGTCTACCATTTTCTGCAGGGGAACTGATCTCTGTCACCTGAAGAGCAGTTGTAATTCTGAGTGAACTCTGCCCCTCACCTGGAGATTAGCAACAATGGTTCCCCAGGAGGAAATGGCTGGTTTGGGGGGTGGAGTCTATGGGATTGTACCTGTGCGAGGTCTCACCCCTCCTCAAACCTCATCCTCTCCAAGCTCCACCCCTCAAATTTCCAGGAATTTCCCAACCTGGAATTGGCAACCCTATCTCCTTCCCAGCCAACCATCAACCTACCTTTATTTGCCCCTCTGACTTCAGCTTTCCAAACAACCTGCAGCTTCAACCCTGCTCTGAAGCCCTGATTGCTATGTCACACTGGCTGTCATAGGGGGTCCATTTCAGCAGGGTATAATGATACAAAGTCCACCATTTTCTCCAGGGGAATTGATTTCTGCCATCTGGAGAGCAGTTGTAATTCTGAGTGATCTCTACCCCTTTCATGGAGATTGGCAACAATGGTTCCCAGGAGGAAAAGTACAGTCTTTTTCTGCAGTGGGGACCAAAGCAGCTTACATCATTCTCCTCTCCCCTTTTGACTTGCACAACAACCCTGTGAAGCAGATTAGGATAAAAGTCTATGACTGGTCCAAAATCACTCACTCATCTTCCATAGCAAGAGCCTGGATCTGGCAGACCTGCTCTGAAGTGCTAACTGCTATACCATACAGGCTGTGGTATCACCTGGTATCACAACTGAGCTCCAGACAACAGATCTCTCTCTCCCCCTGGAGAAAATAAAAAGAATCTATTCTTCGGTGCTCGGCCTTCCTTATAGTCCAACTCTCACAGCCATACATTACTACGGGGAATACCATTGCTTTGACCATGCGGAGTTTTGTTGGCAAGGCGATGTCTCTGCTTTTTATCATGCTGTTTAGGTTTGCCATCGCTTTCCTCCCAAGGAGCAAGCATCTTTTAATTTCATGGCTTCAGTCACTGTCTGCAGTGATTTGGGATCCCAGGAATGTAAAGGCCGAGCATATGGATCTCAATCAGTTCCACCTTCAATTACACCTGTCCAATACTTCATTTATATATGTTAAACTCCCTGACCAGTATTGGGATCAGGTGAACCTGGCTTCTAGGTTTCATTGATAATTAGTGCTTATGGTTAGGTGTAACCAGAAGTGGTTAAAAATGAAGTCTTTCCCTATCTTCTTCAGCTAAATTGAGACCTGTAGCTGGTTATGCTACAGGGGCTATTGTTTTTCTATTGGGGAAAGCCCTGAACCTCTGCCGGAGGAACTGAGATTTGTGGTCTGCCCTGCTGAATTGCTGTGCACAGATTGCACTTTGTGCATCAAGAATTGCTGTGGATATCTGGTGCTGTAATATCCAAGGTAACTTAGCTAGAGATATTTAAAACTTTTTTATTTTCTGTTCACATAATATGTTGGTATTGCTTTGCACCATAAATAAAACTTTTAATTACATACCTGGTTGGTGTGTTTTTGTCTGGGGTTTGCAGGTTTTTCTAGTTGCCTTTTTGGCCCTATCAATATTATATGTGTGAAACTCCTGACTCTGGAGAGGGTTTGGATTTCTTTTCAAAGTCCTGAAGTAAGTAGGGTTGGTCTGTGCCTTGCATCTCTGGGTGAAGCAGGTCTGGGGGCAGTCTATCATGGTTTAGGAGCAAGAGGAACTTGACTCCTGATTTGGTTAATATTAGTCAGAGTGCTCTGCCTAACAGGGCTCCAGCCCAACCTCCTGCCAGGTTGGCAAAGAAGTGCTTGAGGACTGGTGGTATCTGCCTGGCAGTGGCACTGCACCCCATTTTCCGCTGTCGCTGCCATTGCCGCCCTCGCAGGAGCCTGGAACTAGTACATCCGCAAAAGGTTGAAGTGATTCTCCATCTCGCAGGTCACTGTATCCATCCATTCAGGGTTAGCGGGTTGCCCCAAGCCAGAGCCCAAGCCAGAACTGAGTGGTTCAGCCCAGCCCGGTAGAACTCTATGAGGACTTCTTCGGGCCACCCCTGGAGCTTTGCAGTGTGTGTTTTGAACTCATCAGAGTACTCCCACACTGATCGCTCACCCTGGCGTAGACCCCTCAAGCGGGTGCGTGCTCTCTCTAGCTCCAGGAGGTCCTTGTATTGGCATCGGAGTGCCTACATGAAGGCATTCATATCTCAGAGTTCTGGGCCCCGGAGTTGTGGAGACCCACAAACCAGTCGGCCACCCCGTCCCAGAAGCCTGACCCAATAAAATCTGCACAATGCTCATCAGTGGTGAAAGGGGGGCCCCAATTGCATAAGAACTTGCACATCTGCAGCAGAAAAAAAGCCAGCTTCTCTGGGGTGCCGTCGAATGTTGCTTCCAGTGCACTGCGAGGCTACTCTGGAGTCGCCGAGGCTGCTGGTGGCCTGATTAGCCCAGTCGGGCCAGCAGGAATGGCTGGGGGTGCCGGGGGAGGAGGCAGGAGCACTTGCAGAGCGGCCGGTGGTGCCCCTCCAGCTCCATCTTGGGCCCATCCACGATTCCTGAACTCTTGCTGGATAGCATCCATGATGATGCCTGGCATACCCAGCATCATGTTTTGCATCTTTTGCCTGATCTCTTCAGCTTCGCCTCTGAACTCCCTGTGGACACATTCAACTTCAGTGTCTTTTTTTTTTTTTTATAGGAAATTATTTATATTAAGGAGCTAAAAACACCCTGGGTGAGTTTTAAGGACTGAAAACTGCTGTCGCAGTCATAACAAGACATGCCATGTCTTGGATCCACCAGAAAGTTTACACACACTAAATCATGCACTTCCAATCCACCTTCAGTGCACTTTGCAATGGGATATCACTGTGTGAAATGGCAAAATCCACTTGCAAATGATTGCTAAAGTGCATTGAAAGTGCATTATTCACTGTGTGTGAAAGTGCCTTAAGATTTTTAATTTTATTTCATTTGTACCTCACTTTTCTTTTTTTTCTTTTCTTTTTTTTTTTTAATAAAATCTTTAATTGCTTTATATACACATAAAAAGAGTGGGAGATCAGAAACGGAAAACCAAAACATTACATGCAAAAATATGAACTTTTGCTATGTAAATACACATTGCTCAGTTTCATGGGTGATGCAGTGTGGAAAACCTGCACACAATTTTTTTTAAAAAAAAATTTTTAATTACTTAACATCAATTACATAATATATAAAAGCATAAAAAATTATAAAACCTCGCATATCAAACATAGACTATCTGAATAACAGTAACTTGTATTTGGCCTTAGAAATAGTTTCCCAATCAAAGGTGTCAATGTCTATTTTCTCTAGGATAGGGTACCAGATACTTAGAGGGTTAGAGAAGTCACTCTCGTTTTGAGTATTGGAGTGATAAACTGAAAAATTGTCTAGCATAAATAGGTCCCATACTTTATACCACCATTGTGTTATGCTAGGCACCTTAGTATCTTTCCAATGCTTTGCAATTAGAATTTTAGCAGCTGTGGAGAGAATACTGATTAGTTTTTTGTCTTTTTCAGGAGGACCATCAGAGGGCCATAGACCGAGGAGAAGAATAGCTGGCGACAAAGGTAAATTATAATTTGTTATTTTGTGAATGCAGTCTGTTACTTGGTGCCAAAAGCTTTGGATAAATTTGCATGACCACCAGTTATGGAAGTAGGTTGCTTTAACACCACACTGCTTCCAGCACAGTGGAGACATGGTAGGTATCAAATGAACTAGTTTGGTTGGTGTTAAATACCATCTCAACAGGACCTTCATGTTTGCCTCAATAATGTATAAGGATTTTGAGGAAGAGTTCTGACTTCGCCAAATAGCGTTCCATTGATCCTCGGAGATTTTGCACTGAAGGTCTTTTGACCAAGCCTCTTGATAGTTCAGATTGGTGGTGTGATGACTGTTGTTTAGAATTTTATAGATTTTTGATATTAGGTTTTTTTTTTGGTAAGGTTTAAACAGAATGGATTCAAAATCGTTAAGGGACCTTTGGATAGATTCTTGGAATTCGGTGGACTCAATAAAATGACGATACTGTAAATATTCGTACCAATTAATATTAAATTTATATTTCTTTTCTAGTTCTTGTTTGGTCATAATTCGACCTTTCTTTGTGGTGTCGATAATTCTGATCAAATTTGCTTTCCTCCAGTCGGAGAATGCTCCATGTGATTTGGCTGGGATAAACCAAGCTTGGTTTAAAAATGTTGTCAGTGATGAAAAGGGTGGGATAATATTCCTCTTTACTCGGTACCATATATTGATAGTAGATTTTAAGTATGGGGAAGCAATCAAAGAGAGTGTTTTTTGAGGTTTGTTGTGCCATAGTATGTCTTGGAAAGAGTGGACTTGCGTTGTATTATCTTCAATCCATTTCCAGTCAAGCATATCGTCCTCGTGGTATTGCCTAACCAAAGATGCCAGGACTACGGCTTTATAATACGTTGCCAAAATTGGAAGAGCCATACCACCCTGTTTTATAGGTCTGCTCATTGTTCGGACGTTTATCCGTGGGTGTTTGTTTTCCCATATAAAAGCATTGATGTCTTTTTGCCATAAATTAAGCTGACGATCTGAGATATAGCATGGGATGGTCCGAAAAAGATAGAGATATCTAGGCAAGATATAGGAACGTAATATGTTGATTCTGTCGATCCAAGAAAGAACTTTCGTACTCCATTTGGCAAGTTGTGCCACCAGTTCTTTGTGTGTATCTAAATAATTTATATGAAAAAGCTTAGTTTGATCAACAGGTAGTTTGATTCCAAGATATTGCAGATAATTATCTGTCCATTGATAGGTATAATGATTGTGAATGCTTTCCTTAGTTGATGTTGACATGCATAATGGAAGAATAAGAGATTTAGACTGATTGACAATGAGGCCAGCTGTGGATCCAAAATTGGACAACTTCAGTGTCTTCCACGACATGGATGCACTCCAGGTCATCCTGGAAGGAGTGTCCATATTGCCTTCAGGCGCCGTCATACGTGAACCTCTCAAACCTCAGATCAGGAGTCACCACCCAATTGGGCTCAGCCCAGGTGGGGAGCGGCGCCCAGTCGTCTCTGGTCTGTACCCTGCCTTCTGCTCCTTTGAACTCTGTGGTCATCACCAGGGCCGCCATGGTCCTTTGCCACAGTTTTAGGGTCTTCCTCATCTTCTCCGTTCATCATAGCAATGGTGCAGGTCAAGGAAGGAAAAGCAAGTCCTAACAATTTGTCAGAATTCTGGTTAAATCAGTTCTCAGCACCCCTCATCTCGAAGAAAGTTTAGTTTATTGAGACTTTGAAGAATACCATAGTGAACACGAGCTTTGTTAGGACCGAAGGTGATAGTGTGAAGATTGCAGATATATTGTGTTCAAGCAAAGGCACGAAAGATCAGGACCCAATCACCCCACGGCATTTGTCTGCCAGAAATAAGTCAACTATCCCCCCACTAAGCATGTACCCCTCTACAGAAATAAAGTAAAAACAACAGGTATCTGCGACACATCAAAGCATTTGGGAAAATGAAAGCATTTGGTTTCCACACCCCTCTTCCCCTCCTCCTTCCTCTATTGCAGGCAAACCATAAAATGCATACTGAGCCCGACACCTAGGTCAGGGCATGCTCCTGGATGTACAACCAAATGTGAATGCTGCATTCCTCTTTCAACGGAACATGCATTTGTGTATTTACAGTAGTTTGGGTATTCAGCCACCAATCTTTTTTTTTTTTTTAATCAGAAAGTAAATCTGAGAGGATTTTACAGAAATTGAGTTCAATATAATTGTCTAGATCAGTGGAAATCATCTATGCCAGAAGACAAACCTGCCAGACTGGCATAATGACCGTCAGGAGCATGGGTGTCATGTGAGTCACTGCACTGGTTTAACAGTGCCTGGCTGATGGAGCAACATAGAATCAAAGAAGTGGAAGGGACCTCCAGGTTCATCTAGTCCAACCCCCTGCACAATGCAGGAAATCCAAAACTACCTCCCCCACACACCCCAGTGATCCCTGCTCCATGACCAGAAGATGGCAAAAAACTCCAGGATCCCTGGCCTGGAGGAAATTGTTTCCTGACCCCAATGCGGCAATTGGCATTTCCCTGGATGTGTAAGAAAGGGCCATGAGAACTAAGCAGTGAGGCAACCCTTCCCACCCTCCCTTCTCATGATCTGCCTAAATTCACATTGTCAGCATTGCTGTCAGATGGCCATCTAGCCTCTGTTTAAAAAGCTCCAAAGAAGGAGAGCCCACCACCTCCCAAGGAAGCCTGTTCTACTGAGGAACCTCTCTGTCAGGAAGTTCTTCCTAATGTTTAGGTGAAAACTCTTTTGATTTAATTTCAACCCATTGGTTCTGGTTCAACCTTCTGGGACAACAAAAAACAATTCCGCATCATCCTCTATCTGACAACCCTTCAAGTACTTGAAGATGGTTGTCCTATCACCTCTCAGTCATCTCCTCTCCACGCTAAACATTCCCAGCTCCTTCAACCATTCCTCATAGGACATGGTCTCCAGACCCCTCACCATTTTCATTGCCCTCCTCTGGATATGTTCCAGCTCGTTTATATCCTTTTTAATGTTTATATCCTTTTTAAACTGAACAAAATACTCTAGGTAAGGGCTAACCGGAGCAGAGTAAAGTGATGGGTCCGGTCACACTGCCGTTTTGATCGGGATTTGCTGCTGTTTCCTTGTGCATGTCAGTTTCATGTTCACACACGCCAATCCGCCTCCCGTCCCGAAGCAGGCTCACTCACGCAATGATGCGGGGTTTTCCTGACACCTGGAAAATCAAGTGCTTTTCCTGGCACTTCCGCTTCGAATGCACGATTTCGCCTATCTGGACAGCCCATCTTTCGCAATAATTGCGATTAGGGCCATCTGAACGCTCTTTGTGCTTTTTTTTTTTTAAAGCTTCTGGTTTGAGCGCTCGAGCAAACATGCACTTAATAAATCCATTTAATGTTTAATAATGGACTTATTAAGTGCATGTTTAGTCAAGCGCTCAAACCGGAAGCTTTTTTTAAAAAAAACATGCACAAAGACGGCCCTGGAGGTGGGAACGAGAGGCAGGGGCTCCAGCAGCCTGGATGGGGCCGGCAAGGAGGATGGCGGAGACAGTGGACACGGCGGAGCCTGTTTTCATGGGGCAATGGCGGCAGCGGCGGTGGCGGCACCCCCCCAAATTGTCGGCAGAAGCAGCAGCCATCTGAGCCTTCCCCGTGGCCAGCAGGATCACCTGGAGGGATGGCGCAGCAGCAGGCGAGCGGGTGCTGTAAGAGAGGGGCTGGCTGCATCTAGTGCAAAGAAAAATGTTCCCAATTTAAACAAAGCGGGAACAAAGCGCAATTACCTTTGCAGTGTGACCAGAGCCAACATCACTTTGCGTGTTCTGGACACTATACTTCTGTTGATACAGCCAAAAATGGCATTTGCCTTTTTAGCTACCACATCACACTGCTGACTCATCTACAGCATATGGTCTACTAAGACCCTAGATCCTTTTCACACATACGACTGCCAAGACAAGTTTCCTCCATCCTATAATGATGTAATTGATTTTTCCTGCCTAAATGCAGAACTTTACATTTATCCCCACTGATATTCATTTCATTTGTTTTAGCCCAATTTCCCAACCTGGGGTTGGCAACCCTAATCAGGACTGGTCCCAATGAGTTCCCCACAAAGGCCTGGAAAGGGCTTCCTTCTTTTGCCTTTTTACTGACAGAACCAAGGTTGGTTGTCTAGCAACAGCCACTGAGGCAAAAGTTTGTCCCATAGGAGCCAAACAGGAGAAGTGTCTTTGTCAAGAAAGACAGCAGTTTTTGATAGTTTATTCTGTGAGGGAACAGGGTCCAGGCTGGCAGTGGTCAGAGGAGAGGAACGGACCCAGCACCCAGCCAATGGCACGCAAGTACTCTTGAGTGGTGGTTGATGGGCCAATGACTGATGGAGCACACTGCAAAGTCAATGGGAGAGCTGGAAATTGCCAATATGTAAGGGAATTATATATATATATATATATATAGGATGCATGAGGTGGAGAGAGTTGACAAAGACACTTCTCCCTCTCCCAAAATACTTGGACTTGAGGGCATCTAATGAAGCTGATGGGCAGTAGGTTCAGGATAGACAAAAGGAAAAAGAATGATTAAAATGTAGAATTCACTGCTAGAGGATGTAGTGATGGCTGCAGGAATAAACAGCTTTAAAAGGGGATTGGATAGATTCCTGGAGGATATGGCTACTAGTCATAGTGACTGAGGGGAACCTCCACATTCAGAGGCACTAATGCTCTGAATCCCAGAGCCAGGAGGCAACATCAGGGGAAGGCCTTGGCCCCAGTGCCCTGTTGCTGGTTGTCCAGAGGAACTGGTTGACCACTGGTGTATGACAGGATGCTGGACTAAATGTACTATTGGTCCGATCCAGCAGGACTCTTCTTATGCTGTTATGTTCTTATTATTCTTTGATTAACTGGCGAGTGCCACTTGATGCCCTGTTGTGTACCACAATTACATTTTACATGAGAGTAGAAAAAATGAGACCACAGTCTAGATAACATCAAATAAATTCAGGAAAAGATCTGAAAAACAGACATATCTGGCAATTGTGCTGTTCCTCTAGTTATAGAATCCATCAGCAAAACATCGCCATCCTGAGCACACACACCCCCAACCCCCCTTTTTATATAAGAAGGTCAAAGGGAGTGGGGTAATTTTTGATGTGTGGCGGCTGCTGTTTTCAAGTTACATTTCCAGATGAGATTTTCTAATTCCATCCTGTGTGTAAATAGATGATGGAAAGAGAGACACGGGTCCTGTGTTTATGTACCATTCGGTACTTGACTTTCCTTTGCTAGGAAGATATCGCAGAGCTATTCAACCAGGCAGCTGGAAAAATGACTATCTGGCGATTCATGTATATTCATTCAGAGCCTCCTCTCTTCAGAGCCAGTTTGGTGTAGTGGTTAAGTGCACGGACTCTAATCTGGGACAACTAGGTTTGATTCCCCACTCCTCCACATGCACCTGCTAGATGAACTTGGGTAAGCCATAGTTCTGGCACAGCGGTCCTTGAAAAAGAGCAGTTTCTGTCAAGAGCTCTCTCAGCCCCACCTACCTTACAGGGTGTCCGTTGGAGGGGAAGGGAAAAGAGATTGTAAGCCGCTCTGAGACTCCTTTGGGTAGTGAAGGGCAGGGTATAAATCCAATCTTCTTCTTCTTCTTCTTCTTCTTCTTCTTCTTCTTCTTCTTCTTCTTCTTCTTCTTCTTCTTCTTCTTCTTCTTCTTCTTCTTCTTCTTCTTCTTCCATGATGGAACAAAGTGTCTAGGAAAAATAAAATGACCACACAAGACCAGTGAGAGTGTGAAAGACCCAGGTTCAAATCTCCACACAGTCTCAGGGTTGTTGCAAGGATGAGAAATGGAGCGGAGAGCGATGCCAGGCGCCCTGAGAGAGAGAATTAAATAAAACAGAAACAAAGACTGCAGGTGGCTTGACCCAAAATAAATGCACACATTTGCCAAAAATTCACTCTGATTTGAGTGCCTGGGTATAAGAAAAGAAAAGAACTTTTGCTGCAAAGTCACAATTGACAAGCTTTAAACTTATTGCCCCCTCTTCATAGTTTGAGTTGTGGCAGCGTTCAGATCTGAAATTCTGTAAATAACAGTTGTCAGATAATAAACAGAACACCATATCATTGTCTGCACAGATCTCTCTTTCTCTCTCTCTTTTCAATATATTTCTAACGATATCCTTTAATTATAAATTTTTATTTGGTTTTGATACATTATAGGGCAGGAAGGGTACCAGGGATGGGATAAAACATCATGGGAAATTCCATCAAGATTATATAAAAGCTGTTACAAATTTTCCGTCTTAATTCTTTGTTTCCAGATCTCTTTTGCTTATATAATTACTAACACTAGTAACACTTAATCAATTCCCTAAAACCTTATATTGTGACTCCTGAAAAAAGTCCAATTCGTTACAGTTCAAGTTAGAGCTTATCTGTGCAGATATCTCATCCCATATAAGCCTCCCCACCATTGGAAAGACCAGATGTGATGTTTCTCCAAGAAGCAAGTGACCAGAGAGTTACAGGTAGATAGGCAGACACTAAACATCCTCCTGTTTACTCTTCTGTCACTCAACCCTTTGATTTATAGATTGCTACTCCTAGGGAAACAACTTCCTTCCTGTCTTCTCTCTCTCTCTCTCTTTTCCTGCACGCACACAAAGGAGGAGGACGTGTTCCTCCATCTTTGGCAACATGGATGCAGAATGTCTCTCTGCACCTGCATCCATCACCAGCTAGCTAGACTAGAAACTGTCACTGTCTCTAAGCTGCACTAAGTAGGTCTTATTTTCTTTTAAACTGACAAGTGGCTCTGTATAACTCCGTAGTTTTACAAGCATACACAGTTCAAAGGAGCTCGGCTGTGTTCTGAGGCTTTAATAGGAGACTGCTTAATGGGAGGGCCGTGAAAGGCTCTTGGGTGTTGCCTGAGTTCTTTCCCAGCCTTCCACTGAGCAGAAGACATCGTGTCCATGGCCCACCCCATGCCTGTTGTGCCATGGATGAACTGCAGATTTCCATCTTCACGCTGCCACACAGTCAAAGACTTGGGAGCAATGTTCCCTCTTCGCTGTGGAGTCTTGTGAGCAAAAATTTTCCTTTGTGAGTTACTGGCATTAAAGTTGTGAGCAAGCGATTTGGATACTGCATTAATTAGTTTGCCCTGGAGCCACCCTTCCTGAGCTAAGACAAAAATGTGTGAGCCAGAGGCTAAAAGACTGTGAGCTAGCTCACACCAACTCAGCTTAGAGGGAACACTGCTTGGAAGGGGGTGTTTACGGCAGCTTCCCCTTGAAATCAGCTTAATTTGGATCCATCCCTGACCTGATCATGCCCCTGGGCCCACACCCATTTTCGGACCCATCATTTCTAGGTATTTTCAGCCTTTACTTGTGCTGAGTTCAGGCTGAATTTGTGATTGGCCACACTGGTAAGATGGGGACTGAGGTGATAAGCCTTAATTTCAGAGGGGCGACAGGGTTTTCCTCAGGCTAGTGACTGAAAACATTTCAGAGGCCTATTCATTTCCAAGAGAAAAGGAGTGTTTGGGATGCATTCTCCCAGATTTGGTGTTACAAATTCCTTAAACCCTTGCCTGTTTCCTCCCGCCCACAGCTTTCAGGTAGTACATCCCCAACCCAAGCAGTGGCCAGGTTTCTTGCTCTAGTGGACCACTTTCTGCCCTCTGCCTTGGTCCCTGCCACTGCTTGATAGGGGGCAGGGGGAAAGTAAGGGACGAAATGGTGTCCCATGATGTTGCAATGTCCCTTCCAGCTGCACCACTCGTCTCCGGACTAGAGATCAGTTCCCTTGGAGAAAACGGCTGCTTTGGAGAGTGGAGTCTTTGGCATTGTACCACACTGAGGCCCCTCCCCTCCCCAGGCTCCACCCCCCAAATCCCAATGCCAAATTGGCGACCCTATTTTGACTTACCGAGTTATAACGACTGTTTCTGCAACACACAAGATTCTTTATGATAATAAAAAGCTTCTAAAGAGAGAAGGGGCACCTCATCTGGAGCATCAAAGCTCACCATCTATTGGAGTTATCATGCTCATGAAGCGCATTGTCAAGGCTGGGTGAGCTTGTGACATGTCCCCACAAGTGACTGGTTAATAAAACCGCCTTCTCTTTCAATCAAGTACATTCTGTTTAATTTAGATAACAATTCCTTTGCCGCCACAGGGGCTCACATCAAACTTATGTGGCTGAGACAGCAGGCAATATTAGCATAGATATTAAAGTTGCTTATTATACGTGTGACATGATCAGAGGAGGCACTGGCTGAGGAGCCGGATTTGAGAGCCTCTCGTCACTGAACAACATAGAAGGCGCCTCGACTGCCTCGAGAGAACTGCTGAACACCACCACTACCCCTGAAATGCTGTTCCTTCTCGGAACAATATTTTGACCCTCCATAAAATCCTTTCACAGTTTTGCTTCAGTTTTGCCTGCCTGATTCTTATATAAAATCTGATGACAGCACAGAGATGCAAAGAACCTCTTGGAGGAATGTTGCTTGTCTGACCAAAACTTCCTGGGCTTTCCTGGGAATTTCTCAAACGTTTTGCTTGAAAAAGCCAGCCCTGTACCCACTTGGCCCCACTCCACCACAGTGTGAATGCCAGGCTGAGCAAAATCCTGCTAGCTGCACTAACACTGCATTTATTTTCCCGAAAAAATTACACTAAGTTACAGCGTGGTCCGGGGGGGGGGGCAAAATGTCCAGGGAGCTGACTAGCTGCTGCATTGGCATATCTCCGAGATACATCAGAGTTGTGCTAGCACAGTTGCCCATCTTGCAGCCTGTCTGTGTAGGCCCCAGTTCTGGCATGGAAGTGGGTGGGGTGGGGCATGGGAGGAGCTAGTTGGCTTCCTAAGCCACCCCAGCGATGGAGCGCATTGGACCTTAGGGGCACCAAAAGGCCCGCCAACCCCCCACCCCTTCCCCTGGCTTGCTGGCACGCCCTGCAGCTGTGGGATGTGCTGGCAAGCCAGCACTCCAACAGAAGGGATGGGGGTTTAACCCCCCGCCCCTTCCCTGGCCTGCCGGCGCGCCCTGAGGGCAGGCAAGGGGGGAGGAGGAGGGGAGCCCTGCTTCACCCTGGGGAGCCCCGGTGGCGGGGGGTGGTGCCAGAAGGTAGCCCCACCTAGGGCACAAAAAACCCTGCCCCCAACAACAGCAAAAAGTTACATAATAGAAAAAGATGGCTCCCCTCTGGATTCCGCTGTAAATTCTTATGGGGATTTAAAATAGGGACAGTCAACTTTTTTGAGCCTTGGAGAAAGGCTGCATTTGGCCTGGACAAGCTAGGGTTGCCAGGTTCCCTCAAAGACCCCAGTGGGGTACTTTTTTTGGGGGGGGGTGTTACTGGAGGGGATGGGGAGTCCCTAACATGATGACATCACACAGAAGTGATGTCATCACATTGGGGAGTGGCACCCCTGCCTCTCCCCAGCAGCATTTAAAGGTTCTCTTTAAGGTGGTCAGCACCATGCTGGGAGTGAAGCATGGGGGGGTAGATTTGAGAAGGCAAGGGACTTCAGCAGGGTATAATGCCATGGATTCCACCCTCCAGAGCAGCTATTATCTTCAGGGGACCTGGTCTCTGTTGTAATTCCAGGAGATCTCCAGGCCTCACCTGGAGGCTGGGAACCCTAGGCATGGATTTCTGCACTCCTTCTCCAAGAGTGCTTGTCCAGGGAGGGTGGGGTTTGTGACAGAAGACAGGCACAGGAGAGAGTTTCACTAGCGCCTGCTCTGCAGGTGTGTCAGAGAGAGAGAAGTTTGGTGTCGTGGTTAAGTGTGTGGACTCTAATCTGGGAGAACTGGGTTTGATTCCCCACTCCTACACTCGCAGCTGTTGGATGACCTTGGTCGAGCCATAGTTTTGTCAGAGCTGTTCTATCAAGGACAGTTTTCTCAGAGCTCTCTCAGCCCCAGGGCTACTTTTGGGCAGGAACGCACAGGGATGGAGTTCCGGCTGGCTCCTGAGTTGGCCACGCCCAGCAGGAACTCACTAGCATAGTAGGCCACATCCAACAGCAGAAACTCATTAGGATTGGCTACATTAGGGATGTGTGGTCTAACTTGCAAAGGAGTTCTTGCTACAAAAAAAGCCCTGGGCTTTGACAACAAACAAGGTAAACAGAATAAGAAGCAAAAGGTGGGTGTGGCTGGATGACCACACTTCTGGTAGCATGGGGGTGTGGCCTAATAGGCTAACAAGCTGTGCTGTCAGTGATGTGGCCTAATATGCTAATAAGTTCTGGTGATGGGTGTGGCCTATTATGCTAATGAGTTCCTGCTGGGCTTTTTCTACAAAAAAAGCCCTCGTCAGCCCCACCTACCTCACAGGGTGTCTGTTGTGGGTGTCAGGCCCTCTGCACATTTTACAGCATACCTGCCATGAGTGGGGTTTTTCCCCCCCCTCCCTTTGATGTACCTGCAGCTTGACACATAGTGGAGCCAAATGTCCCAGCACCTTACTTGTTTGTTATTCTTGTTTCTTGTTTTATAGAGGCTATGTGGCCAGGGAGGGGATAGGCAATGGCTAGGTTGGCGGGAGGGATGCATGACTGTTAATCCTGGCGGGAAAATACAGGAAGGTGATTGGGTCCTGGGTTTTATTACTTCTGTTTGAAACCAATATATCTGTAACCTTCCCGCATTCATCTTTAGTTCTAACAAAGGAAGTGTCCAGAAGGTATCTATCAATGATCTCAATAAAGTTAGTTTCTCTCAAATCAGCTGTCGTTGAGAACTGATTTAATCCGGATTCTGACATATCGTTAGAACTCGTTCCCCCCCCTAAAAAAAACAAACCTCTCCTGCACCACATTCGTGATGAGCGGTGAGGACGGGGGAATCCCTACAACTACGGCGGATGACACCGTACCAGAGCAACAGACCACAGTGGCTTCAGGAACAGCTGCGGAGCCTAAAGGAGCAGAGGGTGGGGCACAAGCTCACAACTCTTAGGTGCCACTTCCCACTTGGGCTGTGCCCACCTGGCTGCTGACTCCTGACCCAAGGACCAAGAGACTCACAGGCAACGGTGCCCGACGATGTTATGAGCACTCACTTTATGAAGAACCAGAGCACATCCACAATGTGATGGATGCTGAGGTTGAGCGCCTCCATAGAGAGTTCAGAGGCAAGACTGAAGAGATAAGGTGCGAAATGCAAAATATGGTATTGGTTGTACCAGGCATAATCATGGAGGCCATCCAGCAAGAGTTCCAGAACCTGGAATGGGCCCCTGATGGAACTAGGAGGGCGCCGCCAGTCCTTCCACAAGTGCCTCTGCTCCTTCCTCAACTACCTCCGGGAGTTCCTGCTGGCCCGGCCAGGCCGAACGGACTGCCTGCAGCTCCAGCGGCTCCAGACCAACCCCATAATGCTTTAGAAGCAACATTTGACGGCACTCCAGAGAAGCTGGCATTTTTCATGTTGCAAGTATGCAAATTTTTGCGTGACTGGGGCTCTACCTTCACCACCGACGAGCACCGTGTGGACTTTGGTGGCTCATGACTTTGGGACCGGGTGGCTGATTGGTTTGTAGGTCTCCACAACATCCAGGGACCAGAACTCCAAGATGTGAATGCTTTCATATGGGCCCTCTGACGCCAGTATGAAGATCCACTGGAACCCTGGGTGAAACCCTGAGGGGGGGGGGCAGATCCCATTCTGGAGCGTGCTTGCTTGGCACAGGGAGAGCTAGACTTCATTCCTCCTAAGTGTGTTTGCTTAACACAGGGAGAGCTAGGCCTCACTCCTCCAGAATACAGGGACTCAGTGAAAGTGTTCGAAGAGGAGGAGGCTAATGAACTTTCACCCCACCGAAAGCCGGACTGTACTATTGAGATTTTACCTGGGCACCAAATGCCTAAAGGAAAGCTGTATGCAATGAGCCCGACTGAGAAGGAGGAGTTGTGTCAGTTCATAGATAAAAACCTGGTGTGAGGTTTCATCCACCAAGCCTCTTCTCCCTTTTCTGCTCCCATTCTCTTCTGGAAGAAGAAAGATGGGGGTTTGTGGCTGTGTACGGACTACAGAGGGTTAAATGCAATGTCCATGTTGAATGCATACCCCCTCCCACTCATTAAGGACCTCCTGGCAGAGGTTGCCCAGGGGTGCATTTTCACCAAACTTGACTTGCGAGATGCTTACTACAGAAGATTCCCCATATGGAGCTGCAACTCCGCCTTTTCCCAAAATGACCTCTCCCTTTGTGCACCACTTACTTGGCCCACATACTGGCCCTCTTGAATCTTTTGGCTTTTGCATGTCTGCATAGCTGTGTGAAAATGATTCAGCCAGAGGAAAGCAACTATTCCATATGCTGCAGCTCCTAGTCAGCAATCTGGAAGATGCCGAGCCTGTAATAACATAGCACTTCTGAACAGGAATACCTGGCCGTCGGTCTTCATAGGAGCTTTTTGAATGGATCGACAGTTGCACAATTTGCTTTATAGGTACCCAAAATACTTACTCACCAATAATATCCCCTTAAATTCAGTGTCCTATTTAAGTGGCCTTTTATTTTCCACTCACTGGCTATGAATGTGAAGAACTCTGTATCACGGCTAAAACATTCACTGCCATTTTTACTTAGTGTTTCCCCCTGTTTTAATTATCCTTTCAATTGTGTTTATGGATCTCTTATGTTGTCAGCAGATTGTAATTCTCTGAAAGCTTTCCACTTGATTGCCTATAGAAATCTTAAATGACTCAGCCACAGTCACATCCGGTGCCTTATCTCTGGAATGGGTTTTAGTTCTTGTTTTCCCAAGTATTTCTCAATATATTCAATATTAGGAATAAGGCCCATTGTGGAAATAAATACAACGAGCTCTAGAAAGAGGCTCTGGGAGAGTACCAAGGCCTTGGGCACTCAGCATCAATGTGCTGTGGAGACCTCAGCAGGGTATAATGACACAGAGTCCACCATTTTCTCCAGAGGAACTGATCTCTGCTACCTGAAGAGCAGTTGTAATTTTCAGTGATCTCCAGCCCTCACCTGGAGATTGGCAACAATGCTTCCCCAGGAGAAACTGGCTGGTTTGGAGGGTGGAGTCTATGGCACTGTACCTGTCTGAGGTCCCACCCCTCCTCAAACCTCACCCTCTCCAGGCTCCACCCATCAAATCTCCAGGAATTTCCCAACCTGGAGTTGGCAACCCTATCTCCTTCCCAGCCAATCATCAGCCTACCTTTGTTTCCCCCTTACTCTTCAGCTTTCCATTCCCCCCACACACACCTGCAGCCTCTTCCATGGCCTGAAGCCCTGACTACCACAGAGTCCACCATTTTCTCCAGGAGCGCTGATCTCTGCCATCTGGAGAGCAGTTGTAATTCTGAGTGATCTCCAGCCCTTACCTAGATATTTGCAACAATGGTTTCCCAGGAGGAAAAGTAGTTTTTCTCTGTAATGGGAACCAGGCCCGTAGCAACAGTGGAGCATTTCGAGGTCTGGCCCCTTGACTTCCTGCCAAGGCCCCCCAACTTCCATCCAGACGCCAGGTCCCTGACTCTCTGGGCCACCTGGAGGACTTTCCACCACTGTCCCTTCCCCAAGCATGACTTGCCTCCCCATTTAGGCGGGCAGAGTGTGAATGCTGCAAAACCTCAAAAGTGAGTTTTTTAAAATTCTATTTTAACTTTTTTTTAATTTTGTGACATCAGTGCCCCCTGACTTATTTAAAGGCCCCTTGAATTATAAAATCCTGGCTAAGGGCCTGAAGGGGACCAAAGCAGCTGAGATCATTCTCCTCTCCCCCTTTTGACTTGCACAAAAACCCTGTGAGATAGGTTAGGCTGAAAGTGTGTGACTGGTCCAAAATCACCCACTCAGCTTCTACAGCAAGGACCTGGATCTAGTAGACCCTGCTTTGAAGCACTGACTGCTATGCTTAGGGTAGCCAACCTCCAGGTGGAGCCTGAAGATTACCAGGTATAACAACTGAACTCCAGACAACAGATCTTCCCCCCCTCCCCGAGAAAATAACTGCTTTGGAAGGTGGGTGTTATGGCATTCTGTTCAGCTCAGGCCTCTCCCTTCCCCAAACCCTGGCTTCCATAGACTCTATCAGAAAATATCCAGGAATCTCCCAACCTGGAGCTGGCAACCCTAGTCAGGACTGGCCCCAATGAGTTCCTCACAAAGGCCTGCAAAGGGTTTCCTTCCTTTGTCTGAACCAAGCTTGGTTGTCTACCATGGCGAAATGGGATCCAGTTTGCAACTCAGCTGTTTACCTGCCACTCTCATCCCATGGGCGTATCTCACTCCTTAAGTTTGCTGCCACCACTCACGGAATTGTCACTGTCTTTTTGGAGGGACAGTGAGACCCCTCTGGCCAAATCTCCCTATTTGGAGATGGAATCCCCAGTCTTTGGGGGATTCCTGGAAAGTTGGCAACCCAAGGGTCTGGCCTTTCCTTGCTTCCCTGGGCTAACCCCTCCCTTTGGTATTGTGCATAACAGGGGAGACTATGTAGTCAGATTATTAGCCCAAATTAAAGAATTTATTTAACTATTTACACAGTTATGGAGCGCACACACACTGTACGAGTAAGTACATACTATGAACCAACAGGGCATAAATCAACAGGGGTTAAATGCAATCCTCTTTCCCTACACACAATACTCTCTACCACTGGAGGTTGTGGGCTCAGGATAGGATCTCTCCTAGGACTGTCCTCTTGCCCAAGAGAGCAGGGAAACTTCCATTCATTCCACCATCAAGCTGATTGTGGAGTGGCTGAATTTCTGCTGCTTCTCAGGGTCAAAGAAACCTTTCTTGTTTGCTTATGTGTTTTAATTAAATTATTTTATAATTTTACTTGCATCTTCAATTGCTCAAATGTTAATTGCTCAAATCTTTTCATGTTTTTTCTACTCTTTTTGAAATAAATAAATAAACATGCAGCATTAAAATGTTTTATAATAATAGTAATAACAATAATAGTAATAATATGTTACTAGAAATAAAGATCTTTAAAATAATAGCAATACTTTCACCAGGCTTTCCACAACTTCCATCCCACCATCTATCTAACTACGAATTACTCTACACAAGGTACATAGAAGTACCACATTATACCGGAAACTGACAGATTGGCAAACATAGCTACACTAGGAGTAAGGCCTGTTGTGGGAAGAAATACAACGAGCTCTAGAAGGAAGCTCCAGGTGAGTGTCCCGGCTGTGGCTGGTGGGGTGGCAGAGGGAAGGGGAAAACAGAGGGAGGCAAGCTGTATTTATTTCCTTCTGGTTAGCAATAAGTCAAGGCTGTCTCAAGTCATTTTGCTGTCCCGTGGGTAGTATGGGAGGACAGCCTCATGGTAACAGGTATGGTTCCCTCCACCCCTGACTTATGTTGATTTGGGGCTATGCAGTGGCAGCTAAGGTAGAAAAGCACCTCCTCCTGTGCCATGTCTTCTGGGTTCCAAGGGTCTGGAAAGTGGTTCCATAGCCAGTTACAGAGGCAAAGGTCAATCTGGCTGCATATGCAAATGACTTCTGTGTTCCAACTGGCTATGGTTGGGGAGGAACAGCAAACTGTTTGGAATGTTGGATGTGGGACTCAGGCAACGCAGCCAGTGGATGGGGACAGCTTCTGAGTGACACATCATGGAGCTGACTGATTTAGGAGCATGTGGAATGTTCAGAAAGTGCCACCCCACTTAACAATTTTATATAAAGAGAGATGCCTCCAGCTACCACTCCAACCACATCTAATAATCCAATGTGTATAGCCAAGCCCTATCCTACAGTCACATCAGCTCTAAGACAGAAATACCCTAAGACAGAAATACTAAGACAGACCCTAAGACAGAAATACTCACTTGAAGGATCTGCAACAGGCATTTTTGCAACTACAGTATCCTCCTAATATGGTGAGAATGACTATTGGAGGGGCCAGAATGATACAGAACACCACTGGTGGTCACGTACAGCTCACAGCTCAAGCCAGTTCAACACATTATTAATTGCCTACAACCAGTGTTCCCTCTAAGCTGACTTAGTGTGAGCTAGCTCACAGTTCTTTAGCTTCTAGCTCACACAATTTTTTTTTCTCCCTCATGGATCACTGCCTTGTCGTGGCGAGGGGGCTTGCATGGTTCGATGAGGCTGTGGGCTATGCCGTGGAGGGCCACCCAGGATGGACAGGCCACAGCACAGAACTCAGACCAAGCGTGATCCCCTGGAGAAGGAAATGGCAACCCACTCCAGTATCTTTGCCAAGAAAACCCCATGGACAGTAACAAAAGGCTAAAAGATATGACGCTGGAAGATGAGCCCCTCAGGTCAGAAGGTGTCCAATATGCTACTGAGGAAGAGCAGAGGACAAGTACGAGTAACCCCAGAAAGAGTGAAGCGGCTGGGCCAAAGCCAAAAGGACGCTCAGTTGTGGATGTGTCTGACGGTGAAAGGAAAGTTCGATGCTGCAAAGAACAATACTGCATAGGAACCTGGAATGTAAGGTCTATGAATCAAGGTAAGCTTGACGTGGTCAAAAATGAGATGGCAAGAATGAACATCGACATCTTGGGAATCAGTGAATTAAAGTGGACAGGAATGGGCGAATTTAACTCAGAAGACCATTATATCTACTACTGTGGCCAGGAATCCCGTAGAAAAAATGGTGTGGCCTTTATAGTCAACAAGAGAGTGAGAAAGGCAGTACTGGGATACAATCTCAAAAATGACAGAATGATCTCAGTCCGAATCCAAGGCAAACCATTCAATATCACAGTAATCCAAGTCTCTGCCCCAACCACTGCTGCAGAAGAGGCTGAAATGGACCAGTTCTATGAAGACCTACAACAGTTCATAGAACTAATACCAAAAAATGATGTCCTCATCATCATAGGGGACTGGAATGCTAAAGTAGGAAATCAAAAGGTAACCGGAATAACCGACAAGTTTGGCCTTGGAGAACAAAATTAAGCAGGGCAAAGGCTAACAGAGTTTTGTCAAGAGAACACCCTTTTCAAACAACCTAAGAGGCGTCTCTACACATGGACATCACCAGATGGGCAACACCGAAATCAGATTGACTATATAATTTGCAGTCAAAGATGGAGAAGCTCTATCCAGTCAGTAAAAACAAGACCTGGAGCTGACTGTGGCTCAGATCATGAGCTACTCATTGCAAAATTCAGACTTAAATTGAAGAAAGTTGGGAAAACCACAAGGCCATTCAGATTTGACCTAGATCGCATCCCCAATGAATATACAGTAGAGGTGAAGAATAGGTTTAAGGGACTAGATTTGATAGACAGAGTGCCTGAAGAACTATGGACAGAGGTCCG
Source organism: Gekko gecko (assembly GCA_029375565.1). NCBI lineage: Eukaryota > Metazoa > Chordata > Lepidosauria > Squamata > Gekkonidae > Gekko > Gekko gecko. The sequence goes on from JAPDNY010000011.1 coordinate 4,541,877, forward strand.
TGACATTGTAAAGGAGGCAGCAATCACCGCCATCCCAAAGAAAAAAAAATGCAAGAAAGCAAAGTGGCTGTCTGATGAGGCTTTACACATAGCAGAGGAAAGAAGGAAAGCTAAAGGCAACAGTGAAAAGGAAAGATTTGCCCAACTGAATGCAGATTTCCAGAGAACAGCAAGGAGAGATAAGGAGGCTTTCCTGAATGAACAATGCAAAGTAATAGAGGAAAACAATAGATTGGGAAGGACTAGAGATCTGTTCAAGAAAATTGGAGAAATCAAGGGAACGTTCCATGCAAAGCTGGCCATGATAAAGGACAAAAACGGTAGGGACCTAACAGAAGCAGAAGAGATTAGGAAAAGATGGCAAGAATACACAGAAGAACTATACAAGAAGGACCTCAATGTCCTTGACAACCACGATGGTATAATCACTGACCTCGAGCCAGACATCCTGGAAAGTGAAGTTAAATGGGCCTTAGAAAGCATTAGTAACAACAAAGCTAGTGGAAGTGATGGTATCCCAGCTGAGTTATTCAAAGTCTTAAAAGAAGATGCTGTTAAAGTGCTGCACTCAATTTGCCAACAAATTTGGAAAACACAACAGTGGCCACAGGATTGGAAAAGGTCAGTTTACATTCCAATCCCAAAGAAGGGCAACATCAAGGAATGTTCAAACTATCGCACAATTGCACTCATTTCACACGCTAGCAAGGTCATGCTCAAAATCCTACAAGCTAGGCTTCAACAGTACGTGGATAGAGAATTGCCAGAAGTACAAGCTGGGTTTCGAAGAGGTAGAGGAACTAGAGATCAAATTGCCAACATTCGCTGGATTATGGAGAAAGCAAGAGAGTACCAGAAAAACATCTACTTCTGCTTCATTGACTATGCTAAAGCCTTTGATTGTGTGGATCACAATAAATTATGGCAGGTTCTTAAAGAGATGAGAGTACCGGACCACCTCACATGTCTCCTGAGAAAACTGTATAAGAGTCAAGAAGCAACAGTTAGAACCGGATATGGAACAACTGATTGGTTTAGCATAGGAAAAGGAGTACGACAAGGATGTATATTGTCACCTTGCTTATTTAATTTATATGCAGAGTACATCATGCGAAATGCTGGCCTGGACGAATCACAAGCTGGAGTTAAGATTGCTGGGGAAAAGATCAATAACCTCAGATATGCAGACGATACCACTCTGATAGCAGAAAGTGAAGAGGACCGAAAGAGCCTCTTGCTCAGGGTGAAAGAGGAGAGTGCAAAAGTGGGCTTGAAGCTCAACATCAAAAAAACTAAGATCATGGCATCTGTGCCCATCACTCCTTGGCAAATAGAAGGGGAAGTCGTAGAAGTAGTGACAGACTTCACGTTCCTAGGATCCCAGATCACTGCAGATGGTGACTGCAGCCATGAAATTAAAAGACGCCTGCTCCTTGGGAGGAAAGCGATGGCAAACCTAAACAGTATGATAAAAAGCAGAGACATCACCTTGCCAATAAAAGTCCACATGGTCAAAGCAATGGTATTCCCCATAGTAATGTATGGCTGCGAGAGTTGGACTATAAGGAAGGCCGAGTGCCGAAGAATAGATTCTTTTGAACTATGTTGCTGGAGAAGACTCTTGAGAGTCCCTTGGACTGCAAGGAGATCAAATCAGTCAATCCTAAAAGAAATCAACCCTGATTGTTCCCTGGAAGGCCAGATCCTGAAGCTGAAGCTCAAATACTTTGGCCACCAAATGAGAAGGGAGCATTCACTGGAGAAGACCCTGATGCTGGGAAAGATTGAAGGTCAAAGAAGAAGGGGACGGCAAAGGATGAGATGGTTAGACAGTGTCATTGATGCAACGAACATGATATTGAGCAAACTTCAGCGGACAGCGGAAGACAGGAGGGCCCGGCGTAATCTGATCCATGGGGTCGCGAAGAGTCGGACTCGACTGTGCGACTGAACAACAACAACAACACACATTTTTGTCTTAGCTCAGGAAGGATGGCTTCAGAGCAAACTGATTTATGCAGTAGCCAAGTCACTCGGTTGCCAGTAGCTTACATAGTAGATTTTTTGCTCACAAGACTCCACAGCTTAGAGGGAACATTGCATACAACCCATGCTGGATAGTGACCCATCCCTCATACAGGCACTGGAGGGCCAACCTTTTCTTGCCTATAGACAGCCTGCTAACCTAAAACAACTTCTCACCCACAATGATAAACTACTTAACAGTAACATGGATGCTGCTACCAAGGCCTGCAACAAACCAAGATGCCAACTTCACTGTAATATAGATCCTAGCAACACCAAAAGTGGACCCAGCAACATCATCATGGTAGTTCCCTTACACAGGCACTGAGGTGGGGGGAGTGACCTTTTCTTTCTCACAGACAGCCTGCTAACCTAAAACAACTTCTCACCTGCAATGATAAACTACTTGACAGTACCAAGGCCTGCAACAAACCAAGATGCCAAATTTGGTCTCATGTAGATCCTAGCAACACCATCAGTGGACCCAGCAGCATCACCATCTCAGGTTCATACTCCTGCTCATCCTCTAATGTGGTTTATGCTATCACTTGTCGGCAATGCCCTCCCACCCTCTACATTGGACAAACAGGCCAGTCCCTTCGACAATAAATTAATGGACATAAGTCTGACATCAGAAACCACAACATCCAAAAACCAGCAGAGGAACATTTTAACCTTCCAGGACACCCAGCTGCTGACCTAAAAGTAGCAGTTCTCTTAAAAAGGAATTTCAAAGGGAGATTAGAAAAAGAGACTGTTTTTTTTTTTTTTGAAACAAAATTTTATTGGGATGCATTCAACATTTCCAATCACGTTACCAATACAATTTCAAAAAAGAAGATCCCCGTCCCAATCCCCCCACCCTCCCAATAGGCTTCCAACACTGCTAATAACAAACAGAAAAATTATAAGGTAATCAAGCTTAGACTTAAATACATCGACAAACCAGGTAACACATTTCAATTATATATAACCTCTACAATTTCAGCATATTATATATAACAGTACATACAGTTCAGAATTCATTTCACTTCTCGTTCAATATCCATACGTATCCAAGTTATATATTTTCCCCTTCATTCTATATTCAGTTTCTAGATACAATTTCAGTCCTTCCCAGTCTTTTAAGTACTGTTCTGCCATTTGTCCATTTAATTTCTTTGTCATTTTGTCCATTTCCGCTAAAAATAACAGTTTTTTCAACCAGTCATGTATATCTGGCACCTTCTCCATTTTCCAATGCTGAGCAAAGGCCATTCTAGCCGACGTAATCATGTACCATAACAGTGTCCTTTTTTCTTGTGGAATTTTTTCCATTGTCAAACCGAGGAGAAGTAGTTCTGGCTTTCTCTCAATTGGGATTTTCAATATTTTCTGCATCACACAATGTATATTAGACCAGTATGCTTTCACTTTATCACATGACCACCACATATGGTAAAAAGAACCCTCTACTTTTTTACATTTCCAACATTTATTACTCAAGTTCTTATCCATACTAATATTGGCAATCTTTTTTGGTGTCATGTACCATCTATACATCATCTTATAACAGTTTTCTTTTACATTGATACAGGTAGACATTTTAAAAGATCTTTTCCACAAAAATTCCCATGATTCCATAGAAATTTCTTTGTTCATATTTATGGCCCACTTTATCATTTGTTCTTTAACAGTTTCATCCAAAGTATATACAGTCAACAAAGTTTTATACATCTTTGATATCATTTTCCGCTCTTTTTTCAACCATATATTCTCAAAATCATCATTCATAGCTCTAAAACCAAACTCTTTACAATCTTTTTTATAAATGTCCCTTATTTGACAATATTGTAGCCAACCATACTCAAATTCTAATTCATTATTTGGTTTTAAAACATATTTTTTCCCTTCTTTTTGCAACAATTCCTGATATTTCAACCAATCATTACCTTTATGCTCTGAAAACAGATGTATAACTGCAGCTGGAACAATCCACAGAGGCCTCTCATCCGAAATTGTATTCTTATACCTGGTCCATGCTTCAAACAATGTCCTCCTTACATAATGATGCTTAAACATAGAATCGACTTTGTTTTTCCCATACCAAAGATAGGCATGCCAGCCAAATCTGCAATCGTGCCCCTCAAGAGCTAAAAGTTTTCTATTTTCCAAATTTACCCATTCAGATAACCAAGACATACATACTGCTTCATGATACAAATGCAAATTCGGGACTTGGAAGCCACCTCTGTCTTTAGTATCATACATTATCTTCATTTTAATTCTTGGCTTCTTTCCTGCCCAGATAAACTTAAAGATTTCTCTTTGCCATTTTACCAACACTTTCCCATCTTTCACAATTGGTATTGTCTGAAACAAAAACATTAACCTGGGCAGTACATTCATTTTAATAACGGCAATTTTTCCAAGAAGTGATAATCTTAGTTTTTCCCATTTTTCTAAATCACTCTTTATCGAACCCCACAGTTTTTCATAATTATTCTTAAACAAATCTATGTTTTTCATTGTAATTTCAACTCCCAAATACTTAACCCTTTTAACCACTTCACATTCTGTCACATTTTGTAACGTTTGTTGCTTTGTACCAGTCATACTTTTACACAGTATCTTAGATTTATTTTTGTTGACATAGAACCCTGCAAGATCACCAAACTCTCTTACTTTTTCAAATACCTTAGGCATATTATTAACAGGATCTTCAACAATAAACATGATATCATCTGCAAATGCTCTTAATTTAAATGAAAAACCTCCAATATTCAAACCTTTTATATTATCATCGTCTCTAACCGCTTGTAGCAAAATCTCCAAAATCCAGATAAATAACAATGGTGACAGGGGACAACCTTGTCTAGTACCTTTTCTTACCCGGAACATATCTGTTGGTTCTGCATTGACAATCACCGAAGCTTTTTGTTCTTTATATATCGATTGAATCATTCTTATAAATTCTATGCCCATCAAAGATTTCTCAAGCACTTTAAACATAAATTCCCAATTCAAGTTATCAAAAGCCTTCTCTGCATCCAAAAATAAAAAAGCAACTTCTTTTTCAGGGTGTTTATCATAATACTCAATTGCGTCCAAAACAACCCTCATATTGTCTTTAATTTGTCTGTTTGGTAAAAAACCAGCTTGATCCTCAACAATAGTGTCTTTCAAAAACTTTTTAAGGCGCTCTGCCAATATTTTTGCAAATATTTTGTAATCGTTGTTCAATAATGAAATGGGTCGGTAGTTTTTAACATTTGTTAAGTCTTGCATTTCTTTAGGAATTAAGGTGATTGCAGCTTCATTCCAGGAGTCTGGAATTTTTCCTGACTTTCTAATTTCGTTTAAAAGAATCTCCAACACCGGAACCAAATCTTCATGAAATTTTTTATAAAATTTAGCTGAAAAGCCATCCGAGCCTGGAACTTTAGAGATTTTTGCCTCAGCTATTGCTTTACTAATTTCATCTTTAGTTATTGCAGCATTTAAAAATGTTTTCATTTCAGGGTTTGGTTGTATCAAGTTAGCTTTGGATAAGTAATCCAACATTTTTTGAGGATCCGCTTGCCTCGCTTGAAAGAGAGTCGCGTAGTATTTAAAAAATTCCCTCTTGATTCCTCCTGGGTCTAATATCTCTTTATTTCCATCTTTCAAACAAGTGATTGTTTTATTCTCTCTTCTTTTCTTCAATTGCCATGCTAAATATTTGCCAGGTTTGTTTGCACCTTCAAAGGATTTCTGTTGCAATTTTTTCAAATTCCAAAATACTTCTTTGTTCAACCTTGCCTCATATTGCTCCCTTAAAATCCTCAGTTCTCTCAAAATCTTCTTTTTGCCAGGCCTTTTCTTGAGTTCTGTTTCTTTTTTCCGAATATTTTCCATAATTTCTTTGTCTATTCTCATTTGTTGTTTCCTTTCATTATTATTAATTGCAATCAGATGTCCTCTCATCACAGCCTTGTAGGCTTCCCATACCGTTTGCATCTGTACACTTTTATTTAAGTTCAATTGAAAGTATGTTTGGGTTTCTGTCCTTATTTTATCCACAATACTTTGCTTGTCCAGCAAATCTTCATTAAGTCGCCATCGAAATTTTTTTCTCTTAACATACGTTGACCATTTTATCGGACTGTGGTCAGAAAGAGTCCTAGGCAATATCTCAATTTTGCGTGTTTGCAAGATTAAATTCTCTGTCATCCACATCATATCTATCCTTGAAAAAGATTCGTGTCTTGATGAATAAAAAGAGTACTCTCTATCTCTGGGATTTTTAATTCTCCAAACATCTGCCAAGTGTTCATGTTTAGTCAATTGAAAAAAGACTTTAGGAAGTTTGCCCATGGCCTCAATTCCTTTTTTTGATTTTCTATCAACAGCATTGTCAACAGTACCATTAAAATCGCCCATTAAAATCGTTTGCTCATAGGTCAACTGTCGTAGTTGTTCCCACAAATCCTGAAAAAGTTTTCCTTTGCCCCATTGGGAGCATAGAGATTAACAATTAATGTCTTTTTATTCTGCCACACAACTTCTACCGCCAAAAATTTCCCTTCATTGTCTTTAAAAATTTCTTTTGGTTCCAACTCCTTTTTAATATATGTAACAACTCCTTTTTTTCTTTTGGGAGGAGAGTGAATAAAATTCCTCTCCTAATCTTTTTTGAATCAAAAATTTGGCATCAGATTTTTTAATATGTGTTTCTTGCAAGCAAACAATATCACATTTCTGTTTTTCCAACCAGAGTCTGACATTTTTCCTTTTTTGGGGTGAATTCAGTCCATTAACATTCCATGAAATTATTTGACTCTCCATGTTGGTTCTATTATTTATCAGAGTCTTTAAAATTATCATTGATGAATCTGGTCATTTGGTCAACTGACTTAATGGTGACTCTCTTCTGCTTGAACGAAAAACTGACACCTTTAGGAATCTCCCATCTATATCTTATGCCCTCTGTTTTCAGCTTGTCAATCAGGTCTTTAAAAAGTCGTCTGTCCTGAAGCATCACTCTGGGTAGTTCCTTTAGGACCATAATTTTCTTGTTGTCAATTATGAAGTCATCCTGAAATTGTTGCTTAAACAAATCCTCCTTCAGCTTCTTAGATATAAACTGGACAATTACATCTCTAGGTAATTTTTTCCTTTGCGCAATCGCAGAATTGACTCTGTATACCACATCAATCTGTGCCGCCACTCTCTCCTCTTCCATTTTCAAAAAGTCTGCAACAGCATCTACCATAACTGAATGGATGTCCTCATTCTTGTCTTCAGGGATCCCCCTGAATCTCATGTGGTTAATCATTGCATTATATTGGACCATCACATTCACTTTGTCTGTTTCTATAGTGACCTCAGCTATATTAGATGCTACTCCCTTCACCCTTACATCCATCTCATCTGCTCTTTTGGTCAGCGTCTGCATCTCTTTTGTAATTCCAGACATTTCTTTTTTCAACTCTGTTACTTCTGTTATTACAGTCTTTTCCAACTTCAGAATCGCATCCATCACTCGTTTCTCCATAGCTTCCATCATGCCCTATAGCTTTTTTTCCTCTTTCCCAGCCATTTTCGGGGAGGACCAGGTATTTGCCCTCTGTCGTTGCCGCAGGTCGTAAGCCGTTGTTCAAAGTTTTCCCTCCAACCCACTCTAAATCAAAGTCCTTCTTGTGCCCACCTAAATCGCACTAGTTTCGTTTTTTTATATTGAGTCTTTCGTTTAAAATCAAGAAAAATTTTTCTGACCTTCCCAAAATGGCGGGCGCAATTTCTCTATGGTAAATGGTTCTTCCGGGTACTCACTTCCTGTCCGGCAGTCTTGATGGTCCCCCTTGTTCCTGATTTCTTCCCTTCTTCCGGCCTCCTTGGTCTTCTCTAGGATGATTACTTGTCTGTTCTGAAGTCACTTCCTGTTTTGCCGATTTCTGCTGCAGCAGCTACAGTACTTTTCCACTGTAGTTCTCGCGGAGTTACTGTTAGTTTCTATTTTAAAGTCAATAATCTAACCGCAGGAATGATCAACAATTCGGCTTTTTGGCCTTTTTAGCTGTTTAACTGCACTTTTTCCGCTCCAATGTTAGTACGACAGATACAGCACGATCATGCGCTTCATCGGATGTTGTTTATTTTTGGCCGAAACGCGTCTCCGGTGAGCAATTTTAAAAAGTTACCTTCAAAGTCCGTGTCTTGTTATAGCAGTGTTTCCTTGATATCAGTTTCCGTAGAATGTCTTGGAGGTCTGGGTCATGCGTTCTTATGTTGAGAATCCAACTCGGTGGGGTCTTGTAGAGATTTTCCGAAGTGCCTTCTCTGGGGGAGGGGATCAAGGCTGGTCGCGACGCTCTTTAAAGCCCCGCTATCAGCCGATCTCAACTCGTCTCTCGGGCCAGGCTCGCTGCCAGTCACCCCCTGCCTGGGGGGATCTGCGGTGGGCTATGTGAAGCCTACCCTGTCGTCAAGACCCTCCGTATGCTCTGGGAGCTCTAAGAGCAAGCCAGAACACGTTAGGACACCATGAATCCCAGACCGGAAGCCAGAAAAAGAGACTGTTGAATTGCAACTGATAATGAAGCTCAAGACAATGCATCCACCTGGACTGAATCGAGACCTAGGTTTCCTTTCTCATTACCAATGCTGATTTCTCCACACCTACTACCTTTCTGCATATTACACCTATTCCAATCACACTTGCTATTGTCATTTGCCTGCTAATGTCATTTGGCACCTGAAATCATTCCACTTTCCAATATATAGGACAGATGGACTCACATTGTGGCTGTATCTGAAGAAGTGAGCAATGACTCACGAAAGCTCATTCTCTGCCACAAATTTTGTTAGTCTTTAAGATGTTACTGGACTCTTCCTCTTTTCGACTGCTACAGACAGACTAACACCATCTTGAATAATAATGTGTCAGGAGGTCTCAGCCAAGCCCTCCCTGACTCCTCACTGCCCGCCAACCTCAGCTCCTGGGGGAGACCCTCATCCTATCAAGAATGACCAGGGCAAAGAAGAGGCCGACAAGTCCCACAGGGAAGCAGCTGGGGAGAGGTCCCCAGGACACCCACCTTCTGGCATCAACCCACAGATGAGCCATTACGAGGGTTCTCCAAAGGACTCAGGATCCTCCCTTGCCATCCTGCCCGGGGCTGTTCCACTACCAAAGGGGGCTGTGGGGGCCAAGGGACCCATTGGCCACTCCGAGGGGGGCCTGACCATGAGGAAGAAGGGAGGGCAAGTTCACGGTGGGTCCTGTCAGAGTCAGCTGTAACCCTGTGGCTTAGTTGCTTTAAGACCTGGGCAGCGGGGCGGTCCAGGGGAGAGGGGGCAATAAAGAATGGAAAGGCGAGGATTGCCAGTACCCTATGAGTTGGGAAGCGAGGAGGAGCTGTGGGCGTCAGCCCTATCCACTTGTACACTCCCAAATAGGGGAAAGGCTCCGGAGATGAGGGGGTGCAGTAACCTTATCTTTCAGAGTGTCTGAGGTGCCCCCTCGCTCCATTCAACGCTCTCCGCACCCTGGAACCTCCCCGCCGTCCCGACCCTCACCAGGTGCAGCCACGACCCAACATAATAATTGTGACACTTCCACAGGTAGTGTAATATATAACATAACTTTACATTAGGTTATAGGGGGGAGTTTTGAAATTCTTGAGAAATGCCAAACTAAATAAATGTGTCTCTTTGGCAGTAAGACTATTTCCCATTCAGTTCTGCAGGTTTTCCTCTCTTGGGGAATGGAAAGCCCTGAGACATCGAGGGCTGAATTGACTAGATAAAAACTCAAATGCTTTCGGTTCTTTCCAATCTCCTTTTTTGCAGGCATCGTGATTTTGGACCTCAGAAAGAAATGTCACAAAATAACACTTCTGCTTGCAGCCAAAGCTGTGAGTGCAAAACCGAAATGAAATGAGGCCCTGCCTTGGCCTCCTGCCACCTTGCCTGAGATAAGAGTTGGAAGGAAAGGCTTGCTGGAGAATTGTCCTGAAGAGTTCTTGCCACAACATTTATCAGGGACAGTCTACAAAATGTGAAATGGTTCTTCCTGGGAGGTCTATAAAGCTCTTGACACAGACATAGCATTGCCCTAAGCAAACACTGCAATTAAGCCCATTCCTTAGTATCTGCTGCTTCCATGAGGATTTTCAGAAAAGGGTGGAGGGGAGGAGGACTGAGGACATAGAAACACTTTCCCCTCATTCATGCCTGCCAAGACCCAGTTGATACATTCCTGTGGCAGCTTCAGGGCACCAGGCGTTTCAAAGCAGAACACTGGCAGCTGGGCCCAGACATGCTTCTTTCTGCACCCCGGGGTAGGGTTTCCAGGTCTCTGCCAGCGTAAGGGGGGATTTACTGGGTGATGGGGGCCTTGCCGGCAATGCACTGAGAGCACTTCCTGTGTGCACCAGAAGCTACACCAGTGCTTTGGGATGCTACTGACATCCCCCCCTCAAAATTTGGCTTCAGTTTGTCCCCTGATGGCAAGCTGGGCAGCAGCAAGGGCCTGGCAACCCTGCAGAGATGGCCTGCCAGAAGAAGGAGGCAGCTGGCTCTTTCCTTACTGCACTTAGTGCCCCTTTGGACAGCCTGAAGGAGGAGCTGTTGGCAGAGTTTCAACATGCGCTCAGTTCAGTCCAATTCAAGGTTTATTTTGATACAAGATCAGTATCAATAAGGATAAAAAAATAAAATAAAAATACAGAATAAAATATAACATTGAGCACTGATTGTGAGGGGACAGAGACAGGGAGGTTATTATCAAGACTCAGTCAGCTGCTCGCAGATCCCACCTGCCCGAAGGCAAAATTTAGGTACTTCATTTGTTATCTCCTGGGAGGAATCTGCAAGGAGGGAGGCGTAAAGATGTCCAGATCTTCCTGGTAGAGTTGATAGGGTTGGGGCTATGTACCGAGATCGAATGTCTTTGTAGAATGGGCAGTGCAGCAGAACATGGTTGATGGACTGAACTTTCCTTGCGTGGCCTGGGCAGAGCCACTAGGGAGTGGGACGCAGTGGTATCTGCCTTCCAGAGGGGCTGAGGGTAGAAGGTTAATGTGTGCGAGGGTGAAGGTTCTCCGATATTTGGAGATCTCAAGGGATCTTAGGTAATCTGCTGGTTGGAAGCATTCGGTATGCTGCAGAATAATTGGATATTTCTTTTGGTAAATACAATTTATTATTGGATATATCACATGTTCATACAATTTAAACACACCAATACATATCCATTTTTCTTTCTCCCTCTCCCCCCAAACAAGGCTTCCCGCCCTGCACCAACCCCATTGATATTTCTCTTATGCAATTACATATACTACTAAACATATTTTCTTTTACTAATGGTAACAATTCAAAAGTCTAATTCTCTTTCAATTTCTTCTTAATAGCTATCAAAACAAATCAAACCACGCTTAACATCCCAGTTTTTCAACAAGTATTCTTGAAAGTCTTTCCAATCTTCGAAAAAGGTTTCATCTTCTTCGTTGTTTAACTTTCTTGTTAATTTGTCCATTTCTGCCATAAACAACGTCTTTTTAATCCATTCCCATGTTTCAGGTACCTTATCTTGTTTCCAACATTGAGCAAAAGTCAGTCTAGCTGCTGTAATCAAGTACCATAATAGTGTTCTCTTGGCTACATTTATCTCTTCCATTTTAAGACCTAACAATAACATATGTGGGTCTTTCTTAAAAGTACATTTCAAAATTTTTTGTATCTCATTGTGGATCTCAGTCCAATACTTTACTGCTTTATCACATGTCCACCACATATGATAAAAAGACCCTTCATATTTCTTACATTTCCAACATTTGTTAGACATACTTTCATTTATAATAGCAATTTTTTTAGGCGTCATATACCATCTGTACATCATTTTATAACAATTCTCTTTAACATTTACACAAGTTGAAATTTTCATTGACTTTTTCCACAGATATTCCCAAGATGTCATTAATATCTCATTATTAATATTTACCGCCCATTTTATCATTTGCTCTTTTACAATTTCATCGTCAGTGTACCATTTCAACAAAACCTTGTACAATTTAGAAATCATTTTTTTTCCCTTCTCAAGCCATACAATTTCAATTTCAGTGTTATTTTCTCTAAAACCATGTTCTCTTTTATCGGTCTTAAATAAGTCATAAATCTGTCTATACTTCAACCAATCATATTCAAATTCCACATCAAATCTGTCTTTTAACACAAAGTTTTTCCCTTCTAATTTTAAAAGACTTTTACAAGGTAGCCAATCTAACCCTTGATTTCTTGAATATGAATTAATCACTTCTGCTGGTACTATCCAAAGTGGTCTTTCTTCAGAGAAGAATTTTCTATATCTCATCCAAGTCTCGAACAGTGATCGTCTTATAAAGTGGTGTTTGAAGAATTTGTCTATTTTTACTTTTCCATACCATAAATATGCATGCCATCCAAACTTGTTATCATGCCCTTCTAGAGCCAATAACTTTTTATTCTCAAGATTAATCCACTGTTCCAACCATGTTAAACAGACGGCATCATAATACAGTCTTAAATTTGGTAGTTGTAGACCTCCTCTTTCCTTTGCATCACATAAAATTTTCATTTTAATCCTTGGCTTTCTTCCTGCCCATACAAATTTAGATAATTCTTTCTGCCACGTATCCAGTATTTTCCTTTGTTTTAATATTGGAATAGTCTGAAATAAGAACATCAAACGCGGTAAAATATTCATTTTTACAGTTGCGATTCTTCCCAATAATGATAGATTCAAGGTATCCCATTTCTTCATATCTTGCTGAATTCTATACCAAACCTTTTCATAATTATTTTTGAACAAATCAATGTTTTTCATAGTCAATTCAATTCCTAAATATTTAGTCTTTGTAACTACTTCACATTGAATTTTCTCTTGGAGTTCTGTTTGTCTTTGTTTCGTCATATTTTTGCACATCACTTTGGTTTTACTTTTATTAACGTAGAATCCCGCAACTGATCCAAATTCTTCAATTTTTTCCATCAATTGTGGTATTTTCTCGATTGGATCTTGAATCATGAACATTACATCGTCTGCAAATGCCCTGTATTTATATGCAAAACCTTTCACTGTGAGTCCTTCAATGCTGTTGTCTTTTCTTATCGCTGTCAATAATATTTCCAGTATCCAAATAAACAACAACGGGGATAACGGGCAGCCTTGGCGTGTTCCTTTTTGAACTTGGAAGAAATCTGTTCTTTCTTTATTTATATTCAAAGCTGCTTTCTGTTCTGAGTAAATTGCCACAATCATGTTTAAAAAAGACTGTCCTATATCCATTTTTTCAATAACTTGCAGCATGAACTCCCGATTTAAATTGTCAAAAGCTTTTTCCGCGTCTAAAAAGAGGAATCCAACTTCTTTTCTGGATGTTTGTCATAGTATTCAATTGCATCAATCACCACTCTTAAATTGTCTCTAATTTGTCTATCTGGTAAAAAACCAGCTTGTTCTTCCGCTATAGTATCTTTCAAATATTTTTTCAGTCTTTCCGAAATTATTTTTGCAAATAATTTGTAATCATTATTTAATAGCGATATTGGTCTATAATTCTTTACTTCAGTTAAGTCCAAACCTTCTTTGGGTATCAATGAAATATTTGCTTCTTTCCATGAATCTGTGATCCGTTTAGTCTTTCTTATCTCGTTCAACAGAAGTACTAAGATAGGGGTTAGCTCCTCCTTAAATTTCTTATAAAACTTTGCTGTAAAACCATCTGGACCTGGAGCTTTGCCCAACTTTGCGTCTTCTATTGCCATTGTCACCTCTTCTTTTGTTACTAAACCATTTAATAACTCTTTAATTTGTTTTCCCAGCTCTGGAACTTCAATAGTCTCCAAATATTTCTTAATTTTCTGTTGATCAATTCCTTTCTTTTTAAACAGTTTGGCGTAGTATTTGAAGAAGACTCTTTTTATGCCTTTCAGATTCATAACATCCTTTCCATCTTCAGTAATCTTACTTATAAAATTCCTTTCTTTTCTATTTTTCAATTGCCATGCTAAAAATTTTCCTGGTTTATTTGCACCCTCAAATGCTTTTTGCTGTAATTTCTTCAGATTCCAGTATAATTCTCTATTTAATAAAACATTCAATTGATCCTGCAGAAAGTGGATCTTTTTAAATAATTGGATATTTCTGTATGTGTGCCGTATCTGACTGTAGGGCGTGATCCCAGAGCCACTGTTTAATTTTTTGTTGCTTTTTGCTTTTTGGTACTCAAGATGCAGCAGGAGTTGAGGGGCGAGGATATACTCCTGGAGTTTCTCCTCAATTGCTCTTTGCCAGGTTGAACGGTAGCTATCAGCAAAAGACCAGGGGTGCTCAGCTCATTGGACTGAAGGTGAGTTTTAGCCTGTCAGGTACCCTGCCATTGTAAAATAGAAGGAGGCATTCATTCAGCTGTTGGAATGCGGGAGGGTTTGGAGCCTCTAGTCTCTCACTGATTTAGTAGTGTCTGTTTTGTATCTTATCAACTTTGCCTGACCTTGGGTATCATGTCGCTCCCATCCTGGCGCTGGGAATTTACTAGTCTGGGTTATTTTCTTTCACTTTCACTTTGGGCTTTCGCACCCACAAGGTAGCTATTGGCTTAGGGGGTGGGGGGGCATTTGAATGGGCTATAACTTAGACTGCTTGCTGTTTCAAAGTATCACTGACAAAGAGCTTGTAACTGCACCTCCAGCATTGTCTTGAAATAAACACTATCTTCTGAAGAAGCCTGGTGTTTGACTGACTGTCTGGGGGAACTGACAAGCCAATAGTTAGATGCAAGTAGCCACATGTGAGTCTCAGTCTCCAAGGGGGTCACCCAGTCTCTAATCTAAGAAGGACATTAAGTATACATCTCAGGACTCCCAGAGTCGATTGTAGGAACTTGGATTGTACTGCTTCCAGTAAGTGCCTTTCTTTACAAATACAGAGGCGGGAACCATATAAGAGCTGGGAGACAACCTTTCCTCGGAAGAATGGTGGAGGATGCTCTGTGGGCAGTCTCTGCAGCATGCAGTGCCTGAGCTTCCAGGTGACTGGAAGACTATATCAAGATATTCAAAGGTTTTTATTTGGTCACTGTTATGGCCTTCTATTATCACCATCCATGGATTCAATTTCTTTTCTTTTTTTTTGGTAGTTTATCACCAGCTGCTCCTCTTTGCAGAATGCAGTGTTGGCATGGAGTGCTCTGCTAAAGCCCACTCGTGAACGGCACAGGATGACAGGATCATCTGCATATAGCAGGGCAGGAACTGTTTTATCAGCAAGCTTTGGTGAGTGAAAGCTTAAGTTTCATAGGTGTTGAACCAAAGAGTTGATATAGTAGTTAAAAGGTAGAGAGGCCAGGATTGACTCCTTGGTCAAGTGGGAATCTTACTGGAGACATGGCCCTGCTGGCTGCATCTTACTTTAAGGCAGTTTCCTTCATGCAGAGAGCGGATGA
Source organism: Gekko gecko (assembly GCA_029375565.1). Lineage (NCBI taxonomy): Eukaryota > Metazoa > Chordata > Lepidosauria > Squamata > Gekkonidae > Gekko > Gekko gecko. The sequence goes on from JAPDNY010000011.1 coordinate 4,557,347, forward strand.
GTGCGTAAAATCTTTGGTCTGCTGAGGAGTTCCCAGGCTTTGCCCAGAGCCTGTTCCTGGAGATACTGTCAAATGCTGCTTTGAAATCCACAAAGGCGGCATAGAGTGCCCCATTAGGCTCAGAGCTGAACTTCTCCACTTGATGGTGCAAAATCAGGCACTGGGCTATGATGGAACAGCCAGCTCTGAAACTTGCTTGCTCATTCATCAGGACGGTTTAAACAATCAGAGAAGTGGAGCACTAACTGTTCAAAGAAAATAACTCAGTTTATTAAAGGAGAAATAGGCTCTGATAGAACCGAGGGGAGGGAGAGAAGCTCGGCTAACTGACTAACTGCTGTGAGAGACAGGAACGAAGGGGGGAGGGCTCAGTTGGAAGTCCCCAAAGAGCCAATCAGGAGCCAGGAAGGACATAATTTGAAATCGGTGGAAGTCCCTAATCTAGCTGTGCTAACTAGCAGCCTTTCAGCTGACCCCCAGAGGCTGTTCTTCTGACCTTCTTCAAGCAGGTGCACCGTAGACCTTGTATATGCCAACAGGAACTGCAGTTGCATGAAGGTCCAGTCACATGAAGGGCCAGTGGGGCCACACCTGGGCCTGTAAATCCTCTTACTTCAACATGGCCCTTCAGAGGGTTGGCGGGGGGTGGGGGCTGAAGATCTCCTGGGATTACAACCGATCTCCAGGTGATAGAGATCAGTTCACCTGGAGAAAATGGCCACTCTGGAAGGTGGACTGTGTGGCAAATTATACTCCGCTGAAATTCCTTTCCTCTCCAAACCCTGCCCTCCTCAGGCTCCACCCCCCAAATCTCCAGACATTTCCCAAACCAGAGCTGGCAGCCCTATCCTAATGACACGTTGCGTTTCCTCTTGGGTGTTGAAGGGCCCAGGGTTGTGTTCTGCCCGGTAGAGGGCTGGTGGCTCTCTGAGGGGCCCTGGTGAGATCTCCCTCCCAGGTTCTGGCGGGATGGCCTCTGGCATTGCTGGAATATTGTCAGCAAGCACCTCTGCAGCGCTGGGCCCTCCGTGAACCCTCCGTGGCCACTGGCCTTGTCTCCTCAGCTTCTTCCCCTGAGGACTCTGAGTCACTGAGCTGGTCAGAGTGCATCATGACAGTAAAAAGATCCAGGGGGGGGAGGTGTTGCCATCACATTAATGGCTTGATGTCATTCCTAGGCTGATCCTGGAATGACATCACGCTACAGAAGAAGAGGAGGAGGAGGAGGAGGAGTTGGATTTATACCCTGCCCTTCACTCAGAGACCCAGAGCAGCTTACCTTCCTTGCCCCAAAACCTTCCATCCCTCTCCCCATAACGGACACCCTGTGATGACATAGTTGGGGCTGAGAGAGCTCTGAGAGAACAGCTCCGAGAGAACTGTGGATGACCCAAGGTCACCCAGCTGGCTTCATGCAGAGGAGTGGGGAATCAAACCCAGTTCTCCATTACAGTCTGCCACTCTTAACCACTACAATCAAACTGACTCTTTTAATCATAGAGGCTTCACCTGACAGATGCTGCTGCTGATCCCTAGAGTGTCGTGACATCACTTCTGGTTTCAGCCCAGGAATGACATCACTCTGTCACTGCAGTGGTGTTTTTCCTCCATTCCCCACCCCCAGACTACAAGGTTGCAGCAGGAGTGAGGGGGCTGGCAGTGAGGGCTCTCCTGCTATAGCAGAAGACCAGGCAGCCCTACTTGGGACAGCCCTGGGCCCGGTGGAGAGGCATCTCCTAAAGTGCTTCTGCATGCACAGGCCCAATTCTGAGAGGGGCCTTGGGATGTAGAGAGAGGGAGCTTCGACTCCCCCCCCCCGCACTGTGTTCCTGACCTGAAACAACTATTGGCCCTGTGGTGGGAAAATAAGGGATAGCTAATCTGGCAGCTATTTTTCTGGTTATTTAAAATGCTGTTTTCTAATTTTGCTTCTTGTTTTTATGGTTGAGTCTGTGTTTATTTTAAATGATTGGTTAGAAAGGCATCCTGAATACCTGTTGGTAGAAAGGTAAGATAGCATCAGAATGTATAAATGGTCAGTCAATTCCTTGGCAAGGAAGTCCCTCAGGTAGCCAATGAGAGCCTGCAGAAAAGCCAGCCCAGAAAATGTCAGTGAAATGAACACAGTGATTATGTCAAGGAAACGACTGCTTTGGTCAACTTCTGAATGGAGTCATTTGCAGCTTGCGGATGCAGGACCTTGACATGCGATTCAATTGGCTGTTATTACCCTGTCTACGTTAACTGCTGCCTTTCTGTGCTGAAACGCTCAGAATTTCTTACCATGTAGTTATTTTCAAGGGTGAAGAAGCTTGAGGATCAACTTCTCAGTTTTTTAATGGGGGAAATGAAAAGGCACTTTTTAACTCTCATGGGGAAAGGAAAAAAGACAATTTCAGAGAAGAGGAAAAGTTATAGGGAAATACTGAAGACTGTTGTTTGAAACTGTTCAGTAGAATGAAGGGTACTTAATTTTAACCTTAGACACTGGATTAATGGAGCCATAACGACTCTAATAGAAGGAAACAACCCTGATTTTTAATAGTGAGAAGTGCATCACCCCTTTTTTTAATGCAACAAATGTAATGTAACTTTGATGCAACAAATTTAATCTTCCAACAAATGTCACAATCCAGATCTTTAATTGTTGGTTTAATACACATGCAGTTTTAAAAATTGATTTGCATTATCATTTTTAGTAGTTTGCTGCCTTGAGGGCTCTAACTGGGTCCAAAGATGGCTAAGTATATTTATTTTGCCTGCATGCATCCATTATGACCTAGATGTTTGCCACGAGAAAGTGCCTTCAGTGTGTCAACTAGTTTTAGTAACTGCAGAAAGACAGATTTGACAGCATCCAGGCAAGATTTTGGGGTCAGTTGTGGAAAATGCTGTAAGGCCACTTCCCAGCATTCTGTTCCTCCAGAAAAAAAATGGATAAATGCAATACTTCAAAAGAATAAATAAATCCTTTGCCGTGGCAGAACTGTCTGCAGCCAGGCACCAACGCAAGATCCCAGGTGTGGGGAGAGCCAGGTACAAGGAATGCCTCGGGACCCCCCCCCGAACGATGGCATGCACTCCTTTGGCACCCTTATCATAGCATTAGACACCAGCAACCCACATGTTTATGTCGCCCTGCCCAGCACAGTCTTGCAAGACCTTTTCCTGTTGTCTCTGTGCATGGTTGCCAACTCTGATTTGGGAAATTACTGGAGATTTGGGGGTGGAGCCTGCAGAGGGCGGAGTCTGGGGAGGGGGGGGAGTTCAGCACGGATGTGGTGCCCCTCAGAGTCTGACACCTGAAGCTGCCATTTTCTCCATGGGAACCGAAGTCCATGGTCTGGAGACCCCTCGTCATTCCAGGAGAACCTGAGGGCCCATCTGGAGGACGGCAGCCATGCGTTTGTGACATGTAGGTTTTTTAAAAAAAATCTCCTTCATATCCACGAATTTGCTGTTAACAAAGGGAGGTGAACCCTCAGCCTCTTTCACATCACCTCCTACTGATCTTTTCAGCTGCAGATGCTGGGGATCGAGCCTGGGACCTTTTAGCATGCACAGAAGATGCTCTGCCACTGAGCCACAGCAGGCCTGTAGCCACAGTGGGGCATTTGGGGCGGTGCCCCCTCACTCGTGCCCTATGCCCCACAACTCCCACTGCCCCTGTCCGTGCCCTTACCTGCTGGCCACACTCATTCGCCTCGACCGCTACAGGAGAAGGAGAGCTGGCTGGTGTGATTAATACTCAGTAAGTATGTGCTCTCTGCTACAATAACGAGTGGGCGAGGCCTGCCACTACTGTAGCACAGAGCGCATCTTCCACGAGTATGAATCCTGCTGGCCTGCTGGCTCTCCCTCTCCCAGCCAAGCAAGTGGGCGGATGGGGCAGGCAGGCCTCACGGCAGTTATGCATACCGGCCAGCGGGCTCTCCTCCTGAGGCAAACAAGTGTGGCCAGCAGGTAAGGAAGGACCCTTCTCTTCTTCACCTGCCTGACAATGGGATCTCTCTCTTTCGCACACCCCCCCCCAATTTCCCAATGCTCCACCCAAAATTTTCTGGCTACGCTCCTGAACCACAGCCACCCCCCCCCGAGGAGGGAGCTTAGCAGACGCTTGCTTCCTCCAATAATCCATTACGATCATGTAAGAAAGCTGGCCGTCTCCACTTTAGTAAGGGGTGAAGTTTGAAATGTCAGAAAAGAAACACAATCATTTCCCAGCACCGGTGGACCTCAACACTAGGGGTGTGCAGTTTTTGGGTTTTTCCCCCTTGGTATTTTTGGTTCAGGTCTATCGAACCCAGAAAAAAAAAAATCAGGATTCCCCGGGTGGGGTGGGGAGGGGAACCTGGATCCCGACACCCAGTAAAGTATTCGGATCTGGGATTCTTCAGAGATCCCAACATTTTGTGGAGTCCAATAGACCTGAACCGAAAAGCACCAAGAAGAAGAAAAGTAGCTGAGAGGTGGCTCAGCTGAGGCTCTTTTGGGTGGTCCCTTTAAACCGGACAGTCCAAAAGAGCTCGTCAGTCAGCTCAGCTGGGGCTCTGCTAGGCAGCCTGGCTTGGCCAGTAATCCCCGGGGATTCTCCCCCCCCCCCGTTTTTCTGAAATATCCCAGATACATTTGGGAAGCTGAAATATACCCTAAAATACCAATAAGGTGGGGTTTCTTGGTGTATTTTTGGTTCGGGTAGACCCGAATGCAGACCCCCTACTTGGCACCTGCCCCACCTCGCCCACTGCTGATGCTGACACTGATTAGAGAGACAGCAGAGCTTATAAAGAGTCCCTGGTATGAACCACTATCACCCGTGCAGCCTCTGAGCCAGTCAGCAGCCTCTGGCTTGCCTGGTCCTGACTTAGCAGTCCCTTGCCTCCACGCCCCCCTCCAGATGGTTGTAGTGCACGCACCCTCTTCCTTCTATTGTCCTGCAGGCAATTTCCTCCCTGGCCACCACCATCCCATTCCTTTCCAAATATGATATCAGCAAAGTAATTTGTGTTTTGCAAAGGCTGGGGGCTGTGGTTTTATGCTGGCTGGATTTCACTGGCTGAGTCTCGGCGAAAAAACGTAAACCACTAATCTATATTTTCAATTGTGCCAGACTCCTGTATGTGATACTAAAGGGACTGTACATTTTTCTTGGTATAAAAGTATTGACCAAACAATTATGTGGTAGAAATGGGGGATTATTACAGGCAATTTTTTTTTTGCAAAACAAGTAATTTAGCTTTTGAAATATGATTGCGCTGCAACATCATTACTTGGTCTTTGCATGTAGTTTTGAAGGAATTGTTCACACAGGAATAGTTTGCTATAAGGAAAAATATGAAACAACCCAAGTAAACATGTGGTGCAGTTTATTATTAATGAAGGTCTATTTCCAGTGGAGATTACACTCCTGCAGCATTCGGCTCTTTTCGTTGCTTATATCTTTTTGGTATTATTACTCACTGAAAGAGATTATTTTGGAAGTTTTTTTGAGGGGGGGAATTACTTTCTTCCAACCTAGTTCCTGTTGCCTAGGTGTATAAGGAGCCCAGCTGAGTCAAGTAAAGTGGATTTCAGCTGAGTTGGAGAGAATTTTTATATTCTTTTCTTATCATAATTTTTAAGCATAATGCTACAAATCCCTGTAATTTACTTGTGATAGAGCTCTATTGCACAGACTTCCTAGAATTTTTTCTCTTTAAAAATAGGGCTGGCAGAGGTCTGATTTGGACGGACGCTACAGGGTAAGGTTAAGGGGATTTAAGGCTGTGATCAGATGTGCTGTTTGATCTGGTGTCATCACTGTTCCCTTCTAGATTTAAAATGCATATACAGACAACAACATCTGTCTTCCATTCCCCAGTTGTGGACACCCATTCTGACCGGTCTTCGAACTGGAGTTATTTGGCACTGGGGAAAGTCCAGTCCTGGCTGGCGCATGTGGTTTCACCCCACATTTCCCGGTATCTAATCAATCCATCACGCTCTCGAGCCGCTTGGGAAGTCTGAATGTTCCTTTCCAGTTTGGGGTGCTTTTCTTGAGGCAGTTAGCGAGGTGTGCATAACTACATATTCACCTCTCTCTCTCTCTCTCTCTCTCTCTCTCTCTCTCTCTCTCACATACACACACACACACACACACACACACACACACACACACACAGCTTCTCGAAACTGTGCTTTCTTTTTCAAAAACTTCCAAAGAAAGACACCTGTGTACTTTTTTTCTATGCCACAGGGTGGGGAAGGGGTTAATAGAAAAGATGAGTTTTTCAGAGAGGGGGGGGGCAATCTGAGTATGATGCCCATGACTCAAGCTTCACACCAAGCTTTTAAATAAAAATGCCAGCAGCACACAGGACACAGGATGAGGCTTCTCTATTCTCTCCCACCACGGCTTTGAAATGCTTGAAATGTTGGATTTATCAAAATGAGTTTCAAAAATGCTTCCTTCATACTGAACTACATATTCCAGCAGCCTCCTCCAGCAATCCCATTGGCCACCAGCTGCTGCCATTCTGCCAGGAGCTTGAAGCACTGTTTCCCATAAGCGCTTATGCACTTGGTCAAAAGACAAATGGTTAAAAAACTTGCCAGACTTCCCCACACCGTGGCTTCAGTAGGGAATTTCACATTACTGAGATTCTGCCGGATTGAAGCTGTTTCTGATTCGTCTTGAAGTAAACCGGTACAGGGCTGCCATTTCACACATGGTTTTCCCTGACCGGAAAAGAGCCGAATCAGAAGCGGTTTGGCAATTCAGACTGCACCGCTTTGTTTTCCCGCCGTTTCCCGCTGCGCCTTTTTTTTTAAAAAAATGTTCGCTTTAGAGCGCTATAGCACTATAGTGCTATAAAACAACACTGCAGGCATTCCAATGGGGTTGCTATGATGCTATTTCGCTCTAAAGCGAACGTTCAAAAAAAAAAAAAAAAAGCTGGAGATCGCCTGCGGGCGAAAAAAGGCGGGAAAAAAGCGTATCAGATCTGGGAGAAGAAACTGACGACTACTTGGAAGCGGTTGACAGGAAAAACGCTTCAGCCCCGTTTCCTGAACGGGACAGAAGCGATTATGTGTGAAATTACAAATATATTCCGGTAGGGAACCGGTTCTAAAACGGTTCTGTCTGAAATGCCAGACCAGAAACTGTTTGGGAACCATTCCTCTTCTGGATTATATCATCTGTCTGAAATTCCCAAGTGTCTGATCAATCAACCATGGGGTGAACATGCATTGAAGCAGGTTAAGGGGGGAGATCCAATCAAAACTCTCTGTTAAAAAAAAATCTGGATCAATTAGAAGCAGGGCCACACTGGATCAAACTAAGCGCCTGACCGAAGCCTCAGTTTCCTCACACCCAATGCGGTTTTCCTGACCTGAAACAATCCCAGAGGGCCAGAGTAGGGGATTTGTATGCCGACTTCCCAGGGACCCATTTGAGGTGCCTCACAAGGGGAAAAAATAAATTAATAATACTATAATAAGCTGTGGATATAAAATAGGGTTGGTGGGTCTCCCTTTGTCAACCACTGTGGGACCTCAGTGTGGGACAAGGCCACAGAGTCCGCCCTCCTAAGCATCCATTTTTCTCCTGGGGAGCTGATCTCTGTAGTCTGGAGATGAGCTGTAATTCCAGGGGATCCCCAGGTCCCACCTGGAGGCTGGCATCCCTAGCAGGAGTGTGTGTATATAAAAACATAGCTACATTGGTGGCATTGCTAAGTCACATATGGGGAAATCCCAAAAGTGACATTGGGTAGCTCTAGGAATTGCTGGAAACTGTATGCCTTTGCTACTCAGCATCACTTACATGTTTTCCCCAAAAGTGACACAGGAACACTGCTGATGCCACATCCCCCCATTTATTTTAAATGTTTCAGGTGGAATTGCATCTGGCCAGGGGCTTTTCTTGGCTTTAGCTGTTCAAGAAGTGGGACAACCTCCTCTGATCTCACTGGAGGCCACTGGGGAATGTCATCTAGTTCAGACACCATATAGTTAATGGGATTCATGGCAGGTATATCACTATCATAGAACAGCTTCAAAAAATAGTCCTGCCAGTGATCTGGGCTGAGAACATTTATTTGGGCACTCTTCTTTTTACATTTATCTGACACCAACGCCCAGAATTTCCTGGAGTCATTTGACAGTGTAGCCTGAAGGAGGTTAGCCCATTGTCTCTCAGTGTGCTCTTTATATTTAATCTTAACTATTTGACGTACCTTGTTTTTTAAATTGAAATACTCATCTGGCAGACGAGTCCGATTGCACACGTCCCCCCATCTCCGCACCCCCAGCCCTTCCACTGGTTGTTTGGCAACCCCAGCATAAAACCAATCTTGACACATTCAATTCAGTCATCTTAAAATGATCTATAAACTGTCCTCAGGCCAAAAGCAGACTGTTAAAACATCTTAAAAAAATAAAACTGCTTCATCCTAAGCCTGGGGGAAAATAATGGTTTTGGCCTTGAGCTTAGGGTTGCCAACCTCCAGGTAGTGTCAAACCTTGCTGCGCTGTGCTTGCTGGGGTTGCCATAATGGTTGGGGGGAGGGCATTCCTGAGGGTGGGGGTGAGTGAGTGCAGGAGTGAGTGAGACCTTTGCTTCCAGGAGATGTCACTTTTCCACAAGTCATCCCCCTTCCCCTCCTCTTTCACTTTCCCAGGGGCCTTGAACACATTCCTGTGCCATCTCGGACTTTAGATTGCCAGGACATACATCTCTCCTGGTTGGCATGGCAATATTAGGCAGAGTATGGCTGTGACGTATGCTTGGGGGGATGGATGGAGTCTGCTTGAATTTTCTACAATAAGATTGCACTCGCCAAAAGACTTGTGACCTTTTGTATCTTGCATATACTCCAGTAAATTTATTACTGCCAGAGCAAGAGTTATTGAGTGTAACTGGACTGGGGTCTGACAGGTAGGACCTGAAACCTCCTGCTATTAGGGATAATAGAGATCAGTTCCTTTAGAGGACATGGCTGATTTGTACAGTGGACTTTATGGCATTGTACCCTGCAGGAGGTCCCACCCCTCCCCAAATGCCATCCTCCCTAGGCTTCAACCCCCAAATCTCTTAGTGTTTCCCAACCCAGAGCTGGCAAACCTACTGGAGCTTAGAGGATGGTTCCACGCAATCCTCAAGGAGAAGGACATTAGAAAGGTAAGATGCCATGACTGAAAATGCCATCTCTAGTTGCCACCTGCCTCACTTGCGAGAGGAGGGATCCCGAGAGCAGGGCTTGGAGGAAAGGATCTTAACTGGTGGTGGGCTGGACAGCACTAGAAGAGGAGTTCCTTCAAGTGACCCTGTCCCTGAGCCATCTGGAGCCTTTAAGGTAAGGATCAGCACTTGGGAGTTTTGTCCAGAAGCAGACAGATAACCAGCGCAGATCTCTTAGTCCAGGGCTCACAAAAAAAACCTCTCTTTGCCTCAGATAACCCACCAGCAGCACAAGCCATTTGGCACGGTATCAAATGTTCACAAGTGAGCAAAACTAGAGGTCAGGGAGAGGGGGAGCCTTCCTGAAATGCAAGTTTTCCACAGGTTTACCTCCTCATCTGCTGTTTGAAAGAACTTGAGCGGAGTCTCATCACTTCACACATTACATTTTAGAGTGTGCACCAAAAGTGTTTCAAGTGTACTCATGCTAAACTCTGACTTTGCCATAAGGTTGCCAACTCCAGGTTGGAAAATCTGTGAAGGTTTTTGGAGTGGGGTTTGGAGAGGGGAGGGGCCTCAGCAGGGTACAATGAAGAAGAAGGGATTGGATTCAAACCCCACCCTTCACTTGGAGTCTCAGAGCGGCTTACAATCTCCTTCCCTTCCTCTCCCCACAACAGGCACCCTGTGAGCTAGGTGGGGCTGAGAGAGCTCTGAGAGGACTGCCCCTGAAAGAACAGCTCTGAGAGAACTGTGACTGATCCCAGGTCACCCAGCTGGCTTCATGTGGAGAAGTGGGGAATCAAACCCGGTTCTCCAGATTACAGTCTGCTACTCTTAACCACTGCACCAAACTGGCTGTCAGTGCCACAGAAGAGCCCACCCTCCCAAGCAGACATTTTCTCCAGGGGGGAACTGATCTCTGTAGTCTGGAGGTCAGTTGGAATTCCAGGAGATCTCCAGACCCCACCTGGAGGCTGGGAATCCTACTTTGACACCTCCATGCAAGCTAACGAAGAAAAACAAAACCTTTTATTCCCGGCAAGAACATTTTTAGGTGTCACTGAATTCTTCCTAGAGAAAGGGGAAAAACAAAACAAAACAGAGTTGGATTTGGAGGGCCTCGCCTGAGAGAAATGTTTTGACAAGTCTTGCTACTTGGAGATCGCACACTCTGCCATTCAACCATTTACTTGCTCCAAACAGTATCACTTTCTTTATTCTGCTCTCTGGATTTCAATCTATCTATTCCTAGGGTAAGATACTACATAAAGTCAATCGCATCTGGCACTTGGTAAGACGTTAATGAAATGTCCTCTTTCAGTAACCAAGTTTTGACTTTAAATTCTCTCGACCTCTGTTCAGAGCAAAGCCCATGAAATGCTGGTTCCATTCCAGTAGGTGGAATTCCATCTTCCTGACAGGTTTAAATTGAATGAAGGCAGCAATGCGCTCAGCCCAAGGGGATGGTCTCTGACAACGCTCCTTGGCTAATAGGGACAGACAAGCCCAAGATGCTGTTGGAGCAACGACGGGTTATTAGGCGTGACAAATTTTTTGAGACTAAAAATGAGAATGTAGAATAATCAGAGGATTAAAGGGGGGGGGAGAACAACCATTTCCAACAAAATAATAGCTACTCTGAAGTGACAAGAAGAAGGGCACTCGCAAATTAGAAGGTGGAGAAAAGCCAAGCTTTTAGAAAAGGCAAACTGAACAACAAAGAATTTCTCCTGGTTTTCCTAAAGGCCTGTGGCAACTACAGTAGCAAATGAGAACTTCCATGTTTAAGAGCCATCTATCTACAAATAGTTACAATTGCCAGCTCCAGGCTGGCAAATTTTGGGAGATTTTGGCAGTGGAGCCTGGGCAGAGTGGGATTTGGGGAAGGGTCTCAGCAGGGTATAATGCCATAGAGTCTACCCTCCAAAGCAGCTTTAAACACGATCCCTTTAAATGACTTCAGAGTACTCCAAGCCACAGAGTTGCGTGGCTTAGAGAAGGCATTTAAAGGGAATTAAAAAAAAAATCTCCTGCTGCTGCTGCTGCTTAGAGAGGTGGCAGGCTATCAGCAGGAGGCAACCCTTAGACCAGCCCTTATGTTCAGCCCATGGACCAGGAGCCCTTTGGGTCTTCATGCTGGGGTGTGACAATGGACAGATAAGTTCTCATCCTCCTCTCCTAAGAGCCTCACGTAAGATACATGCAAATGGATGTCCTGTCAGCTCCTTTCTTTGATTATTCTAATAACAATGTGAGCCCCCGGATATGGTCTTCAAAGGATGAAGCGGAGGCCAAGAACATGGAATATCGACTGCCAAATTAATCAGCTTAGGGATGCCATTTTATTTTACAAGGAGCCCCAGGGCACTGGCTTCTCCAGACAAGCAGAGGCTTTGTAAACTGGATTAAAGGAGAAACATCCGAAAATCGTTATGTAAATTCAATAGCCAGCATGGTGAGGCCATTCCAGGCCCGTGGTGTAGTGAAATCGTCTTAGAGCGTGCAGCAGCCCAGTCAGAATACCAGCAGGGAAAGGAATTAACTTCCCTAGTGCAGGGGATGTAATAATACAGCTGAGCCTGGATCTGGGGGCCCAGGAAACAATCAAAGGAAAATCCATAAAACTTTGTTAACAATGGGAGAAGTCTGCGAGGAGCCATAGCCTGATGCACAATTATCGTAAGCCTTCTGAACCTCTGTGTAGTCTCACACTGCACACATTTTCACTTTCGTTTGAAGGTCTCACAAGGCCACAAAAAATGTTTTACCAGCTCAATGTTCTGCTCACCTTCTATAGGGCTGCTAGGGGTGCTATCTGGGGTCTGTCCCCTCCCCTTGTCCCCACTATAGTTCAGCCCTCATGGATAGTCCTCCAGGGCACCTAAATCTCTGGCCAGCTTTCTGCTTCAGCACACCCAAGTCAGTATTTAATCTGCTGCTCAAACCTGGATTTCTTGGAAACTAATAAGTGATTCTTCAGTAGATCAGTAATGGAGAGCAAGCTTCCTTCAAAAACTGTTTCCTGAGCAATACAGATCTTCCTCTATAGTTTTCAAATGCAGTGGAAATGTACACTATCCATGTTAACAAGTTACTGTGATCACATGTACAATCTGGGTACAGTGTGCACTTGGTTTTTCTTTATAGGTGTGTTGAGTGGTTTTTCATTCAATGCATGTACAGCTGAACTGGTGATTTAACCAGGTACTGGACCCCAGTTTCATTTGTAAACTGAATGAACATTGGCTGCTTCTTACAAACAGATGTACACACATACATGAATGCAAAATACAGATGAAACAACATTATACAGAATCAGACCATCAGTCTATCTATTTCAGTGCTGTCTATTCAGACAGGCCACAGCTCTCCAGGGTCTCAGGTGGAGATGGTGAGAACTGAACCTGAGACCTTCTGCATGAAAAGCAGAGACTCTTCCACTGAGCCACAGCCCCTCCCCATGTAGGGTGTATGTGCCATAAGGCAGTGTCAGCTAGGCCACTGTCATAGCTGGTGGAGGGGGGAGAAGATGGTGGATAGTCTGTTGCTGTAATGGAATCTTAGCTTTCGGTTTTTCCTGTCTCATCTTATCTGCTAGCTTAGGTTGGTGACCTTGCTGCTGCTTTTACTGGGAATGCAAACCCGCTAGCTTAGGTGGGCTTTAGCTTATTCCCTGATTGGCTCAGTCCCATCAAGGGGACCTCTTTGAATTTTGTATAACTTCCCATTTCGCATGTTTGCAATCAGTTCTGACACAGAGTATATGCACAGATGACCTGCCTTTACTGTCTCAATAAACTTGAACCTTTCTGAAGGAACGTTGTTGGGAACTGATTGCTGCAAGACTCTGACAGGCAGTGATTTTCCAGTAAACTTTGAGTCACAAGCTCTGTTCACACATTTCAGTGAGCACATGTAAATCCTGCCTGTACATGTATATATCTGTTTATATATATAAAAAAGAATCAATGTACATTTACCAGATAAAAGGATGGTTTCAATCACATGTTCAGCTGTAGATGCATTGGACATAATTACTCAGTGCACATACAGAGAAAAATTGAGTGCACTTGTGAACATGGCCATGAACCCTCTTCCCTGATTAATTTTGATCATCCTGTAAAAACTATTGGTAATTGTAATTTAGATAAGGTAAGTAATAACAGGGCAATTTGTTATGGCACTATAATTATTCAGTCTCCCATTTTAGATTGACATTTAGAGACCCAGAGTGAACTTCATTTAAAATTTGTCTCTTCCCATGTGTGAGAATGGCCAAATAAAGTTTGGGTGAAATGCTTTTATGGTTTTATTAGATCCCATTGTTTTCATTTAGGAGACTTGATTCATTTCCAGTCTGACTCTAAATGGATTCCTATACACTTCATGTTATTCCCTCAGCTTCTCAAAGCCTTCCTAGTGGGGTCCTGCCGTCTACATTAGTGAAGTGGTTTGTAGAATGGCTACCAGCCCTAAAGTCGGTGGCCATGACAACTCTGTTGACATTTAGTGGCAATCAATGCTCCTTCTAAGCTGTGGAGTCTTGTGAGCAAAAACTCTACTTTCTGAGCTACTGGCATTAAAGTTGTGAGCAAGCGATTTGGCCACTGCATAAGTTAGTTTGCTCTGGAGCCAACCTTCCTAAGACAAAAATGTATGAGCCCAAGGCTAAAAAGCTATGAGCTAGCTCACACTAACTTGGCTTAGAGGAAACACTGGTGGCAATATAGTTTTAGTTGTCCGTGATCATATTCCCCCTTACTCCTTGCTCTTTTATTGGAAATATTGTTAGCTAGATCTGGAAACTTGGTTACATATGATATGTATATCATATATGATATTGGCTGATGGCTTCAGTGCTCCCATTGGTGTTGGTTGTGTGGAGTCAGGAATGATTATGTTGGTAGTCTTTACGATAGTAATGATATATGTGTGTTCACTGTGACATGTGAATAGTGCCGCTGTGGTTGGTACAGGGTGATAATGAAGCTCTCATCCACCACACCAGTAGAGCATGTGTCCTAAAACATGCCAAAGAATCCCCTGTAATGTGCCGGTCTTCCAGGCAGGTGGGGGGGGGTCACTTGATGAAGAGGTCGATGTGGAAAGAGAACTTTGTAAGTAGCCAGTTGATTGAGTCTGTCATCGTTTCTTGCATAAGCAGAGTCATATCAATCCTTTGGGCAGACACTTTTATTGCTTTACTTTATTTGTGCCCTCCCTTTCTCCCCAAGCAGCTGACATCATTCTCCCCTCCCCCAGTTTGCCCTCACAACAGCCCTGTGAGGCAGGTTAGGTTGCAGCCATGTGACTGGCTCAAAGTTGTGCAGTGAGCTCCCACTGCAGAGCAGGAATCCCAACTTGGGCCTCCCGGATCCTAGTCTTAGGTGCAGTCACATGCGCCAGATGAAGCAGAGGGGAAGTGAGGCTATTCCCTCCGGAGGAATTTGACCCACGGTTGCAAGATCACATAGCCTTTTGTGGGTGGGGGCGCAGCTCGTCACTGTGTGATCAGATGCAACTGGGGGTGAGTCGGGGTTTTTTGCCATTTGTTTCCCATGCACATAAATGAGGAATCGCACCTCTGCACTGAGGGCCCCCATGGGTATGCGATGATACACATACTGCAAAGAAGGGGGGGGGGAATGGCATCAAGCTAGGATGGCCTGATCAGACCATCCCAACAGCTTGGAAGCATGCTGGCGTGATCAGGCAGGGGAAAGTCCGTCCACGGCCCATTGCAACCCGTTTACTACCAGATTTTCTCCGGTGTCTTTTTACTCCGCTTCTGCGGCAGAGCAGCGTGGGTTGCCAACAGCTGTGCGACGCTTCCCAGATGTTCTGTCTGATCACGCCCTTTAAATCTGCCTGTCATTCGTGCCTGTGTCGGGTCTAACTGTGTGTACGATAGCAGCCTTACACGCCAACCAATGCGCCAAGCTGGCTCTCAACTTTAAAACTAAAGTTGAGCACGAAAGCTGACACCCCCAGAACAAAACTCGGTCAGTCTCCAAGGTGCCCCCCCCGGGAACTCAGACTTCGTTCTGCTGCTTCAGACTGACACTTTCTTCCCGTCGGCTTCCTTCCTTGTCCAACTTTCGCTCCCATACATGGGTGTGAGGAAGAATATTGCGGCAGGAACTGTCTTGATCTCAGTTACCAGCAACACATCCTGGCCCTCAGGGATCCTTTCTAGTGCTCATTTTTGAATTCTGGCCATATACGAGGCTTCTTGTGCATCGTCAGCTGAGACGCAGGCTATGCCAACCCCATCTTGCTGTTATGATCAGGGTCTGCATTTTAATTTAAAGAACATTCAAAATACAAGACTGTTGTACAGAATTTTACCACCTCTGTCTGCTTAACTTTGACATTGCATTCAGCATCAGCAATGTCAGCCCGTGTTTTGGGATCTGCATTTTTTTTTACTTATTATTTTACTGCACTTATCCCTGCCTTCCTCCCCAGTGGGGACCCGAAGCAGCTTACAGTGTCCCCCTCTCTGCCATCTTATCCCCACAACAACGCAGAGGGGTAGGATGGGCTGCGTGAGCGTGACTGGCCCAAGGTCACAGGCTCCCAGGGCACCAGTGGGGAGTGTCCCAGACCTGGGCCTCCCTGACCCTAGTTCAGCGTTCTGACCATTCTGCCGCACTGTCCAAAAGCACCACAGTACTTTTTCTGCTGGTCAGATATGGTGATACTTTGGTCCCATTCAGAGTCTGACGGCCAATCAATGTTACAGCCCAGAGCATCTGGGTACCTCCCTTTCTACCCTCCTCCTTCACATCTAGCAGAGACACATGGTCTGTGGCTGGAAATCAATCTTATATTCTAATCCCAGACTTTTTTTTTTCTGTGCGGATACCTATTCCCTCCAACAGGGGCCTCACTGTCCCCCAACAGCTTTTCCTGCATAGTCAGTGGACTTCCTGGGTTTGTAGAAAAATCCGAAAAGTAAGGAAATCCCTTCAGGGACGGTTGAATTCCCCCCCAAAAGCCTCTTGAAATGGCCTCTGCAGGGACCTGGCTCCAGGCAGCAACGGTGAGAGATTAGAACGTTGGAGGGGAGGGGGAGGAGGAGGCTTCTGACTGGCTCTGTCAGTCAAAGGGGGTGGGGGAAGGGCCCTTTCTTTCCAGGCCTCTTTCGGCCTTGGAGGGAGGGGAGGGAGCCTTGGGGCCAGGCTGGGGGATTCCTAGAGGTTTTGGGGTGGAGTGCAAGGAGGGCAGGATTTGGGGAAGGGAGAGGCCTCAGCTGGGCATCATGCCACAGAATCCACCCTCCAAAGCAGCCATTTTCTCCAGGGAGACAGATCTCTGTTGTTCACAGATCTCTGGAGTTCACTCTCCAGCAGGCCCCACTTGGAGGTTGCCAACCCTAGGCCTGGCAGCAGTCTAGGGTTGCCAGGTCCCCCCACGGGCACTGGCAGGGGATGGGGTAGTGGGGTTGCCAGCTCCAGGTCTGGAAACTCCTGGAGATCTGGGGATGGATCCTGGGGAGGACAGGGACCTCAGTGGGGAACAATGCCCTAGAGTCCACCCTCCAAAGCATCCATTTTCTCCAGGGGAAGTTATCTCAGTAGTCTGGAGCTGAGCAGTAATTCCAGGGGATCCCCAGATCCCACCTGGAGGCTGGCATCCCTAGGCAGCACCCTCTGGGTGACTTGATACCACCTAATTTGCATGACTCAACTTGGCCTGGCTGCTTGCTGCTGTTCAACAGCCACCCTATGAAAGCCAGCAGTGGTGCAGCAGTTAGAACCTCAGAGTAGGGTCTGAAAGACCCAGGTTCAGATCCCCATATTGCGGTGGAAGCTGACTGGGTGATTTTGGACCAGTCACATACTTTCAGCCTAACCAACCTCACAGGGTTGTTGTGCATATAAAAAGGAGGTGAGAATAATGTAAGCTGCTTTGGTCCCCACTGTGGAGAAAGACTATAATTTTCGTTGGTAGAAGCTGTGGGGGAGGTGGGTGGAGACGAAAAGCTGAAGACAGATAAAGGCAGATAAAGGTTAAGTTGGCTGTTGGGTGGGAAGGAAATAGGGTTGCCAACTCTGGATTGGGAAACTCCTGGACATTTAAGGGGTGGATCCTGGGGATGGTGGGGTTTGAGGAGGGGAGGAACTTCAGACCAGTATAATGCCATAGACTCCACCCTCCAAACCAGCCATTTCCTCCATGAGAACTACCATTGCCAGCCTCTGGGTGAGGGCTGGAGATCACCCAGCATTACAACTGTTGTCCGGGTGACAGAGATCAGTTCCCCTGGATAAAATGGCTGCTTTGGAGGTTTGAGTCTATGGCTCCACCCCCAGAAGGGAGAAGGAGTGTGAGATAGGTAAGGGTAGAGGGGAGGAAGCAAAGGTGTGAGGAATGGGATGACCATCCCGCAAGTTTCTTGCGGGTCTCCACTTGTCCTTATTCTAATAGCCAAAAAGTGCGGATACCTATTCCCTCCAACAGGGGCCTCACTCTCCCCCAACAGCTTTTCCTGCATAGTCAGTAGACTTCCTGGGTTTGTAGAAAAATCTGAAAAGTGGGGAAATCCCTTCAGGGACAGTTGAATTCCCCCCAAAAAGCCTTCTGAAATGGCCTCTGCAGGGACCTGACTCCAGGCAGCAACGGTGAGAGATTAGAACGTTGGGTGGGGGGAGGGGGGGGAGGGCTTCTGACTGGCTCTGTCAGTCGAAGGGGTGGGGGAGGGCCCTTTCTTTCCAGGCCTCTTTCGGCCTTGGAGGGAGGTGAGGGAGGGAGGGAGCCTTGGGGCCAGGCTGGGGGATTCCTAGAGGTTTTGGGGTGGAGTGCAAGGAGGGCAGGATTTGGGGAAGGGAGAGGCCTCAGCTGGGCATCATGCCACAGAATCCACCCTCCAAAGCAGCCATTTTCTCCAGGGAGACAGACCTCTGCTGTCTAGAGTCCAGTTGTAATTCTGGGGGTCTCCAGGGCACATTTGCAGGCTTGGCCACTCTAGGCCTGGCAGCATTCTAGGCTTGCCAGGTCCCCCTGATTTGCATGACTCACCTAGCCTCGGCTGCTTGCTACCATTCATCAGCAGCCACCCTATGAAAGCCAGTGAGGTGCAGCAGTTGGAGCTTCAAAGTAGGATCTGCAAGGCCCAGGTTCAGATCCCCATCTTGCAGTGGAAGGTGACTGTGTGATTTTGGACCAGTCACATATTTCAGCCTAACCAACCTCACAGGGTTGTTGTGCAGAAAAAAAGGAGGAGGGAATAATGAAAGCTGCTTTGGCCCTCACTGTGGAGAAAGACTGTAATTTTCCTAGGTAGAGGCTGGGGGGTAAAGATGGAAAACAGGAGACAGAGAGGCAGATAAAGGTAGGTTGGCTGTTGGTTGGGAAGGAAATAGGGTTGCCAACTCCAGGTTGGGAAATCCCTGGACATTTGAGGGGTGAAGCCTGGAGAGGGTGGGATTTAAGGAGGGGAGGAACTTTGGACTGGTGTAATGCCATAGACTCCACCCTCCAGCCAATTCCTCCATGAGAACCACCATTGCCAACCTCTGGGTGAGGACTGGAGATCACCCAGAATTACAACTGTTGTCCAGGAGACAGAAATCAGTTCCCCTGGAGAAAATGGCTGTTTTGGAGGGTTGAGTCTATGGCATCATACCCTGCTGATGCTGCTTGCCTCCCCAAGCCTCACTGTCCTAAGGCTCCACCCCCAAATCTCCAGGAAATTCCCAACCTGGAGCTGGCAACCCTAAGGTGAATTGATCTCTGTAGCTGGGAGATCCATTGTGATTCCCAGAGTGCTGCCACTGCTGCTGTGGGGGGGAGAGAAAGCAGGTGGGTGGCTGAGAGCACTGCCACCACTGCTACTGCTGCTCTGCGGAGTGGGGGAAGAAGCAGGCAGGAGGCTGGGAGAGAGGCTGGGGGCAGAAAGCAGCCAGGAGGCTGGGGGCAGAAAGAAAGAATGATGGGGTGGGGGGCAGAAAGAGAGAGAAAGAGTGATGAAGTGGGGAGGCAGAAAAACAAAGAGAAAGATGACAGATCAGAAAGAGAGAGGAAATCACATGCATGGAGCAGAAATAGAGTAAGAAAAGGGGAGCAGAGGGGAGAAATAGTGTGAGAGAGGTAGGGGGTGAGCAGAGGAAGCAAAGGTGTGATGAATGAGATAACCATCCCGCAAGTTTCTTGCCGGTCTCCACTTGTGTAAACTAATTTAGAACTTGCAAGAATGAAACTCTGAAATCACACACACACGCCCCTTTCTGGACGGCTTGAATATGCATAGCTGCATCCCAGAGATTTCCCCTCCAGCCTTGTTTCTATTGCCTTTAAGTACAGAACATTTTAGGAAGAGGGGGGTTGTGGGCAAGGGAACATCTCTGAGCTTTGTTTAAAGCCCCCAAAAGGACACCTTCAAAGACAGCCAGTTTATGACAGTCATAAAAACTGTCTGTACAGCAGTTGTCAACAGAAGTAGAATGCTGTTGAATTTTTAAAAAGTGTCCGGATGACTTGTTTAAAGGAAAGATCCCCGTGTCACTGCTGGAAGGCGGCCAGTTTCTGGCGCTGAGTGCCAGTGGGGTGGGAAGGGGGTGGGGGAGTTTGACAGGCCTCCTGGGGGGACATCAGGAAGGGCCTGTCCCTGGAAGCTCCCTGTCTGCTGCTCTTGCACCAGGCAGATGTACAGGCCATAGCCACTGAGGGGGCAGCAGAGCCCAGGGTTGCCAACACTGGGTTGGGGGATTCCTGGAGGGGGGTACCTCAGTGGGAAGTAGTGCCATAGAGTTCAGCTGCCAAAGTGGCCACTTTATCCAGGGGGACTGATCTCCGGGAGCTCTCCAGGCCCCACCGGGAGGTCAGGTCAGCAACCTGATGTGCAGCCAGCAATTCCTGCGGCACTGCTCAGAGTTTGCCACCCTGGCTCTTCTGATGCGAAGGCTCTCTGGGAAGGAGGTCAGGGACCTGCCCCTGCCAGGCAACAGAAACGGCTCATCTGCCAGGCTGCTGCCACTCACAAGGGGGAGAGGGGGTTTTGTTTCGTTTTTTGGGGGGTTGTTTTTTACAAATTATGCACATTTTCACCATGCTTGTTCCTCCTTACTATTTAACAATGCAAAGACAGCCAATCTATCCTGGCCGGAGACAACTACCCTGCATGAGCTGAGTCCACGGTAAGGGCGGAACCACATAACAAACACCAGATTTTCCTTGTGAGTCAAATGTGAAGAGGCCACTTGCATGAGATAATTGTGCGTGTTGGGTGGGGGGTATCTTTAAATCCTATTGAGTCACTTGTAAAGTACACATACCACCTCTCCAGAGACCCATGCCAGGCGGAGATCTGCCCCACTCCCCTATTTTTCCAGCTGTTGTCTGAGGACAAGTGAAGAGCTTTAATAGTTCACCTCAGTTGATTCTGGGAAGCAGTTTGAGCAGGGGTGGGAGAAGGGGATGCAGGTGAGAATTAGCAGGCATTTTTTTGTTGTTCAGTCACACAGTCGAGTCCGACTCTTCGCGACCCCATGGACCAGTTTACGCCAGGCCCTCCTGTCTTCTGCTGTCTGCTGAAGTTTGCTCAATTTCATGTTCGTTGCATCGATGACACTGTCTAACCATCTCATCCTTTGCCGTCCCCTTCTTCTTTGACCTTCCATCTTTCCCAGCATCAGGGTCTTCTCCAGTGAGTGCTCCCTTCTCACCTGGTGGCCAAAGTATTGGAGTTTCAACTCAACAGCAGGCATTGATACCCATGAAAAGCAGGCCCTCCGGATCAATGGTCTGACGTGGACTTGGAACACCAGAGTGAACTCAAGAGGACAAAAGCACCAAAATAAAAGCAATTGTTGCACATTGTGGAGAGAATTTTTCTGATCAAGCCTTATTAATATTTGTAGGGTTGGGCCCACAACAATGAGTTCACCCACTCCAAAGAAATCAGCCCCTGCTCTGACCCTGGTGCAGATCAGAGCTGTCAATCCACTGACAAAAGACAGAGACATCGGGGTTCCCAGGAAAACAACTGATCCTTATCTTGTGGCTAGGAAAGATCTGCTTTGTAGGGGCTATTCAGAGGAAAACCTGAAAACCATAAAACCCAGAGATATAGCTAATCTGCATGTTAGCCATTCACACCTCTGTTTCCCCAGGGCATCAGGAATGATTCAGTTCTGTTATGATAACATGGGAACTTCCGAGCTTGTTTTATGTTAAGGTCCACTCTGTACCAATATACTGATCATTTACATCCTAAAGTCAACGATTGGTGTTTCCTGATGTCAGAAATGAAAGGGACCATGTCATGCACATCAATCGAACGTTTGATGCTGTAATTGTCTGAGGTGTAAAGTCATGGGAAACCCTTTGAAAGATCCTGTATAAAAGACCCCTGGTTTCTGACAAGCCTTGCCCGATTTTGGGGAAACTTTGAGAGGATCGCCTTTCATGGGTTCCCCATCTCGGGTCCAGGGGCCTCCGTGTTTGTGTTCTGTGTTGGCCTCTGTGTTTTGTGTTCTGTGTTATGTAGATGTCTTTTAAGCTGCTGAATGCAATGCTTGTCTCTGTCTCTTTTGGTTGGGAGGGGTGCGGTCTAGCGGCTGGCAGCCGCCCTCCCTCCTCTATAGAATAAAAGAAACGCTATATAGTTTCACCTTTTGGTATGAGTGTATTCCTTATCTTGGAGCCTAGCGATTCCTGTTTTCCTTTCCTCCACCCCATGCCTTTGGTGAGTAGGGCCGTTTACTGTAGCCTACACGAACTCTGAAAGGGGGAAGGGGTTGCCCCAGGAAAATTCTCCCGACACACATTTACTACAGTTTGGCATTTTTTTGATCTTTTTCTAATACTTTTTTTAAGTACAGTTTGGGCATTCATAGCAAAGCCCTCTTGAACTAGGAGAACAGCTCTATTCCCACCTCTCTTTCCACTCTAGAAAGTATGTTCAAACATCCTTTTTGTCTTTGACCTCATGAAACCTCAATACTTCAATGATTTAAAGCTATGCCATAGAGAACGCAGACTCCAGTGTCCACACAATGATTTCTGCCCTACAGACCAGGGGCTACACAAACAAGTCCAGGCAATGGAAGAATATTTTTTGTGGGATATACAAAGCCTAATGTCATCAGCTGTTGGTAGTTTGGACTGATATTTGCTTGCTGTCTGTATCAATGTGAGTTGAAAAATGGATTATCCTTAAAAATCACATTTGCATTCTGGAGGCTCTGTCTGTGGACGGAGTGGATCCAAACGTATTCACTTTTCCTGTGTGCACGCATGTGCGTGCATGTATAGATATTTTTGGAAATATCAAAAATAGCTTCACTTTTTGGCAGTTTTCCAGCAAAATGTAGCAAAGTTCTCTTATGGTACCATCTGCAGCAAAATTAATTCCATATAAACATATTGATTTCAATGTACATAGAACGGTGGAACACTGTTGAAGACAGCACTACTTATCTAGGATGCCCTCACTTGCCCTGGTCCTGACCTGGATGGCCCGCACTAGCCCAGGCTCACCAGCTCTCGGAAGCTAAGCAGGGTCAGCCCTGGTGAGTACTTGGATGGGAGACCTCCAAAGAAGCCCAGGGTTGCTGTGCAGAGGCAGGAAATGGGCAACCACCCCTGAACGTCTCTTGCCTTGAAAACCCCACAGGGTCGCCATCAGTTAGCTGTGACTTGACAGTACTTTCCACCACTGTGGTAGGCCAGTCCTCACCTGGATAGGCCAGCCTAGCCCAATCCCATCATATCTCAGAAACTAAGTAGGGTCAGCCCTGGTTAGTACTTGGATGGGAGACCACCAAGGAAGTTCAGGGTCGCTACACAGGCGCAGGCAATGGCAAACTTCCTCTGTTCTTCTCCTGCCTTGAAAAGCCTACAGGGTCACCATAAGTTAGCTGTGACCTGAGAGCACTTTCCACCATCAACTTCCCCTGAGTGATGTCACCAGATAGCCCTACCCAGTATTCTGATGATGTCTGGCTCACTACAACTAAACAGGTGAATCTGACTTAGTCCTCTCAGACACATGAAAGGACCTACGGTCTGCGGGGGCGGGGGAGGGAGAGGAAACAAGCCAGGCTCCTGCAGCCAAGCAACTGAGATACCAACAGAAAGGACTGAAGAAAGTCCAGGGGAGAGTGGAAGAAGAAGGGAACAGTCCCGATGTCCTAAGAGAACAGCAGGCCTCCAGCAATCCTGTGTGTGGCAGAGAATGAAATTGCACTGTATCATTCGGTGCAATAATACAATATTACAGTTTTGTGCAGTAATACAATAATGCCATCCTTCTGGACCAAAAGGCAGGAAAGAAACCAACTCAAATCCATAAATAAACAGGAACAAGAGATAAAAATGGCATGGAAGCAGCAGCCAGGCAAACGTTGACACTTAAGAGTGTAGGAAGAAATGTGACTGTTGACATCATCTCAATGCTCTGGGGACAAATGTTTTACCCCCTCTCTCAAACCACAACAACAAAACACAACCCCCCCCCCCAACAAAACTAGTTTTCCACCAGAAATCATACTTGGAGAACACTCAGCCCAGCTGTAGCGTTTAGCAGCCTGACCCACGAGCACAGTTAAATACACCTTTCGTCCCACTCCCCATCAACATTGTTCATCCAATTTAAATCCAGATCCTTGCACATAACTGGGAGGGATATTGATCCAGATGCCAAAAGCCCGCCTGATCACAAACAGGCCATTTTGGATCATCAGCAGGAATGTTTGGCTGCTCCAGCCATCGAATTCTGGAGGGGTTTAGCTGGCAAGTTATGCAAACAAGTGGGAGGAGAGGACAAATTGCTCAAACGGTGGCGTTCAGATCTCGTTTGTTATTAACTTGCTTTGCCAGCCTTAAGGTCACTCAGTGCCTGATTATCGTAGCAAGCAGACATGCCGCTGAAAACATTTCATGCATTCATTCTCTTTTATGTTGTCTGCTTCACTTTCCCATCGCTAAAATGACAATCGCAACTCCAACTAGGGATTCGGTGTTAAGATTCACAGATTAAACCAGCATTCGCAGGAGGCCTCTGCTAAGAAGGAGCTCCAGAGGGTCCTCCTCATCACACTGTGCCCCTCGAAAAACACAGGCCTGAAGGTGGGAGGAAGGACAGATAATTTGTCCTTCTGTCGGTGGGCTGCAAGGGGGGGGACTAATTAAGGCCTTTTCACCAGACAGGCTGTATGTTTGGCTTTGGTGCTCCCCAGGCCCCCTCCCCTTATCTGATCTGTGTGGGACCAGCTGGCCACTTATAGGCCAAGTGGGAAATCTGGAGGGGGGGAGAGATGCTCTGATTGGAAATGAAAGGGACCCCCCTATTTTGTGATTGGGTTGGGTAAGGATGATTAAATCGCCCACATGCATTAATTCTGGGGTCTGGCTGGTTCCCACAACCGTTAGCTGGCTCCATAACATTCCTCTCGCAGACACGGTGTAATAATTTCAACTGTAGTTACTTCTACAAAGGATTCGATCTGATGATTATAGTAACTGAAATAATGAACACTGACAAACCAGGATATATGTTCCTGAGGCCAGTGGAACAGCAAAGCAGTCAAGGGAAAATGGCAAAGAACGGTCACATAGGTTAAGGCACGGAAGTCCTGGTTTCCTGACTCCAGGTCACCGTCACAAGATTCTGGCCTTGGTAGCTTACTGGCCTTGGTAGCTTACTGGAAAAGGTCTTGGTGGGATGTTGCCCTGGAATCAAAGAATCATAGAGTTGGAAGGGACCTCCAGGGTCATCTAGTCCAACCCCCTGCACAATGCAGGAAATTCACAAATACCTCCCCCTCTACACCCCCAGTGTCTGCTGTTCCACACCCAGAAGATGACAAAAAATCTCCAGGATCCCTGGCCAAACTTCCCTGGAGAACAATTCCTTCCTGACCCCAAAGTGGCAATCAGCATTTCCCTGGGCGTTTAAGAAAGGGCCACAAGAACTAAGCTCTGAGGCAACCCTTCCTGCCCTCCCTTCTCATGATCTGCCTAAGTTCACAGAATCTGCATTGCTGTCAGGTGGCCATCTTGCCTCTGTTTGAAAACCTGCAAAGAAGGAGAGCCCACCACCTCCTGAGGAAGCCTGTTCCACTGAGGAACCACTCTAACTGTCAGGAAGTTCTTCCTAATGTTTAGCCGAAAACTCTTCTGATTTAATTTCAACCCGTTGGTTCTAGTCTGACATTCTGGGACAACAGAAAACATCTATGTACCATCCTCGCTATGACAGCCCTTCAAGTACTTGAAGATGGTTATCATATCACTTCTCAGTCATCTCCTCCCCAGGCTAAATATGCACAGCTCTTTCAACTGTTCCTCATAGGACTTAGTCTCCAGATCCCTCACCATCTTCGTTGCCCGCCTCTGGACACATTCCAACTTGTCTACATCCTTTTAAATTGTGGTGCCCAAAACTGAACACAATACTCTAGGTGAGGCCTAACCAGAGCAAAGTGGTACCATCACTTTGTGTGATCTGGACACCATGCTTCTGTTGATACAGCCCAAAATTGCATTTGCCTTTTTCAGACAGACAAGCCTTTATTGATGTGTGCACACACACACAATAGCATTTGCCTTTTTAGCAACTGCATCACACTGCTGACTCATGTTCAGTGCATGGTCTACTAAGACTCCTAGATCCTTTTTGCACATACTACTGCCAAGACAAGTCTCCACCAACCTATAATTATGCATTTGATTTTTCCTACCTAAATGCAGAACTTTACATTTTTCCCCATTGAAATTCATTTTATTTGTTTTAGCCCAGTTTTCCAGCCTGTCAAGATCATCCTGTATCCTGACTCTGTCTTCTACTGTATTTGCTACCCCTCCTAATTTAGTATCTGCAAATTTAGTAAACCCCTCTGTCCCTTCATCCAAATAGTTGATAAAGATGTTGAACAAAACAGATCCAAAAACAGATCCTTGAGGCACTCCACTTGTCACTCCTCTCCAAGAGGATGAGGAACCATTCACAAGCACTCTGTTGGCCAGAAGCAAGGTGGGCGAAGTGGCCCTGAGGTGCTGGCTGCCCTATGGGGCACCTCGGTTTGGGCCTGGGCTGCAGCAATTGGGATAAGTGTAGGCTCGCCACAAGGCCCATGATCCAGGAATAAGCTCCCAATTCAGCCCTGAGTTCAAGGGATACCATTAGGGCAAGCAACATAAAGTGAAGCATGTAGTACTACTCTGCTTCTTGGTTGGTCTCTACCACTTGCACTTTAAGTGGGAGAATCAGTTGTTGCAATACTTGGCCAGATATGGCCAGAAGAAAACATATCATGCAGAAAGCCAGACAGGGACTCTTCCCTAGAGATTTCACCTATGTCAAAATTCAGCATCAGTTGAGGGTAGGGTAGGGGTCCTTCTCAGGTAAAATGTCTGAGGCATAAGAAAAAATGGAGAGTTTCAGCAAGGCTAGTCAGAGTTATAGACCAGTGGTATATTTCAAGTGGTTTTCACACATTTATGGTATGCAAATCCATATCTGCACTGCAGTAGGAACTGTGTTACTTGAGTCTCTACCAATGTCTATTTTGGGTCCCAAGCCAAGCTGGCCTGGTGTATTTGTGTTCCTTGAGCAATGAGAAAGGCATTCAAGAAGAAAACTCTATCCAATTATTCTGAATTCAGAAAACGTGTCTTCTGGAATACTTTTACCTACTATTGGATCTCTTAATCTCTTTTCTTTTACATTGACTTTCACTCTGAATGTGCAATGGCCAACAATAGAAAAGCACAAGGACCAAAAAAACAACCACCACAAAACACCCAAAGGTTGAAGAGTTCCATCTGGCATTTTACCTTCCTGCCTATTCCTGGGATTTCAGACATTTTCATGAATAATTTGGAGATTAAGAAATACATTTACACTGGAGAACTCTTTAATGATCTAGAAGGACTCCTGCCAAAATGTTGAAATTGAATCTGTCAAAATACTTTTAACCTGAAATCTGTCTTGGTTGCTTTTTGCTGGCAGTTGTAGATGCCAAGAGCTCCTTATTACAATGCCCACAGAGAAATCAAAACTTGAGGACCTCAGCAGGGAAGTACCTACATCAAGAACTGTAGAAGGTGCCAATACTGCAGGAGCTGAAAAGTTCTTAGTCAGCCCTTCACTCTTGCTATTCCATTGACAGTTGACTCCATTAGGGATGTGCCTAACAAAATTCCTGATATATATGGAATTTGCTGTTTTGGGTCATTACCATGATTTTCCAGAATGTTATTAGGAATGTCAGTGGACATCATATAACATCAGCCTCCCCTGCCTTCAGCTGTTCCTTGGTGCTATTCATACCAACTGGCACTGGGAGTGGCTGACTTATAACATTGGAGGGATCCACATGAGTTCAGCACAGGCTGGAGGAGTCAAACCACTGAATTGCCATTGTTTATTTTAACTTATTTATTTACATTTTAATCCTATTTGTATTAATTCTTAATGTTGATATATTTTATGGTATTGTTCTAAGGATCTGTTGTTTTTATGTTCTGTTGTAAGCCGCTCTGAACCACTTGTGGGGTAGAGTGGGGTAGAAGCTACAAAAATAAATAAATAAATAAATAAATAAATAAATAAATAAAAATCTGGGATTCTTAGTGAAATGAAACTGCCCTCCCCAAAGAAATCCATGTTGGTTTTGAGTTTATGTTTTTCCTTGATTCTACTGATTTCTCAAGCAATAGCATTTTCTCGTTCCAATCAGATCCTTGCAAGGGAGGAGCAAAAAGTGCTTCCAGTCAATTGCCTTTGGAGACAAGCCACAGAGAGCCATTGGTTATCTTTCCCTCCCTCCTTTGTGGGTGGTGGAGCCCTTTTGTTCTTCTATGGCTGGGTCCAATTCACTTGAAATTCAGTTATCTAGGGTTTGGTTTTTTTAAAAAAAATATTTTAGACTTATACACCAACTTTCCCCTGGGTCAAAGGGATCAGGATGGCTCACAACATTCAATAAAACAATCTATAAACAGAAATAAAACATACTTACAAAATATTAAATTACAATCCATAAAACAGCACTCCAGCTGAGGCATCAGAAAAAAAACACAAGATCATTTGGCAGAACTCACTTTGCTGCAATTTTGGTGTCATTTGTTTGAAAAACAGCCCCCCTGAAAAAGTCGTCCCATGAAATGTAATGGCAGGATGCACTAAAGCAAATGACAGGAATGCCTATTGGGAACAATGAGAGATGACTGAAGGCCCATTGAATATAATGGGAGACAGAAATGCCAATTGACTTGCATAGGCTTCATTAAAATACATTAGAGCACACAAAAGTTTCAACGAAAATGGGGAATTGATTATAAGAAACCTCCCCTGGGCCTGGAATGACAGCCTCCAGAGAGGAATGATGGTCCCTGGAAGTAGAATGACAGTCTCTGGGCCCAGATAAATGCTCTGGGACTGGAATGACAGCCCCCAGAGTGGAACGACAGCTCCTTGGACTGGAATTTATGATCAGGAACTGGAATGACAGCTTCCAGAAGAGAATGACAGTCCCTGGAACCATATAAACTACTCTGAGTTTGGAATGGCAGCTCCCAGAGTACTGATTTCAACCCCAGTCTAAGATTCAGCACATTCAATAGATGGAGGAAAGGAAATGAAAGACAGGAATAAGCAGAAGCAGATTTTTTGCCTGGGCTGCAGTTCCAGGGAAAGAGGATGAGTCATCTGATTCAATAGAAAACGGCTTCAGAAACAGGCCTTCACACAAATACCTTTCACTGAATTGCTGAGATGAGCAAGGAAATCAAATAATATTGGGGGACAGTCATTTTTTAAACTATTAATATGCATAGCAAGATACATTCATCTAAATCCCAGTTTGAAAATGAGTATGGAACAGACATATGATCTATTTGATTTCATGAGACATTCCCTAGTGGCAGTGAATTGGATACTCTCAGGAAGCTCCTTACATAGAAAACAGATTATGAAGATTTCAAATCCTATTGATGTTTTAATAAACCCCTCGGAATGATGTCATCTTACACATGCATATTAATACTGGCCACATAATGCATGCTATTGTATGGTTTGTCAGGTGCTCAGGACAAAGGAAGGCAAGCATTCTGGAAGCAGTAGAAAGCTGACTGAAGGCAGATGGGATGGAAGTTGACTGCTGGGTGTATGGTTGCTAACCTCCAGGTGAGGCCTGGAGATCTTCCAGATTTACAACTGATCTCCAGACTTCGGTGATCAGTTCCAGTGGTGAAAAATGGCTGTATTGGAGGGTGGACTCTATGGCCTTATACCCAGCTGATGTCCCTCCCCACCCTAAACCCCAACCTCCCAAGGCGCCATCCCAAAAATCTCTAGGAATATCCCACACCAGAATGGGCAGTCCTGCTGGGGTGGGGGGGAGGAACCAGAAGTGCAGAGACACAGCGGTTGGGGGACCAGATGGTCTCTTCAGTAGCATTGGCCATAATGAGCCTGCAAGATTTCATATCCCTTGGGAGCTCAGGAGTCTCTCTCCAGCGTAGGGTTGCCAAGGTTGGGAAATTCCTGGTGATTTGGGAGTGGAGTCTGGGAAAGGTAGGGTTTGGGGAGAAGAGGGTACAATGCCATATAATCCACTCCCCAAAGCTGCAATTTTCTACAGGACAACTGACATCTGGAGTCTGGAGATCCATTATAATTCCAGGAGATTTCCAGGTTCCCTTTGGAACAAGCCAGTGACACCAAACTCACAGGGAAACTTCACCTGGGCAGACCCCCCCCCCTTGCCAGACAGCGGAAGCCAGGTAAGTATCTTCCCTCTGCTCAAACCTTCCCCCCCCCGCAAGTCTCCAAAGGCAGATGCTGAAGGTCAGAAAGGTAGACATCCTCCTGAGTTCTGACAGGGGGTCCCCAAAGAGACCCCATGGTGGCTTGGCAGGCACCCTAGTCACACCACATGAGCAAGGAGAGCAGAGGAGGCTCTCAGGACTGCTCCCACCAGGACTACAAAATATGTTTTATGCATTATGAAGTGTTAAAAGCCACTCCTCTGCTTGCTTCAGATTCCGGTGCCGTGAGGGTGAAAGTGCTCATTGTGGGGAGAAGAAGCCCTTCACTCCCCATGTACCATAGGCCCTCGGGCATCCTCGGGCACCAAACCCACCCTGCCAGCCCACTGGAGCTCAGCCCTAGCAGGGCATCACTGGGGCCTTGGAGCCTCCTGCTCCTGCTCTGCTCCTGGGGCTCCCCACAGAGGCAAAAGGGTTGTTAGCACTGCCCAGAGACACCAGCAGTTGCCAAGACTCTTTGGAGAGGAAGACTCTCACAGCAGTGATTCAGAGGGTGTAGGAAGAAAGCTCACAGTCTGGAAATCTTTCTGCACCCTCCCTAGAGACCCCTGTGTGGCAGAGTGGAAGTTGTGCCACACCCATGTCTGGAGGGGCACAAACCCCCAGTGCTTGTCCTCCTCTGCAGGCACCTGCAAAGGGTGAACCCAACTGTGTTGCCACCAGAAGAAGGAGTCACAGCCAGCAGGAGGAAGCAGAAGCCCACTCCCTGTACTATGATTTCTTCTTTTGGTGAGTGTGTTTCTTTAAATGTTTAGTTTGACTGCAGTACTGTATGAACAGTGGGTGCACGCTCTCTCTAGCTCCAGGGGGTCCTCGTATTGGCATAGGAGTGCCCACATGAAGGCATTCACATCTCAGAGTTCTGGGCCTTGGATGTTGTGGTGACCCACAAACCAGTCAGCTGCCCGGTCCCAGAGGCACCACCCAATAAAATCCACACAATGCTTGTCAGTGGCGAAAATGGGGCCCCAATCACATAAGAACTTGTGCACCTGCAGTAGAAAAAAACACCAGCTTCTCCAGGGTGCCACTGAACATTGCTTCCAGGGCATTGTGGGGCTGCTCCAGAGTCACCAGGGCTGCAGGTAGCCTGAGTGGTCCATCCAGACCAGCAGGAAAAGCTGGGGGTGTTGGGGGAGGAGGCGGGGCACTTGTGGAAGAGCTGGCAGCACCCCTTCAGCTCCATCTTAGTCCGGTCCATGATTCCTGAACTCTTGCTGGATGGCATCCGTGATGATGCCCGGTATGCCTAGCATCATGTTTTTCATCTCCTGCCTGATCTCTTTAGCCTCGCCTCTGAACATCCTGTGGAAACATTCAACTTCAGTGTCCTCCACAACACGGAGGCACTCCAGGTCACCCTGGAAGGAGCGTCCATAGTGCCTTTAGGCACCATCATATGTGAGCCTCTCGAACCTTGGATCAGGAGTCACCACCCATGGGCTCAGCCCAGGTGGGGAGCAGCACCCAAGAGTCTCTGGTCTGCGCCCCGCCTTCCACTCCTTTGGACTCTGTGGTCATCACCAGGGCTGCCATTGTCCTTTGATCAGTCAGGGTGCCATCTGCGACAGTTGTAGGGACTTCCCTGTCCTCTCCACCCATCATGGCTGTGGTGCAGGAGATTGCATGTTTGGTGGAGCAGAAGAGCACCATGCAAGATGTCATCTCCTCCATGACCATCCTGCATAGGGTAGAGGAGCTCAGCATCAGCTCCAATGACTGGCTGACCCTTTCCCAAATGATGCATGTTGTCCAGCCCTTCCAGGACCCACACAGCCAGCCTGGGGCAAGTCATCCCCCTGATTCGAGGGCTGGATTGGGTGTTGGCCTCCACACTGGAGCTGGCTGTTCTCCCAGGGGTCAGGGCCTTGGCAGAGAGGTTGCAGGTTGCATTCTTTCTGCAATAAAATGGGAGTGGTGGTGCAAGGCATTAAAGCCTACAAGGTTATCTAACCCATTGGCTGTTCGAGTCCCACCACGGCCGGGGTGAGCTCCCGGCCCATTGTCCCAGCTCCCGCCCACCCAGCGGTTCGGAAGCCCATATGGGCAAGTAGATAAATGGGTATCTGCTCCTTACGAGCGGGGGGCACCCTTCCCTCTCTCCCTTGGGATCAGTGTTAGCAGTGGCTGAAGCAGTGGCGACGGGCTGGTGAAGATGGCGGCAGCAACAGCAGCGAATGATGAGCGACGAGCGCGAGCAAAGAGACTGGTCCTGGAGAGGTGTGGCGGCACAGTGAGGCTGGAGCTGATTGGACGAGAAGCTGAGTTCTGTAATCATGCATTGAGGGGGCCGTTTCCGGAAGAAGTCGCCATCACAAGAAGATCTGTGCCTCGGCATCGAGATGTCTTTGCCCAAAGAGAGAGAGAGAATCTACCACTGAAGCCAATAGATCCTGCTGTCAGGTGTTGTGCTAGGCATACACCTCCCCTTATCACTGTGCCCCTAGTATAGATCAAACTATGTGTGTTCTGTAAACCACTCTGAGCTGTATGGAGAGAGCGGTATATAAATCGCAAATGTAATGTAATGTAATGTAAAAGGAAGTGCATGCTGGCCTGTATGTTTGACCCCCAGATAAAAGGCAGCATTGCTCTCTGGTCATTTCACACGCTAGCAAGGTCATGCTCAAGATCCTACAAGCTAGGCTCCAACAGTACGTGGATAGAGAACTGCCAGAAGTACAAGCTGGGTTTCGAAGAGGTAGAGGAACTAGAGATCAAATTGCCAACATTCGCTGGATTATGGAGAAAGCAAGAGAGTACCAGAAAAACATCTACTTCTGCTTCATTGACTATGCTAAAGCCTTTGATTGTGTGGATCACAATAAACTATGGCAGGTTCTTCAAGAGATGGGAGTACCAGACCACCTCACATGTCTCCTGAGAAAACTGTATAAGGGTCAAGAAGCAACAGTTAGAACCGGATATGGAACAACTGATTGGTTTAGCATAGGAAAAGGAGTACGACAAGGATGTATATTGTCACCTTGCTTATTTAATTTATATGCAGAGTACATCATGCGAAATGCTGGCCTGGATGAATCACAAGCTGGAGTTAAGATTGCTGGGGAAAAAATCAATAACCTCGGGTATGCAGACGATACCACTCTGATGGCAGAAAGTGAAGAGGACCTAAAGAGCCTCTTGCTCAGGATGAAAGAGAGAGGCTTGAAGCTCAACATCAAAAAAACTAAGATCATGGCATCTGGCCCCATCACTCCTTGGCAAATAGAAGGGGAAGTCATAGAAGTAGTGACAGACTTCACGTTCCTGGGATCCCAGATCACTGCAGATGATGACTGCAGCCATGAAATTAAAAGACGTCTGCTCCTTGGGAGGAAAGCGATGGCAAACCTAAACAGCATGATAAAAAGCAGAGACATCACCCTGCCAACAAAAGTCCGCATGGTCAAAGCAATGGTATTCCCTGTAGTAATGTATGGTTGCGAGAGTTGGACTATAAGGAAGGCCGAGCGCCGAAGAATAGATTCTTTTGAACTATGGTGCTGGAGAAGACTCTTGAGAGTCCCTTGGACTGCAAGGAGATCAAATCAGTCAATCCTAAAAGAAATCAACCCTGACTGTTCCCTGGAAGGCCAGATCCTGAAGTTGAAGCTCAAATACTTTGGCCACCAAATGAGAAGGGAGCATTCACTGGAGAAGACCCTGATGCTGGGAAAGATTGAAGGTCAAAGAAGAAGGGGACAGCAAAGGATGAGATGGTTAGACAGTGTCATCGATGCAACGAACATGAAATTGAGCAAACTTCAGCGGACAGCAGAAGACAGGAGGGCCTGGTGTAATCTGGTCCATGGGGTCGCGAAGAGTCGGACTCGACTGTGTGACTGAACAACAACGAACAACAAAAATTGCTCTCTGGAATGCAGAGCGCATGCCAAGGAAGCATGAGCTCTGCAAAGAAGTGCAGAGGCTACAGGCCAGCAGATGTGGCCAGAGAGAAAAGCAGATGGAAGGGGCTGGGGAGGAGAGGTAGGAGGAGCTACAGCCCAGCACCTGTGCCTCAAAGAGCCGAACCAGAGAGAAGCCTCACTACTGGTTGTCTGTAGTGAACTGGGAGGCCAGCAGTGGTGGAGATGCCAGGCGTGCAATGGTGCTGTCAGAGACCCTAACTTAGTCAGCCAAACACCAGGTCTTGTTCATTGAAGCAAGAATAGTATTTTATTTTATAGAGCTGCAATAGTAGGTTACTGGAGCAGATACATTGTTCAGAATAACGTGGTTACAAAGAGCAAGCAGTTATACCAGAAAGGGGGTGAATGGGGACCCCCCCTCCCACCAATGAGTGCATAGTATGCGAGCGGGAACTGAAGACTACAATAATTAATGAAGTTCCCACCGCCCCCATTGTTCCCAGCCAAGCTGTAGCTTTGAAAGCGATAGGAAGCTCACAGCCTGTCTCCTCCAAGGTCAGCGTGTTAAGTCTACCAGAGATAGAGCCTGCACGGCCTGGCCCTCCGCATTCCATTCGAACACTCCAGGTGCATAAATCAACACCCCACGATCCCAACCTCCCACCCTACAGAACACAAAGCCCATCCGCCCACCCGTCTCCATCCATCATGGCAGGACTACCTGACATGCAGCCCTCTCGAAAATAAATCTACCCCTTTGGCTTGTGGGGGTACAACTTATGAAAAGCCCGGACCATCCTGGGGGCCAGAACATTTTCCGCCCGCACCCACTCCCTCTGTTCAGGCCCAAAATCAATCCATTCCACCAGATAAAACAAGCGATTGCGAGAAATTTTAGAGTCCAAGATCTGTGAAACTTCATAGCCACTGATGGACTTCTGCTCCATATGCTTATCTAATTCCCTCTTGCCCAAGATCATCCAGCAGGTGCAAGTGGAGGAGTGGGGAAGAAGAAGAAGAAGAAGAAGAGTTTGGATTTATACCCCGCCCTTCACTGCCCAAAGGTGTCTTAGAGCGGCTTACAAACTCCTTTCCCTTCCCCTCCCCACAACAGACACCCTGTGAGGTAGGTGGGGCTGAGAGAGCTCTTGACAGAAACTGCTCTTTTTTCAAGAACAGCTCTTATCAAAACTACCGCTTGGCCACGATCATCCAGCCAGCTGCAAGTGGAGAAGTGGGGGAATCAAACCCGGTTCTCCCAGATTAGAGTCCGCGCACTTAACCACCACACCAAACTTAGTAGAAAAAGCAACTACATATGTTTATTTAGGCAAAGGTTGTTTCTTTAAAACATCCCTGTGGGCTCTGGAGATCTTGATATAAAAATGTGTAGACCATACATGGTTGATCAGTCTATCCATGATCCAAGATACCTGAGACCAGTTATCTAATTATTTTGGCACTTTGATCCTGTCCTTCATCCATGGAGTCTGGGGCAGGGTACAGGGCATGAGGTGGACAAGGCTGATGGACAGCAACTGAGGCTGCGATCACACACACAATTAGAGCCGACCTAGGTGCGAATGCTGGGAGGATTTAAAGGGTGTGATCAGGCAACAACCCACAACCATTGGCAACCTGTTCTGCTCCGCCGCAGAAGCACAGTTAAAAGACACCGGGGAAAACCCGGTAGTAAACGGGTTGCGATGGGCCACAGATGGACTTTCCCATGTCTGATCACTCCAGCGCATTCTCATGGCATCGGGATGGTCTGATCCCAACTCCATGCCACTTTGTCGTCCCCCCCCGCAGTATGTGCATCATTGCAAACTCCATAGGGAGCCCTCAGTGCAGAGATGTGTTTCGTCAATCCCTCATTTAAGTGCATGGGGGGAAATGGGACAAAAACCCCAACTCTCCCACAGTTGCGTCTGATCACACACTGACGGGCTGCATCCACAGCTTCAAAGGGAAGTGTGATTGTGCAACTGTGGGTCAAATTCCTCCCAAGGAAATAGCCTTGCTCCCCCCCCCCCATTTTTTCTGGCATGTATGACTGCAACCTGAGTTCCATGGCCAAGTAGGGATTTGAACTTGGGTCTCCCACATCCGACTCCAGTATTTTCAATACTGCACCGCACAGAATCTCAGTGTCCTCTGTGTCTGTGTGCCCCCCTATGTGCTATTAAATCCACTCTGCTGGTGTTTTCTGTGTAGTTCTGTGGACAGATCTGGCCCTGCAGATTGGTGGTGGCTGGTGCCTTCAAGCTGCAGCTGACATTGTGGCCCCACAGGGGCTTCAAGGCAAGAGACATTCAGAGGTGGTTTGCTATTCCCTGACTCTGTGGAGCAACCCTGGCCTTCCTGGCTGGTCTCCCTTCCAAGTACTAACCGGGACTGGTCCTGTTTAGCACCGGAGGCCGGTCACAATTGGGCTAGCCTGGGCCATCCAGGTCAGGGCCCGGTGAATTAGCTGGTGTAAAAAACAAACACCAGTTCTTGTCAGAGACAATGTATCTTTTGTTTAAAACCCCCACCTGCAATCTTGGGAATCTGAAATGATTTGGGTAATTAATTAATTTAATATGTTTGCCATTCTAATCTTGAGTCAACAGACACTCTGCTTTCCTGAACCTCCTTAACAGCAGGATAATAGTTCTTACCTCCTGCATCCTAATTAATCTTTGTATTGGCCTGTGGGATATTAGTGCACTAATGCAAAGCCCGCGGAAGAGGAGGGGAAGGCCAGAGACTTAAAGCGGAAGCCAAACAATGGTTGCACAGGACAGACGTTCTCCATGTCTGTGAATACATTGCCTTAATGTTGTGCATTTCTGAGAAGCGTTTATCAAGACGGGACAGACACAGTAGCTGCTGGCACTCCTCAAGGCTTGGACGAGCACGGAGAGCTCTCCCTTGGGCATCCTGGTTGCAACGAGGCAGTGGCTGCGACCCACAGGATGGGGGCCATAAATTGGAGTTGCCACCCAATTTTGCCTGGAATCAAAGTGTGAAGTCGATTGAGAGGCCCTTCTCTGGGCAAAACACTAATGGCCAATTCCCTTGCTCCAAAATCCTTGTGGCTGCCAAGTGTGTTTCAGTCACGTGTTGCCAGCCTCCAGGTGGTACCTGGAGTTCTGCCCAAATTACAGCTGATTTCCAGTCAATAGAGGTCAGTTCCCCTGGAGGCCATGGCTGCTCTGGAGGGTGGCCTCTGTGGGGCACCCCACATCCCTGCTGAGCTCCCTCCCCTTCCCCAGACTTCTCCACAGCATCTCCAGTTGTCTGCAGTCGCCATAACAGCCCTGGGGGCCACGGCTTAGTAGAAGAGCCTCTCTTTTGCATATCAAAGGTCCCAGGTTGAGTCCCCGGCATTGCCAGTTAGCAGGAACCGGCAGGAGGTGATGTGGGAGATCTGGACTTGAGACTCTGGAGATCGGCTGCCAGGCGGAGTGGAAAGTACTGAGCTGGAGGGTCTGATCATCCAGCATAAGGCGGCTTCCACACTGGGCCCTGCCTCCCCCCCACCCAAGGTTTGCATGCTGTGTGGTTGGGTAGCCCTGGCCACTGAGGGCACTCGTTTCTTAAAGCAACGGATACTTCTGCTATTTGGGAAGGTAATCCCCATCCCCAGTACATATTTTTCGAGTTCAGATTCTTCTATCAACTTGGGGCTTTTCTTGGGTATGTAGAAAGATCCCTCCGATCTGTCCAGGGCTCCCATCTCCAGATTTAAGAATCCACATTGAGATTTAAGACCCATGTTGAGAGTTACGGACTGACAGCCCACTTTTCTCCCCAGTGGGGACCCAAACCACTTTGCCTGATCTCCTGTTCTTCCATTTTATCCTCACTCAGGTTCCCCCCCCCTTTTCTTTTTTTGGCCACCAAGTCACAGATGACTTATTGGGACCCTGTGGGGCTGCCAAGGTAAGAGATGTTCAGAGGTAGGCTGCCATTGCCTGCCTCTGTGTCGTGACCCTGGACTTCCTTGGAGGTCTCCCATCCAAATACTAACCAGGGCCAACCCTGCTTAGCTTCTGAGATCAGACGAGATCGGGCTACCCTGTCCTGTAAGCAGGAGAGGACTGGGAGGTGTAACTGGCACTGAGAGGCCAGGCCAAGCCAAGAGGTCCCTGTGGCAGGGCAGGCCAGTGGTGCATTCAGCCCAGTATCGCCAGCAAAAGGCATTCGCTCACCCAGGGCTTCCTCCCCCAAACTGGCAGGTGTGCAGGGAGGAGACGATGGGTGAGCTGACACCAATTATGACTGCTGGTGAAGGGTCTGAGCCAAATGCCTCTTTGGGCATTGGCTGAGTCGCTGAGATCTGGGCTGACTTGCTCCTGGCCACCAGCATCATCCCTTTAGGGCAGTGGCCCACCGAGGTATTTCCCTGCCAGTTAAATGACCAATCCGCCCTGCCTGTATGTTAGGTTAGGCTGAGACACAGTGACGAGCCCAAGGACACCCGCGGTGCAGTCTCAAGATGGGTTGTACCCTTCCCAAAAGTCAGTAGAAGGCAGTGGGCATTCAGGATTGCATGGCCAGTGAGGTCCATGGATGAGTGATGATCCAAGCCCGGGTCTCCCTGATGGTCACCTGACACTCACGTGAACACTCATGAAGGGCTGCCAACCTCCAAGTGGGGCCTGGAGTCAGATCTCCTGGAACTGCAGCTGATCTCCGGACCACAAGAGATCAGTTCCCTGGGAGAAAACGGCTGCTGCTTTGGAGGGTGGACTCGAGGGCATTATGAGTTGCTGATGTCCCTCTCCTCCCCAAAGCCCACCCTCCCCATGTTCCACCCCGCAAATCTCCAGGTATTTCCCAATCCAGAGTTGGCAACCCTAATGAACACACATGAAGCTGCCGTATACTGAAATGCCCTGTTGTCCCATCACAGTCAGCCTCCTCGCTCAGACTGGAAGCAGCTCTCCGGGGTCTCAGGCCAAGATCTTTCACATCCTTGGTCCTTCTAACTGGAGATACCGGGGATTGAACTTGGGGCCTTCGGTGTGCAAAGCAGAGACTCTTCTACTGAGCCACAGTCAATGAACAGCTGAGGTGGTTTGCCGTTGCATTCCTCTGCACAGCAACCCTGCATAGAGAGCCAGTTTGGTGTGGTGGTTAAGAGCGGCAGACTCTAATCTGGGAGAACCGGGTTTGATTCCTCACTCCTCCACATGCAGCCAGCTGGGTGAACTTGAGTCAGTCACAGTTCTCTCAGAGCTGTTCTCTCAAGAGCAGGTCTCTCAGAACTCTCTCAGCCCCGCCTACCTCACAGGGTGTCTGTTGTGGGGAGAGGAAGGGTAGGTGATCATAAGCTGCTCTGAATGAAGGGCAGGGTATAAATTCAAACTCCTCCTTCTTCCCTCCAGCTACTAACCGTGGCGAGCCCTGCTTAGCATCCATCTTTGATGATGCTGAGAGAGTAAGTGCTGTTCTGGCTGCTTGCATTCAACTGCTCCACCCTGCCTGCTTTCTCGGCTGATCACCAGCATTTCAGCAACTGCACTAAATGTATTACCGATGTTCCTGTTTTTACTGGGGGGCCCTTCCAATTTCTCATCAAGAAATGCATATTCAGGTTTTAGCCATAGGCCATTTAGACTAATTATGAAGGAAGCTCCAGCAGCCGTTGACACCAGGTGGATCATTAAATAACTGCTTGGCATGTCTGAATCCCCACTTTCATGAAAAATGACAAATGCTGGGAACTTTTATTCATCTGCCCAGGTATTGAGCCTGCCAATTTTTGAAAGCAGGGGTTTCTGAACAGTGTTAGGAAAATGTAACATGTGAATTTTCAGAAGTCTGCATATCTCATTATGCAAATCCAGAGCTAACTTTTATTTTGAAACTTTGTGCAGTTGCATAGGAGGCGATCAAGACCTGTCAAGGGAAATGGGTCAGGGTTAGGGGGCAGGAGATATATCAAGCCCCCGCCAAACATGCCCTGCTAAACAGCCCCTGGGGAGCTCCATCATGATGAATGTCAGACATTAAAACCTAAATAAAAGTAACTAGCAGGAAAGCTGCAAGTTACACTTGATTTCCAAAAGTTCTTTTTGTACAGACCAGTGAAAGTTCATTGCACGACTAGACTCCCCTGAGGTCAATGGGACAGGAGTCAGTCAAGGCTAACTATCCCATACTTGCCATTGAAGACTGGAACACAATCCACGGTCACTTTGCACTCAGAGCCACTCACTCTTATGTGAGAGGACTGAAAACAGATCAGCCAGTGTCATAATGCCCCCGTATAAATCAATGGTGAGACCTTATTTGGAGTACTGTGTACAGTTCTGGTCACCACACCTCAAAAAGGATATTATAGCTTTGGAAAAAATGCAGAAGAGGGCAACTAGAATGATAAAAGGGTTGGAACACTTTCCCTATGAAGAAAGGTTAAAACGTTTGGGGCTCCTTAGCTTGGAGAAACGACGGCTGAGGGGTGACACGATCAAGGTTTATAAGATTATGAATGGGATTGAGCAGGTGGAGAAAGAGGTACTTTTCTCCCTTTCTCACAATACAAGAACTCTTGGGCACTCAACAAAATTGCTGAGTGGTCGGGTTAGAATGGATGAAAGGAAGTATTTCTTCACCCAAAGTGTGATTAATACATGGGATTCACCGCCACAGGAGGTGGTGGCAGCTACAAGCATGGACAGTTTCAAGAGGGAATTAGAGAAACATATGGAGCAGAGGTCCATCAGTGACTATTAGCCACAAGGTATAGATAGGGACTCTGGGGCAGATGATGCTCTGTATTCTTGGTTCTTGGGGGGGGTCAACAGTGGGAGGGCTTCTAGTGTCCTGGCCCCACTGCTGGACCTCCTGATGGCACCTGGTATTTTTGGCCCCTGTGTGACAGAGTGTTGGACTAGATGGGCCGTTGGCCTGATCCAACATTGGCTTCTCTTATGTTCTTATGAGAATGGGGGACTCCCTTCCCTTAGTGCTGAGTGGCATCAGCTACACCCTTAGATGCCTGAGGAGTGCATGATGGGCAGGAGATAAGGCTTAATGCTTCTTGGCACCCTCTTACGTGTGGCCAAGAATAAATGAAGCTGACAGTGTCCTTGGCCAAGTTCGGAGCCGGGGGGAATTGCTCATATCAGTTATTGGCAGTCATTGCAGGCTGCTTATTAGCAGCAACCCCATCAAAGTTATGAGATCCTTATTGCCCTGCTGCAGTGTTTCCTGGACCAGGGAGCCCCCTCACTTTCCTCCATGGGAGTTGCCCTCACTGGATCCTCCTTGGTCCCTTTTCACCAAAGTTCATTACACAAACAGCCAGGGCTGCTGACAGTTTTTCCCCTGAACTCAGTGCCCCCCGCCCAGTCTTTCCCTTGCTGAAATGCTGCATTCAGCCATTACCCCCAAAGAGGCTACCCTTCTGAAAAACCTTCACCTGCCAGTCCGAACACTTTGCAGCAGCCCAAGGCTTCCTAGCTCCTCATGGCAACAAACCCCGAAGTCCCACAACAAACCCCGAGGGCCACCCAGCAGACTCCTGCTCTTTGGGGTTCTGTTCTTGGTTTTCTCTCTGCTGCCACCACCTGACTCTGCTGCGCCTGAGCCTCTGACTCTGCAGCTTGTTGCCCAACCTCCCTCTGGTGCTCTCCCTGCTGGCAAACAGCCTACTTCTGCAGCTTCTCCTGTGTCACTGCCACCTATTGCTCCTGCGCCAGGGCTCCCGGTGCCTGCAGCTACCCTGGTGGTGTCTTCTGCTGCTGTTGCCCCCTCCAAAGGCCAGGCGTCTGCACCTCTTTCAGAGCAGCCGTCCTCTGCCACCAGTGCCCACCAGCTCAGGCTAGTTGGGGTTTCCTTCGGCTTGGCTTCTGCTGCCGATGCCGGCTCCGCCCCCTGTTCTTTGCGGCTCCTCCTGAGACGCCTCCCACCTCCTCCACGGTCACAGCTTCTGCTTCCCTTTTGCTTGTGCTCCCCGTCGCTCCTTTCCTTCCTGTGTCTTCCTCTGCCACTGATTTCCCAGTCCCCTCTGAATGTCCCTGCTGAGCACCCTGGATCCTCCCTCCATTTAGCCTTGGACTGCCACTTCTGGCCCTCCCACATTTCCTTTCAGAAGAGCTGATGGAGGCCCCTGCCTGCCGCCTGTCCTTCAGAGCTGAGCTGCCTGCCGCACAAGTTTTATCCTGGATGGCCCAGGATTGCCTGTTCTTCTCAGACCCAGAGACTTAAGCAG
Source organism: Gekko gecko (assembly GCA_029375565.1). Classification (NCBI taxonomy): domain Eukaryota; kingdom Metazoa; phylum Chordata; class Lepidosauria; order Squamata; family Gekkonidae; genus Gekko; species Gekko gecko. The sequence goes on from JAPDNY010000011.1 coordinate 4,599,375, forward strand.
GGTTGGCCCTCGGGAGTACTTGGATGGGAGCAGGGCTGTTTTTTCTGGGGGGACGTCCCAGAACAGAGTTCCAGAACCTCTTTGACAAAATTCTTTAAAAAATGTTTAAAAGTTTGTGATTTTTCAGTATACCAACTGAAAACCTTGTTTCCCTCTTGAGAGTTCCAGCACCTCTTTTCCCCAAAACAAAAAACCACCCTGGACAAGGGATCACCAAGGAAGACTCTGCAAAGGAAGGAAATGGCCAACTAGCTCTGCTTCTCATTGGCCTTGAAAGCCCCTCGCTGCTTGACGGCACTTTACACACAGAGATCCAGCCCTGGCCTAGATGGGCCAGGCTAGCCTGATCTCATCAGATCCAGAAGCTAAACAGGCTTGGCCCTGATTAGTAGTTGGATGGGAGGCCACCAAGGAAGTCCAAGGTTGCTATGCAGAGGCAGGGCAAGGGCAAGCCACCTTTGTTCATCTCCTGCATTGAAAACCCTACAGGGTCTCCATAAGTCTCCTGCAATTTGATGGCATTTTCCACAGTGGTATCTCATTTATACTCTAACCACTATACCGCACTGGTTCTCACAGGAAGTAATGTGCCAGAGACTGGTGTCCATTTAAAAAGCCTGATATTTATTTATTTATTTTGCAAAAGAAGCTCCCTTAGTTGGCTCAAATATCTCATCTGGTACCACTACTATTCCTCCCTGTAAGTAAACTGGTATCTATTTCTTTGGTGCACTTTTCACCCACCTTCCTCCAATTAAGGGTTCAGGTCCAAGGTACGCAATTTAATTTTTAACCTGTCAGGCTAACTGACCTTCCCCACAGCCCCATGACATCTGCAGTGCATGGCTTTTCAAAAGTCTCTGAGACTCCAGTGTGGCTTGGGAACACATCATGGTGGAGGGGCAGGATAAGCTCCTGCCTTCCCCTCTGGGCTATTTTCCCCAGCCAAAACAGCCCTCGGTGGAGTCATTTCCCCTGGAGCAACTTCATGACTAGGAATCGGAGTGTCACATACAGACAAGCCGAACAGTTATTTTTAAATTTAGAAGTGTTTATAATGAACACCTTCCTTAAGTTAAGAATAACTTCTTTAAGTTCTCCTTTATCATCTCTGGTTCCTTGCCATGGCCACAGAAGGCACAGGGTGACCCAACATGTGAATGAATGAAGTATGGAAAAGATGGTCATTTTTCTTGAGAAATTCATCCTAAGCCAGTTGAACTTTGTCCAGGGGGAGCTAAGCAAATTATGTGGGTGGCATTGGAAGTGGTGCTGATGGGAGGGGCAACTGTCAGCTATAGTTGCCAACTGCAGCCTGGGACATTCCTGGGAATTTGAGTGTGGCGCCTGAGGAAGGCAGAGTGGAAAGGGGGAGGTAGATCTGTTCTCCAGAGGCCTGGTCTACCCCTGTAGAGGACAACATCTTGTGTAATGAAATTTGACTTGATTTTGTTTTCTCTTATAACTTTTACATTATTGTTAATATTTAGTTTAAATACAGTTGTAAAAGAATTCATTCTGAGATTTTTGCAAGGTTATGAAAATAATCTTCTAAAAATAGTTTATGCAATAGTCAAATGTAGACTTGCTCACAACTTTAATGCTACTAGCTTTTTTCACTCACAAGGTAGAATTTCTGCTCACAACACTATGGAGCTTAGAGGGAACATTGCTGGTCAGCATGGACATTGAAGTCCCCCAGAACTAAAAGTGAGGAACTCCAAGACTCAGCCTGCTGCAGGCTCCAACAGGCCCAATAGGGTATCTGCTGGTGTGCTAGGCTGTTGTTACACCAGCCAAACTCTCTTCAGCATCCCACACTAGACTAACACAATGCCGGTGATCATTGGTGTGGGGAGTGGCCTGGAGAAGAACTCCAGAATACGTATCACCACCCCTCTCACCTGACCATCTGTCTGGGACTGATGGAGGACCAAAAAACCTGCGGTGGGTAAGCTCTTTCAGGGCGACCATCTCACTCACACACACCCAGGTCTTGGTCATACATGCGAGGTCCACTTTTTCTGCCACAAAATAATTTTCCAGCATTGAGGTCTTATTGTTAATGGATCAGACTGGCCACTGCCCTGCAGAGTCTCTGACAGAGGTCTTTCACATCCCCTACTGCCTGGTTGTTTTAACTGGATATGCTGGGGATTGAACCTGGGACCTTCTGTACGCAAAGCAGAGGCTCTCCCTCCAAGCCACAGCTTCTTTTCCCAGGGAGGAAACAAACTCTCAACTGCTGAAGCATCTGCCTTCAGATGTTCTGACAGATAGGAGTTTGACAGAAGCATTCCCAAGTTAGAAATATTTCTGATGGGCTCAGTGTGTGAAAGGAGTGTGGGAGTGTGAAAGTCAGTGAGAGGAGGGGTTTGTTACCTGAATGTGGCCACAGACTGCTCTCCTTTTCTGCTGTTCTACAGTGTTCCTTTTTGAAAAATTGGTCTCCAGATGCATTTAATCCTTGTGATTTTTCTTGCTCAGGGAACACTCTCCTTTCTCTTGGTTCCCCTCCTCCCCGATGGAATGTTATACCTGATGCCTGTATTATTTTTCTACTAAATAAGTAGATGTAAAATGTTCCCGGCCCTGACCTGGATGGTCCAGGCTAGCTTGATATCGTCAGATCTCAGAAACTAAACAGGTTTGGCCCTGGCCAGTATTTGGATAGGAGACCACCAAGGAAGCCCAGCATTGCCAGCCCAGCTTTGAAAAAGCCATAAGTCAACTGTGACTTGACAGCATGTTTCATCACCAAAACATCTCTGAGTAGTAGTTAACATTCACCAAGTCTGACTAGCTTTCTGTCAGAATCCTGGTTAAATCAGTTCCCAACACCATTCACTTTGAAGAAAGATAAGTTTATCCAGACATTGATAGATACCCAACTAGACACTACCTGTGTTAGAACTGAAGGTGAGGGTGCGAAGATTGCAGATATATTGTGTTCAAGCAAAGGCACGAAAGATTAGGACCCAATCACCCCATGGCATTTGCCCACCAGAAATAACAGTCGACTACCCCCTCCACTAAGCACGTACCCCTCTACGGAAAGAAAGCAGAACAACAGGTCTCTGCGACACAGTGTCTGGTTCATCAAAACATTTAGGAAAGCGAAACTATTTCAGGTTTCACATCCCTCTCCCCCTCCTCCTTCCTCTATGGCAGGTGAACCATAAAATGCATAGTGAACCTAACACTTTCCCATTCCCCCCCAAAATTCGGGGCTCCCTGGTGCTTAATAACCTACAAGTCTGTTCTTGAGCTCCTTGGAGGAGCTCTTAGCATAAGAAATGCCATTAAATGTCCCTGGGTGTTAAGACCTAGTGCAGTCGCTGAGACTACATGGGACTCCACTTCATTCTGCCGCCAATCCCCTGCCTGACCCTATTCCTTCTGTGCTGTGGCCTCCATTATTTTAATTGTGTACTGCAAACAGCGGAAACTGGAGGGAAAACATGATACATCAGCTTCATCCAGTCTTATTACATGCACACAATCATGGAGTGGTCAACCAAAAGCCCTAGTTCTAAGGAATGGATGTTCTCCATGCCTAGGTTATGGAAACATAGAGCTGGAAGGGACCCCAAGACCCCCTGCACAATGCAGGAAATTCAAAGCTACCCCTCCTCCCACATTCACACACTCCTTGTCATGCTGGAAGATGAGACTGGTGTTTATCATGCACGAGCCTCCAGAATGTACAAACACAATGATAAGCAATCAAATAAAATGTCAGGTTCAGGGCAGAGCTTAGCGCTTTTACTCTACCCAGGAGTTCTGGGATGCACAGATGTAATCACAAACAGTCAAGAAGAAGAGTTTGGATTTATACCCCTCCCTTCACTGCCCAAAGGTGTCTCAGAGCGGCTTACAAACTCCTTTCCCTTCCCCTCCCCACAACAGACACCCTGTGAGGTAGGGGGGGCTGAGAGAACTCTAACACAAACTGTCCTTGAGAGAACAGCTGCACCAGAGCTTGTGACTGACCCAAGGTCACATCAGCAGGTGCAAGTGGAGGAGTGGGGAATCAAACCCAGTTCTCCCAGATAAGAGTCCGCGCACTTAACCACTACACCAAACTGGCTCAAGGCAATAGCCAAGAGCAAAGTCAACAAAGCAGTACAAAGTCAGGAAGCCAAAGGTTCCTTCCAAAAGGCAGGGGGGCAGGAAGGCCTGGAGTAGGGGTGGGCATGAACTGGAAAAATGGAAGCTTCATGGAGGTTTGAGGCTTCAGGTTTTTCCAGACCCCTAACCATGAACTTCCACAAACTTCTCCATTGCACAAACTGGTTCATGCTTTGGTAGATTTGTGGGGCCATAGCCCATGCAGACGTGAGCCCCAAAAGCATTTAAATGACATCAGAGCCCACCACCGGCCTGCGACCCCACCCGAGTGAGCTCCAAAAAGTGAGCTCTACCTGAGTGAGCAACACATGGTTTTGAGAGAATGTGACTCCCATGTTCTGGCCATGAACCTCCATGTTTTTCATGGAGTGGGCTCTGAAGGTCTATAAAAGCTCAGGCTGTCCAACTCTACTGAGCTCCCAGAGTGAGCTCCGAAGGCCTTTTTAGGCCTTTGGAGCTCACTCTGGGAGCTCAGTCAAGTCGGCCTGACTTGACTGAGCTCCCAGAGTGGTCTCTGAAGGCTTTTATAGGCCTTCAGAGCCCACTCCATGACAAACATGGAGGTTTGTGGGCAGAACATGGAAGACATATTCTTCCAAAACCCTGCATTGCAAACCATGAACTGGCCTGGTTCATACTCAAACCAGGGTTCATTTGGGGGTTTGTGCCCATCCCTAGTCTGGAGTTTAGGGTCCAAAGCTGGAGAGCCAGGACAAGAGACAGGGGTTGGGTTTCTAGCTGAAAAACAAGCACAGGTTAGCAGGACCGAATGCAAGGCAACAAGCAAGGTAATACTTTGTTCATTGAGTGAATCAGCTTACAGAGGGGATGGCGAGCAAGGCTGCTTCCACAACTTTCCCTATGCAGCATGTTTCTTTTATGTGCCTGTTTAGGGGACTCATCCTTGAAGCACAGCTGTTGCTTCTTACCAGCTTGTCGTTCCTGCTCCCGTAACAACTCTGCTTCAGGAGTTAGTGCTAATCACCATTATGCAACTAACTGGGTGCTTCTTAGTCTCTCCTGAGCTGTCAAATGCTCCCTTTGTCTTCTGTGCTCAGCTGGTTCAGGAGACACTGGTGGTGACCTGCACTCTGATCTCTGTTCCATTTCTTTCGTGCCGTGTCAGAATAAGCAACCCCCATTTCCTGACGCTTCTTTTGCTGGCTCTGACTCTAAAGCCAGCTGCTCAAGCATGCATTCCACTCTTACATTTCCTCATCCTCAGAGGAGGAGGCAGCTGGCTGGCTCACAATACTCCTCTATGTGAACTCTGTGGAAATCCCTGGAGATTTGAGGGTGGAGCTAGGGGAGGGAGGGGTTTGGGGAGGGGAGGGACCTTAGTGGGTTATAATACTATAGACTCTGCCCTTCAAAGCAACCATTTTTTCCAGGGGAACTTGTCTCTGTAGTATGGAAATTAGTTATAATTCTGGGAGATCTCCAGGCTCCATCTGGAGGCTGGCAGCTCTGTATACCCCTTTTGATATTCACCCAAGAACTTCCACACTCCCCTGATAGCAGTAGGGTGGGGATACAAGGAACTTGCCTCAAGCTTAGTACCAAAAATGTTCACATAATATATTGTCACATTAAAATAAAGGGTGTAATGTTTCCAATATTGAACAATTGGGCACACTTTCAAGAAGAAGGGCAAAAATCCAGCTAATGGCTTGCTCAGAAGCTGTGTGAAGGCAGGAGGCCAAGCAGACAGGCACAGTAGCTGCCTTGCATTGGCCTGATGCCTGCCACAGTAAAAGTTCATGCAAGCATTAAAGACCTTGGGCAAGCAAGGGGAATAGTAGAGATGTATGTCTTGCCAACTTGCAACTGCTGGACAGTGGGTCAGCAGGATTTCCACCCAGGAGCTTCTGAACAGTAAACTACCTGAGCACTAAGATGTTTTGCAGATTACCTGGCTTTAGCAATTACTTTTAACTATTGGTAGGGAAGAAACAGACATGGGCCCCGGTCACATGGAGCATTTGCCACGCGGAAGCCACGATAGTCTGGCAGATTTTCCAGGCGCGATCACACCAGAACATCTGGAAAGCGTAGCACACCCGTGGCCAACCCATGGCAAGCTGCCAAAGCTGCACAGTTAAAAAGTAGCACATTGAATGCGCTAGCAAATGGTTTGCCATGGGCTGCCCACGGAACCATTCAGTGTGATCGTGCCAGTGTGTGGCTTTCCCCGGCTGTCCCCATTTATGTGCATGCACTGCCTGACGAAACCAGGGTATGCCGCCGTCGCGTCTGATCACATTCTGATCGCAATTAGACCTAATTGCGCCGGTGCAAAGAGCCACGCCTCCCCCCCGCGTTATCTGGCCCGTGTGACCGGGGCCATTGTTAAGAGGTTTCTGTTCCTTGGCTCAATCATCAGCCAGAAGGGAGACTGATGAAGAAGCTCTGACATGCCAAACCTTATGCCCCCAAAATCTTGTTGGGCTCTGGACTCAAGTCTAGCTGTCCAAAAGGGAGGCTGCAACCGAGAGATCAGAAGGAGGTCAGAAGGAGGCGGAACTGGGAAGGGTCTTTAAGCGTGAGGAGGTGCTGCTGGAGACCAAGACCAAGATAATTCGTGCCATGGTATCCCCCCCCCCCGCCCATTACTATGTAGAGATGTGAATGTTGGACTGTGAAGAAAGCTGAAAGGAAGAAAATTGATTCGATTGAAATGTGGTGTTGGATGAGAGTTTTATGGATCGATATGGCAGCTATCTGTTCGTGTGCAATTCCCACCTTGGGGAACATCCTGAGAAGGCCAGGAAGGCTCCCACACTTCTATCATTCCACAGAATGTGACAGACCGTCATGTTCAAGAGGGCATTTTTTAAAAAGTGATAAGTTCTGTCGTGGAATGAACAGGTCAGGCCTGGGGGCGCCATTATGATCAGACCGATCATCTGATTCAATATAAGGCAGCTTCACGGGGAAGGACTGTGGCTTGGTGGTAGAGCCTCGGCTCTGCATGAAGAAGGTCCCAGGTCCAGTGCGCAGCGCCTCCAGTGGAAAGGGCCAGGTAGCAGGTGATGTGAAAGACCCCGGGCAGTCTCAGTAGACAATACTGAGTAGACAATACTGACCATGATGGACCGATGGTCTGGTTCAGTATACGGCTGTCTTTGTGTGTTCAGGGAGAGCTGATATGCTTCGGGGAGTCCCCCGCCAGCCTTCCCCATCGCTGCCCTTTCCCATAGGAAGCGGGAAAGCAGAGCAAGATGGCAGCTGATGAGGGAGGGTCCTTGCAGGCCAGGATGCTGGTGAGCAACTGCAGGGGGATTAGTTTCTGTTGGGAGGCATGGAAGTTGTGGTTTGCAGTGACTCCTGTTCCATCTGTTGATCTAGGAGTGCCAGTTTGGTGTTGTGGTTAAGTGCGCGGACTCTAATCTGGGAGAACCGGGTCTGATTCCCCACTCCTCCACTTGCACCTGCTGGATGATCTTGGGCAAGCCATAGTTCTCTCAGAGGTGTTCTTAAAAGAGCAGTTTCTGTCAGAGCTCTCTCAGCCCCACCTACCTCACAGGATGTCTGTTGTGGGGAGGGGAAGGGAAAGGAGTTTGTAAGCCTCTCTGAGACTCTGAGTGAAGGGTGGGGTAGAAATCCAACCTCCTCCTCCTCTTCTTCTTCAGTGACAATTCTCCAGCACTCCTGCAGCACATCTAGTTCTGGAGAATGAAGCCCCCAAAGATTCTGCATTCTCTGACCAGCTCAAGCTTGCCAACAAGGTTCGGGAAAGGGGAGGTCAGGTGGTATGCTCCTTATGAACTTCAGTCTTCAGTGGCTTGGCTCTGAGTCAGCTCAGGAGGAGGCCTCCTGCAGTTCCCCATCACAGTCAGCAACATCGTGTCTTCCTGAGTGCTCCAAGGAAATTCAAGAGAGGGTCTTGTATGGAAGACAAAGGATCCATCCATCCCATCCTGTGCCAGCTTAATTGGGAATCGGTTGCACTGGACTCAGCGGAACTTACTTCAGAATGAAGATCTATGGTATCAAGTTGTGATGAATGTCCTAAGGGAGGGGTCCCCAAATTTTGGGGTCTGGGGGCACATTTGGAACCTTGAGAGGAGGTGGTGAGGGCCACTCTAAAATGGCTGCCGCAAGGTGGGGAGCCAAACCCAAAATGGCTGCCCCTGGAGGTGGAGCTCAGTAGAATACCTCCCCCCTCCTGGGAAGAAGGAAAGTCTGAAGGGGAAAAGAGAGCCACATGCTGATGAAGGAAAGCCCAGGTGCTCAGCAGTCCTCCTGGTCCAGGTGGAAAACCTTTTCACTGGAAAGAGGGCAGCCAACAAGCCCTGCCTTGCACTTTCTGGAAAGCTTGGGGGGCATCAGGGAAATCATGTTGCCCACGGACACCCCGTTGTGGGACCCTCTCCTAAGGCCAGAGCTTCTGTCTAGGGGCGCCAGATCCCCCCCCCGGCCACTGGTGGGGGGTGGGAGGAAAGGTTCCCAGATTCAGGTTACTTCTGAAAATTTGGGGATGGAGCCTGGGGAGGACCGGGGCCCCAGTGGAGTACAGTGTTGTAGAGCCCACCCTCCAAAGCATCCATTTTCTCCAGGAAAACTGATCCCTGCAGTCTGGAAATGAGCTGTAATTCTGGGGGATCCCCAGGTCCCACCTGCAGGCTGGCATTCCTATGGTGGATACGGTGCATGAGGCTGTCGTGATTTGTTTTGTGACAACTTCAAGCCAAATAAAAATTATGCAAGACCTTCTTTTTTAAATTACACTTTTGAAATCCACACAATGGGGGAAACAGAAGGGGGAAAACAGGGAGTTTGCAAGTAAGGGAAAGAGAGTTCTCAAAGGGGTGGGATGATTCCGGACCGCCCCCTAAATCCCCCCCGCATGCCGGTGCTACGATCACGCCCGGCAACCCTAAAACAGACTGGTTTACATAGTGATAAAAGAACAGAGAGCCCCAGGAAACACCAGCCAGCTGTGGCTCATCCTGCATTAATTAAGAGGGAACCAACAATAAAAAGCCTCTAAGTGAAATTGCCGTGCGGCCAGCTGCTAATTTGTTTGGAATCAAATCTGCTTTCATCTCCCCTCCCGCCCGCCCACCCTCTGATACATTTGGACACATGAACATTCCTCTGAAAATATGTTCCTCGTTTTTTTATTATTATTTTTGCCATATCTTCTTCCTTTTCTTCCAGGGTAATATATTTTAGGACTATAAATTTAGATAGTGGTATAAAACACTCCACAGTTGTTTTTTAAAGAAGCAAATATAGTCAGTGAAAAAGATATCTTGGAATGGTTTTTTTTTTTTTGCTCCAGAGAACTAAGTGAATCTATATTCTACATAAGCTAGAATTTACAAAGTTTTTGAACTTTTAAGCTTCAAGTTAAGGATAGGGAAAACTGGTTTTCAGAGACATAACATACAGTTTTGAAAGCAGTTCACATTTTGAATTGATTACTTAAACCTAAGGTGACATTCCCTGTATCTCGTAACCACAGAAACTCATTGAAACAATCATGAATATCATGTGCGAACCATCCTGTTTTTTGGGGGGAGGGGGAGTGAGAGAGAACTTAGTGATGCTTGCAGAATCCTCCTGTTACCAGTTTCTCTACAGATTGAGGGGTTTCACATGACCTGGTTTGGTTTCTGACATAGAAACAATCAGGGCTTTTTGTAGCAGGAACTCCTTTGAATAATAGGCGACACACCCCTAATGTAGCCAATCCTCCAAGAGCTTACAGTAGCCCCTGTAAGAAGAGCTCTATAAGCTCTTGGAGGATTGGCTACATTAGGGCGGTGTCGCCTAATAGGCAAAAGGAGTTCCTGCTACAAAAAGAGCCCTGGAAACAATGAATTAGGGACCCTGAATTATTCTGTTGTTTTTAATTTCTGAATTTTGTCATTCATTCTGCATGTAGGTAGTTCATTCATGTCTTTTCTAGGGATTTACACTGATGCTTCCTTTGGTTACAGTGTTCCATGCGCCTCAGCGTTTAGTCATGCTGGCCACATGACCATGGAAAAGTCTATGAAGAAGAAGAGAAGAGATTGGATTTATACCCCGCCCTTCACTCGGAGTCTCGGAGTGCCTTACAAACTCCCTTCCCCTCCCCACAACAGACGCCCTGTGAGGTCAGTGGGGCTGAGAGAGCTCTTGACAGAAACTGCTCTTTTTTCAAGAACAGCTCTTATCAGAACTACGGCTTGCCCAGGGTCATCCAGCAGCTGCAAGTGGAGGAGTGGGGAATCAAACCCGGTTCTCCCAGATTAGAGTCCGCACACTTAACCACTACACCAAACTGGCTCAGGATTGGCTCTTTGGCTTGGAAATGGAGATGAGCACCGCCCCCTAGGTTCATTTCCGACTGGCTTTTGAGCAAGGGGAACCTCAACCTTTTCCTCCTTTTGGTTCATTCTCCATTCACTATTTTTTTCTTTAAGACTTTCTCTTTGTTTTGTTTAATATAGTCATTAGGTTGATTTGTTTTCTGTTATTGCGTTTGGTTTTCACTTCCACCGGCTTCAGCAACAAACACCAGCATTCTGAGTAGTTATTTCCTTCACTATCGAGTAGCATGAAATTCTCAGAATGGGGCCCTTCCTCCATGGAATCCTCCCTGCTGAATGCTAGGCAAAGGAATACGAAGATGTATCCCAGCGTTATTGGCAGTGGGCAGGTGAGTTTGAAACTCCAGATGCTAGTGGAAGAATTCATGAGCAGCCTCAGGAATGGAGGATGGAAGGCAAGTCAGGGGACGGAAGTTACCAAGGCTGATTTCCCACTACAGCTGCCTTGGGGTTGCGCCACCGTTTGCCCCAATACTATTTGTCAATTTCACACCCAAAGCCGCGGGGCTGCATTTGACCCGCGGCTTCGCTCAATTTCCCCACAGTTTCGTAATCCTCAAAAAACAGGATCAGGAAACTGCAGGGGAAATCGGGCAAAGCCACGGGTCAAATGCAGCCCCGCGGCTTCGGGTGTGAAATTGACGAATAGTATCGGGGCAAACGGCGGCGCAACCCTGAGGCATCTGTAGTGGGAAATCAGCCCAAGTGTCTTGGTGTAGCAAGACTCCTGTTCTTTGAAAGCCACACTGACAGACTCACAACTAGCACTATCTTTATTGTTACCATGGAATCAGGTGGCCCACATGTCTGTGTTGGGGGGGAGGGTGTTGGGGGAGGGTGTCTGGAGCCCATGTAGACACAAGTGTATTCCAAAGTGGTATTATGGGTGTGGTGGCTACTGAACACAAATTAAGCGGCCTTCTCCTGAATCAGGGAGACGATAAGGCCACACTGTAAAGTAGGAGAAAAGGGGAGCAAGGTGCACGGCTGAGCAGTCTTATTAGGTCTTCTGGGTCCCTCTGCATTTCACTATGTGCTTCGTCAGGGGATCTTACATAGAGACTTCTCTGGCTGCCAGCCTGAACAACTGGATCCAGGTGGGAGCCAGAGGAGTTTCTATGTAAGATCCCCTGACGAAGCACATAGTGCAGGGATCTGGAAGATCTAATAACACTGCCCAGCCTTGCACCTTATACTGAATCAGACCCCTGGACCATTCAAGGTCAGTACCGTCTACTCAGACTGGGAGTGGGGCCCTAGGTAGAAGTCTTCGACGTCACCTACTGGCTGGTCCTTTTTAACTGGAGATGCTGAGGACCAAACTCGGGACCTTCTGCACACAGGGTTCCCAGCCTCCAGGTGGGACCTGGAGATCCCCCAGAATTACAACTGATCTCCAAAGAAGTAACGAAAATGGCTGCATTGGAGGGGGATCCTCTGGCCTCAGACTCTGCTGAGGTCCCTCCTCTCTACCAACCCCCCTCCCCAGGATCCACCCCCCAAATCTCCAGACATTTCCCCACCCAGAGTTGGCAACTCTATAAGCATGCCAAGCAGAGGCTTCTCCACTGAACCACAGCCCCGCCCTAAATCTTCCCTGAATCCTATTCTAAATTCCAAGGTTCAATTTTCTTAGCTACAAAGGATAGATAAAAGTCAGATGACATGATTTAAAAGGCAATGGAAGCTCCAGAGCCCTGCAACTGTCGAACCAGCATAAATACCCAGCTGGGACCAGCCCAGACAGATCCTGCATCCGAAAGAAACTCAACGTGGCTCTCCCAGGGTGTGGATGCATAAAAAGGGTACCCCCAATGGAGGGATGTGGGGTGATTAAAGGCAAGACAGTTCTACCAAAGCTAGAGGCTCTAATGCACCAAAGGCATGAAAGTCCAGTTGCAGAGGAGATCCATGTGACACAAAAGTGGGAGAAATGCTGGGGCAGAGGAGAGGAGGAGATGGTCAGGCGAGGAGAAGAATGGCTGGGGAGGACCTAGGCCTGTGCTTTGGTTAAAGCTGGAATCTGGGAGGGGACTGGAGTGTGGGAGGGAGAGAGGAGCAGTGGGCAGAGCTGGAACTCTGTTCAGAGAAAAGGAGGCCGTGGGTGAGAACGGCTCTGGTGGGGTGTCAGTTTCCCCAGATAGTCAGTCAAACACCAAGCTTCTTCAGAAGATAGTGTTTATTACAAGACAATGCTGGAGATGCAGTTACAAGCTCTTTGTCAGTGATACTTTGAAACAGCAAGCAGTCTAAGTTATAGCCCATTCAAATGGCCTCCCCTAACCCCTAAGCCAATAGCTACCTTGTGCGTGCGCATGAAACCCCCAAAGCAAACGTTTAAGAAAATAACCCAGACCAGTAAATTCCCAGCGCCAGGATGGGAGCGACATGAGACCCAAGGTCAGGCAAAGTTGTTAAGATACAAAACAGACACTACTAAATCAGTGAGAGACTAGAGGCTCCAAACCCTCCCGCATTCCAGTAGTTGAATGAACGCCTCCTTCTGTTTTACAATGGCAGGGTACCTAGACATGGGGCTTGGATGAGATGGAAGCCAGACAGGCAGGAGGGAGGAGGCGAGGGTTGCCTGCTCTGAGTTGGGAAATCCCTGGAGATTTCGGGGTGGAGCCTGTGGAGGGTGGGGTTTGGGGAGGGGAGGAGGGGTCTCAATGGGATAAAATGCTGTAGAGTCTACCCTCCAAAACAGCCACGTTCTCCAGAGGAACTGATCTCTGCAGTCTGGAGATGTTGTGATTCTGAGCATGGAGGCAGGCAGCCCTAGACAAGGTGGGAGAAGTGCAGGATCCAGTGTGTGTCCGTAGCCAGATGCTGGGAGGATTCTGGGGACAGCGCTCTTAAATAATATGCCCCAGCCCCACCAGTGTTTGATCTCTTCCTTGGTTCCCATAACTCAAGTGCCCCTCAGGTGTGTGCCCTGCATGTGGCCAAGGGGAGGGAGCTTCATGTTACAGTGCCTACCCACTGAGACTGGGGGGTCCTGGCTGCCGTCTGCACACCACTCAGGAGAACTCTGATTGACTGTTAACTTAATTGTGCTGCGACTGTGGAAAGGCAAGTGGGGGGGAATTCTATGCCATTCCAGTTGAGTTCCACAAGTGTTTTCTCTGGCATAACGCTACACTGTTGTGGACCACTGAGTGAGACAGGATGCTGGACTAAAAGGACCACTGGCCTGATCCAGCAGGGCTCTTCTGATGTTCTTATAGTGTTTGGACTTAGCCCATGAGCATACAGGCGGTTTGGCCCAGCACAGCCACTCCTCCCCTCTGGATCAAATGGGCACAGTCAGACGGCCACATCTGTCAGGCATTTCCCAGCCGTACTTATCCCGTCATAGGACGACTTGGATCTGGGTTAAAAAGGCACCACATCACAAGTGGTATTTTCAGTTCCCTGCACAGTCATTGCACATGGCCGTATGTCTGAATGTGGGGGAGCGCGTGCAGAATGGATTTGGAAGCCTGAACCTGCAGATCCATTCTGTCGCTAGGGAGGGTTTTTTAAATGCCTACATGTGCACATATGTGCGTGCATGCACACTTATGTGTGCACATGAATTTTGAGGGGGGGGGGTTTGGCAGTGTGCTCCATGGCTGAGGTGCTGCAATAATGTGGCTGCTTTACCACAGGATGTCTCCGTGGGTAACCCACAGCAGGGTGTGCTGTGTGGCCGATATGCCCCACAACGCTTTCAACCAGTTCAATTAGAGGCGGCACTATATCGCGCCAAGCCGCCAGTGTGGCCACGGCCTTAGGCTGACAGGGTTTGGGAAGCCAGCTAAGTCATTCTCTTCCACTGGCACACCTCCGATACCAACCATGTCTGGCTCCTATGCTGGTGCTAGGGAAACATCACAACATTTGCCACCACGAGGCAGTGTGAGTTCTCACCCCATGAAGTTTACAGACCAGCCTGAAGACTGTGTGCGGTCAAATTCTCATTCGCACCACAGTCAGGGAGATGCGAGCGCCCTTTTCCTCCTTCCCCAGTACCCTCAAGCGGTGGGGGTAGTGGCCTGCTGTAAAACAAAAACAGGCGGCTAAACCCTGCTGCCTTCCCCCATGACCTTAGCATGCTGCACTCTAATGCTTTCACACTCTTCTCCTAGTCCAGCTGATTTCTCTTACTGGAGCTGGACTGACAGAAAAATCCTTCCAGCACCAGAGGAAGGCGTGGGAACTGGACATTTCCATTCACCTTCCCGCGGTGTTCTCCCAGTGTGAGGCAGAGTCATCTTTGTCCCTGCCTCTATCAAAACATGTGTTGTTTAAGTAAAGTAGGGTTTGGGGGTTAAGTCAGCTGTTCACCTTTTGTTCTGTTTCTTTGTAGCACAGTGTGATGTCTCCCTTGGGCATTGAACCATCAGAATGAAACTCGTTAGTGGCATAATTCTAGGTTCAAACTGTCACCAGTACAACTTCTCTCAGGAGCATTCATAGATTATTTATTTATTAAAATATTTGCACCCTGTCTTTCCTCAGGGCTCATGGAGGCTTCCAAATCCAAATTAAAAATAACCAAAATTTAAAACATGGTCCCCCAAGGTACCCCCCCCCAGTATTTCCCTTGGTGCCCTCCAAGCTGTTCAGAAAGAGCCAGGCAGGGCTTGTTACCAGCTGCCCTCGTTCCAATGGAAGGGTTTTCCTCTGGTGGATCAGGAGGACTGTGAAGCACCCGGGGCTCTCCTGAGTCATCATCATGTGGTTCTATTTCCCCTTCAGGCTTTCCTTCTTCCCAGGAGGAGGGGGGAAGGAGCAGTGTTCCCTCTAAGCTGATGTCAGAAATGCTTCTTTGATGTTTCTCACTGAATCCATTGTTATGTGTTCCCTACCCTGCTTTGCTGCTTTGCGCTTGTGTAGCTATGCAGGCAGAAACGTGGGAGCTTCTTCCCTGCCGCTTTTCCTTATCACGGTGGCCTTGAATGTAGGCTTTGGACTATTCTTGTGTTGCTGAGAATTTTCCAGTCCTGGGAAGGCAAAGGGAGGGGGAGTAGTCTCCCGCTCATGAAGTATTTCTCCCGCCGGGAGTTTCCCGCGCGTGCACTCATATTTCATTTGCTAGGCGCTTTTTTGCATCACACTATAAGTTAGCTTGCATTGCTTCGCCCCCATTCCTGACAATGACCTCCTACTGTGGGTTTTAGCAAGATTATCCAATAAAACCTTTCTTTGCATAAGAATGCCTGGATCCACTTGTTATTGAACCTGACAGCTGAGTTAGTGTGAGCTAGCTCACAGTTTTTCAGCCTCCGACTCATACATTTTTGTCTTTGCTCAGGAAGGATGGCTCCAGAGCCAACTAATTTATGCAGCAGCCAAATTGTTTGCTCACAACTTTAATGCCAGTAGGAGGGAGGCTGGGTATAAGAACATAAAAAGATAAATAAGAACATAACATAAGAACATAAGAGAAGCCAATGTTGGATCAGGCCAGTGGCCCATCCAGTCCCACACTCTGTCACACAGCGGCCAAAATATACCAGGTGCCATCAGGAGGTCCAGCAGTGGGGCCAGGACACTAGAAGCCCTCCCACTGCTGTCCCCCCCCAGCACCAAGAATAGAGTGCATCACCTGCCCCAGACTGAGAGTTCCCATCCATACCCTGTGGCTAATAGCCACTGATGGACTTCTGCTCCATATGTTTATCTAATTCCCTCTTGAGGCTGTCCATGCTTGTAGCTGCCACCACCTCCTGTGGCAGTGAATTCCATATGTTAATCACTCTTTGGGTGAAGAAGGACTTCCTTTTATCCATTCTAACCCGACTGTTCAGCAATTTTATTTACTTATTTATTTATTTATTAGATTTATAGGCTGCCCTCCCCGCAAACGGGCTCAGGGCAGCTAACAAACTGGACACATATGCCAATAATTAAAACAGTTAAAAACAAGATAAGACAATCATTTATAGTCATTTATAACAGTACAAAGTGCTCTTGCTGTCTCAAAAAGATCTTCAGTAACAGGATGGCCTCCTGGTGGTGGTGGTCCCTAATCGATGATATCAGTTCCAGGCAGCGCTGTCGTTCATTTGTCACAGGGCCATCTCACCCCCCGATGTTACCCAGCCCAGTTGTTGTTGGTGGTGCAGCGGTGGCAGCTCCTACTTGAAAGCCTGGCAGAAGAGCTCTGTCTTACAGGCCCTGCAGAACTGCACAAGGTCCCACAGGGCCTGGATCTCCTCCGGGAGCTCATTCCACAAGGTAGGAGCTGCCGCCGAAAAAGCCCTGGCCCTGGTTGCTGCAAATCTGGGCTCTTTGGGGCCTGGAATCACCAGGAGATGTTGTGTCCCCGACTGTAGTGCCCTCAATTTCATTGAGTGCCCGTGAGCTCTTGTACTGTGAGAAAGGGAGAAAAGGACATCTTTCTCTACTTGCTCTATACCATGCATAATCTTATAAACCTCGATCATGTCACCCCTCAGCCGTCATTTCTCCAAGCTAAAGAGCCCCAAGCGCTTTAACCTTTCTTCATAGGGAAAATATTCCAACGCTTTTAACATTCTAGTTGCCCTTTTCTGCACTTTTCCCAGTGCTATAGTATCCTTTTTGAGGTGTGGTGCCCATTCAGCTCCACCTACTGTGGTGGCCATTTTAGGGTGGTGCTCACCCACAGGCTCTAACAGATTGGAGCTCTCTGGTTTAAAGCATGCAAAATAAAACTTCAAAGAAGCCTGCAGTCTTGCTGTTATGTACTGGGATTGAATCATTCCTGACTGAATCACCCCAGAGACTGGCTGAGCTTGGAGCAAAAGAACAATAGCCTGCCAGGATTCTGAAAGTAACCGATCTAGTAGTACATAGCCTATCACTGGAAGTGGTGTGTGGCAATTGCATGCTATTTAACAGAGCTGAGGCTCTGGAGTCTTGTCTTGTGCTTGCTGAAATCACTAATAAAGTAGACTGGATCACTAGGCTTGTGGTCTGTTCATCCACGGAACCCCCACTATTTGACACTTGCGGTGGTGGAAAGTGACACTGAGTAGCAGCTGACTTACAGGGATCCCCTCATGGGCCTTTCAAGGCAAGAGATGTTAAGAGGTGTAGAGACCCTGGACTTCCTTACTGGTCTCCTATCCAACTACTAACCAGGGCTGACCCTGCTTAGGCTCTGAGATCTGATGAGATCGGGCCAGCCTGGGCCCTCCGCATCAGGGCAAGTTTGCAGGCTGGCCTTAAGACTGAGTGTTGCCTGCAGTCTCAACACCATTAAAAGCCCTGATGCAGGGAATGCCCTTGCAGCATGTCTGGAACATTTCTAAAACCAGCGCCCTTCTCCCCTCCCCAGGGAGATTGTTCCACCTGCTTTGTGCTACAGAGGGAAAGGCATGAGCTCTAATGAATCCCGGGCAAGCCGTCTTCAGTGGGAGAAAAGCCAGTATTGCAAGAAAGTTTTGTTATGCATATTTATAGCCCAATTTTCATTGAAAGCTCAGCTTTTCAGGACGATGCATGTCCAATACTTGTCAAACCTCCGTCTGAAGTCTTGGAATTGCACCACACATGTGTGTTTTGAAGTGGCTCATCCTCGGCAATGTTCAGACAACAGTTCAAGGACATGAGTGTGGTAACTGACAGCCTCCTCAGAGTCCAAGGGATGGTCGAATCTGCATTTGTCTTTCCCACTGGTGTCACAGCCTTCTGTCTCCATCTTCAAAAAAACTGTCTACATCTGCTTTCGTTTTCACACTTCAACAGTTCTACATGGAACATTTTGAAAAAAACAGCTTTAGAATCTATACTCCACAAACCAACAGTCTGGTTCTGGCACGTAGATGATACCTTTATCATATGGAGCCGTGGAAAAGTAGAATTGATGAAGTTTTTAGACCACCTCAACAACATCCACCCCAACATAAGATTCACCATGGAAAAAGAAGTCAAGGAAAAACTCTCTCAGCAAAAAAGAGGCATAATCAAAACATTAGTAGACCGTGCAAGATGGACATGTGAACCACACTTTCTCAATGATGAACTAAATCATCTTAACCACACACTTCAAGCAAATGGCTACTCTAAGAATGAAATCAGAAGAGCGATTAAACCAAAGGTAAAACAAACAACTGAGGAAAAACAGTCTCCCACAGGAAAAGTGTTTTTGCCATACATCAAAGGAATCATGGATCAGATGGGAAAACTTATGAAAAAACACAACCTACAAACAGTATTCAGACCCACCAGAAAAATACAACAGATGCTACAATCGGTAAAAGACAGAAGAGACCCACTCACTTCTGCAGGAGTATACCGCATACCATGCAGTTGTGGACAAGTTTACATCGGGACCACACAGCGTAGCATTCAGACAAGAATAAAAGAACATGACAGACACTGCAGACTTGGCCAACCTGAAAAATCAGCAGTGGCTGAACATAGCCTAAACCAAACAGGACACAGCATTTGGTTCCAGGACACTGAAAGACTGGACAACACTTCCAGTTACCATGTCAGATTACACAGGGAAGCCATTGAAATTCATAAACATAAACACAATTTCAACAGGAAAGAAGAGAGTTTAAAAATAAATAGGGCATGGTTTCATGTACTGAAAAACACAAAATGCTCTACAGCTGGCAATAGCACTACAGATAAGATTAGAGTTTCAATAGCCATTCCACACACAAAAGAACCTCCTCAAACCTCCTCAGGAAACAGTCCATAGACAAAAGAACCTCCTCAGGAAAGCTCCTCCATTAGCATGTTCATAGCCTGGAGAACTACACAAGATAATTGACTCAGCCCTACCCCACCTTCCAGAGTAGAAATAAATTACTTCCCTACCATTTTTCTGCTCACTTTGACATAAAGAGTACTCCATCTTTCTGTGTTATACCTCTGAGGATGCCAGTCACAGCTGCTGGTGAAACGTCAGGCCCTACAATGCCAAGACCATGGCCACGCAACCTGGAAAATTTACAGCAATTAATGAACTCCGGCCATGAAAGCCTTCAACAACATAGTGCTAGCATACTTTTGCATGTCTGTGTGTGTTTATTGTCCTCTCATGGTGACTCCACTGTCATTGCACCTCCACACTGCTTTAAATGAATCTTCTCCAAACAACTCTTCAAACAAGCATAGAGAAAGGCGATGTCACAGCAGCACAAAACTGATTTTAAAATGCAAATGCAGATTTGACCCAAGTTGGAGACGAGGGCAACTGCCGTTGTGGCACAACATGAGCACCTCAGTCATGTTCAGAGATGTCACATCTGGTCAAATGGCTGGGCTATTTGTAGGGTCTTGTCTCTTCCTCCTTGAACCATCTGAATAATATTTTAACATCATAGATGCCACCTACTTCTATGAGAAGGGAGGGAAAGGGAGACTGGCAGCCTTGCTAAACAGTGGCATGCTAATGCAGGAGAACGAGTCAATGACCTCTGTCAAAGGGGGTTCTCCCGCTCATGTAATCTTGAGTTATGGAACTGATTGGAAGCCTAATACTAGCTGGTCCTGTGGAATACATTCTTAAATTAAATGGTGTGATGTGCTGTACAGCCAGAAGTTTTCAGTGCCACGTGAAAGGAACTGGGTGCCCACTGGCTTTGATTATCAAATTTAATTATCTCGGACCTGCAGAAACAAGATGCGGTGCCCTGAATTGTCACAGGTGATTCTGCATGACAGCTTGGACATGAGGATGTGGGAGACTGCGAAATGGCAGAATGCATCACAGCCGAAGTAGACATATTGACAGTGCACATCCAGTCTTTTGTATATGTGGGGATCTGATTTTGTATCAAAATGAGGGGGGGGCTTAACCGTCTCCCTCTATCTTGTCACAGTTAGTAGCCCAAATTCACTTCTTCTCCAGCCTTGACTCAGCTGGGGTGGCTGACTGCAAATAGGTATGACGGAAGGGTGCCAGGTTCAGTTCTCCTCAGTCGTATAGCCCTCACGATGTGAAAATCAGTCACTTTATTCATTGATGTGGCACACGTGTTCAACAAAATATTGCACCAGTGTTTTGATTTTTTCCTAATTTGATTTCTCTTTTCTCCATGCCTCTACATGTGTATCTATCTGTTTTTTGGGGGAAATGTTGCATTTTTGCTGTATATATTTCTTGTTTTATCAGCCTTTCAGTAGGTCTTCCAGTCTGCTACAGAATGTGTTGTTGTGTTTACTTTAGAGTGCCAATTTTTCCTGCACTGTATAAGCCAACACTATAAAAAGAACTTCTATGTAAGTTCATTTACTACTGAGGCTTCTGGAAGCCTTTTACCATAAACAGAAAAACTAAGCAAATTATGAATAAAATATGAAGTCATGGGGAATGCCCTCCTTAGGGCTTGGTTGAACAGGTTCCTGGATTACACAGCTTCATTTCTAGTTTCTGGAGTGCTTGTGACTTTCCCCACAGCATTGTGGAAATTTAAATATTAACCTTTTTGTCAGGTAGCCCATTCAAGTGTATGGTATGCAGGAGGAGTATTCTGTCTGAACTTTTCCACACTATTACTGTCTCTTATCAGGTCTATGACCTTCATTCTCCAGCTGCTGGAGATTCGTCTGGGAACCATAATGGTTTCTAGGATTGTTTTGCTAGCTAGCCTGCTGCTTTTTCCCGTGCGTGCAATTTGTATTCATTGGCTTCTGCTATGGGGGGGGGGGAGTGTACAGGTTTCATAGTAACAGGACTTGGACCTTCCTTATCTCCTGGACTGGAGGTGAGAGGGTTCAAGAAACCTGCACATGGTGGCTTAGCATTGTGGGATCCTGAACTGGAGTCCAGTTACAATAATTTTAGGGTTCCTTACCCTGCGCAAAGTTCCGTATGCATGAGACTGCAAAGGTGTTTTGTTGTTTTACAATACTGTTAGCCAGGAATTTGGATTCATAGCTGGGGAGATGAAAGTTTCTCCCTGGGGGAAGAGGTGTTTCTCCTCACCACTGAGGAAGTGGGGAACCCTGACGAGTTCTGGAATGCCCCAAGCAGTGGAGCCCCGTTGTATGCTGAAAAAAGGTGCCTTTGTACCAGAGAGAGGTGGAGCACCAAGCACACAGGGTTGAGCAGACCGTCCCTGGCTCCACAAATCCCCTTGATGCAAGGAGAACCACAGAGGAATGGAGCCTGCTGAAGCCTGCACAGCTGGCTACCTCCTGGGATCCCCAAGACGGCCTGGCAACCAAGAGGGTCTGAGCTATACGGAGTGCTGAAGTTCGCTGAATCTCCGTGAAGGAAGGATGTTGGTGAGCTGCCTCGGAGAGCTGTCCTTGGTGTCGAGGTCTGTGGAGAGATGTTCTAGACAACATCTGGCTGCCTGGAAAGAGGCTGTTTGTATTGGAGGTGAAGCTGGACCTGCTTGATGCATGCGTGGGCATGGGGAGAGGCACTGTTGGGAGATCCACTCACCCAATGGCTGGAAAGCCTGTCCCAGCACTCGTTGCTTTGGAAGTGCCAGATGGACTTGCTCAGAGCATGTGTGGGCATGGGGGAAGGTGCTGTTGGGGGATCCACTCACCCAATGGCTGGAAAGCCTGTCCCAGCGCCCAAATCCCAGCGCACTCAGTTGCCAACAGCCATGGAGGAGTTGAACACTCCTGCTTCGCCTGTCAAGATTGTCTACCATGTTTGCCTCCCAATACAAGAGTGATGTGCCAGACCAGCCCCTCGCCTTGTGAGCCGACTGTCACCAGGAGGGAAGTCTTTATTTGGTGGTGCTATGCGAAGAGTCGGACTCGACTGTGCGACTGAACAACAACAAATGCCCTACTGTTACCTGACCTGTGTTTTTTTTGTTTGTTTGTTTTACTTGTTTTCCTTTTCTGTACAAGGGAACCAAATGCTTGAAATGCTTTTGTATACTTGTTTCTTGATGCCTTATGCTTCATGAAAATGAGATGGTTCTTGATGCCTTGATGCTGATAGGAAGATCAAGCCTATACTTTTACTTGCATTGCCTAACCAGATTGTTTGTTTTCCATCACCTGACCTGTGTTTTAACTTGTTTTCCTTCCTGTAAAGAGGGGATCACATGTTTGAATTTTTTGTTGTTGCTGTAAGTTGAACCTGAAGTTGTGGATAGCAACTTCATGAGAAAGAAATATTTTCTTGGTATATGCTGATTCTCAGAATCTGATTGCAGATGCTTTATCCAGAATTTACTGTTTTGAAGACCAAACCACCACTGGTACTTGAATTATCTAACTTGAATGTTTGCTTTCTGTAACTTGAATGTTTGCTTTCTGTAACTTGAAATGTGCTTACCTGTTTTCCTTTCTGTAAAACAGACCCAACTGGTTGAAATGCTTTTGTAAGCGTGTGCCTGAGGTTTGACCATGGTAGCCTCATGAATGCTGATTGTTTGTTTTTTTCTGAGTATTCCTTACACATTATATTTTGTATTCTCGGATATATTCTGCTAATGTCTTCTTGATTCTGTTTGATTTCTGTAGGTTGTGACCTGTATCTTCACATGTATGCATGACCCTAAGGAGTAGGTTAGATGTAATTTGAGGAATGCTCCCTGAAATTACATCTTTGAAGGGGGAAGGTGTATAGGAAAAGACTTTCCTGGTTCACTCATACTAGGCCCAAATAGCCTAGCTGAGAACATGTCCCTGTGACTTTTGACACCTGCACAGATGGCATGCACAGATGCCAGGCCTAGATATCCATTTCAAAAGCCACTTTGGCACCTCTGAGGGGAAGACCAGACATCAAGACTCTTCCCAAACTTCAAAGCACAGCAGACGTGCCTTCAGCACATACGCAATGGCCGCTGGGCATGCCTTTCGACCCTATCAGGATTGGGTAAATGGCCATACTCAATTGTGACAAGGGTAGGAGGGGATTATCCTCACCCTATGAGAAAAGACACAGAACTCTCTTGGAAGGAGGGCACCTTTCTATGAGTTAATCTCTGTTTGGATTACAAACCTGAAACACTGAATTTTGCTAGTGGGCAACAAGCTGGCCTTAATTGCCTACTGCAAGCATGTGGTTCCTCTTTAAGGTGCCCTGGGCAATGGACTTTGTTCTACCTGGTCAATGGACCCTGAAGGACTGGTAACTATGGAATATCTCTATGTGTAGCAAGAGCTGTGTAAAGATATAGGCCTTGTTCTTTGCTTTCTAATCTTTGCAAGTCTCTTGTCATATAACTGCTTTGCTTAATAAAGATCTTAAATAGATTAATCTTATCTGAATTTGAGTTCATGTATTGTAATTGGATCTCTAAGTCTAGATCTAGAGCCTGTGCTGCTCGCCTAGAAAGCTACTACTGTGTGTTAATTATCTGCAGCTCTAGCCCAGAGCTGATGAGTTGTTAATTCCCAGAAACCTGGCAGGAGGTGGGACCTATCCTCCTGTCTGAGTTGGGAACGTCCTTAAATAGGTCCTGGAGGCAGAATACTGATTTCAGTGTTCCTGAAGCATGTGGGTCTTTGGCAACTCTCATTCCTGGAGGGGCTTGGGAGAGGCGTGAGAATCTGCACGTGCTGGCATAGTAACAGGACTTGGACCTTCCTTATCTCCTGGACTGGAGGTGAGAGGGTTCAAGAAACCTGTACAGGGGGGATGCTTGAAGGTAGTATATCAAAATAAGTCCTAATGTATGTAGTCATTACAGATACAAGCTGTACACATGTCTTTAGTTCTGATTCACCATTAAACGTTGTCTTCTGAAGAAGCCCTGTGTTGCATGAGCTGTCTGAGGAACCTGACAAAGTGTTTGTAATCCTCCTTTCCTTCTTCTGACCTGCATCTCTCCCAAGTCAAGATGAGTGGGGATGAAGAGGACACTACATCCATAACTACTACAGAGGAGTCGGTGCCTACGACCATGGTACCAATGACCGTGGTACCAACTACTACTCCTCGAGAGGAGGAGTGGGGCGCACTCTACCTAGATCCGTTTGGCAAGGCGCACACCAATGTGACTACCCGGCCAAAACACTGAGCCTGGGGCTGGTTCCCGATGGAGATGGCAGAGATTTGGTCCCTTATCCCAGGGCCCCAATGGGAAAGTCACTATGACTGGGCCATTTTTTTTTAATTTATTTATACTTTCAGCTTGCTATCCCGCTCAAACCCCCAAAGGGGTCTCTGAGCAGCTTACAGTTACTCAATTGTATCCTATATAAGGCCACATATAGTCAGGGAGGGGACTACCCTACCAGCACCCAATGGAGTGTTGTAGTTCGGCTTGGCGTCTGGCCCCGGTCTTTCACCTTCTCCCGTCGGCTTCCTTACGGCTTGGCAAGCCCATCCGGCGCATGGCTTGCACATCAGCGCGGCTCCAGCTTTGTCCGTTTCGGCTCCGCCACGCCTGCACCTTCATGCTCTCCTGCGTCTTCCTGGCTCCACCTTCCGTTTTTGACACTCGATTCTCGCTTGGTGCCGCATTCTGTCACCATCTTGCCGCCTGCTCGCCTTCTACCGCCATCACCGCCGCCGCCGCCGGTGCTCCGCTACCCCCACGGGGGGGGGAGGGTGCTCCCTGCCACCTAGGGCAGGTACCCATTTTATCTACTTGCATTTCTATGGCTTTCGAACCGCTGGGTGGGCGGGAGCTAGGACTTGGACCAGGTGCTCACCCTGGTCGCGGCAGGTTTCGAACAGCCAGAACAGCTGTTCGCAGATGTTACCAGCAGGTGTTTTAACTACCTGCGCCACCACTCCCTGAGCATTGGACCTGGGCCAGAAGCAGGGGCTGGTAAGCCGGGAGATGTGGAGAATTTTCTGGACACCTGTTCCACATGATTGAGGACTTGTTCTGTAAAATACCTGAGATGGTGATGACGGTGGTGCAATGGGAGCTGGATCAATGTTAACCTGCAGTCCCAGTACCACCTGCCCAACAGCCCGTGGTGCTGCTCCCAGCCCGACTGCCAGTGCAGCAGCCACCCCTCCCCCCAGCCAGCAACCAAGACAACTGTCACTTCCATGTCAGCCGCCATTCATTCCCCCAGGATCCCAAGCAGCAGAGCTGCTGGATGCCACATTCAACAGAACTCCTAAGAAATTGGCATTTTTTTTGGTGTGGGCTGAGAAATTAGTGGGAAACTGGGGCCATTTGTTTCCTAACAAGAAATACATTGTGGACTACATTGCGTCCCGTTTGTGGGAGGGAGCAGCTGACTGGTATGTGAATCTACACAAAGTAGATGGCCAGGAGCTCTGAGAGGTTGACATTTTCATGTGGGTCCTGCGAGCTCACTATGAGGACACTAATGCGAGTGAGACAGCCCAGGCATTCCTGCGCACTTTCTGCCAAGGGAAGAAATCGGTGCGGGAGTATACTGAGGGGTTCCAGTGACATGCAACTAAGATCCAGGGGTGACCTGATGGGGTGCTGGCTCAACATTATCATTTGGGTCTTAATCCCGAGATCCGGGGACACGAGAGCTCCTCATGAAGCAAGGTTTATGCTTAAAATGTAGTGAAGCAGGCCATTTCATCACTGCGTGCCCGGGATCGGGACCTGCAAGCACCCCAAAGAAGAGTAGGGAGAAGAAAAGGTATGACACTCCGGTCAGGAAGCAGATTGCTCACCCGAAGACCCAACGCGCCCTGCAAGCTACTCACCCAGAAGAAGACACCCCTTCGTCCAGCAAGGAAGACATGCAGCCAGCAGGAAACAACCAAGACCTGTTGTGAGTACCGCTGACCAGCAGGTCCCTGTCCCAGAGGCACAGAAAACATTGAGCAGTTACCCCCCTCTCTTTTTTGTGACTGTGACTATCATAAACCCTGACTTGAACACCCTTGTGCGGGTGAGGGGTCTAATTGACTCAGGGTGTGGACGGGATCTCATCCACCCCTCTCTTGTCATGGGACTTGGGGCGAAAGTAGTTAAACTCTCAGAGCCCCTGGTGTTTACCCAAATTGATGGGTCTGCTATGAAAAACCCATGTAGATTTGAGACCGTTCCATTATGTATGGGCGCAGGACAACACTGGGAGCACTGATCATTTGTCATCACCTCTGCCGCTTATTTCCCATTAGTACTAGGGAACCCGTGGCTCCATAGTCACGACCCCTATATCTTGTGGGGGGAGGGAATCATCCACTTTATTTTGCCCCGATGCAAAGACCACACATGGGATGGGGAGTGGGGAGCCCCCCCAGGAGGGAGTAGTACCAGCTTGCCTCACATAGGAAGAGCTGGAAGCGATCCTGCCTGAATACCAGGACCTAGTTCGGATGTTTGAGGAGGAGGAGGCAGATGAATTGCCCCCCCCATGACACTCAGACTGTGCTATTGAACTGTTACGCAACCAGAAATTACCCAAGGGTAAACTGTATTCTATGAGTCCCACAGAGAAGGTGGAATTACATAAATTCATTGACAAAAATCTCACTCGGGGTTTTATCCGGCCTGCCTTCTCCCTGTTTGCTGCTCCTGTGTTGTTCCAGAAGAAGAATGATGGGGATTTGAGGCTCTGTACAGACTTACCCCTTCCCCTTGATTAAAGACCTCCTAGCTGAACTGTCCAAAGGGAAAATCTATTCCAAACTTGATCTTCGGGATGCCTATTTCAGAGTCCACATTAAGGAGGGAGATGAGTACAAGATGGCATTTAACACCCCATTGGGTCAATTAAAATATTGGGTGATGCTGTTCGGACTTCAGGGGGCTCCGGGGGTCTTCATGAACCTGATAAACGAGGTCTTGCACAAGCACCTTTCAAGGGGGTCCTCATTTATCTAGATGATATCTTGCTCTACTCCCCCGACCTTGAGTCCTATGTTTCTTTGGTCAGTGAAGTTCTTCAGACGTTGCACAAGCACAAACTGTTTGCTAAGCTGTCAAAGTATGAGTTTCACTGCATGGAGATTGACTTTCTTGGGTATCACATCTCTCCCTGGGGCACTGAAATGGACCCTGCCAAGGTCCAGGATGTGGTGGGGTGGGAGGCCCCTTGAGTCCGGAGGCAGCTCTAAGCTTTCCTCAGTTTTGCAAACTTTTACAGATCATTTCTGTCGGGAGAATTTTCCAGGGGCGACCCTCCCCCTTTCAAGGTTCGTGTAGGCTACAGTAAACGGCCCACTCACCAAAGGCACAGGGTGGAGGAAGGGAAAACAGGAACCACTATGCTCCAAGATAAAGGAATACACTCACACTAAAAGGTGAAACTATATAGCGTTTCTTTTAATCTATAGAGGAGGGAGGGCGGCTGCCAGCCACTAGACCGCACCCCTCCCAACCAAAAGGGGCAGCGACAAACATTGCATTCAGCAGCTTAACAAGACAAACAGACAAGACATTTACATAACACAGAACACAAAACACAGAGGCCAACACAGAACACAAAACACGGAGGCCCCTGGACCCGAGATGGGGAACCCATGAAAAGCGATCCTCTCAAAGTTTCCCCAAAATCGGGCCAAGCCCGTCAGAAACCAGGGGTCTTTTATACAGGGTCCTTCAAAGGGTTTCCCAAGACTTTACAACTCAGACAATTACAGCATCAAACGTTCAATTGATGTGCATGACATGGTCCCTTTCATTTCTGACATCAGGAAACACCAATCGTTGACTTTAGGATGTAAATGATCAGTATATTGGTACAGAGTGGACCTTAACCTAAAACAAGCTCGGAAGTTCCCATGTTATCATAACAGAACTGAATCATTCCTGATGCCCTGGGGAAACAGAGGTGTGAACGGCTAACATGCAGATTAGCTATATCTCTGGGTTTTATGGTTTTCAGGTTTTCCTCTGAATAGCCCCTACAAAGCCAATCTTTCCTGGCTGCAAGATAAGGATCAGTTGTTTTCCTGGGAACCCCGGTGTCTCTGTCTTTTGTCAATAGATTGACAGCTCTGGCCTGCACTACGGTCAGAGGGGATGATTTCTTTGGAGTGGGTGAATCCATTGTTGTGGGCCCAACCCTACAAATATTAATAAGGCTTGATCAGAAAAATTCTCTCCACAATCCCCCATTTTGGGTCCACAACAATGGACCCAATAGGACAAGGCAGTACTCAGTCAGTTCAGACCCAGTCACTGGCCATTGCTGGGGCTGTAGCCATGGCCCGAGGTCCCAAAAGTGACATAGGGTGTAGGGGAGGCGTGGGTCTGGTAATAATATGAATACCGGTAGTGAAAAGGGAAGGAATACATTTGGCAGCGCATAGCAAAACAAAAGGCACAATTAATAAGATAAAAAGTCCTATGACCAAAAGATGCAGCAAGGTTTTTACCCACCCTGAAATATTGGGGAACCAATCCAGCCAATTGGCAGCATCATTTTTGATTTGGTGGAAAACCTGTACCGCATCCTTAGTATCACTCAGTTGGCTGGCTGTAATACCTGATTGATTAACATGAAAACAACATTCTTCCTTAATCACGGCACAGGAGCTATGATGATCGATCGTGCTTGACACAGACCGGTGTTGGGAGCATACAGGTCTGGTGTAATTAAAAAGGGTTTGGGGCTCCTCCCCCATTTGTTCATAACACACCTCTTGTAAGGTCTATATGGATGTTCAATTCCAGTAGCAAAGTATGTCAGAGAGACCACTACAAACAACATACCCCTACCATCTTTTGGCTTACTGTTTCTTTTAAATTAGACACTTGGATGTGTGGGGTAGAGAAGAATAGTGCAGAAAAGTGTTGTTACTTCCTTCCCCGTCTAAACCCTCTACTTCCCACAATCCAGTAATTTTGGGGACACTCTGTACTTTTGGCCCGTTAAAGCTTGTTACACACTAAATTTGTCTGGGTCTTTTGCACACAAATGCTGGCTCCATATTAAAAACAATGGTCACAACAAGATGAAATCCAAAAATACTCTTCTGGTCTGGAATTGTGTCAGGTTTAAAATCAAGTAGATCCAGTCATTCTTGCACAAAGAAAGGTTTTATTGGATTATCTTGCTAAAACCCACAGTAGGAGGTCATTGTCAGGAATGGGGGGCAAAGCAAAGCAAGCTAACTTATAGTGTGATGCAATGAAGCGCCTAGCAAATGAAACATGAGCACTCGCGCGGGAACTCCCGGCGGGAGAAATACTTCATGAACGGGAGACTACTCCCCCCTCCCCTTGCCTTCCCAGGACTGGAAAATTCTCAGTGAAACAAGAATAGTCCAAAGCCTACATTCAAGGCCACCGTGATAAGGAAAAGCGGCAGGGAAGAAGCTCCCACGTTTCTGCCTGCATAGCTACGCAAGCGCAAAGCAGGGTAGGGAACACAAAACAATGGATTCAGTGAGAAACATCAAAGGCATTTTCTGACATTCTGCCCTTCCCAAAAACCACCCACCCACCACTCAGGAAGGAGAGAATGAGGGCCCCCGGGTTTATTTGGGTAACGAGTGTGAAATTCTCTCAAGTGATCAGGTGCATTGATATCAGACACTTTCACCCACTCCCTGTATTGGGGCCCGAAATGTATCCATTCAACAAGATACAAGAGTTGTCCACGGAGAATCTTAGAGTCCAAAATGTCAGCAATTTCGTAGTGCTCCTCATCATCAATCATCAATGGGGGGAGGTGCTGGAAGCTCAGGTTGCCATTTAGTCGGGGGTAATGCAGGTTTGAGAAGGCTGTAATGGAAAATTGGATGGATTGCTTTAAGAGATTTAGGCAAATCTAGCTGTACAGTCACTTGATTTATACATTTTAAAACTTTGAAGGGACCAATATATTTCCAAGCGAGTTTTCGGGACTGTTGCGCTAGTCTTAGGTTCTTGGTTGAAAGGTAGACCGAGTCTCCCGGTTGCAGCGTCCAGCCACCCGCCCTCTTTTTGTCTGCCTGCTTTTTGTACTGTGCCTTGGCCGCATTCAATGTCTCGATAATTAGGGGCCAGGAGTCCCGGAAAGTTTTACACCATGCTGCGGCTTCCCCGCCCGTCTCACCGGGTTTCAAAAAGGGAAGAGGGGGGCTGTCATAACCCATGGCAGCTTTGAAGGGAGACATATTTGTTGAAGCATGCCATGAGTTGTTGTACGCAAACTCCGCCAGTGGCAATAAATCTACCCAATTGTCTTGTTGATAGTTAGAGAAACACCTTAAGTATTGTTCTAACGTCTGGTTTACTCTTTCCGTCTGCCCGTCAGTTTCAGGGTGATAGGCAGTACTGAGGGCACGTTCAATACCCATTAGAGTCATCAACTCTGACCACAACTTTGAAACAAATTGAACCCCCTGTCGGAGATTATCTTGAGTGGTAACGTATGTAGCCTGGCAATGTGTTGGAGGAAGGCTTTGGCCAAGACTTTGGCTGTTGGCAGACTGGGGAACGGTATAAAGTGAGCTTGCTTAGAGAATAAATCCACTACCACCCAAATGACCGTCATATGTTTAGAGGGGGAAGATCCGTGATAAAGTCCATAGAGATCACTTCCCAGGGTCGGCTCGGGGTAGGTAGAGGCTGTAAAAGACCTGGAGGTTTTCCTGGCCTGGCTTTGCAACGATTGCACGTTGGACAGGATTGTATATAAAGGGATAAATCCCGTTTCATCCGGGGCCACCAGAAGCCGCGTTGCAGTAGGCGTAAGGATTTTACATATCCAAAGTGCCCCGCAGATTTTGAGTCATGGACTGTCTGCAACATCTGGGACCGGGTAGCTTCTGGGACAAAAATTTTATTTCCCCTGTACCAGCAGCCGTTCGGACCACATTTCACATCATCCCTGGCTTGTAATTCAATTGTTTCTTGTGTGGTGATGTCAGTGGCAAATTGCTTTTCCCAGGTTAAGGCCTGGATGGGGGTCAATTGTGCTCGTTTGGTTTTACGGGTTACAACTGCTCCAACTAATTGTTCAGGGGTGAACATAGACTCTCGTATTTCTGTCCTCTTACAGAGGTGTTGGGGAAGGCGGGAGAGAGCATCTGCCAGATGATTGGATTTACCTGGGAAATGGTGAAGGGTGAATTGAAATTTAGAGAAAACAGCCCACCGGAATTGTTTTGCATTTAGATTCCGGGGTTTCCGCAGTACCTCAAGATTTTTGTGATCAGTCCAGATTTCAAAAGGTACTCGGGACCCTTCTAACCAGTGTCTCCAGGTGATCAATGCTAAACGTATAGACGCTGCTTCTTTATCCCAAATGGGCCAAAATCTCTCCGTATCATTGAATTTTTTGGACACATAAGCAAGGGGTTGTAGTTGCCCCTGAACATTCTCTTGCAAAATCACCCCACCCATAGCGGTATCCGACGCGTCAACTTGGACCACAAACTTTTTTGTCTCATCGGGGTGTGCTAGTATGGGTTCAGACGTGAATAACTGTTTTAGTTGTTCAAAAGCTTCCTGACACTGGGGGGTCCAGTTCAAAGGGGCCCCTGGCATTGAAGCCTTAGTTCCCCTCCCCTTAGTCTTTAGCAGTTCCGTGAGGGGGAGGGCCACTTGGGCAAAATGTGGCAGGAATTGACGGTAAAAATTGGCGAAACCGAGGAAACTTTGGAGCTGCCGCCTGGTTTTGGGGGGCTCCCACATCAACACATCTTGGACCTTCTTTGGGTCCATTTCTAACCCCGCGGAGGATATGTGGTACCCCAAAAAGTCAATGCACTCCTGGTGGAATTCACATTTTGACAGTTTGACAAACAGTTTGTGTTCTAATAGCGTTTCCAATACTTTTCGCATAAGAGCAGTGTGAGATTCTTGATCCGGGGTATAGACCAAGATATCATCCAAATAAACAACCACCCCCTTGAATAAATAGGGGTGTAACACTTCATTGATTAAATTCATGAAGACCCCTGGTGCCCCCTGTAATCCGAAGGGCATAACCCGATATTCAAATTGCCCCAGCGGGGTATTAAATGCAGTCTTGTATTCATCCCCCTGTCTGATACGGACCCGAAAATAGGCATCTCGTAAATCCAGTTTAGAAAACACTTTCCCCTTTGCCACCTCTGCCAACAAGTCTTTGATGAGGGGCATTGGGTAGGCATTAGTTGCAGACACTGCGTTTAGTCCCCTGTAATCCGTGCAGAGTCTGAGCCCCCCATCTTTCTTTTTACAAAACAATACGGGTGCTGCAAAAGGGGACGATGCTGGCCTAATAAATCCACGGGCCAGATTCTTATCGATAAAGTGGCGTAGTTCTTCCTTTTCAATGGGACTCATGGCATAAATTTTCCCTTTTGGTAATTTATGGCCCGGAAGGATTTCAATCGCACAGTCGGAGTTACGGTGGGGGGGTAGTTCATCTGCTTCCTCCTCCTCAAAAACCCTGGTTACATACCGGTAATCCTTAGGGATGCGGTTAAGGTCCTCCGTGGCTAAGCAAGCTCGTGAAGGTTCATTGCATGGGGTTTTTCCCCACCCTGGGTCCCATTGGTGCTCTGCACATTTCGGGGAGATAAATTGTACGCTCCCTTCTTCCCATAGAATGTATGGATCATGTCCATGTAACCAAGGGCTACCCAACACTAAGGGGAACTGGGCTTGAGGGGCTATTACGAACGAGCGTAGCTCCCAGTGGTCACCAATGCCTACTCTTAAAGGAACAGTCTCAAATCGGCATGGTTCCTTCATTGGAGACCCATCCATTTGAGTGAAAGTTATCGGGTCTTTCAAATTGACAATGGTTGCCTCCAACCCCATAACCATAGACGGGTTTATCAGGTCCCTCCCGCACCCTGAGTCAATGAGGGCTCGAACCCGAATATGGGTCATCATCGCTGGGTTCATTACAAGAACAGTCACAAAGAAGAGAGAGGGGTAATTGCTCACCAGTTTAGGCGCCTCAGGTACTGGGTCCTGCTGTGTAGCGCCATTCACAAACAGGACCAATTCGTTTCCCTGCATCTCACTCTCCTCCTCCAGCATCATGGTATCCGCTTGGTCGGGGCTAGCAAAAAGAGCCCGTGTATTGCGTGGTTTCGCTGTACCTTTTCTTGGGGTAGGGGTTGGCCATCTTCTGGGCTCCTCTTGTGGTAGGGCTCTATTGGGATCCCCTTTCGGGCAGGATGCAGCGAAGTGCCCCTTCTCCCCACACCGCAGGCAGAGGCCCTGTCGCATACGTTGATCTCTCATCCCACTTGGGGTGGAGGTTGGTTTGGGTCTGGCCTGGCCTGCCGCAAGACTCGGACGGTTGTTGCCCAGAGATAGATCCAGTTTCATGACACGTAAGCGACTTTCCGCTTTTTCGGCTTCCTCCATCCATCCCTGGAGAGTGCGAGGTTGCTGAGAGCTGAGGACATTATTGCGGACGTCTACAGCTAGTCCCATTCGATATTGTTGAGCCAAGACCGCATCGGTCCAGTCCCGAATTTTCACTGCGTGCCTTTGAAACTCCCTTGAATACTCCCGCACGGAGAGTTTGCCTTGCCTGAACGTGCGAAGGAAGGCTTCAGCTTTTGGGCCGCCCCGGGTCCTCGAAACGGTTTCTCAAGGCCCACATGAAGTCATCAACATTCCCCAATTCCGCTGCCTCCAGATCATGAAGGGCTACATACCAACTAGTAGCACTCCCCCGGAACCTGGAAGCGATAAACTCCACCTGTTGCTCCTCGTCTGGGAACACATAGCCCCATCTCTGCACAAATTTCCCTACTTGCAATATGAAAAAGGACACAGTTTCTGGATCTCCATCAAACGTGATCTCTAACACGTCCTTGGGGCGGATTACTGGGGGGCCGGGGCCATGACCGGTACTGGGACTGGCTGCAGGAGGGGTGCTGGAGCAGGGAGTTGAGGCGGAGGCAGAGCTGGCGGCTGGATAGGTCCTGGTTGCCCTGGCCCGGGTCCTGGTGCTGGGACGGCCAGTGGAGGTGGGGCCGGTGCTGGCTGGCCCGGCCCTGGGCCCGGGGGTGCTGGCTGGCCCGGCCCTGGGCCCGGGGGTGCTGGCTGGCCTGGCCCTGGGCCCGGGGGAGCAGGAGGTGGCAGTCCCGGTGGCATCGGTGGTGCAGGTGCTGGTGCCGGTCTAGGTTGCGTCAGCGGATGAGCTTGAATTGCTTGGTCCATCATCTGTGGTAGGGATTGCATTAGTTTGCTCATGTCCCTTACCAGACGTCGGGTATCCTCTTGAATAGAGTCCATGCGAGCATCTGTATCAGAACCGGACCCCGTTCTGGGAGATCCTCGAGACATCCTTCCCTGGGGAAGTCCAAAACTACCTCTGGGATCCAAAAGGCTTTCCCGGCTCTGGCTTCCCGGCATGGTCCAAGTTGTCTGGGTAGTGTCCAACAGGTTCTTAGTCCAATCGCGTGATCTGCGATAGGTCACCCCTTTGTCCCAGGGTGTTGGGGCTCCCGGCACGTAGGTTCGTGGAACCGCTCCTCCTTGACTCTGCGTTGGCCCGGCCGGGCTATAGATTGGGAGAGTGT
This sequence comes from Gekko gecko, assembly GCA_029375565.1. Taxonomy (NCBI): domain Eukaryota; kingdom Metazoa; phylum Chordata; class Lepidosauria; order Squamata; family Gekkonidae; genus Gekko; species Gekko gecko. Next base: position 4,634,094 of record JAPDNY010000011.1, read on the forward strand.
ACGCAGCACCCACTGTGCTGATCGATGGAGGGGTAACCAACCCGGCTGCTGATTGTGGTGTTGGCGCTGCCAAAACTGTAGTTGTAGTCACCGGAACAACAGTGGTGGTCGGGACAGTGACCACTGGAGTTGCCACGGTAGTGACTGGGACCGTGGCTCCCGAAGTAGTAGTCACTGGAACTGCGCCTGTGGCTCCCGGAGTAGTAGTCACTGGGACTGCGCCCGTGGCTCCCCCCCAGCTCCGCTCATCGTGGTAGACGGTGGAAACTGACGGTGGGGGAATAATGAGATTCCTGACAATTTCTGTCAGGTTTAAAATCAAGTAGATCCAGTCATTCTTGCACAAAGAAAGGTTTTATTGGATTATCTTGCTAAAACCCACAGTAGGAGGTCATTGTCAGGAATGGGGGGCAAAGCAAAGCAAGCTAACTTATAGTGTGATGCAATGAAGCGCCTAGCAAATGAAACATGAGCACTCGCGCGGGAACTCCCGGCGGGAGAAATACTTCATGAACGGGAGACTACTCCCCCCTCCCCTTGCCTTCCCAGGACTGGAAAATTCTCAGTGAAACAAGAATAGTCCAAAGCCTACATTCAAGGCCACCGTGATAAGGAAAAGCGGCAGGGAAGAAGCTCCCACGTTTCTGCCTGCATAGCTACGCAAGCGCAAAGCAGGGTAGGGAACACAAAACAATGGATTCAGTGAGAAACATCAAAGGCATTTTCTGACAATTGCCTAAATGAAAAGGGTTAAAGAAAAAATCAAAGTCATCTTCTGGAAGATCAAGAGAGTCAGTATCAGTTGAAAGGCTAGAATTAGAACCAATGGGAGTGTTATAGTCACCACTGTTATCACTATCACTAGAGTCTTGAGCTGGCATAAGAGTTCTGAGTCGGCTGGAGGCTTGCAAATTTATTAATCAGGAGCAAAGTCAGAGTTCAGGAACAAGGGCTGGAACAAAGCTGGAACAACAAAATGGTGGCTCTGCACGTCAAGTTGGCTTGTGCAGTGGCAGGCATGCAACTGTTGCCTGCTAGGACACAAACACAAGGGTCCCTGCTGAACTGGAATGGCTGGAGCACTGACACTGGTGGCTGTGTGTCGGGTCTGTGGTCAGGTCTGGGGTAGGGCCTCGGCTTCTGTTGCTTCCACCTGCTGCAGGTCCAGAAAGGCATCTGGAGCTGTTGTTGGTAGTTCAGGCTTGGGTTCCACTGAAGACACGACCCGTCTTTGTGTGAGAGACGTGAAGTCAGGCTTGGTTCCCTCGACCCTTGGCAGGCAGTGGTGGTGGCCAGAAACGTCACAGGAGGCCTCCCCAGTAATGAACAAACGAATGCTTTAGTGCTGCATCAGGAACCAGACTGGATGGTCAGGTTGGCAAGCCTTGTCAGCCGAGACAGAGTGTGAAGATTGGGCTCTTGCACTGAGCTCCCTTTTGAAAGATTGTTCAGAAATAAAGATGTTTAGTTGCATAGTCAGGCTGTGTAGTCTGATGGAGGCCACAAATCTACTGTTGCACTAATTGACTTAGCCTTATTGTTATTAGTAATTCAAAGTCCTAACACTATATTCTTGTCTAAATCCATAATTACTTATTTAACTATTACATTTAGTCACTAAACAATAAACAATGTCATAAAAATAAAGTGAACATAATGCAAAGATGTACAAAACAAAAAACCCAACCTCAAAACCCAAAGGATAGGTTCTCATTTTCCCTTTTGTTTTTAAGACAAACTGTTGGCAAGTGAGGCAAGCCTGGGTCTCTTCTAGATGGATTTATTTAAAGAACTGGGTTGCTACTCCCCCCCATTCCCACGAGGGTCACAAAGTGGGCCTCATGGGCATTCTCCAGGTCTCCAGGTCTCCTGCCCAGGAGAACAAAAAAAAATTTAAAAAATGGTCCTTTTCTTTCTCAGGAGTTGCTTATTGTTCGTGTGTGGGTGCTATTATAAAAAGGTGGGGAAGAGTCCCAGGGATGCCTACACCCCAATTTGTAACATTTGTGTTTCATTTAAAAGATAACATAAAGAATGGCCGCAAGCTCTGCCAGCTGGAGCATGGTGTCCAGCCGGGATGCCCTTTCACAGGGTATGTAGAGAGCTGGGCTGCTGGCACAGTATCTCAGGCATGAAACTTGCGTTAGAAATAGTACTCTGTTCATGCACAGGGTGTAAACAAAGCAAAGATGAAAGAATGTCGCACTTATCAAGTATCTGGATTATAGACTAGACTGAAAATCCAAGACAAGAGACTTGATAAGGCTCACAGAATTCTTTATGGTCTAAGAATTCAGATAACAAGATCACAACACACACATATAGAACATTGCATAAAATAAACTCTGTGAGGCATTGCCCTGTTCTCCAGTGACACTGACTTCAGTATTCTGGAGAAAAAGGCTGTAAATTCGGCAGTGTCTCCAGGTGACTCCTGGAGATTGGCATTCCTGCAATAGTGACTGCACTTTAGTTTTTCAGGGAGCCTTCATATTTGCTCCTCTTAACTGATGCTACTGTAATGCCTATAAAAACAAACATGAGAGCGTATGCTTCTTTTCCGGCCAGGCATTTTTCCTAAATGGAGAGGTCTCCCAGAGGTCTCTTCCTGTCTGGGAAGGCTTTATCACAAACTATGGGCCACATGGCCAATTCTGAATTTTCCATGCGTCTCAAAAGATTTTAGCAGAATTGCTGCTGTGATTCAAAAAGGTTTGGAGGTGGAACACAATTTTACAGATCAGGTTAAAAGAAGCAAGGAAAACATTTTTTTTTCTTCCATTGCATTCCCCCTCCTTGAATCCTTTTGGGCGTGGGGTGATGTTAAAAAAAAAAAAAAAACACCAAAAAACTTTTCTCCCACTCTGGCTGCAGAGGGAAATTACTCTTAACAAAAGAAGGAGGTGCAATTGTCACCCTCTGAGTTTGATTACCAGGAGCCTTCTTGTCTTGTGCACCAGGAGCCTTTGATCATGCAAAATTTACAATTTCTTTTGTCAGGTACGGCTGAAGTTGGGCTCAATTTCCTTTCTTTTCCCTCAAGGGGAGCTGAAAGGTGAGAGTCTGCCTGGGTTGTGCCAAGCAGTGCTACTTCAGTTTTCACTGCACTGGAAGCTGGAGGCTCTACGTTTGTGCCCAAAATGAAGAATTTGCTGCTTCTTGCAGACCTGGGAACTAATGCACTGCTGGGGCTCAGAAGTTTAAAAATGTACCACTTAAAACTATGTTTGCCTCTCAGTTACTCCTGAGGTGGGGCTTATTAAAAGTTTAAACAAAAGATTTCCAAATAAATTGGCATTCTTCCAGAACATAAGAAAGGGGCAGCCTTTAAAGGCTTGTTATTATGGCACAAAACAAAGAAAATACATCGGGCATACAGAGGTTTCAGATGGAAGAAGGTTATGCGGGGGGGGGGTTTCCCCAGTTTCCAAGTGCTCCAGGTGAACTATAGCTGCCTAAGGCTATAATTCTGGGGAGTCTCCAGGTCCTACCTGGAGGGTGGCATCCTAATGGATTATTGGAAATTTACAGAAAGAATGAAGCTTAGGAGCTTCCATTTTCAAAATAAAAGTTACATTTCTTATTTCAGAATTTCCCTGCCGTTCATGCCCATTTAGGTTTGGGAAAGGGAAAATTTCTCATTTTCTTTTTGGGCTGTAAACATTGCCTGATTAGGCAAGTGTTAAATTTCCACTCTTTTGGCTGTTTTAAACATGACTGAAATGGATCTAGTTCTCTCCCAAAGGCATTTGGGAAGAGAATGGGACTTGTAGAATTCTATATTTTTAAGTGTGAAAACGGAGATACAGAATTTTCTCAATTCCTCTCAATCATGCCAGCAATTATAAAAATACTATTTCTGATGTTACTCCTGTATTTTACTTCATTTCTCAAGCATTTACACTTGTTTTGGGAATTTTGGTGACATAGCAGCCCTGTTTTATAACCACTGGGGCCTGAGTTCTGCAGCTAAGGTTCTTTTCTTATATTAAAGTTACATATTTTGGACTCGTTGGTCTTGTTGGGCTCTAAGTAAGGTTGCCAGGTCCAGGTGGGAGATTCCTGGAGGTCTAGGCTGAGGTTCGAAGAAGGATGGAGACTCCAGTGGGGTAAGAGCCATAGAGTCTTCCCTCTCCCTCAAACACTCATTTTCCTGCAGAGGAACTGGACTCTGCAGCCTGGAGATTTGCTATAACTCCAGGAGAGCTCCAGGTCTTGCCTGGAGGCTGGCACTATCAAAGGGATATGCCATTCTCCGGGCATTAAGCTAAGGGATGGGGTTTTTCCTTTCTTTCTAAGTTCTTTCCGCAGGAAAGACCTGTGTTCACTCCATTCCTTGCCCTGTCTTATTTATTTTATTCCAGCCATTAAGTGGCTGTACTCTATGACTGCTTCTGTTCCTATACTGGGAATTGACCTGGTCATTCCCAGAAGTTTCAGTGGGGTATTTTAGGGCTCCTGTTTTCCTAATTTTCTGTTTTTGCCTTACTATTGTCTTGGTTTTAGTATAAACTACAGGATTCTCACTATTCTGTTCAGGATTACAGGAATTTCAGGGATTTTTTCTTTCTTTTCTGAGAGTTCTAGCAGTGTTACACAGGGCCGGCCCCAGGTGTCTGGGCGCCCTAGGCAGGAGAGCCTGGGGCGCCCACCCCACCGGAGATGCCAACCTCCCGGTGGGGCCTGGAGAACCGGGGAAGGGGCGGAGCGGCTCTCCCGGGCCCCTCGCAGCCGCGGGGCGCCGGGGAGAGCCGGGGAACGGGCGGGCGGCTCTCCCGGGCCCCTCGCAGCCGCGGGGCACCGGGGAGAGCCGGGGAACGGGCGGGCGGCTCTCCCGGCCCCCTCGCAGCCGCGGGGCGCCGGGGAGAGCCGGGGAACGGGCGGGCGGCTCTCCCGGCCCCCTCGCAGCCGCGGGGCGCCGGGGAGAGCCGGGGAATGAGCGGGCGGCTCTCCCGGGCCCCTCGCAGCCGCGGGGCGCCGGGGAACGGGCGGGCGGCTCTCCCGGCCCCCTTGCAGCTGCGGGGCGCTGGGGAACGGGTGGCGCGGTTCTCCCGGGCCCCTCGCAGCTGCGAGGGGCCCGGAAGAGCCGGGGAAGGGGCGGCCTTGGAACGCCCGCCCCTTCCCTCCCAGCGGACGGGCGCTCAGACTGGCGGCGGCGGCCAGCGAGCGGGGTCTTTCCCCGCTGGCCGGCCGCCGCCATACCGCCCCACCTCTCCACCCCCCAAGGGCTTGTGGGGGAGCCGCGGGTGGAGCGCCGGCCGCCCCTTCCCTCCCAGTCCCAGCGCCGGCTGGAGACGGGGTGGAGCGCCGGCTTCACCGGGGTTGGGGCCGGGGGCGCTTTGGCGCCCCTGTGGGCCCCAGCGCCCTAGGCGAGCGCCTAGCTCGCCTAGTGGGCGAGCCGGCAGTGGTGTTACATGGGGTGCAAATGCACCCAGGGTCTCAAGCTGCTATTTCAGGGGAATTTAATCTCAGCATGGCAAGACTGGTGATTTACTTCTGCCTGCTGGTTTTTACTTAAGAGGTTAGGGAGCAAGGCAGTTTGATTTCTAAAAAGACTGCCTGGCATTTTGCATCTTGTGTTACAATTATCACCCTTTCCAGTTCTCCTTCCATTTGGGAAAGGGGAATTTGAGAGAGAGGACCTTGATTACAAGGTCAGACTTTCTCTTACTTTTAACTTAGCATTTTTGCCTAACTTCAGATTCTCGGATCTGAGGAACAAACTTACATTACAATAACCTAATTGGCTAATGGCCACCAAAGGGAAAAGGACCCTGATTCCTGGGGAAATGTGCCACCATGATCTCCAAGGGGGTGGCTGCACACAACTTACTAGAGTTCCCTCCCATTTCAAAATCCCGTTACACGCACAATCACGCTATCCCACTCAGAGCAGCATACAACTGCCCTTATTACACTCATATGGAGCATTCAGAGCAGCACACAACTGCCCTTATGCAAACACACGGATGAAAGAGTGTGCAATCACATGGAGCAAAGGGATGCTCTTATACAGACACACCGATTCATAGATGGTGTGGAAGACAGGAACGTGTAGTGATAGTGCGAACTATGTGTCAGCTGTGACTTCACCAGCTAGAGAAAGCAGGGGAACCTACTTCCTCCTTTGCTGGGGGCTGGGGTGCTTCCACTATCTCCCTGGACAGCTGCCCCAAGTTTTTGGCCGGGAAGGGAGGGGACGCACACACACACACACACACACACACACTAATCTTGCACACAGAAGAAAACTTATCCCACCCACACACTTACAGAGAAGATTTTCTTTCCCTAACCCTAGAGGCAGGATCTCCCGGATACACAGAGCCACCGTAACTTGACTTGGCACCGAGGCGGAGCCAGGGGTCCAGTCGCTGAGACCGGAGGAGGGTGGGCGACTAACTGCCTTCTGGGCAACCAATGGCCGACTGCAGCTCGGTCCACTTGTCCGTTTGGACTTATGGCGCACTCGACCCTTCCTCCAGCAGCGCCAGGCACCCCAAGGTACCCCAGAGACAGGAAGGAGGAAACTGTGCTCCATGCTCCAGAAAACCCCAACCTATCTAACTGTCCCTAAAGATTACTTCTCTCACTATGAAAGTTGGAAAAAGACAAAGAAACAGAGGCTTCTCAAGCACCTACGAGGTATAATAGGCAGGGACCGACCCTCCCTATTAGGGACCCGTTTGGTGATCTATTCGTCTCACTTCAAAATTTTTCAGGGAGGGAGAGTTAACGCTCAACCTGCTTTTTTTGCTCTGAAGTGAGGTTCAATACTTGGGGTTCTGGCTAATCCAGTTCCCCCTTCCAGCCTATAGGCCCAGCCAGCTGAGCCCATCCTGGGCCTCTACTGAGCTCAACCATCCCCTAACTTCATTCTCTGGTGATCCTCCACGCCCTTCCAGCCGCCGACCTACCAAAGCTGCCACTGGGAACTTTAGAAAAAGGATAGTCGCGTAGTATACTCACCCCTCCTGTAGGCAGGTAGGTGTCCACCGGGCCGCAGAGCCTCTCCTGCCTGGCTCGCCAAAACTGTTGGGAGAATTTTCCCGGGGCGACCGTCCCCCTTTCAAGGTTCGTGTAGGCTACGGTAAACGGCCCACTCACCAAAGGCACAGGGTGGAGGAAAGGAAAACAGGAACCACTATGCTCCAAGATAAAGGAATACACTCACACCAAAAGGTGAAACTATATAGCGTTTCTTTTAATCTATAGAGGAGGGAGGGCGGCTGCCAGCCACTAGACCGCACCTCTCCCAACCAAAAGGGACAGCGACAAACATTGCATTCAGCAGCTTAACAAGACAAACAGACAAGACATTTACATAACAAAGAACACAAAACACAGAGGCCAACACAGAACACAAAACACGGGGGCCCTCGGACCCGAGATGGGGAACCCATGAAAGGCGATCCTCTCAAAGTTTCCCCAAAATCGGGCCAAGCCCGTCAGAAAACAGGGGTCTTTTATACAGGGTCCTTCAAAGGGTTTCCCAAGACTTTACACCTCAGACAATTACAGCATCAAACGTTCGATTGATGTGCATGACATGGTCCCTTTCATTTCTGACATCAGGAAACACCAATCGTTGACTTTAGGATGTAAATGATCAGTATATTGGTACAGAGTGGACCTTAACCTAAAACAAGCTCGGAAGTTCCCATGTTATCATAACAGAACTGAATCATTCCTGATGCCCTGGGGAAACAGAGGTGTGAACGGCTAACATGCAGATTAGCTATATCTCTGGGTTTTATGGTTTTCAGGTTTTCCTCTGAATAGCCCCTACAAAGCAGATCTTTCCTAGCCGCAAGATAAGGATCAGTTGTTTTCCTGGGAACCCCGGTGTCTCTGTCTTTTGTCAATGAATTGACAGCTCTGGCCTGCACCAGGGTCAGAGCAGGGGCTGATTTCTTTGGAGTGGGTGAACTCATTGTTGTGGGCCCAACCCTACAAATATTAATAAGGCTTGATCAGAAAAATTCTCTCCACAATTTCTAGCCAACTTTTCTCAGTTAAGCTTAACACTCACTGACCCGGAGCAAAGTTGGAGTGAACAGCTGAATGCCAGGAGGTGATCGACCACTTAAAAGCATTGTTCATATCTGAACCCGTGCTGGCACACCCAAACAGACTGAAAAAAATCATAGTACAAGTCGATGCCTCGGATGTCGGTATGGGTGGGGCCATCTTGCAAGAGGGGAAGACAGGAGGTTGCACCCCCTTGCTTACATCTCACAAAAGTTTACGGACACTGAGTGTGACTGGTCCATTTGGGATAAAGAGGCGGGAGCAATCAAGTTGGCACTCTCTACATGGAGGCATTGGCTGGGGGCGGCCCGGGTACCGTTCGAGGTTTTGACTGATCACAACAACCTTGAGGTCCTCCGCACGCCTCATAACTTAAATGCTAAACAACTCTGCTGGGCTGACTTTTTCTCTAAGTTTAACTCCACCCTCCATCATTTCCCAGGGAAGGCAAATTCCTTGGCCAACGTGTTATCCCGCCTTCCCCAGCATGACAGCCACAAGGAGGTTGTCCTTGACTCTATGTTCATGCCCTCTCAATAGGGAGGGGCAGTGGTTACGCATGCCCAGCCAAAGGCCCAGCCTATGGGGAGCAATGACTCATCGGAAATGAAGTTCGCCTCTGCAGTTTCTGATGCAGACCACTTGGAATTGGAAAAGGAGGGGGAGGTGGAGGAACATGCAAATGGCTGCTGGAACCACAGCACTAAACTGTTTGTTCCAGCCACCTTGCAGGGGGAGATCCTGTCTACAGTGCATGGAACTAAGTTGGCGGGTCACTTGGGGTTTGTAAAGTCCCTCCATTTACTGCAAAGACAGTTTTGGTGGCCAGGCATTTGGAAGGATCTGTTCCTTTTTGTCCAGTCATGCCAAACTTGCATCATGAGTAAGCCAAGACTGGGGAAGCCTCCGGGGCTCCTCCAACCCCTACCCACCCTGAGCAGACCCTGGGAAGTCATCTCAATGGATTTTATTACAGATCTTCCTCCTAGCCAGGGAAAAACGGTTATTTGGATGGTTGTGGATGTTTTCGAAACAGGCGCATTTCGTTCCAAATAAATCTGCTAGGATGCTGGCTAAGAGTTTTCTTCAACAGGTTTTTAGACTCCATACATTGTCGAAGAAGATAATTTCTGACCAGGTCTCACAATTTGTTTCTAAGTTCTGGAGTGAGCTGCTACGCCTCATGAGGGTGGAACAGGGTTTGAGTAGTGCCTATCACCCTGAGACTGACGGGCAAACCGAGTGTGTCAATCAGACTCTTGAACAGTACCTCTGCTGCTTCACTAACTTTCAACAAGACGATTGGGAGGGGCTCCTTCCCCTTGCCAAGTTCTGCTACAATAACACGTCATTCTTCTACGGGTGTCTCTCCATTCATGCCTGTGCATGGTTACGAGGCCTCCCTCTCCTTTTCTTGGGTGGACCCCAGCTAATGGAGGGGAAGGCAGGTGACTGGTGTAAACACTTGCAGGATGCCTGGCCGCTGTTGTGTAAAACAGTGGATGGGGCCAAACAGGCGTACAAAGCACAAGCAGACAAAAAATGTGATGTTGGTTGGGTTATTAGAAGAAGAAGAAGAGATTGGATTTATACCCCGCCCTTCACTGCCCAAAGGCGTCTCAGAGCGGCTTACAAACTCCTTTCCCTTCCCCTCCCCACAACAGACACCCTGTGAGGTAGGTGGGGCTGAGAGAACTTCTGACAGAAACTGTCCTTGAGAGAACAGCTGTGCCAGAGCTTGTGGCTGACCCAAGGTCACATCAGCAGGTGCAAGTGGAGGAGCGGGGGAATCAAACTTGGTTCTCCCAGATAAGAGTCCACACACTTAACCACTACACCAAACTGGCTTATTAACCCTGGTGATTCTGTTTATGTGTCTCCCAAGAACATTAAGGGTCTCCAACCTAGCCTAAAGCTAGGATGGAAGTATGTGGGACCTTTCCTGGTCAAATGTAAGATAAATGATGTCACTGTAGAACTTGAATTGCCTAAATCACTAAGAAATTTGCATCCTGTATTCCATTTCAGACTGTTAAAGCACGACCCTGGAACTAACTCCTAGAGACCACAATGTGCTACACCCCCCCACACTGCTGGTGCAAGGCAAACTGCATTATGAAGTGGCTGATATCTTGGACTCTAAAATCAAACGGAATAAACTATATTATTTTGTGGAATGGGTGGACTTCGATCCTCAGCACAGGGAGTGGATGGCAGTCGATGACATCAATGCCCCCCAGTTCCTGAGGCGGAGGTTCCACCACCGTTATCCTGACAAGCCCGGGGGGGCCCTTTTGAAGGGGCAGGATGTCAGGTAGCCCTGTCAAGTGTATGGTATGCGGAAGGAGGAATCCGTCTGAACTTTTCCACACTATTACTAACTGTCTCTTATCAGGTCTATGACTTTCATTCTCCAGCTGCTGGAGATTCGGCTGGGAACCATAACGGTTTCTAGGATTGTTTTGCTAGCTAGCCCGCTGCTTTTTCCCACGTGTGTAATTTGTATTCATTGGCTTATGCTATGGGGGGGGGGGTGGTGCTTGAATGTAATATATCATAATAAGTCCTAATGTATGTACTCATTACAGACACAAGCTATACACGTGTCTTTAGTTCTGATGCACCATTAAACATTGTCTTCTGAAGAAGCCCTGTGTTGCGTGAGCTGACTGAGGAACCTGACACTTTTTAGGGAAGATATTTTAACTTTCTCAACCTTATGTTTAGGAGCAAAACTTGAGCAAAAACTTGAGCACAAATCCTTATGTTTTGTGAGCAAAACTTGAGCAAAAATAGGAAACCAGCCAGGGAGGCGGTGGGGCCCTTGGATGACCAAGGGGTAAAAGGAGTACTGAAGGATGATAGGGAAATAGCGGAGAAGCTGAATGCATTTTTTGCCTCTGTCTTCACTGTGGAAGATGAGAAGTGCTTGCCCACTCCAGGACCACTGATTTCGGGAGGGGTGTTGAAAGACCTGAGTCAGATTGTGGTGATGAGAGAGGAGGTCCTACGATTGATAGATGACTTAGAAACTGATAAATCATCAGGCCCGGATGGCATACATCCAAGAGTTCTGAAAGAACTCAGATGTGATCTTGTGGATCTCCTGACAAAAATATGTAATCTTTCCTTAAAATCTGCCTTTATTCCTGAGGACTGGAAGGTAGCTAATGTCACTCCCATCTTTAAAAAGGGTTCCAGAGGAGATCCAGGCCAGTCAGTCTGACATCGATACCGGGTAAATTGGTGGAAACTGTTATTAAGGAAAGAATTAGTAGGCACATTGATGAACAAAAACTATTGAGGAAGACTCAGCATGGGTTCTGTAAGGGAAGGTCTTGTCTCACTAACCTGTTAGTGTTCTTTGAGGGAGTGAACAAACATGTGGACAAGGGGGATCCAATAGATGTTGTTTACCTTGACTTCCAGAAAGCTTTTGATAAAGTTCCTCATCAAAGGCTCCTAAGTAAGCTCAACAGTCATGGGATAAAATCAAAAACTGGCTAATTAATAGGAAACAGAGAGTGAGTATAAATGGCAATTTTCTCAGTGGAGGGTGGTAAGCAGTGGGGTACCACAGGGATCAATACTCAGTCTGATGCTTTTTAAGAACATAAGAACATAAGAGAAGCCAATGTTGAATCAGGCCAATGGCCCATCTAGCCCAACACTCTGTCACACAGCGGCCAAAATATACCAGGTGCCATCAGGAGGTCCAGCAGTGGGGCCAGGACACTAGAAGCCCTCCCACTGCTGCCCCCTGCAGCACCAAGAATAGAGTGCATCACCTGCCCCAGACTGAGAGTTCCCATCTATACCCTGTGGCTAATAGCCACTGATGGACTTCTGCTCCATATGTTTATCTAATTCCCTCTTGAAACTGTCCATGCTTGTAGCTGCCACCACCTCCTGTGGCAGTGAATTCCATATGTTAATCAGTCTTTGGGTGAAGAAGAATTTCCTTTTATCTGTTCTAACCCGACTGCTCAGCAATTTCATGGAGTGCCACGATTTCTTGTATTGTGAGAAAGGGAGAAAAGTACTTTAATTTGTTTATTAATGATTTGGAGTTGGGAGTGAGTTGCGAAGTGGCTAAATATGCAGACGATACAAAGTTTTTCAGGGAGGATTGTGAGGCACTCCAAAGGGATTTGTCGAGGATGGGTGAGTGGGCGTCAATGTGGCAAAGGGGGTTCAATGTGGCCAAGTGCAAAGTGATGCACATTGGAGCCAAAAATCCTAAGTATAAATACACATTGATGGGGTCCAAACTGGCAGAGACTGACCAAGAGAGAGATCTTGGAGTCATAGTAGAAAACTCAATGAAAATATCTAGACAGTGTGCAACTGCAATAAAAAAAGACCAACGCTATGCTGGGGATTATTAGGAAGGGAATTGAAAACAAATCAGCCAGTATCATAACGCCCCTGTATAAATCAATGGTGTGCCCTCATTTGGAGTACTGTGTACAGTTCTGGTCACCACACCTCAAAAAGGATATTATAGCATTAGAAAAAGTGCAGAGAAGGGCAACTAGAATGATAAAAGGGTTGGGACACTTTCCCTATGAATAAAGGTTAAAATGCTTGGGGCTTTTTAGCTTGGAGAAATGCTGGCTGAGGGGTGACATAATCGAGGTTTATAAAATTATGCATGAGATAGAGCAGGTAGAGAAAGAAGTCCTTTTCTCCCTTTCTCACAATACAAGGACTTGTGGGCACTCAAAGAATTTGCTGAGTAGTTGGGTTAGAACAGAAGCAGAAGTCTATCAGTGGTTATTAGCCACAAGGTATAGATAGGAACTCTCAGGCTGGGGCAAGTGATGCTCTGTATTCTTGGTGCTTGGGGGGGGCAACAGTGGGAGGGCTTCTAGTGTCCTGGCCCCACTGATGGCACCTGGTATTTCAGGCCACTGTGTGACAGAGTGTTGGGCTGGATGGACCACTGGCCTGATCCAACATTGGCTTTTCTTATGTTCTTATTTCTTTAGCTTAACATCATTTGGTTATTTTACAAGATCAGAAAATTTAGAATTCTCAGGAAGAACACTGACTTTCCCCCAAACCTTTTGTGACTGGCACACAAACTAAAGTTTGTCACAAATTCTGGCCAGTTTATGATTCACAAAACGATGTTCGTGAACTAAAGAGCTGCCACAAACTTCCATAAACTTTAAGGCAATTTGTGGTGGTTTGTGAAGAGCAGAAACAGCTGAGTGGCGGGGAGCATGAAAAAAGCATGAAAAATAGCTGAGTGGTGGGGAGCAGAGAGCAGGGGTATAAATGGTGCTAAGCCATTTCACCCCCTGCTTTCTGCTCTATCCCACTCAACTGTCTGGTTTAAGTGATTTGGAGCCATTTTACCTCCTGCTTTCTGCTCTCTGCCACTTTTGGTGGGGAGCAGGAAGCAGGGGGTGAAATAGCTTAGATCCATTTAAACCCCTGTTTTCTGCTCCCCACCTAAAACAGCAGGGAGCAGAAAGCAGGGTCCAAACAAACCAATATGAACCAGTTTGGCCACAAACCATGAACTGAACCACAAAAAACATGGTTCATGCCCATCCCTATACATGAGCTCACTGCAACATATGTACAAAAATACTGAGTCATTCATATTTCCTGATGAACAAGATCCAAAATCCATTGTTTTGCAAACTGTTCGTTTTGCTTTGGTGAATAACAGAAATGGACTTAGGCATCCATTACTGAATCACCAATAATGCAATGTTTGAAAACAGCCTTAGTCTTTCTGCCTGTCCATCTATGAATCAGAGGGCTTTTCATACTTTCTGCCTTTAGGCAAGCCTTTCCACATTGACTCATCTGCCAATGGACCTCTGGACAACTGCTCCAGGACCCCCACCCCCCACGTTGCAAAGAAACCTGGAGAACGTTGCCCTCAGAGGCTTGCGGTCCACCAGGAGATGAGCAGGGAAGTGACTCTTTTTACAAGGGTATTTAAATGAGAGTTTTATTCATGGGCTTTATTGGGCTTGAATTTTAAATGTGGCCTAGAAATCAAAATCAAATTATATGACTAAAGATACAAATAAGATTCAGGAGGCAAACATAACAGAAGAGGAAGAAAACACGCAAATCTGTTGCCATGGTTACCACAGGAAGCAGCCGAATAGAAAGACCCCCTGCAGTAGCCCTTTGTCAAAAAGAGCTTTGGGGAAGAATTGTTCCATAAAACCGCAGAGGTGTCCAGGGCCTTCACACCAGATGTGGGAAACCCCTCCCCCACGGTCCAGACTTCTCTCTTCAGAACTCTTTTTGCCTCCTGCAAAATTCTGTGGAAATTCAGCCCAAAGAGGAACCTCCAAACTTATCTGTAAATGTCACTTCAGGCTAAATTCAGCATCAGTTTACGGGTGACTACAGTCCCTTGCCTTCTTCCACCACCCCAAGAAATTTTGCAACTCATGCTGAAACTTTTCCGGGCTCTAAATTTGCCTTCCTATTTTTCATTAGGAAAATGCAGGGCACATATACTTCAGGCTGCACTAACCCCCCAATGGACACCTGCCTCTTTCTCCTTGAGGTAAGAAATGCAGCCAAGAGCTCCCAGCTGAGCATCGTCCACTTCGCATCAACCAAAGCATCAGTGAGAAGCAAAATGTTACAGGGGTTTGTCAGCGCTGAGAATTCCGAAAGGCATAAATGTCTTAGGCAGGGAGTTCAGTTCATAGACTCTGAGTCCTCATTGCTCTGGGCAAGAACTGAAAAAGGCTGGTCTCTGCTGTTGATTTGCACAGCCACGCCTCCTCTATGGGGAGGACCATCAGCCCAAACGAAGCACATCATCCGACAGGTGTGACACACAGTCATGGTGCCGCGGTAATTAGTCAGCTCAGCTTCTTTTCAGAGGAAGGACAGTAAGACGGGTGCAAACATCGCCCTATTCATGCTGCCCGCCCATTTCCCTGCAAGCGGAGTAATTTTTTTTATATAAAAAAATGACTGGTTGGTTATATGGCATGCCATAAAGGGTCATTTCCTCAATCAAATCAATCAATCAATTTATAATTTATTACAGTAATGGACCAGCAGAACCAAACATATATTAGCAGAGTATTTTCTCATCCTTTTTTAGTTCAGACATTTTCTGCCCACTGAGCAAACACAAAGGCACGCATTCCCATGATAGCATCTTACAATATCAGGTTCATATCATATGTGTTTGTCTGGACTCACTCTGTCCGGAGGGCTTGGGGCAGCTAGGTAAGTTCTGTAAATGAGTTTGTCCCTGTGATGGGCAGGTTAAGTTCCGCCTTGACCTGAAACAATGTGTGAAAATTAGACCAGCTGGTTTGAGAAAGAAGATACCACACAAGCCAGAACTACGTTTGAGCCCAGTGGCACCTTTAAGACCAACAGAGTTTTATTCAAGGTATAAGCTTTAGTGTGCATGCACACGGCGTCAGTTACAGTGAAACAAAACTTCTTCAACTATTACATATAGTTGGAGAGAGGGTGGGGGGTCAGTTGCCAGGAAGGGCTAATTAGAGTCAAGATGCATAAGTAACTGAGCAAAGAACACAGCTAAGATTTGAATAAAGCATTTGGTAATACCTGTGGCTAGCAGCAAGCCAGAGACATGGCTGTTGAATTATCTACCTGATATCCCTAGTCACCTGCTAATTGTTGCCTTGAACATGGTTACTGCTGGCACGTTGGCCTTTGCAAAGGCAATGGAAACAAACAAACAAAAATACCCCTAAGTAACAAGACTGGTTGAAAATCAAGGAGATATATCCCTTGTGAAATTAACAGCATGCCAGAAAAGAGGAGAAGAAGAGATTGGATTTACACCCTGCCCTTCACTCGGAAGCTCAGAGCGGCTTACAATCTCCTTTCTCTTCCCCTCCCCACAACAGACACCCTGGGAGGTAGGTGGGGCTGAGAGAGCTCTGATAGAAATTACTCTTTTTAAGAACACCTCTGACAGAACTATGGCTTGCCCAAGGTCATCCAGCAGCTGCAAGTGGAGGAGACACAATTGGATTAAACATACTAGGGTCAGGAGCTATATAGGGAATGGAAGTGGCCATAAAATAGACTAAATTAATACCATAATTGCCTTATGCTGATGAAGGGTGTCTGCATCCATGGCTGTAAAAGGGATGGTTATATATTTTGTGTATCTTTGTATTTTATATTTACTTTTGTTTTTTTACATGTGCATATGTGTGTGTGTGCCCCTGGAAGTCACGGAGACCTCTGATGACTGACCCCTACTGGAGGCCTGGAGGATATTCAGAGAGGTGGCTGAATAAAGCCTGCCTCCACCTCCCGACTGCTGGTATTCCAAGGAGGTCTCCCATCCTAGCACTTGCCAGAGTCGACCCTGCTTAGCTTCCAAGATCAGGCTTTCCCTGGGCTATCCAGATTAGGGTCATATTTACTTTTGTTGTTTGTTTGTTTTAATAAATTATTTTTTAAAAAAAATTCTGACTTGCCGAAAGAGTGACCAGTGGGAGCTGATGGAATGTTGATGAGAGGGTGGCAGTTAAAGCTATCAGTTCTGATAGAGGGGGATTTAGAACGGGCTGAGTAAAGAGCATAAAGCTTAAGCCAGCAAGTGCCCTAACAGCAGCCTGATGAAGGAAGTCTGTGTCCATGGCTGGTGCTGACTGGGAGAAAGATATCTTTAACAAAGACTCCTGAATGCCTGAATCTAGCTGTAATTCAGAAGTTCCAAGGGGAGAGGAAGTTTGCCACCATCCGCCTGAATCACTCCAATGTTATAAAGGTAAAGGTAAAGGTTCCCTTGCTCGAAAGCCAGTCGAATCTGACTCTAGGGTTGCGGTGCTCGTCTCCGTTTCAAAGCCGAAGAGCCAGCGCTGTCCGAAGGTCATGTGGCCGGCATGACTAAACACCAAGGTGCACGGAACACTGTTACCTTCCCACAGAAGTGGTACCTATTTATCTACTTGCAATTTCTTGCTTTCGAACTGCTAGGTTGGCTTTGTTGAGCCATAAAGAAAGAAAGAAAGAAAGAAAGTTTGTTTGGTTAGTCCTGTGGACTGGCTGTGTATTGGCTCAGGGAAAGAAAGACACATATAAGAACTTGGTCTATCTATATCTATATATCTACATATATAGATATCTATATCTATAGACAGATAAAGATAGATACATATATGTAGATATATATATATATTAGGATATATCAAAGGAGTTTTTGGCTAAACATTAGAAAGAACTTCCAGGATTCACGCAATCGGTTTTCATCCATGTAGGTGAGTTATCGAGCACTGCTCTACTCTTTCAAAAAAACGACCCCCTCAAAAACACCTTGTGCTAAGGAGGCTTCCCCTCCCTCCCAGCCCATATTGTTGTCTGTGGCAGTTTGTGCATGAGCAGGTGTTGTGACCACATGAAGTGAGCGTACCTGGGGGAGGGGGCACCAGCCTGTTTGCACTGCCTCCCTCTTGTATTTTTGTGTGTGTGTGCATGTCTGCATGTGAGTGCGTGTGCACCTGGAAGTCATGGCGACCTCTGGTGACTGACCCCTACTGGGGACCTGGAGGATGTTGGTATTCCAAGGAGGTCTTCCATCCAGAAGAAGAAGAGATTGGATTTATACCCCACCCTTCACTCAGAGTCTCAGAGCGGCTTACAAACTCCTTTCCCCTTCCCCTCCTCACAACAGACACCCTGTGAGGTAGGTGGGGCTGAGAGAGCTCTGACAGAAACTGCTCTTTTTCAAGAACAGCTGTGCCAGAACTACGGCTTGCCCAAGGTCATCCAGCCAGGTGCAAGTGGAGGAGTGGGGAATCAAACCCGGTTCTCCCAGATTAGAGTCCGCGCACTTAACCACGACACCAAACTGGCTCTACTGTACTTGCCAGAGTCGGTCCCGCTTAGCTTCCAAGATGTCAAGGTTGGGCTTGCTTGGGCTATCCAGGCCAGGGCGCTGTGGCTCCCTCTTGATGTGCCTCAGCCCTCTATTCAGACTGGCTGCTAGAACAAGGTTACTATCTTGCAGCCTAGTGGATAAAATAGGATGTATGCTGTTTCAACACTGGAGGGAGGGAGGGAGGATTGTCAGCCTCCAGGTGTCAACCTCCCAGATCCACAACCTGTCTCCAGACTACACAGAGCAGTTCTCCTGGAGAAAACGGCCTCTTTGAAGAGGGGACTTTATGGCACTATACACAACAGAGGTCCTTCAGCTCCCTAAATCCTGCCCTCCCCAGGCTCCACCCCTAAATCCTTGGGAATTTCCCAACCCAGAGATGGCAAAAGTAGAAGAAGGGCAAGACAGAAATATGGCAGGCAGTCCAGGATGGCCGGAGGAGGCCTGAACTGGGGATGATTCAGTTAATTAAATACGAACTCTCTTGCTCCTAGGAGGGGAGGAAGCGAGGAAGAGCCTGCTAGCAGGAGGGGCCCTGGCTCAGTGGGAGAGCCTCTGCTTGGCATGCAGGAAGCCCCAAGTTCAACCCCCGGTGGCATCTCCAGCTAAAAGGATCAAGTTGCAGGCAGAGCGAAAGACCTCTGCCTGAGACCCTGCAGAGGTGCTGCCCGTCTGAGTTCCTGAGTAAGGTTATTATTTTATATCGTATTTGTTTTGAATGATTTCCTTTTTATGTTAAACTTTTTTTGTCTGTACAGTAGTTTATTTTCTCTAAATAAGAAAAATGTGGGGGGAGGGACAGAAAAGGAAGAGGGGAAAGACACTAGATGCACCACCAAGACTAAAATAGCAATTTACCTGAAGCAACCAAATTAAGGCAGCCATCTTGCAAAGTCCTAGTGTCCAGTTCTAATTTATTTCCCCAAACAATGTGTTCCTCCCATGTGGATTGCCCCGAGAGAAACCACCCAGGAAAAAGGGAAAGCTTGTGGGGATGCCCCCATAAGGGACATAATAATGCCGACCGAGGGCAGGCAGGAGGGGAAGTTGGGAGAACGCCGGAGGAGTCACTGGCAGGGTGAGGAAGGGTGGCGAAGCTGGAGAATGGTCAGACTTTTCTCCCAAAGTTAGGGAAGTTTGTCAGACTGGAGATGTCCAGAGAGGGGAGGGAAAGAAGATGGGAAGGTGATGTTCTGAGAAAGAATGTAACAACAGGTAGAATTTAGGACATACTCAGCCTGTCATTAAGAAAAAGGGATCCTGTGGTCTCATACCAAGAGTGGAAGAAGTTTTGGGGATGGAAACCAGGTGTTGTGTTAGCAGGGGAAAGAAGCCCAGAGAAGCAATGGATTCTCAAAGAGGAAGCCCTTCGTCTACCTTTCCATCTGGCTAGGGCCAGGCGATGGCATCGGGATGCCCACCTGGATGCGCAGGGCCAAACCCTTATTCCTGTTATCGTTGGACAGAATCCCTCATGGGGTGACTGATACTATCAATGGATTCCTTCTGTGCCTGTGGCTGGACAATACCTGATCTGAGTATTTTTTTGGCTATCCAAAATAGCCAAGCCCCCCAGCCCCAAAATATTCAGGATATTTCTGGCCTGCTGGATAACCTAAGTTAATGGGCATTTAAAGGGATCACAGTCCTTTGAAATGCCTTCTGGGTGAACTTGCTGCTTGGAGAAGGCATTGTCAGCCCTTTAAATGCCTTTGGGGTTCACTTGCAGCTTGCTCAAGGCATTTAAAGGGACCACAATCCCTTTAAATGCCTTTCTCCCCCTCCATTGAAACCAATGAAAGATGGGGGCACCTTTTTGTGGGGCTCATAGAATTAGAACCCCTGGTCCAATCTTTTTGAAACTTGGTTTTTTTTGAGGAGAGGCAACAGAAGCTATGCTGCAAATTTAATGCCTCTACCTCAAAACACAGCCCCCCAGATAGATTCTCCTTTATACCCTATGGGGTCCGTTGACTATAATGGTCCCCATAGGGTATAATGAAGAAAAATAATAATCAGGATTTCTGAAAAATCCCAAATCCAAATACCATACTCCTATTGAGAATTGGGGATATCAGAAAATACAGATTTTTTTGGGCTCAATATATCTGAACCTGAAAAATGCCAGGTTTTTTGCACACCCGTACTTAAATACCCCAAACAGCTATTAATATAGATTAACCATTGAAACCAATGAATGAAACGGCCCAAGCATTGTTTTCTGGTGTCTTCACTTTGGGAGGGTGCTTGACACAAGTACAGATGTTTGAAAGTAATGTCATTCCACACTTGATACAGAACTCAAGTGATCTGTAACTCACCTAACAAATACCTAGTCCACCTGACTTTCACCGGCTTGGTTTTCAAATAAAACAAGTGGATGCATAAGGGAATTCTGCTTCTTCTCCAGCATATGTGATTGTGATATTAGTGATAAAAGAAACTAAGCAGAAAAAGTACGTGGTGGTAGTGGTAATATACTCTGTTGCCCTTAGTTACAAATGGCATCTATTGGAGGGAAACAATATTTGCCAAAGGTACGTGATGTGTCAAGTTTCAGAGAATGCCAGTTTGTTTAGCCTTTTCAATTCAGCAAGCAAGGGGAACTTAACTGCAGATGAATGTTTGAGGAATGATATCCAATATTTGCCTTACACAAGTGTTTAGTAAGACAGTTCATAATACAAAACCCAGAACACTGCAAAAGTGGATTTTCTCCGCAAACTTAAACAAACATCTTGCTTGATTTCCAAACCTCTTGACTTTGGTGCATGCCCGGGTGGTGGAAGTTAATCAAGTCCTTGATCTGCTGCAAAGCTTGGTTGCTGGGTTATATGTGTTTGATGAGTCATGCTGGTTCTGGATGTCTAAAAACCTTATAAGTATGTATAGTGAGTGCATTTGAAATCTTGAGAAATATGGTCTACACGAGGGATCCCCAGCCCTTTTGAGCCTTCAGGCACCTCTGGAATTTTGACACAGGGTGGTGGGTACAGCTACAAAATGGCTGTCACAGGAGGTGCAGCCAGCCACAAAATGGCTGCCACAGCTTACCTTCCAACACACAGAAAAGATTATTGTGCTGTGATGGCAGCTGCTGCCAAAGTAACATATTAAGAAATCTGCATAGCCAATCAAATCTCCAATGGCCAATCAGAAGCCTTGCTGCGGAAAGCCCCACCTGGCCCCACCCACTTTATGAAAACATTTACTCAACATCAGGAAAGGTGTCAGGGGGTGCCCTGGTGCCCATGGGTGCTACGTTGGGGACCCTTTTCTAGAGTGGAAATATAAACAGCACCTTACCTGCTGTGATGTGGTAGTATTGTGGCCCTCTAAAATCAAGGGAAAGAATATCTTGGGAAGGTCACTGTAGAGGAATTTGTATACTTATTTCTCGGATACAACCACCCAGCACGTCTTTGACCTCTTCATGTTGGACATGACCTCCCGTACCAATGCCAAATACTAGAGCCACATCTATACTGGTAATTGCTTGATCCTGTTCTGAGTGATGTTTGTTGTCGCTGGGAAAATTAAGCCAGCTTGAGTTCCAAAAATATTTGCCATGGAAAGGTCAGGATGAGCAAACAGGGCGCTCCCAAACTGTGGCTCAGCTCAGTTATGACAGCAGAGCCACTGAGAGAGAAATCGTTGTCGGCTCCGAAGTTGTGTTTTCGACATTTTTCTCCTTTCTGTCTGGCTTTGAAGTACCAGCATGTGTTCATGTGCTGTAACTCTGCCACAGATGTGAAAAGCACTGCCACTTCCCAGGAATAATGACACGTTTATTTAGAAGCATGGGGGCAAGAGCCCCCCCCCCCTCCGTCCTTCCTGAAGCCAGCTGAGAAGCTGCCCTGTCAACAGAGCCCACAGCATCTTGAAGTAGTGCGGTTTTATTGCAGTACATTAAAGGAAAATAGAAAAGGGAGAATAATTTAAATGGCATTGTTCTTTTCCTTGCCTTACCCACCAAGGGGGAACAAAGACATTTCTGAGTCCAAGGTGGAACAGGCAGATGTTCCCTTTCCCCATGCATATTGTTTTATTTTCCTCTAGTTGGGACTCAAAATTCCTTACATTGTTCTCAGCTCCTCCCTTTCATCCGCACAACAGCCCTGTGAGGTAGGTTAGGCTGAGAGTGTGCAACTAGCCCAAGGTCACCCCATGGGCTTCCAGAATAGGGATTTGCACCTGGGTCTTCCAGATCCTAGTCCAGCCACTACAGCACAGTGGCGTGGTTCAAGCCTCTTTTAATAATTTCATTTGTGAACTATAAATGGCCTAGGATAAGAGATAAAGAATATGAGGTGCAGCCACACAGCCTAATATACGGACATACTATCACACCTTTAGATTGTGCCGACAGACACGGGATGCAGAGCAAGAGGGAGATGAAGAGCCACTGTCAGCTCGGATGTGATTCAAGAAAGAAGATCACAAGGCAACTGCACCGGATGTGAGACGTTCGGACTCAGTGAAATTTTGGGACAAAGAAAGAGCTAAAATTCTGCCGGATCTGTCTCTACTAGCCTTAGTAATTTTTAACTCATCATTTGAGGGAATCAGGCACAGAGGGGATTTCAGCGCTGTCGAAAGTATAGATTCACTAAACTGATCAGCTTGATAGGAAATCATTCAATAGTTTCATTTATAAGAACTAGAATGACATCAGAAGATGGCTCATTTTTCCCTTCCCTTCCCTTTCCTTTCCTTTTATCTTTTCCTTTTATCCAATAAAAGCTCAGTGGTGCACCAATCCTGAATAGTTGTTGATAATCACTTATCACCCAATAAACAAATGGAGCAGAAAAGAATTGCAGCCGCTGGAGTTCTTTGTGGATCCCTGTCAGTGGCTGGGTCATAATTATATACATTAGACTTAACTGGCAAAACATGGTGGGACAGAGTGCCTCCTGAGATTAGCATACAAGGGACACTCCAAAAGGATATGTGCAGACGTGTCAATCTTACCTAAGGGAGAAGGCAGATTTTTTCTGAATAAGGTAAACATATGAACCTTCCCCTTGTAACTGCTGAGAGGTGAGTGTTTAGTCTGGCCACGGTGAACACTTTTAAAAGAAGCCAACAGATAGGTGTAGGAGAGAAGAGATTTCAAGGGGGCAACACCGAACAATTGGGATGAACAGGTGCCCTGTGCTCTGAAAACAGAGCTTCAGAGATCAATTAATGTTACACAATTTCTCACCAAAGCAAATGCTGCACAAGCTTCCAGGTCCTAGATAGTATCTAGCTTAGTACTGAGAGCGAGGAGTTTCTCAAAGACAGTCTTAAGCCCTACTGACCTGTACGGTCCCCTTTCAAGAGTGTCAGACGCCCCTCACTGCTCAATCATAGCTTGATGAAGAATCTAAATGCTTGTAATCCAGCCCTTGCCTCACGGGAAAGTTGGTCCAGTTCTGAACGAAAGCCACACCAGTGACACCTCCAGGTGGCACCTGGTGGTCTCCTGCTATTAGAATTGATCTCCAGAGGACTAAGGTCACGCACACATCGGAAATGGCTGCTTTGGAAGGTTGACTCCGTGGCCTGAGACCTGTTGAGGTCCCTCTCCTCCCCCGACCCCGCCCTCCCCTAGCTCCACCCTCAAAATCTCTAGGTTTTTCCCAGACCAGAGCTGGCAACCCTACGAGAAGGGGGATAATGGAGACAAGAATGTAAGAATAAGTTAATCAGCCACATGTGGTGGACGTGTGAAAAAGCGGCTGCTTTTTGGACTGAGATTCATAATGAAATCCAGAAGATACTGAAATGTACTTTGAAAAAAGAGCCAGAAATGTTACTTTTAGGTCTTAAAATGAAGGAAGTTAACGTGACAAAGAGAACTTTGTTATGGTATTTGATTTCAACGGCGAGAATGATATATGCTCAATTTTGGAAGCAGGAGAAGATACCAGATAAATGAGAATGGATAAAGAAGATGATTTTTATGGTAGAAATGGACAAATTGACAAAAAAAACTTAATGGAAAAGAAGATCAAGAATTTTTAGCAGATTGGAAAGACTTTAAAGACTACTTAGAACTGAACTGGGATGTTAAAAATAAGTTACTTTGCTTTGATAACTATTAAGATTAGAAGTATAGTAAGAAATGGATTGTATTTAAAATGTTACCCAAGAGAGGGAAATAGAAAAGGAAAATGTTTAAAATGAAGATTTGATTATTGAATAAATGTTTAATGTAAGAGAATATTGACTGAAATAATAATGGGGCGGAACATCGTTGGAAGCCGGGGGGTGGGGGAGAAAGTTGTGGAAAAGGATATGTTAAGAACTGTTTTTAATTATGGAACATGTTAAAATATCCTGTTAATAAATTATTTTTTTTTAAAAAAAAGAATAAGTTAATAAGCGATGGGCACTATCAAACCAAAATCAAATGCATTCAATGTCCAATTTGTTCCTGTGACAAGAGATTTCAGCGTGTCTTGTTCCTTACTCCAGCCCATATGCTCTGCTAAGCTGTGGGGGTGTCCCTGTCTTCCTGCACTATTTCTCCCCACACACACACTATATAAAGTTCTCTGTCACGTAATAATCAAAGGAACGATGCACCGAAGTCTAACTTCAACCTCCAGAGTGCTAATAGGGTTATTTTGCATAGCTGTCAAGGCAATCCTTTCCTTCATACTTCAGCTTGTTTATGAGCAGTACACCTCTCTCCCGAGGGAACTGAGTCACGCCTTCGTTTCTGTTTGCATGCTTTTTGTATTTTAGTTGCTTCCTCATCTAGCTGTGCCTTTGAAATCTCTGAAGGAAAAAAGAAGAAGAAAGGAGTTATTTCTCAGACAGAAAATGTATGTACTGTGAAGGGCTCCTGGTATTAGCCTTCCTAAATTACAGTCATTTTATTACAAAAGTGTTGTGTAGATACTGCGTTTTCTGAGGAAGCGGGCGGGGGAGCCTACAGCAGGCAGCACGCAGGTTGTCTTGATGAGTCTTCCCTAGAAACTATGTTCTCTGTGTGTCAAAATATAGGGCCAGACTGGTTCAGAAAGGGGAAGGGGGGCAGCTTTGCATGACGCTTCATTAGGGGTCTTTGCATCGGCCGAATCTGCATTTGTCTTTCCCACCAGTGTCGCAGCCTTTTGACTCCGTCTTCAAAAAAGCTGTCCACATTTGGTGTCATTTTCACACCTCAACAGTGCTAGCATACTTTTGCATGTCCACATATGTTTACCATCCTTTCGGGGCGGCTCCATTGCCATGGCACCTCCACACTGCTTTAAAAGGATCTTCTTCAAACAACATTCAAACAAGCATAGAGAAAGACACCGGGTGATTTCCCACTAAAACTGCTGCGGGGTTGCGCCGCCGTTTGCCCCGAGATTTTTAGTCAATTTCACACCCGAAGCCGTGGGGCTGCATTTTGACCCGCGGCTTCGCCCGATTTCCCCGCAGTTTCATAATCCTGTTTTTTGAGGATTACGAAACTGCGGGGGAAATCGGGCGAAGCCGCGGGTCAAAATGCAGCCCCGCGGCTTCAGGTGTGAAATTGACTAAAAATCTCGGGGCAAACGGCGGCGCAACCCCGCGGCAGCTTTAGTGGGAAATCACCCACCGTCACAGCAGCACTCAACTGATTTAAAAATGCAAATGCAGATTCAACCATAGTCTGACAAACTGTTCAGTTCAAGGCATGATTGATAATGGGCACAGATCCATATGACCCAGGCACTGCTGCCGCCGCTTGCCATCATGACCACCACCACCACCAGCATCTTTAATTACTTCATTTGTACCCTGCCTTTCTCCCCAAAGGGGGCTGTGGTGGCTCAAGTGGTTAAGACGCTGAACTGAAGACTGGAAGGTCAGTAGTTCAGCAGTTCAAGACCCGAGTGCCACATGACAGAGTGAGCTCCCATTTCTGCTCCTGCTAACCTAGCAATTCGAATGCAAGAAATTGCAAGTAGATAAATAGGTACAACTTCGGTGGGAAGGTAACAGCGTTCTGTGCACCTTGGCATCTAGTCATGCCGGCCACATGACCACGGAAGTGTCCTTGGACAGCGCTGGCTCTTCGGCTTGGAAATGGAGATGAGCACCGCATTCCTAGAGTTGAATTTGACTGGCTTTTGAGCAAGGGAAAACTTTACCTTTACCTTTCTCCCCAAAGGGGACCCAAAGCAGTTCACATCATTTTCTTCTCCTACATTTTATCCACACAACCCGTTGTGAGGTAGGTCAGCCTGAGGGAGTTTCACTGGCCCAGGGTCACCCAGTGAGCTTCCATGGCACCCGTGGGGATTAAAACCTGGGTCCCCCAGATCCTAGTCCGAGGATGCGGTCACACTGGGGGCTTGGCGCAGGATGGTGGCGCCTCAAATTGTACCAGTTCAAAGTGAAGCGGAGCATTTAATCCAGACAGCACACCCTATGGCAGGTTACCTGCATGGCCGTCCTGTGGGGGAGCATCCGCATTAGTGTTACGCTTCAACCCTGGGACGAGCTGTAAGGTGGGTTTTATTTTAAGGCAGGTGCATGGATCAGCCAGGCGGTGGCAGTGTGACAATGCAACATCGTGAGTCCTGACGTCATCAGCCAGTCGACAAAGAATATGCCGTCGGATCACGTCTGATACAGCCTGCAGATGAATCCTCCCGAGCAGCTACAGTGTGTGATTAAATAATTGTATGTGTTGTCTTCCCTGCCCCTCATGAATATTGTTAGTCCAATTATCAATGAGTAACTGCAAATTGCTCTGAGCCCACAGGTGTGTGGGAAAAAACGATCAATAAGTCAAAAGTATTATTATTACTATTATTATCATTATTATTGTTGTTGTTGTTATTATTATTACTACTACTACTACTACTACTACTACTATTAGCTCATGTACATACAGGCAGCAACTTAAAAAAACAACAACAACCCAGTGATGGAAACGGATCTGCAAGTTCAGACATCCCTTCAGGGTTCCTTTTGCTGCAGGAGATTTCAGACATCAGAAAACCCAGAAAGGAACTGGGAACAATCTGATAATACCAGACTTTCCCTGGTATCTGTTCTGTTTATTCTACTTCCATTGCGGAACAGCATGGGCTACTGATGACTGTGCCATGAGAGGCAGATGTTCTCGTCTGGAGGGGCCCATGTATTCCGTCCAGGTAATGCCAGTCCATCGCCACAACCTGTGTGTGTGACTGCAGCCCAACACTCTTATCCTCTGCCCCACACTAGGCATGCTCCATCTAAAGAGCTTCATTTTCTCTTATGAGATTAGCACACAACTAAGTACGGTTGACTGCCTTGGGTTGGCATCAGAGCCAGGGCATAATCGTTGGTTTGGTGGGACAACTCAAGACTGATGGAAGCTGAGGGAGAGAAATGAGTACACAGGCAACAGCTGGGAGTAGGGATGCCAACCTCCAAGTGGGGCCTGGAGATCTCCCAAAATTACAACTGATCTTCAGGTGACAGAGAACAGTTCCCCTGGAGAAAATGGCTGCATCAGAGGGTGGAATCTATTGTGTTAAACCCCTGCTGAGGTCCCTCCCCTATCTAAAAGAGGGAGTCAGTTTGGTGTCATGGTTAAATGTGTGGACTCTAATCCAGGAGAACCAGGTTTGATTCCCCACTTCCCAACATGCAACTGCTGGATGACCTTGGGCAAGCCATAGTTCTGTCAGAGCTGTCCTTGAAAGGGCAGTTTCTGTCAGAGTTGTCTCAGTCCCACCTACCTCACAGGATGTCTGTTGTGGGGAGGAGAAGGGAAAGGAGTTTGTGAGCAACTCTGAGACTCGGAGTGAAGGGTGGGGCATAAATCCAATCTCCTCCTCCTCCTCCTTCTCCTCCTCCTCTTTCTTCCCACCATCTCAAAATGCCACCCACAAATCTCTGGGCTTTTCCAAACCCAGAGATGGCAATCTTACTGGGGGGGGGGGAGTGAGAAATATTCTAGAAACAAAGTTGTAAAGTGCAGTCCCCACACCCAAAACAGGAGAAAGGGGTGGGTGTAGGGCTTGGAATCACTTCTTTTGTGTTGGAATGAACAGCTGCATGATATTTGGCCCAGTGCTGTTTACAACCTGCCATAAAGGTACCCTTTCTTATATTTGGACTAATCCTCTAGTTGACGGGCAAATAGGTACTGAAGAAATGAACCCAACAGCGAGGTGATACCAGCAAACGCTTCCTTTTCAAAGACTGGAATGCTACAGTTGGATTTACCGCAAACAGCCTTGGTCACCTTTCAGAAAGGAATGGAACGGAATGTGGCTGAAACATCTCCTGCTTTAGCCATTGTTAATAATAACATCAGCAGTGAGAACATTTCCACACAGCTTTGCATTAATTTTCCTTATAGCAATAATTCTGCTCTGATGATGAAAAACAAACAGAAGAATCCAAGGGACAATGTGAGCAAGGGTGAATTCTTTTCACTGTGCTAATGTCCTTTTAATTTTCTTTTTAATCTCTTTGCATGTGCACAACGAAAAGTAAATGCACGCACTGTAATTACCTTGGTGAATAAATTACTAGGCATCATATCTGTCTATTCTTCATTATAGCTAGGAACATTGGTCCATAGTCTTTATTCAGAAGAAACTCTGCAAAAACTGTGAAATTAAAACTTTTTTAAAAAATCCCAACACCTTCAGTGGAAAGGTGAATACACAACAGTGCAATGCCAGTTTTCCTAGCATTTCAGTTTCACAATCAATAATCTCCATTTTAACTTCTCGACAAAGTTCCCCTACAGTGAAATTTTCCATCAAATTTGGTGACTTTTCTATGATGAAAACTTTAAGGGGCAGGGAAAAAATCTCAATAATACCATTGACATTTCTTGAGGGAAGGGTCTATATTTCCTTTCCTGGGACCCCCAAAATGCAGGTTGCTGGTTACTCAATGCTGTTGGCATCATGTTGTTTTCATGTTAGAAGCCCAGGTAGGTGATAACGCTCTTGCAGGCCTTGGAGAAAAATCAGGTGTCAACATGCCAACAAAACCTAATGCTGCCTTTTGACCAGAAGATAATACCCAAGGATTTGGGGCAAATAACTTCAGTTGGACTATTAAAATTGTGGTAGTGAGGTATATTTTGCATGCAGAAGGTCCTGAGTTAAACTTATAGCACCAGCAGTTAAAGGATTCCATAGAGCAGGAGTTGGACGAGCCTTCCTATGCCCGGCATCGTTAAGAGTACAAAATACTGAGCTAAGAGGTTTTGTCTACTGAAACAAACAATAAACACCCAGTTCCGTCTGACTGAAGGCCTCTTTATTAACAGTAGCTGCAGGACAGGTAACTTGGCTATTGAAATAAGGAAAAACCATCCCTTTTTATTATTAGGAAGGGAATTGAAAACAAATCAGCCAGTATCATCATGCCCCTGTATGAATCATTGGTGCGACCTCATTTGGAATACTGTGTACAGTTCTGGTCACCACACCTCAAAAAGGATATTATAGCATTGGAAAAAGTGCAGAGAAGGGCAACTAGAATGATAAAAGGGTTGGAACACCTTCCCTATGAAGAAACGTTAAAATGCTTGGGGCTCTTTAGTTTGGAGAAACGACGGCTGAGGGGTGACATGATTGAGGTTTATAAGATTATGAATGGGATTGAGCAGGTTGAGAAAGAAGTACTTTTCTCCCTTTCTCACAATACAAGAACTCGGGAGCACTCCATGAAATTGCTGAGCAGTTGGGTTAGAACAGATAAAAGGAAATACTTCTTCACTCAAAGAGTGATTAACATATGGAATTCACTGCCACGGGAGGTGGTGGCAGCTACAGGCATTGACAGTTTCAAGAGGGAATTAGATAAACATCTGGAGCAGAAGTCCATCAGTGGCTATTAGGCTGCGTTCAGACAGCCAGTCAATCGCGCCATGAGCCCTCCTAAAATTTTATCCCGATTTTTTTAATCCAGCCTAGCACGACCAGACGCCCCCCCATGAAATAGCCTCACCGCGCGTTGTTCCCACCGTGATTTGTCTACACGGCATCCACCGAGGATTTTTTTTAAAAAAGTTTTGTACATTCACATAGGCAAGGCTGCGCCTCCTTGGAGAACTGAGGCAATCGCGGAGGGTTTTCAGCAAAGTCCCGGTCCTCCCCCTTGCCATTGCCATTATGATCAATGGAGGGACTATTTTGCAAATTAGAACAGTCCTTCCCCCCTCCATCTCCCATCGCGATAACATCTTGTCCCTAAAAGAAATAAGCATGAATATTACATTCCTCGTAGCGCTTATCGCTGAATGCGTTTCCTCATTAAAGCGCACATGGGGTTTCATTTTTTAAAAATCGCGCCCCCATCGGCCCCCGTCGGCGCGCTAATGGAGTGACCAGACGGAAGAAAGTCTGCAGTTGTTGCGCGGGTAAGCGAAAACCCTACATTGAAACTGCTACTTTTTAAATCAGGATTGGAGGCGCAGCAGAACGGGATGCCTATGGGACCGGAATATTTCCCAGATGTTTCTGTCTGGTTGTGCATTTTTGATCCGCAAGGGAGTCGTTCCTATGGCAGATCAAAAGATCCGTCTGAACACACCCTTAGCCACAGGGTATAGATGGGAACTCTCAGTCTGGGGCAGGTGATGCACTCTATTCTTGGTGCTGGAGGGGGCAGCAGTGGGAGGGCTTCTGGTGTCCTGGCCCCACTGCTGGACCTCCGGATGGCACCTGGTATATTTTGGCCGCTGTGTGACAGAGTGTTGGACTAGATGGGCCATTGGCCTGATTCAGCATTGGCTTCTCTTATGTTCTTATGTTCTTATCCGTTAATTACGCCATTTGGCCAGGGTTGTCCCGGCCTGGATTTGCAGCTCCTTAATGGGCTCTGCACTCCTGCAGGCTGCTAATGGGCAGACTGAGAAGAGAAGCACTGAGAGTCCCTCTGACTCTCCCACTTGCTCTGCAGCCTACTGGGATAGCCTCTTACAGAGGCCGGACACAACAGGAGGCACAACTGCTTGAACATATATGGGGCAGCTTTGTACTTTCAACTACATTTAGAACATAATTCTCCATTTGAATTCCAAAACACCATTTCAACCCATCGACCCTCACCCAGCCATTTTCAAGGGTGGAAAAAACATGCAAAAGGTGTCGTTGTGATGCAGAACCTGAAGCAAGGCCTGCTGAAGACTATAAATCTTTTAAAAACTGGTAAAATTGTGCTGCTTAACTGGTAAAACACCCCAGCCTTGGGTAAAGCTTTCTTGTTTTCATTTACCTTGAACTGGCTGCCCTGAAGCAGGGGCTACTCTGTTTTCCTTATTGCTGTATGCATGGCTGTTAAGCGTTATTGAGCCACAGCAGACTTATGGCGACCCTGTAGGGTTTTCAAGGCAAGTGGTGGTCAGAGGTGGTTTGCCCTTGCCTGCCTCTCCCATCCAAGTACGGGCCAGGAGTTAGTGGAGCATAACTCACTGGGCAAGAAGGCCCTGATGCCGGGAAAGACTGAAGGTCAAAGAAGAAGGGGATGGCAAAGGATGGGATGGTTAGACAGTGTTATCAAGGCAATGGACATGAAATTAAGCAAATTTCAGAGGGCCTGGTGTGATGTGGTCCATGGGGTCGCAAAGAGTCAGACTTGATGGTGCGACTGAACAACAATGTTAAAGAGCTAGAACTTCTGGCTGCTAGATACTCTTGGGATCTCCTGGCTATACTACACACCCTGCAATATGATCATTATTAACTATTTATTATTATTAACCAGGAATGACCCTGTTTAGCTTCCAAGGTAACAGTAGTTTGGACTAGCTGTGGGCTAGGGGAAATGCCATCGAGTCACAGCTCAATTACAGTGACCCTGGAGGGTTTTCAAGGCAAGAGACACTCTGAGGCGGTTGGCCACGGCCTGCCGCTGCATAGCAACCCTGGACTTGGTGGTCCCCCATCAAAGTAGTAAGCAGGGCCAACCTCACTTAGCTTCCAATCCCTGATGAGATTGGGCTATCCTGGGCCATCCAGGTCAGGGCCCAAGCCAAAGTAGCCTGGGAGAATTGGTAAAAGAGAGCATTGCAGGCATAGGGTTGCCAGGTCTGGGTTGGAAAATACCTGGGGATTTTGGGGATGGATCCAGGAGAGGGTGGGGTTTGGGGAGGGGAGGGGCCTCCACAGGATACAGTGCCATAGAGTCCACCCTTCAAAGCAGCCATTTTCTCCGGGGGGAGGGCTGACCTTTGTCAGCTGGAGATCAGTTGTAAAAGTGGGAGATCCCCAGGCCCCACCTGGAGGCTGGCAACCCTACATGGGCATTATTCTCTGCCCATCACATCCAACAGCATCAGGCCTTGTAGAAAGATGAGAGATTTCCTCGGACCCGAGACCGATGTCTGAAAAGCTGGAGCACTCGAGGGTTCACACTCAGTTGGCTTCTCCCTCTGGAGATGGTCTGAGCCCTCTCGACAAAATATATGCTCTGCAATTGTTTCAAGATCAGCTTCCTTGCTAAGCCACGATGATGCTCAGTGCCGAGGCTGATGAATCACTGCTCCGACTTGGTGTGCACCTGGGAAGCAGGAGGGCCAGGCCCTCCCTAGGACGGCTGCTTTGCTATCACAGCTGAAGGAAAAGAAAACCCAAACATAAAGCATGTCCCTCTGCTAAATTGGCTCTCGCTGGAGAGCTGATTAATACCCCAATTATCCGTGCGCAGCAGGGCTCTTGAAGGCCCCACCTCCTGCTGCTCGATGGCTTTCAGGAGGCTCTGCCACTGGCAGCCGGGATTTAGTGTTTCCTCTTTCACGAGGGAAATGACATTGAGGAGCGAGAACAGGGGCAGAGATCCAGGAAGCTCGCAAGCGGATGACGGATCGGGCTGGGAAAGATCTGTCTGAGCAGGGAACGGATGGCTTTCTTCATTCTCCTTAGGACTGTTGAGGGCGCATAAAAAGATGACGGTGCTCTCTCATTGTTAAGAGATGTGAGTCTGGCTCAGCTCAGGCCCGAACTACATGACATGTTTTTAACGAGAGATGTTTAGTTGCCAGCTCCAGACTGTTGAATTCCGGGAGACTTGGGGGTGGAGTCTAGAGAAGGCGGGGTTTGGAGAGGGGAAGGATCTCAGCAGGGCACAATGCCATAGAGCCGCCCCTCCCTCCCAAGCAGCCATTTTCTCCAGGGGAACTGATCTTTGTAAGATGGAAATAGACTATAACCTTGGGAGGTACTGAGAGAAACACTCCCCTTCTGAGCTGAAGAATAACATGGGGACCCTTCTGTTTTTATCTGTGCACTTACTCCATTTGTAGCCTGGCCTTTCTCCCCCGTGCAGATCCAGAGCAGCTTACGTCATTCTCCTCTCCTCCATTTTATCCTCACAACAACCCTGTGAGGTAGGTGAGGCTGAGGGAGTGGGACTGGCCCAGGGTCCCCCAGCGAGCTTCCATGGCACAAGTGGGAACTTGAGCCTGTGGCTCCCAGGCCCTAGTCTCAACCACGACACCACCTGGGGCTTCTTATTAATTGCTTCCCGTTAAAGGCCGCATCGCCCATCCCTGAGGTCCATATTCTGAACCAAGGGAGTTACAAACATTGGCGCTGCCGCTGCTTTGCTCCTCCTCACTCCAGTGTCCTGTGGCTCCAAGACGCACTAGCCAGTTGCCCTGTTCACAAGTTACGGTGAACATGCATGAAATCTTTATACAGTTGAGTGTATACTTGATTATTCTTGATACGTCTGTCAGGTAATTCTCATGTTACACTCAACTCAGGTACAGCTGAACGTGTGATGGAAACCCCAGGTTGATCCAGGGATGGGTCCCCAGTTACACGGGTAAAGTGAGAGCGGGTCGGCTCTTTCGCACAAACAGATGCAGGCACAGACAGGCAGGGAGGGTCTGAATTCGCCATAACCTTTGAATAAGCCTAGT
The DNA here is from genome assembly GCA_029375565.1 of Gekko gecko. Classification (NCBI taxonomy): domain Eukaryota; kingdom Metazoa; phylum Chordata; class Lepidosauria; order Squamata; family Gekkonidae; genus Gekko; species Gekko gecko. Next base: position 4,667,843 of record JAPDNY010000011.1, read on the forward strand.
GCTGCTACCACTTCCACCCTTGTGCAAATGCAGTGATGTAGAGTTGCCATCTCCAGGTTGGGGAATGCCTGGGGATTTGGGGGGTGGAGCCTGGGGAGGGGAGGGGTTAGGGGCAATGTTCCCTCTAAGCTGTGTCGTCTTGTGAGCAAAAATTCCACTTTGTGAGCTACTAGCATTAAAGTTGTGAGCAAGCGATTTGGCTACTGCATGAATCAGTTTGCTCTGGAGCCATCCTTCCCAAAGCGAAGACAAAAATGTATGAGCTGGAGGTTTTTTTTTTTGTATAAAACTCTCCTAAAGAGGAGAGGAATTTATTCTTTTCATATAAGGAAAAGGGAAGGGTATATAGATGGGTTAAGAAAAAGATGTGAGTGAGTATTCTGTTAAAAAGGGTTAGTTTTAGTTAATATAAATGAATTTTTGACATCCACTGCGGTTGAAGAGTCTTTTTTTTTCAGTTTAACAAAGTTCAAAGAAAAAAGAGAAAATCTCTGTTAATAAGGTTAGTAGTGTCCTTTGGGGTTAATGATTAGACGGTTCCATTCTGACGTTTCGTGAACAATTATTTCTTGGGCAGTCTTTTCTTAGTGTCCCTTAGGTTATATGATGGGCCCACTTTAGCTTTCACAGCTCCCGCTCCGGCACCTCCATCCTCGGGGCCGCTGTCTTCGTCGCTGCTCAATTCAGTCCAAATTGCAAGTGCTGCCTCTTCCTCCATGCTGGCGTGTCTCTTCAGAAATTCTTGTGCTTTGAAGATGGAGTCAATCTTCTCTCTTTTATCCTTATACTTAAACTCCAGTCCTTCAGGGAATCTCCATTTGTAATTCACCTGATTTCTTTGCAGAAAAGTGGTCAGTCCTTTATATTCTTTCCCTTTCATACGAATTTCATAAGGCACATCTTTAAGTGTTCTTACAGTCTGCTCCCCAATCTTCAAGGGCACCGCTGAAACTGCACGCAGAATCTGATCTCTCGTACGCTGCTTAGTGAACTTGACAACAACCTCTGCTGGCAGATTATTTTTCTTTGTAAAGGTGGAATAGGCTCTATAAGCCAAATCCATCTCTTCTTTTAAATCTCGCTATTCTCTGCCAGTTACGGGTGCCAAGGCATTCGCTAGTGTCGATCTGAGATCTTCTTTCTCTTCCTCTTTAATGCCCTGGAAGCGGAGGGTCAGATTCGATTTTTCCATCTGCAACCTTAAGATTCTTTTTTCTTGTTCATCTTGGTACTTTTCTAATTTGTTGACCCTTTTCTTTATTTTTCTGGTATCTTCCGTCGAGACCAGACATTTTTGTGCAATCTCCTCCATCTTCTTAGAAGTTTCTGTTAACTGTTTCTGTTGACTGTTGAGGACACCTTGCATGCTTATTAATGTTTCATTGATTTTCTGCATTTGATCCAGCAGGGGGTGCAGTAGCTCGCCTTTCTGTTGATTGACAGCAGGCTCCGAGGGAGGGTTGCCCGGACCGGAAGTCCCTCCTCCCTTCTTTTCCGGCTTGAGTGGGACCTTTTTCATTGCCGACATATTTCCCGTTTGTTTACTTTTTCCAAGTTCACGTCGCGTCCCTCAGGAAACTCGCTGATTTCCAATTTCAATGAAACCCCAAAGGTACACTCACTAGCCTTTCTTCCCTTTTGCCCCCTTAACTTTCCTTTTATAAATCTCGCTTCTCGATGGGGGGGGGAAGTCACCCCTCCTCCCTCCGCTTGTTCGCTTGTCGGGGGAATCGGTTTTATGCTTTAATTCAGACCTCCAACTCACGGTTTGATGACAGTTCTTCTTTTTATGTTATTTCATGACGCTTTGCCTCACTCCTGGGAATCGGTGGCGTTGCTAAATCCCATGCGGGACACACTATGCAGCGGGGCCGATTGGGGCGGGGAGAAAGCCTCAATTTCCCGGCTGTCTGCCGGCAAAGAGGCTACTCCCCAAAGCGCCCCCGGTTCAGAGCCTTTGACTAAGGCTCACTAGGGTCAATCGCATAAGCGAGGACCCCCCCCAACCGCGCGCGGGCTAGCCTCCTTCGGGAGTGTCCCGAAAGGTGGCCACCATTTGTTCCACCGAAACCAAAACTGTATGAGCTGGAGGTTAAAAAACTGTGAGCTAGCTCACACTAACTCAGCTCGGAGGGAACACTGGTTAGGGAAGGGGAGGGACCTCAGCTGGGTACAATGTCACAGAGTCCACATAGAGCCAGTCTGGTGTGTGGTTAAGTGCACAGACTCTAATCTGGGAGAACCAGGTTTGATTCCCCACTCCTCCACTTGCACCTGCTGGTGTGAGCTTGGACAAGCCATAGTTCTGTCAAGAGCTGTTCTTGAAAGAGCAGTTCTCTCAGAGCTCTCTCAGCCCCACTTACCTCATAGGGTGTCTGTTGTGGGGAGGGGAAGGGAAAGGAGATTGTAAGCTGCTCTGAGACTCTGAGTGAAGGGTAGGGTATCAATCCAATCTCCTCCTCTCCCCCCCACCCTCCAAAGCAGCCATTTTTCCCCAAGAAGACGGTTTCAGAGGGTAACCAGGTTGTTCTGTGGTAGAGCTGTTAGATGTGAGTCCAGCAAGCCACAAGAATTTTAGGCCCTAAGCTTTCGAGAGTCAAAGCTTCCTTCATCCATCATCTGAGAAAGGGAGCCCTTTGACTCTCAAAAGCTTCTGCCCTGAAACTCTTCTTGGTCCCTAAGGTGTTCCTGGACTTGAATCTACCATTCCCACCCCACCCCACCCCCCAGGGGCGGGAGAACTGATCTCTGTAGCCTGGAGACCTGCTGTGATTCTGGATTTCCAGACCTCGCCTAGAATTTGACAAACTGGAAGCCCGAATCCGATGCCAGCAGTCCCTGTGCAAATCACCTAACAGATAATATGCCACAAAAATGCATTAAAAAGACAGATTGTGCAAATGCAAATTCTATTTTGATACTGTGCAGCATCAGTAAACCTCAAGCTGGGCCAGGTGTATGTCTCTGTGTTGTCCATTTCACTTCATTTTCATTTCAGCCAAGCCTGTTTTGGTACCAGAAGTAATCCGACTACAGACCCCCAAAATAAGCCTTCCTTCTCTCCCCGCCTTTTGCTTTTGCGACATTCCTCTGCTGGAGAGGCAATGTTTCTGTGCTTTAATTAGGCAGCAGAAATTTAGGAGGCTGCTTTAAATTGGCTTTCAGCTGTTTACTTTTCATCAGTAAAATCCATATACTCTCAAGGAGATCTCAACTATAATTAAAAGAGTTATTGAACTAAAAACACTTACCAATGCTTATCTCCTGATGGAACCCTGCCAGATCCTAAGGAAGAGTTCAGACTAACTATTTTTGTATTCTGATGAGATATTCAAACAAGAAAAGGATTCTCATTCTGTTCAGGTAGTGACGGCTACAGCTGTCACATTTGGTGGAAACGCTGCCATCACACAGCTCCTGTAGCCATCCATCATTAGGGGTACATCTGGAATCCAAACTGAAGAGTAAATGGGAAGATGTGAATCCTCTTCTTCCCCCCCCCAAACAGGGATGGAAGCATTAAGTTTTGCAATTGAAGCTGACGGGCAGTGACTGCCCAAGGGCTGAACTTCTCATGAGAAATGTTGTTAACATGGAATTCAGTGCTGCAAAACAGAAAGTTGCTATGAGAGTGCATGTTTTTTTTTTAAGGGAATGGGCAAATTCACGGGAGTCATTTGTCAGCCTCGATAGCTAAATGTTCAAAGGCAGCATATGTAAGGGCCTAAAACGAAGGATGAGTTTGTTATCTTCATGTTTTGATAATTGGCTTCCTAGAACAACATATTCTAGGGCTGCCAATCTCCAGGTGAATCCTGGAGATTTCCTGCTATTACAATTGATCTCCAGACAACTGAGATCACCCCTGTTGTGCAGTGGGTTCGACACATTAAGGAGTCAGGAAACAGTGTGATAATCAGCACATGGTTTACTCATACACAACAGAATAACGCAATACCGGCTGATGGCTAATTATATACAGTCCCTGTGGACCACCCCCAGGTCCCACTGATGGGTTTAAACTTCCCACCAAGGTTCCTATTGGTGATCACTTGAGGTTTCAGGATTCTAGTCCCTATTGTCTCTTGAAGCTCCAAGCTCAGGTAAGGTCGCTGTTGCCTAGTGGTGGTCAGCGGACATAACACCCCTCCCCCCGTAGTTCACACCCAGCCTAGGTGACATAATGCTTTAGGTAGGTGGGAGCCTGGCACTCTCATGTGGAACGCCTCAGGGTTGGCACCAGGATGACGATGGGAGTCCTGTCCTGTCCTGTGGCTGGGGTGGTTGGAGGGGGAGGCAGCGGAGCCTTGTTTGGTTCTGGGGCGGCAGCAGGTGCTCTGTCTTCCGGGGCGGCCACGGCAATGGGGGTTGGCTCCTGCAAACTCCCATTGGGAGTTTCTTGTTCCAGGATGTCCAGCAGCTCCCTCTTGGTGTCCCTCGGGGTCAACCCCTCCACTGGAGCTGGGAGCATGCGCCTGCGCAGCTAGTCGACATGCTTCCGCAGGACCTGTCCACAGTCAGTCAAGACCTCGTAAGACACAGACCTGTGGGGCAGATGACCTGGCCAGCAATCCATTCGGGTCCTTTGCCAAAGTTCTGAATGTAGACCGGGTCCTCCGGGAAGAACCCCTGTGGCGCCTCCCTCTGCTTGGACAGATTGAGCAACTCTGGGGCCCTGTCTGGGTGCAGTCTGTCCAAGAGGATTGCAGGCCACCGACCCATGAGGAGTTCCACAGGGCAGTGCCCGCTGACTGGGTTCGGGGTGGTCCATTGTGCCAGGAGGAAGAATGCCAGCTGGAATTCCCAGTCCCCTTCTGTCAGCCGGCTGAGGGCTTCTTTGGCGGTACACACCATCTGTTCCGCCTGACAGTTGGTGGCAGGGTGAAATGGGGCAGACCTTATGTGCCAGATCAGATTGCTGCAGAGGAACTACTGGAATTCCTTGAGGTGAATGCCATCCCGTTGTCTGATACTATGGTGTCCAGCAACCCGTGGGTGGCGAAGATCTTATAGAGTGCCCAGATGGTGGCTTTGGAGGAGGTGGTGGAGACCTGGCTGATTTCTAACCATTTTGAATAAGACTCCACCATTACTAGAAACAGCAGTCCATGGAATGGCCCGGCAAAATCCACATGGAGCCTTTACCATGACGTCCGGGTGGATTCCCAGGTTTGGGTGGGTGTGCTCGGCAGATTGGGCCTGACGGCCTGGCAAGTCTGGCAGTGCTTTACCCAAGCCTCCACCTCCACATCTATCCCTGGCCACCATACGTAGCTGTGGGCCAGGGCCTTCATCCAGATGATGTTGGGATGGGCCTTGTGTAGAGCCAGCAGGACACTGTGCCGCAGTACGCTGGGGATGACCACCCTGCCTCCGCACAGTAAACAGCCCTTGTATGTGGACAACTCGTCCCAGCGTGCGGGAAAGGCTGTGAACTCCGGCCTGTCTACTGCCGCAGGCCACCCCCTCACCACCCAGCCCAGAACTCGGGAGATGATGGGTCCCTGGCCAAGCAGCGGGTGATATCCGCTGCCTGGAGGGGGGGGGGAAGTTTCCTTGACTTGCAGAACATGGTGGGCCAGGACATCGGCATGGCCCGGGCCATGTTGCAGAGAGTAGCCAGACAAGAAAATGGACCACTGCAGGACCCACGGGGAAAGGACCTGTGGAGTCCGGCGATCTGGAGCAAAGAGGCTGAGGAGGGGGCAATGGTCTGTGGCAATGGTGAAGGACCGGCCATAAACAAAGTCATGGAATTTTTTACTTTGAAAGCCCCTCTATGGGTGATGTTTGTTTGCGCCGTGGCGGTAGCCTCATCCACCGGGAGCTGCTGGTAGGCTTGGGCTAGGTCCAGTTTCCCAAAAACCTTTGCCTCTGCCAGGTAGACTAGCATGTGGCTTACAATCGGGTCCAGATAAGCATGGTCCTGAAGTGCCTTATTTAGTGTACACTTGTAGTCTGTGTAGATGCAGACATCCCCGTTTGGCTTAACTGGGGTGACTATGGGGGTCTCCCAGGCGGTGTGGGAGACCGGCTCCAAGACTCCTTGGCTCACAAGGCGGTCCAGCTTTGCATCTATTTTTGGGCATAGTGCAAACGGAACTGTCCTGGAGTGCATTCGAATGGGGGCCACGTTAGAGTCGAGCTGCAGTGACACCAGAGGTCCTGAACAGTGACCCAGGGAATTCTTTGCAGACCTCTCAGAAGTCCTGCAATGTGCATAGCTGCACCCCTTCTATTGAGATTCCAAAAAGGAGGCTGACTAAATCCACTGTGACCACCACCAAGTCCTAGTGACCAGCAAACTCCTTATACTGGACCGGGAAACTTCCCACACCCCTTATCGGAACCTGGTTGCTCTGAACGTCTGTCGGGGTGAGGGTAGATGAGTGCAGGTGGGGCCCCCCATGGGAACCGAGTTTCTTAAGAGTCTCCTCTGAAATAATGGAGGCTGCGGAGCCTGAATCGAGCTCCATAGTGCAGGGGGACCCCTCTATTTGGACCCAGACCTGGATCTTCGGGGCAGAGGACTGGCTCGGAAGCCTCAATACCTGTTTGGCTGTATCGGCTATGAGGAGGTAGAGCTCTTCCTTGTAGTCGTTGTCCTCGTAGTAGGCAACTACTCTCTGGCAGGGCTGTGGCAGTGCCTGCTGGGCTCTGGACCCCTGGGATCGGCAGGCACATATGATGTGCCCCACACAGTCACACCTGTGGCACTTGGCATCTTGGAACTGGCAGGTTTTCTGGTTGTGCTTGTCTCCGCAGCACTCCCGGTCAGGCACGGAGCAGGATGCAGAGCCTTGATCCGAGCGCTGGGAGGACTGCTGGGTGCGGTGGACCTCCTCTCTGCCTAGGTCAATGTTGTCATCCTGCGTCTGACACACGGTGGCCATAGCCAAGGGATGGTTTCTTTCCCATGCTGTGGCAGTGGACAGGATGGAAGCTAGGGAGCATTTCTCATCCTCCATGATGTGGCATCGGAGCTTTTGGCCACTCAGTCCAAAAACTAGTTTGTCTCGGAGGGCCGTTTTGAGATGAGCCCTGAAGGTGCACTCCTAGGTGAGCCAGCGAAGCTCAGCCAGATACTCCACTATCGATCCCCGTGGTTGTTGCTGGCAGGCGTAGAAGGCCACGTGGCATGCGATCTCTGATGGCTGTGGGATGAAGTGATTCTGGAGCTTCTTGATTATTTCCTCGAACAAGGCATCAGCCAGCTTTGTAGGGGAGAGCAGGTTACGGGCCAGCTGCACTGTGGCAGGGGGACAGGAGCCGATGAGGAGACCTTTCTTATGTTAATCAGAGATAACCTCATAGAGGGCCTGGCGTAGACAGGAGGGCCTGGCGTAATCTGGTCCATGGGGTCGTGAAGAGTTGGTCTCGACTGTGCGACTGAACAACAGCAACAACAACCTCATAGAAGATTAGGATGGACTTGAGTCCCTTGACCCAGGCTTCCCAGTGATGTGGATGAGCCGGTCAAACAGAGGGACAAGTCCAGCTCCCGGAGCGACTGCCATCATGCTGCATGGAGGTGGAGGAGGAGGTGAAGCAGGAGGTGAAGAAGGCATGGAGCTCATTTGATTTTCTTCTGGACTCATTGGCTGGATCCGCGATCATCCTCAGGTACCCGTCTTCCTCTGATGTCTCCATGGCCCGGCCAGCTCAGTGGGATCCCACTTTTGTCGCCATTGTTGTGTAGTGGGTTCGACACATTAAGGAGTCAGGAAATAGCATGATAATCAGCACATGGTTTACTCGTACACAACAGAACAACACAATACCAGCCGATGGCCAACTATATACAGTCCCCGCGGACCACCCCCAGGTCCCATTGGTGGGTTTAAACTTCCCGCCAAGGCTCCTATGGGTGACCGCTTGAGGTTTCAGGATCCTAGTCCTTATTGTCTCTTGAGCTCCAAGCTCTGGTAAACATTGCTGTCACCTAGTGGCGGTCACCAGACATAACAACCCCCTTGGAGAAAACAGCTGCTTCGGAGGGTGGATTCAGTGTCATTATACCCTAATGTGGTCCCTCTCCTCCCCAAGCCCCTCCCTGCTCCATCCCCCAAACCTCCACATAGCCCCCCCCCCAAGCTGGCAGCCCTACTGACAACAGAATTGTGCACTAGATAGAATTCAGTCCAGTCCTCTAAGGCAGTTCTCATGTTTGTCAACCTCCATCATTCTTAAACACAGACACAGAGACTGCCCCCCCCCCCCGGTTGGGTTTTCAAGGCAAGAGACATTCAGAGGCGGTTTGCCATTGCCTACTTCTGTGCAGTGACCATGTTTTTCCCATCCAAATATTGACTAGGGCCGACCCTGCATAGCTTCCAAGTTCTGGCAAGATCGGGTTAGTCTGGGCTATCCATGTCAAGGCATATTCTTAAACTCATGCCACCTTTCAAGATCACCTCCTACTAGGGTAACTTCTTTATGCAGTGCGTCCACAGAAGCTTGCCTCCTGTTGTGTCCTGAGATCAGAGGGCTGAGCTGGCGAAACACTGCCAAGCTTCGCTCTCTGAGAACAATAGGGACTAGGTTCCTGAGCTCGCCAGTAGTGAACCAATGGCAGCATTGGCGGGCGATTCAAACCCGCCAATAGGAATATAGGGCTGTCCCCCCCTAACTGTATATAGTTAGCCTCCGGCCGTTACTGTGTGTTCTTTGTCTTATGTGAAGTACGAATAAACGCGTCTTCTCTTATGTCGTCGTCCGAGTCATGAGGCCTGAAACCCAGTACTTTACAGTGGCGACGAAGGTGGGATTCTAACGCCTTCTGTGACTCCATGAACGACGAAACGGACACCGCCGAGCAACGCATCGCTGACCCCGAGAGCAGCACCGCACCGCTCGCCGAGCATCGCATCGCTGACCCCGAGAGCAGCACCGCACCGCTCGCCCCGGCGCGCGCCGTTCCTGACAGAACCATGGCCGCTTCCCACGTAACACTGGAGCACTTCGACCAGTCGCAGCCAGAAACCTGGGACGCATGGGTCGACCAGCTCATCAGCTACTTGGAGCTCAACGAAATCCGCCACCCCGACCAGAAACGAGCGATCCTCCTGAACGCCTGCGGCACCCAAACCGTCCGCCTCGCCAAGAGCCTCTTGGTGCCCCGCACGGCCTTGGAGAGCTCGTTTGGGGAAATCCTGGACGTCCTAAATGGCTACTTCAGCCCCCGGCCGACCTTCCTGGCCAAGAGGATGGATTTCCAGAGGCGAGTCCAGACCCGAGGGGAATCCATTGCCAACTTCCTAGCCGCGCTAAGGGCGCTAGCCGTGGACTGCGGGTTTCCGAAGGTGGAGGACAACCTGCTGACACAGTTCGTGTGGGGCCTGGCGGACTCCAAGCTGCGGCGCAAGTTGGTGGGACACCGGAAGCTCACCTTGGACGAGGCCCTCGACGCCGCCACTGCCCACGAGGCCGCAGAAGGGGATCGGCGGTCGCGGCCGCGCAGGTGGCTGGAAGGAGCCCAAGCCCCGGAAACGAAGAGACGGACGAGGTCTTCGCCCTCAAACCCCAACAACGCCGGCCGGCGCCGTTCCAGCAGGCCAACAGGGAGCAAGCCAAGTACTCCGGCAACCGAGCCGTCTGTGCCAGCTGCGGGGAGGGCCACGGACGGAAATCCTGCAGGTTCCGGGACGCTGTCTGTCACGGGTGCGGAAAGCAGGGACACCTCGCCCAGGTCTGCCGGTCCAAGGGCTCCCGGAATTCGAGATCGTCGGTCCCCCAGTACCGCGCATCGTCCACCGCACACGAGACAACGGAAGAGGTCGCCGAGTTGTACCACCTCACCGACCAACCACTACAGGTACTTCGCCTCCCCAACCCCAACCTTTCCTCTGCCCCGAAGATCCAAGTAACCGTGCGGATCGAGGGGTCCCCCTGTTGCATGGAAGTGGACTCGGGATCGGCGGCGTCCATCATTTCCCTGGACACTTTAAAAAGACTTTGCCCACTAGGGGGACCCCTCTACGTCCATCGCCACTAAGCTTGGTGGACTTTCAAAAGAACCCTGTCCCCATCCGGGGAGTCGGCACTTTCCGAGTGCAGTACCGAGACTTTGAGGGGAAGTTGGACTTGGTGGTGGTAGAGGGAAATCTCGCGAGTCTCCTGGGGCGGGCGTGGTTCGAGGCCCTAGGCATATCGATTGGGGGAGTAAACAAATGTGGGGTGCGGGACTGGGGGCGGTGTGCAAGGAATTCCCAGAGGTCTTTGACGGGAAACTGGGATGTTACAAAGGGCCCCCGGTGTCGCTCCACTTAGACCCCACCGTGACGCCCATCCGTCGGCGCTTCCGCACCGTGCCCCTGGCCCTCCGCCCTAAAATAGAGACCGACTAGACCGGCTGGTGGCCCAGGGAGTCTTAGAGCCCGTCCCGAACGCTAGATGGGAGACACCGATAGTGACACCCGTCAAGCCAAACGGGGAGATCCGCATCTGCGCGGATTATAAGTGCACTATTAACCAGGCACTCCAGGCGCACGCATACCCCGTACCAGTGGTCAGCCATGTCCTAGCAACACTGGCAGGGGCGCGCATATTTGGAAAGCTGGATCTCGCACAGGCGTACCAGCAACTCCCGGTAGATGAGGCCACGGCCGAGGCACAGACCATAGTGACCCACCGGGGAGCTTTCCGGGTGAAGAGGCTGCAGTTCGGGGTCAGTGTGGCCCCAGGGATCTTCCAAAATCTAATGGACGATTTGTTAAAAGGGATCCCTGGAGTGACGCCGTTCTTCGACGACGTCCTCATCGCCGCGACCACCCCGGAAAGCTTCGCCGCCCGCCTCCGAACTGTATTGGAACGCTTCCAAGCCGCGGGGCTGAAAGTGAAGCGGGAAAAGTGCCTCCTCGGGGTGCCGGAAGTAGAGTTCTTGGGATACCGGGTAGACGCATCAGGCCTGCATCCGGCGAGGGACAAAGTGAAGGCCATCGTGGAGGCCCCCGCCCCGAAGTCCAAGGCCGAGCTCCAGGCGTTCTTAGGCCTCCTGAACTTTTACCATTCCTTTCTCCCCCACAAAGCCGCCGTGGCCGAACCCCTACACAGGCTGCTGGATAAGGCGACACCTTGGGCATGGGGAGCGAGGGAGGAGGCGGCGTTTCGGGGGGTGAAAGTCCTCTTGATTTCAAACGCAGTACTCGCGCACTTTGATGAAAAGCTCCCGGTCATCCTGGCGTGCGACGCATCACCGTATGGGGTCGGGGCAGTCTTGGCACACAAGCTACCGGATGGGAGGGAGGTCCCGGTGGCTTACTACTCCCGCACGCTGTCCCTCGCGGAGCGGAACTACGCCCAAATCGACGGGGAGGGCTTGGCACTGGTGGCGGGGGTAAAAAATTCCACAATTTTGTGTACGGGCGGCCCTTCACGCTCGTAACAGATCATAAGCCGCTCCTGGGACTGTTCGCGGCGGACAAACAAACGCCGCAAGTTTTGTCGCCCGGGTGTTGCGCTGGTCCTTATTTTTAGCGGGTTACCAATACCGACTGGAGCATCGGCCGGGCAAGGCGCTGGGTCATGCCGACGCCTTGAGCCGCCTACCGCTGCCGCAGACAGGGGAAGATCCGGCCCCAGCCCCCGCTGTCTTGCTAATGGAGGAACTGCCAAACCCCCCCTTCAGGCTGCAGATGTGGCCGCCCGCACGTCCCGAGATCCCATTCTCTCCCGGGTCCTAAACTGGGTGGTGAGGGGGTGGCCAGCGGAACAGACAGGACCAGAGTTCACAGCGTACAAGGCCAGGCGGGAAGAGCTGTCCGCATTGAAAGGGTGTTTACTATGGGGAGACAGGGTGATCATTCCGGGGCCCATGAGACAAGGGGTGCTAGAAACGCTGCACGCAGGCCCACCCGGGCATCGTACGAATGAAAGCTCTGGCAAGGAGCTACGTGTGGTGGCCCGGGGTGGACGCAGAAATTGAATCTTGGGTCAGAGGGTGCACACGATGTCAGGAGGTCCGCCCCAATCCACCGAGAGCGCCAACCCAAAGCTGGGAGTCTACCCACAAGCCGTGGTCACGCCTGCACATAGACTTTGCGGGGCCGTTCCAGGGGCTCCAGTTCATGGTAACGGTAGACTCTTATTCAAAATGGGTGGAAATAAGCCCAGTGTCTACCACCTCTACCAAGGCGGCAATAAGGGCCCTGCGGAAGATATTTGCAACGCACGGGTTACCCGACACAATCGTGTCGGACAACGGGGCAGCATTCACATCTGCGGAGTTTCAAGCGTTCCTCGAAAGGAACCTCATCAGGCACATACGATCCGCGCCTTTCCACCCGGCAACTAATGGACAGGCGGAGAGGACGGCACGCACCGCCAAAGAGGCCCTGAGCCGCATAACGGGGGGGACTGGGAGTTCCGGCTGGCCCGCTTCCTTCTCACATACCGCACCACCCCAAACCCCATCTCCGGACACTGCCCCGCAGAACTACACGGGCCGCCGCCCTACCACTTTATTAGACAGACTCCACCCGGACAGAGCCCCCGAGAGAAAGCTGGTCGAGAACAGGGAGGCGCCCGGAGCTTCCTACCGGGAGACCCTGTCTACTTCCGGAACTACGGAGCGGGGCCGCAGTGGGTGGCAGGGCGCATCCTAAAACCCACCGGGCCAGTGTCATACGAGGTCCTAACCGATGGGGACCGGGTCCTCCGCAAACACATCGACCAGCTCCGGAGGCGTCAAGACCCCGATAGAGAGATCGAGTTACCGGGAAATGCCGCCCCTGCCCCATCATCCGATCGACCGCAAGCACCGACAGCGGAGCCAGCGCCAGAGAGTCCACGGAATCCGGAGGGGGCCCCGGTAGCAGCTGAGCCGCCGCCGCCGCTGCCGCCACCGTTGGCCCCGGTAGCAGCCGAGTCGCCGCCGCCGCTGCCGCCACCGTTACAGCCGCCACCGTCACCGCCTCGGCGACTTCCAGAGGCCCAAGCTCCGTGTGCGGGCGGAACAACCGATAGGGGCCCCGCCAGTCCGGTACCGGCCCCCGACGTTCGCTAAGAGAAAGGAGGCCACCAGCATACTTAAAAGACTACGTCACCTGATAGGGGACGAACCATGGGGGAGGGGTGTTGTGTCCTGAGATCAGAGGGCTGAGCTGGCGAAACACTGCCAAGCTTCGCTCTCTGAGAACAATAGGGACTAGGTTCCTGAGCTCGCCAGTAGTGAACCAATGGCAGCATTGGCGGGCGATTCAAACCCGCCAATAGGAATATAGGGCCGTCCCCCCTAACTGTATATAGTTAGCCTCCGGCCGTTACTGTGTGTTCTTTGTCTTATGTGAAGTACGAATAAACGCGTCTTCTCTTATGTCGTCGTCCGAGTCATGAGGCCTGAAACCCAGTACTTTACACCTCCCACAATATCTTATTTACAAATATTAGTATTCTCTCTGAGAAGATGTCAAGTGAGAGGCTAACATTGGCCTAGTTTTGTGAGAAGCCATGTAAACAGAACAGCTGCCTTCTCATACTTGTACATGCTTTGTATTTCGTTCAGGTGCTAAGTGCAACTGTGCCTTGCAATAACCGAGAAAGAATTGCAATGAGTGCATCATCCAATGGCGTATGCAGCTGAAGATGCAGACTGCTTTGGCTCTGAAGGCAATTTCTTAAACTCATGGTCCCAGGGCTCACCCCACCCCTCAAATGAAGACACAAATCAACGTGTTTAAACTGTATTTTACTGTAAAGTACTGGGAGCTGTGGTGGCTCAAGTGGTTAAGACGCTGAACTGCAGGCTGTGGAAGGTCAGTAGTTCAGCAGTTCGAGACCCGGGTGCCGCATGACGGGGTGAGCTCCCGTCTCTGGTTCCAGCTCCTGCCAACCTAGCAGTTCGAAAGCAAGAAATTGCAAGTAGATAAATAGGGACCACTTTGGTGGGAAGGTAACAGCGTTCCGTGCACCTTGGTGTTTAGTCATGTTGGCCACATGACCACGGAAACGTCTTCGGACAGCGCTGGCTCTTCGGCTTTGAAACGGAGATGAGCACCGCAACCCTAGAGTCGGATCCGACTGGCTTTCGAGCAAGGGAACCTTTACCTTTACCTTTACCTTACTGGGTTCAGACAAGTGATTTCAGCTCATAGTTTATTTACAGCTCAACTCAAAGACAAACTAGCCAGTCATGAAGCCGGCTTATATCCATGCAGCACACCACACCCACCCCACTCCCCATGATAGGTTGTTTACAGTGTCCATGTTCCCTATAGGTCTGCTCTAGGATCCGAGTGAACTGACTGGTCCGCTTCAGGATCCTCCATGGCTATTGTTTGCCCTCCTGAAAGTGCACAAGACCACATGTTCTTCTTAGCACAGATGTGCTCCTTAGTAGTAGTCCATATCCGTACACAACATCTACAAAACAGTGTTCTGTGTCGTGTCTCCATCCATCAGTATGGGCTAAAGATCTGCTACACGGATGTTCCCAGCCCTTTTTGAGCCTGCAGGCACATTTGGAATTCTGACATATAGTGGGGACAGCCACAAAATGGCTGCCACAGGAGGCAGAGCCAGCCAGAAAAATGGCTGCCACAGCTTCCTTTCAGTCACACAGTGAAGATCCTTGCGCTGCTGGTGGTAGCTGCTGCCAAAGCAATGCTTTTAAACATCTGCACAACCAATCAAATGCCTTGCTAGCCAAAACCCCCAATCATTTTCTAAAAGCACTTTGTGGGCACCAAACCCCGCCTTTTCCAGGCTCCACCCCCAAAATCTCCAGGTATTTCTTTAAAAAAATATTTTAAACAGTTATTTTTATTTTATTAGATTTAGATATTGGATTAGATGGGCTCAGGGCAGTGTACAACAGTTAAATAATACAATTAAAACAGTATTAAAATAACAATTTACACATAAAATATTATAAAATATCATAAAATACCATGTAACTATAGTGGTAGTCAGATGACCAGTCAGAATCATGCCATCGGTGGACAATTTGGCCAGAGAAGCTGGGGGGGGGGAGAGGGGACGTCCACTGCCTCAACCAAATGCCTGGCGGAAGAGCTCCATCTTGCAGGCCCTGCGGAAATGCAGTAGGTCCTGCAGGGCCCTGATCAGGCCCGTAGCACCCACAGGACCCACGGGGCCTGCCCCCCATGGTTTTTATGCCCCCCCTCCAATCCTCAGCTCCCCTCCCCTCCACACAGCCTACTGCTGCTCCCTCGAAAAGAAATCAAGTGCCGAGCCAAGGTTTCTGGCTGGCTCTCGCACTCCCTCTTCCTCCTTCCACTGTGGCGCTACTGGCGGCTCCTCGCTGGGTCAAAGTGGGCGAGAGGAGTGGAGCCGGTGGTGCCAGGGAGACAAAGGGGGATGGATGGTGGGTGAGGGGGGGACACACGCGGAGGCTGGGAGGGAGGGGAGGAGGGCAGCAGGCAGGGTGGGGACTCAGCTTGCATGGGGGCTTGGGGGTGGCAGACGTGAGGCAGCTTCATGGGGCTCAGCCACTGGGCCACGAGGGTGTCGCGCTCCAGGCCATGGGGAGAGGGGAGAAGGGGCTCCCTAGGCGCCCTGCAGACAATACCGCTGGGTGTCTCCTGCCCAGAACCTGCCCTGGTGGCCAGTCACCGAGAGAGGTGGAGAGAGAGCACCCGGCGCACCCGCAAGACCTGAGGGCTTATCCGCAGTGCCAGGACTGTCCCTGCTGTTGGTGGTGGCACTCTCCTCCCCCCTCGGTTGCAGCTGGGGCTGCCTTAGGAGTCCCAGCAACTAAATCAAAGTTAATTTAATTAACTTTGATTGGCTGGTGGGGCCCCCTCCCCCCAAACTCCTTAGCTATGGGGCTGGCCCTGGGCTCACACGGGAGCTCATTCCACCAGGCAGGGGCCAGGGCTGAAAAAGCCTTGGCCCTGGTCGAGGTTAGCCGGAAGTCCCTGGGGCTGGGGACTACTAAAAGGTGTTGGTTTGTGGACCTCAGTGCCCTCCAGGACTCATACAGGGAGAGGCGGTCTCATGGGTATGCTGGCCCCTGGCTGTAGGGGGCTTTAAAGGTAAACACCAGCATCTTGAAACGGATCCGGCATTCAATAGGCAGCCAGTGCAGTTCATGCAGCATCGGGTGGATATGGGCCCACAAAGGTATCGCTGTCAACACCCTTGCTGTCGCATTTTGCACTAGCTGTAACTTCCGGAGCAGGGTCAAGGGCAACCCCACGTAGACAATTAACAAGACATACACACTTCTTGATCAGTCAATCCTAAAAGAAATCAACCCTGACTGCTCCCTGAAAGGCCAGATCCTGAAGCTGAAGCTCAAATACTTTGGTCACCCAATGAGAAGGGAGCACTCCCTGGAGAAGACCCTGATGCTGGGAAAGATGGAAGCTCATAGAAGAAGGGGACGGCAAAGGATGAGATGGTTAGACAGTGTTATCGAGGCAATGAACATAAGAACATAACATAAGAACATAAGAGAAGCCAATGTTGAATCAGGCCGAAGGCCCATCTAGTCCAACACTCTGTCATACAGCGGCCAAAATATACCAGGTGCCATCAGGAGGTCCAGCAGTGGGGCCAGGACACTAGAAGCCCTCCCACGGCTGCCCCCTCCAGCACCAAGAATAGAGTGCATCACCTGCCCCAGACTGAGAGTTCCCATCTATACCCTGTGGCTAATAGCCACTGATGGACTTCTGCTCCATATGTTTATCTAATTCCCTCTTGAAACTCTCCATGCTTGTAGCTGCCACCACCTCCTGTGGCAGTGAATTCCATATGTTAATCACTCTTGAAACATGAAATTGAGCAAACTTCAGCGGACAGCGGAAGACAGGAGGGTCTGGCGTAATCTGGTCCATGGGGTCGCAAAAAGTCGGACTCGACTGTGCGACTGACCAACAACAACAAACACACTTCTTGATAGTTTTTGTTAATTTGTTGTACATAATTTTAACTGTTTGTAATTATTTGTGATTAAAAAAAAGAGAGATACAAACAAGACATACAAATATACATAACTAGACACACTGGGAATCCGTTTGAGTTATTGTTTAACCTAGTTAATGACCTCATACAATATCAGAATATAATCTTTACCCCCCCACAAACACCTTATAGTTACTATATACATCATTTGCTTACAGTGGAATATATATTTCTCGATTTCCTTTGTTTGGTTATATGTCTGAAAATTCTAAGTATTGTACTTTTCAGTCCATTTATAAAATCTTGACCATGTATTTTCAAAGTCTTCTTTGTTGTACCCTCTCAGAATTAAAGTTAGCTCGTCCATCTCAGCTGTTTCCAGTATCTTATTTATAACTTCTTCTCTTGTTGGGACATCATTTTTTCTCCAGTATTTGGTATATAATATTCTTGCCGCTGTTACTATATGGATAGTAAGATAAAAGTCATGTTTTTTGTAATTCTCTGGTGTTATATTCGATAAAAACACTTCTGGTTTATAAGGTACCGTAGTTTTAAGCATTTTTGTAACAATTCATAAATCCAAGACCAATACTTTTTAGCTTTATCATATGTCCACTACATATGGCAAAAAGAACCAACTTTTTTTTAACATTTCCAGCAATCATTTGATAGGTCAGGGTAAAATTTAGCTAGTTTATCTGGGGTGATATACTATCTGTATTTCCTGACCCAGAGCTGGCAGCCCTAACTGAATCCACAGTCCTTTCAGCCTCAAAAGGGCTCTGAAGTTAACAAGTTCAGTGCATGGCACATTTCTGACTACCAGGGCCAGGCAGCAGGATTGTTGGCCAGACAGTCATGTCTTTCACTCACAGCAGCCATATGTCTGGATTGGTTCACGCGGCATGGCACGCTGTTTTCGACTGTAAATCTTGAGAGATACAGCGGCAGTCTGAATGAAGTGCCATATCAATCGTGTGATTTATTGTGTAATAAACTCATTGTCATGGGATGTGATTGGGTGCCTGGGAAAAAATTAAAAGGCATGTTTTGGCTGCATCTAACAAGCACTAGTAGCTTAATTTGCCCCAGTGATTCGCTTACAGTGTCTTCCTTATGCAGCCTGTCTGCTCATTCTATTATATGTTGGGCTGCTTTTTAAAAATTATTTGCCATCAAATTACAGCCAACTTATGGTGAACCCATAGGGTTTTCAAGGCAAGAGACATTCAGAGGCCTGCTTCTGCGTAGCAATCATAGAATCATAGAGTTGGAAGGGACCTCCAGGGTCATCTAGTCCAACCCCCTGAACAATGCAGAAACTTCACAAATACCTCCGCCACACACACACACTCCCAGTGACCACTGTTTCATGCCCAGAAGATGGGAAAAAAAAACCCTCCAGGATCTCCAGACAAACTGGCCTGGAGAAAAATTGCTTCCTGACCCCAATGTGGCAATCAGCATTTCTCTGGGCATGTAAGAAAGGCCACAAGAGCTAAACACTGAGGCAACCCTTCCTGCCCTCCCTCTCATGATCTGCCTCAGTTCACAGAATCAGCATTGTCGTCAGATGGCCATCTGGCCTCTGTTCAAAAACCTCCAAAGAAAGAGCCCCCCACCTCCCAAGGAGCTGCTCTGTCAGGGTCTCCAGGCCCCACCTGGAGGCTGGCAACCCTACCCCTACCCCACATCATCCTCTGAGGGGTTGTCTCCACAAGGCATTCAGCCTCATTCCGGCCCTGTGAGCCTCCTGCCTCCATTCCCTGAAGGGGGGCAACCAAATCAGTGAGTCTGTGCGGCATTGGTCCTTGGGGGTTGTGGTGCATGTGTGTGTGTGTGTTGGGGGGGGTGGCAGCCTTACAACCCTGCGATGCTCTGTGTCTGTTGTGTATCACCACACCCTTTGAAGCAGGGCCAGCCGCAGTTAGCAGCCAGCTGTCTGTTGTGATGATGGATGTCACTAACAGGGCATTTCCAAAGCAGCAGGGAAACCTGAAAGACACCTGACTTGTAAATGAAGGGCCCTCTGCTCCTGACCTTGGCACATCCATGACGTTACCATTAAGTTCAGTGCAAGCACAGCAAGAGCGATCAGCCGGGTGCTTACTGCTGGGAGGAATGCTGCCAAAGACACCCTTGCAAAAGCAGTGCACGGAATACAGCTCGCTTTCGACTGTAGTTGTAATAGGGGTTTGACCATTGCAAGGATATGTTTGATTCTCAAGTCTATGTGGTGATCACAGCACAGCTAATTGTAATGTGTCTGTATGTGAATCTCTTGCTTGGATACGTGGGATCACTCCCCTTAGTCCACACTATCTATGCTACCAACATTTACAAAATTCACAATCCCACTGTTTTGACTCAAGAATCTCCACTTTGGTTTTCCCTTGTGCAAACTGAACCAACGAGGCTTTATTTTCAGGCTGTCATCTGTTCCTTGTGACAAATTTTTACCAGTTAAATGTGTTCTATTTGTAGTGTTCATCTTACATCAGTCCCTGGCTGGTCTGTGGCTACAGTGGGGTTGGGGGCGGCGCTGCCCCTTCCTTAAAGGGCCAGCCCCACAAGATTCCCTTCTGAAAATGGTAAGGTGTTAAGTATGAGACTTCAACTAGCTCTTAACAGGTGATTTCAGCTTTATTAGAACATGACAAACAACAACATAGAGCAAGAAGCTCTCTTTTAAACTTTCCAGGCTTGGATAACCACGCCCCTTAGTGATTTAATAACCAATCATAACTCTCACATAAAGGCCAATGATGGTTGTTCCCTCCAAAACTTCTCCTAGGCTCTGATTGGCCTACTGCGCAGAGTAGCCAATCAGAACATGTATTTTATGATACCAGCTTTTTATGGAGTCCTGGTTGAAGCTCAGACATTACTGAATGTACGCACAATATATAACATAAGGGATTTCATTGTTTTAGGCAGGGGGAGGGGAGGGATGTTTTTGCATTTCATTTATGTCTGGGGTGGCTGTTGTGGGGGGGGTGTTTGTGCTGCATTTAATTTAAATTATCATTAATATTATTGTATTTATTATTACTTAAAAGTACAGTTGTTTAGAGACAGACAGAAAAACAATGGCAGCCCCACCAGGAAAAATAAAATGGCCCCACAAGCCAGAAAAGCCTGGCAACGGGCCTGGTCCCTGGCACAAAGAGTGCCCGACTGCCCAACTTGGTGGAACTCTCTGCCTGCCAACATCAGGGCACTGTGGGATCTCTTACAATTCCGCCAGGCCTTCAAGCATACAGTTGTGGACAGCTACAGGTTTTAATGGTTTTAATGGCTAGTATTACAATTATCTGCCTTGCAAACTGCTCCCACTCCCCACTCCCCATTGTTAACTGTTAATTTTAAATTACAAATTGGGGGGGGGCTAGAACTGTATTATGTACCATGTTGGGGCCGGGGTTAAGTTTAATTAGATCTTTATTTTAGATTCTCTATTTTGATTTATACGTTTTTATAGTTGTGTTGTGGATCACTCTGAGTCCACTTGCGGGGAGGGAGGAATAAAAGTCTAATAAACAAATAAAAGCAAAGAAATAAAGTTTCCTACAAGTGGGACCCAGCTTTAAATCTCACAGGAGGTTCCGGAGAGGGGTGGCCACTGGGGGATCATTCTTGGGGGGCGAGGCTTGCAGCGGGACATCCCCAATGTGACATCATCATGTTGGGGACACCCCGCCCTCTCTGGGAATGCCCCCAAAGTCCCCCGCTGGGGTCGAAGAGGGACCTGGCAACCCTACATCCCCCGCTGGTGGCCAGGATGGACTGGTAACCCTAAAACAATACGCCACTACAAGGGCATCTCATGACAACATGCACGGGAGGAGCAGTGGCTTCCTGCACAACTGCAGCCTCTCAGCAACTGGGATTGCCATCTTCCAGGTTGGGCCTGGAGACCTCAGAATTACATCTGATCTCCGGACAACAGAGATCAGTTTCCCTAGAGGAAACGGCTACTTGGGACTCTCAGACATTATACCCTCTCTGAAGTCCAGCCCTTCCCCAAACTTCACAGCCACAAATCTCTTGTGATTTCCCTGCCGGGAGATGGCAACCCTAGCCACAACTGTCAGGCTTGAGCAGAGATCTTGAGCAGGTCTCTCCCTAACCATAGTATTTATTTATTTATGTATCAATTTTATATATTTATTTATTTTTAATTTACACCCTGCCTGTTATATTGTGGGGAGTGGTGAATTTGGTGATATTCCCTTACTGTATTGTATAGGTATTTTAACATGATCCCTTGGGGGGGAGGGAATCTTTGCTTTAGTTTCCCTTGTTTGATTGTTATGTAGGTTGCTGGCTGTGTGTGTGTGTGTGGGGGGGGGTTATGGCCTAGCAGGGCAGCGACTAGGCCTTGCCTCTGTTCTCATAAAGTTCTGACCTATTTTGGGATCAGGCACTTTGGAGTCACTACGCCGCCTTTCTCCTCTCGCCCAATGACACCTGAAATATGCGCGTGGAAGCAAGTGGCCATTAGGGGGAGGGGAATTCCTTTTACTGAAATTTACCTTTTTAGTTATAGCCATTGATTCCTCTTATTCTGTTTTTTTTTTTCCTCTCTTAAAAAAGAGGGCCTTGTTTTCCATTTCTCTATGAGGAGAAATCCGTGTAACCACAACCCGTGCAGATGTTCTGTGCATAGATACTCCATGTTACACACCACAGGGTGGTGCTGTAGCAGGAGGGGAGGAAGGTCTGGGAAGGTGTCACCGACCTCTGAGCAGCGACAAGTAATGTCCTGAAATTCTGCAGAGCCCTCCTTCTGGCCCTTCCTCTCTTCCAATTTCTGTGTCATCAAATTGGAACTGATTAGAAATGGACTTCAAAGGTGGTGGCTGGAAATCTCCCGGAATTACACCAGACCTCCGAGAGCCAGAGACCAGTTCCCACAGAGAATCTGGCCACTTTGGAAGGTGGACTGGAGGACCTCATACCCCACCGAGATCCCTCCCTTCCCCAGCCTCCATCCCTCCAAATCCCCAGGTACTTCCCATCCCAGGGCTGACCACCCTATAAAAAGCAAAGATACAGACTGCCGGATTCCAGAAACATGGTAAAGAGGAACGAAGTGAATTCCCAGCTCGGAGAGAAAGCAAGTGCATAAGCAGCCCAGTAACATTTGATTTCTGAGCCCTCCACTCCACTCCACTGGAAGACCTTTATAGGAAACTGGGATTTGGCTGCTTGTGGGTGGAATTTGGGGGCCCAGTTCTCCTTCCCAGTCAAGCGGCTGAGCAGGGCAATATAAATGCAGGCATGGCTCCTGAGGGTGTATTGACATAAAAAGGGAGCCAATAGATTTAAGAGATCTTTTAATGGCTCATATTGTCTATGCTTCTGTAGCTGTATCACTTTATCTATTTCTTTGAAGTATCCAGTAGTTTTAAATAATCATGAACTAGGCTGGAACTGTGGATGTTATAAAATTAGCTCTAGTGAATTTTTCCTTTACAGAATGGGATCTAATTAACAAAAATCCCTGAAGGAGGTGAGAGAAATATTCTCATTAGCTTATATATTTACCATTTTTTAAAAAACACTATTTTTCAAGCCCTCTACAGATAGTTGTGAAAGGATTCTCGCTTTTGGACAGGGAAATCCTTGGAGATTTGGGGGTGAAACTTCAAGAGGGTAAGAACATAAGAGAACATCAGAGAAGCCAGTGTTGGATCAGGCCAATAGCCCATCTAGTCCAACACTGTGTCACTCAGTGGCCAAAAATACCAGGTGCCATCAGGAGGTCCATTAGTGGGGCCAGGACACTAGAAGCCCTCCCACTGTTGCCCCCGCCCAAGCACCAAGAGCCTCACTTGCCCCAGACTGAGAGTTCCTATCTATACTTTGTGGCTAAGAGCCACTGATGGACCTCTGCTCCATATGCTTATCCAATTCCCTCTTGAAGCCATCCATGCTTGTAGCTGCCACCACCTCCTGTGGCAGTGAATTCCAAGTGTTAATCACTCTTTGGGTGAAGAAGTAGGGTTGGGGGGGGTTATAATGTCATGTAGTTCGGGTTGCCAACCTCTGGGTGGTGGCTGGAGATCTCCCACTTTTGCAACTGATTTCCGAGCAACAGAGATCAGTTCACCTGGAGACAATGGCTGCTTTCAGGGTGAACTCTACGGCTTTATACACCAGTGAGGTCCCTCCCCTCCCCAACCCCCCTCCTCAGGCTCCACCCCCCAAATCTTCAGGTGTTTCCCAGCCTGGAGCTGGCAACCATACAGAGAATCCATCTTCCTCAGCAGCCATTTTCTCCAGTGGAACCGATCCCCGTCGTCGGGCCCTCCGTGGCCATTCCAGGAGCCTGGCAGCCCTCAGCCCACCTACCACCACCCGGTGCCTCTCTGCCACTCTAACCGGACTGAGTCGCGTTAAAAAAAACAGACAATAACCAACCACAAGAGCATTTATAATAGTTATCCTGTCCTTATATATAATTGAATTTTGGTCACCAACATTCTATGTTTGCCACAATTGATTGGGTGCAAGAACTGGCAGTCAAAAGACTCTGGCTGGGGCTGACTGGCTGCTTGGTGGAGTCCCGCCCACATCAGCCCCATCCAGTGTATTCGGCTCAGTCTGCTCCGGTCTTCTGACAGGAGAGGACCGTCTGCAGAGTGAGCACAGGGACAAGCCCTCAAGGCTGAGGCAGGTGAGAGAAGCCCGTTCCGTCCACACACACACACCGTCTTCTGGGCCTTCTATGGGCGCAGTAGGCCCAGAGAAGCCCGTTCCGCCCCCACACACCATCCTCTGGGCCTTCTCTGGGTGCAGTGGGCCCAGAGAAGCCTGGTCTGCCCCCCCCACCAGCCTCTGGGCCTTCTATGGGTGCAGTAGGCCCAGAGAAGCCTGTTCTGCCCCCCCACACCATCCTCTGGGCCTTCTAAGGGCCCAGTAGGCCCAGAGAAGCCCATTTTGCGCCCCCAACAGCCTCTGGGCCTTCTATGGGTGCAATAGGTCCAGAGAAGCCCATTTTGCCCCCCCATCCTCTGGGCCTTCTATGGGCCCAGTAGACCCAGAGAAGCCCGTTCCGCCCCTCTTCCCTTCCTTTCCCCCTTTCCTTTCTTCCTCTCTCCTTCTTTCTTTCACTCTCCCCCTCTTTCTTCCTTCCTTCCTCCCTCCAACCCTCCCTCCCTTCCACCCTCCCTCCCTTTCTAGGGCTTGTTGTCTTCCTCCACAATGGGATTTGCTTCCTAGTTCTAGAATATAACCTAAAACAGTATGATTTATTCTGGTTTTATTGATAACCAAATTTGTGTCTTGAAATTTATTTTCTCCAGATGAATCTTGAAGTGGTTTGTGATAAAAGTTACATAAAATCATACCAAAAACTCCAAAAATGTTTTGAAATCCAACAGTGATTAATAACTGCCCTTGACACAACTCAAGGAGAGAGGCC